>JAMYCR010000005.1:7421206-8746446 GCA_028830335.1 Eucera pruinosa
AACTTGAGCAGCTAAATTAAGGTACATTTAGATCTAATCGTTGGATATTCAAAAAAACATTGTGAAATGCAATTTAATTATAATGCGACACGAACTTTCCGTTCGACCCAATATGTTCTTCATCCTCAAATTCAAGGGCTCTTTTCACCCCCATGATATAAATGATGGCCGATAAAAAAAATACGTGTCAAATGTTTTTTTCGAAAACTACCATCTTGCTAAATTTCGTTAAAATTGGCGATTAACACTTAGGAAATCTTCCTTGTGACTCTACAGTGACTCACGAATATTATAAAGAATTTCTCCTAACTTATAAGTCTGATTATAATGAAAGTTTGTGTGTATGTAAGGTATACTCGATTGTATATGAAACAATTTTTTTCCGACAAGAGATGTCCTTAAGGAATGAAACCAAGTCGCGAAAGTTCAACATTTTTTCATTTATTTAATACAGTTTTTCATGGGACTTGTTCGCAATAGAGTGGTAGAACATTTAAAACTGAACATCTTTTGTAGGAACATTTTTGCTTTATTTCGAACCATTGCGAAGTTATGAGGAAAATGAAAGTCGTTGCGAGTCCTCTAATGGTATGAAATCAGCTGAAATCAGCATTTACACTGCTATTTACTTTTATTTTTTAAATACAACATCGTAATGGTGCGGAGTAGAGCAGAACATTTTGTATAAAAAATGTTCAGCACTTGGTGCTCTATCACTTTGTTCCAAAAAAAGTCCCAGGAAAAGTTGTGTTAAAAAAATGAATAAATACTGAAATTTTCGAGACTTGATTCCATCTCGTGAAAGAAATTTCCTGTGGACAAAAAGTTGCTCTATGTGTACAGTATCCTATTCTACATGCTCACAAACTATTATTAAAATCATACATTTGGGGTGGAAAAATTTCCTTATAATGTAGCGTTCGAACACTTTCGTGAGCCATTATATATCTAAATCTGCCTTTGCCCCACTGTTTCACCTAAATCGACACGCTTACCGATGCGTGCAAACGGAACGCGATAGGCGAACCGTACTATTCGAAACCCATTAAATAGGCTTTACCTTCCGCGAAGGAAATAAAACGTGATTGATGTGGATCATAGATAGTTTCATAGAGGGGAACGATCGTCAAGACCCCATGAAAAAGTTCGATCACGGCATTCGTTGCGGACCCGTTTCAATTTTGTTACTTTCATAAGGCGATGCTGTAGACATCTTGAATGATCATTCTTTGGAAATCCCTTCCCGATGTAGTTTTACGACAGTTCGCAATAGCCGGGACAAGCTTCGCGAGGGAACCCCCGGCAAGTTTTTAATTCCATTTGCTGCTACGTAAATGAAGTATACGACCCCGTCGTTCTGAAGTCGCTTTTATTACCCACCCGCTGCAAGGCAGCGCCATAAACTGGAATTCTTGGACAGCTGTACACCGCGTTTTCCCAGCTACAACCAACACCGTCTAATTTCTTCCTTGCGGTACGCTTAAGCTCCAACTTCTTCCTTCTTATGCGCGCAATCTCTATGCAGATTTTTTTTAAACATTTGAAACTATCGTATCTCAGAAGTTTTGGAAAGTTTTGTGCGATTAGACAGCCACCGTTTAGCTTCTTGAATTCATGGACCGCGATTAATATTCAGCGTGTATTCCGGTGCGAAAAATCTGTGCAGAGCACAAGGTACCCGACTAGTACCGCACTTTTAATTCTTTCTACTTACTACTTAATTCTTTCACGCCGAGCAATTGAGTGGTACAAACTCACGGTAGAATTACATTTTGTCGTAGACATTATACGATTAACATTGTCGAATATGAATGGATATCGATTTGTTTTTTTAATTGTACAAATGAAATGATAGCTGGAATATTTCAGTGACTCAATTTTCGATTGAATTTCAGAATTTAACCTCTTAACGCACTCGATCAAACTATGCTTCTTTCTACCTTTGTACACTATTATTATTAACGCTTTACTTTTCTATCGCACCTTATTTTTATGGCATATCAATAAAAACGAAGAAGAAATAATACAGTATCGCCGAATTATGAATTTACTCTATCTGGATATTTTGGTCCGTAAATTGCAGACAAATTTAAGCGTTAAGGGGTTAAATTAATTCGACATATAGTTTATGTTGTTGTACATAAATTGCGTGGTTAGTACAACAGTAAAGTATCGAAACCGTCGTCGAAGTTTTAAACACGGCACTTTACTGGCACTTCAGATAAACACGTGTGTAAATTCATTTTTAAGTGCAATTATTCTGTTTCATAATTTTGTATGCACGATTAGACAGTGAACATTTAGTTTTCATTTCATATTGCATCGCGAATATTCATAGTAAATCCATATTCGTTGCAAACAATCTCTACAGTGGAAGTGATGCCTGACCAATGCGACACTGTATCACTTAAATGCGGCGGTTCTACCTGCGCTGAATCTGTGCGAAATTTTTTTTTAATATGTACTACTATCGTATTCCAAAACTTTCATATCTTTATTACTAAATATCGTGTTTAAAAATTTCTATCTATCAATTAGGTGTACAAATAAATAATCCACTTCTCTTATTTAATTCAGCATTTACTTTTAACAAAAATTAGATACTTACTTGATCTGAACTATAACAGCCGTTACTTACTACATTTTTCGGTAAAGCTACAGATTCCTATTCGAAAGCAAGCTTGTTCTTTTCAGTGTTTCCCAACCTTTTTGAAGTAGCGACACACTTCAAAGCTAGTTAGGTATTCGCGACACACCATAATTATCAGAAATAAACTGTGCACTCAATGTGATAACCAGACTGCGTATGTTTATACATTTATGACAAATTTAAATGTGCAAAAAAAGCATACAATACATATAACGCACAAAAATATGCACGATATTAAAATTAAAGGAGTCATTACGCTACCTAAAGGGTAAAGCTACTCCTCTTTTTGGTTTCACTTCTTCATTTCTGTTTATAAAGAAACAAATTTGCATAAAGATCCGCAGTCTAGTAATAACTATGTAATATCAATAGAGGTAACGCATTGCAGGCAACCAATGCTGATAACTAGTACGCGAATCATCTTTTTCAAAATATTGAATATTTTTACCACAAATCAAATTTTAATGAAATTCTCGCGACATACTTCAGATATCTTCGACACGCTTGACACACACCGGTTGCAAAACATTGGTTCTTTTGATAAAATAAATTCGTCAAGTCATTTAAAAGTAATGTATTATTTATTACTACGCCTAATATATAATTTTACGGTGATGAATTAACGTCCTGAAACCAAAGTACGCGAATAGTCACCATTAATCTCGGTACAAACAACTCGTATGCCTCGCAAGGTGTTGCGTCTGACTAGTGCGGCGTTACACTACTTAAACGCGGCGCTTCACTAGGCGCCTCAGACGAATGTGTTGGCGCGTTTCCGGGAACGTGGTGGTTTACATGATTCTGTCTCGGTTTTCCGTGCAGCTCGAACCCTCGCCACGTAATTTTAAAGCAGCCCACGTTCGTAGAATCGCGGCAAAGGTTACACACCGTCTCGTCTGACAGTGACGTTCCGGGGTTAACTCGCCAGTAGCGGTCAAGCTTTACATTCGCGGTATGTTTGCACACTTCTCGTTTTTTGCCGCGCGTTCCCTCCCCCCTCCCTCTCCCTCTCTCTCTATCTTTACCTTGCCCCATGTCCCTCCACGGTAACGTGATGAAAAATGTGCACGAGTATTTAACTTTTCAGCGGGCGTCGACGCGCGGACGTTTCAAAGAAGATATTCAAATTTCACGCGGAGCTATGCGGACGCTAAAAGGTCCTCTGACGATTTGACCAAAAGTTCATCCTTTTTCCCTGCGCTATCCAGCTGTCGTTTTTTACACGAAACTAATTTCGCCCCGTAATTTAGACGAAAATTCGTGGCTTGGTGAAAATTCGCCCGGAGTCGATTAAACAAGTAATATTTCCATGGAATTCCCATGACGATCCAGTTTGAAAGCCTCGTTCGAAGCTTCTCCGTTAGGGTGTACGCGTTATAGCGTATAAATTATGCAATTAGGCGTCATTGCTGGCGGCATCGCTTTCTCGAAGTGAGCCTAATTCGAACATCCACCGCTTCCAGGCAACGAGTTACGTATTCATAGCTTCAAAGCGTTTCGTACGTCGTTCGACGTTCTCGAGCAACCGCCCCCATGCTCCTTCCCCTCGCTTATGGCTGTATTTCGTTTGCGTTCTCGATCTCCCGCCATTGTTTATCGAATCGCTCGGCCCAGGGACGATTAACCCCGGCAAAATGCTAATTTATTTCGGAAATCCATTACCGTCGCGCTAATTCCATCCGATAAATTATGCAATTACTTGTCTGCGAACTTTTTTCGTGGCCAGCCGCGTTCATTTATAAAGCTACTTTCCGTTCCTCTGATCCGTAAAAGCGTCCCTGTTAATTATGTTTTCCAATTCGCTGGCGAACCTCGGCCCCTCCCCCCCTCCTCTTCTCGTCGGACAGTATTAAAAATATATTTTTCGCTTTGAAACTGGTTATACAAATTAACGCTAGGATATCGACTGTACACTGGGTGTCCCAGATTTTTTCCACGAAACGTTGTCAGTATCTTTTATAACTATAAATAAGAAGGAAATGTTGTATAGTTATTGGTTATTTATAGCGTAGTTAGAAAGTTATGATAAAAATGTTGGATCGATGGGAAAGTAATAATTCTCAATAATTTTAATGACCTCGAGGTAAATTCTAAAGTTAAATATCATTAATTTGTGTCAAGACATTGAACTAGAACCATAGTGTAGGAAAAACTAGACGCTACACAATGAAGTAATACAACGAGACCTCGATTAAACGAACTAATTGGTGTCAAAAAAATCTGATAATCCAATTTTTCGGATAATTGAAGGATTGAAATTATGACTAGGGTAAAAATTATCATAACTAAATATATATGGAATGTTTTGAAGAATTTACTTATGTTTAATATTTTTACTTTGAAAAAACGGCATTTCATGTGCACCAATCTAATGAAGTAAACTGAAATAAAAATTTATTTCGTTAAGTAACTAATTCAATCTTTTAATGCCATTAGTACTATATTAAGAAAAACAAATGAGTGTTTTAAAATGGTGTATTATTTACTATTACACTACGTATTTGTGTGCAAATTCATATCTTTATTAACAAAATTAAAGAACTGCAATCTAGGTAGAGCGTTATTTCACCTTCTAAATAAAGTAATATACATCTTACTTTGAATACCTTCTATATTCTTGCATGTTATATGCGTCCTCTAATTTTTGAAATATTTAATTTACATTTATTGCACATAAATCCGCAGTCTATTAATGCTTTACATCAGAGCCATACTAAACCAATTCCTGTATTGTGAATTTACAATACTAAATCTACATTTGAAGTAATTCACTTAATTAAATCTTATGTATCGTTATAATTAAATAATTAAATATATTAAATCTTATATAATCTTTATGTATCATCTAATATACGTATATTCTTGTGACAGAGTTAAAAAAAACGGACTTGGGTTAGTCTAACTCTGTGACGCAGAACGATTATATTGATTGTCAACCTATCCTTGTCTTGTATCATATTTCCCTTCTTATTCCATATTTTTGTTACAACTTTTTAATACACTATCGAACGACATATCTTTGTACAACGTTTTTCGTTTACTTACATTCACAGAAAGAATATGTATTGATAAAGTTTTACAGAGAAAACCCGGAACACCCTGTAGCTTGTTGGATTGGAGGGTCGCGAAGACGCCTTTGGCGATTACCTGAATTTATTTTAAAATCCATTAGTGGTGCACCAGGTCCAGGATAAATTATGCAATTACTTTACATCCCTGCGGGCTGTATCAGCGACAAGCCTAAGGCTCTTAGGGGTTAAGACGCGCGAAACTTGCTGCTCTGTCTATCGATTCGCGGTAAGCAAACGCGGTAATTGAACGGATCTCTCCGAATACGTTTCAAACTATTCCGGCTTGCGGATGGTTCCTTTGTCGCGGTAGAAAGCTTCCCGCTTATCTTGCGTTTCCGCGTCTTTCAAACGCTTCAACATGATATTTCTTCCGACTTTAACCCCTAGGATCGTGCTATTAACGAGGAACGCGAGCTTCCCTCGTAGAATTTCTTAAGATTCCGGCGGATCCTCGTAGCCGGAAGAAATTTCGATTAGCCGGGTTCACGATTACGCAGCGCTGGTAAAAGCAGCCAGCCGACATCCCGATAGAGAAGCCGACGAGTGGTAAATGCACGGATTACAGTCCTTAGACGGGTCCCAGGGGATCGACCTTTAACTGACCTCGAAAGAAGGGACGACACGAGAGATGCAACGAAGCAGCATGTCCTCCTGCTCTGTATGTATCCGGCGTTCCGATGTTAACACCGCTGGAACCGCTGCATGATTCCGGAATTCGCCGGGCTCTAATCCCACGGGAACAAAGTTCCCTCTTAGTCAGGACCGAAGCGTAATTAACGTTCGTAGTACGTGACCGGCCAATCGGTGACTCTCACGAGTCATAGCCGGCTACGTCGACGTTGAAATAGTCCGGCGGAGGACACGTGAATCGATCCACCCGGAATCTACCGGAATTTGCATCGGCGATCGCTTGCCTCTCGTGAATTATCGCGATAGAATAATTATCGGGGAACTCGCCTGGGACGCGGAGATACCGTTCAGAAGGAACGCTTGCGTTTCGAATAGAAGAAGAATAATTGGAGTTGATGGATAGGGAACACGATGAGTTGGAATCCAAATACTTGTCTTATTGAAAAACATCTCCAATTACTTATTGTTAGTCGGCAATTGTTTCTGAAATATTCGTTTGCGGAGATTTATCGTGGTCGCGGGAATATTTTCTTCTTTTGCGAGTAAATATCTAACAGTGTAGTGAATAGTGTTGAAAATTTTCTAAGAATAAAATAAAGTAGGATGTCAAAATTAGATAATGGGGCGTTACGAATAATTTACAGCGACAGATAGTGAGAAACACCTGTCACTTATTTAATACACTTGGAATTTGACATTTAAATGATTCATGTAGGATAATTGAGATTTTTAGAATCCATTATTTAGTATATTCTTGAGAGTAAGAATTCATTATTGGTGAGTTCCGTGTACTCTTTAAAATTCCTACAATTCTTCAAAATTGATTATGTACATCGTAACATCGGTAATATTCCTACAACATTAACAAAATCGCGAGACGAACGAATTTATTATCCAATATAATAACCAACACTATATTTGCGATTCCAAGTTAAAACCGAATAAAACTGCAACCGCGCGTATTTGTCACGAGTTACATATCTTCGGAGGCTTTATTCTCGAAGATTTGTCGTAGCAATTGGTAGATTTTCCTCTTCCCCGAGTATATCTTTCCAGCGGCAATGTTTCGATTTTCCACGGATGGAAGAGAATAAAAATGCGGATACGTATTTGCAACAAATTTCCGAATGAATACTAGCAAAGATCTTTCTCGAGGAGATCTATCACGTCGGGAGTTTGACAAGCGGAGCTCGAATACACTCGTTTGGAAATTTCCAAGTAGAAGCAAGTCGGCGTGCGGGGTATATTCGGCGCGGTATGATGTACGAGTTGGAAAAAGAAAAGCAACGATGAACGGCGGGGAAACGTATGCCAGGTGTATAGAGGGAATTCTATAAGTCAGTGCCAAAAAGAACGAGAGATGATGTCGGTGGGTATAATGGAAGAATTTTTCATAACGTAACCCGGGAGAGAATCTTACGACGCCTCGGAAGGGGTTGAATGGGCTTGTATTAAGAAAATACGAAAAGGTTCTCGCGAAATGAGGCCAAATACATCGTTTACCTTCCTTTTACCAAGCAAAAAATAAATCATCACCCAAGAATACCTGCCTGCTACCCCGCGTATCTTTCGCAGAATCTTTTTTCCATCGCCATAATTCTCCCGGCGTTATTACCAACGAGAGAAAGGATCGAAATACCAAAGATCGAAGGGTTTAGAGAATGGAATGGTCCCGAAATCACGGCTTCGCTGTAGTAAAGAGGGATAAAGTTTGACAGGGACGGCGGCTCGGGTTGAAGGTGTATCGTTTTTACGAAGTTACGGCACGCGGACTCGAGAAGAATGATAGTCCCGGCGGATTCGGGGGTGAAAGGTTCATTCGGCGAATGCGCGGGCATAAATCTCGACGTTCCCCGCATCGACGGCCATTGCATCCACTCGATCCGTGCGTCAAATGACGCTGCAACGATCGCTGCGAATAGCAAACACCTCCTGTTTTTCTGTGTGATTCGCGTGAAAATCCAACTTCGCTTCTGCAGGCAGCCGTCGCCAGTTTACACGCACGCACCAATGGACCAACGTGCCCCCTCTTCACACACACACACACATACACATACGTTTTCACAAATGCACGAATGCAAGTAGCAAGTGTGCGACTATTTCAAAAGTATTGAGACACTTGCAAATGGATAAACCTTAACTACTATTGTTCGTCTATGAAATCGCTAATAATTACGTATTCGTCTGAACTTTCTTTTCTGCATGATTTTCGAGCTTATCGCTCTGGGTATTTTTCAATTATAACGTGCAACTACTGAAATTAAACTGCGACGTCTTCATTATTGGTGTGCAAAGCAAGAACAATTGATTTTGATTTTTTATGCTAATGATAACGTAATAAACATTAGCAGTCTCACAGACCACTAATTGTGGTTACGTAAGTTTGAATAGATGCAGTACTTAGGGGTTAGGGAAATGTGAAAATCATTAAGATGTTAGTGGAAACATTGACGAAGCATAGGATAGGCAATTCATTGTCATGTAGAATCATCGAGGGACTATCTGGCTACCATTTTAGTGTCAAATGCGACATTACTGGTTTAGACTAGAATAAGGCAATACAGCGTTTCTGAAACGATGGAAACTATAACTAAATATTGCAATAATAAATTGTTTTCGTCAAGATTGATTTTTGAAGTCCAAAACTATATAAATATCTATATATTCTGATGGATCACACTATAAGACGCTTTGAAAATTCCTGGGATAAGGGCTCAGTTTTATGATTGTATTAAACTGCGTCACACGCGAAGTAAAACCATTTATGGTTAACCGATAACTTCGTAAATTAAACAAATATTATGTACAATAAATATCCAATTTAAATCAAACGAATACAATTTCACTTGGACAAAATTTATTTAAATTTATTAACATTTTCTTTAACTAATCGAAAGTATCACGTTTTCCCGAAAGCTAATAGTGAACAAATCCCCAGTGTACTACTTCAATCCTTCGATTCGGTAAACTTTTGTGCAATTTTTTTCTATATAAGTTTGGTTCAAGTCTGACAAGGCACGTAATTTATGATACTTCCTATATACAAGTGGTCTATCCTGTAGTTAGTCAATGATTAAATTATATAAGCTGGATGAACTATCATGTATTATACGCTACTGGCAGGTGTCTGAACACAAATGAACGGGTGTGTAGACACATGCGTGCACAGAGAGAGAAAGATAGATAAAGACAGAAGAGGACAGAGGTTTGGGAGGGGGGGGGGGGTTGAAAATGAGAGGCGGCAGCACACAAGCACGTCTTCCAACTCTGTGCGACCCGGTTCACCATCCAGCCTGCAGCTAAATCCAACTTCATTGCGGCCATCCGGAGCTCTCCTTCGTTCCTTCTCTTTGGGAATATCATTGAACGCCTTTAGAAATCTGGAACGTACGCTCCTCTCTCTCTATCTGCCTTTTTCCTTCCCTTAGCTGCATCGTCATCCCTTTTCTCTCTTCCAGCAACCTACCCTTTTCCCGGAACCTCTTCAGTGAAAATGCCCGGGCTCTGTTTCTCTCTTTTGGCGCGTCTCGCTGCGAGTTCGCGCGGAACTACGATAAAGAACACGCACAACAACGTGCGACGCGTTAACCGTGTTTAAGGATACCGCGCGCGTCCCTCTTTCCGTCTATGTGTGTTGTCTGCGTGGTTCTTTCGGTGGATTATTCATAGCGGCGCGGCGGCGCGCGGCTTTCGGCAGTTTTCACCCGGAGCACATCCGTCATCGCGCGCGGCAGCTTTCACGGGGGTAGGAAATTAAAGAGAGACACGAAGGTGGCGGAGGAATGAAGAGGAGAGCCGGGAGCCGTTTAAAGCGTCGTCGTCGTATTAAAATCCGGCTGTCCCAGATTCTTCTTCTTCCTTTCTCCTCTCGGAACCATTGATGAGAGGGACGCGCTACGTTAACAACAGCAACAACGACCAGGCAAATACGAGATTACGCGGCTTCTTTTTTTTCCTTCCTCGCGTCGCTCGTTACCGTGCGCCTCTTTTGCGCGAATTTCTTTTTTTTCCTTCTAAAAACTGTCTCCTTCAGTTCTCCTCCGGCCGCTTCTCAAAAGCGTGGCCCGATTTTCCGTGTGCATCCGACCCTTCTCGGAAAACGCTAAACACCCTTTCGCGAGCGTTACGAGACTCCTCTGTCCACGAGTGTTTCTTCGCGTCTGTCTGTCTCCTCTTCCTTGAGAAATTGCACGTCTCTCGCCGAAGGATATAACCGGGAACGGGGAAAGCGTGAAAATCTCGCGAAGGGAATAATAGTAACCATTTATTTAACGGGTAAATCCCCTTTTGCGTACAATACATTCGATGTAGAAGTAAAAACTAAAAAAGTATAGGTGTGGTTAATACGTTGATTACATTGCGTCCGAATTCGGTGATTGAACGAACAAAATTAATACTTCTATTGTATTTGGTGACATTTACGGCGACTCGATTTACCAGGTTTTGACAGCCATAGAGTGTCGTGTGGCTCTCTTGAAGTAATAATTAGACTGCGGATCTTTATGCACTTATAGGAAGTTTAAATATGTAAAAAGATATAGAATGCATATGGTATCGAAAAATGCAGAAAATGTTGAAAGTAAAATACAAGTCACAGGTAATATTTAGAGGGTAAAAACAACAGCCTATGTAGCTCTTTGTTCTTTAATTTTATTTGTGAAGGTCTGAATCTGCATAAAAGTCTTCAGTCCGGTAATAATATTTAATATCTAAACGAAGATACCGACGTGCATAAATTGAAGTAAGATAACATCTCAAGACAGTCGATATTGTTATGTAACACATAACGGACGGATGACGAGATATCTCGCATTTCCTAGTTGTCAGTCAAGGGTGGTTAAAGCGCAGTGACAATTGGTCATAGTTAGGAGTTTTCGCTAATTTGTAACGTGAATTTAAAAAATAGCAAAAATATAGTTGGTCACTGGGTATGGTTAACAATAAAATGACTGGTCTGCAAGGTGTTAAAATCCTGTGTGCGAAGAGTAAGTCAGACGCTGGTCTACGATGGCCAAGGGATAGAAGTATGCTCACGTAATTATAATTGTCGAATGGCATTTGGCATTCATCATGTTCAATTCATTCGATTATTGCGCGCAGGAAAAGTTGGTAGGGCGACCAAGCAACAGAGGAACGCAGAAGGTCCCTTCTGCAATCGTTAATCCAATGTTTGCGCTCAGCGGGATTAAAGGCGGAGGTATAGCTTGCTATAGGTATCGCTTACTTTCTCTTCGGAAGCATCCTTGCTACCTCTTAAACCAGTGGTTCTTAACCAAGTTTCCGTGGAATACTAGCGTTTCGCGAGTTTGTTGTAAAGCCTCCGCAAAATTATTAGCCCTGCAACACGGTCTTCACGATGTTATTCAATTCAATCATACCCTGCTCTTTTCAGAAATGTTTTATAATTTTTTTTAATGTATCCTCGTATTAGACTAGATCCCCTATGGTCTTCAGACCTCCTGCTTTTACCTCTAGGTTTACATACACACCTTATCTATTTATCTATAAGTTTATATTTCCTGCTTAGCAAATTACTACAGTACCAAGAACATTAACACTTTCAAATCCCAGCTATTTGAAGCTGTTTCATAGTCAACCTTTTCGTTCCATTTTCCTAGGACGCTTTCCAAATCCCTAAAATTCTACAAGAGGGGAACCCATTCGCTACCAAAGAAATATTTTCTAACATATTTTATATACCTTCTATTGCTATTTGTAAATTTCGTCTCTTTACTTTCGCTGTTCTTGTCTGTTAATTTTATATGAAATTGGGTATTTTTACCCGTCGAATAAATAAATAATTTTGAGGAAAGGAAGCTTCAAGGTGAATGTCGGAATTTTTAATTTTACATATTAATTACAATTCCTCTGTTCTTCTCAAGACTAGCAAATTATTTACAAAACTAAAAGCATGTTTAGGTGGAAAATAATCCAAGGACCATTAGGGGGTTAAAATTCGTAAGAAGTTCCATAGAAAGATCATAACTAGTAGACTGCAGATTTTTATGCAAATTTATATGTTTACGATTAAAATCGAAGGAATGTGACAAAAATAGGGGGTTGTTTCATCCCATAAATGTTTAAAATTCCCATATATGGACGAAAATTAGCTGTTTAGTAATTATGTACGATTTGTTATCGGTCTACTATATAATACATGCTTATTTTTATAGTGGCGATTCTAAGATTGCGCAAAATTTCCCTACAATCAAAAGTGCTGCCGCGTGGCGTGGGAAAGGTTAAGAACCACTGTTTTACACCCTGAACTTCTTCTCGTTGAGCGTATTACCGGCTATCCAAGGGTCCGAGAGAGCAGTCTCGGTGATTGCTAATCGCGTTTAAGAATAAACTTTGCCGTGGCACGATGCCGGCGACGCTGCATCCGAGCCGGGAATACATTAGCATGATTACTTTCTCGCACAATGCAGCCAGCTGCGACGTGTACATAAGACTCATCTCTGGCGGGCTTCGGCGCAATATATTGCCGCGCTTCCTAAGATCGTTTGTTCGCCGGCTGAATTATTCAGCGGAGGCTGACGTACGAAATCTTAACAACCGAATTTTCGCGCGGCCTCGCCGCTACTTGTTTCCGCGCTCTAATAAAGCAGGCCGCGCGTGATTTATGCGACGCGCTTCGTTCGTCGTTCGCGAAAATTCCGCGCGGTGTTTCATGCAACGCTTGCTACACCTGTGCTTTCCAATAAGAAAATGGCTTAAGAGCAAATAAAGTATTGAATCGAGGTGTAATTAATCTTGCTTTCAATTGCGGCACGCGATGGTAAAATTAGTGGTTGATTCTAGCTGGACAAGAACGACCTTTTTCACAAATTTTGATCGTAGTTAATTTGAAACATTTTGTTAATAGACGTATCAACGTGAACGATTATAGATAATCTTGGATTTTAGACTTTCGCGGACCATAGTATTACTAGTTAGACTAGTTTCGTTGGAACTTGGTCGTTTGGCTTCCGGATGGTTGCCGTGTCTTTCTTCAGCGTTGCGCCGACGTTTTGCAAACGTTCCAGTTTGCATCCTCAGGGCTAGGTGCTCCGATACGGAGTACAGTATCGATACGGATGTAAACTGGAACGTTTGCGAAACGTCGGCGCAACGCTGAAGAAAGACGCGGCAATCATCCGGAAGCCAAACGACCAAGTTCCAACGGAACAAGTCTAATTAGTGATTATAGATAATACATCTCGTTTCTTTCATTCCTTTTACAAATATATAATGATACCCCTGAAATATCTCATTTCTGAAGATTTACTTTCCATTCCTTCAAACTAATAAATAAAGAAATTTAAAGAAAAGAATATACTTTCTGTTACAATTTTCAACTCTAGTCCCCTGTTCTTAGAAAAAATATACACTTGGACAAGGAATTGTAATTATTAAGTCATAAAGAGCTATGGTTATTCTTTAATAATTTTGACCAGCTGGAATCAGCATTTTTACCACTGTGCTGCAATTGCCGTTTGGTTTAAGCCAATTTAAAGTTGTGAAAAGTTCAGTAATTGATTTGCAATTGCTCAGAAAGATGTCTGATTATTTGGATACACTTGAGGTATTTTAGTTTATTTATTGTTCGTTTATTTTATAATATAAGGTGGGTTCCGAAATAATAAAGCAAGTCTAGAAAATAACAGTTCAAAGAGTTTGGTGAGGTTTAGAAAAAGAATTGCAATATCACTGTAAAACAAACGCGAGCACAACTTTGTCCAATATAAAATAGAAAAGCAAGATAAAGGTTATTTAGAATTAAGGATTCGCTACCTTAATAAGGTAGATTTTTGTGGATGTTCAATATAGGTCTTGAGCTATTCTTTCTTTAATTGACTTACAATTGCTCGGGAAAATATCTGGTAATACCTGAGCACTAATAAAGATAATTGAGGGAAAATCTAATATTAACTCTGCTACGGTGTTAGAAATTTCCAAGTTTTATTATAGTCTTGTTTCTGTAGAAATATTTTTCTATTTTAAGGAAAGCAAATCGTCAGTATAAAATTAGAGCTGAGACTTATATGTGTTAATAGCGATCTACTTGTATTCCTTTTCCAATTGAGGAATTTTTTGAAATAGAAAAAACACGATTGGATCAAAAATTACCCAAAGGAAGTAGCAGGGTTAAATTGTGGCATAATTAATCTTGCTTTTGAATGTGGTTTCGGTTGAACTATTTTAACCCTTTTAATGTTGTCACGTCAGCGGTGACACTATAGTGCAAAGGGTTAAATTGTAAAAGCTTCGATGATTAAGCTCGGAAAAGTATTTGGAAGTACCTAGGCACTAATAGCCACAGTTTAAGACAAATAGAATAATAAATTGATGTATAATTAGTCTTGCTTTTAGATGCAGTCTCGTTTGAGATATTTTAAAATTATAAAAGGTTCGATAATCGACTTATAATTACTCAGGATTTGGAAATACTTGAGCACTCATAGAAGGGTAAATACAATATTAAATCGTAGCATAATTGATCTCGCTTTTGGATGCGATTTCCTTTGAGTTCTTTTAAAATTGTAAAAGGTACGGTAATTGATTTACAGTTGGAACCACTAAAAAAAGTTGAGTGCAAGTAGAGTACTAAACTGTTGCATAATTAATCTCGCTCTCTGTTACCGTCTGATTTAAGTTATTTTAAAATCTTAAAAAGTTCATTTATTATTCGTGATTTTTAAAATACAGTTTTATTATCTTACTTGCACTCCTAAAAGTAGGAATTATTAATTCAATGACAGGCAACGGGATCTATTTGTGTATATGGTTTCCTCATTTATTATGAAAACGCCTAGAATTTATAAACTTTGTGCGGTAGGTTTTACACTACTTACAGTTATCTTCAATTGCAGCACATCGTTTAAAGTGATCTCGATAAGCTGAATCGTTACTTTAATATCATTCGATTATTGTCAAGTCTAGATATCAAAGTTCTTGGAATAAGTATAAATTAAGTATAAGTACGTTAAAGTGTTAAGTTCTACATATCCAAAGATGTTGATAAAGAAGTTATGTCTAACATAGAACAATAGTATTTTTATAATTTATTGCAAGCATCCAAGCTTATTGTAGCCTAGATTATTATAAAAAAAAACGTCGTCTTCATCGATATCCAAAGTAGGTTTCGAGTTATCTTCTGCCTTATTAATAATACAAACACATATCAGATCCTCATGATAGAATCTATCAACGCCGACGTTTCTTGCTTCAATTAATAATTTCTCTTCTGGAATAGGTTAAACTTACCAGTGAAACCTTTCCTCTTAGAGAGCGCATTTATTACGCAACATACCCTAATAGATTTTAAACTGCAGAGCAGGTGGGAGTAATTTCCTAATATTGAATTTAAAAAAAGAGAAAAAAAGATTATCAGGCGTGCCCAAATGGTTGAAGTTATTTAGGTCAGAGCTAAAGATTCCAGCCGGGATCTCGTTCCATTTCAGCAATCCAATCGACCCATCCTTTTGCCGGTGAAAGCAGTGCATTACATCATTAAGTCCTCGTATCTCAAATAACGACGTTCTCGAGACCATTTCCGACCGAGTAAATGCGGCACAAGCTCTCCTCCGTAACCAAACGACGTTCCTAATAACGCACGCTGCATTTTCTTGGAATCCTTCAGCCGCCCGAGCGATTCTTCCCTTATTTTTCATCCCGCGGCCGACACGACGTATCGCGATGCGGAACAAAGCTTTTTAAAGGCAGGATTCTGTTGTCGAGGGGCAAATCGAATAGGACGAAAAAAGAGAATAACTCTGGCCGCGTTTTGATGCTATTTTGATAAGCTTGGCTATCGATCGGGTTCCTCTTCGTAGTTTTCATCTCTTTCGTCGTTGTTGTCCCGAAGCGAAGTCGACGGAAGAATCGACCGACGCCTGTAGCTCCTTTAACGGAAAAATTTCAAAGACTCGAGAAGCTCTGAATGGTTCTTTGAAGTTACCAGTTCCACCTTCTCGTGCCCCCCTTTTCTAGGATGCTGCCGCCTCGCTCCATTCGTTCTACCGCGCACCTCTTCCCTTCTTCCGTCTTCCTTTCTCTTTCCGCCTTTTCCATCGGCAGCTTTGACCATCTGTGCCCGTACGCGACTCTTTCTGTGTGTGTATGTGTACGGCAAAAGTTTCGAAGCTACGAGGCTTTTATTCCGAGACTCCTCGGACCATTGGGAAGTTGGTGGATAAAGCTCGCTAATAAACCCCCGAGTCAAAGCGGCGAAAGTCCTTACCGATGAAAGGGTGCGGGAGAAAGGCTGCTGGCCGCGGATAGAGGAATAGAAAAGGGGATAGAAAACCAGGGACAGAGTTCACAGACATGTCTGAAGAAAAAGGAGAGAACGAATAAGGAGAGTAACGAAGAATAATCACAAGCAAGCTAATATACACTGCTGACCGAAAGTTTCGAGTCACTGTGCATATTCTGAGGAATTGTACGGATTAGAATAAGAAATGGATTTTTTCTACGTTCAACGAGACGAGGGTGGCAAATGTAAACAACTACGAGTGGTGACATTTTGGCGGTATAGCGTAATTTCGGTTATGGTAGCACTTTGTAAGTCAAATTTTCTAGCTTACTATAACCACCGCGGAATTTTGTCGTATTTTTATTTTCTTCGTTGTACTATGAGAAACGCGAGAACACAATAAATATGAAGATAGAGGAAAAATAAAGAAATGAAATGACTGATTACTAGGAGTGAGACTATCCGAATGATCGAGTATATTAGGTGTAGCAATAAGTAATCCAATATCTTTTTTTCAAAAATATGGTTTAAAGTTAAAATACACTACCCAGATATAAAAATGGATTAACGAATTTATTTTGTCGAATAATCAAGCCTTTATTTTAGTAGGAATTTTTAAGACAGGTATTTTAGCGTGTTAAAGATAAATGTTGAATTTAACGAAGGAAGTGAATTATTCATTGGTACACCTAATAGTAATAATAAACGACAGTGCAGTATTTTTTCATCTATCAACTTTAAAATTAAATGGTAGGAGAAGGGGTGAATTTTGAATTCATACGAAAATTGATGGATGATACCATATAACCACAACCTGCACGATATCAAACTTTTGTCCATCAACGTAAATGCTTCTTCGCGTATGGATGTTTCTTCACCGAAGAAAATCAATCCTGACGAAGAAACGACCCCACGCCTGTCATTAATGAATTGCAAGGTGCTAATGCAAGCAGATACATTATTGATCAAAACTAGACAGACGCAAATGATAAGTGCAAATGGAGAGAGAAGGAATGTCGGTCGAAGATGAAAGTAGGAAATAACGGGAGAAGGATGACGCGCGACCCGGTGGAGAAAGGGGTAAAGGGGTGAACGCCTTGGGAAAGGGGAAGTTGGGCGTAAAGCGTGCCAGCCAACAGCTGAGAATAAATTGGAATGTCGTCGAAGACGCGCGGCAGGGGGTGGTCCAAGGGGTGAGCGGAGAAACCCATTGGGGATGATGCCGCGGGGAATTGGAACGAGACGGAACGTGGCTCTCTGGCTGGCTGGCTTTGTCCGTATTCCACGTTGCGACACCACCACCACCACCACCATCTACCACCGACTATATTTTCGCCAGACGAGTGATTTTTTTCGCTCTCGGGAATGAGAAGAAAGATGTCCCTTTGTACGCGGCGTATTCCGCCCTCGCCGTTACTCCTCGGCGCAGGAACAACGCGTTTAATCGTCCTCGAAGCCGTCGAATTTATAACCCCCGAGGAAAAAACGCGCGAGAATCGCCGAGTAAGCGGCGAATATCTAGAAACTCGTTATCCTTCGTTGCTCTTTGCTTACCCTTGAATCTGCCGCTATGTTTTTTTGGTCCCGTGGCTCTCGACGCAGTGAGATTTAGTACGCGAATACACGGCGCGTCCAGAAAGTAACCGGATAGGCGATATATAAATTCGAGGACTTACGGTTAGAGTACGGATTTCTATGAGTTTATGGCGAATTTAGGTGCGCAACAATTTACAGAGCTCATGTGATTCATAAAAGCATACAAGGTATCTATTGCAACGGACGTGTTATAACATTTAGACGACGAAATAAATTTTTACTCACCTTTTAATCTTTTAATTGCTGGTGTTTATAAAAATATGAATTTCCATAAATTGTGATTTTTAAAAAAATCGTGTCGTTAAAATTCTGAGTAATTAAAAGGAGGTGTTGTAATTGTCTTATTATAAACGAATGGAATAATTGCCATTTTTCCAACGCATTTACTTTTAGCTACTAAACAAAATCAGTGCCAATAAAATGCTAAAAACTCGTCTAGTTTTCTATGTTGTTCAACATTTGTTAGTCAACGATATTTATTTCATTTTATTAATCGTGGATCAATATTTAATATAATCTCCAATTTCTAATCTCAATTGCAAAGAAATCAGTATCTTTTCGCGTTATTAATACTTCTTGAACTAAACACCCTTTGAAATGTAACGAATCAATTGCAGTAATGGTAGCTGTCTTTAAATATATTTGTATAACAACAAAATATATTTATTGGTGGGTGGTTTATAATTTTTGCCCGATAATATATATTCGGTATTTCGCTGCATTTATCCAAGGTACTGTTCGCCTCTCGAAGTATAAAATAGAAACAATAAAAACAATATCAAGAATCCCAAAATTCCAGGCTGCTTTTAAATTATCACTACCTCTTTCACTTTATACGATGCGCATCTTGAACACGCTCTTATTAGATACTCTAAATACTGCGTACACTATTATCGCACGGAAAGAGTCGCGAAACGTGTTAGACGTGCGCGAAACGCTAATTACTCTTCTAATTCGGCCTTGAATAATCTCTGCCAGGCGATACAGTGTCAGAGTGAGGTACGCGAGTTATCAGCTGGGCGAGGTGCATCAAACTTTCATGGGATCGTTGAAACGTTTAAATGCCCAAAATGAGCTGCAGGCTACGGGACCGCGATCCCAGGTCTCGGTTCGCGGCTATGCAATCGAGCTACGGTTCCAGTTAATTCCAAACTAGGCAGAGAGTTGCGTGAACGTTAATTCCGGCCAGGGGCGGAGAGAATAATGCACCGTGCATACCTGCGGGGTATGCAGGTACACCTTTGTGGTCCGAAGCAGGAGAAGCCGACGGAACCGTTACCGCACAATGCCTCTATCGTTGATACCGTACCGAAACTCCGTTCCAACTTGATTGTCCGTATAATACCGTGTGTCCACCTTGTTGGCTTTTAGTTATTCCACTCGCCGCCGCGGTCCGTGTTCGTCGGCTGCTGCTCGCATTCGTTCGCGCTTTGCTCCACTTTCCTTCCTAAATCGCACGTTGGAAGTCCAACGTCGCCGCATGCGGAGGAGACTTTGCAAAGTTTCACCGATGTGTGTGCAAGTCCGATGGACATTGGCGATACGCGCCAGGTGTGCCTGGATGCTCCACTTCGCAGAGAAGTCGCGTTAGGAGGTGTTTGCTCGTTTTTGCCACATAATTACATCGGTCGTTAAGGCGGTATTAGGTTAGCGAACGTGTAGCATCCTCGAAGCGGTGGCGCCTAGATGCTCGTTTTCGAAGTGACTTCGTCGGGGAACACCACGAGCTTCTCATAGCTCTCCATGAAATTTCGGTGAATCCACTGGAATTTCAAATGTCGGACCATACACGGGGACCTAATTTACGCGGCTGTCCCCCCGATCCTGTAGTTAAAAAGCAATTCCAACGTCACCGCTGGCAATCTGGCAAACACCAACTTTCACGAGAACGAATCGCCTCGGACACGATTCTGCTCGATTCTCCTCGGCCAAGCGAGACTCGTTCGTGTCTGGAGAAAAGGGAGAAAAGGAGGAAAGAGGAGAAAACGCGCCATGTGGATCTCGCTGAACTCCTTTCTCCTCCGTCTAATAGCAAGCCAGTTACGAAACTGCTTTGCAATTGTGATTCTTGCTGGGAACGGGCAAAATTCCTAGCCCATCCTCCGGCGGTATCTTACGTCTTCTCTCCGTTTCCTTTTTCTCATTTGGTCCTTTCCTCTGCCGGAGGAATTTAACGTTATTTCGCCCTCCGTTGCTACATACCCCTGCCTCTGGCTCCGAAACGTAGACAGGATAGATGGATGGACATCGAGGTTACACCGAATCTCGCGGGAACCTTCTGCGAGCATGAAATTTGCAAAAGTATATACCGGAAGATGGAGCGTTTTGGCTAATTTGCTCCGCGCTGTTGAGAAATCGCTGCTGCCGTGCAACTTGACACGCACATTACGGGGGCGTAACCAATATCCAATTATCTGCGCGAATTTCGGGAAAATATGAGCTTTGTAACAACGGGGATTTTATGGCTAAATCATGTTAGAGCTTGTATATCTACTGCATGTACTGTGCGATTCATAACAGTGGTTTTGCAAGCTTCTTGTGCTCGTGACTCGTTTTTGAAAACAGCTATTTTTGTAGTGCATGTTTTAACTGTCTAACGGTCTTTGTAATTTTATTCGATTGAATCATACCCTTTCTTCTTTATAAATATTTTATAGTTTTGAGAAAAAGAAGCTTCAACATAGATGTCGAAACTTAAAATTGCACATATTAATTGCGCTTCCTTAATGCTTGTCTTAAAGCTAGGAATCTTTTTACGAAAATAAGAACACGTTTAGTTTGAAAATGACTTGAGAGCCATTAGAGGGTTAAAAGAGAGCTGAATTGCATTTGGCAATTTTTAATAGATAAAAGTCTTCTAATGTATATGAAAATAGACAAAATGTATATATATAGTTGGAAATGAGATGAACAATGATAATTAGGGAAAATAAATAATCGCAAAGGCTCGAAACGATATGTAATATATGAGAATCACTATTAAAGTTAACGTCGAACTCAACAAGATTCATGATCTCCTTGACTTCATTAAAGAAGTTAAAATTGCCGACCAAATAGCATAATTTAATGATACCGTCGCCAGTAACCTAGTTTTTAATGCAACGTTAAACTACTCATTAAAAAAAAAAAAATATTATAAGTATTCTATGCTGATAATAATATGAAAAATTTATGTACCTCTTTTATTAAACCGAAATAAAATGTAAAACACTATAAATGGTGAATTTGGTGTGCAAAACCTGTATATACGTTATCTGCAACCCTGATACGCGTCGTAATTGGATCATCCTATATTTTCCAACAATAGAAGGAAGTAGAAATAATAGCCTAATGCTTCCGTCTCGAGGACGAAGACAACAATCTGTCAGATTTCCAAGGATTCTTTTATCCCAGCCAATTGCTCCGTTACTGTCTTTCAATTTCATTGAACGTAGGACTCGGCGGGACGTAGATAGGTGTAGCTGTATCGCGAAGTTAGTGGAACTCCCACAGGACGTTCTCTTCTCGGATGAAATATCAAATTTACAGAAGTCTGAGGCGCAGCGAAACGGTATGAGCGATATTGAGAAGTTGGCGTCGGGACGCCAGGGAAGCGATACGAGCCGCGAAACGGGTCAAAAGTTTATGGCCGGATAAATAATTTATATTAAATGGAATTGAAGCGAACGCAACTCGATGGATATCGTTCGCCATCGCGGAAAGATTTATCCGCCCTCGTGATGTTTGCCGCTTTTTCCACCGACTGCTCCATCGGAAGAGATTTTCACTTTATTATGTTTCACCCGTTTTTATTTTCTCTTTTTTTTCTTCTTTTTCTTTGCGATTTTCTTATTTTTCCACCATGGGTTCGATCCGACCCGTCGAGTTCATCGTGGACAGCCAAACGAATGGACATGCTTCCTGCTATCCCGCGGTGCACTTTCCTTGACCGGAACTTTAACTTTTCAAAACGGCATTGCCCTGCGATAACAACCGCGTGAAATATCGTGCCTCGCATCTGCGATATTGCTATTGTCGTTCGTAAGTGTTTCTGGATATTTCAGGTTCGCAACTAGTTGCAAGTTTCCTTTGCATTTTCGCGTTATCTTGAATAAAATTACTTATTAATAGTAGGTTGAGTAATATTGGGTTGAACGGAAAGTTCGTGCCGAACTTTATATTAAAAAGATATAGTCGAATAAGCATAGTAAAAGTATCACTAAATGAAATTCAGTTTGTGACATATTAACAGATAGGTCTTTCAAATGAAATCTTTTCGGGTAAGTTTCAACTCCCTATCCATATTATTAGGGTAGTTACTATTGTATAAAAAGTTGTAAGAAAAATCGAAGATACTTTATTCAGCGATATATATGCACGTCTTGGAATTTTTTCAGATTTTTTAACCGCACAGCAGAATTTTATGGAATTTCGATATGCCAATTCTTTATTGAAGTTTTTACGTGACTGTGTTTATATTTATATAGTTAGTTTCGTAGTTATAGTAGAAGCATTTTATTACCCCGAAGGCCTCTCTTAAACTGAACTTGAACAGCTACAGTAAGGAGCATTCAGTTCTAATCGTTGGATATTTTAAAAACATTGTGAAATACAAATACAACATAAATATAATGCGGCACGAACTTTCCGTACCCAATAAATTCATTCACGTTTGATTAACACTGGAAATACCATAGTCTTTGAAATAACTTGTTTGCGATTTCTCGTAAAAATTGTGTAATTTAAACTTAAACTAACACTTAATCTTAAATTCAATTATAATAACTTGAACTTAAATCTCTCATGAATGCATAAATATGTGCAGCCTAGTAATAAGGTTCCCCTTTTTTTGGAAACGTTCCTAAGAATATAAATTTGCACAAATATTTGCACAGTCTAGCTATCGAATCCCTTAACGTTATACATTTGCATAGAAATGGTTCGACGATACCCGTTACGAATCTGACATTCTCTGTCGAGATTCGCAGAAACAGTCGTTTAAAATGGGATGGGGGGGAAATCGATCTTCGAAGCCTCCCCTTTTATTTCGACATTCAGCCGGTGTAAAGAACAAATAGACAGATGGATATTGAATTTACTTAGGATTCCGTGGCGTGGCTGGCGCAGCTGGAACGTCAAATTTATATAAAGGAACCCCCGCAAAAAGTAAAATATTCCGCGGCGCGTTCCCGATGTTATTGGTATCGGCGATGGGAGGGAAGAGAAGCCGAGGCGAAAACGCAACGTCAGGAAATCAATACAAGAACGAGTAAACTTTAAATTAGAGCGCGTTACCCGTGTTTCGATCCCCAAGAAAGCCACCAGAAGTTTAAAACGTTCTTTCCCACCCCCCACCTCCCTGATATCTGCGCAGCCTTGTCTTAATCATCAAATTTTTATTTCTTTGCATCGCTATTCCCACTTTTGTATGCAAATTCGAAAACGTCATCCTTTTCTTTCGGATAACCTTTGGACTTTCTTTTGTCACGCCACGGAAAATGCGAAGGTTGCAACTAGTGTTTGGCGATCTACTATCAACGTTTGAAATAACGATACCTTTTAATTCAAATGCCGATATATTGTATTGATACTTAATATGACAATATATCGTAATATCAATGCTTATCTCGTACCTATCGAAATTTCGATGTACTCACTGTAGGAATCGCTAAAACGAAGAACATTTGCAACGACTGTTATTTTTCTCAAAACCTCAAAAACTTTAGTGTTCCTAGTTGGTTTCACGTTCTTACGTTTGATCGAAACAGTTTTCTGCCAGGGATAGTACGTACTATTTGAGAACATGTTTATTGCCGATAAGCAATTTGATGTCCTTACTTTCGTCCCTGATCGACGAACTGTACGTTGTCGCGAGCGGAAAACTGCATAGCTTGCGAGCAAAAAACCATCGACGCACAATGCACAGGTTGAACGCTGTGCCATCCCTCGCGACGCATAGAGAATAGATCAAACGGATATCGGTAGCGGAGACTACTGAAATCGCGGGCAAAATCGACGAGAGTTGAATTGGGGAAAAAAATCCCGGCTTTTGGCATTCGCCGTTCGCGGAAGCGCGAGTAATTTCACTAACACGCAAAGCGTAGTCGGAATGGAGACTGAACAGGAAAATTGTTTGCCCAGCTTGACAATAATCATCGAGCCGAGGCGGAACGAAATCTCGTCGACACGGACGTACCAGTGACAATGGACATGGATGCCCGTTTTAATAACACTTCCATTGTCCCGGAGACCAATTTCCTATTATCCAGCGCGCGAAAACAAAGGCCATCATCATTAGTTGCGTGTTCATTAAACATTTCTACCGCGTCCTTCAATTTTCACTCGGAGTTTCCGCGGCGGAAACATGGGAAGGTGGGACAGAACCGTATACTTTGGATTATAGGCTCATAAGATTCTAATTTATGAAGCGGACTGTATCATTCGAATTGTATTTATTAAAGCCATTCATCGTAAAACGTAAAATAAGTCAAATGTAATTGAAAACTTCTTCGAATATATAATATAATTAAAAAGTACTAGGCACAGTTAATAAAAACATTGTCGAACAGTCTACTCGAAATACAGAATCTCATTCGTTAAACGATTCTTACTGCAACGATGCAGGAAAATTTAACAATTAACCGATGCACCTATCAAAACTTACATCGTTTATCTCTATTTTCCACGTTCGCTTTCAGCAATTGAATATTGTACTATATAATTGAAAGGTATCCAGAGTGACAAGCTCGAAAATCATCTGGAATGTAAAATATGGATAAATGAATAATTATTATTATCATCGGTCTCGTAGACTGACAATAGTAGTTAAGGGTTAAAAAGCCACTTGAAAAATAATAGAACGTCTCGGTATTGGCCGATTTTCCCCTACGTTAAACTGGTCGGATGTTCGATGAGATCGCGGTGGAAAGTCTATCCGAACAAAACCGATTTCGAGGGAACGGGTCGCATCGCATCGTCGCTCTTCGACGAATATGGTTAACACGAAGAAGCCAAGGGCCGAGTAGGTGCGGCAATGAATGCGCAACTTTCCAAAGTGAGTTTCCAAGATCTCCGATCCCCCGACAGTCAGGCAGGGAAGCAGCCGCGTTGAGGGTGCGAAAACGTGTAGGGGTGAAGTGTCGCCTGGAGTGGTCCGGTTTAGAGGTTGGGAAAAGGAAACTAGAGGGAGATAGCGGGTGAAACTCGCGCTATCTCGATTGGACACGTTGGGTAACGCGATGCGCGGCAAGGGGGCACCCTCACGAGGTGCTAATGTCTGGCAGCTTAAATCAACCCCCTCGCTACCCTGTTGCCAACAGCGGCAACACCGGTGGCGTGGTCGTTATTCGCCTCGGCATCGCCATACCAGCCGGAGGAAGCCTCCAGGCGTGGGAAAAAGTTTCTCGACGTGGCTGGCCGCTTAGATCCCCTGGCCTCTACCTGGTCTCTTCGTCACGGATTTCCATTTTTTTCTTCGTCTCTGTTCTCCACAGGCGGCAACTTCGCGGTATAATTTGACGGTCGTTGTATAAAAAGCAGCAGGGAAACACGGGGATCCAAAGTGACGCGTGAAAGAGAGTTGCTACATCGATTGATTCAAAGTGGAATTTTTGTGCCACTTTCCACCTTCATCTTCACGTAGACACGGATTTGGATGTGGACTAAGTAAGCTGTAGTTTTAGGGAAACAGATTTTATATGGTGGCGACTTTTAAGGAAAGTTTAGCTTTAGGTTTTTCTGAACGAAGTAAAAAATCATGCGATTTTAATTAACTTTCCGGAGGTGTTGATTATTATAGGATGAACAAATATTTTACTCACTTTCAATAAAAGAAAAAACAGTTCTCTGAAAAAAATACAATACTTCTCATTTTAAATTACTTTATGAGTGGCCCATATTTGGACCACACTTTAAAAACTGAACATTTTCACTGTTACTTTATATTTCTAATTTGTAGCAAGACATTAGATACTTTTGTTCAACATCATTTCAATTTTACATCAGAAAGCTAACATGTTATAGATATACGTCGATATGTAAACGATTAGGTATCTTCAACAGGTTAGGCACTAAATGTTAATATAAAAATGTTAGCTTATATTTGGACCATTTCCTCAACTATTACATCTAATATTATCCAATTTTACGACGCAAATCATCACGTTCCTCATCGCAAAGGGCTTTATCTTGTCGATGGATGAGTCGAAGGAAGGAATGCGAACGTTCTTGCGGAACGTTATCGTACGATCAATTTTTTATCAGCTCCCTCGAGAAAGAGAGGACTATGCCGGATGAATAGGACCCGTTGCATTCCCTGTAGAAGCTACTGCGTTCCAGCACGAACTGGAACGTCTCGTCAAATGGAATCGAAGTCGCAACCACGAGTAGCTTCGAGTGTATCCATTAATTTCAGTAAACCGTGCGTTGAATTCGACTCGACTCGGCTGTCGGCCGCGATCCGCGAAGGTTCCGCGTGAAAAATAACCGCGACGAATTCCTCGGTGAAATATACGTGGCAAGTGGCACAGGCATAGAGAAGAAAAGACACGTAGCTTGTGTACACACACAAGCATGTATCGAGAGGAAAGCTCGAGGCCGTATTCTCTCTTTTCGCAGCACTGGCTGCACACCGATGGACTATTTATCTTCGCTTTACGAAGCTCCGCGGGAAAAATGGCGCAGCTTTGTAACCAGCGGAAGGATGTTCGCGAATCGAGGCAATTTCGTCGCAGCCGGTCTAACGACAGTCACGTTCCTCTTCTCTAGCAAAAGGGGAGAAGGATTCCACCACGACGAACAAAGTAATCTCGCTTAGATTCGGCCGTTCCCGTGTATGGAGACTTGGAGGCACCATAACACTGTCCTGGACTCGAAATCGCACGGAGATCCACAGTTACGTCGTTTGCCTGGCGGATTTTATGCGACTAGGACAACGCGGACTGGCCGTCTTCGAGGAAGCTGCATCCCTCATGCTTGCGAATCATCCTGGGGAAGATCAGCTTTCTCGATCTTCCCTATTCCGTGAGTTATATTTACGTATTCGCAGGAAAGGTGGATGGGATTTGAAAAATTCTACGAACGTGCAATGCTCGTTGAGTGTTCCTGGATGGGAAATGAAAAATGAAATCTAGAACGCGTGGCAATATAATTATTAGGTGTATCAATATGTAATCAAGTGTACTCGTATCACTGTAAAATTAAAACTCCATGTTCCATCTACAAAGCTACGTGCTTTGAATTGCTGCATATCAAATACCACGGTACATTTTATGGCTTCTTTAATTGTTACAATCGTATGTTTCATTAGTTTTGTAGTATATTTGTTAAATTTACACATTCATAAGGAACAATTTTAATACGATGCACCCGTATCTACATTACAGCAAATTTCTTCTTCTTTAATGTGATTTATTATGATTAACTATTTTACAAAATTAAATGGGTTGTATTCATCCCCTAATCTTAAACTTTGGAAAAACAACTTTAAGAAAATTTTAATCTTAAACTCCGTCACATTGTGTTTTATACTTCGTACATTATTTGCATCTTCTTATGATCTTATTTCACGTAATATTTGTTTGTTAATGGATCCCTTTCCCGCAAGTAAACTATTATGATTAGTATTATTTTTAAATGGATCGATGAATTTGTTTTATCGAAAGATGAAGCATGCACTCGGACAGGAATCCATAATTCATCGAAAAAATTTCATAAAGACTTACAAAATAACAGCAATTATTAGGTTGCAACATATAGGTATTCGTCCCTTTTGGATCAGTTTTCGACTATCAAGTCCTAAAAATTTCACAACATATATATTCGATTAAACTTATTCATGAGTTTACTAATAAAGGATTGTAGAAATGCTAAAGAACAGTACCGAATATGTATATTTTAAAATAGATAGTAGTTTGATTTTTTTTCAAGTAAAGATTGAGTGTAACATAATAACTGGATTATTCATTGATACACCTAATAGTTACGAACTATGTACGGGATGTGCAATTGGGAGAAATATACAATGACATTAACTGCACAGAATAATTCGCAAAAGTAGACGAAGTGGAATACCGGGATCCGAGCCAAGAATTATTCGAATAATTGACTATCTTCAGAGTTAAGATGATTCTTAATACGAGGAAAATTCTCAGAAGGAGACAGAGTGGAATGCTAGGATTGGGAGCAAAAATTTTGTGAATATTTGATTATTTCCGGAAGGAAAATAATTCTTAACACAAGAAAAATTCTCAGAAGAAGACGCACCTAGTGGAATATCGGGATTGGAGACAAAAATTATTCTAATCTTCAACTATCTCTGACGAAAAAATAAATTTTAGCATAAGGAAAATTTTGAGAGGGAGAAATATGATATTTTAACACAAAGAAAGTTCCCACAATCAGAAGGAGACATACTTAATAAAATACTTAAATTGGGGACAGAAATTATTCGAATATATGACTTTTACCGCAAATAAAATGACTTTTAACGTAAATAAAATTGCAAGTAGAGAGCCTGATTAATCTTTTAGTTGCTATAGTGGCTTCTCGCTAGATCATATTTCAGAACAATATGCCACTATAGTGGTTCACGCCTTTATTGTACCTTAAAAGCCGCGTACATTTTTTACGTGATATGAAAACATGTTTATATGTTTCCATTTACATTTCCTTTCTCGAAATGTCATAATGTATTCATCTGTAATTTCACAGTAACATAAAGACACATAAAGCATGGCACAAATATAAAACAGACATATAAAAATTAATTGCTGTACTGATGTCGTTTACGTCTTCGCGGTTAGCTTCATCCCACCTAAAAGATTAAGAACCATAATTTAATTTTCTGTTAATTTAATTCAATTTTATTTATTTACGGACTAGGGTCCAAGGTACACAACTATATATGTACCTACAAGTCTATCTATAATACTTATCTATCGACAAAAAAAAACGATTAGAATCGCTGTGAATATTTCTCGTGTTCCGCATAAACGGCACACAATACGAAAATCAATGCAAGTCAATCTCAATCGAAAGAAAGGGGATTAAAATCGCCGTGAATATCCCTCGTATTGTCCGTAAACGCTGCAGGTACGCAATACGAAATCAGTAAGTAGTACGAGTCGCGCGTAGTCAGGCATGCATGGTCGCGATATTAAAACATGCAGAGAGCGACTCGACACGTGTGGTTATCGGGGAGATGCAGCCGTCTTGGACAAGGCACTCGCTCTTGGGGAGAAGAGCGGGCAAGAAAAAGGAGGTACAATGGGGTAATCGCACAATGGGACTCAATTGGTCGGCGACTATAGGATGGGGTTCTGGTGCGAGAGAGAAGATCCGCATAAAAAGGACAATGGGCGCTGCTAGCATGGAAGAAAAAAGAAGCGAGGCAAAGAAGACCGTAGTAGAGGGACGAGAGTAGAAATTAACGGTGGGACGAGTGCTCGTTTTGCGCGTGTGCACCCTCCGCGACGTTCGTCATGGACCAACTGCCGACTACCGATTAAAACGGAATCGGATCGCGAACGCAGAATGGCAATTATCGAAGCACCATCGGCGAGAGCGTGGATATTGCGTTTTTTGCGATCGCTAACACCGAGCGGAGCTTCTAATGAGAGGGCTCTGTATTACGGCGACGAGCGAACGAGCTTTCGAACGGTCGGCGTTTTATAAATTCCCCGAGCAGTCGATCCGGGGACCGAGTAATAACCGATTCGCGAACGTTAGCCGAGAATAAGGCGAGGGAGAAAAGTCTCTTGAAAATATCCACTCGCCGTCCCTTCGTTTTATTGTTCATCGATCCACGAACGGAGAACGTTTCGTCGGACGCACTCTTCTTTCCGGGGATTTCAGCTCCGATTTCCGATGTATTAGCAAAGGGCAGAGATTTTTTAGGGATCTCAGTTCCTCCGTAGAATTAGCCTGTTCTTAACTGAGTTTGCAAATGTTCCCTTCCAGCTAAGAAGGGCAAAGTTCGTTGTCCGTACTCGTTCGTACGGAACGATACCGGGTTAATATGGATAAGGAACGTGAATGTTTTAGCAAATATAGTAAGACCGTAGGATTCAGGAAAAATCTACTCGAGCGGAAGTAATCTTGCTATTTCTGAAGCTTCAACTTTAATCCGATTCTGAGTAGAATTTAGAAGGTGGAATAGAGAACCTCAAAATCCACTTGTCGTTTCCTAATTCGACGAGACGGACACGTGGTACCCAAAGAAGCTTATTCGTTGTGTGGGTTGAAGATCAACCCTCGAACAATCTCCTATCTGCTTTTTGCTCGTTCCTATCCTTCTTCGTTCGATTCCCTGCCAAAACTTTTCTGTGCGAGTGATATATTGCATTACGAATGGGGTGCCACGGGAACTATATTCGAGAGTAGCTGTTACCCCGTTAGCTTCTTCGCTGCTGGCCCGCCCACGCGATTTATCTTTCGCGGGAGTAACCCCTTTCCATCTCCCCTTCGATGGAGAGTCGCGCCAGGGTCCAATGGCTCCCCAGAGCCTTGGAGTATCCCTAAGTCCATGGTTTCCTGCGGCTCTGGGACTACTCTTATGCTAACAAGGCGTTTAAGGGCGTTTGAGAAAGGTTAAGGGCCTCTGGCCACACTGAGCTCCAAAAATGCGCAAGGTTCTTAAGAGTTATACCGGATTCGCGAATTCCTAAGGGTTTTGGATTACTCCATGATTAATGGGGACCCTCAAGATTCCAAGGAATGCAATTTTCATTGCCCAATTTTAAGATCTAAATCTTAAGAGCCTTAGATTACCTCAAGTTTCATGGAACCCCTCAAGATTCGAAGAATTGCAATTTTTCCTTTCTAGTTTTAAGTTTATGCGGCTTCCAATGAGCCTTAGATTAGCCGAAGGCTCATGGGATCTCCCAAAAATCAAAAGATTGCAATTTTGTTTGCCGAAATTCAGGATTTTAGTGTTTTCAAAGGTCTTAGTCTATTTTAGGGATCCAAGGTTGATAGTCTTGTCGTCTTTATCAAAAAAATTATCCCCAGTCGGTCGGTATATGATTCACTGCAAGATTAAATTAAGTACACTGCTCAAAATAATTAGGGTATTACTCATCGCAGCCGCTGTTCCCATACCACTTTAACTCTGCTCTTAAACTCAATCGTTTCCATAATGTGGCACGAATAGCACGTCAATCTATCAAATCCGTATAATTGGATCTTTCCAACCAAGATTACAGGCCAATCAAGTGCAAACTTAATCTTAAATCTCTCCAGAATTATTAAATTCATTTATTAGTTTCTACTTTCTTACAAGATTTTTTAGATTCACACGTATATTTCTTTTCACTAGATTCATTATTAAGCCTGCTAACTCTTCTAGGAATTACTTATAAGCTATTTGAATATTTATACAACTTAATAGCTTCAATAGCTTATTTAATATCTTCGTTTCTTCGTCCGCGTATATTTTCTTTCCGTACACTGATCGCTTTCATACCCTTGAATAAAGAAATAGATACATAAGTAACTTCTTCCTATCGTTTCACTTGAGACCTCTCGGCTTTAATAGAATTGTTCACAGTTGCGAACCCGATTATTTCCAGCAGTGTGTTTACTTGCTTACCGTCCCTTTATCGCGCTAATTATAATAATAATTTCATCTTCTGCGCGAGTATTGCGCTCATATGTATATCGCGATGCGTTCGCTTCCGGCGTACATTTTCGAGTACAGAGAATAGGTCGAATCGGTGCCGGAAACGGGCCGCTCAATTTACGAGAGGCTATCCTCGGCTGCTCGTACGTATCGACGTCTCTGCTCCAATTTAAGTCGCATCCACGGATTATTCCCGTACTCCAGGCTGCTTTATCGCGTCGGACCATGCATCAAGTCGTTCGTTGAACGAGGACATTAGCGAGATCGTACGTTCCGGGAGATTATCTCGAACACACAGAGGGAGAGGAAGAAAGATAGAGAGAGAGAGAGAGAGTCAAGATACTCTCCAGTCTGAGTGGATTCCCCGTCGCTCCATGGGATCTAATATTCTACTTACTCTGCCCATCCCCTTGTACCACCTTCTCTATCTTCTTTCGCGTCTTCCGGTACATTCGTCTTTATTTGCATGCAGCCTGTCCTTCGTTACAGCGTCGTTCGGCAACATCCAACAACAGTTGCACAACTAGCTTTACCATTGCTGTTCGAGAGTTTCCGTCCACCGAGGCGTAGTAGATTATGTTCAGACCGTGACGAAGCAATGGCTGCAATGCTCCAGTATACAGAATTATTTCAAAATTACTGCTACATTGCGCAATTTTTATTCGTCTGTCAGCTCGGTTGCTTAAAATAGAGAAATACGATTATGTAAGAGGGATTAAGTTTCGTAAATTGCGCGAGAATGATTAAAACCGAAAAGAGAACTAAAAATAAACACTAACGCTTCCTCGTACACGTAATAATTCGATCCTGCAATTTACTGTAAATCTAAAATACTTGATGGACGGAAAGGAAAGAGATCCATCAAACGACAGCGCAGTAAACATCGTTTCATCGTTGTCACGGCAGTGCGTGCCGCGGCAGTCGAACCTTAAACCTGACGTGATGCTGGTGGTGGAAAAGCTATCGGGTGTCTGAAGCCATTACCACGTCGACCATTAGTAATGCGATAACCCGAGGAAAGGAGAGCGTCGAAGCGGTAACTGGTCCCCTGAAGGCTTCCTATCGTTGTGTAGGGATCCTTGGTGCATGTAGCGTCGTGTGCTGCTGCTGCTGCATGGGATATATCTATCGAGAGACCGGAGATGATGGGATGACGTTACTCGAAGCGCCACGGCCCCGAAACTTTCCCGCTGACTTGACGCAATCGCGGGAAACTCGAGCACCGGCTTGTCCTTCCTTCTCTTCGGGCGTTCGGTTTCTCCGCGGGCTCTTATTACCGGTGTAATAATTAGATCGATATAGGTTAATGCGCTCTTCTCGCCGCTGTTTCACGGGATCATCGTGAACGGCACATTAGGGGTTCCTTCGAATTATCGGTTAGGGGAGCACAGAGACTACTTTTCCCTAGGAGAATTTTGTTCTAATGACACCGTTAATTAATTGCCTACGTGGTCGACGATGGAACGAGGAACGCGAAAGAAACCTCCAACCATGTTGGGGATTAATGAATTAGTGTAACGTTTGTTAACACGTTGAGTACTGGCAAAGTATGTTCAGCAACTAGAACATTAAAAAAATCTGAAACTTTGTTTACAAGCGTTGTTCGAGTGATCTTATTAATGGGTCCATTCCTTGTTTTGGGAATGAAGCGATCATAGGGCTGAAATCACCCCTTTAAAGAGAATATACGTTTTTATAGTTATTATTGTCAATATCATCAAAGCCATATATGATATGGGAATAAAGTTTTATGGCATTTGATGATTAGATGACAGATACAACTTGACAAAATTTAGGGAGGAGTGGGGACAAATTTTGAAACAGAAAGGTTATTCGAAAATTCTTTATACCCGTACCGTGAAACGTCAAATGTCGTAAAACTTATACGAGGTTTGCTTATAAATACTTTATTACAAAGTTATAAGCAAAAACGTACGAGATATACTGTAATATGTGAACATCGTTAACAGTCTTTATATCGTTTTAACATGATCACCTCCTACATCGATGCAAGCTTGACACCGATTTGACACGGAGTTGACTACGTTGTAAATTTCTTCACGATTTCGCTGCAACTCAGCAATGAAAATAAACCTTTATTCATTCTTTTAATAGAAAATTATGAGAAGTTCGCTAAAATTTATGAACGTAAATTTCTACAATTCTTATATAATCTTACGAATGCATCATTTTATTCATTTTGACAGTTCTAGTGTTAAGCAATGACATTCTTACAAATAGTGATGCATCCTTTAAGTTACACGGCATTGTAGAAGCTCAACGCTAATTCCCCTTTTCCTTTCCTGAGTTTTCCCAGAACAGCTCAACCGAACTAACTACCCACCATAATTTTGAAATGGTTCGCCAAGCCGCCGATGACTCGATCATCGCTATTGCGAAGATTCGCCCTCTTTTCCAACAGCGGGAACACGCGTGGACGGAGAACGCTGATTCGCGCGCGTTCCATATGCGTTGTTCGAGATTTCGCGGCACAAATTTTCCTGCTGCTGAAAGTGGCTCGTTATACGTATTCAGCCGGTCGTTCGCGATGACGGTATTTCAACAGGACGTCGCCCGTGTTCTCTAACGATGGAAATGTTCGCAAGAATGGCTGTGCATCGAGCCGTAAGTCGCGGAGCAACGATTACGGTACGGTTGGCATTATTTCTTAGACGTACCACTTGCACACCCCCGATGCCAGGGTTGCGCGAGCGCGAGCCGAACGGGTCTCTGGTCGCCGATAAAAATAGTTGGCCCGTATCCAACCGCGTTTATTGCTCGAATTTTCTTCTTGTTGCTGTGTCCAGCCACTCGTGCGGAGCATTCGTTCTTCGATTGCCACAGACGGCCAGGCTTGATTAGCTACGAATCGTTTCGAATTGATGCTCCGAGATCTTGGCAGATTTTCCTTTTGCCTCCTGCTTCAATCTTCGAGCTTCCGTGATCTCTAAATAATACTCGGATTTAATCCTCAGACAACGGACGTAGTGATATTCGCATGCACGGTGGCTACAAAGTCGAATGCGACCCGATAGCGATGATTTAAAACGTTTGAACAGCTGCATTTTTTATTATAATATGTAATAAATTATTTCGAATGCATAGCAGATGAAATAAAAATACATATTTTGTTTTAGAAAGATATATTCATTTATTCGTATCCTTCAAAAATTGTTACGTATCATTTCCTTTCGTATTGTAGCACGATTATTATTAGACTGCGCATTTTTATGCAATTATGAGAAATTTAATTGTAGCAAAAAACCCGGGGTGCACATAGTACGCGCAAATATATAAAATATTGAAAGTATAGCGCTTATTATTATATTTAGTGAGTGAAACTACCCTTTAATTATGTTTCACTTCTGGGATCGTGTTTCTAATAATATACAGGGTGTCCCGTAACTGGTGGTACAAGCGAGTAGGGGGTGATTCTACGTGAAAAATTGAATCGAAAATTTAGAATAAAATTTTTCCATATGACGCTTTATTTTCGAAAAAAATAAGTTTGAAAATTTGTCGAGTGCACTTGGACCAGCTTCAGTTCTACGGATTTTACTATCTTACTGTTCCGAGTAGGTGAGTACTTCCGCGCTTCTTGCAATGTTTACAAACATTGTCAACACGATGATATCTCTTACATCGATTTTACTTTTTTCTTATGCTTATCGGACAGGACCTTTAGTTTCCGAATTACTCGACAAATTTTCAAACTTATTTTTTTCGAAAATAAAGCGTCATATGAAAACATTTTATTCTAAATTTTCAATTCAATTTTTCACGTAAAATCACCCCCTACTCGCTTGTACCACCAGTTACGGGACACCCTGTATATCTGTATAAAATAATCTGCAGTCTAATTATTGCATACGAATTGTGAACAATAACTCCATTTATTGCTATATTTATTATCGTTCCCCATACAAATATGGCATCCGCAACGTTTTGGTGTCGTAAGGGTTGCAATATTCATTTTTTTCGAGTTTCTGTTTGTCGAGCGACGAACATAAAATAGAAGAGGCGGATGATTCACATGTCATAGTCGAAAAAAACGTAAACAACTGTAACTCGCGGGTCTCGGGAGACCCTACGTCCGCCGGCGGAAGGTTAATGATTTCATGCTCGATGTTGTAGAACAAGAGTTCATTTCACGCGTACCACGCGCGGAGATTTTTGCGCAATATCGGAAAAGGGATGAAATCGACGCGATGCGACGCAGAGCGTAAACATTTTATTTTCTATTACGAGTCCATTTCCTTTCGATGCACGCGGGGAGTTGGTATGGCAGCGAAAAATGAAACGAGAATTTTCGCTTTGCTTTTATTGGGAACGCGGAGCCAAACAAAGCGCGATACAGTTGCGGATAGATGGCCAGGCATTTACGTAATCACGTCAGCGCGTCGTTTTTTGCGGTCCTGTGGCTCTTCTCCACCGAATTTCCCTGAAGCTTGACAGAGCTTCCACGGATCGTCGGGCTACCTTCTCGATTCGTTCGATCGAACCGCTACACCACTCCTGAATCCTCGATAGCTAAACCGACGGGTATTTTCCGACTATCGTTCACCCTACAAGACGATTAATCGAACGCTCGATTTTCAGTGACTTTTTTCGCTAAAAATGAATCCAGCGCAGCTGGATTCCCCGATATTAGCTTCGCCGAAAAGTATCATCGTTAATTTTTGCAGTGTAGCGTTAGCGTTGCGATACATATAAATATTAATCTGCCGATAACGATTTGCAAGCACAAGTAAGATTGAAAAATAGACATTTAGAATTGTGACGTTCGAAAGAAGATTGTAAAGATTGATTGTAATTATTATGTTTAACATAGTGTTGAATACGTTTTCGACACAGTATATTGTATTACTTCTGCAAACGTAAATATGCAGTGCGAGCTAAGAAAGAATAACGTGGATAATACGAGTGTTGAAACATTTCCACCTTTTGGACTCTTAATTAAATTTTTTAATTGGAAGGAAATTGAAAAATCTGACAGCTTATACAACTCGTTTAGAGGAGTATTTGGTTGAAAAAGATGGAAATTCTCAAAGGATTAAGTTATGAGACCTCCTACCATACAATGTTTAATAAAGCTCCGCATTTATGCCTCTTTAAAATACAACAAAACTTATTGCCCAACCCAATAGAATGAATTGAGTGTGATACAGATATCAGCATTTCTCAACCTTCTTGTCGTCTAACGCGACATACATATTTGTTTTTAATGGTACTACGGCGTAAATGTTTATAATGTAAACATTTTGAAAACCTGATTGACTGTAGCCATACATGTAAATGAAAAAATGATATTCAACAGTGATTTCTATATGTAAAAGATAACATTCAGTACATTTCTATTCAGACAAATTTCAATTTTCAACAAACAGTCCAATTTTGTATTTAACTGTGAGAAAAATCTAAGATTGCTGATTTTAAATAAGGCAAGCTGCTTGACAAATTATAAAGAACCAATAGAATAATTTGCATTCTATTCATTAAACATTCTCACATAAACTATGAACATAATAATAAAAGATCATATTCAATATCAGCTTTAAGCAACTACCATTTCGCGGCCCATAGGTTGAGAAATGCCTGCATAGATAGAAGTCGAGCTCATTAGATTAACAAATAAATAGCATCCTATTTCATAAAAGAAAATAGGACTCGTTAAACGCAAGCTGTGGCACCAGGGCGAATATTAGACAAACCCAAAAGGCAATCCGCTCAGGCATTCGCCAGCTGTCCACGATTACCCCAACGCTCCCCTATTTGTCCAGACGTATTCTGGTTGACCCTCCGCAGACATTGGCTTCGTGCAGGTCATCGAAAAAGCTCGCGTGGCCGATGTTATCGCGAGAAGCAGCTGTGCTGGTTGGCGCACGCTGCGCAGGGCAGGCTTCTTCCCTCGTCGTCTCTTTTCATTCCCCTGCCATTTCTCTCCCTCTTCTTTTCCTCTTCCCCGCCCGTAGTCTCTGTTTCCCCGAATGCACACCGTGTGGCCTTTCTCTTCCGTTCGCCGGCCAGGGAAAAGGAAACGAATTTCACCGAGCTGCGGTGTAATTCGTTCGGCTGCTTATATTTGCGGAATTTATTGTCACTCCGTCCGTACGCGGCGGCCAGCTCACGAAGGGGCTTGTTTGCGACGTCGAGTGCTCCCCGGGATAGTTGAAGAGGTCCATTGTGTTCCCGGTTCCAGTGTTCACCACGCCACTATCCGCTTTCCGGCGCTTTCGAGGCACACAACTCGCGCGCGCGCTGGCAAACACGGTCACAGATAGGCAGAGAGCGTGGATGTGTAGAGAGTGCCTTCTATCGCGAGACCCACTCGAGCAAACCTGTCTTGCGGTCACCCTTCTATCGCCGATACCAACCAACGCTGCTCTGGCCCCTTTTCATGTGCACCCCCTTCACGTCGATTGAGTCCAGCTAGCTCGCGGCCAAGAAATTCGGGTCACCGATGCGAACGCACACAGATCTCGACATTGACGTCGCGCGAGAACTCGATATTCCGTCGGATTAAGGTGCTCCCGCGAACAGAAAGCCGTTCAAATAGCCGCGTTTCGTACGCCTTAGGTGAGTTAAACTCAGTTATCCAGCTCGACGAATGATGATTTTGGAACGAGACACTGATGTTTGCAGTTGAGTTTATATATGTAAGTACTTGGAGTGCTTCTTCGGTATGGGAGAGTGAAGATTGTTAAATGTAAATTCGTTGCAGTGGTACGATTAGGCTGCGAATTTTTATGAAAATTTATATTTTCATTAACTATATATTAAAGGAAATTAACCGTTAACTACTATTGGTCTGTATTTTACTTTCTTTGTGATTCACGAGCTTGTCACTGTGGATACTTTTCAATTATAGTACAGTGTTCAATGATTGGTTTGGCAGAGTGACTACGGGTTGAGACTGTAAACCCATACTTAACATTTATAGTATAATGTTCAATTATTGAAATCGAACCTGAAAAATAGAGTTAAATTAGTAATTATTAACATACAACTATAGTTGTTTGACCTGCAAAATGCAATCATTTCTATTTTATTTCGAATATTGTGTATCTTGTTGCATATTAAATGCATTCTGCGCTCTTTTGCATATTTAAATTTGCCATAAATGCATAAAAATCGGCAGTCTAGTTATGATATTTTGTATTTTATACCGTGTTAAGGCAATGAGCAGTTAATCCGACTATTTGTAGGCAATAGAAAAATTGTATGACAAAGGGTTAAATAGGCAAAACTTGAATAGAAATGGTATTATGGAACGGCAGAAGAATAAGAAGATGGAATATACTGAGACTAATGAGGTAGCGTTACTTATGGCTACTAAATGGGAGTCTGGATAATTGTGCAGGTGTGACTGGATGTCTTATGAGTACTACGCAGATTACTTTTTATTTTTTTGGTAACATTTTTATAACTTATTACCAGACGGATTTTTATGCAAATTTATATTTTTACAAACACAATTAAAGATATCAGATATCAATGCAGATCTATGTTTTCCTGATAAATATTGTTACATGCACTTTACTTTAGATATGTCATATAAATTTCTTATTCTATTATGTGCAGGTTGCTCCGTCCTATATACTTAAATTCCCTAAAAATACATAATAGATTAGATTAGTTAAATATTTGTTTCATCCCCTATCAGCACCAAATACGCGTCCAAATTTTCCGCGTCCTACGACCTAATCATCAACTATTTATCCCTCTGCACCTAATTTCTTGTGCTCAGCTTGTGCAAGACTTACGAATTTCTATTACCATTCTCCATTATTAACCATCATAAAAGTTCAAAAAGTTCGCAGACATTATTCATTCAATATCTTTCGCGAAACCGCTGCCGCGTTCCACGAAATATGCTTCTCCGTTCGCAGTAAGACCGCAAGCTTAGCTATTGGAAGGCAAAAGTGAACAATTTATGCGGACGGATTTATAGAGGTCACGGATTGGCTTGCTGTAGAAGCGAAAATAATTAGCCTCGCGTACCTTAGCAACGGTGACCCGGTTATTTAGTGCCTTTAATTTCGCCCGGAACACGCGGCTTTCTGTATTCATGTTTTGTAATAGCAGGCCGCCGATTCGGCGATTCAGTGACGAGTTCAAGGGAGCGTAAAATTCGATCAGCAGCCGCCCGCGCCGCGCCGCTCCGTCCAGAATTCTTATCCCAGCCGAGATTTATGTTCCGTCCAACGAGAACGGAAAACACTTTCCAGGACGTCGCCGCGACTTTTCTCCGGCTTCGAAACGATCGTGCCACCGTAGGATATGGCTAACCTACCCCTTTCCCTACCCCCTGGCAACCCCCGAAAGCTGCCGCTGTCGGGAGCATCGAAGGGCCGACGTCGGGGGGAATCTAAATTGAATTCTTCCGTTTCATTTCACGATAAACCGGCGCGAACGGCGCATCGTGTTTAAACGAACGCCAACCACCGCGTCGGGGTGGCCGACTGGAACGCCGGGACAACCCACTTCGTGATTCACCCTGTAACTCGACGTGCAACGTATAACGCGTCGCATACCCCGGCTGCTGCTCGCTCCAGTTATGCAAAATTTCACCCCTCCCTTACTGCGACTCGACGCATTTCGGGGGTTGGTTTTTTTCTCGCTAGTTTCTGGGTTACTTTTGGACGACTGCGATGAATTTTGGAAGCTTTTAGGTACAGCGGAATCCGGTTATTATTGAGAAGCATCACTTTTCAATTCACATGTATTATAACATATAGTGATAATTACAAACAAGTTGGAAATTACTTTGCTTCTTCGCACACAGCGTTCTCTTCGCTACTTCACACTCCGGACACACTCTTGGTACTGATGCTCCTTCTCCTTCCTTTCCTTAACTTCCAATACACAACATTCACACGATACACATACATATATTAGCAACGTTGGTTGCTTCGCTCGTCGACATTCGTAATGTACGAACTTAACAATGGCGATTATGGATAATGTTATCAATCGGATATTGTTGTTATAATCAGTCCCCGAACGCTTTACGTGAAACTGGTTAAGTATGATCCGCCTATTATCAATTTCGGTTGTTGGTATCAGTTGTGATAATTATTAGGTAACGGAGAAAGTTGGTGCGGTTTTGCTAACAAAAATGTATTCAAATCGAACTTATTATTGAATTTCGCAAAATTACTATAACAATGGTGGTATTATAAGAAAACTCTGTCTATTTTTTACATTATTATATGAAGTTACATTTGAAGGGAGCTTAGGTACGTTAAATCTTGTAATTAATAGTATAAACGAATCAATATTTTAACCACTTTGGCAGCTCAATTTTAGATTGACAAGCTAGAAAAATAATTAAGCAAGTAGTTTATGTTATTGTGCGTACATGTTATAGTCAGTACGAGATACTGAAGTCGTCGTCAAATGGTTAATTCATTTGGTTTAGAATACGTCGTACAATACGCCGATCTTTTTTATGACTCATCCATAACCATCCACAACTTGAACCCACGATTGGCACTTGTAGTGTCAAAGAGCAAGGTTGAGTAGCATTTCGAAGCTCGCAAGTGTGGTAAGCGAAAGCAAGGACAAGGTGAAGGAATGAAACTTGCAGAGGGAGAAATTAGGGTGCAACCACTCGATAGTCGAACGGCCCAGTAATGGCAATTACACTTGTCTGGGCGAAGAGGGATTATCGTGGATATTAACATGACCGTTACATACATCATGCGAGTGTCACGTGCGCATTGTACCAGTCAGTCTTGGATAATTATTACGAGAGGTCGATCAACATCAGCCGTGGCTGGGGCATCGATCAATGTTATCAAGGTAACTCCATTGCCAACAGAACAGTTACCGGATGATTATCAATACTACTATTGGCCCGTCGATCGGTCCAGGCATTACCCCTCACGATCCTCCGTTCCGCTAATTATCCTTTCGCGGACAATTACCGCCCCAATCGATTTCACGCACTTTACGCAAACTATTCTCCCCCCCCCCCCCTCTTTCGAAACTTTAAATTTGCATATGACGTACAAGATTACATTCTGTGTAAAATTATGATATCGTTGCGAGACAGGGGTAACTGAGCGATGTTATTATGAGATTATCGTCAATCATTTCAGCGTTAAAGCTATCGACAATAACTCGTTGGCAAGTTGAAATCATCGATAAGGTTTCCATCGATACTCGCTTTAGCAACACTGTGTTTTATCGGTAACGTAGATGCATTGTATATGAAAAATTATTATTGCTTTGCTAGTATGTATTCCGTTCTGGTTCAGGTTAGGTTTGGATTAGATTCGAATATTCACCTATAAACAGGTGGCTATGTAGGTATTTCTGCAACATTCTTTATAACGATAACTCGAAAAACATGCTTTTCGAGTTGCATCACTTTGATCGCAAAAAATTATTAAAATTCGTAGAGTCGTTTGAACATATTATACTTTTTAAACAAAAGGCTCTACTCTTTGATGCAAGAAAATTTGATGACTGGATGACTTAATTTGTTACCTTCATTCGCTTTTTACGAACTAACCAGTTGAAGATAAATAATCGTTTACATATTAGTGTATATCTATAACATGTTTGCTTTCTACCGTCTTAGTGAAATATGTTCAACAAACGTAATGTTTTTCGACTAATTACAATTTTAAAGTAACAGTGAAAATTTGCATTTTTGGAAGTGTGGTCCAAATATGGGCCACTCGAAAGATAATCTAAAATAAAAATGAAAACTGTTGTTTTATTTTTCAGAAAACTGTTCTTATTGAAAGTGGGTGAAAAGAGCTCTCAATGTTAGCAATATAGTGCTCTCAGTAAATTAATTTTTTCTTTAACAGATAATTATTAGAACAATGAAACCAACACACCTGAGGAAATATTTACGATTGAAAAATTCGTAACAATGACACTGTTTGCAACAAAATGCGTTAATATAACAAATAATGGTTACGATTTCTCTTGTACAACTTTATTTGTTCTTTAATCGTAGTTCTGCACCGTTCCTGACACAGGGCGACACTTAATAACTCCCATGCTTTAACTAGCCCATATTTAGACCCTAACCCATATTTCGACCGCTTCCTCTAGTAACGAAACTATCTAAGTGTTAAGTGCCGAGGCATTTGGACCAATTCGTTTACCTAAGAAGAAACGGTATTCAAAAAACGTTTCTATTCCACCTTCTTCCCTTAGCAATTTCGAAGTTTGCGCATCAATTTATAATGCAGCAGTTGATTGGATGTCCTATGTTAGATGGATGAGGCATCCTGTATAATTTTACATAAAATTTTCCCGAATGCCTAGTGTCTCTCACTTTGGGGATACATTTACGAGTAACCGTATATCAAAATAAGGAATATGAAAGATCGATCTCACGTATATCGCGTACACGCAGCATTGGAGAATCTTTCCTTTGCTCGGCAAACACGTGCCAGGCTGTATATAGCGTGATTACATTCGAGGCGTAGGAAACACGCGGATCCTTTGAGCGGAATGTTTAAGGGGTTGGAGATGGTGTGTGCGAGGGCGGAGTTATACGGCGGATCTTGGACGGAATCTAAAATCAACTTGAGGAGGGTGCCTTCTAGTTACTATTCCGGGGATTCAGCCGGATATCCATCCCGCTCCGAGTATTTTTCCGGATTATCCAAAAGTTCTACGAATTAAAGGCCACCCTCTTCGCATTCCCCACCTTTCTCCTCTCGCACGTGCAAAATTGTTTTCATTACAACAAGACCATAAAATATTATTCGTGAAAGAATATTTCGGGGCTCTCATACATTTATTATTATTAAATTTTCTGCATTTATTGGATGTAAAAATTAATTCGGAGCCTTTCCACAGAATTCAATACGTATTTGCGCACAGTCGAATATAATTTTAATGCTGGAAATAATTTCCATATATCAATCTTCATCGTACAAGGCTATAAATTCTATTTCAACGAAAAACATGATAGTTTTTAAGTCAGTAAAATCTTTAAAACTTAAAAGATAAAGGTTCTGAATTAAGTGGTACGCATAATAGAATAATTGTCTTTATTATTTCAAAATTAGTTTTTTGTTGTTTCTCTCTTTTGAGCTTATTTTCATAAAAACATTAATAATACATAATAAACATAATTAATTTATTCAACCTGTATGATATTCCTTTATTAAATTCAATTATTTTAATTTCTTACGGTATTACTGTTACTTCAAATCATTATTTTTTATTAAGTTTCTATAAAACAAATTCTGCAATTTAGTTAGAACATATTCAAAAAAATTTATATATTTTTCTTTCAGGTAAGCTGACGTAGAAAATAGTCGACCAAAATCGTATAGTAAGGTAAAACCGTATACCATATTTTTACATGAATAATACTCAACCGTTTTATCAACAAATATCTATCACTAGACTGCGAATGTGTATGCATTTATGGAAAATCTAAATATGTGAAAAGGCATAGAGAGCGTGTAACATGGAGAGATATATCAAATAACCAAGATAAGGCATTTTTTATAATATTTCGTAGGCGATAATTAATCTTTATTTAGGTTTCGCTCCATTAATTCTAGCTGCAATAATATGAATTTGCATAAACATTCGCAGTCTGTCTATCACAAAACACTAATGCTACACAGAATTATCAAACTGATATTATTTTTCAGTGCTTTCATCTATAATAATTTCGAATTTGTCTGAAAAGTGTGGTGCAGTTTTTTTCCCAGTAATTAATACTTAAATATACGATATATTTCGTCTTACTTTACCCTATTACGAATGCAAATGATACGCGCGTATTTTAAATGAGATATCAAACTTTTTATTATTTATCTCTGTCCGCGGCACTTCATTAGAACCATGTCGTAACGTGTGAAAATAATTGTAACACAATCAGCGGGGCCATCAACGCGTCGCACAAAAGCAACATCCAATATCGACGGGATAATTGAGGCTGCAGTATCGCTAGTCTGTCGCTCAAAGCATCACCGTGAACAAAAGCTCAGTCTAATGTATAAATCCACCTTTGTAATTCCATCGTTGCCGTTTTTAATATTCACTAATAACACAGCTGCATCTTTAATCAGCCGCGTTATCGGAATAAATTGAGCCTGTTGCCGATGCCGATGCCCAGGGACCGATAATCGCCAGATTGCGCAGCGGAGCAGATATTTTCTTATTAATTACAACAATTAACGTCGAAACAACCGGGCACAGGTGTGGGGAAGCGGCCCTCGTGCGTGCTTCTATCGCGACAGACGCTCTCGATCGTCGCCCGTGGATCGTGCCGCGATAACGATCGCATAGTCAGCGATCTTCAGCCCCCATCGCGACGTATTTTCCATCCCCATAAGGCTCGTATAACTCGTAGACCCTCGGCGGACTCGAGAGAGTTGCGGCGGAAATAATTCGTGGCTGAGAGAAGACGATTATCCGGCTTCGTTGGTCGCTTGTAGATTTTCATAATCCTTCTTGGGTTCGAGAAAGTGGTTAGGGTTCGAGGCGTGACGAGTACGAAATGAGATCCTGAATAGTCGCCCGGAAAACCCATCCCGTAGCGCGTCGCAAACTCACCCTTCGGATAGGGATGAAGGATTTTAAGGGAAGAGGAGGCACGGGGCGAAGAAGTTCTTTGGGTTTAATCGTGTAGTTCGATCTTTGCGCGGGCGTACGTTGTAAGTAGAGAAGGGTTGTTTGGAGACAGACTACGGGGGTGGAATTTAATTTGTTCGGGATACGTTGTGATAATTTAAGCTACGGTGCAAACAGTAACGAGAGTTTCGGGGGAAGAAATGATATTGTTATTGCTGCGCGAGCAAATAATATTCTCCGCTGGTTAACCCTCTCATATTGTAGACTTATGGTTTCGTATTTTAGTACCATAATGCTAATTAAAATTATTCTTCAGTATATTGCAACAATTTGTAATTTGATGGTACCATGTTTTCGTTGATTTATGAAACTAGAAAATGATGAAGGCAACAATAGAACAAGAATACAAACTATTGGCAATAATAAAACAGAAATATAAGTTATAAGCAATAATAATGTAAAGTACCATACAACTGGCGAACTCGTAAGAGATACAGTTTTGAGCATTAAGAGATTAAAGTATGCAATATAATATTGATACTATATATATTATTTTGGAGACAATGGAATTTAATTTGTTCGGAATACGTTGTGACAATTTATCCTGTAGAGGGCCAGCAAGTAACATAGTATAAGTGAGTAGATTTATTTAAAAAATTAATAGGTTTATATGTAAAATGTATGCAATAAAAGTTAATTGTCAACTATAATGTTTTTCCGGTTCTCTAAGGGAAAACAGAGAAAACAATTTGAAATTGTCTAACTTCGAAAATATAGTGTCTGTTAGGATTTTTGAAGGTGCTGATTGCGATTGTGAAATCAAGTTTTGAAAATTTAATGGGTAATTTAAGGCATTATTATCCGAATCCATTAGTATGACTTTCCGGCCTTCTAAGGGTTAAACATTATTCCTACTATGGGAACAAATGATATTTTCAATCCTTTAACCCCTTTCCATTGTAAGCTTATGGTTTCGTATTTTAAATTACGAAATATGATGTCGACAGTATATATTTTTGGTGGTTTCGCATTTCAAATTACGAAATGTGATATTGATATTGAATATCTTTTTGTGGTTTTGTATTTTAAATTATGAAATGTGAGTATTACGTAAATATTTTCCCATGCACGAAGGTAATTCAATATTAGGGGATTTAGTGTCCTGTTAATTAAGTACTTAGTTGTTGCCAACTATTTAGTTATACTATAGTTTGTAGAGAGATGATCAGGCTAGTATATCGTGCTCTAAAATTTTGCTTAATTTTTACGTACAATGGCTACACAAAGTATTTGCATATTTCTGCGTTTAGTTTCGCATTTAAATATTAATTAATTGGGTCCAAATGTATTCAATTTCCTATGATTAAATACCACCCTTATGCGACTATACAAATCCACCGCTTTGCAGTTGATATATAGAATCGTTTTATTTGTACATCTCTATGTTTATTTTTGTATTTAAGCATTAATTAATTACGTTTAAATATATTACATTTTCTATCGTTGAATGTCGAATCGTTGGAAAAGTAGGATACGCGCAAATACTTTTAATAGCCACTATATTTGGACAGTCATTTATTTATACGTAAACTAATGAATAATTATTTGAGACAAGAAGAATTAGACGTAAAGGAAAGTCGGTCGTTGACTTAAAAGTTTCATGGAAACTTTGTTCAGCGCTATAATCGCGACATTATTATAGTCGCATAACTACTGCATAATTAACATGATGAAATTTCTGTGCAAAGACCATTTATGTACGGTTGATTGCCCTGCGATGGTCTTGAGTTTTAGATTTGTATTTGTTTTAATATTGCGAAGAAAGTAAAATATTTGCGTTGAACGTCGTTTCCCGAATGATTCTCCAGAACTCATTAAATCGCGTCGCGACGTGAATTTTCACGAAACTGTAACCATGGATCATTTTGACTATTTCCGAAGAAGGATTGAAAGCTCATCTCAATAAAAGGGAATCAACGCCTGCGTTGTTCCAATGCATGATTGTCTGTTAACCATTTTAGGGCTAGGAAGACTTGTAGAGTAATACAAAGCATTTAGGTATTAAAATGACTGGATTAGTAGGTACATTTCCGTTCTAAACCTCTGACGGATATAATGTAATTAGAAAATTTAAAGGAATTTCACCTGATATGCTTTTATCCTGTACTTTTACAGTTGCAGCATGTACAATAAAATGTTTCGATATAATGCGGCACTTTTTTAAAAATTAATATGCAACAACAAAATTGAATATCAAATCTTATAAGGCTGTTATAATACTTGACAAATTGTTTATCTTCACATTGTGTAACTTCTTTCGCCGTGTTTGTTATTAAATTTAATTTAATACTTTTCCTAACCCAACGATTCCAGTAAACTCGTAGCAATATTACCGCGATTAAAATCGAGTACCAACACCTAAATTCGAGTAAGTATATCGATGAATCTCATATTCATATTCAATTTTTTAACAAATAACTGAAATATACAATTTATAGATTCCACGAGGCGACAAACACAGCCTTTAGTAATTAGTTGATCATCGCTTTACAAATTCTGCTAACATTTCATGCATTAATAAAACCGCATCAATTTTACAAAATTTCATGGAATACATGTGTCCCAATGAACGTGCAGGGATTGCAAATCACTATATAGATTTTACGTGGGACAAACGTGTCCCACGGTTGTGAAAAGATTAACCAAGTTATGCTTCAAACACTTGATACCCGAAATGAAAGATATCTAACTCCTATTTATGAAGATACTCGAGTAGCGAAAAGCTTCGATTGAGGAGAGATTGGCCTGGGAGGATGGAAAACCGGGGCTAACGAGAGTTCAACAAAACAATTAGGGAAAGAGAGAGGAGATAATTGCGATTCATGAACGGGACGTCGCGACTGCGAAATTACGATGATTTTCTCCGTATTATTGAAATACGCCAGGCGGCCGAATTACTTTTCGAGGACGTCAGCCAAGAAGGGGGTGAGATACGAACAAGGGGTGGAAAAGGAGAGAGAAAGAGAGGATAGTGGACGAGAAGAGAATGGTAACTTGGAGCTGCTAATAATAGCAGAAGGATCTACAATGGTCCACGTTTGACTCGAGGAGCTGAAAGTGGAAAACGACGGCAAGGCGAAAAGAAAACCGGCGGGAGGAAAAAGATCGCTTTATTATCCTCCAACGGCAGATATATTCTCCACCTTCTGTATAAAGACAGTGAAATATTATTAAGCGACTGGCCTGAGTATATAGTTAATGGCGAATATTGCTACCGCTAGACAAATACAACTTCGCAGGATGGCGCACTTTCGATTTTATCCATCCTTCCGTCTCAGAATACATCAATTTGGCGTCGTTAAATATATATTAGGTTGAGCAATATGTTCGTTCGTCTTTCGCTAAAATAGTGTCGAATATTATTATCAGACTACGGATGCTTATTATACATTTATGGGAAATTTAAATATACAAGAAGGCACAGAATGCACGTAATAAATTACGTGCACCATACCTGGACATTTTGTGAAATGACATTGCAGTGGAATCCGGTTATTATAGTCACGGTTAATATTATCAATTCTGTTATTATTATCATAATCGATGGCTCCGAAAACAGTGTATTTATAATTGATTAAAAATAATCCGCCTATTATAATCAAACTTCGGTTATTGGTATCAGTTTTTGACAGTTACATCTGGAGACAAACGATAAGAATTCGTAGCAAGTTCGTACTAAACGATTATCTTTATTCATTTCGCATCGCAAACATTTTTCCGTTCTTAGTTAGTTCCACGTTCTCGCGTTTGACCGAAAACTTTTCTGCCAGCGGTAGTATAACTATATAAAAGTTTCTCTATTCCTCGAAGTTGTGTTCCGTTGGAATTTCCATCGTAGCGTACGCGTAACCTTTGTCTCTGTTGACGAGTTAAACGATAAATAGGCACCTTCCGGAGTTCCCCCGGCATTACACTCTATTTCACCATCTATCCATCCATCCGTTCATCGAAGCCCGCATCCATCGCCCTTCTCCCCCTCTTCATCTTTGATTCGATTACGATCCGGAGCGCTCGCGATATCAATAACGGAGAATCCTCGGTATGGCAGTCTCTTACGACGTCATCGAGGAGGTAGCAGCTGACTGGGACCGGATATATCTCTTGGTGAGCGCGTTATCGACTTGCCAGGAATCCGACGTACGCTCCTAGCAATTAAGCGAAATCGACGGATGAACGGTTAGACTGAATCCGATCCGTACCTCGTATTTCCCTCGTCTGCTACGTTACGTCGCGTCGTCGCCGAATCGGACGGAAAAATTCGATGATGTCATCCAATCAATCTGATTTTAATGTCGCTTCGCGTCTACTTCGATTTCCTCGTTACTACTTGGCTTCGACTTGGAATTGGAGTAGAAATGAGTTAGAGATGACGAATACGAAGAGATTTCGAATAGAAGTAGAAGAGGAAGGCTTCTTCGTCTGGAGACGCTTATCGATTCGCCGGGGGCGTTCCTTAAACGTCATAACAGGATCCTTACGCGAACGCGTTTCCCTCTATCGTTTACAGCAGATAAAGGAGGTACTGAAAGAGTTTACGATTGCAGATGCGGGGAACGCAGATTCAGCCCGAGGTATCGATGAGATACTGAATAAACCTTCGGTTTTTATGAGGGTAACTATCGGGCCACCTGCTATCTCATATAATAGCCTTACATAACAATCTATTGTATTGTTACGGACAGAGCCTTAACTATTTACTTTATTCGTTTGTTTATTTATCTATTTAACAAGTCGGTGAATTTCCAATTTTACAAATGATCGAAATAGTGCTGCGGAGAAAAATAATCTGTCCCGTAAATGGTGAGAAATAGAACATAAAATAAGAAAATAATACAAAAGTAGACCAACAGTGCGAATTGCATTTTAACAGGAAACGCTGATTTCTAATATAAGGTTTAATAGTACATAATTATAAAAATGGCCAGTTTTGGGATTGTCTGATACTGTCTTCTAATTAACTACTTATGTAATCTTCTTCAAATCCGAATTTCAATAACTTTATGAGGAATAATTCATAAGGAATTGCAGAAATATTCCGATTACTCCTGATGTCAAACACTAAAATTTACATAATTTCAATATAAGACATGCGTATCTATATTACAACAAACTTCTTTACCTTTAACGCGATATATTACAGTTGACCATTTCACAGAATTAAGAGACTTGTAGGTATTCATCCTCCAATCATAAACTCTAGAAAAACGACATCTCGTACGCACCAACCTAAAACAATCGAAACGATGCATCGGATACCCTCTTACACGTGATATGAAACGCAGAAATGTATGTAGCATCCTTCGAAATCCTATCGCATGCAGATAAGCGTGCAAAAGTGTAGATATGGTAGCATTGAATGGGGAAATTCAATGGCACCAGGCATCGACTCGGCCGGAGATCCGTGCGCGACCACGGAGCGAGAACCGGAGCCAATTAGCGGTTGTTAGAGTTGCAAATAAGTTGGAGCGGCGTGCAGCCGCGTAATACAACGCCTCGGAGCTGCTCGCCGTTTGTTCGAGAGGACGAGTTAGGGGAATGTAAGGAGAAACCTAGCTACCTTCTCCTCGACCGGTAACTGACTGGGGCACGCGAAACATATTTCACTCTCTAATGGCCGACTTAGCATAATGTATGCCTCCGACGCAGAGCCTCTAGACCCGGATTTACCCCCCTCCAACCGCCAGCCGTTACACTTCGCTACCCCTCGTGATGTCCGCCACCTCCCGTTTTCATCGTCAAAATAAGCGCCTGTTACTGAGTTATCGTCGCGACTCTTATCGACGTTCGAGAATTGTCGATCCACGAACCCACTGGCCTCCCTTTTACCCCTTCGTTCACCCCTGCGCCCAGGAATTTCTCAGCTGAGTAATTTCACAAGGGAACGAGTTTTATCGTGCACTGGGTCACGACAGTATTGGAAGGTCCTGCGTTTGACTTAGCGCAGAGTGTATCAAAGGGTGAAATAGGGGTGCGGGCTTTAGAAGCTCTTGGATCTTGTTTCCCGTGGCGAACGCGTGCCGCAAAATGTACTCGAAACACTTAAAAAGGGTCGCTTTCAATGGAGCGGCTGCCGTTAAAGAGACGAACGTCGAAAATCCACCGAGAAATAGAGGAGAGAAGCCACAAGTGGGAAAGTTGGTTACATTTCGTGTGGTTTAATTACAGATTGCCCCTTCTTTAACCGTTATAATTAATTCCAATGTACAGTGGTATGTATATATCTCGAATTCATGAGATGACTTGATGGTATTAACTGGAAGTTTTTGAAAATATGAGTTGTGTCGGTAATAGAAAGAACAGTTAAAAAAAAAAAAAAACAATAGCCTTCATTTGTATTTTAGATTATTTTACGAGTGGCCTATATTTGAACCACATTTCCAAAAATGAAGATCTTCACTGTTAATTTAAATTTGTAATTTGTGGGAAACGTTATGTATGTCGAACATACGTCAATTCTACATCAGAAAGCAAACATGTTATCGATACACATTGATATGCAAACGATTAGGTACTTTCAACAGGTTAAGCAATAAACGCTGAAATAAATGTGGCAGCCTACATTTGGACCACTTCCTCTAACCATTAGTAATTTCGAAAACTCCTCTCCGTCCAGACATATTCAAACGATTGAACGCAATGAATTAGCAGCTGGCGCGGTTAAAGGATTCTCTCATAGAAACGTTTGAGATTCAGAAACCATCGGATCGATGCCGTTATGCTCGCGAGGCGGTCCCGCGTCGCAGTTAATTGCACTGGATCAATCAAAAGTGAAGGGAAGATTCGGGTGGCCGGGATAGATCGTGGCGGATATCCGTTAAGGTCGATCGAATCGATCAGGGACTGAGAGGACGTAGGATGGCGCCGCGAGACGGAGAATCATGGATCGTCAGACCGGAATCCTCGGAATTGCCGTACCATCGGGACCGATTAATTTGTCGAGCAGCCAAGAGAGTAGTCGTACGGCGTTGCCGTCGGGATTTAAACGGGAGGCCGGCCGCAAAAGGGAAATACCGGAGTGACCATTCCCGATCGAGCATCGTTTGCCGCAGCAGCCGTTTCGCGAGTATCTATCACGGATGAAATGGACTGTGCTTTGCCTTCCGATGTCCTCGTGAAGCATCGCTGGCTGCGCTCTCGTCAACCGTTGAGTGGCGAGGTAAATTAATTAGTGACGATCTTTGTGTCGACGAGTACCGAGCCTCTTCCCCCCCTTTACAACCGGAAGCAAGATCGTTTATCGCTGGCGACGAATTTTCTCGCTTGCTTTCGCGGTTCTCTTTGTCATTTTCGCGTCCAAGAGGAAAGGAATTGCGGCCTGAGTCGTTCGTAGAGATACTTCCTCGTTTACGCTAGGGTTTCTCAACGGGGTCCATATGGCCTCATAGGGGGACCGATATCTAATTTTTGGGGTCGTGTAAAAGAATTGAACTGTGGCGACCCTCCTGTACCTACCACTAGAGGGACATACGAAAAATAGTGGCTTTCTCAAAAGTACTCACTACAACGACCTAGTCCATATATATACTGCCTCTAACCTTCCTTCCAATATCCCAACGTTTAAGGTAAGGCCTGCTAGGTAGCCTTACTGATGAGTCCACTAGCAGGCCCACGACGAAACGCACACCCTTCCTTTTTCCCATTCTACCCCCTCCCTATAGCGCCACAGAAGTATTGAGGGGCTATTGGCTGTCTGAATAAATATTGCACGTGAATTTTATAGCGCAAAAACTTTATTGATTCAACGTCTTGACGATCCACGGATCACACAGCCAACAAGTCGGCGCGAACGGAATTAAATTCGTGTGCGGAGAATTACGTATCTACAGTCAATGCTTCTGACCACCGAATGCCTCGGAGGGCCAAAGTTTGGGCCTTAAATAAGGGATGGAGGTGGTTGGTGATTGAGTCTTGTTTTTGGATAGACTTCGGACGGTCGGAAGATCAGTCTCGCAATGAGTAATTTGTTTTGAACTTATATTTATTTTTCTATACTCTATGTTTCACAGTTGATAGTGACTGGGTATCCAACAGGGCCACGAAGTTAAAAAGTGGGCCACGTTTGTTTTGTTTCATTGATTTCATTAGGTAGCGGGAAAACTTCGTACGGCTTTGGTATCAGAAATGTATTCAAATGGAATTTGTATTGAATTCTGCAAAGCTACTATACCAATGATGGTATGAAAAGAAAATTCGAATACCGGGTCATTTTAACCCAATCGTTACAATGCCCACTTCACTACAGCAAATATAAGTTTACGTAAAAAATTATTATTACTGTATAATAATATTATACGATTTTTGTCACTGTTTTGCAAGGAAATAATGATAGCAAATTTTCCATTGAAACATTCAAAATATGATAGCTCAAATGATCGCTTCTTGAGCATCGGTAGACCCAGGGTTAAGAAGCTTTCGTTTTCGTCGATGCCGATAGAAACCGATGGGCGCTTTTAGGTGCTGAACAAGAGTAGCGCGATCGCGCTGTCTGGTACTCAAAGGGTTAAATTGTCGCTACCGAAGGCTTCTCACCGGTGCAACGACATTTATTCCTACGGAAGTCGACCAGAAGATGGCTCCGCGAAAGAGAGGAGCACTCTTCGTGCATCGACCTCATCCTTGACTTCCTTTCCCGTGAAACTCACCTAGCCAACGCAATCACACGATCGGCTGAACTTCCCAATCTCGAGTTAACGGTGAACGTTCCTCTGCTCTCTGCTTGCGGACCTCGATCTACCCGAGACTGTGTCTCTTTCCACGTTACAATCTTCCTCTCTTCTATTTCTCTCGTCTGTGAGAGACTCTATTGTTTTCCGACTTCCGGGCTATTCGTTCCTCGTTCAATCTCTTTTCGCCGGATGCTCGATTTTTAATTTTCGTCCCCTTCTTTCGGTTGCCGTTCCAAGTAAAATGGTATCTTTAGGAAGCACGCTTAGACCGAACACTGGTTTAGTCCACGTAAAGTTATCTCGATCTCGTTTGAAAATAATCCAAGTTTCTCGGCTCCCCTCGCAATTGACTTCGCGTCTACGAGGCAAGGTTGGTCGCCGGCGCAATTAGAGCAGCCGATAGAAGCCGGAACTAGCGTGTCTTGAGATGCCTCGAGGCATCGTTTCGCTATACGAAACCGGAATCGGGTAGTGCTGCGAATTCCACCCGAGCAGCATTGGCAAAGATTTCCAGATACTTCGGCGAAGATTTCCAAAACCGACTTCAGTTGCCGTAACTTTCTGCGAGAAAAGGAATAGACGTCTTCGTGTTTGGTAAAAGGTGCTGGAAAATATTAGGTTGTTGCACGTTGAAAGGGTTCGAAGATAGAATTGAAACTACTATAACGTAACCAAAATTCCATTTTATTGATTAAAGGAAACTCCGATGGATTTAACACATTTTTGCCAAAGAATTGTTAGGTTTTTTGCAATATTTTGCAAGTATGGTGCGCAAAAGTATCCGATCGTAACACATATAAATATTCAATAATAATCCAAATTAGATAATATATTTTATTATCAGCGATTTGTTGTTTTTATGTACTACGATTTAATATCAATTATTATTATCGGACTGAACAATCTGTTGTATAACTTCATGTTTAATTTGTTAAACTGGAGAATTTTTCAGTCAGAATCTTCTAGAAAAAAAGAAATAAAAATTTATATAAAAGGTATTAACATTGTTTAGGAGAATTTCAATTGCTGCGAGTACAAATGTAAGACAACATGTTCCTGACACGAATGTAACGATGCTTTACAAAATAAGGAATTTCTGAGACAGCAAAGTACTATATGCAAAATATTAGTAATCTATAAGACGAGTTAACTGGCCATCCCCAGTTAAAATATGCTACGAATAATAATAATGGCCTAACACATTTGCACGTCACTGTGTCTAATTTATTACGATGAGTACACGGTGGATTTTTATGCAAATTCGTATTTTTACGAGTAAGCAGTTAAAAAAATTGAACTTCAATCATTTGCTGTATATTAACAAGCCACACTCGCAATGAATATTATAATCTAAATAAAATGAAGGTACGCTGTACCCATTATAAGGTTTAGTTTCAATTGTAATTTTCTGTGTCGTATGTCTGACATGGTATTAAATTAATAAATAGGTAATGCTGCAAAATATAGTCTCTGAAAAATTCGTAAGGCAAGTGGTTAATAGAAGTTCGTATCGCCATTTAAATACAGGGTGTTCCACCTAAAGCAGGCCACTTAATTATCTTTCATGTTATGTGCTCGTGTAGAAAGTTGAAAACATTAAAAAAAATTATGTTGCAATAAAAATGCTTCTTATATGAAATTCATTCTTTAATGTAATTTAATTTGCATATAAAATATTTGTTGCATTATTGCAACGAATGAAAACAATTAGATGGCGTCCTTTAATGGAGACACCCTGTATAACAACGTACGCTTTACTTTGGATATTTTATACCTAGATTTTTGCCTGTTCTGTGCACCTTGTATTTCTCCTCACAATTAAATTCCCTATAAATGCATAAATATCCGCAGTTTAATAGTAAAATTATACTTTGCTTTTCTTTTACATCTACCGCCATTTCACGTGCAACAACTTAATATTCTAATTTACTTGATCTACAAGCAAACGAAACGAAACACAGTCGTATGGCAGAGATTTCAGCAAGCGTCACAGTGCTCGCTTGACACAGAATACGCTTTAATCCGACGAAATCCTCGCGATATTTCTCCCAACACGGATGACGAATTTCAGCCAGGCAAAAAACTATATTTCAACCGCCAGTTGACGAAGCAACCGCAGCAGTAAACGACGCGTGTTCAACCTTATACGATCCACCAAAGCAAAGCAGTTTCCTTCGATATACAGAGTGGTCGATAACCGGTGGTATAACCGGTCAAAGGTTAATTCTACATGAAGAAATAAGTCGCAAACATAGAATAATATTTTTTCATATAAAGTTTGATTTTTGAGAAAATTTATTTAAATGTGGCTGTTTGGCTTCAAGATGATTAGAGCCAGTGAAAATATAGCAAATAATTGTATTTATTTGTAAGCACAATTTGTGTTTATATTCCAAAGTTCACTTATGGTTGGGAATGTTCGTTCGCGTACAAGTTCGAATGTTCTATTAGAAGTTCTTGCGTCGTTCTTCCAAGATCTGTTAAAAAAAGTACTTTCAAGTCCTAGTGCGTGTCATATATATAGACGTTTGTCCGTCTCGAGGTGTGTCCTAGTCCGAGTTCATAAGGGTGGGAAAATTGTCACGTCCTATCAGGGAGAAGTTGTCAGTCCGAGGGCGTCTTTACGAATTTGTTTAAACACTCCCTCGAAGGAGTAGTCCGTCACGGTGATCAAAAAACTGTCCTGGTGTCCACTTGCTGGTCGGGGCAGCGTCGGTTCCGTTAGGTACTGTCCCCAGGTGCCGTCCAGATGTGTCGTCCTAGTCCTCAGTCTACGGATTAAGATTATGACACGTCATTGCTATTGATCAGGAAAGGTCGAAATCCCAAAGTGCAATTAGGACTTCGACGTTTTCCTGGTTGTAGACTAAATTATGTGCCAAAAGGTGCAGATGTTGGAATCCTCAAAAATAGCAGTAATATTCGTCTGTGTCGTAAACTTTACAAGTTCTTAAAGTCCTAACAGTGGCCGTGTAACAAACAATTGGCCATTATCGTCTCCTTGGCCACAATGAGCGTTTATAAAGTAACTGAAAGAAAAAAATAGGTTACAATTAGTGTTGAAAAAGTTAAAACAGCAGAATAAATTAGAAATCGTTCGCAGAGATAAATTGTGCATTCGGCAGAATATTCGGTCAATATTTCCAATAATTTTCTTAATAATGAAATTTATCGAATGTGAAAACCCTTTTTTGTTGTGTATTCATAATTACCAGGTATGGACGGTAAATACCGGTAAAATATGTATAAAAATTCCGGAATGGACCAGATTATACCTGTATTAACACTATTTTTACCGAGAGGCTCTCAAATGATCCCTTCTAAAATCTGAATTAATGTTATTTGCTTTATAATTATTAAATTACGTGAAACGAAAACATTAAATGTAATTTTTTATTATTTCGAACATTTATTTACACAGTTATCTGCATCCAAATGGTGTCGCGACGCGACTTTAGGCGTAGCAGGCCAAAGGGGCTGCGAAGCCGTTTTATAATTTAGCCTGCGACCAGGGAACAATACGTCGTCTGTTGACCACGTGCATTGGCAAAAATACCGTTGCTAGGAAAACGGTATCTGTCAGCAGGCCAAGACAAAGACTACGCTCTCCACGATTCCACTACTGTCATCCCTTCTCCTAACCATAATTTTCACCAACATATTTTCGACACCAATCCTCACGAGAGTCAGTTCGCCACCACCAGTCACACAGAGCAGTTCACATATAACAACACTCAATCTGAACAGTCGTAAGATTAAATCAAGGCGGCTTAAACGTTTGCGAGTGTCATTTTTATTTTGTCAAACCCACCCATTACCTCATTAAGTTGAAGTAAGGGCAGCGTTGCTAATGTATCTAGCACGGTCGGTACGGTGACGCAACAAATGCAAAGGGGCCACTTGAACCTTTCTGGTAAAAGTAGGTACTTACGAGAGGGCGGTGAAAATAGTATTAAAATCAATTCACCGAATAGCGGTTAGGATGCAATAATATGGAAACAAATACCGTTACGATATCGGTACCTTAAAATATACTGGTATTTAATCTTTTAAGTTATACCACAAGATACTGACCATTCTGTACGTAAAATTATTCTTTGTAACCGTAGCAGCGAGCTTTCGCAGAAAATCCGTCTGCGACCTACGTTCGTGATCTTTCTGTTCGCGATACGCGAATACGCGCGTTGAACAATGTCGTGGCTGTGAGGTGGGGGGAGAAGGAAGAAAAGACGTCCCTTTGGTCGCTGGTAAAAGGGGATGGTATTAGAAAGCTGGCCCTTTGTCCAGGCGACTTCATTGTACGAGCAGCGAAAATATTCGATGAAAATCCAGCTTGTCCGTTGTCCGCGTGCTATCGCGCACTACAAAGAGACCGATTAAGCCATGAATAATTTATAACGCAGGATTCGTTGGTATTTTTATAAACGAGCCCTCTGTAACGAAGTCGTTGGCCCGTGGAATTACGGATGAAACGCGATTCATCTTCCAGATACGCGGGGCATTATAACTCCAGATACGTTTCAGAGGAGAAAAGAATTTTTGATGGAACATCGAATATCGATTACTTTATCTCAACTTACCGTGGAGAAATCTGACGGATGCATCGCCGTAAAAAATACGATAATGGGATATTTCGTGTCGTGGAACAGGAGAGGAATGCTTTTTACGAAAATTGGATATCGTCTGAGCACAGATCGCAAAATATCGTGCGCGCCGCCGCAAGCTTTCCGCGATAGGAGTTAATCGAGCTGACTTCATTACGAGCGCTCACCCCTTGCTCTTTTGAAATTTATTTTACACTCTGGATTTCGTACCCGCAGAGTAATAAAACCTGCGGCGAAATCGTCGTCTCGCAGAAGTCACGTCCCCGAGCTGTTATTTGCGTATAAATGCCATCGATCCGAACCCTAGCGCTTAGCGATTTTCGGGATATAACTTTCTCTGTGCTGGCAAGCTTGATACACCCCCTCAAACTTCGATCTAACCACTAAGGGGGAGAGCAGGACTAACTGGTACTATGAAAGTACATCATACTACTTTTACTCCCAGAATTTATCATCCTGCGACCCTTAGAAGTTTCCCAAATGAGCTTTCTACGATAGTGTCTGACGTATCATTGACTTATACTACTACTTAAGGAAAGTGTACTTTGAAAAATTATATCTTCGTGACCGAGTAAGGTTTTTGAACTCTCTTGCGGGAATATGCATGCGAAGGTATGGAAATGAGGTAATCAAAATTTGGTTTCGATATCTTTTATGGTTTTTGAGAAACAAGTGCGTAAAGTTGGTCAAATTGATATTTCCAAGATAAATGACGAGAGGTGTTTGATGACCTTTGAAAAATGATATCCTTGCTTTCGAGCAATATTTTTCGACTCTTTTGCGAGAATAAGTATAGCAAGGTGCAGAAAAGAAGTAGTTAAATTTTGGTTTCGATATCTTTTGTAGTTTTTGAGAAATAAATATGCAAATTCGGTTAATTTGGTATTGCCAAGATTGAAAATGTAAGGTGTTCAAAAATCTTTGAAAAATTATATCTTCCGAGTAATGTTTTTTTTAAATTTCGTTGTACAGATATACATGAAAAGATTCAGAAGATATGTGTTTAAAATTTGACAACGATTTTCTTTCCGATTTTTGCACCAAAAATACCAAAAGTCAACAAATCTGGCATTATTACAATATATCCCTTTATCTTCCAAATACTTAAAAATTGCTAAAGTTTGGGAATTGTTTTTAAACAACTATTAAATAAAAAAAACCCAATTTTTTCGTAGAATATAAATATATGTGTATATACAACATACCTTCCACTTTTACTTTGCAATTTTCAAACGTCAACATTCTTCTCTAATAGCGTTGCTTCATCGACAGACTAAACGTTCATCCCCTCAATATTACCTAATTCCTCGCAGACACTAGAAAATGCTTCAAATACTGCAAAATAGTTTGCTAAATACCAGACACTGAATACTAAATACGTAGAGATTCTTCTCCAGAAAGCTTCAAAAATACTGAAAATATTTAACTAAATACCAGATACCGAATACTAGATGCGCGGATTCTTGTTCGGAAAGCTTGGAAAACCCTGTAAATACTTTGCTAAATACCAGATACTGACTACTACCTTCGAAAAGCTTCAAAGACCTTCCTTGGGAAAAGATTGAAGGTTGGCATAACAGTGGCAACAGAGGCGGCAGGAATAAACAGAGGATCGCGGCTGTTTTTCACGGCAACTTTTCTCGTTAGCATTCCAGTAGCCGCCCGCTCTCAGAGTTCAATTTGCTCTTTATGCATAAGACATTATGTGGCTTGAAGATGCGTCTCGCAAGGAGGATCGTCTTCTTGGCTCGCGAGCGAACGTGCCTCGGGTTACCGCGTTTACCGAACGCTCGTGACTCGGGTCGTCTTCTCCGCCCCTGTGTGTAACGAATAGAGGCGCGAAATGGATACCACTTTTCTCGAGGAAATGGTTTTGGCGGCGTCGCGATGCAGGATGCCGCTCTGTGCGACACGGAGAAACGTGTCGAATAAAAAGCGCACCCTCTATTAAGAAGTTTACGAGACGCACTCGCTTTGTGTCTTCGTCTTCTCTTTAATGTCGACTTTCCTTTTGCGACTATGCTTCTTCTTAAAAGGGGGCAGGGGGGGGGGTGCAGGTGCGTATATTGTTGCCCCGCCTTTTTTCTTTTGTGTACTCCACAAGAAGATTGTTGGGTGTCTTGTTATAGTATTATTGTTGCTCGTTAGGGCGCATGGGACTTAAAAACGATTTGTGGGGGGGGGGGGGGATGATAGGGGGTAGTTGAATGAACCGAACGCACAAACGATACGGCGTATCGAATTCTCAAAGGAACGGCTGGTAACGATTGGGAGGATTTATGATATAAATGTGCAGTATAATTGTTATCGTGCGCAAATATTCGATTGTGAAAGAGGAGAAGCGTGTTGTGGGTTGTAAAAGTGGTATCGTGGTAATGTAATTATTGTGAGAATATAATAGCGTCTCTATGGAATTTAAATGTTAATAATTTTCTTTACTAAAGACGCACACGCCAACCAGAAATTTGCTAATTCTTCTACTAATTTTGATGTTTGTTAATTTTCTCATTGATTCGAAACAAAAAGTCGTACATTAAGTTTTAGGGTTTTGTTATGAAGGAGAGGCTTCTTACTTTAGACTCATGCCAAGACGAATTGCGACAGAAATTTATTAAGCTACGTGAAGTCGTTTGAATTTCGAAAATTTTTGGGGAAAGGTACCATTTTCATTTTCGTGTCACGCATCTGAGTATAAAAGCGTCTTGGGAAAAAGTCAATTTACTGACGAAAAACAAGAGACATTATCCTTTAAAATGAGCAAAAATATACCTCTGTATGTTCTCTTTTCACAAAGTCATAGGAGTTCCAAATAAACAATTTCTTGGCTCAAAATTAGCGATTGCTTAATTTTAGTGTATAGTGTACCTAGTTAAGATAATTTTTACGTGAGTGGTTCATATTTGGACCACACTTTTAAAAATGAAAATTTTGACTGTTATTTTAAATTTATAATTCGTAACAAATATTACATTTGTTCGACATATTTCAATTCTACATCAGAAAACTAACAAGTTACAGATACTCATTGATATATAAACGATTAGATATCTAAGGTAATAAACGCTACAATAAAAGTGTTGACCCATATTTGGTCCACTTCCTTTATATATTTATAAATGTCGCCAATTTCACGAGTGTCTGCATAACTCTTGCCCAACCGTAACTCAAATTTATGCATCACGAACGCTTTTAATAAAATTAGTTAATACAAAAAAAGAAAAGCATTTGTCCGAAATTTTGTGAGTTACCCTAAAAGCGGATATGGAATTGTGCGTGTAATTGGCAATGGTTCATTAATTAGTTGGCTGAGCCTCAGAAATCGATCGCGGCACTCGCGGTATCGTCGACACAATGGATGTTGGAAAGCTTTCGAGAATAGAAATTTTCAAAGTTCCCCCGAACGCACGTTTACCTTCGAATTCTCTCGCGTGCGTCTCTTTGTTCCTTTTAATTAACAAATATCAGGGGCGCGTTTACCATTTTCAACCTTTCTCGCTGTGGAATTTCAAAATAATTGTATTGTATTCCCCGTCTCCCGATTGCAAACGCGGTTCTTATTGGTATGCAGACACTCGACGCAGCCATTCCCCGGCATTCAGAGGCAGGAAACGAATCTCTTGCTTGGATATCTGCGTCTGAATAGCGACGCATGCACGAACAAAGCGATGGTGAACGGGGAAGTCGGCTCGTGACTCGACGAGGACGGAAAATTGTGGCATGTTCGTGTGAATCGTCGACGATAGATTCCACGTCGCATGGCTTGCGGCATTTTTGCGTTTCCGCGATTTTTCTCTCCCCTTGTCTGAAGCCTCAGCTCTCGTGAAAGCCGCTGAGGGGAAAGAATGAGAACAAGAACGGTATCGTGCGTAGTATTCAGAGAATGCTGCCGCGTTGCGATCGAGAGAACGATGCCAAGGGAACCTCGAGGAAATCGTTGTCGTCTATCTGGTGCACTCGAACCTCACCTGTGAATTCCCGTACAATCGTCCGCGTTTGATCGTTGGCAGAAGTTAAAAGCAGTTAGAATTCCACGTTGCAAAAGGATCGACGTCCTAGCTCGTTGGAAATGATGCATTGCCGCGATAATTTCTCGCGATTACCTCCATCGATCTCTCGAGGAAACGTGCTATTACATTGCGTAACCCGTGCAACGGTTGCGAGCGCCTACTCTGTTCAATTAGAGCAAAAAATTAAAGGGTTAATCTCATTCGTGTTGATGGACTGGCGGAGAAGTCGAAACCAGGGGCGGATTTAGGTATACCCTAAGGCAGACTTTTTTAAGCAGTGTGTCGTAAGGAAAGCTGGGTAAAATTGAAGTATTTTGAATAATAAATTCTGTACAGCTTGAATACAATAGCAGGAATTTCAAATAGGAAGCAGATTATTGGAGAATGAAATATTTCTATTTTTGGAATCCATAATATAGACTAGAAATTTACAGAAAAAATATCGAATATAATTTCAAATACTACGTATTTTAAATAATAAATTCTGTATAACTTAAATAAAATAGTATGGATCTCAAATAGGAAGCAGATTATTGGAGAATGTAAATATTTCTATTTTTGGAAACCATAATATAGACTAGATATTTACAGGAAAAGTATCGAATATAATTTCAAATGCTAGGTATTTTAATTAATAAATGCTGTATAACTTAAATAAAATAGTATGGATCTCAAATAGGAAGCAGATTATTGGAGAATGTAAATATTTCTATTTTTGGAAACCATAATATAGACTAGATATTTACAGGAAAAGTATCGAATATAATTTCAAATGCTAGGTATTTTAATTAATAAATGCTGTATAACTTAAATAAAATAGTATGGATCTCAAATAGGAAGCAGATTATTGGAGAATGTAAATATTTTTATTTTTGGAATCCATAATATAGACTAGATATTTACAGGAAAAGTATCGAATATAATTTCAAATGCTAGGTATATTAATTAATAAATTCTGTATAACTTAAATAAAATAGTAGGGATCTCAAATGGGAAGCAGATTATTGGAGAATGTAAATATTTCTATTTTTGGAAACCATAATATAGACTAGATATTTACAGAAGCAGTATCTAATATAATTTCAAATGCTAGGTATTTTAAATAATAAATTCTGTACAACTTAAATAATATAGTAAATATTTCAAGGAAGAAACAATATTTCGGAGAATAAAATATTTATATTTTTGGAATCGATAATATAAGATAGAAACTTGCAGAACGAATTTATGGACTGACTTCGTACATTGAAGAAACCATAACTGATTAATGTTGTAATCAACGAGTAGCTGAAAATAAGTATACTTTTACTCTTACTTTTAATAAAATAATCCAATATACCCTCGAAGTTTAAATATACTTTATAATAAATTTAGATAAACTTAACTTATCTTTCAGATTGTGTATATTTAGTAAATTTCTAAATGGCATACATCTTTTTTAAGTTGCTGTGCAATTTCATTGGCCACTATTGTAAACCTTTTTCATCAGAGATTGATAAAAAAAAAAAATATTGTAGGTATATTTTTTGGAGTGCGGTCGAATTTCAGTGATTAGTTTCTGTACGCCGCAAAATAAAAAAGGTTGAAAATCGCTGGCCTAAAATTGCCACGTCGAACCTTTTTATGTTTGCGTGCCAAAAATTTGCAACTAATATTTACCAAGTTGCTGACGTGGCTAGAATTTTTTGAACCATAAAATCGCAAGTTTTTGCACCGATCCCGTCAATCGATCATCGTGAACTGAACACAAATATTCATTATATATTTCTTGCATACCGAATTGTTTCAACGCAAATGGACATTTGGTTGCGGGACGGCAAAAACATAAATCCGTACCTGAGCACGATAAAGCTTCGCATTGGAATTATGCGGACTTGCAAAGTAACACGCGTTTAAATTCACGCTTAGGCTATTTACATACGCGCTCTCCGGCGATTCAGGCTTCGTGACGAACGACCGGCGCCTGTGATCGAAGGCGCAGGTGTTAATTGTCGTGTGCTCGCGTGAAGCATAAAATGGACATCGGGAAACGTGGAGGTCGGCCATTGGGCGCAATCGATCCCCTGGAAAATATGCAAAACGTTCCGCGTCGCGTGCTCGCTTCGAAGACACGGTTATCTTCCTCGAAAATGATTTTCAAGCCACATGCTGCTGTTGCAAAGTACATAACGAAGTTGTAACTCCAGAACAAGATATCCACCGACTTTCAACGCGGTATTCTGTGCTTCGCGAAGATGTTGTTTGGAATACTTTTCGTGCGCGAAGGTAGCTTAAGATATCCTAGAGGGCACTCCACTAGTAAAACTATTGCTGTGAAGTGCAATTAAAATTGCATTATACGAGGGTTAAAAGTTATAAGGTGGAAATAGACAGCGCTGGTAGCTTTTTGCACAGAACGTAGAGGAGTTGGTTCAAATATGAGCTAGGGTTTAAATGTGGACTAGTTAAAGTGTAGAACTTATTAAGCGCAGCCCTGTATCGAACGAAGAACAAATAAAGTGGTACAAAAGAAATGATAACCATCGTTCGTTGTATTAACGTGTTCTATTAAAAACAATGTCATTGTTACGAATTTCGCAATCGTAGAAGTTTTCGTAGGTACATTTGTTTCGTTTTGTTAACAATGATCTGTTGAAGTAAGAATTAATTAACTATGTACTCTATATTGTTAACATCAAGAGCCTTTTCTTGCGTACGTTCAATAAACAAAAAAAAACAGTTTTCTGAAAAAAAGAAAGAAACAATTTTCATTTTCATTTTAGATTATTTTATGAGTAGCCAGTATTTGGTCCATACGTTCAAAAATGAAAAATTTCACTGTTAGCTTAAATTTGTAACGTGTAACAAACATTACTTTTGTTCAGCATATTTCAATACTACATTAGAACGACGAAGAGTAGAAATGAAAGATTGGGATGTGAGAAAGATGAAGTTAAAGCGAGAGGAATAGTAGCGAAAAAGGGAGAGCATGAGCCGATCAGAAACCAAACAGATTAACTACCTAAAATGAATTGAACTAACTTTGAAACGGATCAACACTAATTATACAATTATAATAAAATTTACATATCTCTAAGAAAGTGGAGATGATCAGTTTGGTTTCTAAGATTTTCATATGGGAGTCTCTCCAATCAACCTACCACCCCAAAAAGGGGTCAAACATAAATAAGTCAAGCAAAGTAGTAAAAATTGACGTCGTCATCAGATGGAAATAGTCGTTAGTAAAGCGCACATTATCGCGCAACTGTTTCGAAGCAAGAAAACATGCTAAACGTAACATCTCGCATTCGCAGTACAGAGAATAGCGAAATAGGCAAATCGCCCCGTTTGCATACAGCAACGACGTCGATCGCGATTTGTCGGTCGATCTTTCGCGCAGTAAATACCCCCGGTAACGATCGTTGCTCCGTGGAGAGTCGTTCCAAGGGAACATCAGCATTTGTAGTCACCGGAGCACCGATAGCGATCGTAGCGGCTTTCCACGAGGAAAAAGGTAGTCTCCGATAACGATCCGACGAAGAAGAGGAGACGACGATCACGGTAACACTTTGCAAATCTGACCCCAACCGGGGGAATTTGAAATTTTTATTCTCGCCTCGGCCGACAGCCGGTTCCTCCCTGTCGACAGCGAGAAAGGAAGAACTTTAACCACAGAATTAAAACTTGCACACTTTCATCCGCGAACTACACGGAAACCTCTCATCCGGGGAACGATTTCAGATTAACCCTGGTCGTAAAGAGTTCGAACCATTTGGTGTATAAAGCCCGATAGCGGTGCATAAAAGTCTGCTTGAAGTCGTAGAAACGTGTAGACAGCTGGCTCTGTCTCGACGTGCGAGCGTGTTAAGGGATTGCGTTCAGTTATTTATTTATCGGTGGACTTTAGTCTATTGACAACAACGGTGTACAATAGAATTTCGATTATCGGACATACTCGGGGCTGAGGTAGTGCCGGATAATATCATCAAACATGCCGAATAATTGGACTGTACCTACATATGAAGTGATAAAAGGAATATAATTCAAGAAACAATTTTGAATGAAATAATAGAAATATATTAACAAAAATAAAATATATAAAATAGAATATATGGATACCTAGTATGTGCAATTAAAAAATAATTGTGGAATTGCAGAATGCAATGTACCTGCTTAAAACTAAATTCAGTCTGGCTAGAAGAGACCGGCAAACTATGACTCGCCATCTGTTTCCGTAACTTGAAAATTACTTCTTCAAAATAGGACAATTGCACTCATTTCGTTACCATACCAGTAAGTAAAACCAAACCTCTTCGCCCGCGTAGCGTAAACATATCTAATAATTAGCCCTTCGTAAAAGAAAGTTTATCGACGCCTGCCATAAACTGGGTATCGTAAGATCTAGCTGGTCTAGAAATTAAAAATCCAGTCGCGATCACGAACATCGGGATGTCGGACGGATTATTGATTCCTTAATTCGTCCCTGGGAAAATCTGGCCGCGTTAAAATTCAGCAGCATGCCTCGGAGAGATCGATCGCGGCCAGGAGAAAAATTGGTTCGTCGACGTGACGATGACGACGCCGTCAACGAGCTGAGCGAAAGAGGGCGAGAGACCGATGAAGGGAGAAACTGGAGGGAACAGAGTCGATCTCCTCCCTTATTTTGCCCTTCGGCCTGTTCCGGCGTCACTTTTACACCATCCTTCTCGCGTCACCTCCCCTGTGTTCCTTTCTCCACCCCCTCTAGCCCACATCCCCTCTGACATGGCTTTTCCAAGGATTAATAACTCCGCTCCGCGCCTCGCATAAAACTCTCTTTAATCTGGACCAGCGAGAACGCGTGTATATTACAGCCGCCAGTGCATATCCGCGCGAATACATCGTTTTTGCATGTTGCCCTCAGAAACAGCCGGTGAAAGACGTCGACGGAAGGCGTCGTCGCTTTTTCGAAGTCGCCATGCGTTTCTGATGACGCTGGGCTTATTGTACTGGGGCACGTAACAAGTTTTCCCTCTCTGTTGAAATTTGATAGGGCCTTTTTATCCACCATTCGGACAGCTTTAACCCTCTCGGAGCTGTGAACGCATACATACGGTTAATTTTGAATGCGTTGCATGGAGTATGGAGGAATGGGATTTATAAAAATTCGGGTCTTTTAAAAGGACGAATACGCTGTTAATATATATATGAATTCAGGTACATTATAATGATTGATAAGATGCCGATAGTGACATTAACAATTTGCACTCGAGAAACGATTTTAACTCCCTCAAATGAACTATTTTAGAAAGCTCTCGAGGGATGTTGAATTTCTAAATGATGCTCTTATTTTTGTTGTAATTCGAAGACTAATTATTTTACTAAAGATTTGTAACTAATATTAACCCTCTGCACTCGAGAAACGACTATAAACCTCCAAAATGAACTAGTATTGAAAATTCTCGAGTACAAAGGGTTAAAATCCATTCAAGATTTTAGGTTAAGTAATTTCTAAAATAATTATTGTAAATAAAATTACGCGATAAGTTTAAAGTAGCAGTAATTGGAGCATCAAGCCTAAACAAAAAAAAAACGGGGTGACATTGTATTCCAAGTACCTATAAACTATAGTTTTTGCCTTTTTCCTATTAAAAGAGTATTAGATTAGTCATTGATACACTTAGTAATTACGTGTACATATTATCCGTGACACGTCAGCCTCCCAAAGTTACTTAGCATTCGAATGATTAAGTACCACGCCGCATCCAATTGAATTTTTTCCGTTATTCTCCCCCTTTTCTCCTTTTTCCTATTTTATTTTATTTTTTCCGTTAAAGGATCGGGAGGAATAAAGAAACTCGATTTGGGTTCTCGTTTGACCAGCTTTGCGTCTCGCGACGTCGTTCGCCACGACAAAGGCGCGTTTAACCGTGCTTTCCTCCCTGGTCCTGCACGTCCGAAAAATCTGCCCGCGATTGTTTGATCTGCTCGTATTCCGTCTGCGGTTGTCCGGTCCATTTCATCGATTCCACCTTTGCCGAACGATCTCGTTCCCTCTCGATTCCCTCTCGGTCCCTTTTGCGCGGTCAAACGAATACCCCGTGTCCTCTCTGCTCCGGCTGGAGCTATCGAGCGTGTCAGTACGGTTAGAATGCAGCTGCAGCATCCTTGCTGGTCGGGAATACCGAGAGACGTTGGATAGTGACGTTTCATTAAGACGACAAAGGCACCGTCCTGTTCTCTGTGTATACGTTCATCTCGGCTCACCGTCCCCCTCTGTTCTACCCTCCTGACAGGTAGCGTGGCCACACAACCTGCCCAACATATTAATCTCAAAGGCTTTCGGGCGACTAATTAGCGTTTAATTGCCAAAAGGATATTACACGGCGGTTTCCAATTTTGTAACAATATCCGAACGATCAATTTTACCAGCAGCGAAAAATCCCATTTTTCAGCTTTAGAATTAGGTAATTTTGTTGGTCGGATAACAGAGTTAACAGGGGTTTCAAATTGATTGATATTGTGTGTACACAATTGTGCCAATTTTTATTGACTCGGTTTTGATATCGAGAGTTGCCTAACGTAATTTGTAGCTTTAGGAAATATGTAATATATAAGTTAACAGGAAACATAGAGATAAATAAACGGCTGAATTTAAAGTAATTTCCGTAATAGGTGGGCTTAACATCATGAAATGGGGAAAATGTTTTTGCTCGTGAAATAATATACAATTTATAAAAAGCATAATGCATATTCCAATGATATATTATTTTATGCATTTTATCTGTCGTTGGATAAAAGCTTCGCCTGCAATAATACGTTCTACAGTGTTTATTTGAATTTCAATTTTAAAATGAATTTTAAAAAAAGACTGTATATTTACTTTATTAATTTGTCTACTTGTCGGTTTGTTCAGTTTGCTGATTTGGTAAATCAGCAGCTCAATCATTACATATGTTTATAATTATATTTGTATACATTGACGTGTACATATTCAACAGCTATTATGAACTTTCCGAACAACATAACAGTTAGAAAGATTTATATATTCTGAGATAGGTATATATTAGGTATATCAATAAATAATCCACTATTTTCCAATGTATTAATGGATTTGTTCGATTAAAAGACCAGGTCATGTTTTAAGCACGAATCCATAACTTGCATCGTAAATAATGGTTAACATTACAGAATAAAAGGAATTATGTTTAAGACAGAATAAGTACTTGATATTGTTAAAAATAACTGTAGAATTTAACAAAAAAGTGGATTATTCACATGTACACCTATTAGTTTACATTACTTTCGAAGGTGCGGATATATATGAAAGCATTTATGCCCAATGAAACAGGTTTCGTCCGTTCACTTAAATAAATAAACTACTTTTACTATTTACTACCAAAAGCAGGAAAGATTTTGCGTGCACATGGAAACGCGGCGAAACTACGAAGATTTGGCCAACCGCATGAAAAATAACCGTGCGTCGTTCTTTCGCGGATTCTGAAAACTTTATTTATGACGGCAATAAGAAAGGGGAAAGTTTACGGGGAGCCATTGCGATTCCTGATGGAACCTCGCTCCCTGTAGTGAAAGTTTGTCCTGGAAGTCGTTCGCTTGACGGATCCCATGGTTTCGCTACATTTCAGACACACGAAGCTTAGAACCGGAAGTCTAATTAAATTTGCTCCGCGCGGAAATTTGTAACCGTCATTTCAGACTCCGCGTACAATTCTCCTTATTACAAAGTTCTCTCGCTGGTAGCATCCACTAGATATGACCTCCTTTAAATCACCCCTGGCTGGAAGAATCAATCGGAGACTCATAAATTGATTCGAAGATCAAAGAGGCGAGTCCAGGTCAGCCGACGTCTGCCATTATTCAGCATTCTAGCCAGTGGCTTGCACTCGGTTTCATTCGACCAACCCTTCGATCTTCAAAGACTTCCCCGTGCTCTCCGATCGAAGATTACATTACTTACACTTTCGTTGGTGAAATGGTCCAATCTTCGCTTGATTTATTCGATGATCACGTGTCGAGTCACACCCCTTGCGATGGATTCATTGAACATGTCGTTGGGGATGAATGTCGGAATTCATGTAACATTTCTGCGGCACAACGCGTGTAACAGGCTTCAGAATGAGTATAGAAATAGGAATGTTCACACGGCTGGTGGATTCTATCAACCGAAATCATATCGGTTCATAAATGTGGATGAGCATGCAGATTGCAAACGAATCAAACGAGGTCATTCGAGTATAGTCAAAGTCGTAATAATTGCATAGAAATAGTTATTAATAGACTGTGAATTTTTATGCGCATTCATAGCATCGTTTTATCAATGGAATCAAAGAGGCGAAGCCCAATTAGAGGATTGTTTTACTTCGCAACTGTAATGTTGAGTCTTTATAGTCTAAAAACTATGAAGACTATAAAGACTATAAGTAATTCTAGACTATAAATGAAGTTCTAAATGAGTTAATATTCTTAACATTGTTCCTTGTACTTTAGTTTGAATACTTTCTATATTTTCATGCATATCGTATACAGTCTGTTAATTTTTGTATATTTGAATTCTTATTATTAATTAGACCAAACAAAATAAGTATCAGGAAGAAAAGAAAAAATTGAACAGAAGAAAATAAAGTAATCTGAACAAAAAAAAGTTCAACGTGGTACATCGCTGGTGCTCGTCGCAACGTGTTGAATTCCCCATAAATACATAGATATCCGCAGTCTAACTATAAATCATACCTTAAACATGCCTTCGATATCTCGTTGAAACCACCTCACCTTTATTTTTCTATTTTAACCTCGAACAACGAAACAGTTGGACGGCCATTGCTAAAATCAAACTTGGATTCTGGCGTGGGCCACAGGCTAGCCTCAATTTCCGGTTAAATCGATGCATTATCGCGGAACGCCGATTCCCGGTGAAGTTTCTGACAAACCGAACGGGAGAGGGTCGCAGCATGCCACGGCCATTATTCGGGCAAAATAACGTTGACCTGGATTGAGGGAGCGGTTCTCGATTTAATGGCGCTCGTGCTGGAGGAGCGGTGAGGCCTCGAGCCGAACGCGCGCCATTATTAGGATCATTGACGATTCATTTCCGGCATATGACAGAGGGTGTTTGATAGGACGGAACGGGGTCAAGTTTCGCGCGTCACGCCGCGCGTCGTTTTGTCATCGTCAACAGGCGATCGATCGATTGCCACGCTTCTCTTTCGACACGAACATCCTGGCCCGCGATTAAGAAAATAGTAAACAGTTGTTTAACCCTTTCAATGCTAATTAACGCTAGATTTACGGAACCCGTCAGTTTGACAAATTTTAGGTTTCATCCTTAAAATTACAGGGATCATAGATATTATTTTTCAGGAATTTTTGTTCATTTGAATTGATGTAATTATATTAATCCCTTGGCTTACGAATTTTTCAAAGATTATTCATTGAAATTGTGACTATTTTTTATTGCAACACTATATCGAATGCAAAACACTAAAATATTATACGTAATTCGTACCTAGTGATCCTCAATCTGGCAATCCTGCAAATTGAAATGAAATGAATTAAAATTTATTAAAGAATACAGCATGCTTTTATTGTAATTGGTCTATGGATTATACCACGAGTGTAGCTCGTTGTTGTAAGCCAAAGGATTAATACGTATCCTAATTCATCCTTTCCCCTCCCGACCTAATTTTGAATATTTAGATACAGTATACAAATTTTTTCGGAATCCGGTTAAATTATTCAATGGATGTTTGTAAACATAATGTTAATAGACCGCGCATATTGCAGATTCATATTTTATACCATATTTCTTCGACCACAAAAATTAGACTCTAATCAACAAACAACTGCACCAAAATTGACTAGCATGATAGAAAATATGTATCTTGGGAAGAAAAGCTCACGTCAACCTAAAATCTCTCGAACAATCATAGCAGTTATTCGTGGTAAAAACAAAAAATAAGTGTGAGTCAATTTTAACAAAATATTGGAAGTATTTTAGAACCACTACTGCTTCGCTAGTAGATCATACGAGTCTATCAGAAGTCACACTGATCAATTTCTTAAAGTGGAGGCACTTAATATATGAGAAATTGAATATCAATCAGATGTTCGGATAATAAAATTGAATAATTAATGAAAAGTGGATTCCATCAGCTTGGCATGTGAAAGTCTCATACATTTCTAAGTTTACGAAGTTACTAGTCGCCATCCTTGTTCGATTTCCGCTTGATGATCGACATCCAACTCCTTTCTAGAGCCTAAAATAAGGATGAAATCCATCGAAGACGAAGTTGCAGGTATTTTTAGTGTCATCTTAGAGTTACTAATTTTCGATTAATAGGTCGTCTGTCTCTCTGACATAACATTTCTGAATTATTCGCTTTCTTCTTGTTTGGCAAAATTCGACAGCTAGTGTTGCTGCCTGAGTGCATCTATTTCGATACATTCTCCGAGCGAGATATTTCTGAATACGTACAGTCAGTTACAAAAATCTACGTACACCTCTAAATTCCACGTACAATACAAATTAAATACAATACAATAAAATATATTACAAATCTAAAAATACAACGGTTTTGTAAATACAACAGTAATTTTATGAACATTCATTTGTTTACTGTCTAAAATTAGATAGATTTCCAGGACATGGAGATGTTTTGTCCATTTGTTTATAACCAAATATATACATGAACCGAATATACGACTTCACAAAAATTTACGAAGGAGAGCCCAGGAACAAACATAACAATTTGTATTTTTGGATTCTACAACTTCTAAGTTTTATAGAATTTTTAGAAATGTCATAGACAACAGTAAACCTACATTATTAGATAACATAATTAAACCAAAAAACTAGCAACATATTATATCAGCTTCTTAAAATAAACGATTTTAAACAGTACGTAATTTGTTACTTTTGCCTCTATTCCTAGGGACACTAATATACGATACTACTAGACAGGAGCGATAGTAATATATTATTTAACTACAAACGTAATATTACTTAATAGAAAAAATAATTTTGTAAGATTTTTTATTTATGATAAACATAATTATATATATATATATATAAACACTTCACATTTTGCTTTTTATTCATACAGTAGTGCTTGTCTTTGGACTGACTTTGATTTTCTCATGTTCTCCTCTTCAATTCCAAATTTAGTTGGGCTGTCAGTTAGAATAATAGACGTTCTAATTTTTCTTTTTCCACTTTTATTTTCACGTGGTGTTGCTTTAGGTACGGTACTCTTTTACGCTTTCGAAAACAATTATATTCATATGGTTGATGAGGTTTTATCTGCCATACTGTGGGATATCAAATGCCATAAAACTTTGAATTTAACTTGTTTTTCGTATCATATATGACTTTGAAGATATCGACAATAATATGAAAACTTGTATTTTCTTTAATGGGGTGTTTTCACTCATAGAATCACTTCTTTGCCAAAACAAAAAATGGATCCATTAATGGAATCACTTTAGCAACGTTTGTACAAAGTTTCAATGTTTTTGAAATCTTCGAGTTGCCGAACGTTCCTTGTTATTCCATAACATACGTATTTGAAATTTAGAATGTGTACGTAGAGTTTTGCGACTGACTGTATTATATTTCCGGGTTCATATCATCGGCTATTTTCGATAGGTGACGTTCTGTACGCAGCCTCATTTGGCCATATTCTCTAGCGACTCGGTTGCAGGAACACGAGAGCGAGACCGCTGGCGAAATAGAAAATGGATGGATCTGGGGTTGACGGAGGAATTTTTATCCCCGTCTATATAAAGAGAGGACAAAGAGTGTTAATGGCAGGCACGGAGCTTTTCAAGAGAAAAGATGGAGCGTTTCCAAAATCCCCTGAGGGCGAACCCTTGCCGATAAACAATTTTCCATGGTCACCACTGTATCGTCCACCGCCGCTCGGTTCTTCCTTTTTTCCCTGGACCCTCGTCAAAACCTTACGAACCGTCAGCCTTTAGCCTGTCGACCGAGCGATAGGGGGAAAAAATACACTGGACATCTTATGATAGGATGAAAATCTCGTCCAGTCTTTGGAGTCTTCAACAGCAACGCGTCTATCGAACTCTTCTCGTTAATTACAAGTTGGGCTTTTTTCTTCTGAAAGAAAGTAGCAGCAAAGATTCAGAAATATTTTTGAAGCAGCCAGAAGAAACGAGAGATTAATGGAAACAGAGTCTAGTTGAAAGTTTCGACCGTTGCAGAGGGGAAAAGTTACCGCGAGTTTTTCCCCCGCTAACGTTACAAAGCCACCGTTGAATAAATAAGAATCCTTCCCGGTAGCTCGCTTATCCGCCCTGCCCGATCTTCCACTGTTAGCTTGAAAAAAAATTTAATTTCCCCGGAAGAAAAGGGCCAGGCAAATATCTCACCGGTTCACCGAAACCGGCTACGGAATAAAGAAGCGCACACCGAAAGCCGCTACGCTTGGAAAACGGGAAAAGTTAACCAGTCCCGTTTTATTTTAAGCTCGGTTCTCAGTCCACTGGCTAATCCCCGCTGCCATAATTTCGTTTAATTTAATTTATTTGCATAAATGGCAAAAGCCCTTTTGTACATGCAGGTGACATAATGTGAAAACGCGAAGGCGACGTGTGATAATAAACTTAGTAGTGGTCGTATATACTGTCCACCTAAGTTAAAATATCCTATCTAGCATTCCGAAACATCTGAGAAAATTGAAGTTTAATTATGTTCTTTGTGTCGCTCCTTTCACTTAAGAAATTCAGTTGCTATTTCGTAAGAATGTAAATAATTTTTTAGAACTGATTTTGTACGGACATATTGCATTATTAACTTAGCAATTAATTAAATGTCTTGCATAGAACATTATAACATCGTAGAGAAATTGATATGTGATATTTTAATGCAGCAAATATTTGGAATCGTACTTATTTCATACTTTTAAATATACTTTAAATATATTTTAAATTTATTTTAAATACATTTCTTCATACTTCACCTCAACTATGCCTTAACTGTAAACTATGCGTGTGCACTTCTAATCATACGAATTCTTCGCAACGGCGACGATTACTCTGTTATCGCGCCGCAGTCGAAGGGTTAATAAGTAACTCTAAAAATCGAAAGCTAAGTCCAAAGTCTAGTTTAACCCTCCACTGGTTCAAGAATATAAGAGACACGGGGGTTGCCTTCGTGACCCGCCATCGAATCCATCTTGGTAGCCAATATCGTAAAGAGTAAAACGCGTCGCATCCCGTTGCCTCGGCTTGGCAGGATTTTTCGCGAAGCCGGCCAGGATTTAGGCCTCGTTCACAGCCCGTCGAAGTTCCAGGCTTTTCCCTGCATGAATCTTATCTACGTGCCGCAGGCGCGCCACCCCTTTCTCCACCCTCGTCTTCGCTTCTCCACCCTTCGGGCAACCTCACGGGCTCCTTATTTCCCCAAGAGCCACGATCGACCTCGTTTTAGCCTGGCATCTCGCGTCTATCGGCTTCCACGTTTCATTTCGTCAAGTCGATCCGGCGCGCTTTCGTCGACTCTGTGCTTTTCGCGCCACCCTTTCCGGAACACCAGATAGGTATATCGGTGAAGCTGGGCCACATAGTCGCGTCCTTCCCCTATTCGCCCTCTATTCTCGCCCGTTTCTTCCTTCGTTGAGCGGGAATCTTCATTTCCTACTACCCCCCCCCCCCCCTCCCTACCTCTTGCTCTGCTTCCATTTCGAACGATCGACTTCCAGTGAAAGCTTCACCAATGGATCTTTCGATCTCTTACCGTTCGAGCTTCGTCGACTCCTCGTTCAGACGTTTCACGGGACTCGCCGGGGTCGTTCGATTCCGTGGCTGTTCATCGGAGAAACGAGCAACTCCATCCGTCCCGTAATTCGATCCAGAAATATGAAGGTACCCCGAGCGATTTTGGAGTGTTGTAGAAGAACAGAGGATCAAATTGGCACGAAAATTCATACGCATCTTTTTGCGGAATCTTTGTTCTTTGCAATGTCTCCATTCAGCTTCATTGTTTGAACGAGCGCAAACACATATAGACAGACACAGGGGTCGATACGAAAAGCCTTCTTACCCCGGATTCACCTCTTTCAACCCTTCTTTCACTGTTCTCTTCTCTTCTAACTCCTCTTTCATTCTCTGGTTCTATGCTTGGCACCCTTCGCCTGCCACCTCCCAGTGATTCGGCCCTCCGCTGGTTCTCTGATCTTCCCGTTTGCTGCAGTTTTCGCTCGACAATGGAAGGTGGAATCGAGACTCGGCATCGAGGCTCAATCAACAATGCCTTACCTTGAGCCTTCGGCTTCCGGATATATACGTTATATCCCAGCGACGTTCTCTATAGCCTAAAGACGCCCCCATAGAAAAGGCGCTGGCATTATCGTCGATTTCTACCGGCAACCGCGATTACGCGTTCTACCCCTTCTTAAGAGACGAGCATTGTCGAATCCGGCGAAGCTTCAGAACCACGAGAACCGAGGCTGGATCACAGGGAAGAGAGTGGGAATCGCAGGACGAAGCACGAAGCATGGGGGAAGCTTTGAGCAATCATATGCGACGCTGCCGCAGGATCTCGTCCGTCGCAATTTAAGGTCCCGCCGCAAGAGAAATAGGATTCGTCCGATTTGTTCGCGGCTCGTTTTCCAGCGTGCATCCACCCTTTCATTTGAATCGTCCTCGCAATGAGATTGCACGGCGCGTCTCTCGTCTAAAGGCGCGCGACCACAGAATGTTACCGCGTCCGGTCTTTCATTTGTCGCAACCCCGTTTCGGCAATCCCTCCCGTCTTTTTTTCCTTTTTGTCCATTTTCTTCTCCGTCATTTGCTGTGTAGATGTATTACGAAGTTCGGTATAATTTTGTCCTCATTGCTGTCTTAAATCGCGCGGGAAATAGAGTCTTGGTGATTAGGCGACGAGAAGATTCGCGATCTCGATTTTTGGAATAATTTGTCCGGAAGAAGGTCCTGGAGATTTGTGGGCTCTTTTTTGGAAAGTGGTCGTGTTAATTAATTGTTATAGCTCCATAACCAATAGTCTGTCAAAATTTCGGTTTAATGTACTGAACAGTTGCGTTTAGAACGGTATTTGTATACAACAGTAAAATAGGGTTTACACTATGGTTTATAATTATTCGAGCGAATATTGGTTGCATAATATATTATCGGGATACGTTAAAATAAGTAATCAATTGATAACGAAAGCCAGTGTCAATTATTCCGGTAAAAAATAATCGGTATTAACAATAGCATAGGAAATTGAATTACTTTTTCTGATGAAACTGAAGTAGAGCATAAAATTTCTGCAGTCGTTCGAATAATTATGAATAGACTGCAGAATTTTATGCATTTATTGGAAATTTAAATGTGCAAAGAGGCATGGAATGCATGCGGCATGTAAAAATATACTAATTGTTCAAAGTGAGGTACAAATCATTTCGTACATTTATTCCTTTTATTTATTATTACGAATTATTCGAAGTGGAGTGCAAAGTGAAACACAAAGTATTTGAAGGGTGAAACGTCCTTCCATTTAGGTCCCATTTCTTTAATTTTATTAGTAAAATACCTGTGCCGTTGATTATGAAAGTGGTTTCAGTTAAAAGAAAAATAAAGGAAAAAAGCTTCCATGTTTCTATGATATTATAATTTCTATTATTACTGCAGTAGACTTATAAAATGCGTAGAATAATACACCGTTTGAATAGTTCTTATTATTTCCATAAATTGTTTATTATTCCATGACCAAACACATTTTTCTCATTTCGTGGTGTTAAACCCAATAATTAAAGAAATTTATTTTAGCTATAAATAGTTAAGCACCGATCAACTGCTTTGGTACTAAAACTTTAAAGAATCAAATAGATGGAGTTAATCACTTTAGCTTGCGAACGGTGCATACGTCGATTACCTTGCAACCTCAAAACATAATCCGAATTTAATCTTCCACCGTATGCAGAGGGTAGAACAATTTCTCCGAACGTTTTCCGTTATCTTTTCCATATGAAATCTCGCCGCGCATTAGCGCGAACTTTCCCGAACCTCCCAGCTGCAAACTCTCGGTTATTCTTGCGAAGGATTCATCCCGGTGGATGATTTAGTCTGGTGTTCGTCAAGTTTGCGCAGGAGTTGGGAACATCGAAATGTAATTTCTGGCCGATCAACGTCTCCCATTGTGTCCGGAAGCCCTCGGTGTTTCGCTGTCCTCCTTTCCCTGCGAGGGGTGGGAATTTATTAGCCTTATACACGTTGATTAGGAGCCTCTACGGCGTAGCTAGTCGGTCCACGGTAATACCTCGGTGAAAGTTAGTACACAGGATTCCTAGGCGCCCTGTGAATTCCTGCGGAACGTGTATTGCATTGAATACTTAGGGTCGTGGTATGAGACGAGCAAGTGACGGAGCTCCGTAGGATTCTCCAGACAGTTTGGACAGCCGTGGCTTCACTCAGAAGCCGGCAGCTTCGCAGCACAGATTTCTACCCGGTAATATCGGTTACCGGAAACCCTTCGAAGCTATGATAAATCACCATTATTAACGCAATCGTGTAACGCGAGAGATTCGCCGTCGCCGTGTCACGTTAATCGAACCTTCGCTTCGCCGTCTCACGCTGCAGAATGCAACCTGGAACATTCATCTCCGGCTGACGTCACAAAGATTCACGAGGTCAGGGAAGACGTTTGGAAGATGCGAGTTGCCAGGTAGGACTGCGCGTTCCATCCTCTTTGACGGGGATCCGCATTGGCAGGGATCTGAAGAGCGTTTCTTAACGTCACGATAGAGCGCGCCGAGCTTGTCGACGATGGAATACCGACGTTCTATCGACGCGACGGGATCGCTACGCCAGATGTATTCTACGCGTAGGCACAATTGAATGGGTTGACCGAAGCGTATCGCGGGGTGAAATAAAGCACCGGTCTTCCCATCTCGCAGAAAATCGTTGATTCGCGCGCCACAATTCGATGAGCAAACGCAATTGCGCCGATGCTACCTCGCTGATTTTCCTACTTTGCGCGTTAGAATCAATTAGTTCGTAATAGTGATGACTAGACTGCGGATCATTATGTATTTATAGGAAATGTAAATATGTAGAAAATTGCAGAATGTAGACGGTGTTCAGAAATACAGGAGACATTGAAAGTGAAATATAAATTATAGCGTTTAGAGGGTAAAACAATCCCTTATTTATATCTCGTTCCTTTAATTTTACTTGTAGAAATCTGAATTTGCATAAAGATACGCAATTTAATGGTGACTCTTGTCAAGGTTTGTCTTCTTGTTGAACAGAGATGAGCAACTTGACGCCCTCCAATTGCGTACACGTGGCCCGTCTTTCGTTTAGCTGAAATGTAAACGCGATAATTAGACTGCGGATTTGAATGCGTTTATGAGAAATTTAAGAATGTAGGGTAGTGCAAAATGCACATAATATGATGTACGCAATGTAGTACAAATTGTAATATTTACGAGAGTGAAACAGCCACCGATTTGTGTCCCCATTTTTCATTAATTTTAGAAATATGAATTCGTATATAAAAACCGCAGTCCAGTGATAATAATCTATGTCGAAAATAATCTTCTTTCATAAATAGCGCCTCTCATAGATACTTGGAAGGCACTACTTCTATTTAAACAAATATTGAAAGTCGTGTGTTGAAATTTGTGTCACCTATTACCAATCAATTTAACCAAATCTTGAGTTTTGTATATAATTCGAATTTATACAGTCGTGACTACAAAAAGTATTTATACAGTCTGGATGTTAATTGTAGTTACGTATAGTTGGTCGCAAAAGTATGTGCCTCACAAAATTGAGAAAACTATATGCATTTATAATTCATGTGTTATTTATGTTACATGTTTAAACGTAACGTTTCATAATTTTATTAAGTAGACTTTTTATCTGTATTAATAACAGATTCCTAATTATTTTTTTTCCTCTGTTAACACATAATTTTAGAAAAAAGGGAATTACTAATATAGTACTGTATATCACAGTAATTAATCCTTAACTACTATCGTCAGTTTGTGAGACCCCTAATAATAATTATTCATCTCTACTTTACCTTCTGCAGGATTTACGAGCTTATCACTTTGGATACTTTTCAATTATAGTATAATGTTCGATTACTGAAATCAAACCTGGAAAATTTGAAATAAATGAGTAATTATTAGCGGTCTCACAGACGTAAGTTTTAATAGGTGTAGTAGCTAAGTGTTAAAGTATAAATTTGTAGACTTCGCATCTAACATTAACTTAACTTTAACTTAGACAGTGCTTGTTATTATTATAAACCCCTGGGCTTTTCTCGGTGTCGCCTATTTCTCCTTCGCTTTGCAATTTTTGCATCCAATTGCTTCTCCTGTGTTTCCCTCCGTAGCAACGGGTAATCCTCAGCTAAGCTCGTAGGATACGTCTACGATAGATCGATTCTTTTCGCATATACAGCGATTCTCGACCGCGAATCTTCGTCGTGTTCCAATCCTGAGGAATCTCGCTAGCATTTTTCAACGTCACGCTCGAAAGCAGTCCATCCTGGACGAATATAGGCGTCGTTGTTACGGCAGACTCGTAGAATCGAATACAGCTGCAACGGGTACTCCGTTCCCTTGGATGAAACGCGATTGAATACAAAACGCCGGTTGCTGGTGGTACGTGGGTGATTTGACAGCATCCCCACACAGACCAGAAAGAAAGAAAGGAAGAAAGAAGGAAAGAAAGAAAGAACGGAAAGGAGAAACGACGTGGATCGGCATAAAGAGCCTCCGGGGTTTCGGATGTACAGGGTGAACCTTCTCGCACGGTTTCACCTTTCTCCTTTTCGGTTCTCCCTTTTCAAACGCTAGAGAAAGCCGAGTGAAAGACGCGCGAAAGGTGCTGGATATTTTTCACCGACGACCGCCTCGAGTGTTCCCTGCCTCAGCCAATAAACCACCAGCCACCCCAGAAATATCGGTTTCGACGTTTAGACTACGAATTTACAATTCTCTACCCAACCCCCACCCACCCTTGAAACAAACACGTTGTTCAGTGAAATCTGTTATTTCTAGTGTTACGTTCGCAATTGAGGACCTTGCAGCAAAAGGGCATGCAAGTCCGTTTTTACCAACTTCGAGTGAATTGGATTTAGATAAAACTAGGGTAAATAATCCAACTACTGCCACCTGAGTGATCAACCATTACTTCATTGCACTATTTTTATTATTTACTTATCAAAATCAAGTGTCTTTCTCCTTGTCTATTACGATCTAGTGTCTGTACTATAAGAAACAAAATGGCAACACTCTTGAAACACCTATTTTTGTTTACAAATTCAATAATTTAACGAAAACAATTGCCGAAGTAATACTGTCATACCTAATTTAATTACTGGCAACATATTTACAGTCATTTGTCAAAAACATTTATTGAAAACCTCGAATTAAACTAGCCGCATTATGGTTACGTAATATATTCCTTGTATATACTAAACATTGGTGACGGTAACAGTACAGAATTTCGTTTCCAACGGCAAATACTGCCATGACGGTACGTGTAAATTGCGTAAATTGTTTGCACCAGTCACTGTCACTTGAATGTAAAATAAAAATAATGCAATAAATCGTTCAACTGCCATTGTTCGTACATTCCACGAAGCTTATAGAACCTAAAAAAGAATCTTTCCTTATATTTGTAAGTCAACTATTACAATATAAACCTTCTCTTTAGTACCATAACTTTTTCTTTCATAGTAGAACAGTCGTCGTTCTCGCTCTTTTAATCGACACACATCCTTTTATCATTTTATATAAAAGAATGATAAACATTGTTAAGCGTTGTTTTATTTTATTACATTCACTGCACTTAGAATTCAATGTTAGTTTTTTTATCGTATATAACATGTTAGGGTTTCGTTGGTATTTTAGACAAAATAGCTTACAGTGAGAGTGATTGGGTACGTGACAGTAACTAGCTCGTTTACCATAGTTATAAAAATATTAACCTTCTATTGCATGCATTTTTAGGATGGGTTAACGAAATATGTATATGGCTTTTGTTCTATTTAAATGTTAATATGGTAATGAAATAAATAACAATATATTAAATAAACAATGGTATTTATGGAATTTTATGACTGTTCTAAAATGAGACCTTCGTACATATTCAATTTTCAGTGGTTCTTCACTTATTAAACTATGATGGAACATTTGAAATTAAGTTCCCAATCGAAATGAAATGCAATGCAGTGTTAATTCTGACTTAATATGGAAAATCGAATATTAATTTAATTTTATATATTACCGTGCAGTAAATAGTGGTGATTGAGTTAATAAGTTTTCGTTTGTAATTTCGAGAGTCGTTTGAAGTTATGAAACTTTAAAAAAAAATACTTTCAATTTTTCACTCTACTTTTCGAAGTAAGAATATTTTGGCAAAACATCTCCTTCCTTGTGTGAAAGTAAATACTTCAAGTTTTAAAATAAGTGCAAGTTAATTGATGTACGATGTTTCTTTACGAAGGTACAGCAGTTCAGATTCACAATTTTTCGATCAACATTTTTTAATCCCTTAATATTACTCATGAATCTATTTATTATATTACAGTTCAGTTGATCTTAAGTCTGTTCATTGTAGTTTATATTCATATTTTATGTCTGAATGTTGAATTGTGATTAACACAAACACGTAAATCTGCGATTAATACAACTGCAAAGGGTTAAAACTATGATTGCAATGATTTATACGTCTTTACATATTATAATGTATTACATATTCTAAAAGAAGCTAGGTAAGCCTGAAATACAACATAATTCTTTGTATTTTATGTAATTACGTTTCCACTCAGTAGTACTAACAAAATTTGATTTGCTTTTCAAAGAAAAACCAGGAATGAAGGGATTAAACATCGTTAACCCGTTGCGCTCCACAATTTTTCAAACTCGCGCAATCTAACATTCATCAGTATTCCATTACACTCGTCTGACTTCTGTGAGAATTCAAAGTGTTACGTACTTAGCAAGGGAGGAAATTTGTCTTTAATTTGCTCTGTTTTGAAAGAGATGGTAATTGAATTGGTGAAAGTAATTAAAAGCTTGAACTTTAACTTCTGAAGAAATTTTCACTCGCCTTTACAGCAGCGCCAAAGAGATGTAAAAGGTTAACATATACTCTACCCGTTTTTTATGGCATTGTATAAAGTTCTCCACGTGTTTCGTAAGAACCATCCAATTTATTTACCCCTCAAAAAATTCTATTATTAATTAGTATATTAATAACAGCTATCTTATTTATCCGAAGGGTTTTCCAATTTAAAGCCCTATTTTTCAGGTATTTAGAAATGTTAATTAGGTTAATTAAGCGAAGGAGGGTAGAGGGATCGATGAATATTCCTGGCAGGGAAGCGAAAAGTTCTACAAAATATTCCTGGCGGAAACGTTTTTACCGGGATTATCGGAAATTAGTAATTATGTATCGTTTAATTTGGTGCAGCTCTGGGGCGCCATGTAATGGCGTTTAGCAAATACCGTTATGGTTATTTCACGTGCCAGTGTGGAGGGGTTGAAAGTTCGTTATAAACCGCGATACACGGACGCGATACATCTGCTGCGATCGTTGATCGGAAATTTTATTAAAAACGGCCGTTTGAATGGCTGTTGCAGGAAATCGGCAACGTTTTGCAACTGTTATTACGGATTAATTTGTCCAGCTGCCGCTTTGTGGAATGTTCCAACATAGGTACTTCTCCTGATACATCGAATTCAAATAACATTAAACCGCGTTTGCCTGCAATTACTCGCGCCGCGATGTGCCCGGTTAACTGTCGCAATAAAGCTTACGCGGATCCTTCGTTGCCGAGGACCAAACGCTTCCGTCGAATAAGCCTCGGGCGTTGATCTTCCTTGATCGCCACGGCGGAAAAATCGCATCAAAGCCGCCTTCGAAAATGGAAGACCAGGGATAACCGTGCCTCTAGAAGGAGGATCCACTGTCCAAGTTAATCTTCTTGGATTCAATGAAGCTCTCGTTGGAAGTATGTTTTAACTAGACTGCGGATTTTTATGCATTTTTGGGAAATGTAGATGCCGAAAAAGACAGAGAATGCTTTTCCGTACACCTAATATGAGAAAATATATACGTAATATCCAAAGTAAAGTCTTATCAGGTTGATGCATATGAAATGTCGTTTTTCGAAGTAATAACGTTAAACGTAAGTAGATTCTTTGAAATATTACACATGTGTATTTGGTTGAAATAATTTTTACGTGACTGCATACACTTCTTTTCAACAATTGATCGTTTCATTATTATTCGGGATTCTTCGACCTTCCTCTTAATTTATTGTCCAGTAAACAATTGTAAGTCATACATTTTGCAAATTAATGTTGAACTATTCTACTGTTTATATCACCTTCTCCAAATCCCAGTTTGAATAGCTTTATGATATATTTGGATATAAAGGAGAACTGCTTTACTAGTATGAGAACAGTATAAATATAAGTGTTTCTACGCTTTATATGATTAATTATTAGACAGCAGATTTTTATGCGAATTCATATTTTTAAAATTAAAAGTGAGGGAAGGGGTCATAAATAAGAGGTTATTTCATCCCCTGATTATTGTAATTTCTGCCATATTACGAATATTTTGTATAGTTTCGCGTATAATGTGCACCATGCACTTTTGCGTTACACCAATATTTCAAACACGAAATAACCTTCAATTTAGCTTCCCTTCCATTAATTTCGCTAATAAAAATATAAACCAGCATAAAGATCTACAATCTAGTTGCGCTATTCTCGATTAAGATGCGAGCTCGCAAAATTACTATGAAATACAAACCCGGCGGCAAACACGCAAACAACATTAGGTGTTTAAATCAATTAAACTGAAAACGTGAATCGATATTCCCTTTCCTTTCCCATAAACTTCTACTACATAGAATTGCACGCATCGCGATACCAAAAGGAGCTTGACAAGACTCCACAATTACTACGCAATCTTCGATTGTTCCGAAATGAATAGGGTAGGTTTTGGGATAGAAAGAGTAGTTAACGATAGGCCGAACCGTGAGATAACAGAAAATTAAAATAGAGCTACACTGCAGAAAGAACTATATATATACATATATATACATATATATAAACGGGAAAATCAGATGAATAACTTTAGGGAATTTTATGTGGAATGTGATGTATAAACATAGGTATTGTTGTAATTGTATATTGATTCGATTGTTTACAACCATTTTGAGACTTTCTACTTCCTAGATTGAAAAATAAAATGGGTATCTCACATTCCTATCTACTCATCTATATATACATGTACTACACAATCTTCGTAACAATTTTAAATCCTATTTATCGGCAAGCGGACAAAATGCACGGCTCTTAAATGGTTAATTGGTTTTGCTGCTTCGGTTTACTTAAATCTCCGTCGTAAACAGAGCTGAATGCTCGCAGCTGCAATCTCTTTAATTCTGTAATTCCCGAAGGGCTGTCTAGAAGAAGCTCCGGGAGACAGGTATAAAGGGGTGAAATTGCGGAGGACAAGGGGTGCACGAAGGGGAGACAGGCAGGAAGATACGTACGCGGCGCATCGTCGCCGAGAGGAGCCGGACGGGGTAGTTATTCAAACTATTCGAGTAGCAAGGAATTTCCTGCAGCCTGTTACAACCCCTTTTGCCCCGCGCAAGGGGTTGTATGGCGGTGAGAAGGAGAGGGAGGATGGCGTACGCGTCTATACCGTTCGTTCGTGCCATAGTTTCCCGTTGCAACCGCGATCGAACGTCCGCCACCCCTGCGGCGTTCCTCGCGCCAACCAACCCCCTCCTCTCCGAGAAGCATTGTGGCCCGTGCAATTTGTCTTCGCGTCGATGAATGGAATTACGTGACCTCGAATCGTCAGCGGCACGATTAAACGCCGGAACGGAGGAGGATTGACAACCGATGCCGTGGCAATGGCGGCCGCAACTTTATTCATGGCGAAGACAATACGCGTGGGGGATCAAGGATGAAGGGTGGATTTCGATGGAAAGTCTCTCGCGTTCATGTTGAATAGGGGGCAGTGGGAATTGGTCGTTCGAACGGCGGTTATATTGGTCCCTAATGAAAAATTAAGAGGGGCACTCGCCGTTTACACCGGCCTCGATCGTCCATTGCTTTTTACGATCGCTTGCAATTGCACGGCGTTTGTACGCTCGTTTTGCGTTATGCGATCGTCATTAGCGTTTACGAAATTCTCCGGGCCTCGTTTCGAGAATTATACGATTCTACTTTAACATTCCACCCTTTTCCTTTCTCTTTTATGGTAGATTTATTGGTTGCGTTCTTCTAATTGAAGGGATTGCAGATACAGTTCTGCACAAAAATGTTCGATCACATGTTGGATATTCCTATAATTTTGTCTTGAGATCGGAGAATAAAGTTGGAAACGAGACAGATTGGTGATTGACCTTTTCGCCACTGTAGGTCAAATTTAAAGGGTTAACAGCATTAACGAATATTTTGATGATTCAAACCTGATTCTTTCATATAAGATACACGAAAGGACCAAAAAGAATTAGGAAGTATAACGAAATAAGTGGCGCGCCGCCATTGGAGCTTAGCCTCTTAAGTTACACAACAGATTTCGGAACATTCGTCTCGCTATCGCTCCTCCCTTCAACAATAATTTCTGCTATTCCGCGGCAAGACCATCCTATCCTCGAACACTTCTAACGTCTTCGTGCCGCTTTGGAATTCCCCGCACGATCGAGACGTCGTCGCGAAATTATTTCCCGAGCATGTAAGAAGCGTTCGGGTGGACGATAAACGCTCGGTAAGAAATGGATACCGGTTGTTCGCGGCGACAGGTAAATCCTGCCGGCGGTGCCCGCTGCTAGTCGCATTATACAGGCAAAGTACGTAGTCGTCGTCGATATTGGCGACACGGACAGCAGTCGTAAAAGATTCTCCGGTGCCTAGCGAAGGAGCGAAATCCTCTCTCGTGATCGGAATAACGAGCCCTGGTCTGAACACGGCCGATCGAGTGTGCGTAAATGGGACCCGCGGGGCTGGAGAAAAGTTTCCCTGCAAAGAGGGTGGACCAAGAGGGGCGCGTTTCAAGTGGCGATCGAGAAGCACCGAGTCTCATTTCCAAGCGATGCTATGAATTTTATTATGAGTCCCGATCTCTCTTCCGAGGCCCTGCTTGCTGCTCGTCGCCTTCTCCTTTTGCCTCACAGTTCATCGTCGTTTTCCTTTCATCGCTTTTCTTCTTCTTACAAATGCGGGGAAGACGCTGGATTTGCAACGACTAATCAACAGAGGTGCCCAGGATCGGGTCGGCACCGAAACGGGGATGTTTTTCGGGATTGGGACGGGATTTTGAAACTTTCGGGATTCCTAAGAATATTCAGATGTCCCAAGAATGGTTGGGATTTCTGAAAATGTGGGGATTGAAAAATGGATTTTTCATAGAAATTTTTATACGATAGATCAAAAAAAAAAAAAAAAAAATGGAGGTTAAACTGTACATTACGTTTCCGCCTGTAACTACCCTTATGATAGGGCTAGGGGGTTGTCACAAATTGCATTTCATTTAGCGAAATAGTGAGTGTGATGTAATAAAAGAGTGACTCGTACTGTGCTTATTCGACTATACATTTTCTATGTAAAATTCTACACGAACTTTTCCGTTCAACCCAATAGATTAATGAAAAAACAATATTAAAAGATTCTAACCTAGTCCGAACCTAACCCGAACATTGTTGGGAATCCCGCAATTTTTGGGATTCCATCCCGTCTCAAGCATCGAATTTCGGGAACTTTCGGAGCCCCGCACACTTCTGCTAGTCAAATTCGGAGCAACGAGTATTCGGGGATGTAGTCGCTGCAGACGTCCCGAAACGATTCTTCTTCACGCTCCTTGGTGTTTCAGTCTGCAGTTTCGTCGTTGCAATCGCTACAGTGACGCGCTAAAGCGATAAAGTTAAGGGAATGGAGTCGTTGCGTGTTTGCATATTCATTGTGAATCATGGATATTTGTTTGCATCTGGTGGCTGAGTCGTTAATCTCTGGCTAATTGGTGGAATTCGATTGCCGGAATGGAGAAATGCAAACACATAGATTGTGATTTTAAACGCTGTGCCCACGGGCTGAAAAATAAATTATCGTGGGGAATGATGGTTCAGTGATTATTGTTCGCTAGGAAAGAGAACGCTTTCAATCAGCGACGAATTTTAGTAACAAATAATTTCTGAGGTTCAATATTTAGACTCGCAGTTAGTCTGCATATTTTATAAATAGTTACTTAAAATAGTAGCATAATGAAATAAGTTGGTTGTAGTACAGAATTTTTTTCTATTTACACGAACGAAATAGATAACCACTTCGTGGTTGAAGGGTTAATAATGAAAAATCTGAATTGGAATTAAATTATTAATATTAATAAATGCACATAGTTTATTCTGTATCACTGGTTTATGTGTCAAATTTGAATCATTTTGCATATCATTATTGAATTAGAACTAAATTGTTAAATCCAATAAGTCTACTTTATTCTTTGCTAAAATATTTATGTATCCTATAAGGTTTGAGGCAGTTGCACCGGTGACACAATTTTTTATTACAATATCCGAGTTATTGGACATTATCATAAATCCGTTTAATCCACTATCCAATAATCAGAACGCTCCGCTGTTTATTCACTTAATAATAAGCGAAATTGTATCTTTAAAAAAAGATACTCCGTCGCTCGCCGATTTATTCTACACAATTTGAGCCACTGAATCGGCCCACCACGATTAAAGGGTTAAATCCCGATTGAAATTTTAATCAGCCGTGTTCTAGTTCAATGGATATTTTCCGGCTGTGGTTAAAACTGATGCACTCCATCCCACTATTCGCTGTTAATTGGATTAGCGCGTTAATTTCCAGCAGTTTGTTTTAATCCTCCCAGAATTTCGCGTAGAGATTAGCGTTGCCACTTTTGGGGTGATTGAAGTCGATTATTCGTCGATTAACCGCGTGCAACCAACTCGAAGACAATTTTACACGCACTTTAACATTACACACACTCGTACGCAAAAGTATGTCGAATGATTACATTTCTAACACTCAACCAATAAAATACGTATGTTAAACTAAAATATTTAATAAATAATATATAATAAGTAATAAATGATTTATATAAAATAATATATAATATTTAATAAAAAATAATATAACTCATATAACGCGGAATGGGTTTTCAAGTTACATATGTGAAATTAGAAAATAATTCAACAGTATATAGGGTGGGAAATTATAATACAACCGTTTCCAGGATGCACTACAACCGGGCAATTCTACGAAACAAAATAGGGGAAAAATGTGGTATGCAATTTTTTCATCCGAGTCTTCGTTTTCGAGAAAGTCGAATTTGAAGTTTGCTCAACTACGCAATACGATTTACTTACCGTGTATTTTATTCCCTGTCGTATCTGCCCGCGCTAGCGTTTATAAACATTGATAATGATATGCAGATGATAAGGAATGATGATGAAAAAATATCCAAATAGTTCGATGTTTGACAGAAGTCATACTTTATCAGACTGCGTAACAGTTCATTTGTTTTCGGTTGTTGCAAATTATCAAGTTACTGCAAGGTATTCTAATCGAGAGTATGTTGACATGTTGCTCGCTTTGAGAGCTTGTGGATAACTCAAGATTAATAAAAAGGAAGTAATATTAGTTAAGGGAATTTTAATTGTTGCGAATGCAAGTATAGAATAATTAATTTTTGACGACAAATATGATAATGCTTTAGAATCAAGGAATTACTGAGAAAATGAAATATTAAATCCAGATTATTGGTAATAAATAAAGTTAACTCGTCATCTCCAGTTAACAGGTTAACATTAAGAAATAATTGTTTGCATGCACCAGTTCCAACGAGAAACCTATTTATTAGCAAGAGAAGTAAAATTATACTTTTCAAATTCGCCGAAAAAATAATTTACAAAAATAACTCGTTCTCGGACACACCAGCATTCTCTGGCGTGAGTAAATTTAACGTTTTCGATATCTATGGACGTAAAAGTGTTTAGAGGAAACAGAACACAGAATTAGAATCGTGAATGTTAGAATTGTAAGCGTCCCAATACTTTCGTGTATTTTCACGTGTATATTTTCTGAAACGTCGCGAATCCATCGCGGAACTTTTTATTCGTTTCTACGATGCTGATTCAGCGGCCTCTTAACAGAAGCATGAAAAACAAGTTCTTCTAGAAGAATTCCATTGAACTTCGTTGGAGGTATGGACGCTCGATATGCAGCAACGTCTGGAAGGGTAGTAGTCACGTTATCTGGGTTAAACGTCCATTGTTCGCCGCTGGATCTTATTTTCTAGAAGGCCACCTCGTGCAGGGGTGAAAGAGGAGGATGTAATAACGCAAAGAGCATCCACCAAGAGTGGTCTCCAGGTGCTCGACTTCTCTTCTTCGCCTCTTCCCTTTGAGCATTGATTTTCTTTGGGCTGCTTGATCCTTATTGCGGCGTTCGTGAATCCAAAGGGCGAAGGTCACGCGTCGCATTCTCTCCATCCATCGCAATAACTTTTGAAACCATGTCTGCTCGTTCGGTTTCACTCCAATGGTGTACTGTTTAACTTTATTTGGAGAGGTCGAAGGCTATCTTATGCTCACGATAGGTACCTCTGCGCTGGCAATACTTTTGTGTTGGGAATATCCGTGCACTGGCAATATTCTTACACTAGCAGTATTTTTGCTTTAGGGATATTTTTGCACTGCTAATATTTTTACGCTGGGGATGTTTTTACACCGGTAGTATTTTTGCATTTGGGATATTTTTGCACTGGCAATATTTTTATACTGGTAATATTTTTGCGCTAACAATATTTTAATTTTGATTATACTTCTGCTCTGATAATGCTTCGTTGTTTTCAATATTTCTGCGCTAGCAGTATTTTCACGTTTATAATATGTCCGCCCTAATACTATTTCTACATTAACAATATTTACGCTCCGATAATAAGGTAAATATAGGTAATATGGAACAGCACGTAATATGAAACTTTGTAAAATCTCGATGATTAAATAATAAATGTTACCGGCAATCATGTGTATGAGTTCCTCATAAACAATAATGGATCATACAGACAATTAAGCGTCAGTCGAACATCTATTATTGACAAACAAATGTTTCTTTCTTCCGCGATGTACAAAAATTTCTGAAAGACGAGTCAAATGATTAAATATTTTAGTAAAGGAAAGGTAAAGAATATTAGTTTTGTACGATGCATCATTAACTGTGACTATTCAAAAACAGTTTAAATAAATATTCATTTTTCGTAATACAAATACAGTTTCGCGAACTTTCTTTAGAAATTTTGTAGGTATTCCATATTAAATACCTCTTTACCAAACTGCCGAATTTCGCGTTTGCTACTTTTTTCACTATAATTTCAAATCATTCGAATTGTTTCACACTTAACTAATTAAATATGATTATACATTAGTTTCTTTGTCCCAACGCCCTGATTTGAATAAAAAAATAAATTCCTCAATTGTTGGCAAGATTTTAAAATCAAGTGTTCCATATTACCAACATTTACCTTACTTCCACATCAAAAATTCTTCTTCGCTAACAATATTTCGCCACTTACCACCGTCATTTCGCATATTAAGAAACCATCCGCCTTCAAACTGCTACTAATCCCCCACACGGAAACCTGTAGGTCAAAAAATCACGTTTCCATTCATCGTCCTATCCTTCTCTCTTTCATCTTGCTGCTTTATGAAGTCGATAATGGACCAGGGACGGGGGATGACCAAAGAGAAGAGCTCTGGTAGAGAAGCTCGCAGGCAATGTCGTCCACCGCTAACGGGCGCAAATGGACGCTCTTTCGCGAGGAATACGCCGGGATAGAAAAGACGGGAAGAGGAAACGAGCGAATGGATAGAGACACAGAAGCAAACTAGGGATACCTTTATTACCGAACCGTAGAGAGAGAGAGAGAGGAACCAGAGGGAAATAGAAGCGACTGGTCCTCTAGTGGTCGTCTTGGACGATGGCAGGCTGCCAGAGGATGGTTCTGATAAAAGGGAACATGCCGGCACGGATACGCGGAAACCTATGGGACAGAGAATCCACGGGACCCATGAAACGACACTGGCTACGGGCCATTCCTGATGCAAAATAAAGCATAGCGAAACGACCAGCAAAGAGGATGCACATGGGTTTTCCCTTTACACGCGCGCTGTACTCGCGGATAATCGAGGCTTTGCCGGGTTAAACAGGAACACGCGAGGCTGCGATATCGAAACGCTCGACATCGTGAATTTGATACTTACCGATAACTTCGCAGCTTGCCCCCGTTCGCTATTCCAGTGGTTGGCTTATATTTCTGTCGCCGGTTCGCGACACTCGTCGCTGAAACTCATCACGGTCCCGTTCACTGTGTTCCCGAACAATAGAATTGTTCAGAATTTGAGAGCTGTGAAGCTGTCGCCGTTGGAAAACGGTTACACACGCGAGATCGGCGAAGAAACGTTGCTAAAATTCGAGTATCGACGAATTTTGGTTACACCGTGACACGTGAGTTTATTTCGCGCACTCCTCGGTGAGAGTCAATCAATTTACAACGAGTTCTAAAGTGGATGCAGATGTTTCCGATTAAAAGTGATAGAATAGTAACTATTAGATCGTGAAGTTGCAGGCAAATTCATTGTTTTATTAACTTTAGAATGTTAAGGTGTTGGAAGATTTATCGTTAGCTTAAGCTTCTAATGCACAAGAGAGCGAATTTTGCGGACTCTTTTGGACTGTGCTTCTTTGGATAATTATGGGCTACTATTATTATTAATGGACTGCGGATTTATATGCAGATTCGTATTTTTAAAGACATGACCAAAGAAATGGCGCATAAATGGAAATAAATGCCACCACGTGAATAAAGCAACGCGTGGTTTACTTTGGATATTTTATATACTTTTGTTGTTTTGTGTTATTTTCGTTTTAGCTTCCTCTGTTTTCGTGGTACGTTGTTAAAATGGAGTATGCCTGGGACTTCTTTTATGCAGTACTTTCATTTTACACGATTTTAAGGTTTAAATTATTTTTACAGATAGTGTTTATTAAATAATGTGTACATTATTCATTGTACTTTATTTATTTATTTATTTTTATTTATTTATTTATTCATCAAATGAAATGCATAAATGAACGCATTTCTGTGTTTTAAATTGCTTGTTGTAGATTTTGTGTTTTACTGTTGCCAGTCCATATTTGCTTGACCCAGTGTAAAACGAAACCCAGGTGAATAACATGATGCAATATCCTGAAATTATAAATTTATTCCATAAAATGTTGTCACGTTGATTGGTAAATTAAAGAAAAATTTGAGCGTTGAGGAGGCAAGAGCATTGTACACATATTTGCATCAAACTTGACTGCTAAATACAAAATAATCAACGCGACATTCAATTTATCTGATTATATCGTCATTAGACTGTCGATCTTTATGCAATTATGGAAAATTTAAATGTTCAGAATATTTACCACAGAATGCATATGATTTACAGAAGTAAACAATATATTTAAAGTAAAATACATCTTATAATATTTAAGGGATGGAGCCAATCTGTATTTAAATTCTATTTCTTTATTTTTTTTCATAAAGAGTTCAATTTGCATGAAAATCTGCATACTAATTATTATGGATGAAACAGTTAATGACGGAAAATTAAATTTTACGCAGCCTAAAGAAGTTACCGTATGAAGCAAACTAAGGATTATAATTTTAAGGCCTTTTTTAAACCACCCTTGGGTGTTATATTTAGCAAAGCTCATTGTTTCACCTTGCAAATACGATAATATATATTTTGCTTTAGATTTCATGCATATTATGCGTCTTCTCTAATCTTGTGCCTATTTAAATTTCCAATAACTGCATAAAATCCGCAGTCTAACCATTCAATTTACTTCAGACCTGGAATTAATCGATCTGAAGCTCGAAACATAGGAAACAACTTCATTCCATATTTCACTAGATATAACAATTTCGCGAAATATCAACCATAATTCCGTCACAGGTAAATTGGATTTTATTAAAAACAGCCATTCTGCGATGTTCCGAGTTTCGAGCAAGGGTGTACTTGTAACCGAAAGTTCGTTGCTTCGCGAACTTAGCAAACATGCTGACTGATCTTCCTCCGAACTTGCCTGTTTCGGCGTTTAGACGATGACCGAGTAATTTCGGAGTCTCGCGTTTCAGAAACCTGACTACAACCGCCTCGTGCAAGCTATTCGATTTCCACTTCCTCTTATTAGAATCAGGCGTAGCAGATTTTCAAACGGGTACAGCCTTCCGCCAACCACAGCCGATCCCTGTGAAATCAGTTATCATCCTCGAAGTATTTCCACCGCGAGTTAAGAGCGGAAGGTTCAGAATAGAAAAGGGGAGAAGTTAGCGGGAGTTAGCCTCGCGATGGGGCTGGAAACGGAAGTGGAATAGGTATGCAGAACGTCGAAGGAGAAGTGGATGAATCGTGCAGCTTATTCGGGAATGGAATAGGACTAGATCGAAGCTGGGATTGAGCAGGGTGATCGATGAATAGTAGGTGGGTTGGCTTTTCGAGATCGACCGTTAGGAGATTGACCCCTGTCAGGGGTTTCTATTACGACGTTCTTGGATTCTGGTGTATAAAAGGTATATAGGCACCCCTGTCGAGCATCTCCCTCCTTTATTTCCCTACCTCTTTCCTTGATCTGCCTCTTTTTTGTCCTGTCGCGCTATTTATACCGCCTCAAAGAACCACCAAAGACTGCCCCGATTTACGCTCGTCGATTTTCACACCTCCAAGGGGAAGTCTAATAAGGCGTAGTTTCAAACTTTGTCCTGCAATAACGAGTCACAATGGTGTTTCGAATAATGGCACAGATTTAACGAGAACGTATAATATCGAGGATGACATTTAACTCGAACCCTAATTTTGATACATAGATTTTATAAGGAGAGTTACAAAAGGAGGCAATCTTACTTCCAAACAGGTATAACTGTTTTATTTAACACTTTACCGACCGCTCGTGTTCGAAACTGACCGACTCAGTTTTGGCTATATCGTTCTAATCTCTTCTATTTTTGGAACAGTAATGTTTTATTATGATCTATACGTTTTATAATACCATTACTCCATTTATTATATATATGGTTGTAAGTCAAAACTACATAAATCAGATGTTTTCATCTTCCAGATATTGCTGTTTAAAGTATTGAATACACGTGTTAAATATTAGGCTTCGATCAGTGTGGATTTCTTTTTTGAACATAAGAAATTTATTTGCATGCTGTTCCAATTAATCCATAAGTTGCACGTTTTTGAACCGATGATCTACATCGTTTTGCTTTGAAACTACAGATATTCAGACTATTTTTAGACTAATATTTGCACACGACATTAAACGTAATGGTTTTCGTGAAATAGGAAAATATAATTAAAAAAAGAGCCGCGTAATAGGCTTCCGGTCAGTAAAGTGTTAGATACAGATAAAATTCCGGATGTGGAGGGTTAAAAATTAGTCTGGATTTCCATGCTTGTACATTTGTAGAAATTACTTCATCGCGGTGGGAAATGAAACGTGCCGAAACAATATTTTATACGATTTAATAGAATAATTTAATAGGACAACCGTGTTACTACTGATTGCTTTTAAATATTACAGGCAATTAAATTGGCGATCCTCTTCGCTTCGCTTCGTAAAACGTATTAACCCATAAAAGTAACACCAGTGAGATGTCACTAATTGATAACGTTAAAGGTGGGAATACGTTTCTGTCACGTTACGCGTTATCACGTGCTATCGCGTCATCTATGATACCATGTCACATGATTAGACTTTCTATTATTCGTTTCTTTATCCTATCGCGTTGATTTTATTAAACAGTATAAATTCCTCCATTTTGTACACTAACCGTACCAGCATTTTAGATATACCTATTCAATAAATAAGCCGTTCAGAAGGCAAACTGATTAATCACCTAAAATGAAGCAAATTCATTTTGGTGAAGTTTAACGTTACCTATGTATTTAAGTAATCAAATTTAGATACTTAAGAAAAATGGAGTTAATCGGTTCGACTTCTGAGGGGCTTAAATCTTTCTCAGTGAAAATGAAGCAAAAAAAGAAACAAAATGTGAGAAACTGATTAATCGGACAATATACGAATTGTCATAAAGTGAAATGAACGAAACAAGTAACATGAACGTGAAATATTAAATCGAATATTTTAAAACCTGTCATTCGACCGGGCGTCGTACGGTTAATGTTAGAATCAGGTGTTGCATATTACCAGAGTTGGGTATTATTCAAATCGTTTCGAATAAATATTTATCTAAGACAATTATCCAAATAAACTCTGTTTAATCGGATACTTTATCCGCAAAATAATTATTTCTTATCCGTAAAAAATTATTCTCAATTCATTGGAATAAATCATTCGATTTCTCTATTTATTCGAATAAATCATTCTGTAACTGCTATTGTCAGGCGAAAGTGAAAATATGTGAAAAAAACTGAAAGCTATACAAATTTTACAAACAAAGGGAATCGAAAATCTAGAACCTACCATGTGGCGAGTGTCACTCAGATGATGAAAATGTTAAATTGAAGAACTCTGAAAAATAGCGCTGGTTTTAAACCCTGTCATAAACCTGGGGCCACGATAAGACCAAATACTGCATCTTACCAACGTTTGTCCTAAATGTTTCATTTTAGAACCAATAACACAAATCGGTCTTTTCACGTCTTATTACGTTGTATCGCGTGATGCGACATAAATATGTTCCTACCCTAATACTATTACAGAGATCACTGAATGCGATAGCAATTAGGAGCAAACGAAAGTAAAAATATACTCGCTCGATGGTTCGTTTCTTGCACCCCTGGCCAATAGCCGTCGAAAGTTGGCCGGCTAATAAATCCCGAATGCTGGAATCGGAACTTTATTTCTACGGGCGAATAAAACAGCAGCGTCGCTGGATGATTTACTCCACGGCACGGACATAGTTTTACCGTGCTCTGTGAATATTCTCGGAACGCTCCTCGAGGGGCGGGGTATATTTCCCTTTATCAACTTCGCAGTCCCGTCTCCTCGAGATTGGATAACTTCCGTTATTTCGTGGTACACGAAAGTCTGTGGATCTTACCGTGGTCGATGATGCATATCGAATAGTTGGTAGGGAGAGGGACAGAAGTTGGCGAATATCTCGAAAGATCCCCGGCCACCACTTCTAACAATAGCCCGCATTCTTCGACTGTTGGGTGCACTATTGACTAATTGAGTGCATCGGGCGACAGCACGCGTTGTGAATGTGTGGTTGATTAGTTTTTTTTCGCAGTTCAGCTCGGCAGAGACTCAGACAAGTTTTCGTATACGCGACAATATAAATTTCACATCTTAAGTTGCATTATGTAAAATGTAATTCAGGTATTGGATGGAAGAAGGGCACATACATACGTCAAGATGTCATTTCGAGAAAATCTATTTCAACGTTTTCATTAAGGTATTATCTAATTAAAAGTAATATTACTATATCTGAAAAGACTCGGTTTTTTTATCGGATTACTTTTTATTAAATAACACTTTAATGAAAACTCTGAAATTGATTTTCCTGAAACGATATTTTGGCTTGCGCGGCCTTATTCCATTCAATGTCTCAATTATTAAAATGTATTTTGTACGAATACCTGAAATTACTTATTCTTTGTGTCGGATAATCACAACACAAAATATGTTGTAATTGAAAAAATAAGCATTCTTTGTGTCGCCTTGTTCATACTCGTAGCCTTTTTATTACACTGTGAAAGGGTTAACGCGTGGACTCCCACGTTGGTTATCCGTGACCGGAGTTAATTCTTTTAATTAGGACACGGTGATTATGAGTAACTGGAGTACCACAGTTGTCTAGAACAGTGATGAACAAACTTAGCCATTTTGTAGGCCAAAATTGAAAATTTAATATTCCATATGGGTCGCAATGAACGTAATATTTATTACAAACGAATCGAGAGTTGCTTTGAAGCAAAGTCTACTTTATTCGGCAGGAAATGCACTGTATCTAGTATTTATACCGGATCAAATGGCATTAGCTGCATCATAAACAATATGAATAAATATTGTACTCAGTTGAACTTTTCCAATACGTACGATGTCTGTATGAGTAACATAAAAACCTGTAATACCGTTTAAACCACACATGTATATATTGTAAATTTTTATTACCAAAGGGTTATTACTCGTAAACAGAGAAATAATAATAATAATAATAACAGTAAATACTTAAATGTGTCAATCGAAATATTTTAATTTATGGAGTCGAGTTTGTTATTTTCGACATACATTATCATCATCGTAATGTAGATTTTTATTCAAATTCGTATTTTTATAATCAAATTTAGTGGAACGACTAAAATAGAAATCTATTGCCGAAATGCAACGAACGCGGTTTTAGATCTTCGCACTGTAGTGGGTCTTTCGGCATGGAATCTAAACAGCGTGGTCGTGCTGCATGAAACTGAAACGATTAATGTATTCGTGCGGCCAAAAAGGCAGACAGAGATCTGACTCACCTTATTGTTTCTGGATTCTGTAGCCCGATGGTCGTTTTACGATGCACCGAACTTTCCCGACCCCTCTGATTACCGTGTCTGACCCATTTCGCGGTTATACTACTGCAGAGGCGCGCGCTTAAGATGTTGCCGGCGCTCGTAAAATATTCAATAAGCGAGATTACCTCGTGTAACGATTTTACGAGCAGCCCAGAAGCCCCTCTAGCTGTGATCGCTCGATTACGCGAATTGTATCGTTATACTTTGCATCCTTGTCGAAATATTCCGTCTTTCCGCGCAAATATCTGCTAATGAACGTGTGACGGTGGTACGAGATCCTTTGTTCTTTGTTTGTACGATTATCGGGGATATTAATCGTGGAATATTGGAGAAGATCTGCAGTATTACTGGAAATATTTATCGCATCACTTCGATATTTCATGGAGTGAAACTTCTGAAACAGTATGACTAATTAAGTAATTCGTGTGCAATTTATTTTGGTCAAATTGGTGAGTCACCTTGTCAAAGACAACAGTATTTTCCTACTAATTATAATAGGATATGTCTCTCCTAATAATATTAATGATATTCGTGTGCACGCGATAAAATGATGTTCTCGATATTATAAAATAGATTAATATTCGGTAGACCATTTGATTTTAAAAGAGCCATCTTCATCTGCCGCAATATTCCCGCTGCGCATCGATTGGCCGCGGGAGAGGCAATAGATAAATTGATTTATCGGTGGAAGATAAAGTCTGGGAAGAACACAGAAAGCAAAAGACAGTGGAGAAGTAACTTCCCGTTACTTATGTAGGCCATCGGCCTAGAAAATCTGTTTTCCCTCGCACCAGGGCGCCAAGGGCTCCGGCGTGAGCCCTAGTTTATTGCGCCACAAGATTGCGAGTCCTGGGCAGCGTGTGACAAAGTGCTTGCATTCGCGTTACGTACTCTCGAGAATCGTACAAATCCACCACCCTTTCTTTCTACCCCTATTCCAACCACCGCATAATTCATCTGATATACGAAATCAAATCAAACACCAGCTTTCTTCGCCAATCAATCGCGTTATAAATTTAGCCCATTCGCATCGAACGGCGTATTAATACGTCAAAGAATTATGGGCCATTTTTACCAATTTATTTTTCCTTTTTATTACCGAACACTGGATTCTTATCCAGCTAAGTCCATAATTCATTGGACATTTGATAAATTTAGTATAAAGGAAGATTTACATTATAGTTAGAAGATAAAGACACTGTTGTTCGCTAATTATTTGCATTAGAGAAGATTCGAATACTAATCAATGTTCGATTCTTTATAATATCGAAGTACTTATAAGTACCTTTTCGAAGTCTACAAGTATTCATTTCAGGGTTCGATGCCGATTCGTATAGAATGAGTACACTACACGTATAATTACTGAAACATTATTGCTTCCGAGTAATATTCGAAGCCCGCGAAACGAAACATGATCATTAAAATTGACTTGGATTCGTGAATACATATTGAAATTGACCCCGTCTCTACTAGTCCGTTTGCAATCGCTGTCGTTACGAATAACTTAAATCCGTTTCAACGGCATCTGCTTGACAGTGGCGCGTTTTAAACGAAATATCCCTAGCGAGCAAAAGCACCCCTTCTTTTTTAGCAAACGTGACGAGTTTAAGCGCGCGATCTCGCAAGAGACAGCGCGTCTTTACGGCTTAACTTACGACAGCCACTTTTTCCCTTCCGTCACACCTAGGCGGGCGTGACTTAAGCCTCACTTTCGAAATTGCACGACACAGGAGGGCGAAAGAGCGAGAGAATGGTAGGAAAAGGGGTGGATGGGGGAGTGTGCCGCTCGAACGAGCCTGCGGCCGAGGCTTCCTAAGACGCTCCCAGGGATGGAATGAGTTTTCCGGACGATTTAGTTAGGTATTTATTTGGTCCTCCCTCACCGACATCTTCGCGGTTCTCGCTCCAGGGACCATCTTCTGGGAAAATGCCCGACATAATGTAGCGTCGTCGAGTTACTCCCGCTCTTTCCCATCCACGATTCACGGTCGCCCTTTTATTGTTCTTCCTCTAGCATCTTTGGTCCCCTTTCGCGTCCCCCTAAACCAGTGGTTCTTAACGTTTTCGATGTCGTGGAACGCTTTTGATTGTAGGAAAGTTTTGCGGAACACTAGAATCGCTAAGTGCAAAAATAAGCATCTATTTGGTGCATATTCTGTTATACTTGGCATTAAGAGGTGAATAGGTACTATTCTTTTAATTTCCTCCAATCATTAATTGCGACTAGTTACGGAAACTGTTCTCTTTATTGAAAGTGGGTATAAATAGCTGTGAATGTTAACAGTTTAGCGCTGTCAGAAAATTAATTCCTACTTCAACAGATAATTATTAGAAAAATGAAACGAACATACTTCTGGAAACCTCTACGATCGCGAAATTCGTAACAGTGACACTTTTTACAGCAGAACAGGTTGATACAACAAACGATGATTATTGCCTCTACTGTACAGCTTTATTTATTCTTCAGTCATAGTTGTGCATCGTTCCTGGCACAAGGCAGCACTTAACAAGCCCTACACTTTAACTCTTTGACTAAGAAAGGCGTATATATACGCCCCGTGGATTTCGTGTAATACAACACATGCAGATTAATCTTGTAACTTATCATTACTTAACAATATGCGCAGATTCAAGTTCGCAGCAATCGATCTAATCTCAGCTAATCAAGATAAATTTAGATTAACCTATTCACAAGTAACTGTTTTGCCTACGTAAACAACGCGTGCATTTTTATTTATTAAATCGTGCAGATATAGCGCTGCAGTCAAATGATTAGCTAGACCATATTTGGACCATTTCCTCTGTAGACCAATAACAAATCGTGCTTACTTATATTCTTACCACGGAATTCTTCTGACCTTTTCTACGTTCGCGGAACACCGGTGTTCCGCGGGACCTTTGTTAAGAACCACTGCCCTAAACCGTTCCTTCTTTCCCCGTCGTTGGTTCGTTCCTTCGGAATGGGATCCGTTCCCGGTGGTTACGAATTCGTGGTGGGGTGGATAGTCAGATGGATGACGAGGAGGTGGCGACGCGAGGGGATGCCGTGCAAATTGCCGAGCGCCGCATCATCCCCGGGGATCCCAGCTTCCAAGAAACGCTCCCCGAATCGCGTCCCGTGAATTTCTATTTATCCGACCGACGAAGTCATGTCCCCGCGGCCAACAGGAGATAGAAACCGATCGTAACGTGGCAATTTACGATCGGGTGCTGGGGCTTCCTTGGGACCGTACACGCCGCGCCGGACTGTATCTGAATTTCGTTGAACTCCTGGGGGATGAAGGACTGGACGGGTCGCGGGAAAAATTCGCCGCTTCGAATGCACGTCCCGCGGACGTTATCGAATTTTCGTTCGCGCGCGCGTGAAATATTATTTCGCGAAAGATAAACGAAGCGGTGCCGGTGGTCGCCCGTTGCCCGAGGAATTTAACACGCGCACACTAGCCCTCCCCCCCGTCCCTCTTTTCCGTTTTATCCTCTCTGCAAACAATCCTCCTATCGGATAAATAATTCTTGTCGATCGCAGATTAACTGTGCCGTTTCGCGAAATTAAATTGTCATCTGTCGCGAAATTGGTAGGAATGAAACGTTGAAAACTGAAACCTCGAAATCTCTCGAAACTCGAAGCTTTGGGCTACTTTTATTATACCATGGGTGCGTAGAGTAAAGTATATTCGGTAATCGACACTGTATCCCAGTCGGATACTTTCTATTGTTGTGATAATTATAAATTAAGGTTCCAGTTAAAAAATTAATATCAGGTATGATTTTTCTGATGAACTATAACTGATTATATTTTGATTAGCAATTAACATCATAGAAAGGGTTCGCTATCTTAATGGTTTGTATAAATAATTAGCATATCTTCATGATACGAATTTATTAGGTAAACAAAAAAATTAGAGCGGGTTAATTAATAGAGATAAATGATACGCAAAGTGGATGAAACCATATTTTACTCGGAAAAGTAGACTTTCAGCTTTCATTACCTTTTCCTAACGATCCAACAACTTTTCTATTCCTTTTTCATACTGATGCAGACAACTGACAGAAGTTAAAAACGGCATGAACGTTTTTTGGTTACCTTATCGCATTCAATTTTCAAATGTTGTAAAACAAGTTATCATGCACTTATGAATTTAACGGTGATATTAGTAAAAGTTAAACTAAGTGACTAAAATTGAAAAAATTTGTCGAGGGTTCCAAGGCCTCGCAAGATTTCAGATTCAAGTTAGGCAAATTTAACCCTTGTGTGAACAACCGAGTTCCAGGATGTCCATTTCTATAGCAATTCATATTAATTTCTTTACGTTGTTGCGAAAATATATAAAACTCATTCTGGATTCCCATTCTTTGGATACTTTTAATCTAAAGCAATTTTTACGTTCCCTAAATAAAAATTTGTGCGCAAAATTTTTAATATTAAAGGTTCGAGTAATTGGGTTCAAAAAAAGTATAGCAAAATAATCCCAAACTTTTTTTTATATAATCATTCGTTAATGTAGAATTGCTTAGTAGTAATAAAATAATTTTTTTACCGTCTAAAATCTTTTAATAATTATTTAAAAAGTCATGATTTTCTGAATCACTTTTAAAGGTTCTGAAAAAACTATTTCATTGGTTGTACAACATGTGAAATCACAATCATACAACGTCCAACGTGGTATAGCGCGATTTGACATGGTTTACGACCGGCATATACCGCTACGATTAATAAATCTCACTTCTTTAAATAAAAATATATTTTTCATACGTAGGAAAAAAGATTAGAGAATTACCAAATTTCAATGTTACTTAAAAATGCTCTTTTTGTCAATAGCGAATATTTTGGTTGATCATGCAAGGGTTAATAATTAGGTTTCGACCTATCTCTAGAAGCTACGCATGAATATTTATACCGCAACACTGGTACGACCTTTTAAATCGCCGACCATCGACGATGTATCGAAACCAAGCTTCGCAATCTCGATTCCCGTAGCATCGGAACTGAGAAACAGACAAAAAAGAAAAGAAGTCGAATTGGCGTGAAGAAAGAACGACAGCAGGCGAAGCAATATCGTCGATCGTCGAGCCTAAAGTAACACCGGGCTTTTTTCTCTCGGCTCTGCCCATAGAAACCAGCTGCAATCGATAGGACAGAGTCATCCCTGCTCTTCCTATCCACACTCTGTGCTCTTCGCATCTCTCCTTTCCACTCTTTCGCGTGTGCCAGCCACGACCACGAAGATTAATCATCGGTCGATTTTAATATCGCCACCGGTATCTATATCGATGTGAAATGGTCGAGGATAGAGCAGCTTGGAGCGAAGGAGAGAAAGAGTAATCGAACGATCGCCGTGGTATAATTTATTAATTCATTTCTACAGCACATAGGTGGACGACCAATTCTATTAGTTCCGTGAAAAAGTAATTGCGGTTTTTACTATTTCACATTCGCCACCAACTTTTCGCAACGACTAAAATCGAAACTTAAACTCCATTCGATTATTAATTAAAAAAATTCGTATCATCGCAATATTCTCGTTATTTGTACAAGGTGGCCACCGCATGGCTATAAAAACAAAAATAACTTTTACCAACACATGTTTTTTTAATTTTTTATTATTTTATTCGGAAATATAATTAATGAATATTTTTCAGTATTATGCGTGAAGAACAACAACCCTCAAATCACCGCCATCTTCCTGCTCACAAATACGGACTCTTTTCACAGCATTTTCCATGACTTTACCGATGTAACTCCCTTGGATTCTCAATACCCCAACATCTAAAAGAGTACAGTTAAATCTAGAGTTTTAACACGTAATCTTTCATTGGAAAAGAAAATTTCAATCAATTTTACTCGTTGCTGGACATCATACGTATCCACTTTAATCTCCAAGGGATTCCTAATAACCTACAAAAAGTGGAAATAAGAAAGATTGAAAATGAACAAATTATGACTTTTTCAAACCCTTCAGTCTTTCAGTGGCCATCCTGCACAAACTATTATTTACCAAATGTTTCGTTAGTTTCGAATGGTAAAAGTAGCATAATATATCCGGTTTCGAAGGCTTTCGAGGCTTCGAATTTCCCATCTCTAAAAAATAGATATTTACAGAAGGGCGGTGAAAATGATGTCACGCGTAAATTCCCACGTTCTTGAAACGTGACTTACGTCGCGTTTTGCCTTACAATCGCAGATTTTTTTTTTGCACCCGGCTAATAATTTAACCGCCCGCTAAGCGCTTTCCGATTCGGCAAGAAGCCGTGGAAAATTGAATCGGTGTCCCGTAGCCTTACGTAAGTCGACGAGGCAGGCTTAAAGGGGTTGGACTGGTATTAGCCTCGAGTCGAGAGGTTGGAGAAGAGCGTGCACGTACCCTTTGCAGCCTTGCAAACCCTCCGCGTGCAGTCACGTTCCGGGTTGCTCCGTTAGACCGGGGACCGAGTTTCATTAACGTCACGTGTACTGTCAGAAATAGTCCCCGGGGAATACCGCGAACGTGTACACACCGACGCAAGTCGACTAAGAGAGAGAAGAGTGTCCTCGTTTCGCGACAGTTCTGACAGATGCTTAATATCACCGATGCGTCCGACTAATACCGTGGATTACCCGACGTTAGAGAGCTCCAAGCTCGATCTCCGCGAGGAATTTTCCCCTTTAATCGCCCCGTTCTCTATGATCATTCGCGCCTGCTTCTTCCGATAGGCAATTAGCAGTTAAATTTAAACGATGCGATACACTGGGTGTCCAAAGAGGTCGGAGTCGAAGTTATGCTACGCGTTAGCATTGACTGACAAGGAAGGGTTTTTATATTCGGTTGCTTAGTTCCCACGGTCCTAAATACATGTCAAGTTAATGTAACGCAATACATTAGACTTAATTAAGTTCAATCCATTAATACATCTTGTTACCAAACCCAAAGAATACACCAAGGTACATTTATTTTTACTATACATTAGTATAAAATTTTAGTGCAATAACACTATCGTTAGTTGTATGCTGTTAAACTGTTAATGGAAAAGTTAAGAAAAATGAAACCTCATACTTTTCAGGTTGTTCTTAACACACATATTCTATTCTAGTGTATATTATATTACATTGTATTATAACTATTCCCTCTTAATATTATATGTTGCTTATTCTGTTACCCCTCGATGGTCAACCCATGTATCATTAATTAACACATTGTCACAACTACGTCACTATGTAAATTATACCGTTACCTAACATATATGTAATAGGAAACTTTCCTGTACTACATTAAATAAATAATAATAATAATATTTGGTTGCTTTCATTCTCAGGTACAGTGATCCAAAGTAAAAACTCGAACAGTTACATTTGTACGCTTTTTAAATAGAGGTTGCTAGCATAAAAAAGAAAATTGAACAAAAAATAAAGGTTTTTTAAGTTTATATAAATTCACGAGTAACAAAGGCAGAAGTTTATGACATTAATTTTTAGAGAAGATTTTTAGTTATAGGGGGCCAACAAATAGGAGATACGTGTCTCTTATATCGGCCCGTTTTCATATTTAGGGGGTGAAACCACGCCTGGAAGTTAATAATATGAAATACGAGAAATAGCTTAAAGTTCGCCCAAAGATGATTATCTTAAGTTGGTATAAATTTAATTTGCATTTTATTTTAGTGGATGAGTCGCAGAATTTGTTGATGTTTGCGAAAATCTTAATATTAATTTAAGGATATATGATAATGTTGCTCATTTTGTTTCTTTCATTTTCATTTTAATAACGTTAACATGAAACTAATTACAGCGAAACAGAAGGAATGAAGCATCATTTCTTCATTTCTTCATCAGTTTTTCATTTATTTAAAGAAAACCTTACATGTCTGGCAATGGGGAAACTCTCCCCATAAGTTTAGCCCTGACCTTATTGAACATCCTGTATAGAATAGCCATGAAACAAGCGTACGAAATTTTATTGACACTGTGGCAATTTCCACTCGTTACTGTTTATTTTCGCAGGTCGCTAAAGAATTTTCATTAAACATTCATATTTCCAGTTGAACGTTGCACGTTAATGTTTCACGCCCTGTCAATCGATCGACATTAACGAGGCCAATAATATAACGAAAAAGGGGCGAGCGTTCCGATATACGAACGAGCAAATGGCTGGCGTTGCGCAAAGGCTCCCCGTTTGCATCGGTGTTGGTATGTTTCTTTTGGAAATTCGGCCACGCAGCTTCGTCGCCGTGGCGCGCGGGATCCCCGGAAATTGAAATAAACAGCGATGGAGGAAAGTTTACGTGCCATCCATTCGCTCGTATAAATGTGTCGAGTGTTTCAACCGGTGGAAATTGAGGGAACTCTCTCCGCCAACGTCACGGAGAATTGTTCCGAATTCTAATGAATTTTGCGAAATCGTAAATCTGACGCCGCCGCCGTTCAAACCCTTTTGCCTGGAGAACTTATGGCAAAGCGTGCCGAAACTTTCCAAGTTACTGTTGCACAGTTGGCTAAAGCTTGACTTTATGTACAGTCGGCTACAAAAGTGTTCGGGACAAGTCAAATAAAAGCGAAATTGTACTGTTGGTTGCGTGAACGACTTCAGGGCAATCGTTTCCTTTTTGCGTGAAATGTATAAATAGATTTCTTATACTTTTTTAAATACAGAGTGAGGCACTTAAAACCAGCCACCTGAATAACTTGGCTGCTATTGGTGATAGGAAAAAATGCATCAGGCCGAAATTATTTGGTATCGAGGGGCTGATCATCCGATGTTACTAGTTTTTTTGTTGCTTACGAATTTTTCGAAGCGTATTTGGTAGAACGTTGGTTATTTTCTGCTGTAACATCGAGTCAAATGCGAGACACCAAAATGTTACACTTAATTTAAACTCAGCAATCCTCAATTTTACAGTCCTACAAGTACAAATTAAGACGATTAAAGTTTACGAAGAAATGCAGCGAGTTTTAATCGTAACTTGCGCACAGGTTACACCACGAGTGTAACTCGTTATTATAAGGCAAGGGGTTAAAGATACGAACTTCATTTTTGTTCGTTCTAATTGTGAAGGTATGGCTTATTCAGATAAATTTTTCATAAGTTGAAGAAGCTTGTTTTTAATACTACAAATTATAAACAAACAAAATAAATATAATATAATAATTTGGATATCCATGTTGTATTCGTTGAGGGATAATTGATCTTGTACCTTGTCTGTGTTGGAACATCACCTATAACAAAATTTCTCGGCTTTTAGTGGACCGATTTCGATGCTCCTTGGCAAAAATTAAAGAGAAAAGTTCCGAGAATATTGCATAATTTAGGAGTAATTCGATTCATATAATCAATGATGCTCTCTTTACGAAGTGCATTAAGTGTACCAGGAAGTAATCCAGAATTTCTTTTTTAATAAATATAGTTTAAAGTTAAAATATGCTACCCAGATACAAAAATACATTAATGAACTTATCGAAAAATAAAGCCTCAATTTTAATAGAAATTTTTAAGGCACGTATTTTATTGTGTTAAAAATAAATGCTGAATTTATCAAAAGAAGTGGATTATTCATTGGTGCACACATATCAGGAATTTTTCGCATATAGGATTTTATATTTTACGAATTGTCACGCTATTTTTATTCTTCTAAAATCTGTAAATAGTATACTGGTGTCTGAATATGTTTGTAACCGACTGTACAGGAAAGATAGAAAAGTTTTTTGTCCATAAAATATGTAGAAGCTATGCTGCCAATTACCTTTAAAGTTTGGATGTTAACATGTAAATCTCTTAGTCAGAGTTTTCGGTAATAGTAGCCGGTCCATAGATTTAAAGTGCTTGTAATTAGCAAAGCCTGATGAATGCATGTTATAAAATAAACACACGCGTTACAGTAGAATTAGCGACTTGTTGGCTTTATGAATTCACTATTGCAATAGAGCGTATTACCTTCGTTTACCATAACAGAATACTTGTTTGTGGCTAATGCATCAAAGAACGTAAATCTGCTTACGCTGATCTCCTTTATTCACTAACACGTGAACGTTATAGAAGATGATTTACTACACTATTTATTCATTTCTTCCCAGCGAACGCATTGTATTGTAGTGCTCACATTTCACATCATCACTAGTAGCAAATACTCATGAATACTCCACACTGAGAATGCATTACTTACTCGAGTGTTTAGTAACAAATTTAAGAAAAATTCTTCGAAATTAACCCGGCATTTATTGCAGTTTTTGCAATTTTCAATTGAAATAATTATCAAATTCTTAATCGCTGCTACTCTTGGATAATTCATGACAGAGTGTGTCTGCTATAATGTTTCACTAGTATAACAAAAATTTGGTCCAAATTGTCCAAATTATATTTATTATTACCTTCGCAATCCTCAATCAAAATAATTGAGTATGAAACATTTAATCACTGGTAGCAACTAATCTTGGATAATTCTTACAGGTGCTTACTACAATAATGCTCTAGTTTAAGGAGTCAAAGTAATTGATTATCGAACATTTAATCACTGGTAACAACTAATCTTGAATAATTTACATAAAAATTTGTCATTTACTGTAATATTCAACAAATTTAAGGAAAAATTCGTCCAAATTATCCCACCATTTATTGCAGTCTTCTCATAGTCAGTCCTCAATTAAAATAATTGACTGTTGAACATTTAATTGTTATTAGCAAATACAGTTGAATACTCTTCACTGAGAATGTATCATTTATTAAAATATTCATTTACAAATTTAAGAAAAATTCTTCTAAATTATCCCGCTATTTAATATCGCCTTCATAATCTTTAATCAAAGTAATCGATTATGGAACATTTAATTCCTGATAGCAATCACTCTTGGATAATTCACGCGAAAATGTGTGACTTACTACAATATTCAACCAATTTAAGGGAAAATTCGTCCAAATTATCCCACCATTTATTGTGACCTCCGCAATCCTTAATCAAAATAATTGATTATGGAGCACTTAATCGCTGTTAGGAATTACTCGTCAATAATTCACATCAAAATGTTTTTCATACCATAACATTTCACTAGCTTCGGGAACAGTTCGTCCAAATTACTTCACATTTTATCGTCGCCTTCGCAATCTTCGATCAAAGTAATTAATTATTATCGAACATTGTACCGCTGGTAGTAGCTACTCTTGAATAATTCACACGAAAATGTGCTGCTTACCGTATTACTTCATACGTGAATTTGATCTCGGAGTCGGAGTAACACACGGGAACAGATGCTTGAACTGAATTCCGTACAAGAAGAATCCAATTGATGCTGCTGCCATTGTCGATCGTGGTTGCCTCGCGCTCACGTAGAAAATGCAACACGATCCTCGTGGGGGGGAGCGCAGCTTACTGGTGGGCCGTGGAATTCGAAATTATTGGCCCGGTGTTCATCGAGCCCTGCTCCCATTTCGTCGCCGATGGCTCAGGTGCGTCGCCTGCGGTATCGTAGTCTCCAGACGAGCCGAAACCCCGCGATACTCATGAATATCGATCGACGAGGTCGATTAAAATGCCACAGCCCGCGGCGTTGCTTGTCGTTATTGCTCGGACAAACCTGCGAAAGCCGATGGTATCCGTTGAACTTTCCAATAACTTTTAATATCGTAAATGATTAACAAACGATAGTGTTACGGTTATTGTCGTACAGTACAGTTTTTGAACGAAACTCTTCTATTTCACAATTAAACTCTTTGCAAAAAAAAAACGCTAACAACGGAGAGACCCCAAATTTCCGACTTCGATTTTAACGTGCTTTTGCGGAATGATTGCTGGTGGCATTCGTGGAATATTAGGTTATTTAATAGGTTTAAAGATGTAAACTATTCAAGTTATATATCTGTTGAAGTACCATTAGCGAAGCGTACCTGGCAAATTTAGATGTGCTTCCGTAATTTTAACGACAGAAATGCAAAGTTGCACGTAGCTTCACTATCTACTAGTGAGTCGTAGCTAACGAATAGATCGCGAATCTTCGTGCAACTTTGCATTTCTGCTGCCAAAGTTATAGAACCGTGTCTAAACTTGCAACAACTGAAAAAAAAACAAAGATAGTATACCCGTTAAACTGTGTACGAATGTTATATAATTGTTCCTAATAAATTGACCTCACCAATGAAAATTTTGTATTCTCCGTGTAACGTTATCAGCCGTTTATTGTTATCAAAATTGCAAGTCCCAGAGTGATCATAATAAGCGGATTTCACTGTACCTGTTTACTTGTGAAATGAATGGAATTGCTTTTCCGTTTTTCTCCCGTACTAGAATGTTATACAGGCCTGTGTTGTCCGTTTCTATTCAAATTCAATCCTCGAGTAATAGCGTTTTTCTTTATGATAATTTGTTCTATGAAAATATACGTGCTTTAATTACGAAATAATCTCGGTTAAAATTTTGGTGACACGCTAAGCGGAATCCCGATGGTAAGGAACGAACCCCACGCCACGTGTGGCGGGGTGAGGTTTTGTCTTTCGGAAAGGCACGTACACCATCGATATTTTTCCGTAGCGAATCACCATCCCTTCCAACGCCCAAAAACAAAGGAAGGTAGCCCCCTCGCGAAAGCGACGCGCAGAAATGAGCACGGGCGTGTTCGAAGAGACGGTTCGTAACGGTCGAACCGAACGCACGCACGAAATAAAAAGAACGTGAATCGTAAGAGTAGTGCAGTTGATTTTTACCCTCACGTCCTCCCTCAAAATATAACTTCTAAAATAATGTAACACTGACGTGATTGTTTAATTCTTTGTTACAGGAGAGCTATCCTGACGAACCCTGACCTTTTATCCAGCACGCCCTGGTCTCGGCTGCTGGAGAACGACTTCTGGGGCACGCCCTTGAGCGATCGAGGCTCCCACGGAAGCTACAGGCCTCTTTGCGTAGCGACCTTTCGTTTGAATCATCTACTGGGGGGCCTGGAACCTTGGGGTTATCATTTGGTGAACGTTGCACTGCACGCTGCTTGTACCATACTCGTGGTCAGGGTCGCTAGAAAGGTAAAACCACTATGAAACAAACAGCAATGTTAGTTAACAGTCCGTAGGCAAACATATTTTTTCATAATGAAAAGACAAACAGCTCCGAGCTTAATTCGTTAGATTTTCCAAAAATCTGAATCGATTCTAAAGCATAGTAGTTACGAAAAATGTTAAGTTGAGCGATAAACAGAATTCCGCAATAATAAGTTCTTGCTCTCGTAAATATTCTAAGTTTATTCTAACTTGTCACTGTATTACACAATCTTTCGTTAAATTGAATGATTTGAAAATATTTTCAGTAAAACTTAAACTTCGGAAGTAAGACCACGAAAGTCCCACATTTTCCTCGGGTCATTAGTAGAGTGAGGCTTTTCATGCATTTATGGAGAACTTAAATATGCAAAAACGCACAAAGTGCATAAAATATGCAAAAATATATCGAATATTCAAAGTAAGACACTCGTTACAATATTAATAGGGTGTAATTAGTCTTCATCTCATCGTCAATCTCACTCCTTTAATTATGGCTGCAAAAATATGAATTTGCATGAACATCCGCCGTCTAGTCATCAGTGATTCAAGTTGCCTACGACGGGTTAAGCGAACAAGCTTCAAATTTATCGGTTATTCGGACGAAAAAGTAATTCGAGGATGAGGGAGTTCGTAGATTCGACCGGTTCATCTGCTTTTCGATTAACGCGGAGCACGATGCTCGTTTGCCGCGGTCAGATTTTACATCAGAGCGGTAGAAAACGAGATAATAGTGACACCTGTAGAGCGTACGTCACGCGGACTTGATAATACCAGACGTTATGGCGGACGGTTGGAAATAAAATTTTGCCAGTCCATTTAATTCCAGAATATTACGTTAATAATCGCGCGCGACCGCGTCTCCCGTGTTGCCGTCCTCCCTTGACGGCCACGCGTGTCACCTGCCACGGCTATCGTAATGGAAATGGGATTACCAAGGGAAATCCGTTGTTTCGTTTCAAGAGATTCGGTTCCGTTCGTGCTTTCAGCTGTTTCAATCCCCACCAAATAACCCCGGCTATCCTATTGTCGCAGCTCGTCCCGCGAGTAACTGCGATCGTTTTTGATCTCGCTACACGCATGCAGTATCAAAACTTCAACAAAAGCACGCTTCCATATCTCGAACAGAGTTGAAGCCTTTGGCATGCCGTGGTATCACATATTCATCGGTATTTGAACTCTGACAAATTAACCTTCAGTTTGTGACCACCTTTTTAACCCTTTGCGGATGGTCGTCTGCAAAAAGTTGCCTAATCGTTTCTTTTCATTTTATGGACGCACGGTGATTTTTAAAGCAAAAAATTTAAATTGATGTTGTTAATGGACGCTTCAAAGTTTTGGAAGTTTGGTGGCTTTGAATTTAAAAGCATGGAATTTGAAAGCTTGGAATTCGAAAGCTTGGAACTTTGAAGGTTTGAAATTTAAAGCCAAAATAGTTCCTTAAGTGTTGTTAGTCCTCGCCCACAAAGAGTTCATATCACTAGTAGTGACGTGACGTTAAATTCACTAACTTTTAATTCAATATTCAGTAAGAGAAATAAGAGAACTACACGTAAAATATGTCCGATATTCGCAGTCAATTACAAATACAATTAAAATACTAGAAATTCTGTGAATAGTGGAGAAAACTGAAACATTCACAGTAATTATGCGAAGTCAATTTGACATCACGTCACCACTATTGTAGTGATACGAAGTCAATTTAACGTACGTCACCAGTCGAAGGTTAATATGAATAGTTATCAAATCCGAAAGTAGGAAGGTTGCAATCAAATGGAATATAATAATCGATGGAACCCATATGGCGAGCTCGTAAACTGAATTCTTGGCACCCATTCGTGAGATCGCACCCAAGGCTGCATGAAATTGGGCACCCGCGTTATCATAAAGAATTTTCAAAACAAGAATATTAAGATTGTTGCACATTATATGGCGGTGTTCGCACGTTAGCAAAAATGAATTAGAATTTGCTGATTGTTTAGTATTGGAACCTGTTGCTTACTATTTTAAATGCAAAAGTATTTTACTGGATAGTCTATGTTCAACTTAATTAGATTCACTTGGGAAGAATTTGAGATTCTAATCAAATTCGAGCAATTTTGTTGCACGAGTTCAAATTGGTATACAAATTTGCAGGAAGTACTTGAATTCGGCGTTACTAATTTAAACTAGAATACGACAATAAATAATAAATATTGCGATACGTACGTGTCTTCGACATAATAATGTGGTCGATAATAATGTGGATAGAAGTATATATCTTCATACGTATTGCAATTCTATTATTTAATCCTCTACAACCCGAATTCAATTTTCTTTTACGATCGCATTATAGAAGGTTAACTTCACCAACTTTTATGGTCGAATTGAATATAATTCTTAAAGTAACCATTCGAAATCGTAAGAGTCTTAAAAAAACCTCTGCTTTATACACGACTGGAATTTCAATTCCGAAATTTTACGATGTTTCCTATAAATGAATGGTCTATCCTGTCCTTAGTCAATGCTTCCGCCAATTATACTCCATTTCGGTGCAACCTTTTTCCCGTGCTCGCGCCTCCGCTCCATTTAGCAGATTAACAGAAATCGCTGAAGAGCATTTAGACCATTCCTATTCTCATTCTCGGTAGGAGAGCCGGGGTTCATTGTCCTCGATTGTAAAGACTGCGCTAAAATGCGCCACCTCTGTCCCGCGAACAATGAGGGAGAAACACACGATCCAGGTGCATTGTCCGGCGATTCAGCAGGGAATTTCTAACGTTTTGCAGGTACTGCCGGGAAGAAACAACCTCGGCCACGCGATCACTGGCTTCCTGTTTGCGGCGCATCCGATTCATAGCGAAGCAGTGGCTGGGGTGGTCGGTCGTGCAGACCTTCTCGCCTGCCTGTTAACCTTGTCGGCATTCCTCGCGTACAGCGCCCATTGCGAGCGCACCAGGTCACCCTTTCCTCTGCTTCTGGCCCTCGTGTCGTCGACCTTGGCTACGCTCGCCAAGGAAACAGGAATATCCTCCCTGGCCCTGTGTCTCCTCTGGGAACTCTGTCGCGGCGAATCCAGTCGAAAGGTAAGGGAGCAAAAGAAATTTCTTTGGGGACTTTTCTTCTGTGCCGTCAACTGCATCGATAAAAAGAGGAAACTCCTGTGGAATGTTATGTGGAGTTATTTAGCACTAGAATACTTGGAATTTCAGAAAAATTCGCTTTCTGTCCTGGTGTAATGCGAATAAAAATATTATTAAAGAAGAATCGTTTGTGATATGAAGAGATATGCCATTTTTGGAGAATACCGATAAAAACGAGATTCTTCTTAATAGTAGGATTACGGACATTGATTGTATAATTTAACAGGTTTCCGGAAAAGTAGGTATGCTGAATATAAGTATTCGAAATTAGAAGGTTGAGGGGGAGGAAGATAAAGTAGAGGACGTATTCGTATTTTACATAAATTACTGGAAAATATTAGGTCCTAACATATATTCGACCCGTTTCCTCATGCCGTTTTTCAAATCTCAAGATTCTATAGGAGAGGATGATTAATATGATAAGATGCTTGCAAAAGTACGTAATATAAGGAAAATGAATCTTCACTTACACTATTTATGGAAAATCTTAAAAAAATTTCAAAAATGCAGCGTTTCAATTTCATACAACTTTTATAAGGAGCTATTAGATGTACAAATTAAGTTTATAATTTATAGCAAACATTACTTTCGTTAAACATATTTCAATTTTACATCAGGAAGCTAACATGTTATAGATATTAATACATTGATATGTAAACAATTAGGTATTTCCAATAGGTTAGCCAATAGACGCTAAGATAAAAGTGGTAACCCATATTTGGACCACTTCCACGACACCTAATACAAATGATACATTTTGACCACCTTAGCAATTCTAACGTTAACGAGATGGTACGCAGAAGACGTAGAGAGTTATTTATCGGCAATTCGTTACGAAACCGGGGGAGGATGTATCGATCGAGGGCAGATAATACGTTGAGGTAGGTCGCGCTGATGAGGTGCATAGCAGCAGGAGGTTGTAATTGACGTATCGTGTGTTTATGATGTACGCGCAGCAAGAGCTGTCGTGTTTAGAACAAAACACCATTATTTGGATATTTGGGGGCAACATCGTTACGTCGATCAGAAGCCGGTGCTTAATAATTCGAAATACTCACGCGTAATTCCAGATCGTGTGTAATTAACCAACCTTCGTATTAAAAACGTCAATAAAGTCTGGCTGTAGAGACCAGCGAAGGTACTTCTATCGAACTCTCGAGTACGGGTGTTCCAGTCCTTCTCGCGTGAAACGCACTTCCGGATTAAATATCCACTCGCCTTCAGCAGTCGTGTAGGATTTTCATTTTACAACTCAATTTCACCGAGATTACGGCCTCTTCGAAGGGCGGCTTTAACTGCGGTCCTGAATTTATGGATCTGCCGTGGACTATCAGATTTCGGGAGTCGCGAATTTTTGCGGGTTCCTCGAATGCGTTGCCGCGGAAGAACACGTGAACCTACGGTCGGTGGGCAAGTTTCACGGGTAGAAGTTGAGCGCGTATCTCACGTGCCCCGGACACATTACCGTAAATTAACGTTTCGAGAGCTGCATTACGTTGGATTGCGCCGTTGCGCGCCTCCGCTTGCCATTACGAATATTAACAACTGAAAATGGACCGGTGTACCGGTAGAACGACGTAATCAAATTACCACTGACGTGCGAAAGTAGGTGAACGGGCGGGAAGGAAGGGTGAGATCCGAACCGCCGTGGATTATTCCGGTCTGCTGGCGCGAACTGATAGCGCCGCGCAATTACACGACGAGATATAATTATCCGTGAACGCGTACAAGGGAGGTAATCGTAAGCAACCGGCGTGACATCCAATTCATCGCACATAATACACTATATCTCCCCGTGCCGCTATTCCACACACCCGTTTGCGTTGCTGAGGTACCGCGCACCCGTTGCATCGTAATCGACGCTTCCTGGCCGCATTCTTGAAAGTTAGACGCACGTGTATTTGTTGGGAGTTCAGCGGATGGCAGTTGACTTCGATTGCTTATTGGGCACCTTCGCGGATACAAGCATTAGGCGACACGTTCGTGTTTTCCTTATTGGCCGAGCAATTACGTTATTATACGCGCACGAGAAAAAGGCACGCTACTTATAAACTAAAGCGACGTTGAGGGAAGGGGAATTGCTCGCTCGCTTCGCCTAGTGCCTTTTTAGAGATCCGGACTTTTAGTTTTTAACGGCTTCTAATGCAGTATCGTAGATCTTAGACGTGAAAGTAGCTTAAGGGTAGCATTAAGATCGTCGCTCACTTATCATCGCAACGCAAACACAACATTAGATCGACATCGACATTTTCACACCTATTTCTCATTTATTAGAAAGAATGGATCATTGTATTTCAATTTTAGTATAAAAAAATCGTTTCTTATGTATGATCAGCATGCGATCAGTATGCGATCGCTGTTTAATCAGCGAAACATTTGCTTCGTTATCGAGACGATGAAAAACAGTGTCGATGCCGTGTTATCGTTAAGTGGATTTAGTCCCATTAAAATATACGCGATGTTACGAATTTATCAATGACGGTTTGATGATGCTCAGGCGTTATGCTGATAAGAGGGGCAATAACCTTTATAAGAACTTGAAATTATAAGTTTGTAAGGCAAGTTGTAGGATACGAGCATAAATGGTTATCATAAAAGGAAAAGCAATGGCTGCAAGATGGAATGCTACCTAATGTGCAATGGAAATCAAGTGGAAATACACATCGTGGAAACTCTCACTGACCTCGAGACCCTAACGTCGCCTTGCGTGTCTTTAGATATACGGATACAGCGATGTGAGTGACGGAAAGTAGCAAAACCTACTCCTTTTTGCAAGAGAATCGAGCGAGCCATCGAAGAGAAGTGTTGTAAACTCGTGTAGCTGTATATCGCTGCAAATGTCTACTGTCTACATTAGTTAAACCTTAGATAGCCAAGACACTGTTAAACGATCTCACTAAATGTCCTAATCGTAGGCTTGTAACCAATCAGACCTACATTTCTTCCAAGTTTCAACTTTGCAGCTCCACATGGCACAAGCTGAAAGAAGTGTACTAGTTAAATATTATGCCTCTCTTGTCTCCGCACCGTCCAGACCGAGCTCTTCTCAGCTCCCAACGCTATTTCGTAGTAGATATTTTCCTGCACGCAAATAGGAAACCACGAGGGTGCACAGGCAATGTAGACAAGCCGTGTAACTGATGCAGCATGTGCAAACGCGAGCTAGGCTAGCGATCTGCTGGAGACAGCAGCCTGATGCACGGGGTAAGCCACCCCTATTCTCCCTACGGCTTTAACCACCTTCAACCACCTCAGACACAAGGCTAGACCCTTCGACTGTGAACCTCCAGGCGTTCGCCTTTCCCCTGCACATCGCATCCGGATGCGCTGGATGCATCAGACGCCTGGTGTGATGCATGTCGTGGACCAGCCGACGAACGTTGGAGGACTGCCAAGGGTCGTTCGCATTTCTCGACACCCTTCCGACTGTAACGGGACGCGGGAACCTCGGCAGTTCTTCCTTTCTGTCTTATACAGGAGATTCGTTTTATACTTCTCCTTCTTGGGCGTACATATTTTTCTTCTTATTACGGAACCTCTCGCCGTTGTTCCGTCTTTTCGAGATACCGGTCGACGGGTTAACCTTCCTCGAACGAGAGCTTGGTATTCTAGGGAGATTCTTGTTGGTTCTGTGCTACGGGAATGTATGTGTACGTATCGGGAAACGGAAACGTCACGCGGCGCTACTTTGCGAATCTTTGCGTTGGTGGTTGCTTTTGGAGGCTGGCGAGAAAATACGACAAGTTACGGGTGGTTTACGGTGGAAACTGAGGCAAAATGATCGAGCATGCAGAAGTCGAGATATGATTGTTGTCATGATAGTTTTATGGTAAAGGAAAAATTCTTTTATTTTTTCTTTTTTGTAATTAACGGATTAACATCGCATCTACCGATAGGTTATTAGTAGATCCTGGATATTTATACAAAATCTTCAATTAGTATCGTAACACTCGAAAAGCGTTGGATGTTTGATGGTTGGGACTTGGATAAATTGGACATTTAAAAGTTTGAAATTCAATATCAAAATATTCTTTTTGTAGGAATTTTAGGATGGTTTTTTATCAATCGAGCGGTACAAAATCTATACTACGCGTTCTTACAATCTCCGCGACGATGACTTCCTAGTCTTGCTTTTATTTTTCTGTTCCCTTGTGGCGCTCCGTTTATGCCCTTAAATAGGAAACGCGCGCCCCACTTTTTCTTGGGGAAAAACCCCACTGTCGCCGGTTCTACGTGTCCTGGCAAACGTCACACCGATGAGGGGGTGAGGGTGATCGGGTCTCGCTCGAGTTCGGTCCCGACTCGCGCTGAGTCATATGGACTCCGAATGTTTTCCCGATTTATGACGGCCCTTGAACGGTTCCGACCGTTGTTGCTAGACTAGTGTCCCATCGCCTCATTGTTCCCTACCGCTCTTACATTTTTAAGTATTGTTATTTCCCGTCCGCAGCGGGAAAGATTTTACCTTTAAAATAAACGCTGACAGAATCGACACGAGTTTTCTATCACAATATAAACGTCAATCATCTAATTTTTCATAATTTTAAAACGGCAATAACGAAAGGTGACATTAACTATCCGATAACCCAATTTAGTACTTACTTTACTTTGTATATTTTGTTTGAGTACTTTAATATGCACGCTAATTGCATTTTATGTTTCCTGCACGTTTAAATTTACACGCCGATGGATGAATAAAAGTCCGCAATCTATCAGCAAGACAATATGGTGGGATTCTATGAATTAGTAGCGAAGATTCACGATAGTTGGTCGAGTCACGATAATCGTCTTCGTCTCTTCAAAGGCGCCCTTTGTTCGCCGAACTCCCGACCAGAATTGCCGGTTTACCACGACACCGAAGATGTCAGCGGCGCTGTGTGTAACTGGGTTACATTACTGCACCGTATTATTCGTTCTCGAGTCATGCGTCGCAAACTTACCGAAAGTTTCGCCCTGCGAGAGCTATCGTCCCTTGATTAGCCCGAATTCCCGCTTCTTCAAGCGCAACTCGCTTCTCCCCGAGGACTCTTCGGCCTTCCTGCTTTTCCCTGAAATTTACATCCTCGAAAAGGCACATATCTTTCGAGAAAATATATTGAACATTACGCATGTGTACCTCTCGGATACACCGCAAGCTCCCGAGAGTTAAGACGTATTGTTATTATCGTAAGTGTTCAAATATAGCTCATGTTATATAGGGTAGATGTACCACGTACTACCACTTTAAGGTTCGCGCTTTAAGTAACTTTATTTAACTATTTTAGAAAGTATTTAACATAAAGATCGTTCCAGTTTGCAGCATAATATTGTTCAGCCGCTCTTTTATGTATGAACATTTTTTATATATTCTATATAATAAATTCTTTATTACGTAATTGAAGATCTGCAACAAAGTCCAATGTCCTTCTTACTGTCACTTGAAAACTTTTCATTTCAATAGAAACACGTTTTACATATCTTAACACGTCAGTTTGTGTAACAGATATAAGATATATAGTAAACCTAACGCCTTACTGAATTATCACACGTTCCATACTTTATAATTATATTGGTCACGTTTCAATGTTCAACAGCACATAAACTTCCTAATATTTATATATAAATATTAAGTGTAAACGAATACACAATGTCTATGTATTGTTACGTAACCCGAAATCCATATTTAGTATGAAAATTTGTTTACTTACGATTCTTTATACATTACTTTGCTATTAAATAAACGAATTAAAATGGCAGTTATAGGAACAGTGACAGTACGTGGATCATTTACCCTATGTCACCGCTTTTAGTATTAGCAACTATTGAACCAATTTAAAGAAATAGTATTTGCAAAAGATTACAGAAAGGATGATTTTGTGTGCGTCAATATTTAATACACATATTAAAGTATTCGCGAATAAATGGATCCCGTTTCGATCGAGCAATTCATCACGGCCTAATGGCTGTCATCGGTTATAAAGTATGTACACGATTTTTAAACCTATTGGGAGCGCGGACAGATACGAATTTTCCGGTAAATGAAGATTAATAAAGGCCCGCGAGTTTCGTGTTCCGATATTCACCGGTAATTAAATAGGAAATCTTAATAATAATCGCACACGTTTGGATCAAAGAGCCAGAGGTCTCATTCCTTTTCATCCACGGTAATTTCAACGCGATAGTGTGCATCCGTTACCCGAACTAATTTGACGAGAGCCTGGCGCATGCCGGCAGAAGGCACCGTTGATCATTTCACGTCGAACACGTTAATTTAAAAGGGAACCCGGAAGCCTTTGGTGCCTGACAAGAAGTGTGAACGCGTGTATCTTTATGTAAACCCTTTGTGTTCATACGTTTCGTTTCGGTCAAACAGGCGAGGCTGTAAAAAAGCAACGCGTAACGTCCTTGAAAAAAGAGAGACCGTCGCCGAAAGAATACCACTGTGACGTCCGCGAGTGTCGATCGCGCCCCGTTGTTTTTCTATCTGCCGTCTGCGAGGAGAAAGAAAGGCCGCTTCTCTACGAGGGTAAACAGGATTGAAGAGCGACGCTGGGGACTCGAATGTATGGCAGATTCGTGTAAAACGTGCTCTCGTTGACGGCAGATGAACGACAGAAAGAGTGAATTCGATCGTGCTTGACAAATGAAACGCGGTGGCGCTATGCACGTACAACTTTTCATTGCTCGATTCATTGTTGAAACCAAGGGAGGATTTAGGAGTAGGCTATACCCAACGATGGCAGAAATATAAGCAACGATTATAAAAGATTTATTTATAGAGTTAAACTTGTAACGGTCTGACTAATCCAAATTTGGACTACAGAGGCAAAGATGCATCTAAATATGTTGCAAATAAATCGAGTTAAAGTAAGTTTTATTTCGATTTATAGAAATTTTCCAGCGTTTCGTATTAAAGTGGTTCTACTTATAGAGGTTCGATTGTATATGGTATTTTAAATATGCAAAATATTTGTGAAATATAATCCTACCAGCGTACAGTTTCTCATACATTTTTTAGGGCAATGCATCTTCGGATTCGGAAGATGAGGATGAAGTTTCTTGAATTTCAACTCATACTGACTTAATATCGAAGATCAGTACTTTTATTAACATTTGCGCCGTTCCTATAGAGGGTGTCCTCAACTTTAACGGTAATATTTTAAGAACATAATCTAGAATTTCAAACAGGAAAAAATGTTATATGAAGTTTGCTTGTAAATGCTTCATTACAAAGTTATAGGCAAAAACGTACAAAATATATCGTAACATGTGAATATCGTTAACATTTTATTATAACACTTCAAAATGATCACCTCTTGCATCGATACAAGCTTGACATCGATTTGATATGGAATTTACTGTATTGTAAAGTTCTTCACGATTTTGCTGCATCTTAGCAACAGAATTATTAAATGGTTGAATTAATTCCTCACGTGTACTTACTTCTCCATTGTACGCTCTTTGTTTTGAAATTTCCCATAAATAAAAATCCAGAGGCGCAAAGTTTTGCATATATTACAAAACTTCGAATATGATTCGACGCACATATTCAGGCTAAGTTTAATATTTGTCTGTAACTTTGTAATAAACCATTTACAAGCAAACTTAATATAACTTGTTTCCTTATTTTTACTTCTAGATTATGCTGCTAAAATATCGCCGATAAAGTACTGAACCGCCTGCATATAATTCGATGACATAATCGAACTGTAAGATAAAATAATAAATATGGTGTACCAAACATATAAATCTAGATAGATTTTGAAGTGAAGCATCTTTATGGGAAGCAACAATCTGAATTCTTCATGGTTTTTGTCAATATTTCCACGTTTTCCCCACATTTTGCATAAAAATTCGTAGTCTATTTCTCAGCAATGCGAACGGATTCAAATAATTTACAGTGTCTCGTAATTTCGCGTACCATTCGATCGAGGCTATCCAAAAAACCGCGTCCCTCGGTGAAAAAGTTCCTCCACTTCCGGTGATTAAAATATTCACCGGAAACCGTGACGATTTAGTCGGGTGCGTCCTGTCGCGTCGCATTTTTCGCGGTGAACATTAAAAGCATCGTTAAAGGCGAAGCCAGAGGGAAAAAGAGAGAGAGAAAGAGAGAGAGAGAAAGCGGGAGAATGCTCGCACGAATCTATCGTGAGTTATAGCATCGCCACCAACAAAGCCAGGCTGCAATTCTAGAGTTCGCAATTATCGCGGCGACTTCTTTCGCGGCCTCGCAATTTAACATTAAAATGTCGCTTTCGCATTACGCCGTGCCGTGTTACGGCTCGCTTTAAAAGCTTTCGACTTTTCATTTGCGTGGAATGCTCTCGAGGGCGTCGCGTCGATTAAGCGTGCCGCACTCGTTTTTCCCTGCGATTTTCTAATAACTATAGGAAAAGGTCTCCTAGTACCGATCACTCTAAGCATTTTTACCAGATCGAAATCTAATTTTTAGATTCGCTGGAACTCGAATCCGAAACTTTGCAAAGACTCGAATCTCGAAACTTTCGAAATCCTGAATGTTTATTTTCTCTCTTGTGCGTCTGAAGAGTATCCATTTTATTGAGAATTAAAATCTTAACGAATCATCGTTAGAAAATCGAGTCATTTAATGAACATAATTAAATGAAAGTTAGAGATAGTTGCAATTTAATTAATTCGGATAATTCAGATAGTCGGTTAGAAATATTCGGATAGTTGGGATAATAGTAAGAAAAGAAGCAAAATACGCAGAGCTACGGCTTTAGTTTAAATCTAATGTACCATTGCTAAACTGCGGATCTTTATGCAAATTCATATTTGTGTTAACAAAATTAAGAAAACGGGAGTTAAATAAGGGACTGTTTTGCCCCTTAACTATTATAATTTCTATTATACATAAAAATGCATAAAAATCCGCAATCTAATTATTACTCTTCATAGAGTAAGCATACATCTACTATAATACCATATAAATAACACAGGATGATTAATTATATAATTAACGTACCTAATATTCCTAATATAGACTAATATATGTGTATTATATACACAGAATAGGATTTACACAGCCATATCTTAGCATGAAAACGTAATTATATAAATCCAATTGATATTCAGATATCCGGATGTTTCAGAATACTCAAAATCCAGATTACGAATAACCCGCGACGTTACTATTCAGATATTCGAATATTCTATTATACCCGGATAGTCCCACCACAAGTTACCATTTTACGAAAGTCAACTACTCATCGTACAAATCTACAAAATATATTTTCCTTTCGTGTTCGCAGGTGAATTGCGGGCTGACCCGTACACGTAGCATCGGGATCCTGTCTGGAAGTTTAGCTCTGTTAGTCCTGGGGAGGCTAAGAATCACCGGCACGAGGCCAGAGTTCGCCAGCGCAGACAATCCGACCGCTAGGCATCCTTCTCGCCTAACACGCGGTCTCACATTCCTCTATTTACCCGCGGCCAGCGCCAAGATGTTACTCTGCCCCAGTACATTAAGCTTCGACTGGTCTATGGACGCGGTACCGCGAATCACTAACCTTCTCGACGCAAGGAACCTCGAATCTGCATGTTTATATACAGCGCTCATCGGCGCTTCTATTTGGACCATCAGAACCCTTCGTCGACCTCCTCGGGAGTTTACGTTGAACCTCGTACAGTATCCTCGATCCTTGTCGTCCAGATGTCCCGTTTGCGCGGGCAGACGTACGGGAGGTTGCCATACGGACGGTTGTCGTGCCGCCAATAACAATAACAACGGGCCAATCGGTGATTGTTACTGCGCGAAGAGGCCTAACAATGGATTAACCTGGAGCAATGGGTTCGTCGTTAGACAGGCAACTGCTAGTGGCGTTGCCGCGTCCCTCGGTTTCCTCGTGCTTCCCTTCCTACCGGCTAGTAACTTGTTCTTCTATGTGGGCTTCGTCATAGCCGAGAGGATCCTCTATTTACCGAGCGTGGGCGCGTGTCTGATTGTCGGAGCTGCGATCTCGGGATGCTATCGGATAGCTAGAAGACACGGATCCAGGAGAAGAGGCAGAGCAGTGTTGCTGGCCACTGCTGTACTCGTTTGTTTGATGTCGGCGAAAACGTTATTGAGAAACACGGATTGGTTCGACGAGGAGAGCCTGTACAGATCGGCGCTGCATGTGAATCCGCCGAAAGGTGAGTGTTCTTTGTTTCTTGTAGAAGTTCTATTTCAGTATTCAGGAGAGGAGGGTGAACTTTGGAATGGGAATTCGTGTTTTTATATACGGGAAAATATAATATGTGAATTCAGTAGAGATTTGTTTTCGATTTGTTTAGCTGACCGTCATTTCTATTTGTTCCAAATAGATTGCGGATCTTTATGCATTTATAGAAAACTTAGGTATTCAAAATGACAGCCAATACACATATCCAAGCCAAGGAACTTGACATCATATTCAAAACAATTAATCTTTGTTTTGGTCTCATTCCTTTAATTGTGGTTGCAAAAATGTGAATTTGCATAAACATCCGCAGTGTAGTTGTAAAAGCTGCTTTAACCCCTTGTCTTATAATGATGAGTGTGACTCGTGATAAAGATTATGGTTAAATACGACAAATACAGGCTATATTTGTGGTAAATTATAATTCTACCTTCAATTGTATTATTAACGTGTATGGTTGAGATCTGTTGAGTACGAAACTACCTATAATATTTCAATGTTTTATACTCGACATTTCATCAGTCAAGAAATTAATAAGGCAAAGGATTAAATATAGTGATTCGCGAAATTGATCAAACGGTAACGTTATTATAAGACCATTTTATAAATAGTTTTCTTAGTACAATTAAGTCTCGGATAAGGTTAATAAACTCAAATTGCACATTAAGTTCGTGACTAAAGTTTTATAGCTAGCGATTATATTTTGATTAAATAAGAAGAATAACGAAATAAATAACAGTATTTAATCAATTTCGTGAGTCGCTACACCTTTTGCATGCAACAGCATAGTATATTTGCATAAAGATGCGCACATAGTTGTGTCGATCATTTGCTGCAACATTGATAAAGTGATAATTTGCTATTTTTGAGTTTCCCTTATACGAAAAGAATGGCAGACGAGAACTTATAGCACTGAACTTTGTCTCAGTTTAATACTTCGCTATATAAATTTGGCATTTCCATACTCTCAACAAAAAGCTGTAGAATTAAGTATCCGGTTTTGTCAAACTACTCCGTTTTGCACAACTTTCCCCTAATCCAAGTTGCTAACGCTGTCCACTTTATTCTAAACTTCTATATTCACAGTTTAATCCTCGGCAATATATAATAAAACGTAGTTCGTTAGGAATGTACGCCATAGATGCAGTTAAATTTTTCCTCTTAACAATGAACATCATCTTTGAACGTCGTAATTCATATTCAACGTTAAATACGTCAACTACCCCCAATTGCCATCGGCCATTTCACCGACCCATTAACGTTTTAATTGCTTAGCCGGGTTGCCCCCTATTCGTCAGCTGCGAGGAAAAGCAATAAAGATAGGTTGCACGTCCGGCGAACTCGGACGAATTAAAAAGATAAAGATAATAAAGAGTCGCGTGCTAATGATAAACGGCGGCGACCGATGATCGAAAGCAGATACGTCCGCGGGGACGAAATATACGGCACGACGTAAAAATGAAATTCCACCCGTTGGACGGATATCGCTGGCAGTTTTCTCGTTATACGGCAACCCGTTCTGGCCGGCGGCTGGCCTCCGCTATCCAGCCTCTCATCTCCAACTTGCCGGTCAACGATCCGCCTACCGTGTACATAAAATTGTCGGTAAGCTGGGTACGTGACATGCAATGGGGGACACGAGTCACCCTTCCCTCACCTGTCTCCCTTTTTATCGTCCTTTGCTTATCCATCTTCGTCCTGGTTTTTATCTTCGTTAACCCTGCTGTGACCTCCGGATCATTTTCGACACAATCGTGCTCTTATTTCTTATATTTCTAAAATATTCCCTAGTCTTGAAACCACTACAACCAAATTAAAAACATTCGTCTTAAATTTTATTTCCTAGTTTTGAAATTATTATAAAAAAAGATACTGCTAATCTGTAAAGATATTCGTTTGAAGCTTCGTTTCCTAGTCTTGAAATTACTATAATATAATTGCTGTTAATATATGTAAAAACATCTATAAATTTATGTTTTAATTTCTATGTTGAAGATTCTTTTTTCGAGAATCATGAAACTTTGCCGAAGAGAAGGGGATGAGTTTGAATTGAATAGAATTTCGAAGACCACAACAGAGTTAAACGCGACCTCTTTGTTATTATATACGCTCCTCTTCTGGTTATTCTGCTCTTCTTATTTCATTCTCTTTGCCAATATTATTCTTCTGTTTGCAGCCATGTCTCTCCAGGAACTGGCTTTGTAATTTTTATCAATGTCCTGCGCCTATCGTTCCTCGTCCTAGTTTTTATCCTCGTCGTACACGCTACCTCTTTGCAACATCATATTTATCCTATGCGCTCCTCCCCTTCTTATTCTACTCTATTCTATTTGCTATACCATTCCTCTATTTGTAGCCGCGTTGTCCCAGGAACTGGCGTTGTAATTTTCATCGTTGTCTAGTGCCGCGTCATCCCCTATCTCGATGAAATTATGAATACAGAGCTGCTCCACCCGGGCAACTCACTTCCCCCTTTCCAAACTTTGATATATCGTCCGGGTTATTTTTATTGCGCTCCCGTTGGCTCCTATTCTCCTCTCGAATACTTCAATTCGATGAATCAGTGATACGGGCCTCCAGAGACACGGAGTGCATCGGTTTCTCCGGGACTTTCCACTCCCTTCCTCTTTTTTTATCGTTCCCCTTATCCGTCTCTGTCGGTTTTTGCTCATCGTCGCCAGTTTTTACCGGCTTTATCTAACCGATCTGAGCTTCATACCGCACCCCGACCACCTAATTACCCGTAGGCGGGCCGATGCACCCGTCAGATCCTGTTCCCATCGCCGCTGGTTCCTCCGCTTCCTCGGTTTCCGAACGCCATTATCGCGGTCACCTCGTTTCACCCTGTTCCGGATACTTGCTTCTCCGAATAAGCAAGCCTCCTCGCGAAATACTGGTGGAGAGTTTGCAGCATGGTAACTTTGGTTCCTGGCTTTGCTTCCCTTTTAATGCCGAAGTTAACAAACTCGTTAGTTTGATGTAATTCAGATTTCGTGCTTAAAGCTGCAGAAATTATAAGTATGTACATACATATTATCTTTCAACAGTTTAAATTGATTTCGATACGAATAGATATATTCTAATTCATTGTTTCCCCATTTTTCATGTGGTAGGTTGAGTAATAAATTCGTTCGTTTTTGGTATAATGTACTTCGAATATGATTCAAACTTACTGTGATATACGTATGCAGAATATTAAGAGTACCTAACTATAACATATTTGTGAAAACTTTGATGTCTGACGTCATGAATAATCGGAATATTTCTTATAATAATTAATAGTTCAAACTTGCAAAATAAACAATGAAAACCATTGAAAATGTAAATTTTGCACTTAGAGAAACCTGTATAAGTATTAAAATAGTTGAATGTTGATGTATGAAATTTAATATCGATAATTTTTCATTGGACAATAAATTAAAAGATAGATCAAAAAATTCGAAACGTGGCGATTTCTATGAGTACAATGAAATAATACTTATTAATTGATGCAAAAAGTTGTAGGCGATGTTATTTTATTTTATTAAATGATAGTTTTAGAAATCACATTCACAATGTATTAAGGCAGATCTTTATAGCACGACAGTTACTTTATTTCTAGGGCATACCATTACGGTGTATTACATTTAAATGCAATATGCTAATTAGGTAAGTGTACAGTACATCAATAGATGCCGCAGGTAGTATACATATATGTACATGTGTCATAGAACTATTTATCGATCTATAATTTATAGTTACCCCTATTTCAGTAGGGTCATGCCAAAGCTATTCGAATCACGTAGGTACATATCGTTTAAAAAGATTTACTTGCGTTTAAAAGTTTGTCGTAAGAAACCACGTTCCATGTGCATCAACCTAATACAGGGTGCTCACTGGATGGCTGAATGATATAAAACAAAAATAACTTTCACGAACACATGTTTTTTTCATTTTTTATTATTTTATTTGGAAATATAATTAATGGATATTTTTTAGTATTATGTGTGAAGAACAACATCTCTCAAATCACCACCACCTTCCTGCTCACAAATACAGACTCTTTCCACAGCATTTTCCATGACTTTACCGATGTAACTCCCTTGGATTCTCAGTACCCCGACATCTAAAAGAGTACAGTTAACTCTGGAGTTTCAACACGTAATCTTTCATTGTGATAGAAAATTTCAATGAGTTTTACTTGTTGCTGCACGTCATACGTATCCATTTTAATCTCCAAGGGATGCTTTATAACCTACAAAAAAAAAGGGAAATAAGAAAGATTGAAAATGAACAAGTTATGACTTTTTCAAACCCTTCAATCTTTCAGTGGCCACCCTTTAGTACAGAAACCAAAGAAAAATCCCGTGAGTGGAAATGGAAGCCGCGATTATCAGATTCTGAAACCAGAAGTCAAACAAGGCACCCTCGATACGTCTTCGTTATATTACGACTCCTTTGTGGCTGAGTATAGAAACCCCAAACAATAGTTTATTCCTTTATTAAATTACCGAGGAACATATCCATCTCCGGTTTATTGGAGTTAGGCAATGTAGGGAACAATCACGTCTAACAAATAGAAGATCCGGGGTTCGAATCTTCGCTTTGTCCAGCAAACTCCGAGTTCTTCCTCTCCCACGACTCTTTACTTTCTCTTCTCCTCGTCGAATCCTACCCTAAAGTCATCCAATGCTGGCGGACGTGACATCGTCTGGACCCGATTTAGCCAGCAGACTAACAGTCCCATCGAAGTTCCATTCGAATGCGATTTTCTCCGACTAACCACGTCCTTTTCCGTCTCGTTTGGCAAAGGTGATTAGGCACGTGCAAAAAAGGCTCGATTGAAGGAATCAGGGGTCTCTCGTGAGAAAGATGGCGATGGAAATATCCGGGCTGCAACTTGAAACAGCACGAAAAGCGGCAGACTCGATGTAATCGCGCAACAATGAAATATGCGCTCCGGCAATTTATCGCGTTTATTTATCGCGTCTGATTTAAAATGCTAGCCTCGGTTATCGCCGAGGTACCTTTAAAGGTATCGTATTTTCATTTCGGTGGAAAAAGGTAGAAATAGAACGAAAAAATGAAGAAAAATAGAAAGGAATTAACTGTACTTATATGGACAGTTTTACAGTGTTATTATTAATAATTTGCGTTTGTATCGCATTTTCCCCTTAGCTTCTTTTCTTATTTTAGTGGTACATTATTACCCTTTCAGGAGCGGAATTCGTACACAGTGTGGACCTTCACATTGTTTCCCAGGTTCAAAGTTATTTCACGATTATAATCCACTTTACAGATTCTTATGCAATTCGAATTTTTTTATCAGATTTCGTTTGCAAGAGATTTAAAATCTCTCACATGAAATTGAGTTCGATTAAGATCATAATAGTGTATACAATGCCACATAAAATTGGTTTCATTCGAAAACGCTATTATTACGGTAGTTACAGGCGGAAACTTCATTTACAGTTTAAACTCCATTTTATTTGATCTATCGCATAAAAATTTGTAAGAAAAATCGGAGTTACTTCATTCAGTGTCATATACATCTTGCAATCTTTCAAATTTTTTTAACTACAGAACCGAACTTTAAAAAATTTCAGAAAGCCAATTCTTTGTTGAAGTTTTCACGTGACTGTGTTTACATTTTTCTAGTTAGCTTTATAGTTATAACAAAGGCCTTTCTTAAACTGAACTTGAACAGCTAAATTAAGATACATTCAGATCTAATCGTCGGCTATTTAAAAAAAGCATTGTGAAATACAGTATAATTATAATGCGGCTCGAACTTTCTATTCTACCCAATACTGTATATAATACTATATCTGATTATGTATGTAACATCGAAGTTACATTGCGTTATAGCGGGTTAATAATTATTTCCCCGCTAAACAGGTTAAGGACGATAAAGGGATAACCATTTCTCAATTTCCTTTTTCCATTCGGCCGTGTTTTCCCTCCGTGGATCGTTGCTCTGGCGTTCGCATTTCACACGGCCGCGCCGTTTCTTCCCATTATTTCGCTCCCAGCGTTCTAAAGAGGCGCGCGTTCCTTTTGTCCGTCCTATGACGTTCAATCTATCATTCGCTTCATTTACATTGCACAGTCGCTGCAACGTGCTCTCTAATTCTCCGGCTTGCGCGCCCCATTTTCCCATTCGCCATCGGCGCAATTGAAAAGAAGCGGCTAACTAGATCGAACTGCTGCCTTGTGCCAGTCGATCGGGGGAAAAAATCTGGAACACGCGTCGCCTCGTCTGTTGAATTTTTCGCTGCTTTTCCACGTTCCGCGAAATTTCTCAGCCCCCGATATCGTTAACGCCAAACGCTCGAGCGTGCCGCGCACCCCTGTCGTGCTCTAAATACCCGGCTTAATTCACAACTTGAGAACGAGCCCGGGAATGCAGAAGAAAAACCTACCGAGAACGATTTGAACATTATGTAAGGCGCGACACTTGGTGCTTTAGATTAGGTTGGTGCACGTGAGATGACGTTTTTGCAAAGCGAAAAGGTTAAACATAAGGAAATTCTTTAAAACGCTTCGCATATACAGGGCGAGGATAAATACAGTGAGTCATTGAAATATTCGCACAGTTAGGAATGTAACGGAAATGTATGAAATAACGAGAGAACAAAGATTCTTTTATATACCTTGAGATGACAAAGTCGTAAAAGAAATTTAAAAAATAATCGTGGCCTCGCAATTATGCAAGAAAAACATACGATAACATCGCGAAGTTATTGGAAGATTTGATAAAAATTATTATTCCGGAAAAATTGGTATTTGATAATACTTTTCGTCGCATAACTTCAGTGTGTCTTTTTAAAACCGATTCTATTACTGTTTTTAAATAATCATTTTGTGTCGTTTGCCATTCCTTTTTTAATCTATTTTTTAAATCAGTTTATTTCTGAAAGAGTGTATTTTAGCACCAAGTGTTTTCTACGCTATTTTAGTCGGATTTTGTCAGAGTCTAAGCTATTTCCCTCTAAAGAAAGTAATGTTAAACAGTCCTTTGTTGTCTCATGATTTCATCACACATTTAACTAAGCGAATGATTTTGAGAATCACTGTATGTATACTTTCTTTTTAATATGAAGGAAACATGGTAGTTAGCGATGCAACTATTCGAAGCAACCACCATCTTTAGTTATATGAGGCAATTTCTAAAATTACTAACTACATAAAAGAAAAGAAGCAAACGTTGAAAAGGTGTGGAGAAGAATTTCATAAAAGTCCTTTCATTATCGCTAATTTACTGCCAACTAAAATTTAATTGATTAATATTGTCTCTTTAAAATGTTACTTGATAACGCATTCTTGGAGCGTCAATACGACTAATCCTTTAAGACAAAAGCTTTAGTTCAATCGGATATTGGGACACATTTACAGTTTAAACAAAGCACAACTGAGTAAAATAGCGTCAAAGCTTCTTTTAAGAAACTCTCAAAGATGCGGTCCGTATTTGATCCTAGTGAAAAGTTATAAACAATTGAAGTTCGCCAACATGCTATGGGCCAAATAACTGTTACATACTTCCGTGCATTTTTGTTCAGCAATTAATCAGTTTCTTTATTGTACAGGCTGTTCGAATTGAAATTGTTCTTGTTGAAGGAAGAACTGTGTGTACGTGTGTTAATTGAAATTACTGCGACTTGCATTTGCACGCGGGGCTGCTAATCAGATTAAGTTCATTCTAAGAACACACGGCGGCGGTGTTTAAAGTAGCAATGGAAAACAATTTCAAGTGGTAAACTACACAGGACCTTTTAAAATAATCAACGAGAGTTAGAGGAAAAAGGACGGAGTTTCTAAAGTCCGCGTAACAATAAAATCTTATTCGAGCCGGCGCGGCGTGTAATCTACTTGTCTCTTTATTTATCGTAATCTCCGCTTCGGTGAAGCTTCTCTTATGTGGGAATCCAGTTCCCATGGAGCTATGCTTTTGCGTGTTGCCATTAAGACTTCAAAGCTCCTATTCGTTATTTCTGATCAATGGATTGAAGATTTTTATGCAATGTTGGGGAATTGAAATGCGTGAAAAGGCACTAAGTGCACGTAATGTGCAAAAGTGTACAAAGTATTCGAAGTAAAGAGCTTAAAAAATATAATCAGTCGCAAAAGTCAAAATACATAACCCTTTATACTTGGAATATTATTATTACTAGCGTTAACATTTATTGCGGACATTTGGGTTCTTATACGAAATATGAATAATTTCGCATTTTTGCATCATAGACACTTTAATGGGGACAATTAATGTCTCTTACAATTTTAGTTGCAGATATAGTATATATCAGCATAATTAATCGCGAAAGTTTACACACATATTTTAAATTTCGTACATTTACATATATTAGGAGATTTTTTGGAATGACGAAAATGATGTGAAAATTCATAAAACATAAAATTACAAGTGAGGAAGATTCTTGAAGGACGTTTCATAAAGGGAGAGTCATAGACCATGAATAAAATTGCTGCTAACAGTACATAAGTAGACTTGAGATCTTCATAGAAATACATATCTTTCAAGATACGCGCAGGGGAGTGGAACTTAAATTGAAATTAATTTCACCTCTTTAATACAATAATACGCGCCTTACGTTCGATATTTCATATATTTTTGCCCGTTATGTTCATCCTGTAGTTTTTGCTGCGGTTAAATTTTCCATGAATGCATAAAAATCCGCCTTCTACATACACGATATAATTTTATCTGCGTTAAATAAATTGTATGATGCCATAGATGTATCAGAGAATCCAACAAAGTATAAATACACTTACAACAATAAGTTTCGTATACTTTAACACTTGTACCTAGACTTTCGCGATAGCGACACACTTTATGCTAGTTAGGTCTTTGGCGGCACACCATGATTATTAAAGAAAGAATTCTGCCCTCGATATAATAACAATGTAACATCCGCAGAAGCAGCGCTCTGCAGATAACCAACACCGATGATTAGCGCACGAATTCTATTTTCCAAAATATTTTAACGAAATTCTCGCGACACATCGGTTGGCGAACACTGCAGTAGATAACAGGGATAAAGAAGCGAAACAAAAAATTCCAAAGTTTCTAGCAGCAGCCCAAAAATATCCCACTTGGACCAACTTTTTAGGGACTATCGGAAACGTTTCGAGAGCACAGTGATGTGCAACTGCTCGGATCGAAAGAAAATAGGGTACAGAGGGTCGTCGAAGGTGGATTGGTCCCTGGCGCACTCGCGAAAGGCAATTTTACGAGCGTGGATTCATTTATTACTCTTTGCTCGAGTAGCCATCGGGCCGGACGAGCAACCGAGGGGCCTGGAAAATGTTTTATTGGCGATATTGTTGGCCGAAGATAAAGCGGAAGCGAGCTCGCGATAGCCGTGTGCGCTCTGCCGCGATATTCGCGCTATCCGGCCTGCAACGGCCATCCGGTCGCGTGTGCACGTTTATTGCTCGTAAATACAAAGAACTGAAAAAGAAGCCGAACGAAGAAGGATGAAGGGGTGGGCAAAGGGTCTCTGTACTGCCTTATTGCTTTTCGAGGAGAATCCGTGCGCTGTGTTTAAAAATCTATCGTGCAGACGTACTCTCATTCGTATCCCTTCTCGTCCATGCGAACGTGGAAGTGAACGTACGTGTAGTTGGCGGTACAAGAGACAAGTGGGGTGTTCTGTACGAAGAAATCTAGCAAAAATGTGTAATAGAAGCTTTTTGGCCGAAACTTTGCTTTGGAGAAAACGATGTTTGAAGATCAGTGAAATATATGCGTTTAACTACTTGACGTAATTTTATACTTTCTTTTTTTTTTTTACTGGATAGTTGGGTGAATATTTGCTGTTTCAACTCTTTAACACTCAAATTGAAACTGGCACTCTATTAAGTTTTATAGTTGTACAGTAGTAGTTTGCATCACAAAAGCATTACCGTTTTTAGCTAATTCTATATTATCGCGTTTTGTCGGAAACTTCTTGCTTAGTGATACTAGAATAAGAATAAATTATAATAAATATAGTATTGGGTTACGAAAAACGAGCAAGTACATTTTTTACCAAACGATTGCCTAATTTTTGAGGGCGCATTGTACGTCCTTTTTAGCGAGTTACTTTAGTCGAAGCACTAGTTACTCGATATTTTTTAGATCCGTTTTCGATTGTCTGCATCTTTTTCGTTATTTTTTGGCCTAGTGGACGAGGTCGTTTTGTAACGAGTGTCCCGTTGTGATTGTTGCAGCTTATGGTAATTTGGGCGGCGTGCTGAGCGCCCAGGGACGAGTTGCGGAAGCGGAGGAGGCGTTCGTCCAGGCGCTTCGCTATCGACCGAACATGGCCGACGTGCACTACAATCTGTAAGTACAGCCACGTGCAGTCCCAATAATCCACTTTCTTGTTAGCCGTCTCTCTTTTTTCGCCGCTAATGGCGACCGGTGTAGCATAGACTAGCTCCGATCTCGTTTTAGCACGCTAAATAATTGATTGGATCAGAGAGTACCGAATTTACCTAAAAAGCCCTTCTCTGCTTCTTTTCAAGCTTCTTTTATCAACCATCGCGATACTCTATCCAATTGTTTAATAGAATAAAACGGCGATGCCTGTTTTCTAAGATCGTGGAAAGATAAAAGTGTAAGCAATACGTGTACAATAACTTGTGATGATTATTCCGACGATTTTAATAATCGACGGACGTTTTCACTGATTCAAAGGGGTGACACTGAGAAGCTTGGGAATTCGAAAGCTTGGAAACCCAAAAGTTTGTAAATTCGAGCGTATGGAGATGCAGAAGCTTGGAAATCCGAAAGCTTAAATATTTGGGCGATTGAAAATCTAAAAGCGTAGAAATTCAAACGCTTGGAAATTCAATTGTTTAGAAATCCAAAAGGTTGGAAATCCGAATGTTTTGAAATCTAAACGCTTAAAAATCAAAAGCCTGGAATTCGAAATACTTGAAAATCCAGAAACTCGAGTAATTTGGAGACACGAAAGTCCAAAACCTTCGGAAATCAAAAGCTTGGATATCTCTTCCGTTAGATAACTACAAACAATACAGAACGCGCTCGTTTGTTACGGAAAATTTCTTATCGGAAAGCTTCGTATATACGTACACGCTTTGGCATCCAAAATTTATGGGACCCAATGGTGCAAAGTTTCTCGTGTCCTTTGCACATTGCTGCAAATTCCTCGTGGAACTCTCCGAATTCTAAAATCCCAACGTGCAGCCCGGGGAAGATTTCGAATTTGATCTGCGAATCGTAACGCAATCGTGTGCCAGCTTCAGCCCGGGGAACTTCCGGTTTCCTGGTATTCTCTCGCGGAACTGGACGCTGACTGCGATTCCGGGGACGGCTGTCGAATTTGCGTAATCCGCGAGCAAAGCGTCGCCGCTCCGCAAATCTCGCAAGTAATGAAGTCGCTCCTGACTTAAGCAGCCGGCGCAGTGGTGTCCGAAATCCCGAAAAGGTTAACCCCCGGGACCGTTGACGTCAGGAGGCGGAAATAAAGGTCGACGGACTCGTTGATCCGCGTTGGGAAATCGGTACACTTCGATAAATTCCTTCGATCGTCCTAGATCCATTGCTAAATCACAGCCAGCGTCGCTTGTTATTGGAAAGCTATATAAAAGAATGGATGACGGTCCAAAATTGAAAAGATCTAGTTGATTCCTTCGACAGTTGATTGATTTGAAGCAGAACTACGGCTGTTATTGGTCAATATAACGTAATTAGCCTAATTACTAGACTGAGGATTTTTGTACATTTATAGGAAAATGTTAAAAAATGCACATAATGCATGGAATAATGCATTACAGTAATTTCTGCTTTTCGTTTAATTTTTAAGTATTATTCGTATTTTGTATTATTCAACAGTTTCTGTCTTTCATTTGTGAATGAAACCTCAATTATTATTAGGTCAACCCACAAATTCGTGTCACAATATATTTATATTACATTTGGCAATATTTTCTTTATTGTTCAACTATTAAAGGTAAATGATTCTTAATACGGAAGTTTAAGTTCAACTGAACAGAGTTGGGTATTATTCGAATAAATTTTTCGAATAAAATTATATTCGAATAGCATATCGAATAAATTCTTGGAATAAAAATTTATTCGAATAATATTTCGAATAATCTTCGAAGCATCAGATATACAGCCTTTCTGCAAGCATGTTATTGTAAATTCATAGTCAATTAAAAAATATTGAACAAAGCAGAATATATCGAACGCTTATTGCTGTAGCTTTGCGTTGAAACAGTCAACAATGAAAGGGTTAATTGTGGGGAACACAATAGGTGCCCTACTTAAAATTGTCAGCAAATTTTACAAACGCAAGCGTATTTTGCAAGCACAAGCGTGTACTGTACAATTAAAAAGAGAACTCGAGCTATGTGTATAATTGGACAAACAAAGGTTTTCATTGAAACAATTTTTTGGAACATAATTCTGATGTTTTTCAAACTCATGGCAGGTGAATTATTTACAATTGGCTCTTAAAAATCAATACAATTTGATACTGTAATGGGAGAGAATGTAATTCTGCTTTTTGATCAAATGTGTCTCAGTTCCCCATGCAGTTTGTCACAATCAAAATACACCTGTGCAATTTTTCTAATTTTTGAAAAACTGGTCATTCGTTTTATCATTTTAAAAAATTGTCACTCTAGAAATTATTCATTCATGTTATTAGGCAACTTGTCACTATTATGCAAAAGAATTTATTAATACTGGAACATTATGGATTATAACTTGTCGAATTGAAATAATAGTTACACTGCGGTCTTTATGCATTTATGGTAACAATGTGCACATACATATTTACGCATTTATGGTATCAGTGCTGAATATATATAATATGCAAAATTATACAAAATGTTCCCGAGAAAAATGAGAGAGTTGGTCACCCTAGAAAACTTGCACAAAAAATTTTATTTCCCATCGATTCTCCGCGTTACTATGCGTCATATGAACAATTTAGAGATTGAATAAAGAATCGTAAAACGCGAAATATTTGTCAGTAATGTCGTATAAGACAAATTCTCGTGGGGAACCACCAAAAGTCTCGCAGGACTTTCGATCGCCTCATCAGCTTCCGGCGATCCTAGGAAGGACGTGGAAGCCTGTCAAGCTGGCGAGTCGATAAGCCGCCGCTGGGCATCCCTCTGCGAGCTCACGATAAGCTACTCTACGTACCGTACGCTTGCTGCAACCTGGTTATCCATTATCTACGTTCGTAAGAGTACATCCGTCCTGGTGCATCCTCCAGGGGAAAAAAAGATAGTTCGATAGGAAACTCTTTTTAGGGCCGAAAGAAAGCAGACAACGGGCCCTATTTATTTTCACGCTTCCGTAGAATAGTTGCCGCTGATACGAATCCTGAATTATGGCTGCTTTACGCTTTTTATAAAAGTGGAGTTATCTTATTTTATTACATTGTCCCATACATAAATGCCAATAGCCCATTCAGTACGACCAATTTATGAATGGAACAAAATGCACTTTCTGTAAAAGTGAAAAATCGAGACAGTAAATATTGAAAAGAACTTATTATCGCTATGCATTTTATAGTAAAAGAACTGATGTTTCGACTGCTCCAAACTAGAATTAGATAAGCTGCTTAGTTTTTTCGCTAGTTCGTCTTAAATAATAGTGTCACATTTATGGCACCTCTCCCCAACATTGTGGTGCAAAATTACTATTAGTGGAAATTGTTGATCTTACGAATATTTTGAATTCATTCTTGCGCAAAGAACAATGCTGCCTTTTGCTCAGATAACAACTGTACAGGGGATTGCTAATTCTAGAAATTCTAAAGACTATCAACCTAAAGACTATCAGCCGTTATGGATATCAGAGTTCAAGAATAACAACCCTAAAGGCTACCAAACCTGAAGATTATCAATCTTAAAGGATATCAATCCTGAAAGTCATCAAGCCTAATGGTTCTCAACTTTAAAGACTATTACTACTACTATTACAACTCCAAAGATTATTTAAGCCTGAAGGTAATTAAACCTAAAAGCTATTAATTCTGAAGATTACCAATTTCAATGATTACTAACTCGAAATTAAGGATTAAATCTAGAAACTACTGACTTTGAAGATGAAAAACCACGAAAACTGTCCAGTCTAAAAATTGTAAACTTTAAGGATGCTATCAGCTCTGAATGCTATCAACGCCACATACTACCAACCTTAATATTATCAACATTAAAGGCACGGAGACCTAAAGGCCATTAATTCTGAAGATCGCCAACCCTGGAAAAAAGTAAATTTAAAAACTATTAACCCTGAAGATTACAAGCTGCAAAAATTACAAGCCCTGAAGACTACTAAGCCTAAAGATTATGGGCTCTAAAAACTATCAATTCTGAAGATTACCGACCCCAAGAAAGACCACGGCTAAAAGCTATTAATCCTGAAAGTTACAAATTCCGAAAACTGCTAAGCCCAAAGATTATTAACTTTAAAAATGATCAACTCTGAAGACTACCAACTCGAAAGGCTCGCAACCTTAAGGTTATTAACCTCAAAGATAATTCAAACTAAGTGCTGTCAAACCTGCAGATGAAGAACCCTAACAAGGATCAAACATAGAAATTATTAATCCCAAAGATTATATATCCTAAAACGTACCAAATTTAAGAATTATTAAGTGTAAAAACTGCATACCTCGAAGATTGCATAACGACAATCAGCTGCAAAGACTACCAACTCCGAAAATGATCAACCCTAAACGATATCCAATCTACAAATTGTTAATTCGAGAAATTAGCAGCCCTAAAAAGTACCAAAGCTAATAATTGTTAACTCTAAGGTCTACAAGCCGCAAAGATTACTAAACCTAGAAACCATCAGCCTCAAAAACTTCTCAACCCCAAAAGACAAACATAAACCTAAAAACTATCGGGTCTAAAGATTACCAACCGCAGGGTAAACAGAGAAGCTCGCAAATTCAGAAGCGTGCATTTGACTCACGTGACTTTGTCGAAGCGATTACAGGGAGCAACGAATGTACAGTTTCCCTGGGTCATAACGTGTCGGCCACAATTCCGTTTTCCCTTGTCGCGAGATCTCTGCGACACACGCAAAAGAAATGGGTTGGCGGGGCTCGATAAGCCAGCGAGGTACGTTGTCCCTTCGACGGATCGATGGATCGGACACGAATGGACGACAGCGAACCTGGTGTTCGTGGCGACAGGACAACGGAATTTTACGCCTACCGATGTCTTCAGCGGTTTGTTCCCACCCCGAACCAGAAGACTGATGGTCGATTTCCAAAACAACGATGGATGTTGATTTATTAAAACCTACCCTCTCTCATCGGAAGTCATCCATCAGTCGAGAATAGCGAATGAGAAATTGATTAGTCACTAAGGCATCGCCGGCTAAGGAAAACTAAAGTCGCGTCTTCTACGAGATTACGCGAAGCTCGGATAATGATGAGATCGATGGTAATTAAGGAACATCTGTTGGTAGTAGTCTCCCTCGTGATAGATTAAAAATAATTGGTTGCATAAGCTTAGGAGGACGGTAAATCAAAGTTCAATGGACGCCGGTGTTTTATTCATTAAACGAGCAAAAGTCGCACGAATAAAACAAAGCCGAGTAAAAAAGGTGAAAGAGGAAGAAAAGCGGGTAAAAAAGAAAGAAATGGGCGAGAGTGGAACGGCAGAGAATATCCGTGACACGTTAATTAACCGTCGAACGAGAATTATTGGCCGTTTCACAGGCGGTTCGGCACGCCGGATTCGCCAATGGCGGTAATTACTCGACGGTAAATAGAATCAGTTGATTCGGCGACGAAATTGACACCGAGTTCAAAGGAGGGGCGCGCGTCGCTTAATTGTCGTCGCGACGCCGGAGGTGCGACGCCGTGGTTACACGACCGACGTTAAAGCAAGCATCTGTGCCGTTGCGGCGCATCGACGCGCGAAACTCGTCGACGCGTTACATCAGAGAGAGAGAGAGAGAGAGAGAGAGTTTGTGTGTGTGTATGTGTGTACATCGTAATGCACACGCATACAGAGCCACAAAGAGACACTCACGCGTGTGTGAGAGGGCTAGAAAGGGGAGGGTGGATGAAGTGTAGGTCGGAGTGCAATTGAGGGTTTTCATAACGACGCCGCTGACGAGAAATTACGCGGCCAAGCATCACCCCGGCTGAAAATGCTAACGAAATCAAACTACGATCCAAGGGATTTAATTTGCTTATTGTTTGGATGAAATTGACGTGAAACGAGACCCAAGCTGCTTCGGTGCCGGCGCGCGCGCTAATTGGCTCGGCGACAAACAGCGCGGCGTTTTGCATTCCGTCGGTTTCTCTTTGAGCATCCGCGGCTCGATTTTACGCCTTGCGACGATCGAGATGAACTTCCTTAAATACTTGTAAATATTTACATCTGCAGGCGGGTGAAGGACGCTTTTGGAATGTGACACTAGAGGGGGAGAGGAAGGCAGAAGATTGTTGGGTGAAATTCGAGAATCGTGTGCAGAAAGGGATGAAAGCTTTGAATGAACGCCCCCGGTGGTGGTTGTTGGAAAGTCCTTGGAACTTACTTCATCCAGTAAACAGATTTCATCGTCGCGATTATTCGATTGTTGCTGGTAGAATAGACACCTGCGAGTGGGGCTTGAGTGAGCTCGTAAAGCGTCTGACTACGTTAGCCTTATACTACTTGCATTTACAAGTGCGTCCAGATTGTATAAGATTGGTTTATATGAAATGTCGTTTTTCGAAAGTTTGAAATTAATGGATGGATGCTATTCTTTTAGTGGTGTAAAATCGTCGATTGTAGTAGGTTAGATTAAAGAAGGTGAAATTAATTGCAATGTAGATACGTATGTATTGCAATAAAATAGTGACACCTTTTGTTTTTGACGTCACGAATAATCGAATATTTAAGCAATGCCTTATGGAAGTGGATATTTGGCAAATATACCATGAAACTATTGAAACTGAGATTTGGAGAAGATTATATAAATAGTAGAATAGTTCAATATTGATTTGCAAAATTTACGACCAATAATTCTTCACTGGACATTAAATTAGGAGGAAGATCAGAGAAACCTGAAAATATATCTACAAAGAGATAAACGATACTCTACCTAATATTGATATTACCTAATAATTTCTAATATTTCTATGTCCACGTACGATGCATTTGATGCATTAATGCTACGAGATTTCCGCAACATGCAGATGGAATTTCATTTCACAATATTTTCACCTTGAGGCACACTTTTATTAATCAATTTTACCCCGTGTTGCCTATAAATTTCCTATTAGGTTTCATAGTAATACAATAGCGCTTTGCACCACAAAAACATTAATGTTTTTAGCTCTCTTTATATTGTCGCGTTTGATAGAAAACTTTTCGCCAAGAGTAGCAGCAAAATATATTGTTTGTTATGTGGCCTTAGATTTTTTGCATACCACTGTACTTGGAAACGGAGATTGCGAAATATAAAAGGAAGTTAGTTCTTTTGGGAAATTGAGAGATAGGAGAATTGATGGAGATTCGAGGGAAGGCCAATACTCAGGATATCGTCTATTGACCGAGGAAAATTCCGACGGAGGATTGAAGCTCGGAGCTCGTTCAAGAAACGATGACTCGCTAACGAAGGGCCAACGAACGTAATGGAGGCAATGATGACAATTAACGAAGACCCAAGACTCGTAAACCGGATAAAACAGCTGCGGCAATTCGCGGAGACGAAATAACAATGCGGGACGGATCGTAATGATCGACCACGCGAGATAACGAACGATCGTACCGGTGCATAGTCGATGTGCAGTAGCGAAGATAAAGCAATTACGGATTATTGCTGCTAAAAAGCTACTCGTCTTTATCCGATGCATCGACCAGAGGGACACTTGCGTCGGATTTATGCACCTCGTCGATGCGACGAAATGTCGTAACGAGTCGAAACTACCGCGATAAACTTCGAAACGACTCGCGACTAACTCGTACCTCGCGTTATCTATTTCCTCCGGTGATTTCGACTCGCTTCGAACCCGCTCGCCAAAATTTTCTGCGACCCGCCAGTCGTTATGTTCCATAAACTAGATTTACTTTGTAAAATGGGATTGAAAAAGATGTGACTGTATAGAAATACGAGTAAGAGTCTTTTCGCATTGTTCGGATTTCGTCGTTCGGTTTTCGTCACCCGGTTCAAAATAAATGATATATCGTGTAGACGTGTTTCCGTTGTTTAGAACTGAAATGATAAGGATGGATATACAATCGCAACATTCATCTTCGAGCGGATGACGAGAATCGGAGAATGTGGAAAAGCTCTAACAGCTCGTTTGGACAACGGTTTTTTGATTAATTTCGTAATTTTACCGAGTATGATAATGACTAGATTGTTGATTTTGATGTATTTATGGAAAATACAAATATGAAAATAATTATAAAACACGAGTAATATTCAAGATATTCAAAGTAAAATGCTTATTATTTTACTTGGAGAGTGAAACAACTCTATACTTCAATTCTACTTCGTTAATTTTGTTAATAAAACTACAAACTTCGAGAAAATTCGGCAGTCTAATAATGACCGAAGAAAGCGGCATTCATATTGCTTCTGCATTTTCATCACACTTTACATGGTTGAAATCTTCAAATTCCCAATGCTTCAAATTTTTAAAACACCGAATTTGCGATGCGTTTAGTTCAGAAACCTTCTAATTTTTTGAATTTCTAAAGTTTAGAAATCCCAATACTTTGGATATTCAATGCTTTGAATTTGCAAAGATTGGAATCTTCAATGCTTTAAATTCTCAACGTTTCAAATGTTTATAACGTCAAATTCACATAGCTCCAAATTTCTAAAACTTTAAGTTTTTAAAGCGCCGGTTTTTCTGAAGTTCCCATTTCTTAAAATTGCAAATTTCTAACGCTTCCAATTCCCAATATTTTGCACTTCCAACGTTTCAAATTCTCATAGCGTCAAATTCCCGAAGCTTTGAATTTCCAAACTGTTAAATTCTCAATGTTTTGAATCCTCGAAGCTTTCACTGGCAAACTAGTCACTGTATGTTAAAAAACAAACATACCATTCTGAAGGCAATGGACTGTACTTTTATTTTAATTTCTACAAATAGCTCTTTTGGTTCTCGAAATCCTCACGAGTAAACATTACTTTTAACCTGACCCTCGTACAGAGCGCAAAAATACGTAGAATGCGATCGACGTTCGCTAATAACATAGAAGATATATTCGAAACCTGTTTAATTACCGATTGACGAACGGATACTCGCCATTAACGAACGATTGATTTCGACTAATGCAGCTACGAGTAAACAATCTCTCGTTGTGCAGTTTCTAACACGATGCAGCTAAAATAACGAATTAGTTTTTGGGACACCGAACACCGCGATAGTATATTGCAATCTGCGCTGTCCATTTTCTCCATGCTTAATTTGCATGCAACCCGTCGTAGTTACGCATACTCTCGAACTACTAAAATACAACTTGACATCCGATCAATTAGTTTCACGCCAAAAATAAACGTCCCAAATTATCGTATCACCGGTCCATTGTTCTATACCGTAAGGCAGACCAATCGAACTACCGAAGATTCCTAGCTTCGCGCCGGTTTAAAATTCAAACAACACCTCGGACATGGAATATGAAACACGTTTCGAGAGATTCTCGCGGAATATTATACGTTGCCTGAATATAAAAACGCGTTGACTAGAATCGTGACGTTGAATGTTCCTTCCGTTTATTCAAACACGGTTAAGAGTTCATTTATACCGATGGGCCGAGGACGAGTCTAGCTACTGTTATGGAAAAAAGAAGAAACATGTGTTGCTAATTAATATGCTATCCGGCTCAACTTTATTCTAAAGCGGGACGAGTGAGAACTACGGCGAACAAGTGAGTCTCTCGAATTAGCGGCAAACTATGTATAAAGTGGTCAACCGAACCGGGATATTATTTTTCAGAAGAGGATAGGACATGATCTCATTATGGCTCTAAGTTACTCGCTAATACTAGAGTGAGAAACTATTCTTCTACTAAACGACGCCTCTGCTTATTCAATTGTGAAAATTGAAGATAGAAAGGATACAACATAACTTCCTCCGATTTATTGCTTATAAATCGGGTCACGCCATGTCCATAACTGACCACAACTATATCCCGATCATCGATACCCGCAGAATAATAGCGGATTTGCTTTCTCTTTTTAATTTTATCAGGGGTGACATTAGATGTTCAGCTCACATTAACTCGCTAAATTTCTACGCACTCCAGAGATCCTTTCGTTTCTCACGAACTTTCTTGCCGCCCAAATATTCATCAAACTTTGCTTAATCAGATCCATTAACCAGAATATGCACAACCGCTAATACGCTCTCTTCCACGTTAGACATTTACTCCAACTGTTTCATGTTTTCAGATAGGATTTATTCGCTCTTCCCTAATCTAATTTATATATAAACTGTACAACGTTATATGTATATGTTTAGCTCTTATCAGTAATGTAGTTAATTATTTTACTATATGTAAATTTATTCACTAATGGGGCTTCCCGTTTAAATAAATAAACAAATAAAAATGGCTTCTCAATTTCGCGGATCTCTCACTGGGGTCTCTTGGATCTCTCGCTACGCGGTTGACTTCACACAAAGAAGAGTGGATAGCGAGTTACTTATTTCGATACAGCAAGTAGTTGCTTATTTCAAGATAGAACTGTAAATGGCCTTTTAAGCGGATCAGGGCACCCTATCGGAAGTATCGCTCTCTCCGGTGATATTTAATTCGCATTAAACGACGTGACCAGACAGAATCAACGAAGAAGGGCCGGTTGAAATCGTTCGCCTGGTAGTATACGAAGATTCTCGAGCGGAACGCAGGAAGGATCGCAGGAGTCAGGACTAGAATTCGCAAGGCGAGGGGGCAAGGCTGCGAATTGAATGGGAAATTGATGGGCTTCGGCCTGTCGGCCATGTACGTGGCGTATATCCGCCATAGAACCCCCTAGATTCCGTTATGTCCCGTGCTCGTGTATACAACCTGTACCTCGAAGCGTCCCGACCACCTCTAACCGCCCTCCGACGTCGCGACGACTACACACAACGTGTACCTCGCCGCATACAGAACGCCGTGGGAGCCGTTGGTGTGCGTACGTGCAGCTGTACCAGCTAGCCGAGGTAAACCGTCGTCGGCCCGTTTGGACCAGTGTTTACCCATGCTGACCGCTTGAATATGTATCGTCCCGCCGGTGCTTTGATTGTACGCCTTCGCATTTGCATGCGGAAGTGTCCCGCTTGCGACCACCCTCAAGACGCAACAGTCGGCACGTCACTGCCTTCTGGACTGAGTACACTGTTTCATCTTCATGCGGTGCTGGGATGCAAGATATTGGATAATGGCGAATTTAGAGTTTTCACATTGTAAGGTGTAAGGATTACTTTTATCTGCATTTAATTTGAAGTGAACAGTGAAAGCGAACAGTGTTCGAAGTTGTGCCTCGATCTGCCTTTGATGAAACAAGTGGATGATTAATACGTAGTGAAGTTGATGTGAGAAATCTAAATGTGTCCGACGACAAGTTGAGGAAGTGGTTCAAATATGGGCTACCACTTTTATTTTAGCGTTTATCGGCTAACCTGTTGAAGATACCTAATCGTTTACATATCGATGTATATCTGTTAGTTTTCTTATGTAGAAGTGAACTATGTTAAACAGAAGTATTTAATGTTTGCTACAAATTGCCAATTTAAAGTAACAGTGAAAATTTTCGTTTTTGAAAGTGTGGTCGAAATATGGGTCACTCATAAAATAATCTAAAATAACAATGAAAGCAGTTGCTTTTTTTGGAAAATTGCCAGGAAATTATTTTAGAAAATTTTTAACTTTCCGAGTTTTAAGCAATGAGTATTCAAAGCATTAAGAATTTTGGAAGGTTTGGAAATTTAAAGCATTAGGAATTCTAAGCTATGAGAATGCAAAGCAGTGAAAATTTGATGCGTTTGGAATTTAAAGATGTGAATTATGTAATGTACGATAAAAATCGCAGAAGCGATGCGAATGCAGCTTCTGGTCATTATCTGCCTTAATTAATTAGAATTTATTGGTTTGTAACATATATTCGTTTCGTTTTCCCAAAACGGTTTTGAAGTTCTAGGAATTCTATTCCACGTGAGAAGAATTATTCAGCCACCATAAAAAATGGAAGAAGGTGGTCGATCAAAATAATACAAACCCAATTGATTAAACTTATTTTTGAATCGACAAGTTTTGATTTAAAAATACATTAAATAAGAACGGAACGAATATACATATATTGCAAGCCAACGAATATCAAAGTAAATACAGTAACGTGCAACAAATACTTTATGTAGCCACTGTACGTATGAAGTTACTGCAACGTAAAATTCCCGTATTCCGCGTATTTCTGCATTGGGATTCAAGCCAAGCCGATCGATGATCTTCGATGTTGAAGTTTCGGCGTGTCTGTCATTTTTATCGTTTTGATTCCGAACTACAACATTTGTGAATAAAAATGGAACAGTTCGCGAATGATCATGCGGATTCGAAGTTATCCGATATACATAGCAACATTTTCCGATTCTATGCCGTGGAATTCGCAGGAAACAAATGTATCGTCATTTTAGGGGAATGGACCACCGTCGCGCACGGTAAACCTTTGCCTCTCTGCCTGAGAACTTTATCTGCAGTACGGGATGAACATACTCGGGCTCGAACTTAAGCCACTCGTGTCGGTGGTTAGTATGTAAGAGTATTATCTCAGGTTTACGTCTATGTTATCAGACACCACGTTCCTGGGAAACTGAGTAACCCTAACGCAGCGTTGCACTGTTCGCGGCGTAGAATTGTTCCCAAGAATACTAACTTCCGCGTTCTGCGTTCCTCCTGTAACTGCTATTGCGTTCCGAACTTCTTCCCGTAACGATCGTTTACATTAATAAATACATCCGCGATGCTCAAAATCCTAGCTTTCGCGAAAGTTTTTCCTGTTAGGCCAGATCCGAGTCGTGTATTAAGTCAGTTCAAAATTTTAAAAACTCATTCTGACCATTGCGGTGCGTTGATAGTTTCTGGCCATATGTTATTTTATTCTTTCCAATTTTTTTGTTATTTCAAACTAACGAAAAATAGCAAAAAGTGCAAAATTACCTGGATTTAGAGTTGGGGAAATGCTCTGTTTGGGAAGAACTAGGTACAGTTAACGTTTAACATATTTTCGATAGTACACACCTTATAATTGTTAAATATTAGAATGATTTACAAGAGGTCGCTAATGGTTAACGATAAAAATCGATGAAACTCTTTCCTATTGCATTGTTTTCGAAAATCTACCACTCGCGAGACAAACGCTGAGAACTAGTAGCACGAACACCTTGTATATCGCGTAACACAAATAAATAAACAATTAACAAGTTTCTTTTCCTTTTCAAACTTAAACTGGGTTAAGTTGTTTTTGCATCCAATGCCTCAATTAAAAAACATAGAGAAAAAGAGAGCATCGTTCGTCTGAAAGTATTAATCGATGAACTCTGCGCGGTCTTCGAATTCGTGACGTTAAACGTTCGCACTAGAACATCGGGAATTGTAATTTTCATTAGTCAAGTGCACGTCGCAAAGATACGCACGTAACTGTGCTTCATCTCTGGCAAATAGCGGTTGTATTTGTAGTACAGGTGAAGCCCATCTATCCGTCAGTTCTGCCTCACGCACATTGAGAAATGGTAGATTAATGTCACGTCAAAGTCGCGCGAAGTTACTGCCGCGATGGCAATTATCGTGCATGAGTTGCACTTTGGTACACTGTAGCGGACAATACTCGATTAGTTCAATTTATCCTGATGAAACGTGCAGCAGAGAGAAAGGATATCGTGGACGGCATCCACGCGTTCGAATATTTCGTGAAAGGAATCGTTTGTAATGCTGGAAATGACTGCCACTTGCAGCGGAGATATTACTCGAGTTGCGTGCTCCGTGGAGATACGTAATGGATACGTAACATCTGCTCTATTCAATCGCTTCTTTAATGCCATAATATACGTAGGGAACGGTTGAATGTACGCTTCGAATGAAACTTTGTTCTCCACTTGTTGCGCATAACATCACTCCGTTTCTGGCCATATTGCGCAACGAAGTTACGAGACTTCGTTGCGAGAGTACATGCAGCTTAAAATAGGGAAGCAACGGGCGCATTGTTAGCGGTGGCTGTCTCAAAACGCCACTAATTCTCCTCGTTTTATTGCCGAATCTGTTCTAACTTGCAACAACGTTGAATCAGAATTCGAAACAACGAAAAATTGGGCCGCTGAGGATAGAGTGAACGCGAACTCAACGCTTTCAAAAATATTTGTTACTTTATTAAACTGATCTATGACACGTTCCTGTTGGTATATTTTGTGGATTTATAGAGAAACGTTTGTTAGGGCGTTTACAGTGGTGCTGAAAAGCGTTTTTGTCGAAACACGTGTTTATTGAATTCGCCCTTGCTACCTTCATTCCCATTGTTCTTTGAATTTTTACTATTGTAGCCGCGTAGCAAAAGTGTCACGAATTTGAATTGTTTCGTTTTGTTACTAAGTCTCTTTTAACTTGCAAAAGCGTTGAATCAGAATTCGGAACAGCGAAAGCTTCCTTTCTGCATTTTTGATATCTCAGCCTCCGCAAGAAAAATAGTAGAAATTGAAAATTTTCTTCGATGTTGGGATGCATACGTTAAAAATGCAAAACTTTCGTCACATTTACATATTTTATGTATGTTTGCAAAAGAAATTTCATTTATATTTTTCAAAGCCAGTCTCTCATTGTCTACGACTAGCAAAATGTTTACGTTCAACATTGCCTATAGCGTAGATGTTCCAATTACTGCCATTTTACGCTTATCGCGCAACTGCGTTTAATTATTTTAGAAGCTATTTAACCTACGAATCGTTCCGATTTGAAGCACAACATTAGTTAGCATCTCTTTTATTTATGATGATTCTTTTTTATATTAAATATGATGTATTAATTACTAAATCATTGAAAATATATAACAAAGTCCAATGTCCCTCGTATTGTCATTTGAAAAGTTGTTACTTAAGTGGAAATGAATCTTACATATATTCGTAATTCAGTTTGTATGGCAGCTAGAAGATTAATCGTACAATCATCGCCTTTACTGCATTACAAAAATTTCCATACTTTCTACTTACAGTACATTAGTCGCGTTTTTATGCTCAAACGACACATTCGTTTCCTAATATTTATCTTTAAATATGTGTTATTATATAAAAATGAAATCCAAATTTGGTATTCAAATTTTTTTCTCTCGATTCAGCTTACATTATTTTGCTATTAAATAAAATAATTAAAGTGACAATTATAGGGATACTGACAGTAATTGGGACATCTACCCTGTTTATAGTAAAACTTTAAAGTGAAATATCTGAAGAACAAAAACTGATTTTGACGAACGGTATGAGTCTTCGAATTGCACTGTGTGTATACTACAAATTACACCCAGTCTTATCCTAAAAATTTATTTAAACGCCTAATGAGTAGGAAGAATTTCAGTTCCACGCGTTGGTATGTTTTATTTTTTACTGTTCTCGCTATTTTCTTGCCGTATCGCGTATCACGCGAGCGAAACTGTATAACGTGCGTCACGGAACTATTCATCCATTTATGGATAATCACGGCTTTCACTCTATTTCGCTATTAGGGGAATGTGCAACGGCGGCAACATATTGGCCGCGTATTTTCATTAATTTTTAATACAGCGTTCAGTGGTCTGGTTGAAACGTGACTTGAACTGTAACAGTCCGCAACTGCGTTTGACGGCTACGGTTATCTTTCAATTTGTATGAATGGCCGCGATTAAAGCGAGCCAAGCACGGTTTACCTCAATGAGAATAATTGGAGCCGTTCGAGTGAAATATTTGCGTATCGATAGACGGTGAACGGTGTCGCTTTCAAAGAGATTTTCACCGGTAATTTGCCATAATTCTGTGTTTCGCCGTGATTCATGGGCGCGTCAATATCGCCGGGCATTACAGCACTCTCCATTAAGAGAATAATAGGAAGAACAATGGGATGTTGGAGCAGAAATCTCTTATTAACCCTCGGAAGTCGAATAGTTTTCGACGGACGCGGTAGACGAAGGCAGAGTTACTTTGACCTATAATAGAATTTCTATGTGTATACAGTACCGCTAATAATCAGTCAAAGAACGTAAAGAGTTAGTGGAAATTTCTTTTAATTCAAAGTCTTGGAAACTTGATGGTTTGACATTTGATAGCTTGAAAATGTATGCGTTTGGTAATTTAAGATCTTGACACTTCAAAAGTATAGAAGTCCAAAACTTTAGAAATTCAAAGACTCAGTGTAATTTCGAAGGCTTGAGAATTGAAACGCTTGGAAATCCAAATGTTTGAGAATTCAAAGACAAAGAAATCTAAAAGTTTCATAATTCGAAAGACTTAGTAATTTCAGTGGATGGGAATTCCAAAAGCTTAACAATTCAAACGTTTGGAAATCCAAATACTTGATAATTGAGAGGCGTAGAAATCCAAAACAAACCGCTCATATTATAAAACAGCTACTCTTTGTCAGCAATCTCAACGATGCGTCTATTTAAAGATATTTATAAGAACATTTCGCATGTGTACCTCTCAGACACACCGCGAGCTTCCGAGAGTTAAGACATATTGTTATTATCGTAAATGTTCAAACATAGCTCATGTTATATAGGGTAGATGTACCAGGTACTGCCACTTTAAGGTTTTCGCGTAACTTTATTTAACTACTTTAGAACGTATTTAACATAAAGATCGTTCCAGTTTGGAGCATAATATTGTTTAACATGTTTTTTATTTATGAACATCTTTTTGATATGTTCAATATAATAAATTCACTATTACGTAATTAAAAATGTACAACAAAGTCGAATGTCCTTCGTACTGTCAATTGAAAACTTTTAATTTAAATAGAAACACGTTTTATATATATTTGCACATCAGTTTGTATAACAGATATAAAGTAAACGTATTGCCTTACTGAATTCTCACGCGTTCCATACTTTATAATTATATTGGTCACGTTTCAATGTTCAACAGTACATTCATTTTCTAATATTTATATATAAATAATAAGTGTGAACGAATACACAATGTCTATGTGTTGTTACGTAACCCGAAATCCAAATTTAGTATGAAAATTTGTTTACTTACGATTCTTTATACATTACATTGCTATTAAATAAACGAATTAAAGTGACAGTTATAGGAACGGTGAAAGTACGTGGGTCATTTACCCTATTGGGTTAAGTAATAAGTAATAACCATTTTTCAACCACTGCAACAATCCCACGGAACTAACAGTAAGATGATTAGAGACCGTCTTAAAACTGCAATTCATTTCCTCGATTAGTTGTCTGCATGTTTGCCGGCCATCCTTCAAAAGTGCCTTCAATGAGTCCTCGTCGAACTCCGATGGTCGAACGTGCCAGTTTTGAACTTCGCAAACCAATTTCAAGCAGTCCTTTCAGTCATAGCGTCTTCTACGTGCACGGCACAAATATCTCGTGCCGTTTCCGCGCCTTTTTGACCTCGATTGAAGGCGAAAAGAAGCAAGTGTCGAAAATGCTGTTTCTTATCGACTGGACACCCTATTTTTAAAGCCTAAAATTTGGGTAAAACTAAGTTACGTAAAAAGATAACTATAACAGCCTTATAGAACATGCGAAGGACTTTCTAGTGGTGTATTCCACTTGGACGTAACAGCAGAAAATCACGGTAAAGTAAATGACAGTGAAAAACAGTCGTTACTTTCTACACAACACAGTACGTATAAGAATACAGTCAAATTCATTTAAAAACCCAAAATCCGGGACTCTGAAATTCTCTAACCCAACATGGGAAAATTCGATTAAATCGTGACCATTGGTCCACTGTCTGGCAGATTTTCTTGCTGCTCGCGAGATTTCCGTAAAAAGGTGTCTTTGGACCGGGGAACCCTCGAAGCAAAAGTCCGCGAATCTTTTGTTCGCTTGTAGTGATCCCAGAGAAAGTGATTTCTGAGGTCGTGGCATCGATTCGTTCCCTCCATCCAAGACTACACGAAGTGGAAGACGAAGTAAATATTTTATCGCAGAGAATCTGCTTGCCTGAAAGAGAAAACTGTTTCGCGACTTTGCTCGTTATTCCGCGACGACGATGGCTCACTCTTTCCCGAGGTATTAACAATTGTTCATCGTCGCTCGCCCCGGCGGCTATTGTACCCGCGCGTATTCAGTGCCAGCTATCGTTTATCGTGACGCAGAATCGTTGAGAAAACCTTGCGTTAATTCAGAAGTTGAGCAGAAGACGAGAGGCGGATCCGAATAGCCTAGGCTGGACAATCGAGATCCTCGCGGTGAAAGGCGGGAACTTTCGAGTCCCGGCATAGTTTGACGCATTTCCCACTGCCTTGGCCGACAGGGGCGTATAGAATCTTTAGAATGGGACACGACAGGGCGTCTCAGGCTGCCCAGAGGAGTTTCATCCGTGCTGGAAATGCCTTAGTCCACGGAGCAACTTCGTACTTGTGTTTCGTCGCGTATAGCTGCTGGATAGTACAGCGAAACTGCGAGCTGACGACTGAGTTAAATGCTGCTGAATTAATTGTATCTACCGTTCGGGGATGTCAGATAGTTTTGAAGAGTATATAACGCGATTGAAAAAGATCGAGGGTACTTATCTTGATCTAAAGAAATGATTCGTGAAGAGGAAATTGGCATTTTCTAGCGTGGGATTATAAGGGTGGGTATGTGATTGTAAGGAATAACACAAACGTTGAGGAATTTTGACGATTGGCAGACTTTATGGAAATCGTTGCAACACGATATATTATACGTTCATGGTCATTCAAATAATCCTTCCGTAACATCCCGTTTAGACTTTAATGCTCCTCTTCGATCTACCTTACAACCACTACTATTTAGACCTCCCCTGATTTCATCCAACCTTAACAATCTTGATCTATTCACCAGAATTTGTCTACTAGCTAATAACTATCATCAACGCATCAAATTCTTCGCTAACAATGTCCATATCTTTAAACTTAATTTACACGGGACCTTGTCTTAATCATCGTGTATCTTATTCTTTGTATTTTTTTCTACGTAAGTGTACTCGCTGTATCTGTCCTTTCTTTAGTTTAAAAAGTGGGTTTTCACCCGTGGTAGAATTAAAGAAATAAATATAAGTTTTTAATGTGATCGAATGTTCAAATGTAGCTTACAATAGATATATTGGGTTGAACGAAAAGTTCGTGCCGCATTATATTTATATTGTATTTCATAATATTTTTTTTAAATATCCAATGATTAAATCTGAATGTACCTTAATTTAGTTGTTCAGGTTTAGTTTAAGGAAGGCCTTTGAGGTAGCAAGATGTTTCTATTATAACTATAAAGATATAAGCACAGTCACGTGAAGACTTCAATAATTGTATTTTTATAACTGGTAAATTTTATGGAAGGCATCTTAATGGGATTTATTATATGCCACTTCTAGATCGTTTACTATATCTTATATCTGTTACATAAACTGACGTGCTAATATATGTAAAATGTGTTTCTATTTAAATGACAACTTTTCAAGTGACAATACAAGGGAAATTGGACTTTGATGTGTATTTTTAATTGCGTAGTAATTCCTTCATTATATGCAACATATAAAAAAATGTTAATAAATAAAAGAGACATTGAACAATATTATGCTCCAAACTAGAACGATTTTTAGGCCAAGTAATTTCTACAATAGTTAAATAAAGTTACGCGATAAACCTAAAGTGGCAGTAATTGGTATATTTACCCTATAGGATACATGGAATTCCAACATCGTTTAATCGCCGTTTAGGATTCTCACCACAAGAATCAGCTTCCAGCATAAATAAATCTGTAAAATATAATGCAGCGAATGTTTCATGGTTCTTTGAGAGATTTCTCAGACTTTTTGTCAAAGAAATTCCTATCGAATTCCAGGGACAAAACAGTGTGGCATAGCAATATCCTCCAAAAATGAAGTTTATTGGGGAAGTTTTAAAGTCAGTTGAAGATCCTATCCCAGATTTTGTACCGAAAAAGTTTCTATCGAATTCTAGGATCAACAGCCTTTCAAAGAAATGCGAAGTTTGATAGAGGTTCCAAGGGTACTCGAAGAGCATTTAGGGTTTCATATCAGAGAATTCGCCTGGGATTGTAGCTATACCTACTTACGCTTGTCGAAGGCCAACATTATATTATATTAGGTGTACCAATGAATAATCCACTTATTTAAAAAACCATTGAAAATGTGTCATTTTGCACAGTCAGCTTAATTTTATAACAAAGTTTTATAGTAAACGTGATAAAAACAGGTTGATCTAAACAATAATAAGCGTAATATACATTATAATGTTACAATTTCGTATCTTTATACTTGTTTGAATGTGGATATCTTTTACTAAGTTTTCGCGATACTTTAAATTTCGTTCATATTTAATATGTACTGCATATGCAGAGATGTAATTGATGCACACAGCAACAATACTGCATTTGTAGTATTTTTTTTTACATGAATATGTTTTTGGTGTGTAAATGTTGAATGTATTAAAAGGCTCTTCTCCAATTTCATCTATTATGAAATTTAAATAGGAAAATATCCGCGATACAAAATATACTGTTGGATTCCGGGAGAATTGACAACACGTAGAAGATAACTCTTAGAGACTTTATTAATACGGTTACTGCACTCGACTAGTGAATACGGAAATCTGGCGGTTCTATGATTTTGCGGGCTTTTAAGTACCATTTTTGGGGATGACTAATGGTAAGGACAATGATCGACGAAGAGGGCGACTATGGAAAGGTACGGAGTACAGGATGACTAGGAACTGAGATTAGGGTGTTTGTCAGATGCATTTGGTTTAGGATGAGTTTATGGTGTTTACAGTGTGAGTAGTCATGTTGGTTATCCAACAATACAATGTAATGTACGTATCGCTTATTTACTCTAATAGTGATACAAGTTAAACGACTGCGATCTTCGGTGTATAAAATAAGTTGGTAACCAGTTCAAATTCTCAATTCGTCTTTTCAAATTGTATCACTATTACAGGAGGTCGGATAATCGAGGGTCTACCGTACTGAACTTGACAACAGAAATAGATTATTCATTGATACATCAATAGATAGCAGCTGACAAGAAAAGAACCGCCCGTTTGAATGGATGATACATAAGACAGAGTACATAGAACAAGAAGGGTATCCAAAGACAGCGGACGTATTAAAGTAAACTCTGCAAAGTCAGGTGAACTTTCCTCTGTCCTCCACGGAGCTCGCAGCGAAACTGGCGCGTGCGCGCGCGATAGTTTGATACGTTAATCCGTTAAGTTGGAGAATTTATCGAGTTGAAACTTGGTTTAATCTGGGACCGATGTAGACGCAAGCAGCCAGAGAGGAGCTGTGCTCCTCCTGTAGCCAGGCACTGTAATGTACACCGAGGCTAGACAGATACGAAACCGGGCAAGATAGAGCGAGACGGGGTTGGATAGTGTCAGTGCTAAGGAGAATGAAAGGCAGAGGGATAGTAGAAGCGCCGTGCACAGGCCTTGACAAAGACAGAGAGAGGGTGGAGGAGTTAGGCTGGAGACCTTAAAAGCGACAAGACACGAGCCGCTACGGAGTTATTTCTCCGGCGTCTTGCTGTGCTCGGGGCTCGTCAAGGTAAACCAACTCCATGAATTAATTAGTCGGCAAACGACGAAACGAACGTTCTTGGCTACTCTCTGGTCGAGGCATGAAAAGGTTCAGTATTCTTATTTAGTCGCGTGTACACGCGTAAACGCGTAGCTGGCGGGCTGGCTGCGAAGAAAGCTAGAGGCAGCGTGTTTGCGAATTGGCTCAACGAGACAAATAACCGGAGATACGAACGGAGCGAACTTTGCACCGTCGAGTTTAGACAATGGTGCTTAACTGCAGAATTCATGAATCGTCGATGACTCGGTTCGTCGCTCGTCGAATTTCCAAGGGGACAGAGAAACGGACAATAAACCGGGGGTGATAGAGAAAATGTCTGTCATTGAATAATCTGCATTGATGTCTCGCAAAGGAAAAGAAAGATACGACACGGGCGAGGGGGGGGGGGGGGGGGGGGGGGGGGGAGAATTTAAATGGGAAACGACGACGAAGTTGGTAGAAGCTGAAAGTATAAACGTTGGAGTATTGACTAACAATAAGTACAGGATAGACCCCCTCATTTATAAAAATACGAATTCAATAGTATGATAACGTGTTTCATTTTAATTATCATACACTATAATAAAGGGATACGTTTTTGAAACTGTAATCTACGATTTCATGATCGATACGTTATACCGACGTTCATGAAGCAAATGAATGTGTCTTCGTAGCTGCGTAATTATTTGTTACGATTGCCAAATTCAGTTTATTGTGTAAAGCTTTTAGTGGATCGATTAATGTATACGGATTATAGTGACATTGAAAAAGTGGATATGATATTAGAACTTGAAGATTGAAAAAAGCAGAACTCTGTGTTACACAAGAAGTTATGTAATTTGAACACTTGTAAAAATTCATTTGTTTTATAGACGCCAGTGTAATGTATAGACGACAACGAAATCGTAGATTACAATTTCAAAAACAAATCTCTTTATTATAATATTGGATGATTAAAATGAAACATGTTACCATATTATCGAATTCGTCTTTTTATGATGCTTAAGAATGTGACGAAGAAAATATATAGTTCTATTTAAAAAATACAAAATGATACCAGTTTTTTTAATATACGTAGTTGCATTTCCTTAAATTCGTTTTTATTCGTAGATTTTTCATTTAATACCAACTGTTATTCAAAACATGTTTTTGTTAAGCTATTAGAAACAGTTCAAATACCATGGTGACCAATTCGCAGATTATCCTCTATACATTATTACATATCTGAGTTTCAGAGATCAATTGTGTCGAACACACTTGATCATCGCAATATTCATTTATAATCTCCATAGTTTTAAAGCCGCTGTTGTCTTATTCTACTGTAAACTAGTAATGCCGCATGTGACTTTGAAATGATAAGGAGGCTAGGTAATCCCCGGATGATTCCATATAAGAATAAATAGTTTAACCTATGCTTCGTCGATGGTTGGAGAAACTAAGCGACGCAGTTCGAGGGACGAGGGAGTAAACGGGGTAGTAACGTTTATTGGAAGTCGGAGTTACGTAGTCCCCGAGGATGGAATAGCAGTGAATAATACAGTCCGATACGTATCCCCTGTTTCTCTATCACGCGACCTATGATAGCACCTGATTCCGCGGCTGGAAAAAAAAAGCCGAATGGACGTCGAAAGAGAAAGGGGAAGATACATAAATATAAATCTAGAAAATGAAGAGAAGGGGTAGGTGGAACGCACACAGGGAGAGGCAGTCGAAGATAAAGGAAGTTCGTAGTGTGTGCTCGGATCCCAGGAGTGCACGAAACTTTTCGAGAGCTTTCCGACGGCACCCCAGGGAATCGGGCCACGCATACGATGTTCGACTCTCTCGCCGACGACGGGATCCTCTCATAATATTTCTCGAAATCCTTCAAAATTCCGCGGAGGGAAATTTTCTCGAGCGTCGCCTCCATCTCTGCTGTACAAACAGCTTTCGCGTTCGGTTGGGGATTTATGAAGAGAGTTTTCCAGGGCGAGAATCGCTCGCCCTGCTACTACTATTTGTCAACGAGATAAATCCTTCGTTCACGCGGTTTACAATTACGCGCACGACGACGAATCGATTTTCTCGCGTCGCGTCGCGTCGCGTCGCATCGCGCGTCGCGGGGAAAAATAATTGCCGCTTTATCGTACACGCCGCCGCGCCGCGACAATTGACGGCAGTCTGGAAACCGATTTCCCGGCGACCCGGCGACTCTTTTCTCGAGTAGTCGATTAAAACGGCCTGCGCCGAAATGGTGATCCCAACACGAGCGCGACACGTTCGGGGAAAAATTGATCACTTCCGTCCGATAGGAAATCTGACCAATAGAAGGCTTAATACCTTTCTCGATACCCGTCAACGCGGTCCACGAAGCCACGGCGACGATAATACTGCCGCCAGACATCAGTAACAATTTATCCAATGAACACATCCTGTTATCTGGTCCGCACTCCAGCGGACACTTCCTCCAAGCCAGCCAACCGAGTAATAGCTGTATCAAGTAACGCTCTCGCCTCGTTCTCTCGCTCTGTACACGTATTCCAGTGCGTTTGCTGTGCTACTGGGCGAGCAATCGTTCCCTCTCTCAAAGGACCTCCATTTGCCATTTACACTAGGAATCAGTGCCAGAGCTGATACTAGGGTGTTTGATATCGCAAAGACACGGTTATAACTATTTCAACTATGGTTTCTTGTAGATTGATACGCGCGATCGTAATCCTTCCACGGTTACACGCAATTCGATCTGTGTGAAGTTCCTTAAAGCGCAAGTGGAAGATTTCAAGATTCTCTTTTGTCGTTTAAATTGTTACGCTGTCCCTAGATTAGAACTGTGAAAAGTGTTAACCATTTATACTAGGAATCAGTACCAAAACTCATATCAGGATGTTTGGTATCGCAAAGTAACGTTATAACTTGGTTAAAATTTCGATAAAAGGTTTGCGGCTTAAAGATAAAACATTGCTTTCGCATTCGAATAAAAACCCTCTCTACTTCAGTGCATTTCATCCAGCGTTGTTGTGATGCTTTCATGTCTACTTTGAAATACGTTTTTGTTTCTATCAGTTCATCATCGGAAAAATATCGTCAACCACTGTGAAATTTTTTCAATTCTGGGAACAGATGAAAGCCTGATGGAGCCAAACCTGGTAAATACACAGGATGGGGAAGCAAAATCTTCATCTGTGTTAAGCCTTTTTTAACGAAAAACTCAATCACGTCACGATGCGTATTGGATCGATTGCTTCAGCGTGCGCTTGTACTTAAATATAAAATACGATTTGTTTGTTAATTTTAGATACTTTGATATATTTCGCACCAGATACAACTTTTTTACTCTCTCTCTCTCTGAACTGAACTGCAAATATGCTCGAACTCGCTACGAGAACTTACCACGCAAAGATACACACACACATACGTCATCATAAACGCTTAGCTTATACAAGTAACACAAGGTGTCACGATTACAACAGATCTAATAACTCAAGATCGACAATGCAGATGTCGCAATGCTCAATATTGTCCATTTCACCGAGGGAAACCAGATGACTTCTTTAATTTAAATTTTTCAATAAACTGTATGGTAGATCAACATCAAACTTATAGGTTATGCATAAAATACGTGCAACTTCAAGATGTGGAAAGAAAATTTGAACAAAATCATCACCTGTACGTGAAGCTGCGAACTTTCCAAATGGTCCTCGTAGAAGATCCCAAGACTCTCCTCCATTCTCTAAGTTATTACGCATTCCTTGAATTACACCTACGGAGGAGTGTTACCCATCCAGGCAACCGAAACGCTGAGCACACAGCCTCCGTTATGGGCTAGGCAGCAAGTTAATGGAAGTAAATAACTTCTGGATCGATAGCGTTTGTTTCGTGCGTTCTGTAGCGCGCCCAGCACCCTTCATAAATTTTCAGCAGGCCACCATCGCATCGGCTGGAATATAACCGCCGCGCCGGAGGTTCAATCGCAGCTCCCCGTGTCCATGCAAGCGGTACCATCGTGCGATCTTTAAAATTCGAAGTCAGTCTCCGAGTATTCCCCAGTCCCAAAGTCGCGATAGCACGGTCAATTTCGCGACCCCGTCCCCCATACAGTTCCTTCCACCATAGAGACAGAGAGAGAGAGAGAGAGAGAGAGAGAGAGAGAGAGAGAGAGAACGGAATCCTGAAATCCGTGCACGATCCTGTAGCTATGAGGCACGGACTGTCGTTTGTATGCCGACCGAACGTTTGTGCATCGTACGTAGCCGCTTGTCAGACGGCAATGTCTGATAATACAAAGCCCCATACTGCATGCGGCTTTCCGTCCTATACTGCAATCAGTACGAACAATCAGTTTGTGGAATAGCCGCCGCTGGACATATAATCGACGTCTTCCGCTGATTCACCGGCTTAAAATACGATTATAATTCCCTTTTGTCCGCTAAATCGTCCTGCCGCGCATCTAGTATCTTTCGGCTTTCGATGAAACACATCGCATATGCTGGCGCCCATACGCACCGTATCGATAGCGGTTCAATACTCCGTATAGGTATTCCATGGGTTTCGTACGAGGGCTAGCATCTGTGGAAAAAGAGAGACACTTTGGACCAGCTGCCTTCGAGATTCGGGGCTACTTCGTCACAGACCAACGCTTCGTCTATTGCTTCGTCGAGGACTCTTCTATCCTTTGATTTTCCGCATATTTTTCCTCCGGTCCAGTCTGACCGATTCTTCCGAGGGTTTCTCTGACCCTTTGTTACGACTTGCTTACTTCCCTCCTTTTCTCTTACTCCATGGAAGTATTTTCCTTTTATGGGCTCCGCTTTATGACTTCTGTCTTTTATTTGGATAAAGTCTGTGTGTGGGAATCTCAATGAACTTCGTATCGTAGGATAGTTAACATTGGTTTATTTAGCGGACAAAGGTCCGTTTGTACGTACACGACGAGGAAAAAAGAAGGGAAAGTCGATACAGTATCTGACGATGATTACGGTTAGGAATGTTGTTAACGAGTTGTTTGACTAAATTTATTATTATTGGATACAATCGATTGTTAATACTTTGTAACCGGTTAATTACTTTTTTAATGCGTTACACAGAAACAATGTTCTAGTTATTGATTCAATAGTTATTTGCTATATGTGTATACAACATATTTGAAGTATTATTTGAGTTAGAAAGAAATATCTTTACTTATTTTTTGACATTACTATTATAGTTTGTTTGAATTATTCATGTTACTAACAGAAGTATGCGTATTGTGATTAATTGTGTTTGAAGGATTTTGCTGTGTTACTTTCAGTACGTCAACGTACACTGTAAACGTTTTTTAATTCACCTCATGCTGTGAACTCATAAGATTTTGAATAGGTAAAAGTCTCTGAAAAAAAGCTGAGAAAATTCTGGTAACATCTTCAAACAAATTGAGAATGAAAAAAAAAGTATATTATTTTTTCAATTATACGAAGTGAAAAAGGAACTGTATGGTTTTGGATTGAAAAAGCTGAAGTCAACTTGATTCCGATTTACAGTGTAAAGGTTTAGATGAATTTTGTACGTCGATTACGACAGACATTCAATAATGGAAATTATTTTGAGCATCAAAATTGTCTTTGATCTCGTAAGTAATATCGCTTCTTGCTTAACTTTGTAAGCTATTAACACTTCCATTCGTTTTTAATTATCGATTTATGAAACACTGATCTCTATAATTTGTACAATGTTTCAAGATATCTTTCGATTTCTTCTTCAAAAGTTTTGGATACGCCTATTTAAAAAATCTAGCCAACGACATTACTTATAGGGAGACACTGAATTTTGTGAAAAGGCAGCCAATTAATTCGCGTCCGTAATAATACCATTTCCGAAGAATTGCATAGCACTCGAGAAGAAGTGGGTATTAAAATTAATGAGACGAAGTAGAGGAGGGTTGCCGATATGGTAAAATATTATCGTTCGATCAGGTATGAATTTCAGAAGGCCAGATATGTATATATACCTCGTCTCTCAAAATACTCCTTTGAAACTCGTAATTTCCATTCGGTCCACATGAACTTCCAGAAGCCACTGCGAAGCCAAATAGACAGTATTTCTCGAAACCAAACACCGTTGGCCGTGGTATTCCCTTCCCTACATTCGACATTGCCCATACGCACCCTCAATCTTCCTGTCCACCTTCCGCTTCGTCCCTCTCCGTGTCCCTGATTTGATTACCATTCGCACACCTCTACCGTCCTCCCTCGATGCTGTCGGTTATCGGTTGCCCCAACCCGCCCTCTGACCACTATACACACACGCCTCTTTATCCTTCCACTAATCCCTTCCGCTGTCTCTGTCTTTCAATCCCTCTGCGGTCACTATACACGCAGCTTTCCCTTTATCTCCATCAGTTTCGCATCTCTCTCTCTTTGGACTAGCATCGTACACGCAGCTACCTTTCCACCCTTTCACCAAATCTACCAATCCCTTCCCCGGTACCCCCTTCAACCAATTCATCCCTCTTTTCTTTGTCAATGCGTCCCTTTCTCTTGCCGATCCTTTGCGGCGCGATTCACAGCTATCGCGTATAGATAGCTAGCGAAACGGGTCGCTGCGAAGGCTACGCTGATTCTCTACCCCACAATTCTGTATGACAAGATTCTTTCCGCTGTAATTCCGTTCGCTGTAATTCTTTACATCGCCCGATTACACTGTGCAACACGAATTTGGGTCTCTAATAATGAATAGACAATTCTCGTAGATTTTTGTGCGCTGAATACGAATCTGCAAACCGTTTTCCTCCTACACGTACAGTTTTTGCGAAATTTGATTTTGAAAAAAAATGCAAATTTTCAACTTTGAAATGATTTTGTGGTTAAACGATAAGAGTTTTTCGGTTTCAATCAACGCAGAATTATTCTAGGAACTCTCCCAAATAAAATGATAGAAGTTATTGTTACATCCAAGATATGCAAATATGTTTAAACAATGATCAAAGTGAAAATGACACCCGAAACGCAGCAATTTTCGCGGATATTCTTCAATTTATTTTCAAAACTAAAGCTGTAGGAGGGAATCCAATCACTCCACGCGATAGAGCAGACATTTTTCCTACGGAAACGACCAAAGAATACTGTTGGCCCGCTTTTGTTTCGAATACAGAATCAAAATAGTTTGGCAAAACGCGTGAGACCGGCAGTGATCCTCATCGCCGGCCAGCGCCTCTCCTGTCGCTCAACGTAACAGAACCGACAAACGCGTGCGCCGCTCTCATTTAGATACAGCATTGTACTTATTATTTATGTATTATTACTTTTTTTATCTATGAACTATTTGTTGACAAAAATACGAATTTTAAAGTATATATACCTAAAAGTGATTTCTTCTTGCCTGACGTTTATGTGACCCTTTTGCCTCCCTTTTTAACTGCCAACAGTAATCTGCTAACATTGCAGCACTATCTTTTCCATAATAGCGGTTTTCTATTACAGATATACCTATAGATACATAATATTTAAACTGCATAAATTCTCACATTGACACTTCGTACACTAAGACACAGATATATTGATACATCATTCCATTTATGAAAACGTCTGTTAATTTAAAATAAACAGGATTTCCGTATTTTCGAAAACAGTATAAGAATGATCTGTCTTCGCTAATATAATTTCTAGTTTATGTTGATTTCCATTATTGCTTCGAATTCCAACGAAAACACATCTGAAGAAATCGATGAAACATCTTCGTCAAAGGGTCACGTTCATTTCATCAATCAAGCTGATTTAAATGACTTGGTACGTGATTTAAATTTACCAAAAACAGGCGCCGAATTATTGGCTTCTAGATTGCAACAATGGAATCTTCTTGCACCAGATACACATGTTACGCATTACCGTAAAAGATGTGAAATATTTAAACCATATTTTCTTTTGCAACAAAATTTGTGCTATTGCCCTGATGCTGATACCTTATTGAAAAAATTAGGTTTTAAACATACAGCCGCAGAATGGAGACTTTTTATAGATTCCTCTAAAAAAAAGTCTAAAAGCAGTTTTATTGCACAATGGCAACACTTATCCTTCTGTACCAATTGCATACGGTATAAGAATGAGGGAAACGTACGAAATTTTTAAAATGTTATTAAATAATATAAATTATAAAGAATACAATTGGCACATATGTGGTGATTTAAAGGTCATAGGTTTATTAATGGGACTTCAAAGCGGCTATACAAAATATTGTTGTTTTATGTGCGAATGGGACAGTCGGGCAAGGTCAGACCATTACAAAGTTAAGAAATGGCCAATGAGAAGAAATTTCAATCCAGGAGAAAAAAACATAAAATATCCTAATTTAGTTGATCAAAACAATATATATTTACCGCCATTACACATCAAATTAGGAATTATGAAAAATTTTGTAAAAGCCATGGACAAAAACGGAGCCGCATTTCAGTATTTAAAGACAAAATTTCCAGATTTATCGGAGGCAAAGATAAAAGAAGGTATCTTCATAGGACCGCAAATACGAACACTAATGCAGGATACACAATTCGATTGTAAAATGGTACATGAAGAAACAGAAGTATGGAATGCATTTAAAGAAGTGTGCACACATTTTCTTGGGACACATCGATCACCGGATTACGCCCAAATAGTAGGAAAATTAATTAAAGCCTGCGAAAAATTGGGATGCAATATGTCCCTCAAAATGCATTTCCTACATTCGCATTTGGACTTCTTCCCTGAAAACCTTGGTAACGTAAGTGACGAACATGGCGAACGATTTCATCAAGATATATCTGTGATAGAAAACCGCTATTATGGAAAAGATAGTGCTGCAATGTTAGCAGATTACTGTTGGCAGTTAAAAAGGGAGGCAAAAGGGTCATATAAACGTCAGGCAAGAAGAAAGCACTTTTAGGTATATATACTTTAAAATTCGTATTTTTGTCAACAAATAGGTCATAGATAAAAAAAGTAATAATACATAAATAATAAGTACAATGCTGTATCTAAATGAGAGCGGCGCACGCATTTGTCGGTTCTGTTACGTTGAGCGACAGGAGAGGCGCTGGCCGGCGATGAGTATCACTGCCGGTCTCACGCGTTTTGCCAAACTATTTTGATTCTGTATTCGAAACAAAAGCGGGCCAACAGTATTCTTTGGCCGTTTCCGTAGGAAAAATGTCTGCTCTATCGCGTGGTGTGATTGGATTCCCTCCTACAGCTTTAGTTTTGAAAATAAATTGAAGAATATCCGCGAAAATTGCTGCGTTTCGGGTGTCATTTTCACTTTGATCATTGTTTAAACATATTTACATGTCTTGGATGTAACAATAACTTATATCATTTTATTTGGGAGAGTTCCTAGAATAATTCTGCGTTGATTCAAACCGAAAAACTCTTATCGCTTAACCACAAAATCATTTCAAAATTGAAAATTTGCATTTTTTTTCAAAATCAAATTTCTCAAACACTGTACGTGTAGGAGGAAAACGGTTTGCGGATTCGTATTCAGCACACAAAAATCTACGAGAATTGTCTATTCATTATTAGAGGCCTAAAAAAAAGTTAAAATTTGTTGCACAGTGTTATCTGTTTCGCAATCTTCTACATCGCGATGTGCTGCGCTATAATTTTCTACGTTGCGATTTCTTACGCTGCGATCCTTTATGCCGCGATTCTCTACGTCGCGATTATCTACGCTGAACTACCCTACGCAGCAATTTTGTGCGCCACAATTCTTTACGTCGCGCGATTTTCTACGCTGCATTTCTTTGCGTTGCGATTCTCTAAGCTACAAATCTTCTTCATCGCGATTCTTCGTGTCGCAATCCTCTACGTTGCCATTCTTTGCGCTGCAATTTTCTACATCGCACATTTATCTGCGCTGCAATCATCTACATCGCCATTCTTTGCGCTACAGTTCTCTACGTCGCGCGATTATCTACGCGCCAATCCTCTACGTCGCAATTTTCTGCGCTACAGTCCTCTACGTTGCGATTTTCTACGCTGCAATCCTGTATGTCGCGATTTTCCACGTCGCAACCCTCTACGTCGCGATTCTCCGCATCGCAATCCCCTACATAGTGATTCACAGCTCTCGCGTATGAATAACCTTCAAAACGGATCGTCCCAAAGGCCACGCCGCGCCGGTTCTCCACCCGCATATGTTGCTACCATTCAGTAGAATAAGCATGGGTTATGCAGCTATACCGCAGTGACCATCCCGTTTATAGCTTTGTCTCGCTGCATCAGATATTATTGGTGTAATGCGGCCAGCGGACCGAGTCTCTTCCATATCTATCGAAACAGTAACGCAACACTCGCGCGTCTACAGTCTACAGTCACGAAGCGAATATGCGAGCAACGATGACGGTTCTCTCTGAGCGAATGGACGCGAAACGCCAGCTTGGCGCCCGATTCAATACCCGGTGTCATCGCGTTGATACGCTCAAAGGCTCGTTCCGGCCGGAAGGTCGCTGGATATCGTGAAGCGTCATCGAACCGTTGACGGGTTTAGAATCGGTTTCAGCTAATCATACGCTACCCACCAACCGCTGTCGTTCACCGGTCAATACGGTTTTCAGAGATTGACACATATCGCTAATTAGTATTCCAGGACCGTGATCAATGCTATCACAACCGCGTTGCTCTCGAAAGTGAGATGCACTCCTAATCTGAGGGCCCAAAATCACGGGATTCTATAGCGTGATTATGAAGAGGGTAGGAATGTGAGATGCCCATTTCATTTTTTGGTCTAGGAAGTACCAGAATAGTAGTAAGCGAAAAATCAGACGAATAAGTGTGGGATGACGAGTGTCCGTGTGAATGTATGAAGCATGCCTGGCGCCAGTGAACGATGGACGGAGCGAAACGTTTGGGACTGTGCGAAAGGGGCCTACGTGTCAGGGTGCGTTTATTTTTAGGTTTGTGTGGAAAGTGCGTGTGGTCCTTTCCCGAAGTATGAAAGTGTGTGAATGCGTGTATAAGGGTCTTAAAGGATGAATGCGACGCGTGAGGGTTAGTCTAGGAAAAGGTCGAGTTTGGGGTGTGTCTTAGGACAGCAGCATAGAAAGAATAGCGTAGCACATCGTGCGGTGTTAGTTACAGCGTTGTAATAGTTAATACATTTTAATAAATATAGTTCATAAAACCTACGTCTCAATCTCACACCTAGTATCCCTACATAAGTTTAGGAAGTTTCATATGAAACGTGATGTATAAACATAAGTATCGTGCAATTTATAAAACTGTCGAATTTTCTCTTTTCCTCAAATTAAGGTAAAATCGGACAAGTAGAAATTCGAGTAGCAATATGAGACAGTGTCACTTTTGAGAAAAATAAATCATTAAACTGCGTTACTGTAAAAGGAATGTACCCATTTAGGAATAATTTATAGAGTCTACAACTTCCGATACGTCAGTGAAGATAATTTGGATCAATATGGAACTTATGCGTCAATATCTCAGGGGTTGAAGACTCGCACTGACGATTAATAAATATTTTACTCGTTTCTCGTACAAAGTTCGAAATTTACGTAGAAACGTGACTCCCCTTTTCAGGGACTAACACATATCGCTAATTAGTATTCCAGAATTCGAGTCAGTGTTATCATAACCTCGTTGCTCTCGAAAGATAATACCATTTCGAATCTGAGGTCCCAAAATTCACGAGACATGAAATAGAGATTATAATCGGAATTATAAAATAAAGAAGACGTTAATTCCGAATCAACTATTTAGATTTCCGACAAAAATAGCACATGAATGGATAACTTCATTTCTGGAAAATTGAAGACTCGCGCAAATTCCCTGTAAGATTAACAGATATTTTACTCGGTCCTCGAATAAAGTTCATATAAAAATGTTACTTCTAGATCATTCCCCGATGGAGTAAGAATATTACACGAACCAGCTCTATTCATTTGGATGATGGACTCGGTGTGGAGGCCGTAATCGCGTTTTCGTCGAATCGAGCAGTCGCTGATATTGGTTTTAATACGAATGCGAACCTGCGGGGGGAGTACACGTAAATTCCATGAATGCTGTCCGTTGTATCACGATATCGACGCAGAAATTGAATTAATAGATGTTGCTGGGCGGACGTTGCATGCGTGTAACGGAGAAACGTGCTCGTCACTCGTTCGCTGATGTAATTCACAATTGACGTGCTCCGCTATGTTCCTAAAATCCGAGATTACAGGGTATAGATCTCTATGAAAGGCTTCGAAATCTCCCTCCATGTCTATATGAAAGGTTGAAAGTCAAAAATAGCTCTTCGTGTCCTCGCCTAATTGTCCATTATTCGTCAGCTACGCCTCACTAATAGATAGCGAATCTTCGTGCAACTTCACATTTCTGTCGCCAAAATTAAAGAAACGCGTGTAAACTTGCCAGATTCGCCTTACTAATGGTACTTCAAGAGGTATGCAACTTTTATAGAGGAAATGTACCAATTACTGCCACTTTAAGGTTATCACGTAACTTTGTTTAACTATTTTAGAACGTATTTAACCTGAACATCGTTCTAGTTTGGAGCATAATATTGTTTAATATCTCTTTTATTTATGAACACCTTTTTTATATGTTCAATATAATAAATTCATTACTACATAACTGAAAATGTACAACAAAGTCCAATGTCCTTCGTACTGTTACTTGAAAACGTTTCATTTAAATAGAAACACGTTTTCAATATCTTAACGCATCAGATTATGTAACAGATATAATATATATAGTGAACGTATCGCTTTACTGAATTATGACACGTTCCATACTTTATAATTATATCTTTCACGTTTTAATGTTCAACAACACATTTGCCTCCTAATATTTATATATAAATATTAAGTGTAAACGAATATACAATGTCTACGTGTTGTTACGTAAACCGAAGTCCAAATTTAGTATGAACATTTGTTTACTCACGATTCGTTATACGTTACTTTGCTATTAAATAAACCAGTTCAAGGGGCAGTTATAGGAACAGTGGCAGTACGTGGGTCATTATACCCTAGCTTATATCCTGAAAGCTATTATGTAACTATGCCTAATGTTCCATACATGTCATAAGGAATCGGTATGCTACCGTCCTACAAAAGCACGTCGACTTCAGAATCACATCCGCATTGAAATTATTAGGCGACCAAAGTGTTCCTTTTTTCGCACACAAAATAAACCTCTGCGAATTTTCCGGCGGCGATTGCGTACGTGCTTTAACGCGAATCGCGTTGTTTAATTAAGCGCCGCAAACAGACAACACGTGTCTTATCGCCGGTGGCAAAATTAATGCGTGAAAATTGCAATTGCGTCAGGCGACGAAGCTTCCGCGTTGCATTTCCCACCAAGGCACCATCCGCTTTGCGCGCACCAAGGTGCATCCAGAGACGGGTGGCACGCTTGCGAAATGTACTAGTCGAATTTTCCGTTTCATTAACCTTGGCTCTTCGCGCGCCCATTAACGGATCCGCGCCTCGTATTTATGCATCGGTAATTAAGAGGTAATTAAAAATACCGGGGATATTTGGATCGGTAAATAAACGGGAACGAAAGCCGGTGGCTAGCGCGCGCATTCCCCTCCCAAGATAAATCGAACGCCTATCTCTCGATCGTATAATGTAGCCTGGATTTAAACGGCGGCCGCTAATTGCGCACGCTATTCCGGAACCATTTAAATTGGTTCACCGCGACAGATCTAATCGTTCCAACCGTCCGTTTCGCCAAGCCACACCCCTTTCCGAACACCCTACTGGCAATTCTTTTCTCTACGCTGGATTCGGTTTCCTAAACTACCCTTTCTGTACTTGTTACCGGAAATCTGCTACTTCGGTAGGAAATTTTTTGTGTCAAGTTTTCCCTTTCACGGGTAACCGTCGATTTCCACGGTAGATTGGTTTTTCAAACGTACCTTGTAGTTCGGATCTATATCTTATTCGTAGTGATATTAAAAAGGGTAGGTTTTACAAATAAAACTGTGTGTAATATGTATTACTTTTTAGAGCTACAGTCGGACGCATAAGTGTTCGTCCACCTATTGTGCCCAGCGTATGTAGTAATTAGGTTGCGGTTCTTTATCCAAATTTGTTTGTTTGTAAATATAAATAAAGAAATGGAACACGAATATAGATTGCCTTCACCTTCCAAATATTATGAAATATATTATACTTCGGTCATTTTGTACATTTTTGCACATTTAAATTGTCTATAATTGCATAAAGATCGGCAGTCTGGTAATGATAACTAAACATGCATACATACAATTGAAATCAACAATTTCTAGGAATATTAGCTCACTCTGTACTAATAAAGATTAACTTCAATATTTTTTATTCAATCTTCCGTGAACGATATGGAGCTAAAGTAACCCCAACGATTTGAAAACTGCTGTAATATTTTCAAAATATACGCATATACACATAATACATTTTCAAAAGAGGTCTCGGGTTTCGTGTAGCTGGGATTGAAGCGTTTCTACTTCGTATCAAATGATATGTTTGTGAATGGATGAAGCTAAAGGTAATACAACCCGTACATGGTTCACTGGGAACGTTGGACAAAAACGGGTGAATGAAGGCTAGACTGCGGATCTTTATGCAAATTCAAATCTTTATAACCACAACTGAAGCAGTGACACCAAAATGAACATTAATTTCACCCTCTACATATTATAACGAGCTGCCTAGTTCTAATATTTGATGCATTTTTACACGTTATGTGCATCGTGCTCCTTTTTTGCAGCTTCAGATTTCCCATAAATGCATAAACATCCGCAATCGAATCATAACTTCTGCATGTGTTCGTGCTTTTACTTTTCGGTAGAAATCTCTTAAAACCTTTTCTCATTATCCGGCTTTTGCCATCCGGTTTTCGAAAATAAGTGAAATTACGTGTATCTGTTTTCGTTGTTTTTAACTAAAAGGACAAGGATCGCAATATTCATTTCCCATCAGATGACGCGAACCGTGAAAATGCTCTTACCGTTTTCAATTGTTTCTAATAATATTGAAGACATTTTTATCTCTATCAACAACACTACGTTCTACTTTCATTGCAATTAGACCGTTAGTTATCACGGCGAGTGTAACTCGTGGTTACAAGGCAAGGGGTTAATACCAATCAGCAATATTTTTGTCCAGCAAATAAAGGATCGCAGAACGAGACAAGGTTCTAGTGTACGCGTAGAATAGGGTGCAAGCAATGGGTGCAAGAATTCACGGGTCGTTGGCCGTTGGAAATCGCGGCTGTCAGTGGCTCGCAGAATTTTAGTGACGCGTCGAAAAATTCCGGCGTCAAGCCGCGACAGGCGACTGAAAAACAAGCAGAACCTGTCCGAGTTTTATTCGATTTCAGTGCGCTACGATTATCGGACTGTCGCGCGCGTGAACGCGCCGGACGCGAGCTGAAATTCGATTTCTGGCCGGCCATTGACGGAGGAATGAACTAAGTTCGACTGTTATCCGATTGCGCGATACGAGTGAAGTGCACTCCACCTATGAATGGACTTGGCTACTTCAGTTTAATGAGATCTCGCTTAAGCGGGAACCACCCTGTACGTAATGAAGATCGAAGTTAGAAGGGGTGCGTCGCATGGGGCGAATAGAGTACTCCCCGCTTAATAGACGTAGGCTTAGGGCCGCGACGCGTCTATTACGGAGGGAGATAGGCGCTTTGAGAATCGTCGGCTGTTATCTCTGAATTGCGATGGCTCGCTCGCTTCTTCAATGCATTGGAAACGCGAACGAGGAACATTGAGTGCGAAGCAAACACAAAAAGAATATAGATTTGGCTCGTTGTAATTCAAATTCATACAAATTTTCATTGCGCCAGTGACCCAGCGATTCGATTCGAATAAGCAACCCATAATTGTAAAGCAAACATTTCAATAATTCTGCTGCTTTTTATTTTGATATTTGGATGATTCATCGTTACTACCCCTGGCAAGAAGTTTTCGGTTAAATGTGAGAACGTGGAATTAAGGACACTAAAGTATTCGAGGTGCCAAATGCTGCTCCACAAATAGAAAAACATATGGGAGGTTACATGAATATAACGTAAAATAAATGGGAAAAGGGAAAGAATAAAAGTAATCGTTTACTATCAAAAAGAAAACAGCGAGGAAAATAAATTTACTTAACAGTAAAACGATATTTTACCTAACATTTATATTACTTAATATTTTTTAATATTTCTATGTCCACATATGATTATTTTGATGTGTTGTAGCATTGATACTACGAGTTTTTCGTAACGTGCAAATGGAATTTCTTTTCACAATAACTTTATTAATTTTCGAAGCTGATTTTGAATTTTGGGTACATATTTATTAACTAACTTTGCACCGTGTCATCCATAAATTCTCTATCAGCTTTTAAGTTACACAATAGCACTTTGCACCACAAAAACCTTGGTATTTTTAGCTACGTTTATATTATCGCGTATGACCGAAAATTTGTTGCCAGTGGTAGTACAATAACTCACGAAATTGATCGAATGCCTTCGTTTATTATATTTGTCGCGTAATCAATATGCTATGATTGACTGGAGAACTTTGCAGACATATTTAATTTAATTTAATTTATTTTTAATTTAATTTATTTATAAACGGGAAATATTTAATATACGATTTCTATATTAGGTGGCGGAAAAAGTTAGTGCGAATTTATGCTACAAAAATTATATGATCTAAACTTGCTTGAAACATAATTTTATTTAACGATGCGTAAGATAGACGGTATTTTCTAGTGATAGCACCATTATTCTAAAAATTTGCGAAACGTTATAAATAGACTGCGGATTTTGCGGATGAGTTTAAATAAGTAGATGCTAAATTAGGCGTTGCTTTACCCTCTAAGTATCATAATTTCTACTATACTTTGAATATTTCGTATAATTTTGCAGATCATATGCGTTCTGTATTTTTTACACCTTTATATTTCCAATAAATGCATAAAAATCCACAGACTGGTTATGAAAAATTTGATTTGAACGTTTTTGATGAAAGAAACCGCGCGAACCTTTTCCGGTACCTAATATTTGTTAAGGTTACGTGTAGCATTTGCTTTGTTACAGTTATGAACTTTCCATAAACGCATAACTATTCGTATTTTATTCATTATTGGCTGAGGTACAGGGCTTATCGTGGAACTAACCCAGCGCCTATTAAACGGGGAAAAATGCATCTATCAAACGAGCAGAATTGTACTTCTTCTGAAATTTTATGGAACTATGCTATTGCTTCTGATTGAATCAGAGAATGCTTGGCAAATTCAATGGTAATTCTGGGTTAGCACGGTTGGGTTGGTCTGCGATCTAAACCTGAGGATACGCGCTCGATCAATGCGCAGAGCACCATAGCGAAGGTAAAGGGAATGGATTTCAGCCCACTTCACCAAGAGGCCAACGCTTGCTATTGATGAATGAGATTAGGACAATAGGCTAGTTCCCCCGTTTGTAGATCAATGACAAACCAAGCGCACATCTAACGAGAATTCCGAGGAATTATCGAATATTCGGTTGGCGAAGAAAATAATATTCACTGTTGATAAGAAATGTTACCAAACTTCCATTTATACGATACGCTTTCAGCTTAACACGATCGAATTTCAGAATATTCCCCACAAGGTTCTGATCTTGTAATCCGATTCGGCATAGACTTCTCACGAGTACGCGATAATCATTTAGACTGTTTTACGTCGCGGAACTCTATTTAATTCGCTTGAGAATTATATGTATATACACATATCAAAATATATTATGTAGTTACAGTTTGCCGCATAAATATTCGTCCACTTATCGCATCTGGAATAGTAAACTAGACTGTGAATGTTTAAGCATTTATGAGAAACTTAAATGCGCAAAACAGTGTAAAATGTCTATAACGTACAAAAACATACGAAATGTGCAAAGTAAAATAAGTGTTATTGTAATTAGACAGTGAAACTTCCCCCTATTTAGAGCTTAATTCTTTAACTTCACTCATAATGGTATGAATTGGCATAAACGTCCGCAATCTATATATTGGGTGTACCAATAAGTAATCCACTATTTTTTAACGGATTGACAAATTTATTTCATCATATGCAACAAAGTATTATAGAACAATGATAACTATGTGTATATTTAAGTCAGAGTGCATATTTCATTTTCTCAAAAATGCCTGTTGAATTAAACCAAAGCGTGGATTATTCTTTGGTACACCTAACATAACTAAACAACAGAAAATACACACCTACATAAAGTTGAATTCTACGCGAACCAGGTGATCGAAAGTTCTTCCAGTTCTGGTTATAAAGATTTGAATTACTATAAAGATTCACAATGTAGACATCGTTCACCACCTTTTGTCTATTTTCCTGCTACACTAGTTAATACTTAACAATTTTTCAACTCCTGCGTGTGAACCAAAGAGAGTACGAATCAGTCCAAAATTCCTTCTTTTCCTTATTAAAAAAACTTACCACAGCTTCGATCGGGGAAACCGTAAAAAAAGCCAACGAACAAAGATGGCGAAAGGACTCTAATTTCTGATCCTGGAGCGCAGGAGCTATTACCGGCGAAGCTTCGCGAGGAAACTTACGGAATCTTAGTGGGTGCTCGAGCGCTGCCTTAATAAGCGCCTTAACATCCTGTCTATAAATTTTAAGCGATGTAAAATTAGCGCGAGCCCACAGTGGAAGTAACTTCCCTCCTCCCCGAGTCTTTCTTTCTCCTTCTTTCTCTTGCTAGGCGAGCTAGTGTGTCGATCTGGCTAGAATAATAGCTTCCAACCGGCCTTTCTCCTTCCCTCTTGTCTCCTTATTCATCGTCCGGGTCGGATCCACGAGCCTTCACCCCTGCCACCCCCTTTGCTCGTCCGCCGAAGTCGTTATTAACTGGTATTCCGTTGGGAGTCGGAAGGTAATTCGAGTCCGAACACGCGAATGAAATTGGGTCTTACTTCGCGGACGGTGTCCGTGTATTCGTGTGTGGGTGTCACGAGTACGCGGTGTAAACGATGTGAGGAACGTGAGTAGAATCCGGGACGAAGGTTGGATTGACTGCGGAGGACAAACTGGGGCGAAAAGTAATTAATAACAATCGTCGGCGACCTTTGGTTCGTTCTTATATTCGACCCAGCTACCCGAGCTTCCCCGTGCCACAGCCTCGAATTGATTATTTATCGCCCTTTCAGCGTCAGAATCCTCGACGAGCTCCTCGTTTGTTCCAATTCGCCCCTCGCTGGAGGTCATCTTTACAAATTTCTAAGCACCTCCTTCTATAGAAGCTTCGCATTAAGAGTAGATACACACGTTTCCAGTAATTTAACCGAGTGGCGAATAATCTAGTAACTCGCTATATATGGACACTAAAATTTAGTTGAGTAGTTTAGTAAAACCATTGACTAACTGCAGGAAAGACCACTCGTTTATACGAGACATCATAAATTGCGTATCTGGTCAGACTTGGACCAGACTTATATAAGAAAATTGTACGAAAGTTTATCAAATCGAATGCAAAACAAAGGAGGCTCTACTCATTATTAACATTCGGAAAAAGCGATACTTTTGATTAGTTATGTATATTTTTGTAATTACCAAAGATAGTGTCTTATAATGCTGATCATTGTCCAAATAAGCCATCATTTTTCTAAGGTCATCAATATTCGTTTGCTAACTTTTAATTACTCATACGGAGTTTGCAATTTCAGAACTTCTTTTGATTATTTTGATAAAAGCTAATTCATTATTATTCCTGGAATTTTTGTTGCAGGTTTTATTTAAAAGTACTAACAGAATATTCGCAGGTAACTGTTTTGCACACGTAAACTACATATGTGTGCATTTTTGATTATCGAATTACGCAAACATCATGCAGCAGTCAAAGAGTTAACGTAATGTGTCCTTTGTCATAAGTTAATAAAGTTGCCCTTATTAGCGAAAAGGTTGCCGAGTTCTGCTTCGGTCGGTCAGACCAAGTTCACGATGCTGGAGGAGCGCAACAAAAGGGGCCACAATGAGAAGCGGCCATGCGGGGAGCATAATTTTCGGACCGACAGCCAATTCGGTTTCGGCCGAGCGAAATTGAATCCGACCCAACACACAACGACCGTGGATGCATCGGGGCGCTGCTCTCGAGCGTCTTCCAACCGTGTCTCGACGGCTCTCTAACGTGCTTCGCTTCCGGCGTTCGCGAGTAATCGTGTGACCGATTTCGGGGGATGTCGTCTATACAGAGAGCGGAGAGGGAAGAGAAACGACGCGAGAAATCGACGAAGAAGCTTCGCGCGATAGCACAACGGGAGATAGGAAAGAAAAGGGTGGGAAAAGAAAGAAGGGATGGATAAAGGGTGGCAGAGGGTGGAGGGTCTCTGAATCGCGCACGATTTACTTTGCAAACGACGAGGAACTCGGTAAACTCCGAGGCGCCCCTGATACGACACTCCCGTCTGAAAACTTGGCCAATAAGCGGCGAAAACAAGAAAGAGGCGAGCCCAAGGGGGGCTGCATAAACGTAAGCAGGTACGTTAACGGCTTCAAAACAGTCGAATATATTTCCCGGATCGACGCAGCTCGTCCCCCCAGGCACGGTAGTTCTTCTTCTTTACTTTTTCTTCCACTTCAACCGAAGAGATTACGTTTGGACTTTTTGATTCTTCTTCGTCGGGTCATCCGGAAAGGGGGATGGTTATTCGTTCTATAAACAGCTTCGAGAATCGTGTCCGTTTTGACGCTTGAAACTTTACGTCGTACTGGATCGTACGGTGAGGAAGAAATTTGTGGAGATCCTTCTTCGGTTTCTTCTTTCAATTCGTGTACCTACAATCAGCCATGAAAGTATTTGTACACTCTTTAAAATTTCAAGTACTTAATAGAGGATATTGTAAGATGAAATTTTTAATTTTTATATATTTTTTTTTTTGCCAACAGATGAAAAAAGATTCAAGCTGTGTCGAAATGAATGCTCGTAAAATTATCGTAACTTATGGATCGATTTTGTATATTCGAACTTGCATGTGTACAAATATTTTCGTGATAATTTTTGTTACAACCCAACATTCGTATTTTTAAGTGGAAGTATTAACCCTTTCAGTTATGAACACTTTTGGGCACTAAAAGTGTTAATACAGTGGCATCCAGTTATAATTACGGATAATGTTATCAATCAGCTGTTGTTATCATAATCGATATCAGTCGGTCGCAAAGCACTCCAAATAGAATTAGTTAAAAATAATAGGCCTATTATTAATAATGTCGATTATTAGTATCACGCGTGAGAATTACATTTGGAGACAAACGATAAGAATTCTTAACAAATTCGTACTAAATGAATTTTTTCTTTAAAACATACTTTTAACCAAAACATACCTTTCGTCTTTTATATGAGTGAATTACAAGATTTATTAGAAAATACATAAATAAAATGAAGGAGAAGCTAGAGTGGCAAGCTTATGACAATTTGAATGTCCTTCAAAATGATAGTATGTTCATTAAACTATGTGTAAATGTGATAACTAGACTGCGAATGTTTATGCAAATTCATATTTCCTCAAGTAAAATTGAAAGAGTGGACTTTAATAGAGATCCATTTCATCCCCTGAATATTGTAATTTGTACTTTACATTAAATATTTTGTATATTTGTATGTATCATAGTGGAATCTTTTCTTTTATACAAATTTAAATTTGTTATAAGTGCATAAAGATCCACAGTCTAGTCGTAAGTGATTGCAATAAAATGACTTTAATAATGAACATTTTTTATCCTTCGCGAAATGTGATAGGCGAGCTATTCTTATAGAAAATTGCAAATCCCAAAGTGATCATAATAAGCGAACTCCTTGTAGTACAAATGAAGCAATATCTGAAATATTTCAGTACATCAATTTTCGATTCATGAAGGACGAGATTAATCAGACAACTAATGTATGCTACTCGAAGTAAATGTACAATTATTATAAGAAACTAAAATTAATTTCGGCTCACTAAAATCACCGGAAAATAGACCGATTTCTTATATCTGCAATCTTTGCATTGTCTGAAACAGGGCTGCGCCGTGTTCTCTTCCAGTTGCTTCGTTTTTCGGCGTCAATTTTCTTGGAAGTAAGAAAATTGTTTCGCGAGCGAAATTTAAGCAATTTCATGTTGCAATTGAATAAAGCAAAGGTAACGACACGAGGCGAAATTGCGAGGCAATTGTGTGGAAGAGGGAGGCGAGCACGCGGGTAAAAACACAGAAGTGCACACGATGGCCGAGCATAACCACGTGAATAATATATAAAGTTCGCGTGACTTGCCTCTTTATGATGCAACGAGATCGCAGCCCACGGGCCACGATGTTTTCGCACAAAGTGTTGCCACACGATATCCCCGAAGATAGGCGGGCAAAACAGCGCGAGAAAACGTGAGTCCTTCCGTGAAAAAAAAAACTAAAATAAGCGCTCTCTGTTGCCTGATTAATTATAAACGGGGTGCATTTCTTACCCGGAACCCTAAGAAATTCGCAACGAGTGCGAGTCATGGACAATGCGCGCCTATAAATTCCCTAAACGATTTCCACCTGTTTGTCAGACATCTTTAGCACTTTTACGTGGAAATATCTCGCGGAATATTATAAATGGGGGACAGTCGGGGAAATCGATTTACTTCTTCAAAGATCGAGTACGGAGGTTGATAATATTTCTGTCTGATCAGAGAGAAATAAGGAACGGGAAATCGTGGCGCAGCAAATAGCTAGGTTTTAACGAGAGCTCTTTGAGCGTGGTCCGTACTCCGTACATCACTGGTCTAGTTGCTAGAACCTTGCTAGGTTATTGCATATGAAATGGCCAATTTTAGTACGTAGCTTAAATTTTTGCATTATTTATTGAATTTTGCCCATTAATTATTGAATTCTAAATGGCCCAGCTAGGAACAGTATTTGTTCGGATTAAGAATGCTATCATTTAACTGGAGCTCATGAAAAATAATTCCCGTCCAGTTCACCAATTACACAACAGAAGCGAACATTATTAAAGCCGAACAACCGATTATTTAAAATTTTAACAACTATTACCACGTCGCCGTGTAACTTAAATCCCAGCAATTATATCTGCAATGTTTGCCTTGCTTTTCCCGAGAGTCGTCAAATTTTCTCAATTCGAAAGCGTGTGTGTTCCATCAGACCCAAGAAAGTTTACGCGGGCATTAATTGTTTGCTGGGAAAACATAAGCGTTTGCAGGGCTCCCTAATAGGATTACTGCCGGCGCAAGGATGTGAGCGAAAACTCGCAACGTTACAGATTAAGTAGACCGAGAATCACCTACCCCTATCCCTATTGGAAGATTACCAGCGGATTTTTCTTGCATTTCGCTCCGCTTACCTTCGCGAATAATTTAAAGGGAAGGCGTAGCAGCGAGCACAGGCGATTTTGGTGCCGATAAATTCACCACAGCTAGGCGTCTCTGCTCTATTCCTGGTGCGCGATATCGAACCAAGGTATAACATAAATTCCAAAGTCTTCGCCGGACCAACTGCGGCGAAATTCGCCGGCTGGACGTAACACGCGGCATACATATATGTATGTAGGCCGATCGCCAATCCTAGGCTAATAAAAACGCTATACCCGCGGCAGATATTGGTCGTTCTGAATACCGGCAAATTGGGCTCCCGTGGAAACCTGAAGCAGGAAAAAGAATCCGCCCTTTTCTCGATAAGAAACGATGGTCCTCGAAGAATACGACCACCGATAGGTCCTCGTGGTTGGGTTCACGATTTCTCAGTGAGAATTCGAGCATCTACATGGAGGAAAGCAGCTGCTGCCTCCATGGCAATCCCTTTGGCAAGCTTCCCGCTTCGGAGAGGGGAAACTGAATGCGAGGGTGCAAGGCCAGGAGTTGGATCGTAAAATTCCTAGGCGTCACAGAGTGTTTGCTTCGTGACCAGACCTGGCTCTCTGGAAAAGCGTTGCAGAATTGGCGGAGAATGAAAAACTTGAGCCAGGATCGATCATCGTCCGTGGAACAAATTAATCAGGCCATTCGTTACAGCTGTCATTTACACGTTTCGCGGCGGACGTGCCGATACGAGAATCTCGCGGCTCTCGAGAGCGCTCTCTGCCGATCGAGGAGCTTTTAAAAGCTGTAAACACCGGCAACGAACGGAGATCGACGGAACATGCAGTGTACTTAGGCTCGATTGATGTATAAGGCTAGATTCATTCTGTCGTTCCGCTCACGGTACGTTCGCGATCTGCTCTTGATTCGAACAAATATTATTGCATTGTTTAGAACAGAGATTCTTCAACTTTTTCATTCGTGGCGTCCTTTTGCACACTATAATTGGTGAACTGGAAGTGGATTAGTTTTTATGAGCTTTGGTTAACCCTTAACTACTATTGTCCGTCTGTAAGACCGCTAATAATTACTTATTCGTCTTTATTTTTCTTTTTAAATGATTTACAAGTTTGTTACTCCGGGTAATTTTCGATTATAGTATAATGTCCAATTACTGAAATCGAACTTAGACTCCTTCGTTATTGTTGCGCAAAGCAGGAACAATTGATTTTGATTTTTTATTCGCCACTTTTGTGTTATGATAATGCAATAAACATTAGCGGTCTGTGAAACCGCTAATAGTGGTTACGTAAGTTTTAATAAATGACGTAGTTGAAGGTTAAATACGAGTGCTCTTAATTTGAACAAACATCGTTCCTATTTGAACCATTTAAAATCCAATACTTAACAGACGATCCATAATTAAAAGCAAAGGCAACTTCTTCCATTGGAAACCACTAAATAACCTAATATGTTAATAGCGAGGCACACTGTACGTTGAAAAATTCAATAAAATTTTCATGCGATCGCACTGAAAGCAAAACGTGATCGAATCGCGAACCAACCATAAGCGGATCGGCGATGCACTGATTCCCTATCCTGTATCAAGCCTAAATCTATCTCGTTCAGCAGTGACGAGGTACGGATCGATCCTTGCTTCGCGATTTCGTGTCGTTTCACAGTGCATTTTCTCTCGTTTTATTCTCGCTCCGCCGTTAGCTCCAAGTATTTTCACCTTCGCTGGGAAGCGGCTGCGAAACTCGGTCACGCGCGATAATCAAAAATTTATAGAACCATGGTTGTGTGCGTTGGTGTGTCCTCTTGGTGGATCGTCGTTGACGCTTTGCATCGATCCACACCAAGGGGACTTCGGAAGAATCGTGCGCACCGTTGCGCGCGAACCCAACACGTACTCGCCGTGTGGACGTTGGAAAGAGCATCGCGTTGGACGTGACTCGCGCGACGGGGAGACTCGATGAAGCGTGACGGAAGAATGGAGAGCTGGTCGTTGGGAGAATCGCGTAGCGTGTGCATCGTGGCGAGACCACAACGATAAACGATAAACGTCATATCGTTCGGTGCACATTGCGCGAACCGAATCTTCCCGTGCGCACCGTTCCATTCGCCATTATTCGCGGCGCGCGCGGCTGCCCACGCATTCACGTCTGCGTGTTCACTGTATTCCCTGCTTGTAAATCTACCTATGCGTGTGCCAGTGGCTCACGCACATGGTAAAGGGCTTTCGCGTACACTCGCGCGCAGATGCAAGCACGTAGCGCACGGTATTATCGTGAACCGCTCAGGAGGCAACGGTATACGAGCGCTAATGCGACGCCGTCGCTTCGATCCGGGTGAAGGGAGCCGCAACAGAGCACTGTCGCTTCTCCGTCGAAGCTGGTTGCCTCGGTTCCACCTGCAGCTGCAGCTGCAGCCGCAGCTGTCGGTCGACTCGGTGCATCGATCGGTTCCGACGAGCGTGGATCGCGTTTCCAGCGAGCACCGCCAGCCGCAATTGCAATCCTTCTCTTCTCTCCCCTGTCCTTCTTTTATTTTGCCGCGTGTCTCTTTCTGGTGCTTGTCTCTGCGCCGTCGCCGCCGCCGTCGCCGTTTCCCTCAATTATTTTTTGCACCCAGCTTTCGCGCACGGATATCTTGCACGATGGGAGGTTTCTCTTTTCCTTCTCGTTTTCTACTCTCTGTCCGTTTTTCCCCTATCCGGTAAATTCCAGGCTTCTCGAGGCAGCGCGATTCGCGCACTCGAAACTTTTTACGACCGCCCCGACTAGGCTCCCTCTACGTCTCAGCGCGCCGCGCGAACGCGAATTAGTGCCGCGTACCGACGCGATTTGCGAATCGCGAAACGAGTCTTTGGGGAGAGACCATTTCCTGGCGGGGATACGTAGGAGCGCTTAAATGATGTGAAACGGAAGGAATTCTTCTATGGCGACTCTCCTCTGTTCGTCGTTGGATGGACGAGAAGGTAGCATTCTCCCTCGGTTCATTTGCTTGGATTCTGGGGCGAATGGGGTAAATGACCCACATACTGTCACTGTTCCTATAACTGCCACTTTAATTCGTTTATTTAATAGCAAAGTAACGTATGTATAAAGAATCGTAATTAAACAAATTTTCATATTAAATTTGGACTTCGGTTTACGTAACAACACATAGACATTGTATATTTATCTACACTTAATATTTATACGTAAATATTAGGTGGTAATTGTGCTGTTGAATATTAAAACGTGACCAATATAATTATAAAGTATGTAACGTGTCGTAATTCAGTAAGGCGATAATTTACTATATATCTTATATCTGTTACACAAACTGACGTGATAATATAATATAATACATGTTTCTATTTAAATGAAAAGTTTTCATGTGACAGTAATAAGGATACTCGACTTTGCTGTACATTTTCAATTACGTAGCAATGAATTTATTATATTGAACATATAAAAAAAATGTTCATAAATAAAAGAGCGGTTGAACGATATTATGCTCCAAACTGTAACGATCGTTATGTTAAATACGTTGTAAAATAGTTAAATAAATATAGATAACTTTGAAGTGGCAATAATTGGTACATCTACCTATTTTAAAATTCGAGGAAAAGAAATGCAAAAGCAGTGAACAGAGAAGTTTTGAGAAGGTATATAGAAATCGTCAATGTATTTTGAATACAGAACTTGCTTATATAGAAGCAAGAAGCTTTACAATAATTCCGATAAGATAGGCACCAACCATTAGTTTCTATAAATGCAAAATAAATGCTTATAGGCGTCAATAGTATCGAAATGGTTTAGAAAAGCAGGGATTCTGAGTAAGTTGAAGACGAATGCTGGTAAATCCAACAAGAGGCCCAAAATAAAACGTTCGGCTTTCCTTTCCCTTTTTCCTCATCCTCGCGTTTCCTATTATTTCCCTTTCCTTTCTTTGCAACTGTATACTTCCTTATACCGGTCCAATTGATTCCAGACAGACCATAATACAAACCCGCAAGTGTGTAGCATGTGCGCGTCATCCCCCAAAGCCTCGCAATTTCCACTCGAACGCATCTGGAGCCAGGCGCACCGGCTTCTTGCCTCTCAAAGGCGGTCGTTAAAACACGGAGATGGCCGTAAATCGCGAGTCGTTACATTTCGGAAGCGGTGTTACGACGATGGAAAGATCCAATTATCGAACGTGGTCTCCTTCACGATCCGTCAATCTTCCAGCGTTATACGAGCGACGCGACGTAACGAGCAGGAAAGGACGAAAGGAACACAACGTCCAGCGTTGGAGGTTTGCTAAATTCGACGACCGGTTTTACCGATCGAACAGAAGGGACGTCGACCGTTGATACGACCGCAACGACATCCACGAGAACATCCACGACAATAGCCCCGTGCTCGATGAAGCAACGGTGACAGCAATAGCGAGGCTGACGCCGACAGTGCCGGCAACGACAATGGCGATGACGGTCATCACCGCGGCGCCATCCCCTATGAATGGCTGGCCGCCGATCGGCCAAATTGATTTTGCCGCTCGATAGACGAAGGACAGCCGTCGATCCGATTACAGCAGCTCTTCGATTCGTCGGTTTTCTTCCGACGCTTATGCGGGATCGCGCGTCGCTAACGTATATGGTTGTCGAGGTCCGCATTGGGATATCGAAAGTATTTCATAGACACGAGGGTGATGAGATTTCTCGGGTTAAATGGAGTGATTTAGGAGGATTCCTTTTTTCGCGTGTGACATTGCGTTGGGGGAGAGCAATCGACTGTCATTGAAGGACTTTCATCTGACGGGCAGTATTTCGAAAGGTTGACGGTTATTTCGTGTCCTCGTAACGAGAATCAGTGAGTTGTTTATCATTCGGTGGAATCCGGTTACTATAATCACGAATAATGTTACCAAGTGGCCGTTATTATCATAATCAGTCGGTTCCGTCTATTGTAATCAAACTGCGGTTATTGGTATCAATCGTGATAATTACACTTGTCAATTACACATCATCCATAATTATATAATTGTATAATTTTATATAATCGTTTTTGATAAAAATACACAGCCATGCATAGTTGTATGCATATTTTACATACATCCGGAAATTGTGTTCCGCGAGCTTTTTACAAGGGTTCCTCGAAATTATTAACACTGGAACAATCCTCGTAATTTTCTTCAATTCGGTTTTATAATGTTTTATAATTCTGCGGAAAAGACGCTTCATCGTGGATATCGGAATTTAAAATTGTACATATTAATTGCAGTTCCCCTACTGTTTTCTCAAAACTAGTAAATTCTTTACAAAAATAAAAGCACATTTGGGACGAAAATGATTCAAGCACGGTTAAAAGGTTAAAATTCGCAAGAAGTTCTATAGAAAGAATGTAAGTAGCTACGATTTGTCTTTGTTTCACATCGTAGGTCCTTATTTTTGTTGTGAAATTTCTGGCCTTGCCGATTCTAGCGTTCCGCAAAATTGTCTTCTAATCAAAAGCATTCCGTAGGTTTGAAACGGTTAAGAACAACTGCTCTAAATACCACGCATAATGCGTGGTGTTACCGTGCATGGTCTCGATCCACAGTGATTAACGCGAATTTTCATTGCATCAAGTTTTGCCTGTTCGATAACCGGGCATGCTATCAGTTTGAGGAAAGTATCGAAGAACAAGGGGGAATATCAGGGCTGCAGAGTAATTTCAATACCGTAACAGCTTATTACGAAGCACCTATTACCGACATCGCCATTATTGGACAGTCTGCGCAATATCCGGCAGCGATAATTATAGATACATCAGATACCCTTGCTGAACAATGCGACGCGGACGTACGAGTTATCGGCTGCCATTCGGCTTGTAGATCCCTGCCAGTAGTATAGGCGCATCGCCAGTCAGACTCGTTAGCGCGATAAACCCGCTGCGAGCCGCGTCTTTATTGGGATTTTTATTCGTCCCTCTTGGCGTAATCCGTGTCATTATCGGATAACGATGGCCCCGAAATCCATAAGCCCTCTCGGTTTATCGTCAGCGACCGCGTAACGTTTCACGATCGACGATTAACGAACCGCTATCCACGATTATGTGTATCGATGTCCGATCTGGGAACGGGGTACCTCGCCCTGGCACCCCGTGTTTATGTACCGGACAAACTTTCCTTCTGCGGAGCAATCGCATTAGCCGTTGTCAACGTTTCGAAAGAATCACCCATGGATAACAATAAGTTAGCGAGATACACTGGGGCATTCTAAGGGGTTGAAGCTATTTCTCTGTCGAAGTTGCGCGCGATGTTCCATCCCGATTGATAACAACAACCATCAGTTTAGCGGTTCCTCTAGGTTTACCTTTTAGAGAGGATGCACTTTTCTGATCTCGCACGGGTGGAAAAGATTGCATTGAAAAATAATAAAATATGATATGATTTATGGCAACGGACGCGAATAACTAGGTTGCGGATTTTTGTGCAGATTTATATTCTTAGAAAGGCGACCTAAACAGAAATGAATATTTTGTAGGCGGGTGTTCGCAAATAGCCGTCCAAAAAATTGAACAGTTCTTATACTGGGTCATTCAATTACTTTAATCCACCAAATATAATAACGCGTGTTTTGCCTGAGATATTTTATATAATTTTGCATGTTACATGAATTCTGCACTTTTGATTGTAGTTAAACTCTTCATAAATGCATAAAAAATTCGCAATTTACTGATGGCAATTCCTCTCTAATAAATAATTACTTTTCTATAAAAATTCACATTTTTATTAACAAAAGTTAAAGAAATGAAACTAAAATAGAGAATTAATTCATCCTGTAAATATTATAATCCCCGCTGTATCTTGAATATTCTGCACATTTTTTCGTATTCCATAAATCCTGTGCCCTTTTACGTATTTAAATCCGCAGCAGACTATTCACGAAAAAGTAAGTCCAAACTGTAGAGCAACATTTTCCCTACGGAGCTTCGTTTGCGAGTAAAAGAATTTCAAAAATTCATAAGGCATGTACACGCTGAAATATAAATCTCGAAAAAGATCTCGTGTCTACAAATTTCACTGGTTTTGGATTTCCGTGTCTTCGAATTTCTACGCTGTCGGATTTCAAAGCGTGTGCGAAGTTTGAATCATTTTAATTTCCAAGCTTGCGAATTTTAAGCCTTTGAATTAGTAGAACAATTTCACCAACCTTTGAAGTAGTTTGAATAATTACGAGCGGTATTATTCATTTATTTATTCGCCTAGACGGGCGTAAATCCATATAGGGTTATAAGATACAGTTGAAAAACAGCATGATAACTAAATTGCGGGTTCTTATACATTTATGGGAAATTTCGATACGCAAAAGACAGCAAAATTTACGTAATTAGCAAAAATATATAAAACTCACGGAGCAATGTGCGTTTTAACATAATTGGAATGCAAAATTAGTGATCGGCTTTCGATAAATTGCATAACAAAATTACGTTTCATTATTTTTTTAAAGTACTGGCAATATGCAATTGCTACTAGAATACCAGATCAAAGTTATTAAAAATAATAGCAATTCTCTGATCGATTAAATGAATTAATTCGAATATAATTATGTACAATCATTTCTGGTCGATCCCATTGAAATTTTTGCACGCGTCAAATAATCATATTCCATGAAGAGGTTTCACCAAAGTTTACAGTAACGGACTCTACAAATTTTTAAAAACCTTTTCGCTGAAAACCCAGCTAACTTCATCGGTAGAAACGTTACGCCACTAATTCGACGTACCTTTCTCACGAAGAATCACTTTTTTGCTTGTTTCATTACTGTGACAAGACATCTTTTATAATCTCAGCTGCGTTTAACTCGCTTTATTCATTGGCCAATCGCAATCACTGTCAGCGAGAGCGCATTCCCAGGAATATTTTTATTCAGTCACGTAGACAGTCTTCTATGAACGTGCCACCAGTCACCGCTATCATCGCCGTACAGTCTCGACACGCAAGTGTTTTCTGTTTCGGAGTGCCGGTGATATTTCGTCGGTGTTTGTTCGCCTCGCGACGACGCGACGCGACGCGTTTATCGGTCGGACGTTATGCTGAACGGGACGAGCTTTATGGCTGTCCCTATTTTATTGGCACAACACCTAAACGTGGGCAAATATTCTGCCTCAGCCGGCAAAATGCCACCCTTCCACTCTTTTTTTTCCCTATTTTCGTTTTTTTTTTTTTTTTTTTTTTATAGAATCCCCTGCCTTTTGTTGCTTCGCCCGTCCCGTGTCTCTATTTCTACAGCCTTCGCTTGCGTGGCTCATACATGATGGGGATAAAATTTTCGACGAGCTACGGAGAGCTGGAACGGCAGGAATATTCGAAGCTCGCTTTGTCATCGGTGCTCGTGATCGCACAAAGCCGCTCGCGCGCTTGTTGCGAAATGTCGTTACATACAGTTACTCGAATTAATATTCGGGCACCACTTACCGCGAAAATCATACACGATAGTGTTGATTTTAACGAAAGTGTGCACGCTCTCAGAGCATAATGGACTGTATATGGAGCAATTCTTTTTTCGATAGGTAATTCCTTTGAGGGGGTGAAATAAGCTCCCTAAATTTTCAGCATATTTCAAGTGCAACTGTGTCTGGGAATTTCCTATCGATGAAAAGAGTGCTCCACGTACAGTTCGTTATGCTCCACAAATATGCAAGATTCAATTAAAATCAGGACTTTTGTGTTTGATAAATTTCGCTTTAAGTGGCGTGCGAATATTAATTCGAATAACTGTAGCTGATTGTGGTCGCTCGTTATGCGGACGACGTTGCAAATAATAGAGCGAAGAAGCGAACAATGCGCGTACAATGTATTTATTTTAACAATCGACCGGCCCAGCGTGGCCGTTTATCCCTGACTCTTTGCACTCATCCCACCCTCGACGCGTAAACCACTCGAAATAAGCGCAAATTCGAAGCCCAACCCAAAATCGTTGAAACTGGTTGATCCTGCGTTGAAACAGATTCACTGGAATAACAGAAAACAATAGGGGCCGGCTCTCCGGGAAATTAGAATTTGTCCGAAACACGCGTCATGTCGAGTATCTTCACGAGAAATCGAAAACGGTTCTCCATAAAGGGCCCCACAACCCAGACCGGGTTCAAAAAGCTCAATATTCTTTTTGTACATTTTACTGAAGTTTCATATGTCTTAAATATTGTCTTAAAAATTGACTCCAAACTCTCCAAGATTTTAGGTGCCCTAATGTTAATCTTTTTCATTAATTAACTTAGTTAACCCTTTTGCCACGGCAGATTTTAAAACAAAGAATATGTACAAATCGTCAGAATACCGAATTGCATTGCGTGAAATTAATAATTTTTTTCTAATTCTTTCCTATTCTTCAGGTAACAAAGAATTCCAAGCGTTTCAAGGCGCCAACAGTGTTTGTAATCTTTTCAATTCGATACTTTTCAGATCCGAAAGTTTTCTATAGACGGCACACGATCCGCAATAGCAAATTAATAAAATCTTGTTTATTGTCCCAACTATAGTAATCGTAGTTTTAAACATTGACCATTTTTACATTTGTTAGGAATATACACTAAAGTAGAAATTGATTCGCACGTCTAAACCAGAGACAAGAGAGAAGTTAAAGAAAACGCTTCAATATTAAACAGTAATGTAGTATAATTTATTCTGTTGAAAGTAACGCGGCGTTTGCAGTCTTTTGCATATCGTATTCGCCATGAAATATATATTTATGCCTATCCTTTTTCGCTGAAAATACACAAAATTCTTGATTTCGCGAGCACGCCGCGCATCCTTCATAGTATCAATTTTTCTCTATTCTAAATGTATTTATTCGCGGGACAGAATTTTAAAATGTGTTTATTCTAAAAGCTCTACGAGGTGTATTGATCAATTCTCTGTTGTTCGACCTATCAAATAGCGATCGAAATCCAAGTGTTTTCCATCGATAACAATCCCGTACAAGGGACGATTAATCATCCTTCGAACAATGTCACTCTCAGAAACGATAAAAATATTACTTGTCAACCGATGACTTATCGTGCAAAGGTCGAACGGCGTAACGAGCGTACGGGATTCGGAAGAGGTAAGCGGTGCACAGGGGGAAGGGTGCCAATAAACGAACTTTATAACGCTTACACGACCGCGTGCCATCGTGGCACATATTTTAGGAAAAAATTCATTTTAACGCGCCGGTGATTAATCTTTCCTCAAACGTTGTCACTTGACGAACGATGAAAATATCACTTGTCGGTGTGTGTTGTGTGTGTGGCGAAAGTTGATGGCTGGTATGCTGCAACGCATAGCAGGCTACTATGAGACATGGCAGTTTTATCGCTAATATTTCGCGCCAGGCGAGGACTGATCGTCGCACAGTGGAATCTAGCAAAGGGTGCAAGAGGAGCGATAGGTGGCGCAGCACCGATATCGTTCCCAGTTATTCTGCTTCGATCACGCGTTCTATTATTTTTCTTATTGCTCGTCAAAGGCGAGGAGAACCAGGTGATTCGCAAGGGTTTCTCGATCGATCGATCACGCCGCCAATCGAGCATGTCGGCTTGACTTTAGAGGCTGGAAAAAAAAGGGGACGGGGAAGGGTTGGGTGTAGAAAAGCAAGCGTGCGTGTCTCACACGGTGGATCGATAATTCATGGTTTCATAACCGTCAATCGTCCACGGCTAATGCTTCCTCGCACATATGTGTGTGTGTGTGTGTGTGTGTGTGTATGGAATAGTTTATTAAGGTTGCCTTTTCCATTTATGCAAGTCGTGACCCAATCGTCGGGTTACTAAACGTAAAAGCACCCAGCAGAACGACGACGACGATATCGCGTCGAGATTGAAATTTCAGGGTGCCGGTGGATGCTGCTAACAATTGCAATCGTTTGGTCGTCGTTTCATCGACTGCTCGGATGGAGGGGGGATGAAACGCGGGGGATTGCGATCGCAAACTTTCGTGCTGCTGATTCGTGCCCGGAACTTCATTATTTTAACCGAATATAAGAATCCGGTCCGCGTCGTTTCAACTTGTCTCCGTGGTGGAAAAGTTATACTAATGACACGCTTTGTGAACGTTCGGGGGACTGAAAAAAAAAGGAAGGGAGAAAGGAGAGTGGAATGTGGCGCGCGAGGGTGAGAAGAGGAAAAGAGAAGGATATTTCCTTTCCGGCCAAGCGAACCAGCCTGGACCAGAGGAGTTTTTCTGTTCGTTAACGAGACGCTAGTCCGCGTTCGTTAACTTTCAAGATGAATATTCGCGCAATATATAATAGACTCTTTCTCTTTTCCGCCACCTATTACCGTTTCCCCTTCTACTCTTATTCTTTCTATCCTCATAACAATCCCTCTCGTTTGTACCAATTTGCAATTGTCCGCGGTATTTCCTGCGATTTATTATTCCAACCTTGTCTCGGTTAACGGGTACACGCTATTAAAATCGTCTTTCCCCGCGCTGCTTCCCCGGACAACGATCGTTTTAAGAAAGGCTTCTCCTTCGTGGAATTCCTCCCCCACAAGATTTAACGATCTTATCGTGGTATGTAGTTTTTCAGATCTTAGAGTCTGCGACATCCAAAGTGTTAGAAAGTGCTGTCCAAGTATATTCATACTTGACATATTCGAGTAGCAACACTTAATGAGCGGAACATAGTATTTATCTCAAAAATAGTAAATCTTCCTACGATGAAATTGTACTCGTTTCAAAGCTATATTGTGATTAAATTGCAGATCTTTATGTATTTATGGGAAATTTCAATACGCTAAAAGAAAGTAGTTAAGGGTTAATCAGATTTAATTGTGGTAAATTTTCTATTGTTTAATAATACTTTATGTTCAATGATTGAATATTTGGTACGATTGAATCTAAATGGTATTTACAAGCAAAGATAAAGTTGTGCGTGAATACGTTTTATAGTCACTGTACATAACTGTGTAACTTGTACGTTACACGACAGTATAAAGGGATAAAGTGTAAAATTAATGTGATCGTAAAGGATTAACCTAAGAGTTATACCATAAATGTGCACGAATACTAAAATTTTCACTTCTGGTGCTCGCGTCGTTTACCATTTCGACTCCTCGATTCGTTTCGCCGCGGACGAGACAATATCTGCATTAACCGATCTTTTTTACTGGTTTCAGGGGAATACTACAACAGGGCAGGAGAAATTACGAGGATGCGATTCTGAGTTATCAGCGAGCGATCCATTTCCGGCCTTCGTTAGCTCGTAAGTATTTCCATTATTTCCCATGCAGGCGAAACGATCGAGTTTCCTGTGTAGCTCTCTAGTTTCGCAATATTTACAAGAAACACGTTGATCCCTTTTCCTATCGGAGTGAGCATACGTAGACGGAAATCGATGTTAATGTTCTGGGACTCGAATTAGCGAAATGTAATTTGACGCAGCCGGCGTGTACCATTAATGAACCGCGATCGCAAGTTGTAGCAGTTCATTAAGGCACTGAAGCGGCAGTTCTCGCATGAAAAATAGAACGACCCTTCGCGTTTCTGCCTGCTCCAGCTGCGAAAGAACCCCATCAAGCTCTCTGCAGACCCTGAAAACCATATACACGCGCAAGGGTACTTTTTGCGGAGCAGTTGTTACTCCAAGCATATATCTGGCCAGTTTAAACCACTAGAATGAGCAGAGTGTTTGGATTATCCTCTTACGGGTCACTGCAGCCACTGGATTGCGCATTTTTATGCAGATTCATATTTGTTCGGTTCTGATGTTCGAATACACAGATTGACCACCTCAACAGATCTAAACTGTTTCATAATAATAATAATAATAATTCAAGACACGGACAGTCTATTGTCACGTCGCGTAATGATGCAGTCGCGCACCATCTATTAATTTCCATCGACAGCCACTAACCGAGTTTCAAACATAGAAATGGCAGATTCAATACCGTACTATATCTGTGTAATAAATAAATCATCGTATAGTTGGAATACAAACATTATTATGTAATTTATTCTCTTTTCTTTATATTGGGTTGTAACATATATATATATTCATCCCGCACTTTGGTATTTTTAAAGTCATTTATTTGTAAAGTGAAAATTAAATTTAATCAATTACATATGCATCATTTTCTCGGTGATCTTCTTATATTTTTTCGTTTGTTAAAACATTCTTCTCCTGCAAAATTCTTGGAACTCGTTAGTGAAACTGATCCAAACGAGATGAATATATGTTACAACGTAATACATTTCTTTTCGTGGACATGAATGTAAATATTTACATACAATGTATGATAAATATATGTTAATACGTTTTGATGTGAAGTAGCTACGGTCACCTTGCGACCATCGTCTGCCATAAACCATCTCTAACTGGTTTATAAATCAGTGTTACCACATTTATCTTCGTACATGCCTGATGACAAATGTGGCAACACATGATATTCGCCGGATTTTATTGTTATTAAGGTATCTGTAATCTATTTCTCATATTTGCATTTAATAAGTACGTGTTTATACGTAATAGTTTTTCATTACTTTTAAAAGAAACATAAAATATTAACTGGATATTAATATATAAGATTTTTTTATTTATTATAGATTTTATTATTTAAGATAATAAAATTTTCATAATTGCAACTAAGTTATATTTGTGGTGATCGATCGATAACATTCGGTGATAGTCGATGGCTGTCAATAGATGGTGCGTGACTGCACCCTAAAACGCAAGATTTCAATTGACAATCGTAGAGTGTGGAAAAGAGATAGCAAAAATAACTTGTTTTGCTATCTTTCTCTCTGCCATAATCACATTTCTTTTCGATAATTAACCTTCCGACGTACAAATAAAATGAAACAAGATGCGATAGACGCACTAACAACGAATTTAATCGTCTCAGAGACGCCAGCTTTTAGAACGACGTAATTAGAATGCGGGTCCTTATGCATTTATGAAAAGATTAAATGTGCAAAACAATATGGAATGCTTATAATACGTGCGAATGTACAAAACGCTAAAGTGGATACTAATGTAACTTGTATTCGGTATCCTTTACACGCGTAATCGCGCGTATACCCAAAAATACCAGTGAAAATTTCACGACAGAGGAAAGGGGATGCTTTGAACGAAGAAAGAGAGTCGAAGCCGATGATGTTTGCCGTATACTCAGAGAGATATTTACTCCGCAACCGATATAGTATTGTTCCCTGGTCCTGGTTAAATCGCGGTCCAGAGTTGCCGGCTTTGGTCCATCTATCCTCGGCTACGTAAATATTATTCCTATTTACTCCGCCGCGGCTTGCGGCCTCCCTTGTACGACTTTTCTGATACGGTATTAACCCCGGCGAAATAGCGCCTGAAAATATCAACACCGCTCTCTAAACGAAACTTTTATACATAGCATTTTCGCCGGTGGTCGAGATCCGGTTGACTTCTGAACTCGACGGCTTCCAGATGTAAACTATTGTGTCTATGCGGGGAGCTTTAAGCGAAAGAAACTCTGTACCGAGTGTTTAGGAGAGGAATTGCTTTTGTCGGTTCTGTATAGCAATGGTTCTCAATGTTACCTAATATTTTCTAATACTTCTACATTCACGTATGATTACTTTCGTGTGTTGCAACATTCATATTACGAGATTTTTGCAACGTGTAAATGGAATTTCTTTTTACAATAATTTCTTATTATTTCTCGAAGCTAATTTTCACTTCGAGGCATACTTTTATCAACTAATTTTGCTCCGCGTTGTCTATAAATTTTTTATTATGTTTTACAGTTATACAATAGCACTTTGCACCACAAAGACCTTAACGTTTTTAGCTAATGTTATATTATCGCGTTTGACCGAAAATTTTTTGTCAAGGGTAGTTTTCTTTTCTATTCTTAGAAAGTCCCACGATTTTTCGCCACCGATTGTGTATTTCTCCTACCTGTAAATATTTCAGTTTCCCTTTTACTCATAAGCAACCGAAAAACCCTATCATAAACGGTAAACTCAAAGGGATCTGGAAACTTCGCATGTATCATAGAATCCTTTTCTTCTGGCTTCCCCTTTGTGGAACAATATCCGCGTAATCAGCGGCAATTTTTTGCCGCGTTGCCGCGCAAAATCCTCGTACACGCGGTAGGCGTGACCGTAGTCGAGAGTCGGGGATCGGTTGCCTCCTTAACGAGCCACCTTTTGCCTAGGAGAGCGAACAAGCTACAAGAGTGACGCGGGTGTATAAAAGCAGGGGTTGGAAAGAACAGAGCGACCGTCGTTTGTCACGTGGACCGTACGATCCACGTACGACGATTTACTTCGACCGTCCTGGGAACGGTTCATTACCGAGCAAATGCTCCGGCCGGCCGCGATATTGATCTTATTTTCCGCTTTCCACTTGCCCGGCTATTTATTTTTGCGTCCCGTCGACTCGACCGTGCTCGCCTGTCGCTCGTTAACGGTTCCGCCACGCTAAGCTTGCCGCGACGCCATTTTTACGCTTAGAAGTTCCATTTCAAAGCATCGATAGAGGAGAATAAATTTAATATGTAGACGGCGGATTTTTATGCCTTCACGGGATAACTAAAGTATGTAAAAACGAACGGAAGATTGCGTGTCTTACGTAAAAATATACAAAATATTCAAAGGAACGTATAAATTAATGTATTTTGGGGTGTAACGATTTTCCGTTTGTTAGTAAAAAGTAATGCGTTATCTTGAAACTTTTTTTTTTACTTCAAAGCACATCGTCGGCGTAGAACGCGTGTCGATTATTCATTCGAATCTAAACTGTCCGAAGTTATTTAGAATTTCCTTGCGCGTTCAAGTGAAACTATCGTAAGAGTACAGATTCGCAAAGTAGAAAACAAGAGAATCGTTCAATCCTGAACGCATCGCGGGGATGAATCTCTGAGAGGAGACTCTCACCCTCCGAAATTCCCATCGTTTCACAAAGGGGCGCGCAAAGAACAGGAGAGTGCGGGAGTTCGGGGAAGATCGATTTTAAGTGTTTAGTCAGAGTTATTTCGAAGGCATTTCAACTTAGTTCCCGGAACAACGAGCTTCTCGGAACGGGTAGAGAGAGGGAGGATTGGATCATTTAATCAACCGGTTGTTCTATCGGAAACACTTGGGCTCTCGAGGCAACGGGCTTCGGAAAACTTGGAAATTCAATCAGCCCACTGGTAGCTATAATGTGAAATAATTCTCCGTTATCATTCAAACCTGCAGTAGCTTCGTCTCTCGTCATTCGAATTAATTTTTTCTGTCTACGATAGCTTCAAAACATTCGTTTAGTTTGAACCAGTTTGTAGAATAAATCACCGTTGCACACGCGCGTCTGGTTAACAAACGAAATGAAATGCCAGCCAGGCTCGCCTGTGCGCGTCATTTTTAAGCGGGAGAAGGAGCGAAGAGTGGGCGCGAGTTATATCCAGCCGTGCATTATTTTTACGCGAGGGAAAACCCGCTTTATCAATGCTGTTTACACGGTGAATTTTCGCGGAACAATTAGAACGCAATTCCGTCGAGCAAAATATGTCGGGCCGCGTGGAAAGCACCAGAGGCGAAAGCATTTTGCTGTCCGCCTCTCTCCTGAAACACATTTGCATCCATAAACGGAGTACTTGGCGAGCATATAAACCCTGCAAGAATCCTATTCGTCGCATTTCATCCTCGTCCTTCCACTGATTTTCTCTAGATTAGCTGGATCATTTATTCCTTCATTTTCTTTCGAAAATGTTAGGTTTAGGATTTATTTTATTTGAGAGTCTCGAGATCCCCTTGCTATTATCGTTTTCACCATTTCTATCGTTTAAGATGTATAACTTTTGCATTTGCTTTTACATTTTGTATATTCGAATACTTTAGAAATGTTTACATTCCTTGCCGGATAATAAAACGAAAGATATTCTTCCGAAAACTCTGATTTTTTAGGTTATCGATGTTCCAGATCGTGTGACATGATGTCCCATAAGATGATGCACAGGTCTATCCTGTGCTTTGTCTGTGTTAGAGGTGTAAGCATCGATAATGTTATCGATAAATTTTGATAATATAAAAATGTTACCGATAATTCGGTATATCGATATATCATTAAAATATCGTTAAAAGCAAGAGCGACTGATTCATATATATTTCATGCTGCATTAAAACATATTTTGCTCTACGAACAAATTTTTTCGAGTTGAAAGCAATATCATCAAAGTGGGTGAAATTTTGTCCGACAAAAGAACAAGATTACGAGCAATGTATATAAATAGGTTATTCGTAATGTGTTCTAATAAAAAGTAAACAAATTTTAAACAATTTTCTTACGTTTAACGCGTTGCAACCTAACGATACCTTAACGACATATCGATAGGTATAGATATGATAGATATAATAAATGTGTACGATGCACAATGCACCGTACAACTTAGTGTCACGGTACCGATGGGCTCGTAAACCCTCAAAATCAAAAAGGCAATCAGCCACGACAGTTAGTCTTTTAATCCATCGTAAACCTCCACTCAAGCCATCCCTTAAAACTCCAGTCCGCGGCATGTTGCGGGCCCCCATAAAATTTTGGGGAAAAACCCGAGAATTTACCGCTTACCTCGCCATCCCTACTGCCAGTTTTCCTCCACCACCTCTTTCCTCCACCCTTGCCAATTTCCAGAATTCCCTAATCCAATCATCACTCAAAATTTCCCTCTTTTTACATAGTTCCTCCTACATCCCCACCGATCCACCATAGACTCTTCCTGAGTGAAGTTTACTTTTTTTGAGGCAGAACTCTAGGACGACAGATTTAAGAAAGACACCATACAACACACACACCGTTTAAGCATCATCTGTACTAAGTGTTGAGTTATAATATTGTATACATCCATCACATCACCTACTAAACGCGTCCTCACGACATTAATTTGCCGTCGAGCACACCGGTCAAAGATTCGTTAACTTCCTTCCGCGAAACGCGAGTTCTAAGACCGTACAAAATGTAATAAATATATTGCACGTGGCTGAGTAGTCCTAACGAGTCGCTAATCAGGGTTGTCCTTCGTGCGTTATCGTCGCGAGATTTGACACTCACAGGACTATCGGTTAGCTGTACGTGCAAGCTTGCAGCTTTGCCACGAAACGTACGTTTATGAGTTTTGGAAGTGTGCTTCTCGTTGCTGCAGATTTACTTTGTAATTATCTCCCGAAGTTACGTTGATTAAGGCGCAGCAAGTGGAATACACGAAGTAATAAAGAAAGGACGTTGCTGTTCTCCACGTGTTTTGAGTGCAACTTCCTTGCAAAAAGATTGCTGGGGTTTGGTGAACGTTTCGTGCAATTTAGTCAACATGTTTAACTAATTTGACGTGAAATTTGTGCGTTCGTATGCGTCTAGCTAGTTGAATTAAATCCATTTGAGTTCAAGTAGTCTGATATCAGTTAACAGATTACGAAACTGGTGTTGAAGAACGTAACACGAACCTAATCTACGCTTATGTTAATTTGTTTGGAAATTTCACTGTAAAGTATAATTTACAGCGTTCAAAAGTATTTCAACCTTTTATAAGCCTGTGTAGCATAAAAGTTACATAACCATATATTTAAATTTGTTGAGTCTCTTCTTATTTGCATACCTTTCTACTACTGCATTTTATTTTTTGATCATTGTTTTTGGTGATTATTAAAGCCAAGCTTTCACACTGAATGGAAAATTTTGACTTAATTATAATTTCCTTTATCATAGAAGCAAATTGAATTCAGATTACAGAAAATTAAGTAAAGGAACAATCGAAAGAACTTGAATTTATTTGAAATTTTAGAGAATCATTAAAGTCAAATACATGATTTGCAGTTTTCAATAGTATTGAGTTAGATTTACGGACACTGATCGTTAGATTCCGGATTTCTATGTATTTTTGGGATACTTACAAGTGCAAAAAGATGTACAGTGCATATAACACGTAGAAATGCATAATATATTAAAAGCAAAGTGCACTTTATAACATTTATATGTCAAAACCAATCGGTACTTAGCTTCCACGTCTTTATTTGCTTTTATAAAAATATGAATTTGCCTAAAGTTCCGCAGTCTACTGATTGTATAATTTAACGAGTTTCTGGAAAATTAGAATTGGGGAAGAGGATGTTAAATTAGGATAACTAATCGTATCATTACATCAATCAAGCTCTATATAAATTGTTAAAAAATATTTATATTTTTATATAATATTCATGAGTATTTATGATGAATATTTATTATCATCGTATTCTTGATTTCTGTAACTTTAAGCATGAAATCAGAAACCCGTCAAATTAATGGGTTCCGTAAACCTAGCACTAAACTTAATTCCTTAATGTTAGCATAACGTTGGTCTTTTCGAACGATTCGCGTTGGCAACATTATTTCAAATTACTTGAACTCATGCAGCTTGCAATGAAGTAGCTTAGATAATAAGAGTGTCGAGGCTTGAGGTCAAGTTGTTCGCACTTAATGGATCGCATTAACCTGTTTAAGGAACAACAGAATGATCTGCATCTAAACTATGCGCGATTAATAACGTTTATCGATGGCCTGCTTTCTGTTTGTACAATTTCCGCCCGCTGATTTTGATCTTCATGGATTATTACATGTTAAAAGAACGAATGTAGTAGTCGCAATTAATAATTTGAAATAGCGGCTCCATTATCGCGCTTCTTTAAACAACCCACGGCGCTTATACAGGTTGTGGATTAATCAATCAGCAACAAGAGCGCAAAACGAGGAAAAAGCAAACCCAGACGTGCTTATTTGCGTAATTATCAATTAATTGCTCACGCATCGTCAATATTTAACCGCGGTAAAACGTTCTCGTTCTGAACTTGGTAAAACGAAGCGGCAAATCGAGTATCGATGTACAGAATATCGTGTAACTGGCGATGTTACCGCTAACAGGAGTATTCTACCTGTTAAAAAACAAGTAAAAAAGGTAGGATAACATGTTTCCATTCGAAGCTCTGTTTCAGAGACTATCGAGCTTGAAAATTTGATAGACAGGTTCTTACGCTCGCAATTTGACCATCTCTAATTGACAAATTTCGCAGTGGTTTCCCCAATAATTCGTATGTTAAGTAAATTATAGTGGCTACAGATGGTGCAATTAGGCACAATTATGTCGACAAGACAGGTGCAATTAAGGGCAATTATTTGAGTCAATCATATTCTGCCTCTTTTTAGAAATGTTGCATAATTTTTAGAGTAAGAAGGTTCATCGTAAATATCGAAACTTAAATTGACATGTACAATGGTTGATGAAATTATTATGAACACTTCGAATTATTATGAAGAACAATTATTTCACTGATTGTGAAACAGGTGCAGTTAAGTGCAATTATTCAATTCGATCGAATCCTGTATTCTTTAGAAATGATGATTTTATGAAAAAAGAAGCTTCAATGTAGATATTGGAACTTAAATTTGCATATACAGTGGGTGATGAAATTATTATGAATAGTTCAACATTATCGCTTACTAAAATCGAGGAAGAATGGAAGTTAACATACTTATAATGAAACCTCTTTTAATGCAAAAAATATTGCTATGTTTTTAATAATACATAGTAAAAATGCGGCAGCAAGATTAGGGAATTATGTCAAAAAATTGATGACTTTTAAACAATATGACTTATACCTAAACAAAATTTAAACACACTAAACGCATACACGACCTTCCTTCGCGAAGTTAGAACTGAAAAATCAGTAACTTTTCGACAAAAATTTAGTAAACCTTTAATTTTGCTACTGAGTATCCTTCTAAACATTCGACATAATTTATAGAAGTTAGAAAATATATGATAAATAAACCGCGAATTTTTATGTAATTCCATATTTTTAAAGACACCCGTGAAGAAATGAAACCTTAATAGAGACTTCTTTCACCCCTAAATACAACGTATGCTTCATTGTGAATATTTTGTACGTCAAATTAATCTTATTTTTTGCACACTTAAATATCCCATAAATGGATAAAAATTCTCGGTCTAATGATACATACAACACGTGCATATTTTGCGTGACTTCAAAGTCCATTTTCTCCAAAAGCGAACCTTCGAATTGAAAACATTTATTCCACATTTTTTACTTACTTTTTAATGAAAAAATTCCCCCCCCCCCCCCCCCCCCCCACAGAAACACCGTTCAAAATGTACGAAAAGGACGAAACACGTGGTGCTACGTCGCCCGGAATCACTGTGTTCTCCTGGAACATGCTAACTCGTCGGGTCGTAATCGAATTTGCAGGCGGAGGATAGTTTCACCAGGGGCGTCGAAACTTTCGCATTCGGGATAATAGTTGGGGGCGTTATCAACCTCGCGTAAGGTTCGTTAAACTTTTTTCCCCCCGTTTCTCACTCTTTCTATGCTAGCGGTTTTTTCGCGAGCATTCTCGCGAGTTTGCGAATTAAATTCCCTCGACCTCCGGGGCGACCGTCTTTTGGCGATAAAGCCGCATTTACGTTAGGCAACTTTTTTAAAGCGAGTCTCCGAGTATTGTTACGTAACGATAAGTTAGGAAATTGATCTGTGTTCTATTATACGTATTCAATCTACGAGGCCTACAGTGGCGAGCATATAAATAGGGGCAATCAACTGCTTAAATTCAATAAAAATGCCAACATAAAAATCACAAAAATGAATGTCTATAGATTTTAATATACGAAGAAGACCCTTTTTAATGATATACTACAGAACGAAGTGGAAACAAATTTTGGAATACTATAACCAGTTGCATTTAGGACTGTTTCCCTATTTATATGCTTGTTGCTGTATATATACGGCTTTCGTAGAAACTGATTGACGTTTAGAGCGTAAATACACGTCTTTCGCAGTCAAAGGGTTTAAGCGGGCTCACTGCCATTGAAATACATGCAGAGTTACACTCATTTCGAGAAATCTGATTAATGACTAAAATTATGATTGACCAATAGTTAGAATATATTAAGTCATTAGTCACAAATATTTTTTTAAAAGTAGCTGCTTTTGTTAGTCAAGTTAGGTAGAACTACTTTCGTTAGTTACGATTGTCAAGTAACCATTAGCAATTAGTGGTGTTGAATAGAAATTGTTCAAAATCATCAGGCATTGGTTAGGTAATGTTTCATGATTAGAGACGCAGAAAATGTGCTTATGGTTAATAATGAAATATTATAATTGACGTACAATGAAATGAATAATGCTGATTAATAATTATCAGTAACTGAGAGTAATCTAACCAGTAATTACTGTTAATCATTATCAATCGTTATACGTGTTTAACATTTATTTTCAATCAAATTTTGTAATACAGCCTAGTAATTAGAGATTAATCTAAATTGCACTAATGGCTAATGATTAATTTAATCAGGTTTTCACAAATTACTAATAACGAGTAGTAAGTAATCATTACTCAGCAATTACATTGATACATAATCAATAGTGATTAGTCACGGACAATTCTAACTATAACTAATATTTTGTAATTATTATTAGTCAATACTACACGAATTATTCAAATTATGATCATTAGTCATCTTTTCGATTACATTTCGCCCAATTCTGAACACATATCGATGACGATCCGATATTATTCAGTCGTTGTACCGATAAGTACAACCGATCGGTTTAAATGACTTACAAATGATGCAGGCATCGATGCAAGCGATGAATTCTTCTCTCGCCGTTTTTAGCAAAGTACAAACTGAAATAGCAAATTGCGTGATACATAAAACTCGATACCAATGTTATTACGTTATCGTAATTTGATCCAACGCGTATAGGCTTGCTTGCATCGTGAAATATATCAACGTCTGCAGACCGCTTAGCAGAAAAAAAAGAAGCAAACGCAGGCGATGAACAGAGGCGAGATGAACGAACGAGAATCGGCTGGTTCTCGCGAAACGATCGAACGATGCTGCGTTATAAAAGCCTCGCGTCTACAGAGGATGTGTATTAAAAGTTTCGCGAAGTTGGCGAACGTAATTTAACCGATCTTCCGTTCGGCCGCTTTAGCCCGAGTAATTTTATCGGCGTCGTAAAATTTGTTACCATTTCCCCTCCCCTCTTCTTGCTGGACGATATGGAAAGTTTGAATTTTAAGCCGCCCCTCCAAAGAGACATCCGTAAACTTCGTTATCCCCTTGCTTTTATCGATGCTATCGACCTACGCCTTTGTTTCCCCTTTCGTCTTCTTTTTTCCTTTCCCGATTCTTTTCTCTTTTTTTTTTTAAGGCGACTGTTTCGTTCTTTTTGGTGCTCTCCCTTTGAAATATGAACCTACATCCTCACTGAAGCAACTTTTTTATTGCCTATCGCTGTTGAATGTTCCGAAACGTTTGCAAGTAACAGCAATTTATAGAAAGATTTCGTCCACGTTGATGCAACGTAAAGAAATTTTTTAATAAACGTGAGACATTGGCAAAATGTCGTTCGTAGTTGATACAGCGAGGACGCGACTTTAGATACATAATTGATTACTCTGATACGAAGAAGTCTAAAGGTGCACGAATAATAAGTATAGGATAGATTGCGGCGAATCGGATCAAAATAAAAATTCAATTCACAAAATAATTGACAGGCTATTGAGTTAATTAATTAATTTAATTATCTCGTATGCGGGTAAAAACCCATTAGTGTACAAAGTATGGTGTTACCTCTTTTTACGATTTATTTTCAAATTAACAACTCTTTTAAACGCCTATTTATAAAGCAAAAGTAAAGTATTTTATTTTATGCTTCAAGTTGTCAAGATAAAATATTTCATTTCATATTACGGATTCCAAGAATAAAATTATTTTATTTTCTGAAATCTTATTTCGCATTTGAAGTATTTGATTTTATACAATTTACCGAGCTCTGAAATTAAGCACGTTTTCAAACAGTCGTGAAAGGATTAATGAGTTAACCAGCAGAAAATAAAAGCAAACGTCCGTAAAGTGATTCGCAATGGAAGAAATTCGTATCTAAAATGAACCTTTTATTTCCAGCGAGCGACATGATATTAAAAATTCCATGCAAAACTTGCCACAAGCCGTATTGCCAACAGCAACGTGTTCTAAATTCTCCACCACAGCAGTCTGCGTCCCAACATTCCACCGATTTTCAAATTCTATCTTCGCTCCGCACAGTTACACGTATTTTTGATTGCAGCTGCTATTCGAAAATCCTCGAAACTAGAACCGACAACTCGAAGCAAACGCGAATTAAGATATTTGTAACGACGATCTCACGCGGAAGTAGATTTTCCAGCATTTGAGAATCCTTCAGTCCGGAGAGATCCAAGCCGACAAGATAGCTTTGAACTTCGGAATGCGTTTACGCGTGCTGCACGCTTAATGCGTGATAAATTGTCTGCGATCCGATCCTTTGTAGCACAGGAAGCTCGGTCTTTGATTAGATTCACGTAGTGTCGCGTGAACGCGAACTTTGACACCGTTTCGAGCCTTACGTGACTGTGGTACATGTGACGCGAAATTTCATTTATGCGAAAGCTCGGCAAGAAGCTGATTGATAAACAGTAAGGAGACGTCTTGACTTCCTCACGAGGAAATTCTCGATTCGATTGATTCATCAAAGCGTACCTCGGCACGGCAATTAATAAATACGTCGAGTAAACATTGATTCGATCAATATTGGCGAATGCAAGAAACAGCGGGGAATATAAACGTGTAAATAACGAAGAAGCCATCGTTCTCGTTGTACTTTGAGTCTCATAAATTCTGTCCATATTACTTGTAGGTTGGTGCATATGAAATGTAGCTTTTCGAAAGTAAATACTAAACATGCATAGGGTAAATGACCCAATTACTGCCACCTGAATGACCAACTATGATTTCATTGCACTATTTTTATTATTTATTAGTGAGAATCGCGTGTTTTTGTTATTGGCTGTTACGATCCAGTGTCTCTACTGTAAGGAAACAAATAATAAGTCTCTTAAAACCTCTAATTTTGTTTTAAAATTCGATACGTTAACTAAAACAACGCCCAAGCTACTACTGGCATCCCATTTACTGTCAGCTGTCAAAAACATTTATCGAAAACCTCGAATTAAACTAGCCGAATTATGGTTACGTATAATCCATGTATATAGTAACCATTGGTGACGGTAACAGTACACACGTTCGTTTCCAACTGCAAATACTGCCATGGCGGTACGTGTAAAATGCGTAAATTGTTTGTACCAGCTACTGTCACTTGAATGTTAAATAAAAATAATTCGATAAATCGTTAAATTGCGATTGTTATTGCATTCTACGAAGCTTATAGAACATAAAAAATGATCTTTCCTTATGTTTATAACACAACTATTGCAATAAAAACCTTCTCTTTAGCACGTTAACTTTCCGTTTGATAGTAGAACAGTCTTCGTTCTCTCTCTTTTAATCGACATACATTTCTTTATCATTTTATAATATATAACAAAAATGATAAAGAATGCTAACAATAAGTGTCGTTTTATTTTATTATATTCACTACAGTTAGAATTCGATGTTAAAGTTTTTCATGTATAACATTTTAAGGTTTATTTCACGCAAAATAGCTTACCGTGGCAGTGATTGGTTAGGTGACAGTACGTGGGCCATTTAATCTCAATATATATTGGGTTGGAGAAAAAGCCTTTTCACATTTTACAAACCGATAGAAACGAAACTTTAATAATCAATGTATTGTTAACTTTACGTTTGATAATTTCATATTTTCTACACAAATAATCTTCGCCGGTCTGCCGTTGCTCTACCTCAGCTAAATCATCCCTGATTGCTCGAATTATCCATTCGAACGTGGTAGAAACCGACATGAGTTCTCCAGTGGCAGATGCAAAAGGAATAACAGGTTAGAATTCCGGGAGCATAAATCGGTGGAGCAAAAGAGATCGCATCCGGTGTCGAATTACGATTCACTATTCTACGGGGACCACGGAGGAAGGATCGAAAAAAGGAAGAAAAGAGAAGTGAAAAACGGAAGGGGCGGGAAACGCCGTGGAAGTTTCATCGGGTGCAGATGAGTAAAGTATTGACCTTTGGCGCTCGAACGTAAATGGAAGTAGACCCACGAGGGCAATGAAATAAGTGGTTCTTTCAGCTACTTTTAATTATAATCCGTGCTTTAAATTGCTCGCGAGAAGTGGAACGACTTTCGATTGTTGCCGGTCTGAGAGAGCGGAACGACGACGATGACGGAGAAAGGGTGGCAAGGGAGAAAGGGAAACGTCGAGAGCCCTTTGTAGCAATTTTCGCGCCTCCTGCGCGGAAAAATTCGAAGGGAAAAAAGTAGCAAAAAAAGAAAGAGTCTTTCTGCCCCGAGGAGCTTTCCACGCGCTGCGCCACAATTAAACGCGCGACGACTGTGTTCGAATCGTTACGTATAACGCTGCTTAAGCGTGAAACGTGCACCAGGTAACAGGCTAATGTGCCTCGAGTACTTCCATCGATAGTCGCCCCTACGAGAGGGACAAACGCTTGTAGTGGTCGACGAGTGTTTGGGGGGTAAAAAGCTGCGACATCACGCTAATAACGTGCATTATTAATAAACCCAACGCCTCTGTATCGATCTTTCCTCGAATACTGTCACTATTATCATGTAGTGCCGTGTAACTGGTTGACGAGTGCTTCAAACAATACTTTCGATACATCGAAAATCTTGAATATTTTTGCGTTGCGTGCATTTTGCGCTTTTTGTAAATATGGATTTGTTATAAATTCATAAAAATCCGCAGGCTACTGGATCGTAATACTAGGAAAGTATTTCATTCCTGAATCATAATATTCCTCAAAAAGTAACATTGTCGCGATAGAAACGAATTTATTAATCAATTACGAATTTATTAGTCAATTTATTACTAATATCGAGTCACGAAAAAATGAAGGAAACCACATATGAAATTATCTCACCATAATAATTTGGCAAGTCTGCGAAACAACATTTATGTATACGATTGTGGAAGAATTAAATAAATTATGCTTCTATTGTTATATTTCTCACTTGTATATCATTAAAACGATGCAATCTAATGATTTAGTTTTCTCAAAAGTAATGCTGTCTCATATTGCTACCCGAATTTCTACTTGTCCAATTTTGTCTTAATCTGAGAAAAGGAGAAAATTCGAATGTTCTATATGATGCACAATGAATTTCACATGAAATTCCCTAAAGTTATTCGTCCGAATTTCTCGTTTACAACTATTCTCAGACTTCCCATGTCAAAAGATAAAACGTCTATCTCACATTCCAACCTTCTCCTCTATACCAAGTTACGTTTTATTAAAAGCCATCGGCCGTCCCAGAACTTTGACTTTCCACGTAAGTTCCGTGTCAAATTACCACCCCATTAGTCTCACATTTTTCTTTAAACCGAGCCGCGTGAAGTATCGGTCGAAAACGAGTCGCGGACCGTGGAAAGTTTGACGTCGAAGGGAGCGTTCTAAAGGAAGGAAAGTTTGTCGGAGATCGGCGGACAAGAGACAGAAGAAGCAAGGGAGGGGGAAAAAGGGTAACATCTGAAGGCTCCGGAGTCCCTTTGAACTGCGACGTCTAGCAGCAGGAAACGCCTCGGGCCGAAGACTTACTGCGACAGAAACTTTCCAGACTACCCGTTTGCCTGCGCGTACGTAAAACGCCTTGCGCGATACACAAGTGACTCAATTAAAGCAACCAACTTCTAGCGGGGAAGCTGGAGAACCGACGAACAAACAGACGTGTCGGCGAGCACTCGTAAAGTGTACACCAGCCATCGTGTCTGCACACAGCCAGGGGCTTTCTCGAGTGAAACCAGCGGATCTTTCAGCTGCTTAAGTTCTTCCTAGTGATCTTGGCGAGCACAACGGTGATTAAATTGCCGAACTTTGATTGTTGCGCACCGTCGTTTAATGCGCGTGCGCTCAGGCGCAAAGGTGAAATTCTTTTTCCACTTGATACTGGACGCTAATAACTTCAATTCGTTAATCAAACTTTGGTTAAATGTTAACTTGTACGGCAGATTTAATCAGTGCGCCTGCAAATTCCATCTACGCTAATTGAAATGGAATTTGCACAGAGAATGGTTAAACTATGTTGCACAAACAGAATTTGTGCAGAAGTGCAACGCGTAAGGGAGAGAGCTTCTTGGATGCATGGTCAGAAGTGATCGCAGTGAATTACAAATATTTGTTGTTATGTAGTTTGATCAAAAACTTGGTGGAATTTTTGTTTAGGTATGCAGGTCTTTACTCATTAGTATTTACTATGGCTACTAAAAGTTTCTGACCAAAGTGTAACTCCGTTATTAAGTGTACCTACAAAGGTATAATCCACTTCTTTAGCTAAGTTCGACATTTACCTTCACCAAAGTGAAGTATCTATTCTATTTTAAACATAATTGCTCTCTTTCTGTAATATCTTACGTTATTTTTGTTGCATACTATAGATTTCTACATGAAAGTTTTTGATCAAACCTCTTACATATAATTTAGCGTAGATATAGAGAATCTGTATGCATTCGACGTAAAATTTTCTACAAAATGAAATTATTAGAAAGAGAGCCTATACAGAACGATGTATTCGGAAAACTTGGAGAGTAAAATGAGTTTTGCAATGCAAGAACGCAGGAAGACGGATTCGGGAGACTCTAGAAGACGTCTGATAGGTAATAATTAGCACCTCTCGGAAATCGAGTGCAAAACAAGCAACGTAATTCATTAGGAATAATGACGGTATTGTGTGCACGCGAGACGTGGCAGGATTAACCAGCCATTCTGAATTCACCGATGTCGTTATTAGAAATTCCTGGTTAGTCTGCACGCGTGCACGATGGTTATACTGACGGGCACGGAATGCACGGCTGTCTCGTGTGCTCTTAATTGGATTAATTGCGACCGGAGGCCGTCTGACCATTAGAAACAGCCATATCGAACTAGTGCAACGTTTGTATTGGGGCAACTAAAAAGTCTTGCCACTCTGGTGCAATGCGATGTTAGTATCGCAATACGCACAGTCACTCGTAAAAATCTTACCTACACTCCTTAAAGTTTTGAATATATTAGGTGTACCAATAAGTACTGTACACTATTTTTTAGTGGATTAACGAATTTATTTTGTCAAACGATCAAAATTTCTTTCAAACACGAATCAATAACTCGCTTGAAAAGTACAACAAATTATTAGGTTGTCCGAAAAATTCTTTTCTATGTATTCTACTCTATTAGGTGAAATGGCATCGCGTGACTTTAAGAAAATGGCGTCGAAAGTTATTCAGTAACAATGTTATGAACAGAATGAATCTATGTACTTTAATCAATTTTATTGTTTGTGAAGATTTATGCACCTAACACATTATTTACCGGAAGCCAATTAATCGAATTTTCTTATAAATCCTATAAATACCTATAAATTGGCCTTTTTGTTCTCTATATTGTGAGTAATAATTCAACCAGTAAACAAAATGATACTTTAAATCTTTATTTTACTTCTTATGTTTGAATGAGATTAAAACCATCCTGTATTACTGAATTGTAAGCTGAAATTGACCGATCTTTTATTTGTCTTATTTCCCTACCGGTAGACAATGTATTAGTATTTGATAGGAGAACGAAAAGGGCTATTAGGACAACCTAATATTATAGAATAATAACATCTATATTGAAGACAGAGTACATAATTATTTTCATTATAAATAAATGCTAAGTTGCATGTGTAATTTTCCTATGAAAATGTGTCTTTAAAACACAGCACTTTTGGCCAACCCAATAATTCAGCTGGCAACATTTTCACCCGAATTCCATTTTCTAAAAAACTCTATCCGACTTCTTTTACTCGGAACTCGGTTTCCTTAAGCTAGAGTAAATAAATTAAAATTCATGGGAACACGAAGCAGCGCGTGGAGTCCGTTACGAACTTTTGCTTTCGAGTTTGCGCCACGTATTAGAGTTCAAGATACCTAAAAGTTAAACGCCACCGTTGTAGAAGTGGGCACTGTGGGATTTTATGTGAAATATCTCTGAAGTCAGGGGACGCTGGAGGGTGATGACACTTTACAGGGCAATGTAACATCGTTTAATATTAGTTCGAACGATCGAACATCCGGCGAGCTCGATAAGAACTCGTTCATGCAACTTTGACTAGTGGCGTAAGTCAATATATCGCCAGCCGCGCGGAAAGTAGCACGGGAGCGTGCACGATCAGACTCCGACAAGTAGAACAGGTAGGCTACAAGTAGCACAGGTAAACGCAAAGTTAGACCTACTAGAGCGACGCATTAACCTTCTAATGCACAACCCCGTAAGTGTCGCGAGCTCGTATGAATTGGATGTCTTTGTATAATTGTGCACTGTTGTTATTGATCGCTTGCAGACGGAACGAAATAATATTTAACAATTTTTCGGCCAATTATTGACTCTTTGTGAATAGAATAAAATAATATTTAACAAATTTTCAACCGATTATTAACCCTTTGAGGACTTAACGAATTCGTGTCCAGTTGCTAACAATAGTTGAGAGTAGTCCATTAATGATATTAATATAAATTTTTTACATTAAACGTGTGCAAGGAATCAATAAATCTTGAGTGGTTCGTTGCAACAATTGTCCGTAAAGGGTTAATAATTGATCATCAACAATATATTAGGTGTAGCAATGAATGATCCACCGTTTTTATTCAAGTCAGTATTTATTTTGAACAAAATCAGACACGTATTCTATTTTATATGTAATTGTTGTCATTCTGTAATATTTGACGTTACCTTTCCAGGCAATTATAGGTGCCTATTTGAATTTTTTATAAAATAAATTTGTTAGTGCCCAGCACTAATATTCTTTATGACACGGACGTGCCTAGCTGGCTATTTTTGAGATTTAGGAATTTTCGTTTACAGTCGGCATGCAGTTTAAATTTACCTATTCCCTGGCGAGCAACGGCGCAGTTTATTACTTAGTTTTAGAAATCCGCGTTGCTCGTCCTCAATAGTCGAAGACGTGTCATAAACGGAGAAGGCTCCGAAGGGTACCCTGATATCTGTTTGTAACGGTACAGAAGCCGCGGTCAATAAGTACCTGGAGGAACTTTCCCCGCGTTGTCAGATATCGCCACCACCCCACTCCCACACATAGGGCCCAGGGTAGCGCGCCCAGGGCGCAAGGGAGGGTGCGGCCAGTGGAGTTCGACTTGCTGATTGGTAATTTCCAAAACATTAAGAGAACCAATCAGCAAGCAGTAGCAAAAATAGGAGAGATGGCAGCTTCGCCAAAAAATGAAAGACCAGATCTGAACGAGACTCCTCCGCGTACACCTCGTGGTAGAATCAAATCCCCAGGCGAGTAAAGTAGTAGTAGGGACAGACCCTAAATAGACAGCGTACCGGAGTTAAAACGATACAGTCCACGTTATTCTTCTCAACTGTCAAGTAATTTTCGATACAGTAGTCTCCGTAATCTTAGTCACATTCGACACTGCACGCGTTCACAATCAACGGTATTTCCGGGCGCGAACAAAATTTGTTAACCTATGTATAAATAGTGTGTTACTTGTTGGTACACCTTAAGTAATAAATTCGACAAATTATTTAAATGCAGATTATACTACCAAGATACAAAATGAATTGGTGAATGTATTTTATAATGCGTAAATACAATATTAAAGAACAACGCCAATTATATTTAAAAACAGGACAGGTACTTAATTTTGTTAAAAATGAATATTCAATGTGACGAGACTCGCGGACTATTCATTGGTACACCTAATATATGCTGTTGCAGTCCTAGAGCCTTTGTTTAACCATGCTCTATAAATGGAACAATATCTGGAACGTTTCAGTAGCTCAGTTTTACATTAATTAAACACGGAATTACTTAGGCGAGTAATTTATGCTATTGTACGTAAATGCACCATCGCTATGAGATACTACAGCCAAAGCGTCAAGGGGTTAAACGGAGAACATTGAAGCGGAACTCGCGTGTACACGGTCGATGCTATTCGCATCTCTTTCGGCAAACTAAACGTGAATAACGTTGTTAACTATACCGGTCGCCCTCCCGTTCGGGACTTCAATTCTGGTAAAATGAAACTTGCCGAAGAATTTATCATTCGTTTAACAGGCCTCTGTGTTCGGTGCTCCCCTACTATCGGCGAAAAAATACGATCCAGCTTTGCGCGCCGATCGCGCGGCGACAATCGCGCGAAATCTGACCGTGATTAATTGCTCGTCCCTGGTAACTTTTCCGCGGTCACGCGCGTCAAGCGCAATTTTCCCGCCACCGCCGACGCCTTCCCAAAGTGTTGACTCCGAACATCGATCACAGGGCAAATTAGATGGATTGCCGGCGCAATATCTTAATAGCGTGGCCGATCAAGGGATCTATAGGACTTTCTGCACACATCAGAGCTGGTCCTTCCACGTACTTAGCGTCGATGAACCTCGCGCGGGAACCGTGAATTCCATTAATCAGCAAAATTAACAAGACCACCAGGGAAAAGGGAGATGGGGGGATTTCGTTTGATTAATTACGCTCACGTTGCACTTTGCATTTATCACACAGACACACGCAATCTCCCTTTACTTTTTCCCGAATTTTACCAAACGAAATTTTCGATTTTTTGGAGTAGAACTTTACTCGGGTAGGGTAAACGTAGAGGGAGTGGTCCAAATATGGGCTAACGTCTAAATATCAGCTAGTTAAAGTATAGGGTTCATTAAGTGCTGCCGTGTGCCAGAAACGGCGCAGAACTACGATTAAATAATAATGGTTAGACCATGTTGTAAATGATACTTGTTTACCGCTTTCGAACAAAAATTTCGGTGACGTTTATGCATTTCATTCGCAAACGGTAGATAAAGTGTTAAATGTGAGATAAACAAGTGATCCGTTACAGTGACGTACCATTCAAACATACGACTTTTAAGAAAGTCACTATAGTAATGTACCACAACTAAGAACGTAAACGGACTATTTTACATAATTATCGACATATTTCGTTCCTTGAGTATTGAGATCTCGCGGTGTTTCATATTGCATACCTTTACCCTAACTCAACGTGTTCTGTAGAGTTACGAAGGCAGAAGGGGGGTGGGGGATAAGAGGCATTGCGAAGCGTCTTGTCCTTTGTAACCCTCGGACAAGCATGGAGATTCCCGGTTGGATCGTCGGAAATTAGCCGGATTGCCGTACGAGCACTTAACACGATTGATTCGCCCGAACACGGCTATTCGACCGAAGGACTTCCGCTCTACCTTACCTCATCCCCCCTTCCCTTTTCTCCCGAGCCTTCTGCGATCCTTCCTCCTCAATGGAAATCCTCGAAGGGGCCGTAGCGGGAATATCCAGGAAACTGGAGTGAGATTCGCGAAATTGCTTACAAAATTACGCTCCACGAGTCAGACCGACCTCTGCTTCGCAGGTCGATGGGTGGAATTACTTGGCAACGAATTTCCGTTACCCTTAGGCCGTTATTTCGACGTGCTCTTTTCTCTGTAACAAAATATCATTCTCGACGCCTCTTCATCGATGTGGAAAAGGAAACAAACATATTAGTCCCTTCTTTAACATTAATACTACATATATAGGTGGTGGCTACCAAAAGTACATATTTGCACATAACTGTATTTACAGTGGGTTATGAAATTATTATAAACACTTCGAAATTATCGCTTCCTTAAAGTTTGAAGAACTACACTTAACCCTGCTTGTTTCTCAAATTTATATCTCCTCGATTTATTGCAAAAGAATGAACGAAGGCACGACACTTTATGAATATCGCGGTTTGATTGGAATATTTGAGAATTTCAAATACATTGAATACAAAGAAGAAATATTTGGGAAGATAATACCAAATGAAAGATGATCTTCGTATTGGGTGACATAGACCCGAAAAGAGTAGCAAGGATAAGATGAAAATCCCTTTTGTTACAAAAAGCATTCGGATGCTTTTAGTAACATTTAACAAGGATTTTATAGCGTTTGTAAATTATTTCAAATTTTTAGAAGTATACTTAGTAGCATTAAAGGATCACAAAATTTTTGGCGAAAAATTATTTTTGATTTTCAGTTACTACAACTTCGCCAAGAAAAATCGTGTGTGCATATGTTGTGTGCTTAGTAGGTTTAATACATGTTTAAGAACGAGTATATTCATTCAAAGGTCGACCCATGATTTTGTAATTTTGTTGTCGAATTTTTATCATGTGTTATAAAAAACATAGCAATAGTTTTTGTATTAATAAACGTTTTATTTTCAGTATACAACCATTTTCATTCTTCTCCGAATTTAGTAAGTGATAATTTTGAAGTGTTCACAATAATTTGATCACCCACTGTATTTTCGCATTTAGGTAGGTATTAATTATTATGTGTTCAAATTAATTAAGTACTCCCATGTTTAAAGTCTCGAAGGTTTCATTATCATAAGTTGTCATCTCTTTTACTTTCTAGGTCCGTATATCGCGCCACATACTAATTTATTTTTTCACGTATGAACTTTTTGTAATGGAACTCCTTTTTTTGCTTTCTCGACATCCACGTGGTAATTTACGATATTCCGAATTGTACGTTATGCTAACGTGGCAACCCTGGTTTTAGCCCTCTGTAGCCAGAATTTTGTGTGTACTTGTCACAACAAGAATTAGAATTAATTAATTTGATTTGCAATTATTACTAGTGAGTAATATCAATAATAGAAGCAGTAATTAATAGTTCGATTTGAAAGCTACGGGCTAGTAACTGTTATGAATAGAGCGTTAATTGATATCACGTATACATAATAATAAAATATAGTAGTAAAATTACGAGCTATGGTAGCAAAATGTAGTAGTACAATTATCAGGAATGATAATAAAAAACAGTAGTGCAATTATAAGTGAATGAAATGAAATTTCAAAAATATAGATAGATAGTTATGTAACTTCTGCATTACTTCAAGTTATAAACGATTAAGTTTGTTTAAGCTCTCTTACTTTGTAACACGAAAGCACAAAATTTACGTATCCTCTTTCGTAAATTGTATGCTACTTGGTACCATTTATAAGCGCAACGCATTCGTTATTTTAATCAACCCTTGAAAGGGGTTAACCTACAGAGTAAAGTTTCCTCTTTAAAATGTTGTTTTTAAAAGTCAACGAGGAATGTTGAATTTTTCTGGAACAGAAAATTTCGAGGATACTCCTCGAAGTCCCCGAACACCTTGCTCGCCACTTTTTAGCGAAACCCGTAACTGGCCGTCGCGTTTCCCAGTCACTCCGCAAGCATATCCTCTCGGGCAACGTGACGCGTCTAGGTTGGCGAAAAAAGGTCGAGGAAAACGGAAGGAGTAGAGCGGAAGTAGGATGGGGCCAGAGGTAAACGCATTTAGGTACACACGCGAAGTTGAATGTGCACAAACATGCGCTTAGACGCGCATACACACGAGCGCGCATATAAACAGCTAGATACACGAAAACCGTAAACACACGTATCGACGGGCTCACACATTTTCACGTTCGTCGGTCGATACAGCTCGTCCCTTGCTTTCAACATACTCGAACACCAGAGAGTCCCTTTGCGAGTCACGAATTCATATTTTTATATAGATATTCCCCCTTCCTCGCAACCCAATCTTCCTACTACACGGTTTTGTACTAATACGATTTCAGAATTGGAGACACTTCGAACTGAAACGTTACAATTTTCAAATGCAAACATCGCCATTCGATATTTTTTTAATTCAAGCAAACATTCGTGTTGTCTTAAACTTGTTTATGGATTTTAGAATATTGAAACTTTTATTTTCCGTTCCTTTTTGCTAGATTCACTTTTATGAGATAATACGGGGTTCACCTTTTTTCAATGGTAATTTTTAATGCAATTAGAATGGAAAATTATTACCGTAAAGTATTATATATAAGTACTTAGTAATATGAGTTAAAAAGGAATATTCGCATAACACAACACTCTTTCGAAAGTCCTAACTATCGTGTTATACATTTAATTCACAATGAGGCAAAATATATACTAAAGTTATGTCTGAAACACGCGAGTGAAGTAGAAAAATCCATTGAATCATTAAAATTATTGACACTGACGAAGATACGATTTAAGCAGTTATATCGGCCATGGGATGTTTGTACTGTAACTATTTTACTTTGCGTGATAATTCGCAAATTATTATTTAAACGAATTAATTTAGTCTCGCTTCCGTGGACTGAGTTATTATTCCTTTATTCGTTGTAGAATCGTAAGAGGAGGAACGTTGTTCCTAATTGCGAGCGAGTCGCGATAAAATTCCGTCCCACGACGCGACGCGACGCGACGCGGCAAACTGTGAAGAGGGTTGCCTCGCTGCACGCCATCGAATTAGCGCGAATTACACACAATAACTCTGCAAATGGTGCTTTATCGCGGCGGCGATTCAACGGAAAACGTTTCTCGGACTGTGTTCTTCCCTCCCCAGAATTTTCGGCATCCGACACCTCCGCCGTCGTAATTCCCGCGGGATTTCAATTAAATTCAACCAAATTTGATTTAATATCGCGAGCGCGAATTGCTCGCCTCCGGTTCCTTCCTACTCTCCCCCCTCCCACTCCCCATCTATTAAAACGTGCATTATGCAACATATTATTTATTCATTTATTTATTTATTTGCAAAAGGTACGCGAATGCGTAACCTTTGCTCGTGAATTCACTATAATATAATAATGATGTTAAGCTGAGTGTTCGTGTAAACTTATTTGCGCGAGTGATGGCCACTTTTGCCACCTGCAATCGCATTGTTTCACTGCGTTTGCATGCGTGCAGAATGCTCGTATCTTTGTTAATAATAAATATTAAATTCAATGCTGCAAAATTGCCATTATCAATACGGGATGAACAAGCGATGATAAACGAAACAGCTTTGGGAAACTTTCATCCTAAATAATGAATGGATTTTCTTATGACGCCAGCATTGTTATATTAATTTTACGAAATTCTATGAAAATTCGATCTCAATACATTTCTCATAGCAAAACCGCACGAATTATTTCTGATACCTAATTCTTATTTTATTTTATTTATTTGCGGGATAAACCCTTCGATACATGAAAGAATAGAAAAATTATAAGTGGTGGTCAACAAAAAAGAAAACAAAGAACATAAAGTGACAGAGACATAATAATAATAATACTCCTGAAGTGTCGTATATTTGCTCATCGTTTCCATTATAAATTGAGGAGGTATAAATATGAAAAGCAAACGAGAAAAGCAGCAGGTGTAATTATTTATTCGTAATGTTTGTTCAAATAAAATGTCATCCGAATAATGTCCAACACTGAAACGAAGCGAGCTTCCATGGTTGGTTGGAGGGAAAAGGTGGAACCACTTATTGGACGTGAATCTCCCACGTATTTGGGGTGCAAGAGTACGCCGAAGAGGTGCGTGCTCGCCGCGGTAGCCGTCCACAAATTGGCGGCCGATCGGTCCACTAATTACTCCATCGAATCGTGTTTTAAAAGCTCTGACCGTTACGAACGATTTGCGTCGTTAACAGGGACCAAAAAGAACACTGAGGCTGTACAATTTCCTCTATCAATCGTACCCACTGACCCCTTAACGAGAACCAAAATGATTAAAGTCAGTCTATTCCGATATCAAACACGCGGCGCAACTACCCTTCAACCCCTTTCATTGACTCTTAATTGGCGAACTACATCATCCGTTTTTACACAGAAATTTTATACAAATATTTCAAACGTAATAGCTACGACAAAAATAAATAATGGAGAACGACGAAATTCACTGATCGAAGAGAAGAACAATGCGAAGAGAGCGAAAGTGGATACATGGTTCATGTGGGAGTTCAATAAAAGTAAAACAAACTGGCAGTTTGATTCTTTCACAGTGGAATCCAAAGTTTAGCATAAAAGTGGCAGAAAGTCATAGGAAATCAGAGAAAATATTTCCAAGATTAATTTGTAATACTTACAGGTACTATATATATGTGAATAAAAAGAAATTAGGAGTAAAAACTAAATCTTTTGCGTACACCCGATAGCACAAATGTGAATCGTGATTGTAGATCAACAGTTTTTATATATTTAACGATTAGGGATGAATGAACTTTAATGTAGCAGTTCAAGTTTACTTTGAAGAAGTATTTGAGGCAAGTAATTACGAAGCTAACTATAAAAACATGGACATTCCTAGTCATTCAGAAAAATCGGCTCTTCTAAATCTGTTAAAAATGTCATCTGCTACCAAACAATTTGAAGAAGTTCTCAGATTATGTAATCCACTGACTGATGTATCTCTAATTTTTTCCCAACTTTTTATGCATTTGAACAAAAGAAATCGAACTGAAATTGTAAATCACGTTTCGGACTAAAGCCACCCGAATAACAAGAATGGAATATTGAAGCTGGACAGAAAAGATTAATATGTTATGCGTATTTTTATGCATTTATGAGAAATTTAAAAGTGCAAAAAGGTGCAGAATGCGCAATCTATGCAAAAATATACAAAATATTAAGTACCGTAGAAATGATAACAATCGAATCATTTGAATTGTTTCACACTTAACAATTTAATTATGACTATATATTAGTTTCTTCACTCAGTCGCGTTAGTTTTTTTAACGCATATGTGCAGTCGACTTTGAATATGATATATAACGTTTACAAATTCATGTCATTTGAAACGACTAAGAATGAATACAAAAGATTCGTCAGACATAAATTTAGAAACATTGTAATGATTAATAAAGACGGCGATATCGATATTAAAAACCGTGTATACACTTCATTCATAAAGTAAATTCAGAAATGCGTCGTCTTTCTAAAATTACGTAGCACTTAAAGGGTTAAAATTACATTGTATTAAATATTAAAGAGTTGTTAATGGTTTACCTTATAACAAACATTAAATAAGCACTTATTCGCAGATCTTGTAATTTCAATCTGATTTTCGTAGCGCAATTCGCTGTGTGTAACGTAAAAGTTACTGAATACGAAGTAACGAATTCATACAAATCGAAATATAAACATTTGCTTCTTCTAATAACTTCTTTTACTCATTTTTGTATTCACCGACCATTCATTGGCCTGTGTTCATTTACCGGTGCATCTGCTCCACTTGTCCCCATCTCTGCCTATGTTTATACGGAAGAAAGTTATGCAAATGCACGAACGCTTTAAGATACAAAGCTAAATAGTAGAAATTACAAGTGGAAAATAAAATTTATTGATCGGGGGAGAGGAACAACACGAAGGAAGTAAAGACGGGATAGGGTGTAGGCGAAAGAAGGGAACGGTCGGGTTAACCAGGAAATTGCAAGGCACACACAAAACTCGACTGCACGATGGAATCTTAATTCTGCGAGCGCCGGAGTTGAATTCGCTTCGCCCTTCCTCGTCTCTCTTCATCTTTCAACCTTTCTCCTCTTTTCCCTCCGTCTTACTTCATCCTTTTCCCTTTTCAACCTGTGTGCGCCCAACGGCTTCCGTATACCCTCCGTCTCCGTTTCTCCGAGTCTCGCGCGCGTCTTATTCTCTCTCTTTCGTAATTAGGAAGCAAACAGGGCGGCGGTCTTGCCAAGTTGGCGGAGTCGGAGATGAAACAGCAGTTTCCGTCCGCCTATTCTTCTTCCACCCTTTTCCACCCCTCCCCCCCCCCCACCCGCGTCTGATATCCAGCCACGTTTTCTGTATCGCTCGACCACCTGACTGTTCGCCTTGCGATCGAAGTCCAGCCGCAAAAGGGCACCGACGATATATCTCGGTGCCAAAAGCAGTCTCGAGCTGTTTCGCGCCTTACTTCGTCGTTTGCGTTTTTTCCAAGGACGCGCGGCGGCCCTCTTTCTCGCGTTCTTCCCGAATCAACTCGAAAGTCGTATCGAGGACGAAGGGAGGACGTGGTTTTTGCTGGGTCGAGGAACCGGCCCCGTCGCGCGGATGTTTTTCCACCAACGAACTCTCGCGAAAAGTCGCGGAAACGAGTGTTTTTCACCTCGGTGAAATATTACTCGTCTTTCTTTCCTTTCCGCCGCGGCTGCATATATTAGACACGGAGTGTGCCTTCAACTTGTTATTTCGGATATTTTGGATCGCAGTCCAGAGGAGATGTATTCGCGGCGCAGGAGAAAGAAACTCAACTAGAAAATGAAGATCTCACAGTTGATGATGTTGGAGTAGGTATTTTGTAAAGGGAGATAGAAACGTGAACGGTTAAAGCAAGCGTTTTCTTGTGCTCTTGCGAGGAAACTTCATACGCATTCCTGAAGCGCATTGAAACGTTCACCCGAAAACTCGACCCCAATTGAGCAACTAACTTCTCCTTTGCTCGACTCTTGTCATTCAAATAGTACAGTGATTCGCATAATTGGAGGGTTGACACTAAGAAGCACCCTTGCCGATTTTACTCTCTTTGTGCAAAAGTGGAAGGTACTTTTTAACCCTTTGTGGACAAGATATATGTACTACCTCTGGCAAAAAGGTTTAGGTCACACGTGAGAATGTGAAAATAGTGCTTCACAAATAAAAAACATAAGGGAAAATTACATGATTGTGATATGAAATAAATGGGGATAAGAAAAGAATAAAGATAATCATTTACTATCAACACATTAATCCATAAACGCATAAAAATCAGCATCCGTCCATTTCTAATATAAAATATCTAAACATTTATATTAATCCTATTCTTATGTTAATAAGAACTATTCTTTATCCGTAATTTTAATTTCCAATTCCGAACAGCCGTATAAAAATTGTTAAATCCGCACGAGCTTTGCCCGATACCTAATAAATGTAAAACTGTGTTTTATCTCTTAAATATTGTATCGTGTAGTGTATCCTAAATACGTCGCGTATATTACATCAATATTCCGCTTTCGCAGGGCATTTCAATTTTCCCGGAACTCGTAAACATTCGCAGTATAATTATTCCTAATAGCTGATATTATTGCTTTAATTAATGCGCACGCGGACAATTTAAATGAATAGAAAATTGACGCTGGTTATGGGAACTCTTGAATTCGAACGCAATTACTTGGCCGTGGACCGAAAAGAAATATCGTTCGGGGCCATCCAATCGCGGTAATTGCCGCTGCACGGTAATGCAATCGGATACACGCGAGCTGGTTTCCCTCGTTTTTGTTCGCCAGCGAGAGCTATCGCAGTAAATATCCGGTTCGGGTCTCGTCGTAACGAATTTTACAGGTGGCGATCGACGAAGGCTCGTCCACGCGAAATCACAGCCGGGCTCGTTTACGAGCTTAATAATCCGTCAGAATTGATCGTGATTCGTTCTGAAACGAGAGGCACGTTATATTACCTCTTCATTGCGATTTTATGTGCAAAAAACATTATGGAGAGGAAAAGCGTTTGCGTAAAATTGGAAAAAATATGAAATTTACCCTTTCGTTGCTATGGTTGTCTTATGACTACGTACAGCACGATTGCGACTCACACGATTGATTAACCTGTTCGCTACCGTGGACGAATATATACGCCTTCTAGAAATTGAGCTGACGTTTGCTAAAAGCATACGTATATTTTTCCTATAACGTAATATAATTTCTGGTATCATTCGTATATCAATATTACGAAACAATTAGTTATGTAGAGTATCCAAATGTTTATATCTATATTATTTCTACATGAATAAATGCTACCATTAATCTACGCTTTTAGTTTTCAGTTCCAAAGTGCTGATAGCGAAAGGGGTTAAACTGTACAAATTTGAAGATACGGTAGATGCACCAGTAAATTTATTTACAATATAATATTGTTAAATAGAAAAGAGAACAACGTAAGTTACTAAAATAAACAAACGTTAAGATTTTGGTTTCTGCTAATTCCATATTTCAGATTGAACACACTTCAAGTTGCACACGGCGAAATTAAGGATTTCCCTTTACATAAACTGACCCTATGGAAATTTCATTAATCAACCATGCTACGGTCTTTGGGTAATTTTTTACCTAATCGTGACTCTTCTTTCTTAAGAAATTCCTTAAATAGAAACGAGATGCAAAGAAATTGCTATTATTACACACAATTAACAGCTTCAGTTTAAAACGAAGATTTGCATTTCCCGTTTCATGAAGACATTTTATTTCTTATAGCAGTTCTTCTTGACTCATCCTGTATATATTTTTGCAATCATTTTAGAACCAGCGGCATTCCCTGTTTTTTTTTTTACCAAAAAAAACTGGTTGATTGATTGAAATGCTGCAAAAGTTGCTCGACCGAGATTGCAAGTGGCATCTGCAATTGCAGCCGGACGAATATAAAATATCTGCTCGAATCGCGGGACGAAATTCGCCGCTTTTAATTAATTATCCGCTCGTAAAGCTCGCCAACTTCCCTCTGTCCCCTGTTTGCTCATTCGCCAACCAAGTCTGCCCGTAGAATTTATAAAAGCCATAACGCGCTTACCAGGCGCGCGGTATCTCGTTGAAAAATCGCCACGCACGCTATCGCGAACGCGATAATCAAGCATTCGACGATACACGCCCTTCGAACAACCTGCAACGTTCAAAGTAAGTACATGGTACCTGCGCATTATCCGGGAATAATCTGCATACACTTCCACGGAGAAACTTATGAGACCCCATTTGAAAATGTAAAAGCAGGAAAAGTTTTCGAATGCTATTAAATGGTTGGTTAAAATTGGTTTCGAGAGCCGATGTTGGTTTTAGGGCTGCGGATGAAAATTATCATGGTGTAACTATTGTTTCATTTAATATCCATTGATCGACATTGATTCGCACTGATTAATTTCCTGAAAAAGATTTCAAATAGTAGTGAATAATTGGTTAAAAATGGTTTCGAGAGCCATTGTTGGTTTTAGGGGTGTAGATGCAAATTATTATGGGGTGACTATTGTTTCATTTAATATCCATTAACACTAGAACTACCGACAATTAAAGTGTACTTATTTGTATCAAAGAAATTGAATTGAACCTGATGAATTATATAATGAAATGCAAATTAATCTTCATTCATTCTGTTAATAGAAAATCGCGATGCAGAAATTTCTCCGTGTAAATTTATACAAGCAATATGAAACATTATGAATGCGTCATTTTGACCACTTTGGTAGTTTTAGTGTGAATTTGTATAAATTCATAGTAATCAATTTCCTGATTTATTGACTTTTATTGAATGGTGCGTAGACTACGGATGTTTATGCAAATTCATATTTTTATAAACACTAATGGGTTAATCTACAGATATAGAGAAATACATAAATAAATAATCTTAATTAAAAATGAAGGAAGCTAAATAGAGAGTTAATTTATAATACGAGATTGAAGTAATCTAAATTTTGTTTAAGTATAATCTCATTTAACGAAGTGAAATATGGGCCAAATCTAATAATTTCATCACTGTTCTATTATTTTAACGAAATATTAAGTGTACAAATGAATTCGATGCCTTTTCATAAACTCAATGTGTATTTACGGAAAATCAAATGCAATTTTGATGGTTGAATTTAATTTCCATTATTCAATCTCCATCGTACGCAACTTATGAATTCCATTTTAATTAAAAGGCTAAAATGATTTTAAGTCAATAAAATCTTCAGAACTTTAAACACAAAGGCATCGAATTAATTTGTACACCTAGTAGGATGCCATAAAAAATTCTCTCTTAATTTATCTTTTATGAAAAAGTCGTATAAAATTTTTCCGGCACTTAATATTTCATCATTTAGCGTTAATTATTATAATTTAATATCTTCTTCCTAACATATTGCGTGCTGTTAGATATTACGTGTATCCTATGTCTTTTTGCACATTTAAATTTCTCATAAATGCTTAACTCTCTGAGGTGCAAGATTTTTCTTCGTATTTTAAAATTTGTAAGTGAGTTGAAAAATATCCCACCGTGCAAGTTGGGTATAAAAAAGGGGTGGAACATTTTCCATACCACTGTGTTTCACAGAGTTAAAGATCCATAATATAATTATTATATGTGACACCAGTTCATAAAGACTTTCATGTAATATTAATTCAACATTATTTTGCCACATTTTTTACACAATGCTAAAGTAATATATTTTTACATATTCATACTGAATAGGTATTATATTTTTATATATCGCTTCTGCATTGTGTTTGACACAAAATAGCTTTGAAATATTACCTACAATTGTATTTGAAACTATCTATAAACTGAAGTTACATAGTCAGACTACGAATCCTTATGCATTTATGCGAAAAAAGATCCGGTACAAATATCCAACTAAAATAAAATATCCAACAATTACATGAAATATCCAAAAACTAATAAATCAGGATGCTAATACTTTCAATGAAGATCAATGATAATAGTAAGAATATTTCACACGCAGCAGATCAATAGTTCCATAAAAATTTGGACAACGTCCATATTGACCAAAGCCGTCACTATTTTTCTTCACCCACCGAATGAGTTTGTACGCGAAGACAACGATTTAATTAACAAAAGTTTGCAGGTTAAGAGGAAAGTGAAGCATTGAAATGGCAATTTCCTGGTCTTATAGAAGGAACCAACCCCTATGGTTCACATTATTTTGAATAAGGAACGAGGCGAGAGTCGAGCAATCCATTTTCCTCGCCGCGGTTTCCAGGGATACTCTATGGAATTAAAGTATCCGGCGGCCTCTCTGGCTCTCTCAACCTTGTGGATACAGTTGCGCGACGTTTATACATGTACCGTGTTGGTGCGCCTTCTGTCGAGCCACCGCGAATGTAATATCTTAAAACGCCACCCCGTCCACTGACGAGAAAACCGGCTCCGATATCGTGACGGATTATACGGAGAATTGCGGCTGGCATTTTGCGAATAAACCACCACGCAGATGTTTCGTATACATCACCCTCGGGGGATCATACGTTGCAAAAGTTCATCCGGGTTTAGACTAGTCTCGTCGTCGCATTCTTTGTGCGATCGATGATACGAGATCGACTATCGATTATTCGTTAATCATTTCGCTGCGATGGACGAGTATATGTACACAGTATCGCTCGTAATTATTCGAACGACATCAAAGGTGGCGAACATTTCTATGTACTATTTTCGAAGCTAGAAATTCGAAGGGTTGGAAATTTAGATGCTTAGCAATCTGAAAGCTTGGAAATCCAAACGCTTGAAAATGTAAAACCTCAAAAATTCGAAGGCTTGAAAGTTCACAAACGCTTGGAAATCTAAAACCTTTGGAATTTGTAGGCTTGAAAATTTAAGCGCTTGGAAATGCATATGCATAGAAATTTAAAAGCTTAACAACTGGAATGTATGCAAATCAAAATCCTCTCTAAAATTTAACATTTAACCTCCTCACGTTCCTCCAAAATATGATATCAATGGGCCACTGATTCGGAAAAATATCTCAACTATAATTTGGAAAAATACTTATAGACAGATAGATATATTTTTTGTTTTCCAAAAAAGGATTACTATGAGCACCGCTTCTATACATATATACATACATATAAACTATACCTTATGCTTAACTTACTATACTTACGTACTTACTGGCAATCTTAAAATCCTAAAAACTATACTCCTCAACGACAAAAACATAACATTATTACCCACTAAGATATAAAAACTTTCTCCTTACATAAACTATAACATAAACATAAACATAACATGTCTTCAACTATAATTTAAATTAGACCCTTATATCAATTTCTTAATTAATGTTTACTACTCACACACTGCATACCACTACTCATTCCTCTATTGCTGGTGCCTTTCATTCCCACTTTGGTAATTTCTTTGGCTTGTTAAAATACTTATAATTGCCCCAATAATTTGGCAATCGGGTGGCTATCGTTTACGTCAATCGTTGCCCATCAAGCTGCGAATAGATGTCATCATCGTGGGTATCGGATATCCGGGTAAGGGGGAAAAATTATCCCTGATATCGGAGGATTTCGTTAAACCAAATCGGATTTACCGGGGATGCGATAGCGGCGCCTGGAAAATTTGCCAATCACACGGCTCGTTAATGAAAGTCTTCCCCAGCACCTGTTTATACTGCGCAACTCGAGGCACGAGAGTAAACGTCTTACGTCGGCGCTGTAATATCGCATAGGATGATATCGGGATTAGCAGCCGCCTCCGCGAACCGTAGTATATTACGCTTAGCCGGTTGAACGGCAAACGGCTGGCCGAGGGAAAGTTAAACGCGACAAAATTAGAGGATCGAGTAGCTCGATCCGGTGGGAGAGGCCAGGAATTGGAAATCCGTCATTGGGAATCCGTAGGAAGCAGATTGGCGCGAATTAAGAACCTTCGACGATCCAACGAGATTCATCGCGCTTTTCTTCCCCCTTTCATCCCCTCTCCCTTCGTTCCTTTCGTCTCTTCAACGTGTCCTCCGTCTCCTCTTCTTCCTGTGCTCGTAGGAGATGACACGGGGTGACAATAAAAGTGGAAATAAACTTTTTAATACGTTTTACTCTGGCCTGGATGTTCGGTCTCGCGGACCGGGAATTCAGACTCGAAATTTTTAATTAAAGTCATAGTCGACCGTGACGTTTTATTCGCGACTCCCCCCCCCCCCCCCCCCCCCCCTCCCTCATTCACATCCTTGCTCGGATATTGTGCCGCGAATCGTTTAACGACTACAATGGTATGCGCTAAATTTACACGGAAGAAAGTAAAAGAAGCTGAAGAATCCTATCTTGGAGATCGAAACTTTTGCGCGCGCACAAAAAATGCATTCTCTTCTTTGCCTACCTGTTTTCCTGTTTTTCCGTTTATGCGATTCTTTCACGAGACCATTCCGCTTTAATTAAAATCCTGTTGGCGGGAAAGAAACGGTAGAAATTAGCTGGCAAGTCAGGTTAATCTTCGTCGCTCGAAGGTTTCCCGCGGCGTTTCTAGGGCCGGAGCGCCGAGCAGGCCGCCGTTTCGCACGATATTTAGTAATTAGCCAAAGAAATACGAGGAACACGCGACAAAAGGCGGGAATTCATGCGGACTTAACCCGATTCGCTGTGCAGCCGTAAAACCAGCCCACCCCGGAAGCCAGGCAATGCCCTTTTAATTAGAAACGGACAGGGCAAGAAGTGGCAGTCGGCATGAATGTCTGAATTTAACGTTAAAGACTGACGTCGGCCCCGGTTTCCGTCCGAATTTCTAAAGGAACTCTCGTCGCGAAAATCTGGCCTCTCCTGAGCTCGACAAAAAGTGGATCTTGTTATGATTGTGCCATAGTTTGTCAAATTAAACGTTCCACTTCGTCGTCCCCGGACTTCTTCGTCTTTCAAAACCACTCTGGATTTTCCTTTTCCACCGCTTTGAAAGTAAAGACTTGCCGTGTCTATTCAAACGATTACTATAGAATAATACGAATTCGTTCCGTATCAAAGAGCTTGAAGACTATTTTCTTTAACTGCAAAAAACGTAAATTTGTTATTGGTTCATGCATTCGCTGTGGATATTGCCGTGGAGGTTTTCAAATAGCTGTTATAATTAAATTGCGGATTTTTATGCGTTTTTTTTTTGAAAATTAAATAGATGGAAAAGTACAGAATATATGAAGTATATAGAAATATATGAAATAGTAAAGTTGAAGAAGATTTTTATTACTTAGAGGATGAAACTATCCTCTACAGTACTGTTATGATCATTTTGGAACCTGCAATTTTTGATAAGAATAACCTGTTAATAATATTACGTGGAGGATAAAAAATATTCATTATGTACTTCTGCAACACGATTAAAATATTGTGGGAATCCTCATTATAACTTACAACAAGAACTCGTTCTAACACGATTAAATCTATTTCTTAGTTTTTTAAATCAACTTTTGCTTTTTGCTCTTAATAATATTTGGCCCCTTATAATACGATTTCCAAAAACACGGAATTTTTTTAAAAACGTACCTATCGCGTTATATGGGGATCGACCATATTAGAGAATTACTACTATACTATACTCCATAGCTGCGCGTAATCCTTGACCTCGCAGGGAAAGAAGGCAAAGTCGGTCGTAGAAGAGAAATGGACTGTCTGGTCTAGAACAAATGGAAAAACGCGGCGAGTTCGATTTATATAAATTCATGGCCGATCTCAGGAACGGTCGTAATCCCACGGTGCTCATGATCCTTATCGTTTGTCTTTGCAGAGGCTTATGTGAATCTGGGCGCAGCGTTGGCTTCGGTGGGAAGAGGAACGGAAGCGGCTGCGGTTTTGCGGGCTGGCGCATCTTTGGACGGGTCCGGTCTCAAGGACAAAAGGGCTCACGAGGCGGCCAGGGTGCAGGCCCTCCTTCAATTAGGTGCCCTCTACGCTGATCAGGGCAGATTACAAAGGGCCCTGTCCGCCTACAGGGAGGCACTTCACACGCTACCGGATCACTATCCACCTCAGGTCAGTTCACCTTACTGCTTGTTACTCCATTTATGACCAATAGCCATTCACCTTAAGGTATAATCTTCTCTTTGACGAATTAGCTTGCTTGGGTTTGATACGACCAACCGATTCAAATGTTGCCAATAGGAAATGGGTGGAATTCCAGCCCCTTTGTGGCAAATTATTAAGCGTTGAAATGAAATTGTGTAACTTTAACATTCACAGGCGTAATAATTGATTATTGCGTAATAAATGTCGATTTGCAGACAGAAAGTTGGGATAAGCATATAGCTTGGTTTAAAGTGAACATTTTTAATTAAACAGTGAGAACCATCTGAATTAATACATTTGTGTAATACGTTCATTGTAACATTAATAATGACACGTGGAAGGCATTGTAATTTTAAAATTGTTGAAAGGAAACTTCATCCAAAAGCGATGACATTTATTATGCGCAAAGGTAATATAATATGATTTAATATTAAAATATTCTGTCATTCTTTAACGTGTTTACTATGTCGACGTTTAATTAAGCAATAACTCGTCATTTATATTTGGGTTTGTAATATAATCACGTTGTTTATTACCTTTGTAATATATAATTTTGGAAAGATATATGAATACAGTTTGTCGCTAATAAAGCGCGCATACGTTCTCGTTTCAAATGAACTCGTAAAAAAAATGCTTGTATCATAAAATTGCTCAAACGATTCGTTCTGCTTTTGGTAGTAATTAGACCGCGGATCTTTTTGCATTTATGGTAAATTTCAATGTGCAAAAAGCTACAGAATACATATGAAGTACAAAGGATGCCAAATATGCCGAGTGAAATACATCTTGTGTTATGTAAGAGATGAAATCAATTTGTACTTAAATTCCATTTCTTTATTGTCGTTTGTAAAAAGTTGATTTTGTATATAGATTCACAGTCTGCCAATAATTAAGAAAGTGTTTTTTATTTAGAAACAATAGCTATAAACAGTATCTTGCCATTAATTTAGGTACTATCAGATCTAACAATAATTAATGTCGCTTTTGTATCTTGTGTTTGTGAAGTTAATGAACAACAGTAATTATTAGTAAATCTGATGATTAATTGGTCCCAACAAAATTGGGTTTCCCATCATTTAATAGTAACAAATTGTATCAACAAATTAATTCAGGCCCTAAACAATAAGGATTTGGTAATGGAGCTTCTTAATTTAATTTAATCACTGTATCAAAATGCCTAATAGATAACTGGAAATAGTTAACAATGAAAGACATCTTAACTCTAATTTCATTTAAATTAACTTCTTAAAAACGTCACTCAAATTGATTCGGGTTTGATACAATCCGCACGTTCCTTTATTTCGAAAATTGTCTCGGTTTTGGTGCAACTCGCAATTTCCTTTATTCCGAATTAATTCGGACCTACAGTGGGTACAAAAAGTATTTGTACATCACTGTGTTTCCTTTGCCATTTAGGCACCAATTAATTAAATCCAACTAAATTAAATTTTTAATCAATCAATGGTACTCGTATGCGACTATAAAAATTTGTTGTAGAAAGATTAAAATATAGAATCTGATTAGAGGGTACCTAATTGAAAAATGTAAATGCGCACAAATACTTTTTGTAGTCGCTCTATTTCATCAATTTTGGAGCGTCTAAATTTTAGATCTTACATTTAAATCTGAAAAATTCCAAGATCGCAATTCAACAGCAATCGCTCGTTAAAATTCAAAGCTCAAGTGATCCACGATAATCCACGCAACATTTAATCCAAGGGTGTGCAAAAGAAGTAAAGCTAAAGAGGGCGAAAGTCGTAAAATAATAATTCATTTAGCATCGATCGACGATACGATGTTTTGATTGTAACATTATCGCAGGTTTCTTCATTAAATCGAATTAGTAGCCGCGCACGATCACGCGCGAAGGTATGTTTGCTCGTATGAATTGCAATTTTCGTAATTACCCGCCGCGGGGTAACACGCGAGGATACCGAAGGGGTGGCTAATTAAATTCGCCAACTATCGATCGCGGGTCCCAAACGCAGCGCTATGACCGTTTTTCGACCGGAATCCAAGACGAAGCGGCGCGTGTACAACGGAAGCAATTAACGTTCTATCGACGCGTGAAAAAAAAAGTGAGAGAAAGCAGCTTCCGGTTGGACAGGGAAAGCACCGATGTCGACGCTGTTTTCATCGCCGAGAGCGTAACGCCGTGCATATGCAACCTCGCCGCAAATATGATTTTCAGTCGCGTCGTAAACTAAAATTAAAAATTTTAAGCTCGCTGTAATCCTACAACGCGACTCCCTTCCCCCCTTCTTCCTCACCCTCGCTGTTTCTCCCGTCCATTTCCACCCGTAGACTTCCTTTTTACAACGCCTGGGGGTGGAGGTGGGGGCGAACGCCGACGCGTTTAACTCTTTCAATTTTCATTTAATCTCCTGCGAATTTCCGCGCGAAAGCCTCGCCGAGAACGCTCGCGATCCTTCAAATACTCCCTCCGACGCCATCACGGGGGGAGATTGGTAGCTGCAGAATATGTAATATTTAAAATACTATGTGGTTAAAATGTATACTACTAGTCAAAAATTTGCGATCGCCATTTATTTATTTCTTTATTTAATAAACGGGGAAAAAGAGAACCCTTTGGTGTACAATAATATTTAGTCGCAGTCAGAGAATTCACGAATCGATTAACGCTTAAGAAAATTGAACGATGAAAACATATCTAATGCTCCGCAATGTAGGTTAACATTAATAATTGCGCGATTTACACAATTAAATTCCCCAAATTGTGTACGGCGAAAGTCCTGTCTAAAAAGAATGTTATTTCTAGTTGACGCCGATGAGAGGTTTATATGGAATAGAGCCAAGATTTCAGGACGTATAATAATGCCATGCAAGACTTTATATGCAAATACAATATCAAACATTATACGTCTCTTTTCAAGGGTTAGCAGATTTAGCTTGGTTTGAAGCGGTGAATAGTTATGGTCTAATAATGACATGGGGTGTCCCATACGTAGGGAAGCTAAGCGCAGAAAGTGATGTTGAACTCTTTCAATCTGTTTGAAAAGGTAGCAATGATACGGAGACCATATTAAAGAGGCATACTCTAAATTAGGACGGACAAGTGATGTGTATAGTAAACACAAATATAAACATTTTTAATTTTTACGCTCGAGGTAAAAGTCCAACTTTTTATTTACTATACACATGGATACAATTTATTGTAATTTCTTCTTCGTCATTTCTTCAGTGTGGAATGGCAGTCATAGTAAGTTTTAACCCTTCCGCAGTTTAGTGCACTTGGGTAAACGCTCAGATATGGTATTTTATATCATGGCAATAAATAAACGTTGGTAGTAAAGAGCTGACTAATAAACTTCAGATTGATGAGAGTTTTCATGGAAAAAACCTATTAATACGTTTCTGCTAGGTATTACTGTTGAATAAATAAGAAAATCAATAAGAGATTCGATATCAACACAACTCGGAAAGCAATTCCAAACTTTCGGTCGATAATGTAAATACATACACGTCATCTGGATTTTAACGTCATCGTAGTTATAATACTGCAGGTATTATTAATGCGGATATGCATTTGCATCGAGCTGCGACGACAGGTGCAAGACTTTTATCAAACAGAAATTCAAAAGAGATTCATAATTATGCGCATAAACATTATAGAAGGTAAATGGGTAGAAATCTTTGGTCTTCAACTGGAACGTTAAATTCTACCGTATGCCTGCATAGTTCTGCAGTGATCAGCAAACTTGCGAGGAAGTGTGCTCTGATTTGTGTCAGCACGAATTACAGAATTATTCGTATCTTAATACGCCCTTTAGCTCGATGGTTCAAGGTACGAGCAACCCTTTCATACAAGGCTGGCACGCGATCAATCCACGAGTGATTCTCGACCTTCCATCGGTCTCTGCTCCGTCACAGCTCTTAATTGCTTTCCAAGGTTATTTCGACCACGAATACGGCAATTCTCGCTGCTCGATCATTGTCTCTTGTCTTTACGTCAAAATTTCAAGCTTTCTCCATACACCGAGAAGTATTTCTTTTTAAAAATGTTTCAGACTTTCGCGATTCGGTTCTAGATGATTATTGCTGGTTAAAGCTTTCGGCCCGGAAGCCGTGTACACAGGAAATTACAGTGACTCACGAAAGTATACGAATCGTGGAGAATTTTTATTAATATGTTACGTGTGTTACGCGAAATTCTTTAGAATATCGTTAGAATTACAGTGAGACACGACCACGATAATTATATTGGCAAAGTTTGATCGAATTCTGAAAATATATAGAAATTACACGAATTTATTGCAAATATACCTTTTGCAGACGTGATACAGGTATTTGAACAGATAATTGTTATTATTAAACTTCGAATTTTTCGTAGCCTGATTAACAAAATTAAAAAAGCGAAACTTTTCGATGAGGTTGTTTTCACCCTCTGAGTATTTTAATATATACTATATTTTGAATACTTTATACATTTTTGCATATTCCACATATTGTGTGCCTTTTTGCACATCTAAATTTACCACAAATGTATAAAAATGCTTATTCATGCTAGTATTAGGTGTACCAATGAATAATCCACCTTTTGGTTCAATTCAATATTTACTTTTAACAGAATTAAATATGTACTCTGTCTTAATTATTTAATTATTTTTATTTATTTTAATGGTAAATTTAAATATGCAAAATATTAGAGAGCATACATAATATAAACGAATATGCAAAATGTTCAAAGTAAAATACATGTTATTGTATTTGGAGGATAAAACAACCCTTTCATTAGATTTTACTTCTTCAACCGTGTTAATAAAAGTAAAAACTTGCATACGAAACCGCAGTCTACTCATTACAATGCTAATGAAGTCACAAAACTGTTGTGCAACAGGCACAATATATTCGTACTAAAAATTACTTCTTTCTTTTTCACACTAACCTTGCTTCACTTTCTTTTAGCTACTATTTATAATCGACTAATTATTGTCCGTCCTCCACCGCTGCTGTTAATTTATCATGTTTGTACCACAGGGTTCTTTAACCTGTAAAAACTAATAATAATAATTTCTAAGAATTTTCCGTTCTTCCTAAAAAAAGTGTCCTTTAAGTTCGGCTATGATTTCGGTTTTGTCAGAATTCTTTGCTGAAAGCATCCTTTCCCTGTTATTTCCAGAATTACATAATCTTAGCTTCACACTCGAAGTTTCTTCGAAATTTCTCCAATTTAGCCATTATGTTTCCACCCCATCGAACGCGATCCCGAGGAATTCGGCGTTTTTTTTCCAAGTGGAAACGCACGTCGAACTTTTTGGACGACGAGGCGACAACAACGACCGGGCTCTTCGCGCTCGACTTCGACGGAGAAAAGAGAAGTTTGCATTTTTACGAGATACTCCACCACCCTGCCGTCGGCCTTCTCACCCCCTTTTCCTCTATTCCATGCTAGCGAGCCAGGCCACGGTGGCTCCGTGCTTTCTACGTGCTCGGAGCATGGTCGCGTTTTGTTCAGCGCATCGTCGTGGAATTCCTGCGCGACAATTTATACAAAAAGTATTTTTCGCCTCTCTCTCCGTGGCTTTCGCCGCAGACTTGCACACTCCGTGCACACGGTTTTCGCCGTTTCGTCTGGCGACACAAGCGTGCACACGCGAGAAATGTCTCGCAGATGCGCCAAGAAAACGGGATTCCGTGCGGTGCACTTCCGTTGCGGCCGTACGAAAAGCTGCAGTACAGCTTTCGATGTGTTTCGGCCTCGTTAGAACGACGTGCAACGATTCAACGTCGGGGGAAAAAATTGTGGACGTGTCTGGGAGAGACCTGTGTACGCTAGAATGGCAAGTTGAGTAAATCGCGTCAGAAGTTTTAGTTTTAGGCGAAATATTTTCGATCACTACGTATTATAGGAAACACAGTTGTTATCAAGAAATGGGAAACTAGAAATGTGATACCGTAGAAAATGTTTTAGTCAAAAATCTATGAAAAGAAGAAAATTACTATTGATATTTAAAATACTAATTCTGAATTAATATTAATTGAATTACCTAATAATAAATTGTATTAACGACTGGTAAAATGTAAAATACCCTGAGCGTAGGTGGGAGTGAGGATCGAGCCAAACCCAGGAGGTTGACTATGTGGGGTGTAAGCAGGGCCTAAGGGAAATTCTGTGTGTCCACTAACAGCCGCTGTGTCGTGCTGAGGTTTGACGACGTGTCGTTGCTATTGAGGGCTGAAGCTGGGTCCTAGCGAATCATTTGACCTGCAGAAGTTTCAGATTTCTGCGACTTGTAAATCAATTTGTAGGACCCGACTTCTGGCGTGCAATTTCGGAAGAGCCAATAAATTCCTATTTGCAATTGCTTAAAAATAACAGTGCCAGACGTACACGTCGTAAATCCGTACAATTGCATTCGTACTTTTTAATTTTATCATGGTCCATGGGTCCATCCAGAATCATCCTCAATTCTTGTGTAAATGTCGTTCAAGTTCACTGTTATATTTAGAACTGGGAATATTTTTATAGCGGCGATACCCTGCAGAGAAATCGTGCAGAACGTATCTTTGAAATCGTTTTGGAATCAACGCGCTCGGCTCTTGAATGTTTAACAGATTCTGTCTGCTACTTTTAGCACAAGATAAAACTGACTTGTCGTACGCTGAAATTCTTTCTTGAATAGTCTCCACTGTATTAAACAGTAAGCGGACAGACTGTGTGCTCTGTTTTCCATCTGTTTCCATTAAGAAGTTTCGAAAGTTCCTTTTTAAATTTGTGTGCTTGGTTTGTTTGAGCAAAGTGACGCCATGAAGTTTCTAGAAAATAAAGTAAGGTATTATTTAGAGTTGGATGATTGACTTATAAGGTTTTGCACATCCAATGTCGAATAAGGAGACGAAGGAACTTTTTGATATAAGGAAATGCTATCACGAAGAAAGAAACAAACAAAACAAATCAATTTTCCACAATAGCATTTCCTTTAATTGATCACAGATTCCTAAGTCGATGGACGCTTCAAAGTTATAGCATAGCGGATCGTTGAATTCGTTGTTTTAGCGGCTATAATGTTACGAAGTTAAAATCACGCAATGCTATTGAAAAAAGTCAACGTAACATTGACTTTTTATAGGAAAAAAATTGCTCAATAATTTGTTTCATTGTAATTTCTAGCTGGCTGAATGCTAATTAACTTTTGTTCGCAACATATTTCATAAACATCTTGTATATTAACGTCTTGCTTTACAATAACGAGTCACGCTCGTTCTACGAATTATTGCAGAGATTCAACAAAAATGCCTATTATTAAGGATGACATTTAATTTGAACTCTAATTTTATCTTTCTATTATAAGATCGGAGGTTATTAAATAAGAATTACCTACAATATCCAAAGGATTTTTTCGTGACGTCTTTATAGACGAACAAAAATCACCCTTACTATTACACCAAATCCGCTTTCAATTTCAAGGATGCGAATGGATTAACGTGAACTCGAAAAATGAAAAAATCTTTTAAGCAACTCTAATGGCTTTGTCTAAATACAAAACATAAATCCCAATATTGGAGACCTTGTATCAATAACTGGAAGCATGTAACGTATGGAATGTTTCATATCGAATGGTTAATAATAATTCCTGCAGTCGATCAAACGATAACCGAGTGAGCGGCTGCTAATTGAAACTCGACGTTCAGTCGATCGGCCACGCGGTCATAACAAAATTTCATCCTGGACAAAAAAAAAAAAAAAAATTCTGCAACAGAGAAAAGCAAAAAGATCGAGGGCGTGGGGTAGTTTTCATTAATCCGCGAATATTTCCAGGGGGCAGCCGTCGGGTTTCGACTCGCGGCGTGCCGGCTGCGTGTAATTTTCACGCGGATCCAATCGAAGGGGTGCGGCATCGGGACACGAAATAATTTCCACGGCCGCCCACTGTAAAATACACCGGCGAATCGGTGCAGATAGCGCAATGGCGAATCTCTATTTCGCTGCCTGTATGTAGGAAACGCAGGCGGGCCGATGCTCCAATTGCCGATGAATTTCTATGCAAATGCGGCAAATTTCTAGTTAAATGGTATTAATAATTTATCGCCAGACCGAGGCCATTTGGAATTTTAAGGAGCGACCAACGGCTGTCTTTCCCTTTTTATTATTCATGCCGCTTTGCTTTTATCGTGTGCACGCTACATTAGTCGCTGTCCACCCCCCCCCCCCCCCCCCCCCCTCGCAATCAATAAATATCGCTTGACTAGTCGTACGACTCAGATTCGTCCGATACTGTGAATGCTTTCACATTTTACATTTATGCTTAATTTCTAAACGATGCAAGAATGTGCGGTTTTTTTTTATTCATCGAGATAACTGCTAAAGCTGCATTCACGTTAGTAAACTGTTCTTCCAAAGGGCACTTTTCAAGAAGACTTGCCATAGTTTAGTAAACGATAGAGATTATGAATATCGAAACAATTAACCCTTTGCACTCGAAGGCTATTTTTATTGTGGAAAACTCTAGCGGTTGGAAGTTTAATTATTAGAAATTGATTACTTTTTAATCCGACAAACATATATCAACGAATATAGATGTTGCATTTCAATATCTAACGTATTTTGTGTTGCACAAAATGTAATATTGAATTTCAAGTGTTACAATCTTCCAGAGAAGTATAAGAATCAGCTTAACATTTGATTTCTATTGTTCTAATCTTTCGGTTTTTTGAATCAATCATTTGATTATCGTCTTCATTACAGTTGTCCGTTTCGCTGCACCCAATTACTTCGTTTACAATATTATCAACTTTTTTTTTAAGAAAACTCGTCTTCACTGTTATTAGAAAAGTTATTTTGTTATGTACAAGTTTTACCAAATAGTTACTTTTTCAATTTAAGGTTTAACAACTCCTAAAATCTATGAAGGTTTACATTCGGCTCAGTGTTTCATTTAACTCTTGAAAATTCTCGATTATACCGCGTGAAACCAAATTGTGAGTGAGGGTCGCCTCTCGAATGCAAAGGGTTAACCTTTTGGTAAATTATCAAACGACTTTCGACAGTTTTATTGAGTATCAAACGGGTATTGATACGATATAGTCTTGGTTAGGTGTCGTTTCAAGAATTATTAGTATCGAAAATTGATACCGAGTACCTAAAATATCGATAACTTTCCATGCTTCTCATTCGATATTTTACTATTGAATTCGATCACTAGTTCTAAATTCTAACTTGTAACACTATGTTTCGCCAGTGTTTCATGATCACGTTTGATTCGAACGATGTCTCAACGTCGAATTCAAGTACTGGCAGATTTCCACGGAAACTTTTCTGTGCACCTAGTTGATCCTCCTAATTGATTAAACCCTTCTCACTGACGGGGGAATCCGAAATATTTGATATCGGGGCAAATTGAAATTCCTCCAGCTCGAGCTTTTTGCATTCCCCGCGGGAAACGTTTCTGCGACCTACAGCCTCGGGGTTAGACTATCTTCCTTCCTCTTTCCCTCCACCCAACAACCTACGTTCCCCTCGCTCGTCCTCCGAAATTGCGACGAAGAATCCACATCCAATGGCGTGACCCAGTCACTGAATTCGAAAGATCACGCCATTTCACGCTCCGCGATTCCAGAAATCGCAGGAATTTTTCGGTCAGCGTGTTCGAATCTACGAAGAATCGTGACGCGTTATAATCGATCGTCCCTTGCCCCGTTCCACAAAATTACAAGAAGGAATTCGCGAGGGATGCGAGTCGATCGGTGGACGACACGCGTGCATTTCCGGTGGTGGAAATGGAAGGAATTCTGTGGAACCACTAGCACAGAGCGAGGAAAGAGCTGGACCGTGTGCGATAACGTCGTCGAGCTTGGGATTCACGGTCGTCCGGGCGACGAGATACCCTCTCGAATCGTAACTTTAAATTGGCCAGCAGAGTGATATCGGCGGCTTATGCGAACAGCATCGCGGTCGGCTTTTTCCGGTTCCTCTTTTTGCTACCCCTCGGAGTTCGAGTTATTATACCCAGCCATCCCGGGATAAACTTTTCTCTCCAATTATAACTAGTTCTATCTTGACTTTGGGGCCAATTGTACCCACCAAGTGAATAAACTCCCTTTAGAAATTAGTTGCCGACGGAATGTTAAAATATTTATTTGTTGCGGCGACGAGTGATCCACTTTTTCTGTCAAATTCAGCGTTTGTTTTTTAACAAATTGTACCGCGAAGCGAATGGACTATCTATTGAAATTAAAAACGAACGAAATGTTAAAATATTTATTTGTTGTAGCGATAAGTAAGTCTACTGTTTGTATCAAATTCGACATTTATTTTGAACAGAATTAAATTAAATTGAATGCGCTGTTGTTCTGGAATATTTCGCGAATTCTTTTTAATAAAATTGGATTTTTAAGTATCGGATTACTTGTTGATATGCTTAATATTTTGAGATTTAATAATTCGGATACTCCGGATATTTGAGATATTTTTCGAGAACTAGTTGATTACAAAGCAAAATGGATGACGCCTTTAAATGTTCAAAAATATCATCATTATCAATTGCCAAAATTTAATCTTACACCGTTATGATTTTTAGTGCACCGATTAATTAAAGGGCTTCAAAAATACGATCACATTAAATTCAGCGGCATTTTCACTCATATCGCCACACTTTTCAGCCCTCCAATTAATTATCAACATATCTGTTTTTCTGCAAATTTTCTGTCACGCAATTTGTCATTCAACGAGAAGTGAGACGGATAAGGGCAGGTAAAAATTGAATTCACGACAAATGATCCTTAGCTCAAGGAGGTAGTCGCTGTTTAACAACGTACTTATCGAATCTCGTGCAAAAAGAAGGTAAACGAAAATCGTGAGCCGTGTCGTGGCGCTTTTTATCGCGCGTGACGTGACTGTACACGCTGCTCGTTACATATGTAAGCCCCCTGTATTACGTGCCCGGGACCATTAAATCCTATGTAATTTACGTTTCGCAGAAGTCGCCGATAAACGTGATCGTCCGGTTGAAACACGCGTAACGCGACTGGACGCAAACCTAACCGCGCAAACATTAACCTTCATCCCCAATCGCGATCGCTGCGATATGATTTACCCTTTCCTGTTTAAATCGACAAAGAGAAGCACATGGGTTCAGCGAGTGCGCGAGTGACACTGTTGGCTGGTGAACGCCGGCTGTTTCATAACTTATTACCGCGATTTAATTTATCGTCATATTCGTTCGCACTTAGCCCGGCAATTAGTCGTTCCTTCTAATTTATCGCTATTTAGTCGCCGCGGAATTTATTATCTTATTTGCAGCGGAGGAGTTAAAATTATTGTATGGGAAGCTGGTGCTCATGGGAATCGTATGCGAATCATTATAGCAAATATATTAAAAAAGAAAGGCGAAAAAGTGTGGAGGGAAATTTTTTGTTCGACGCAACGGGTTAAACATTTTGGGTACTAAACTGAATTTCTCTTAAGAAGAGTAGTAAATATATCTGGTTGGGGCTTTGCCGCTTTACGTTTTGGTGTTTCAGCGATATGTGTGAATTTTTCCAAGTAAAAATTATGATTCTGTATGAAGTTATAATGATTACTTTAAAGCACCTCATAAAAGTTTGCATTATTGATAGCTGAAAATTACTCGATTTATCATAATTTTTCTTAGAGAAACTAATGAACGTATCGATTTAATACTTTTTAGTCCAATTTACCAATATTTGAGCATTGTGCACAAATTTTTTCATACAAAAATGTTGACTCTATTCAGAGTTAATACAAAAACATTTCTGCATGATTCTGCACCAAATCAATCATTTTTCTTATTCCTTGAATAAACAAATTCAAAGGGAATCTTAGTTTGCATGAGTGTAATTAGCATTTCAACTAGAATAAATACAATATATCACAAGACAAACGAATGGTAGCCCCTGGAATAAAGTTATTCCCTCTTTGCTAAGAAAAGTGACTGCTTTTTATCTAATAAGAAGTAAATTCTTCAAATATCGATTTACCTCAACTACAGACAATAAAGAAACATCTATTGAAGACGTTCACCAAGTTCCAACCAAATCCGATTACTGCTTTTTGAGATATCATCGTAACCAGTTAAGAAAATTATCTTTCAAGGAAAACACGTTTAAGCTTCTCCAAACAGATTTTTCCTAAATTTTAACATGGCAGTCAACGTGTCAATATCATTCATTACAATTAACCATTTTACGACATTTCAATAATAATAATAATAGATACCCATTCGGTAATCTCGAAACTACGGAAAAACGTCATTTCGTATGTACCAACCTAACATAGGGACTGGAATTAGCAACTTCAACCTTTGTGATGGAAAGTAAGTCGCGTTATTCCTCCATTCCTCGAATCGCCCGTTAAGTCGAAGCGATGCACTGGGAGGAATGCAGAGAAAGAAAGGGGAAAGGTAAACCACGTAGGAAAGCAGACAAAGCGAAACAAGCGGAGGATAGAGGAGAGACATCGTTAGAGAATCGGCGGAGTGTTTTTCAGGGTCGACGGAGCCGGAGGGGTAGAGAAGCCTCGGCGAACAAACGTCGACGACAATCACGGATCATGATAATGAGACAATGGAAAGGTAGGCTCTCGCACAGAGACGCGAACTATCGAGCGCGGTTTCTGAAACGACAGAAAAGAGTCCGGGCCCTCGACGAACGCCTGCACCGACTCCGCTATCTATTATGCGCTCGTGCACTCGTAATTATGCGCCTCGCTTCTCCGGGATCGCAAAGAATTCGCAACCGTGCAGACAGCCGGCGTGCAACCCGTTTCGTCTGCAGCTTTCGCGAGACTTTCTTTCATTCCCAGGCCTCCGCTACTCGTTCTCGTGCCCTCGCGTCGGATAATAAATGTCCCGAAACGTCCTCGTGATTCCCCGACGACGACGTCGTTGCAACGCACAGACTTGCGGAGTCTACGAATGGAATTATTCCTTTGCGAGTTTACGTCGCTGTGAGGCCTGCATGGCCCCTCGAATAATGTTCAATTACCGCAATTAGCGCCGAGCTGATTTTCATGAGCTAATACTTAAATGGCGTTGTTTCTGCTATTTCTAATTCGTCATACGATAAGTTTATGTTGAGTAAATATAATTGGTTTCTCGAACAAACGTATATTTATTCTGCTTAAAAATTAAGGTTTTACAGTGTTGGGTCACGTAGCTATGCCGAGGGAAGAAACCGAACTGCTAGCCACGGTCGCGTTAGCAACGAACAACGGAGAAAAACATTTGACGGTGACGAACACGCCCCATGACGTGATATGTGGCGTGTTTGCTTGACCTTCGAAATGACTATATTTTTGCATGAGGAATTTTCACGGAGTAACGGTTTACTTCACCAGTTTAGATATTTTATTACATCGTACATAGCTATTTCTAGTAAGAAAATCAATTAATGAATACTTAAATATTTTATTATTTATTGAACTGATCAACTACCGGGTCAGCTAGGTTAGTGTAAAAAGAAGTAATGCGTCGATCACACAGTTACTAATAAGAATTAGACTGGACATCTGTATGAAAATTTAAGTTTTTACAAACACAGTTTAAGGGTTCCAAGCTGAGGTATACATTTATTTCACCCCCCAAATATTGTCGAGTTGAATAAAAAGTTCGCGTCGCATTATATTTATATTGTATTTCATAATGGTTTTTAAATATCCAACGATTAGATCTGAATGTACCTTAATTTAGTTGTTCAAGTTCAGTTTAAGAAAGGCATTTGGGGAAGTAAAATGCTTCTATTGTAACTATAATTCTAACTATGAATTGTCACGTGAAAACTTGAATAAAGAATTGACTTTCAGACATTTTTTAAAATTTGGTTCTGTAGTGAAAAGATCTGAAAAAATTTCGGGATGTGTATGTCACTGGATAAAACATTTCTGATTTGTCTTACAACTTTTTATGCGGTAGATCGAAGAAAATGGAGGTAAAACTGTAAATTTATTTTTTTCCCGTAACTACCCTAATAATGGGGATAGGGGGTTGAAACTTGCTGGAAAATGTTTCTTTTGGATGACTTATTTATAAACATGTCACAAATTGAATTTCATTTAGTGATACTCTTATATGCTTATTCGACTTTTCAATATAAAAGTTGGCACGAAGTTTCCGTTCAACCCAATATAATCTGTACTTTACTTAGGATACTTTCTATATTGTATATTTTGTGCAAGACGATTTTGTAATCTTCATAGAAATTTATATATTTCAAGTTCCCGTTTCTATGTCGAATGATTATGAATTACTTTTGATGCGAGAAACAGATCGGTGGAAGGGGACGTGGAGAATTTCTGAATTCCAGCAAATTTTGATTAATAACTTTAGCGTTCTTCGAGAATGGCAAAGTTTTCATGAGACTGGATTAGCGGAGCAGATGTCAGAGTGATTGGAGACTCGATTGATTCCATAGTACGTTGGTGGAGTCCCTGCAAACTTCTTCGATTTCGTTTCCCTCCCTCTGATACGATAAGTCGTCCAAGATGATCGACAAACTTCGCGAATCATATCAATCGTGGGTTATAAATAGAGTTCCTATGTATTTTGATCATCATATACCACCCTACTCCGATTTTTGGAATAGTTCTATGGTATCGTAATAAATTTTAGAATTCAAAGCAGGATGGTATTATATAATATGCCTTTTATTTCATGATTCTTCAATGTTTTAACACAGCCAGTCACAAGAGTATTCGTTGCTTCTCAATTATCGAACTTAAATTATTCATATTTTTCAACAATATTCGATGTTAAATTTTTGCCAATAAGATTGTATTGTGAAATAATTAACCCTTTCGCTACGAAGGAAACCTGGAAAATTCAGCACGCATTCAATAAATCACGACTATCTTTTCTTTAAATCACAGTAATATTTCAATTATCATTGGTATATATTATACTTTACATAATAACATAAAGGATTTAAACATTTCGGTTGGTGTTATTCATAAATAAATAGAAATTGCAGCTATTTATGCACCGACAAATAATAATTCAACGTAGCTGAGTAGAAAAGTGGTCTAAGTGACGAAATGTTCATTTTGTGAAAACAATACGTAAGATTACACTTCGTTTCAAATCATCTATATATTTCTACAGAATGAAATAAATTACTAATCATATTCAGCAATAGTTTGAAAATATGACCATGAATCTTTGTTTCTAATATCGTTTCTCCATCTATGCTTTTCACTTTTCCCCTAACCGATAGTTCTGTTTTCTTTGGACCTTATATTAGAATTCAATAAATGTCGCAATAGCAATAAAATATATTTACGTTATTTTTCATATACGTAAATACGCATCTTAGTTACCGTTTCGTATATTTTATCGTAATTTTTAAAAAAAAATGCACTTAGACTACTTTTCCACACAAACATTCGATTAATTCGAAATTACGCTTAGGGGTTGCCTTTGAGCCCTTTTCTACACATTTCAATTGTAAGAAAGAATCTTGCCAGGTTACAGGAGTATAAACCGGCTAAGTTTTCGGAAAATGGCTGGTGAACTAAGAAAAAATTAATAACCAGAAAGTTTCGCCCCTTTTTCATTTTCCCCCGCGACGTGTATCACCGTGTAACACGGAACGGTGCGTGGCACTCGTCAATTTCGTTAATCAGCCACCAGATTTTTCTCGCCCTCCCGTATGATCGTTCCGTAAAAACAGGGGCGAGAATTATCGGAGTTCCCCTTCTGTATTACGTGCTACTTTCTCTTCGTCCCAGTGAAAGAACTTCGATCACGTTTTGCCAGAAATTAACGAGTAAGTTTAGGATTAGTTGTCTAATTACTTCAGCTTCGAGGAGCGACAAGCTAATTGATTGCAGTTAATTGAAACATCGGATGATGATAATTAGACTGTGAATATTTATGCATTTATAGGACTTTAATCAATGTATGTTTAAATTAAATTATCGTCTCTCTTGTTTAACAAAATTGGAAACTTTAGGAAACGGGGATCTTCATTGTAAAATTGGAGCTATGAATTACACATATTGATATCGATTTCTTTATATTTGTATGAGGTTTCTTTATCTCATTTGGTTGAAATTTTTTCTTCGTCGCAGTCCGTAGCGAATGTGTTAAGGTAGTAAATAGGCAACTCGAACTTTCCAACAATTGATAAATTAATACAGCTAGGGGTTAATATATTTGCAGATTAAAATTTCCCAAGTTCTTTAGTTTTATTCGATAAAACACTAACGATTACATATCCTTAGAGCCTTTTCACACTGTCGGATTGAAAACGAATATTGCAATCATATATTCGCCCTTGTTTTTTAGTTGAAAACAACGAAAACAGGTATACGATATTTCACTTATTTTGAACCGGGTAATAAAAACGAAACGGTGAAATCCAAATAATATAAAAAAGCTCCTCTAATATCTCTAAAGCTCATCTAATAGCCAATAGGCTAATAGCGTAATAGTGAGTAACCTAATAGCCAACAGTCCAATAGTCAATATCCTAATGGTTAATAGTCTAATAATTAACAGCCTAATAGTCTAATAGTTAATAGTCCAACAGTCTAAGAGGTATATCCTTACACTTATAATCTTAAAAATTAAAATAGAAAAGGTTAAAAGACGTAACTTTCCCATAATTTCAAACCACCGCACTATATTTCTGCATCACTTTCCCGGGAACATCGATCGCGCATCGGATGCGCACCCCATCGACTGCTCCTTTTGTCCGAAAAAGAAGGGCTGGTTTTATATGTCGTTTTAATAACAGAGGGCCGCTTTGTGCCGCGCTGTTTGAGTGGCTAATTAGGTGCTTGCAACCCTCCAACCTACACACAATGCCGCTCGAGGTAATTTCGCGGCCCTTTCCACTTTCCATCTTCTCTAGCCACCCTTCTTCCTCGATCTTCCCCCCTCGCCGTGCTATACGTTACACCCTCCTATCTTCATTCCCTCGCTCGTCCCTCTCTGTACCCCATTTCGTCGACATTGCTGCCGACCGGCTCTCCCCCTTACGGATTCCATCCTCCCTTCCCCTTCGTTTCGTAATTTCACGGAGGAACGCGACCTTCTCCACTCCTCCGTGCATCCCCATTACCTCGTAGATTCGTCGAGAGCTCGTCAAATCCCCCTGAAATTCTTTTTTCGACGTACACTCGTACTCGATCCTCGCTTCGGCGGACTTAAGATCGCGAGATTCACTTTTTCCGCCGTCCGCTCTCTGATTGGCGATGAAATCGGGGGTAGATGACAGGGGCTCGAGCTTGTATGGACGAAAGACAGAAATAAGAGGACCGACGTTTTCTCCGTCGTCCTTTTTTTCCCCCGTTCGATGGGACGTCTTTGAGAGGTCGGCCGGGCTCGAAATGGTAAAATCGAACGTCACGTTCCTCGTGAATCTCGAACACTTGGAGGGTTACCTTGGGGAGAGACCGCGACAGTATTCGTAGCCACGCTATAATAGAGTCGATAATGTTCCATTTCAACGAGCTCCTTTTTCCCCCCATCCTTCGCCCGAGTCTTCGGTTCCCTCGAGGCTTCGTTCGGTTCACAGCTTTATAAACCGAAACCGGATCCATGAGTATTCAATGGCGGCGCGGGAAGAAAGGAACCACGCTGGAGGAATTCTGTAGCACTGGTTGATTAAATCGAAACGGATTATCGAGCGATAATGCGGAAGAATCGAAGTGAAATTTTTCCCATCCACTCGCGGCGGCGTGATTGTCGCCGAGGATGAAACAATCGCTGATGGTTGCAAACTCGAAAAAGCACTTTGTTTCGCGATGGAAGTTCGCTGATGGAAATGACGAATAATAGAGGAGTATTCGAGAAAATTTCATCACGATTTTCCTACGCTGTAATCATTTTGCGTGTTTAATGGGAGAGTGATGTGCGAATATTCAAATATCGGCGATTGAATATTTATGCATCTGCAATTTGTTTAAAAAGTCCTCTTTCCATTTTGTCATTAATAGATGAGTGTGTGTGTGGGTGTGTGTGTGTGCGCAGGTATTTTTACTATACACTCAACGTATTTTTATTGTAATCTAAGTTCGTGTCGACGAAATTTAAATTTTAAACCTTTACGGACCGAACAATATAATATTTAATAAATTTTCGTCCAATTTTTAACTCTTTTATGGCGGAACATAGCGAATCCTTGCTAATGTTAAATGTATTTAAAATTTTCATAAGTGGACCTCGGAATTTTATGCAAATTCGCATTTTTGCAAGCACAATTAACCCTTTCAACCCTACAAAGAATTAAAAATGTGATTTGTAGTACGAATAGGACTTAACAAGAGGAGGAAAGTTCTTTTGTTGGAAATTGAATGATAAAGTCTGATAATTCGCAAAAATAAAAGTGTTCTAATTTACAGAGGTCGAAAAATTATTTCCATTATCGACCAGTTATTTAATTTACATAAGTTGTGATTTACTTCATTAGCTGTTGCATGGTTAGTAATATTAGAAAATAGTAGTAAATTATAAATATAATAAATATGATAAGTAGATACAAATAATAGGTAACGTATAATCATGGAAAAATATTATCGCACAATAATAGTAAAGAAATATAATAAATAATGATAATCAAGAAGAGAACAATTTCCACTTAAAATTTATTTTTACAAATATCATACATCACATAATTAATGATTTCTTCGTATATTCACATGTGAGCTTTGGAAATGTGGCTTTTAAGAGATAAATGTAAATCTATAAGTTCAACATCGAAGAATATTAACAATAATGAAGCAAACAGTATGAGTGGGGAATATGTTGCAGAGAACTCTAATATTCATTTATCTATGTAACTAAAGCGTCACTGTCTAATAGCGGAAACGAGAAACAGTTCCAGTCGGTGTTGAGTGAATTTTGATGGGAGCAATTAGGTAGTAAAATGCGCCATCGAGCGTTCTTTAGCGCTACGAAAATGATTGTAGCACGTGGAGCACACGGAAAAAGTTCACACATGCATACAAACGCGTGTTTACACGGAAAATTACAAATACTCCGGTAGAACAAGGCCAATGTTATGTTTGCTTTTTTGCCGCGACGCGTAAATGCACAAAAGCGGTTTGTTGCGTCGATTTTTGCACAGCGGCGTTAAAAATGAAACCACTTAATCAGGACTGTATAAGATTAAATGAATATACTTAACCCCTTAAGCGAGGAGGATGGATAAACTCGCTGCTTATGATAATTAAGATCGTACAGATACACTTAAGAGCAAAATTAAGGGAGTAAGTTATCAAAAAGTTATCAATAGACTGCAGATTTTTATGCAAATTCATATCTTTATGATTAAGTTTGTAGAAATAGAACATAAATTGGGGATTGCTTCACCTTCTAAATATAATTTGTACTATACTTCGGATATTTCGTATAATTTTGTAGATTATATGCATTCTGTACTTTCTTGCATCTTTCGATTCCTGATAAATTCATAAAAATCCGCAGTCTAGTTATTAATATTTGAACCGTTGTACCTTCGTAAATGAACATCGTAAGGCGATCAACTTGGGCTCCTTTTGAAGCATGAAGTTTCTACTTTTATATCGGCAGAGAATAATGCCAAGAAATATTAAGGTATTAATGGAGTAGAACCCACATCTAAGTACGTTAAATAGGAGAAAAATACGTTAATCACACGCCAACTACACATTAAACTATTCGTGGTGTACCTTGGATCAAAAATTGCGATAAAACAGCACCAAAAAATCGTACATGAAGCGTTAGAGGGTTGTTGGAAAAGGGAGGCTTTGTATTGTAAAATGAATAGCAATGAAACTGTAAAGGTCCGTAAAATCGTTTAAACTTATCAAACTTTTTAGAAAAAGGCAATCTTTATCTTTTCACTCTACTCTTTGATGTAAAAATTTGTCGAAAAACATCCACTCGCCTTTGTGAAAGTAGAGATTTCAAGTTTTAAAATGAGTCCAAATCGATTGCCGTACGATGTTTGTTTACGAAGTTACAACAGTTCGAACATCGACAATTTCTAGAATACAATTTTTTGATTCCTTAATTTTGTTCGTGAGTGTATTAATTTTAATGATTGGACTACGGATTTTTATACATTTATCAGAAATTTGACTGGGTAGAAAAGCTAACTTCCAAAATAATGAATTGAAGTTACGCGACAAGTTTAATGTGGCAGTAATTGGGACATCTAGGGTAAATGACCCAGTCACTGTCACTGTTCCTATAGATGCCACCTGAATTCGTTTCTTTAATAGCAACGTAATGTATAAGGAGTCGTAGGTAAACAAATTTTCATACTAAAGGGTATAGCCGGTTAAGGGGGTCAAATGTGCCCCCAAACCAAATTCAACGTGCAATGAGTCATTCGATAGCTTATCAAAAAAAAACACTTCGTGCAAATTTTTAGCCCTGTATCTCGACCTGGAGGGTAGTAACAGGGTGAAAATGAAAATCACGTTTTTACGTCATTTCTCTTATTCTATAGAATGAAAAAAATAGAAAAAAATCAGAGGCATTTCTGATATCGGCTTACGTATTTAGGAATTTTTTCATATTTTTAAATTGAATAGCTAAGTCGTGAAAAATGAAAAACCGAAAAAAAAGCGGAAAAATGCCGATTAAGCATTGATGCAGGTCCAGAACTACGATTATATTTTTACAGTAAGTAGATATTGTTGTTACTATTATTCTCATTTTTTTTCAGATTTTTCGTTTTGGTGCGCCGTAGTCAAAAAAATTAAAAACCGATTCGTTCGTTATTTTCTGCGTGTTAGACGTCGAATTTTTTTATGTTCTTTGGTATATAAGTGCTCCATGCAATGTTTAACATTTTTACATTTGGCAGAATAACAGAGGAATTATAGAAAGTAAATAAATCCAATTAATGAAAGTTCCGATGACAACGCTATCATCTGATATATTAAGTTAGTTTCCAATAACGGCGCTGGCTCGGCGACAAAGTATGTTACTTCAGAACGACTAGAGCCTGTTTCGAGTCTCTTCTTGGGCTTTTTACTTTTTTTATTTATTATTATTTTTTTTCAATTTCTAATAATATAATAATGATCAGTATCGGTTTATAAATGTGTTAAAAATATTTTAACCTAAAATATGTATGAAAATAATGTTAGAGCGCTTTTTACGACTCCGCGTCTTTTCTCGCATATCTTATCCTATTGCTTTTTTTTCGGTTTTTCATTTTTCACGACTTAGCTATTCAATTTAAAAATATGAAAAAATTCCTAAATACGTAAGCCGATATCAGAAATGCCTCTGATTTTTTTCTATTTTTTTCATTCTATAGAATAAGAGAAATGACGTAAAAACGTGATTTTCATTTTCACCCTGTTACTACCCTCCAGGTCGAGATACAGGGCTAAAAATTTGCACGAAGTGTTTTTTTTTTTTGATAAGCTATCGAATGACTCATTGCACGTTGAATTTGGTTTGGGGGCACATTTGACCCCCTTAACCGGCTATACCCTTTGGACTTCGGTTTACGTAACAACACATAGACATTGTATATCCATTTACACTTAATATTAATAAATAAATATTAGGAGGTAAATGTGCTGTTGAACATTAAAACGTGACCAATATAATTATAAAGTATGGAACGTGTCATAATTCAGTAAGGCGAGATACGTTTACTATATATCTTATATCTGTCGCACAAACTGACGTGTTAATATATGTAAAACGTGTTCCTATTTACAATGAAAAGTTTCCAAGTGATAGTATGAAGAACATTGGACTTTGTTGTACATTTTCAATTACGTAGTAATGAATTTATTATATTGAACATATGAAGAAAATGTTCATAAATAAAAGAGACGTTGAACAATAGTACGCTCCAAACTGGAATGATCTTTATGTTAAATACTTTCTAAAATAGTTAAATAAAGTTACGCGCGAACCTTAAAGTGGCAGTAATTGGTACACGTATCCTACCCTATATCGTGTTTGTATCATTCCAACCTAGTTTCACTTGCAAATTTCGATTTCCCAACACTAGAATTCATTACGATTTTTTAACCGTTCAAGGAGTTAAAGCTACCGTTAAAGTTTCCAAGTGTCAACGCACAGAATATTCATTTTCAATTTGATCGTAATAAAAACACGCGGCTAGAACCGAAGAACGATTTGCAAGAACGTTAACGGCGCGGCGCTTGGATAGCCGGACGCGTTTCCTAAGAGTCTGCTTAAAACCAGCAGGGAAGCTTTTAAATTACACGGCCCACTTCTACTCGGCTCGAACCGCGATCCAGCGCCGCGCGAACCGTACGTTTTTGTGTGCAATTTTAATTTTAACGCGAGCCATTCGCCGGCAGCTCCGTGGCGGCGCACTTTAATCTTCCAGAAGAACGTCCATTGTACCTCTGCCCGTTTTTTTTTTCTCCTTCTGTCCTCCTCCATTTTCGCCACCCCCCGCGGAACTTTTGCCACGCGGGCGTAGGAAAGTGGCGGGGAAACGAGTGAAAGAAACCAGGACGACTCGTGTCGTCCCTCGTTCGAATTAAGCACTTTTACTCGACCGCATCTCGCACCCTTTGTCCACTGACGATGTAATACCAGCAGGTTTGTTCGAGTTTTGCGGGAAAGTCGGTCGTCGTTCCTTCGGGCAGCGGAAACAGAAACCAAAAGGAGGTTTTTCAACACGCGGTGAGCATTCAAAGGCAACGTTGAAGCTTCGTTAATGTCGCCGGTCCCATCGTCTTTCCTTGATTACTCACCGGGGCATTTCACGCGGCCCTTCCGCGAATCAGTCGCGATGTAGGAGAACGTCAAGATGAAACTCGCCGTGTTTTTAAGTAATGAAATCCTCCCGAAGAAGGCGATGCCGCTTCGCCTACCGCGGAGATGCTTATTACGAAGCACGGCCTCTTTCATCCGCGGATTTCCTACCAGCTGAAATTCTCGGATTCAATGGAACCGGCGAAGGAAACTGAACAATCTTCGTTTAAATGGACAGCTCGAATGCTTATCGAAAGAAAGGATCCCCTGTTACGCTTCTGTTCGAATAAGCTGAGTTTACATTTAATAAAAGGTGAAGATGGGGCTGATTTTTGGGGAGTTCTTTAGTGCAGATCTTTTGAAAATTTGAATTTTGGTTGGTATCTTTTTAACCCATTGCATTTACACATTTTTCAAGGACTGTTAACTGCAACGCTAACTGTTTACTATGTTACACTGTGAAAAATGTGAAACATTGAAATATTATAAAGAATTTGTATTCGGAAGTGTTCAATCTTGCACAATGAAGTTACAATTAGAATTGAAATTAAAATTCATTGATATGTACAGTATGTTTTATTGTAATTGGACCATAATTTATGCCACTAGTGTTGCTCGGTGTTCTAAGGAAATGGGTTAAAAATGGGGTTGCGAAAAGCTACTAGCAGTGTTTCTTTGCGTAATACGCGTACGCGGCGATACGTACGGTTGCCTGGAGAGCCGAGTATGACGGGGGTCGTAAATCCCCGCTTCGATTTTCATCGACACCGTTGTCCGCGTATTTCCCTACGACCCTTTCAGGAGATAGGGAGTATAAGGGTGGATTGACTTTGACTTTGTTGTGATGATCTAAATATTTAATAAATACGGTTTCGTGTTAAGAGTCACGTCTGTAATGCCGGAGGTGGTTATGATTCTTGAGAGAGGATACTGTTTCTCCCCTGAATTGTACGTGTAAACTAACTTTTTCCTTGCATGGATTCGGCGAGGAAAAATCGGAGGGATGGTCCTTTTTCTGGTGGCTTCGACTGGGAGACCAATCAGGGATATTTGTTAATGTACAATCACTGGATTGGTCCCCCAGTCTGACGGGTTGTCGTCGTAGGTGGTGGGGTATTTTCCAATTTGTAGCTTCCTAGCGACTTACTCTGGCCCGCGTCTTCTTGGGCCCCCTGCCGAGGGTCGCGGTGGAGTTAGGGTAAGCCGGGCCTGCCTTGCACGTGCGACGCAGGCTACGAGTTGTGCCCCCTTTCCTTTCCTCTATGCTGATTGATGGCCCATAAAAAATATTCCTTCCTAAATTACCCCTTTTTTGAAAAAGGTTGGAGAGTAGGAACCGTGGCAATGGTCACGTTTTCGATGCTTTAAATAATTCTGTTCCGTGCGGAACAAGCAGATTTACGATTGTTATGGAATACCTTACTGTCTTTGTTTCATTGAATTTCACTTTAATATGAACACGCGAAAACTTTATGCTGCGGTTCAAACTAAAAATGTCCGTTACAAAGGAACACCAACGAAAAACAACGGCTGTTGTGGAAGACCATTATAATTTTCTTAATTCTCGTTTTTCAATCATTATTGAAAATGCCATTACTCTGTATAGATCGAAACCGTAATATCTCATATTTTTACCCTGTCTCGTATTCCTACCTTCTCCTCCAATAAACAATAAAAGTTGCAAGAGTGTACGAACAACGAAATTGCGCGCATGTGTTTGCCCTACCGAAAGAATAGGACGAATTATACTTTTTCGCAAATTAAGAAAAATGGTCGAAATTCCCATTAGTCAGCCGTCGAAGCTTCGAACTTCCATCACTCATATTTCCCTCGTCTATCGATCCGCGTCTGATTAAGACCAGCCGTATCTACTGCGACGTTAATTCGACCGACAGCCGGTTCCAGCCGCTGCAAAAAGTTACGGCCTGGACCCTGACGCTTTCCATTGAACCTCACACTCCCCACATCCCTGTACTCCTCGAAAAATTCGCCAAGTTTGCGTCATATGGCGTCGAAAGGGGTCAGCCGGTACCGCAACTAAAAAAAAAAAGTGAAAAAGAGCGATCGTGGTGGTTGTCACGAGTGGCCTGGCACCATCTTGCGGATTAGTTTAGCTAGAAAGGACGCAAAAATAATCACGCTAGATTCCCGTAGGATATTTTCCCGCCCTATAAAACCATAATTTCGTTCCCTGGTGTCTTTCTCGTTGTTTCCGAGCTATATCTTCGCGTTCCATCCGCCCTCCTGTCGTTCTCTCTGTCTTCAAACTGAAAACAATTCCGGGCGATTCAATTTCCTTCCCGGCGCAATTGAACCAACGAGAGAGAGAGATAAAAATCATCCCGGCAGCCGGAGGAAATTTAATTTCACCGGGAACGATGTTCAAAGTATCCCGATATTTAAGAATCTGACCTGTCTAGGGTTACCGAGCTCTATTTTGCAAAAAAAGAGAAGAAACACCAGATTGTTGTTTGGAAGCGGGCCGGCGATACCGATATTTCGTCGTTCATAATTTTCTATTTCCTTCATCGGTCTTCCGTGTGGTCACCGTGGGGCTACATTTATCGTCCGAAACGTTTTTCGAATCAACCACTGGTAAGCCTTTCCCTCTGAACTCCGGTGGTTGCGCGGAAAGCCAATTGAAAAAGGGAATTCAATCATTTGAATGGTCAGCTTTGATTTGACCAGAGGTGTCTATATAGATTCTACGCTGGCTGGATACAGCAATAAAGTAATATTTCCCATGGAAACCACAAATAATTCAGGAAACTATACCTGTACAAGCTTTCGTTTGCATTCCATTCTACGGTAAACCTCCCTATGACGCGGCACTCTAATAACACCATTTCTATATAATACAACTATTGACTAACAACGAACGTTCGGCAACTCGAAAATTCAAAAAAATCTGAAACTTTTCACAAACGATGTTTAAGTGATCTTATTAACGGATCCACTTTCTTACTTTCGCAAAAAAGCGATCCTAAGTGTGAAAACACCCCCATAAGGAAAATATAAGTTTCCACATTATTGTCGGTATCTTTAAAGCCATAAATGAAATGGAAAACAAATTTACTTCAAAGTTTTATAGTACTTCATGTTTGACAGTATGGCAAATAGAACTTAAAGAAAGTGAAAATGTCAAAATCGATCTGATATCGTGTTTGCGTTGCGCTAATAAATGAGCGATGACCTTAACTCGGTACGAATTAATTGCGTTATAGGAAAATTAACTGTACTCGATTCGCCAGTGGCGAGTATTACAGTCAAAACGACCCCCTCGAAAAAGTACTCGGTATTCGCTATTGATTTCTCGTCAAGCGAAGGACGTTCGAATGGGCGAAGTTGTGGGGGAGTCCTGTTGAAGAAAGGACCGCAAGCTCCTGTAGGACGAGGAGCTCCTCTGAATCGTGCGAAAATAGACGCACAGGGAATGGTTGAAGGAAGATGTGGCAGGGGGCAAAGGTTGCTCGGGACCCGGAGAAATTTAGTTCCCGAAACGAGGGTCTAATCGCTGCTGCGATATCTCTTAGGACTTTACGACGTTCTCCCCCCCCCCCCCATTCGCCTATGCTCACACTCGCGCAAATGTACACAGGCTTCTTCTGCGCACTTATACAAACTTACACAGACTTACCTGAAACTTACACAGATCCCTGCTATGCTCACAGACTGACACACGGACACGTACAAATGTACACGGACTTTCATCTTACACAATCTTCGAGGAACATACACGAACTCGCACACAAACTTACTGGAACTTACATGAATACACACGTGGATTTACACTGGTATACGGTGGAGCGCAAAACGGGAGAAATACATGTATGTATACAGGACGAAGAGGCGCACACATACACCGACAAACGTGTAAAGAGTGTGTAGGTGCGGAGGTAAAACATCACCGGCAAGATTACAGCGGAGTTTCGCCAGTTTCCGATGTTTTATCGCGATGACCCCCGGTCACATTTCCCCAGCAGAGTCCAGAGGCTGGTTGCCAGCGTGGAAAATCGGACGAAACTTTGGAATAATACGCTAAGGAAGAACCTCTGTCCCTTTGCTCCGTTTGCACCCTCATCCTCTGTAAAGTGGTGCGCACGAAGAAAACGATTATCGGAGATCCGTGATTCCTAAGACGCGTTCCACTCGTCCTGCCGAATTTTATAGTCGTCTTTCGATGGTTTCTTATAAGAAGGGTGAAAATGGGAACACGATAGATCATCTTTCACTAGAATACGTATGTGGTTTTTTAAACAAATTGACTGACTATTTTGATTTCTTTTCTCAACCTACGGATAGATATATCTAGGCAGTTGGTTGTTAGATTAATTATTCATTTGAATTAACACTGTTTCGTCTGACGCGTATTGATCTTCGTTTCATTAATTGCGTTATGTAATATAGTTGTACCTAGGTTTCGTTTCAGGCTAGCCGACTTGAGTCGAAAAAAACGCAAGTCGGAGTAGACTTCGTGTATTTACTACAGGTTTTGTACTCCAGATTCATCCTTCTGCAGACCATATTCACCTCTTTACCAATCAAATTCACCCTTTTGTAAATAAAAATCATCTTCTTCAATGATGAATTCCATTAAAGGTGTTCTTTCAAAAATTAAGTTCAATACAAGAAATATATTGGCTGATTCTTCAAACCATGAACATTTGGTGGACGTTATTAATCATTCTGTTGCAATTATTACCCCCACCGATTATCATAATTATTATATGAATACGTGTTACACTCGGGGCTGACAACGCGTGCCGCAACATTAGTCGGTGACGATTCTTTAAAATTCTATATATTATGAAAAAAATTTAATTTTTAACCTCATCATATTTTGGACCCTACTATACTTAATGTTGATCTTCGCCGTCGTTTCCGGCCAATAATGAACTATACGTACGGTGGTAAGGAAGTTAACAAGAGTGAAAACCGCTGGTTAATTGGCAACCGGAATGAATACGTATCTTACTAGTTACGGGCTCACCTTTACCACCCCAATCATAAAGAGAGGTCACATGTATTTGTATTATTGGCCGAGACGTTGCGGAATGAAAAAGGGAAGAAGGCAAGCCGAGACAATCTTCAAGAATGGGCCACGCTACTTTGTTTAATTTGTGGAGCTGTAGAGAGGGGATAGAATAGGAAAAGGAAGGGTGTTGCGTTTCGTCCTGGGCCTGCTAGTGGACTCATCAGTAAGGCTACCTAGCAGGCCCTGCCTTAGACTTGGGATATTGGAAGGAAGGTTAAAGGCGGTATATATATGGACGAGGTAGTTGGAGCGAGTGCTTTCGTGAAAGCCTATTTCGTATGTCCCTCTAGTGGTGGGTGCAGGAGAGCCGCCACAAATTAATTTTATTTTATAAGTGTGGATAGTTAGTTCTAGATGCATTGGTATATATATATATATATATATATATATATATATATATATATATATAGATGTCTGTATACACACTATATAAAATAAACAATAGCAACCGGTCGCAACATGGACCGAACGTTCCGTGAATTGTGTGAGCGGCAATTGCATTAAATTGATTTATACAAATAAATAATAGTGTAGTACAAACATTTATGTGTACCTTTTATAAATTCAAACTTTTGATGGATACGATGAGAAAGTGGAAGTGGACCATAGAGAATTCCGCGGTCCAAAAGACAGCCATAAGTCAGAAATATTGGGAAACCCTGACCTAATAGATACCTAAGATAGAAGTTAGAAGCGTCGAAAATAGTCCGATCGAAAGTGTCGAAGAGCCGTATCTTTCATTTCTAATCGATCGACTTTACTCTTCGAATATGAAATGCGTAGGCGACGATCGATTAACGTTCGTGACAATTCACTTGTCCGTGGAGCAAGTCTTTTGCGACCTGGTTTCACTTCCGGTTCCTCCGCGAGCGTCAGAGCTATTCTCCCCGAGATCTCTCTGGCCAACAGAGATGATTTACGAGCGGCGCTGATAATTACTTTGGTTGCGTTAATTTTCGAGTCTGATTAAAACGTCGCGTTGAATCGGATAACAGCGGATAAACGGGTTGGAAAAAATCGTCTGCCCGCCGCAGATAACCTACCTTCGTTGCCTACGTATTCAGCAGGCTAATCTAGATTCCCTCGCTGAATTTTTAAGTGGATTCTCTAGTTCCACCGGACGTATAAAATTCACAGGGAGCATTTTCCAAAAATGTTCCTTCGAGTATCATACTGGAAATGGTACTGGCTTTTTATGTTACATAGTTTTCTACCACGCGAATTCGCCGCTTCGTTATAATCTGAAAACAACACGGAAACACTGTTGTTCGCCACTCTCCCACGGGGTAAACAAAGCATCGTGAAAAATCACGAGAGCATCGTGAAACGAACAGAATACCCGTGTCCAAAGCAGATCAAATGAAAGACAATTAGCGAGAGATTAATCGGACAGTATTTGAACGAGTGCTCGCAAATATAATCGAATTTCCACGGCTTTCAGCGCTTCCATCCACTATTCCCTACCTTTCATCTATACACCGGCTTTGTAAAAGATATTTATCTAAAAATAACAAATTGCTTTACCTCATAATTATTAACTTTTGAGTATTTTATAAACAGAGGTTAAAAAGCGCAATATAAATTGGAATTTGTTTTGTTCTTTAAATTTGTAATCCTTTAATTGAATAGCCTTGATCGAAATTTTTTGAACACTAAAGAGTAATTAACTGTATTTCAAAATAGTATATCCCTCTTGACAGTAATTACTAAATTGCGGATGTTTTGTACACGCAATTTAAAATATGGTACATAAGTTGAAGTTTCTTTCAGCCTCTGAATTATAAGTACTACATTGCGGATGCTTTCTAAATGCAATTTAGAACATGGAAGCTTAATTGAAATTTTTTCCAGGTACTGCATTATAATTACCAAATACAGGATGTTTTATAAACGCAATTTGAAGTATGGAATCTAAATTGAAGTATGCTTCCGCCTCTGAACATTATGATATTGTAAATGTACATCCCTGATAGAAAATATCTGGGTGCTTATGGAAAATGAAGTAAACTTTAAAATAGCAAATCAATTTTACAGTTTAATTACGTTAGCACTTTGATTTAATAGCCTCGTTCATTTTGTGATGATTTGGTGCGTTCAAGATTTGTAAATTAAGTCATTTTCATTTCATTATGTCGCACTAATACATATACATAGGAATTCATTACATCATCATAAAAATACTAAATACGAGAAAGCAGTTTTAACATTATTGCTAGATGAAATATACAAAAAGTACAAAATGCACAGAAGTATAGTATATCAAATATACAAAATAAAAGTTTGTAAAAAGTATAAATATAAATGCCTCATTCCTATAAATGCATTGCCAAAGATACGAATTTGCGTAAAAATCCGCAATCTAGTAATGACCATGTTGCGTGAATGTTTTACAAGCATAACTAAAAATATGGAACCTAAGTAGAAATTCGATTCACCCTTTGAATACTAGGTACCTCCTATAATCCTACAAATAGGGGAAGGGTTAAGCAGATTTTTTTATTAGCTCAAAATTAGGTAATATCTTACACATTCTTTATTAAATTCAATTTCCTTCGTTTTCTCAGATCTTTGATTAAAAAGTTTTCCGATTGCTAAAATAAAACGTTTCAAAATTCTTTCTTTCCTCGGCTCCCTTACATTCCTTAGAATAGAACAGACTTTGCATAGTAATTCCAAAAGTTTTCGTCTCGCATATATTAAAATGAAGCGAAATTTGGCTCTCCAATTAGCGATTACATATTCCTTCCCGAAATTATCCGAAGAGTCACGGGATAAAGTAGATCGAACTAACTACGGAAATAAGTTGATATCAGGAGCCATAAGGTCCGAGTAAAAAAGTCGGCGCACCTGCAAGAAAGAAAAGAGAGAAGGCGCAAGAGCGCCGGGTACAAACTCGATAACTAATACCGCCACGTTTGTCGAAGTTTTATTTCGAGTCAGCTCGAATTTTTATTAAAGTAGAAGTATTTACGGCCACGAGTTGGGAAAGAAAAAAAAGCAAAGATAACGGGGCCGGGGCAATAGAATGTTTATTGCGTCTAGTTTCGCGTCATAAAGCTAACGGCGAAAAGGAGAGAAGAGAAAAAAAAGGAAACAATGAATGCCGCGCGTCGGCCAGTAGTTAAAAGTTCTGTCCTGACTAAAAGGTCTTTACTTCTCGGCAGAACTTTCTTCTAGTCCCTGCACTTAAACGCCTCTGCTCATTAAATTATGTCAAATCGTGATGAAACGATCCTCTTCGATCCTTCATTTGTCGTTTGCTCTAATTAGTAAATCTCTAATTAGTAGGCTGCGGATTTTTATGCAATTTATGGGCAATTTAACGCTAGCTTTACGCAATTTTTCAATTGACGAATTTCAGATTTCATACTTAAAGTTATAAAGACCATAATTATTATTTTTCAGTAGTTTATGTTAACTTTAATTAATGCAGTGATAGGAATATGTATTCTAATTAACCTTTGCCCTCCCCAACCTCTCTAACCTTCTAATTTCGAATATTTATATGCAGTACACCTATTTCTTCGGAAGCCTGTCAAATTATGCAATTAATGTCCGTACACCTAGTGTTAAATGGGTGAAAAGACACACAGAGCATGCAATATGGAAAAATATATGGAATAACAAAGGTAATGCACTCGTTATAATATTTAGAGGGTATAATTGAAGAGATCTTTGGGAGAAGGGCCTATTTGTCGAAATCGTGTTTCAAGATACAGTAGAATCTCGATCATTCGAATTTCCATTATTTGAATTCTCTATTATCCATACATTCTGTTATTCGAACACTCTATTATCCGAACATATTCTATATGTAAACCGTTCAATATAATTGTAAATTTAGTTATATAACCAGTCGTAATGTAGGATAATATCGTTGTGACGATAATGTATGATGCTAAGTATGAGAAGGAAGCAAAAAAATAATTAAAATATTTCAGAAGAGCGAAAATGGAGCCACATTAGCAAGACAGTACAATATTATAGTTGACATGATATAACATATAAAAAGGACGTAACTTTACTGAATTGAATCTGTTAAAATGGTTACATCATTTAGTACTTGAAAAAATTTGGAACATATAAATCTTTAATCAAATCATGTTTAATTATATTGACTGAGATTACTATTATTAATAGAACATAAGTTATATCTATATCTTTTAAATATCTTTTTAAATATACAAGGAATCAAGATTAAGAAAGTAAAATGTTCTCTTATCCAAAAATTCCCTTATCCGTTCACGTATATCCTTCAATTAATTCGGATAATCGAGGTTCCATTGTACTCAATGTTGAAACATTTTGTTGCTTGTAAAGCCGTGATATTGATGAAAAGCCTATACAATCATGGTTGCACAAATTTTATTTTTAATATAGTATAAAATGACGTAAAATGAACTTTTAAAAAATTATTTCGGAGGCCTTTCTTTCGAAATGTCGAATTTCAACGTGACGAACGTTGAATTTCGACTTATCGAAATTCATTATATGAACGTAATATTCCATTGAAACAAACATTTTAGTGGATACAAAAAATAAAGACACATCTAAGAAATTTTTTTACGTTTATTGAATAGAAAAAATAGCACATTGCCAGTTTAACAAAAATAACAAATTTTCTCCATATTCAGAATAATTATTTATAAAATCATTTGCTATATATTGAAATTTAGTTTTCAATCATTTTTGTTAATACTGCAGCATTACTTTTATCTCAAAGGGATAACCAGCTTTCAATATCCTTAATCTTAGCACGTTTTAATGCAACTTCAGAAACAGGTTCTAATGAGAATTCTTTAAACAATATTTTTGCTATTTTTATTTTGTACGACAAACATTCATTGCATGCCCTGTATCGCTTTTTAAACTATACCATTCAATAAAAAACCATTAATTTATAGATTATCATCTAGAACGGCTATTTTTTCGTTTAAATTCTTTATATATGAGTGAATCGTTGTAATATAACATTGGCAATTTGAAGACATGTATAATACGATATGTGGATCATAAATATGCGGAATAAATATACGGAAAAAGGGCTTATCTCGAGAAGAGCCCTTCATCTAAAGAGCTACTCAATTATACTTTACAATCATCCCCTTGTTCCACTGCGCACCTTTAAAATCTTTTTATCCAACTTTCGAAAGCTGTGTAATAAGCTGACGCATAAAATTCAATGTATAGATTTTCTTGGGTTTCTGGATTATCATTTCCCAAGTAACCAAATGTAGTCCTCGTATCATCGTATAAAAGTGGACCTATATAGATTGTCTTACGGTGTAATACAATAACAATAGCTATAATTAGATTGTGGATTTTTATTCAAATTCATATTTTTCCAAGCACAATTAACTTGTATTTTACGTTGGATATTTTATATATTTCTGCATGTTATATGATCCCTGTATTTTTTCCCCACATCTAAATTCCCATAAATGTATAAAAATCCTCAGTCTAGTTACAACTATAACAATAAATTTTGTACTTAAATACACTTGGATACAAGTACGTGGACTTTCTGAAAATTTCATTTGCGAATATTTAATTATAAACGAGTGGAAAAAGGAGAAGGTTGAGAATCTACACGGTTAATTACTATTTTGGACTAGCTCCTTTAATTGCGGTTCTAAAAATATGAATTTGCACAAACATTCGCAGTCAATTAATTAGTGAAATCAACAATCGTTCGACCAGGAGTGATTTATTGGTTTGTTCCGAAAGTTTATAGCATTTTTTACTGCATTAAATTCTGTTATGTAATTGGTGAGATTGAGAGGGAATCACTGTTTACGAACTTTTGTTACATTCTAGTATCCTTAATTTGAGCAAATACAGTTCACACGATTGAATCATTTCAATGCAATGATTAAAGAACGCTATAAAGTTAATTAAAACAAAAGGCAATACCTTTTTATTAAATAAAGCCAGTTTCGTTGAATAAGAAATATTTATCGTTTACTTTTATCGAAGCAACATTCAATGTTGTATACATATGTGCAAAATCGAACGTGAAAGAGTTACGAGAGTATTTCGGTTCTCGATTCTAAGCCATTGAATTTCCAAGCTTTCGAGTTCCAAGCCATTAAATTCCCAAAGCTTTTAAGTGTTCGTTGATGATATTAATTTATATTTTTTGCTTTAAAGATCGACATGCGTCCAGAAAATAAAAAATTATTGAGCGACTCTTTTTGCCGACGCTCGACCGCAAAGGATCAATTGTTAAATGAAATGAGCGAAGAAAGTAAAAAAATGGAACGTCGAAGCTTTAATTTGATTTTGTTCGCAACAGATTTCGATGAATTTTAACAAAGTTATGGAACTTTGAAGTTTTGACAGTTTTTCATTAGTATTTGAATGTTGCAATCAATATTTGCAATAGCCGCAATTATGCCACAATTTACGCAGTAGCTAATATTTGCGCTGGTATCATTTCAATATTGGTAGAAACCAATATTGGTTTGAATCAGTAAAGTTTCGAGTTACGTATCAAAAACGCTTTCGATTGCAGAGCTGCCGTATTGAAAGGGTTAATTAGAAGGTTTCACACGAGTATATCTGTAAATCTTTTCTACTGCATTTGATATTATTGTTACTGCGAAGATATTGATTTCGGTACTCGTCAATCAGAATTTCATCTCGTTGAAGCAATTTGAACAATTGCGCCAGGCGACACCATTACGACGACTCGGGGTAAAATACGCACAGGCAGGACGAGTTTCCATTTGCCCCAAGGGAGATTCTCCGTTCGATATTACGCGACCATAATACGAAACGAGTAATGTGGCTGGAATTAAAGCTCGAAGCTCTGCAGCACGTCAATCGGATTGCAGACAGAAATTAATTCGTTCGCTACGCGCTCCTAATCAGCCGTCTGATTGTCCGTTTCGTGCAATCGATCGTCTTCACAGACTCCCGAGAATCGTCTTCAACGATTCGAATTACCCGTATCGATCACCAGCCCAAAGGCAATTCAACCGACGAGAAATACGAAGATGGGAAACGGAAACACAGAATTTCACATCTGTTTTCGCTCGTATAATCCCTTGCTTTAGATTTGCTATAGAATATTTTTATGCAAATTCAGTTCTTTATAAACATGAATAAAGAAGTAGAAGGTTGTAAATAGAGGGTAGTCTTATTCTCTATATATTAAAGTAACTTTAACTCCATTATTACATATATTTTTATATACCGCGTATATTTTGTACTTCTTTTACCTATTTAATTTTCCAAGAGACGCATAAATATTTGCAGTCCACTTATCACACTCTTGAATCATGCGGATCATGTTCTAAGTATTCGACGCGTTTGTAGTTCCAGAACTACATCGGCACTGGACGTACCAAAGTAACAAATATCTCGCGCCTTTGAACGTTCTCTAAAAAATTCCTAAGGCAAAGATTTAACGCGCTAACATTTTACTAGAGCAATCGATTCAGCGAGCCCTCCAGTGAATTTGAAATCGTGCGGCCAGGTGGAACAATTTTCGAGGCAGGCTGCGTTGTTTGCGTCGGACCACGGCGTATTTATCTAATGTAAATTTAATACAAGCCGCGGCGATGGCGAATTCGAAATAATTTTCGAAAGTTTCACGTCCAGTTTGCTGGGTCAGAGAGATAGAGAGAGAGAGAGAGAGAGAGAGAGAGAAAGAGAGAGAGAGACAGAGAGTTTGATCAATTTTCCCTTTCCGCGAATATTGTTTATTCTAGTCGAGCGTGTGCAACCGCGTGCGCGCGGCTAACGCGAATTTAATGCAACTCCGCTGCGGAATTAATTCGAAAATTACCATACGCGGCCACGCCGCATGGCCGTCTCGACGTTTTCACTGCGAAACGGTGCGAAACACCTGCAAAAGCCGACGACCAGTGTTAGGTCAGCGTGCAATATTTCTCTTCCCTCTTCCAATAACACGCGCACACACACACACACACACATCGAAAAAAATAACCATATTTGTGTCTAATCGTGTCAGTTTCAAACAACGCGTTCAATTATTCCCCCAATTCAATTTTATAGTGCGTCGAAAAAATGCAACGTCCGAATGGTCGAAACATTTCAAGGGAAAAACTGGTGAAAATTAACGATGATTGAAGATACTCCATGATTCACGCCGCCCCGCGAGAGATATCGCCGGAATATAAAACATATTTCGGGTAAAATCAGAGTTTACAGCCTACCATCTCCCAAACGAGGATTTAAAACTCTAAAGAGACGCGTTTGTCCGTGTAACGGCAGTGGAAAAGAGGGTTCTTTGTTATGAACTCTTGGCGGAAATTGAGGCGCTTAGCGGCGGGAAATACTGTCCGCGATTAAATCGATCGAAAGCCGGCGATGGAAGAAAAACGAGCATCATTAGCGACCAGGAAAGGAATCGTCTTTCTATGACAACGCCAGACCGTACGTTTCTTTGACGACAAAAAATATTGCGCTGCCCTGCTGCGATTAATCGTCCGACCATATTCGACCAATCCCCCCCACCTTTTCCCCTCCGACGGATTTTTATCCATGGTTGGCGAATTTCAAAAAATCCTGTATCTCTTTTTCAGTGAGCTGCTTAAACGGAAGCTTTCAGACTAATGAAAAATATATCATCGAGGACGTACCGTCTTTCTTCTTGAAACCTCACACCTGCTCTTCTTCGCTTTTTAAGCTTCTTTAATATGTATACGAGTAGTCGTTATCTTCTTAATCAGATCGTTTAATATTCGGAAACCTTCTTTACGTAATATATTGAATTAACGATTAATAAAGGGGAATTAAGTTGAACTGGATCAATTTTAGTTTCTACGAATATAAGTCGGGGAAAGGTGAATAAAACAGATGAGAGATGATTTTTATATTCACGATGTTGTTACATCACGTGTTCCGACCTGTATACTAAAAACGGCCTTGGTTTAACTCAATGCATTTGAATATTTTAACGACTTCTCGACGCTGTTTGAGTAAAATCTACCACAGTGAAATGGTTAATAATGGAAGGGTTAACGGTACGTATGCCGATTCTTCGCGTCAACGGATCAATCGTTTCCGTGAACTTTAATTTAAGAGCTCGTTATATCGTTAAAGTTACTATACCAAGAAGTGTCGTTAACCGGACGTGTACTCGCGCAGGCACGTTGGAGGTCGTAATAATTGTGCAATTAACCGGACCACAGTTTCCGGCGAGTTTTGCCAAATGGCCGCGGTGAACCAGAAACTCGTGACGAGTCCGCGGGATTAAAACTCGAAGCAAGAACGAAACGTCGCGTCTCCGGTCGCGGGGGGCCGTTGTTCGGGAGCATTAAACGACACTCGGTGCGATTAAATCCGCGCTGGCGACAGAGAAAAACAGAGCCATGGAGGGAGAAAAAAATATTATTTCATCCGCCGCTCGACCGGCTGCATGCACGCGTCGTTACCTGCATACGTGTCGGGAATATATCTTAATCCGTTGAAGCTCCGGCTTGAATATTTATGCGAACTGCCGTTTGCGTTGTAAATCGCTTCCAACCCTGTCGCCCTCGCCTTTATATTTTTCCCAAACGCGTTAGCGTTAATTGAAACCAGTCGGAGCTTGTTTACTTTAGAATCGATTCCTCGAGAGAAAGAGCAATCATTAGACTGTGGATGGGTTATGCAAACTCGTATTTTTGTAAATGTAATTGAAGGAATGGAACCTAAATAGAGGACCATTTTAACTCTTAAATATTAAACCTTTGCTGACCGATGTCTGCAAATGTCCGCTCAATCATTTTCCTAAACTGGAATTGTTAGTTATCCCGACGTATATTAACTTTAAATTAATATCTTTCATAAATACTTTAAAGACAAAATTCGATGGGTTAGTGTTTGAATGTTTGGAAACTCAATGACTTGGAACTCGAAACCAAAATCAAGTTCTTCAATAAAAAAAAAGTAACATTTATAACACTATCGAGACACCAATAGTATCTTACGATAAGATACTGCATATAAACTTTTAAATTAGATTTGTACATTTATTTATTTTATATCGAAGATCGATTCGTTTCAAAATCGAATATCCAAGAATGGATTAAACAAAATAAGAAATCGCTTCGAAAAAATCGATTTAAAATTGATAGTTGATTGTAGTAGTTGCTTAGAATTACAAGAATGCTTTGGCTCCATCAGTGATACTCTTTCAGTCTCCCAATAGGTTAAAAGGCAACGCGGCGTCGCAGTCTTACGAGAAATAGTACCACTTGTCGTGCATTGCGAAGCGGATTCGCGGTTGCATTCGAAAGGTGAAAGCAATGCGCGAGTGGCCGCATCGTCAGAGAATACGGCTTTTTACAAACTGGAGCACTCGCATTGTTTCGCGTTATTATTCACTTGATCCATTTCCCACCAACTGTGTGTTTCCACTTTACGCAGTCGTCTCATCGAATCTGTTCCATTTTATGCGCGCGCGTCCTTTCGACGTCGTTTCCCGGAAACCGCTCATAAATCCTGTGTTTCTGGGCTACTGCGTGGAGCGTGGAACTGCGAGGAAGAATTCACAGAGAACGGAGAACGTGTCTCCGGATTCCTTTAGTGAAACGGTAACGACACCGTGATGCGTTGAATATTTCGCCGCGAAAGCGTGGCTCGCAAACAGCCCGCGACCCGGCTGAAAAATTAAAAGAAACCGCGAAAACTCGCCTAAGCGCGGCCGGTTAATGCGCTCCGGGAAAAGTAAATGCGGACCGAAAGAATGCACGCCTCTGCTGGAAAATTGAAGCCCGTGGCATACGGAGAAAGAAGCACAGAGGGAAAGAAGAGAGAAAGAGGCCTCGAAACTCTATTGTGCGGAGTCATTATTCACTTGGACTACTTTTCGAGAGTATTACGCGACAGCGCGCTTTCAGTCACGGGATACCCGCGCTCGAACTTCGCAAGATGCATGTCTTTCACATGCCAGACGTCATCGACGCCAGCCACCATTGTTTCCCGTGAAATCCACGTCTTCAAACGACTCGGCAAACCATCGAGGGAATGCATTCGTCGCGATCCTCTTTCGAGTTTATCCTCTTCTAATTTCATTCCCGTTTTTATCTCACAAGGGACATTAGTTAACCCTAAAATTCCAATTTTTTTTAAACTTTATGTGTTTGTTGAGGACCTCAAGGGATGTAAACTATTTTTTTTTATCGGCTATAATTCGGTCCTTCAGGGTGAAAGTGCACCTTGTATGTATTAGGTTGTCCGGAAAGTTCGTGCCGATTTTCTATTGTCGAATAAGCATTGTAAGAGTACCACTAAACGAAATTCAATTTGCGACCTGTTAATAAATACGTCTTCCAAATAAAACATTTTCGGGCAAGTTTCAAACCCCCCGCCCTATTATTAAAGAAGTTACAGGCGGAAACGTAATTTACAGTTTAAGCTCAATTTTCTTTGATCTCGAGCACAAAAAGTTGTAAAAAATTCAGAGATGCTTTATCCAGTTTTATTAACTTTTTATTAACTTAACTTTCTCAGATTTTTTAACCGCAGAACCGACGTTTAAAACATTTCCAAAAGCCAACTGTTTTTTGGAAGTTATTACGTGACTGTGTTTACATTTTTATAGTTAGCTTTATAGTTATAATAGAAGCATTCAGCAATCCCAAAGGCCTTTCTGAAAATGATCTTGAACAGCTAAATTAAGGTACATTCAGATCTAATCGTTGAGTATGTCGAAAACATTGCGAAATACAATATAAATATAATGCGGCACGAACTTTCCAAACAACCCAATATTTAGCTGATTTCCGATACATGCGTATATCTTTAAAAATACAGTTGGATGAGAAAATGTTTGAAATGAAAATTTAATAATTTTATGCTCTTTAAAATCACATTGTCAAAACAGTACAAAATTTTGATTTAAATAGGAAAGTCTTTACCACTGCCAATAAATAATACTTTAATTTCTTCCTCTTATCGAAAACCTTCTTATAAATGCAGATATGTATGTTAAACTTGTTGAACGACGTAGTTAATAAACAATTTCCAATGTATGCATCCTACATATCGACTATTGCATTTCGAATAATACAATATATAGAAATATAATGTCTGTATATATGTAGATATATAGGAAATTAGCTAAATACATATAAGGGGTGTTTTCACCCTGAAGAGCTGAATTATAGCCGATGAAAAAATACTTTACAACATCTCTTGAGGTCTCCAACGAACCCACAAAGTTTAAAAGAAATCAGAATTTTCGGGTTACCTAATGTCCCTTATTAGAAAGATGATGGAAGGGGACTATTATTTTAGAAGTGGGCTTATAGAAATTAATGGTTGGTTGTTTCAACATCTTGATTTGTGTAATGGGGCAATCGATTATCTGATCCTTGCTTAATTGGTAAATTTGATCATCGGACCATTCATTAAGGAAACAGTCGATTATCAGAGTAGTATTGTCAAGCAAGTAGGAAAGAGACTCTTAATCAAAAAGTACGATCGATTAAATAAAAGTTTGACTAAGAATGAACCAACTGGCAGCTCATAAAGATTGGGAAACAAGATTAGAGACCGAAGAAGATTGCTGAATTGTTTAATAGTTTTTGTATTTGTATAATATGAATTATATAACACTTATATTAGATAATTATGTAACACACCTACAGTGGGTGATCAAATTATTATGAACACTGTGAAATGATTGCTTCTTTGATGTTTGAACAGTTACATTTAAGATGAAACTCACTTTTATTGCAAAAAGTATTGAAATGTTTTTAGTAACGTGTAACATGAATTTTATAACTTCTATAAATTGTTTAAAATTTTTAGGAGTATGCTTAGTAGCAAAATTAAAAGACTAACAAATTTTCGCCAAGAAATTGTTGATTTTTTAATTGTTATAACTTCGCGAAGAAATATCATGTATGCATGTGTGTATTTAGCATGTTTAATATCTGTTTAGAAACGAGTATTATTGTTCAAAAGTCGACAGCTTTTCGGCAAAATTTTCATTATTTCCTAATTTTTCTGTGGAATATTTACTATGTATTATTAAAAAACATAGTAATATCTTTTATATCAAAAGAGGTTTCATGTTAAGTGTATTTTAATTTCTATTCTTCTTCGAAAATTTAATAAGTAATAGTGTTGAGGTTTTCATAATAAATTGATCACTGACTGTTTTTCCAAATAAATGAACTCAGCCTCTTGCACACAAGAACAATTGATCGATTACCCGAACAATCATATATCATGTTTTGGTTCGGATAATCAATGTTCTACTGTATTGCAACTGCATTGTTTCTGTGACAAATAATTGTTTCTCGAAAGTTATACATTTTCCAGTGCCACATAACAGCAATTATGTGAAATATTTGCATCTCGTTAAAGTAGCGGCCACGGGTAGTCGCCGAAGAAATCACAAAACGAGGAGTTAAGACAACGATATACTTTTTGTAGCTTACACAAAGCGTATCAAGGGGCTTTTGTTAGGTACAAAATCGATGCTTGTGCGCCAGACCCTCGAGAACGTTCTACGTGCTTCTATTTGTACGCAAGAATCCTGGCAACGCGAATACGCGTATTCAGTGGCACGATTCCGTTGAAAATACGGCCTTACGTAGGAAGCAGAAAGATGGGTGAGTTTTCCGAGAGCGGTGCGTCGTTCGCCCCCCATTGTTCCTTGAGTGGGCCGTTCCTTGAAGAAAAATTAGGGAGTTAACGTGCTTACATAAAAATCTGCCGATTTAGAGACCTAACAAGGAATTCAGAGTGGTCGTCATGCTGCAGTTTACTACGCTTCAGACTACCGGAGGCTGTTTTTTTTTCTTTTATTATGTAACTTGGCGATATCGGAACGAAAGGAGCCACGGCGCCATCCGCTCACTGGATGAATGGTTAATCAAGCTCGGAAGCCGATTTAGCGTCAGCCGGCTGGGCAAATTAACAGAACATTTTGCTCGAAATTTTCAGATTCGTCGCCAGAGAAATCTCTCTTCGTCTCGGATTAACGTTGAAGTCGATGAATAATTAATCAAGCGCGTTTCTCTATTAAATCGAACGACTGCTAATATATTTACCGGGCAATTTGATGTTTTTGAAAGATTCCGCATGCATTGATGATGATAAATGAAATTCCAAATCATTTCCGAGAAATATTTCACTTTTAACCATTTGCGGGGACGAGTGCTGGCAAATAGTCGACCAATCATTTTTGATATTCTGAACACTTGTCGACTTTTAAAGCACGAAATTTAAATTGGTATCATTAGTATATACTTGTGTCAATAATTGGACGAGAATTCGTTAAGTTCTACATATGTGCAAGGTGAGTCACCAAAGGCTGGAAATTGAAATAGGCCATCCAATAAGTAGCGCCGTTTCTTGACTCAATTTAAACTGCAAATTATTAGTACGTATTTACATTTGCTTTTACTCCTTTGAATGGCAATAAGCACTCAGCAAGTCTTATTAGATTTATTGCAAAACTTTTTGCTTCTGTCAGACGTAAACGAATTCAAACTTAGGATATGTTGACGATCTCCATATACTTTGTAGAAGATGTATATTGACGACAAATTTTGTCGTTCGCAACGTCGACCGCCGTAAATCGTGTACAATGTGTATCAAAGTCTGCTGTAGCCAAAGGGTTAATCACAGATTTATTAGACACTGCTTTTCATGATTTTTCGATTTTCCAGCAAATTTTTGGATTTCTCCTTTAACAACATTTGAATACGCTTGTTCAAAGAAATCTAAGAAACGACGTAACTTATGTGATGGCGTAATATTTTCGAAACTGTTGGTTATATCGAAAAAGGCTTTAGATAGAACTTGAATGGTTTCGAAGGAACTATTCTAATAGTGTTATTGGTGTGTATAGAAGACATATGAAGGACGTAATTGTTTTTCTATTACACCAGTCGAGGCTCAAAAAAGGTTGGGAAACACTAAGAGAAAGCGATTCTCTCGAGGGACATTACGCGACAAAATCGCGCGTATAGAAGTCGGTTCGCCAGTTTCGCGAGAGAATATTCGGTGAATTATTGGCCTTATCGGTGGGTGACGCTCGCCAGCAGAACTTGCACCGCGGACTCGGTGGCTCATTTAATTCGCCGATAATTACGTTCAAAGATTCTGTGACACAGCGCCGCTCGAACTGGATCCTGGCAATTGTCGTCGAAATGCAGAGGGTGCGAACGGCTGTGAGGCGAATGCGGTGTCACGTCGTCATTGTCGTCATTGTCGTTCCCACCCCATGCATCCCGAGTCCCAAGCAAAGGTAGAAGACAGGAGGGGGGGGGGGGGGTAAACAATTAGAGCGGTAAGTCGAGCGGGCCAATTAGGTGACTGACTGTGTGTTCGAGTGGCGAAAGGAGAGAGGGTGAGAGGGCACGATACGTAAGAGGACTAATCGCTGAGAATAATTGGATTAAATTGCGGGAATCGCGTTTCGTGCATTCGAATCTGCCCCCTACCCTTGCTTTTGGTTTATACCACGCTTTGAGTAACATACTCCATGCTAGTGATGCAAACGTTGCGTGGAATTCTTTAGACTGTGGATCTGTGGAGAGGGGATAGAATAGGAAAAAGGAACGGTGTTGCGCGTTTCGTACTGGGCCTGCTAGTGGACTCATCAGTAAGGCTACCTAGCAGGTCCTGCCTTAGACACTGGGATATTGGAAGGAAGGTTAAAGGCGGTATATATATGGACGAGGTAGTTGGAGCGAGTGCTTTCGAGAAAGTCCTATTTCGTATGTCCCTCGCTGGTGGTGGGTGCAGGAGAGCCGTCACAAGACCAATGCTCGGCAACCTTATCGCTAATAAGGACACCTCGAATCACTGGATTATGGTAAAGGGCATCTTATTTCAATTCTACGAAAGAGGAATTTTAAAGTTTAAAATAAATGTAGTAAATATTAGCATTGACGAAGCATAAAATTGACTATACATTCATATATGGAATCATCAGAAGGTTACCTGGCCCCTTTACTAAAATAAAACATCAGCGTTTTTAAAACGATAGGAATTGTAAATAAATACTGCGGTAGTTAATTGTTTCCGATATAATCGATCTATAATAGCTAGATTTATAGTAACGCGTATAGAAGTATATCTTTATATGTATTGGACTTCTATCCTTTTAATCTTCTATAACTTGAATTTCATTTACTTTTATGCCGTGAACAAACGTATAATTATATTTAATACATTGATACAGGGTTAACTTTATCAACTTTGATGGTCGGATTGAATATGATTCTTAAACGAACCATTCTAAATCGTACGGGGCGTAAAATCACTCTGCTTTTTTACACAATCCGAATTTTAGAAATTGATGATGTTTTTCATAAATGGATAGTCTATCTTGTGTTTAGTGAATGGTATTAGATTGCTCGGGAAATTCGTAGTGATATTAATGGAATATTCAGATGCAATGTGCAATTATAAAGGTATATACAAATTACAATTATAACTGTATCGAACAGTGTATATAGTATTAATTTTGGTGGTTCTTAGCCAACTATTTAGTAGCTTCATAATTTTTCGCCCCAACAAATCTTCATTAATCTTCCCAAGGAATTTTTGCAAGTAACTGTTCCAAATCTCAAGCGTATTCGAATTCTGTTTACTGCTTATATTGTGTGGAAATTACAGTAAATAATAATGGCAATGTTTGATGAATAAGAAGCGCAGAATAAAGTATCCCAGTAGTTATGGTTTAACAATTTTTGTCGATTTTTGAACGTCGTGTTACAAAACGTCGCCTTCTACTTTGTAGTCTATCTGATGATACAGTTTCATAATTTAAAAAGTATTCAAGAGTAAATACCTTCAAATTCCAGCCAGTACACCACAGATCTACAATAATACAAATAGGGTAAATGACCCACGTACTGTCACAGTTTCTATAACTGCCACTTGAATTCGTTTATTAAATAGCAAAGTAATGTATAAAGAATCGTATGTAAACAAATTTTCATACTAAATTTGGACTTTGGTTTATGTACCAACACATAGACATTGTATACTCATTTACATTTAATATTTATAAATAAATATTAGTAAGTAAGTGTGCTGTTGAACATTAAACCGTGAACAATATAATTGTATATTATGGAACGTGTCATAATTCAGTAAGGCGATACGTTTACTATATATCTTGTGTGTGTTACACAAACTGACATGTTAATATACGTAAAACGTGTTTCTATTTAATTGAAAAGTTTTCATGTGACAGTACGAAGGACATTGGACTTTATTGTAAATCTTCAATTACGTAGTAATGAATTTATTATATTGAACATATAAAACAAAGTGTTCATAAATAAAAGAGACGTTGAACAATATTATGCTCCAAACTGGAACGATCTTTATGTTAACGATGTTCTAAACTAGTTAAATAAAGTTACGCGCGAACCTTAAAGTGACAGTAATAATAACATTAACCCTAGTTATTAAATACTTTCTCCCAGATCACTAAAATCTCTCTTTCCAATCCACGAGATTCTGCTGCACCAAGATAGAATAACCTTAAGTAGCGCGCAAAATTTCCCTCGGCAGACGTTTCAACTCCAAATCGATTCAACCAGATTCAATTTGATCCGTGCGACACGACGATCCTGCGACGAATAAAAGACCAGGCTGCTAGCCGATCGCGAATGCGATAAATCATCGAAAAACGCGAGCAGCGTCGCTGATCGAATTCTTATGAATCGCGCGATTCTTGCCCGAGCTGATACAGATTACTCTGCCTCGATACCAAGTACGAGTATTTCTAAGGGAACGGGGATCCATCGAATCACGGTGGCAATCCGACGAGTCAGTTGGATATTCAACCCCGTTCCCTACCTCCGACTCTGCCATTTGTCTTCACCACGCGCGAAAGATTTCTCTCCAACTATTTCGCATCCCTTCTCTGTCTCTTCTTTACCCCTTCCACAATCTTCTTGCTTTCTTTCTTTCGCTCTGCTCTTACGCTGTACTTCTTACCGACGCGCGCCCGGCACGAACAAAATCATAAAAGTTTTAGCCTACTACAACTCCGGCAGGCCAGGCCCGTGCGCTCGGAAAGAAGCTTTTCGGTGTTAGTCGTTCCGTAACGCTCCCCAGTCGTTTGTGTTCCCATCTTGTTCTCTATACCCTCACGTGCTTCCCGATCCACCTCCAACGGGGTTCGTACGTGTTTGACAGAGTGTAGAACGGTGCACACACGCGAGAGGGACGTGTTTGTGTTCGTTGTCCATGTGAAGGCTCGAGTTTCGTCGACCATTAGCAGCAGCCGTCGGTCCTGAAAATCAGAAAACTTCCCGAAACTGATTCCACCTCCCACCCCTTTCGAGCCAATTACTTTCCACCTCGCGGATTTATCGTACACCGACCGATATTAATCGCGCCTTCAACCCTGCCGTTCGTTAGGCTTCATGGAGTTTTTGTTTTTTTTTCTTTTGGGAAGGGGGATGAGGATGGCCAACAACAGACGGAAGCGGATTTTCGTCGAAAGCGAATGTTGATTTGTTCGTTGAAAGGTAGAGGCAGGGATGTAGTAGAGGGTGGTTCGTTTGCATAATATCCGAATAAAACGCGACGCGTTAAAATAGGACAGAGAATACGCGGTATTTTCGTTTTTCATTCATTTCGGGCAAATGAGTAGCGAGCGGAGAAGGAAAGTACTCTTCATAATGGTATCATTATTCGGTGGTATTTGCGCTGGTAAAGAGGATTGCTAGAGAATCCATGGACGCCATAATTGCGAAATAATTGTACGCTAATCGTTCCAAGCACCACTTCGCAATTCAACATTAATCATGTGTACGTTTCAATAGAATATTATCGTTTATGGTATTTACCCAAAATCCTTCCGCCAGAGTTTCAGAAAAATTGAACTTTCGAGGTAAAAGTAAATGTTTATCTGTTGCATAATATGCGTGGTTTTCGAAATGAAAAATTTCGACAAGCATAACATGCTTCAAAACGACAATTTTTAGTACATCTGAATTAACTCATCTGAATTAATGTGGAATGTTTTATGTTTTAAAGAGAAACCTGATTGAATTCTGTGAAAAATATAAAACATGTCACAAAGGATACTTTAAAATCAACATCAATTGAAATACAAACTTGCAAAACATAAAACAGGCAACTTTATCAAGTTTTTAAGAGGAACTGAATTACTGAATTGTATCATTTCTTTGTCCCGTTACTTTAACGTTTCCAAAAACCATTTATTTGTAAATTCAAGAATAAAGAAGAACGACAAAAAGCACGCCTATACAGAAAATAAAAATAAGTGAAAGAAATAGAGAAGAAAGAAGATGATATAAAGTATAAGGCGACTCTACGCTAATTAGACAAGTACCTGTATAATTGAGATTTAAGAATATTACTGTTATTGGCAAACAGGCTATTTGACGACATTAAAATTTAATATCTTTTTAAAAGGAAAGAGAAGAATCGCGAAATGTCTAACTCTTAAAATCGACGTTGTTTTACAGAGCGTTTACAATCTGCTTGGAGAAACTCTATCGAGGTTGCAACAGTACGCGGAGGCGGAAAGGTGGTTCCAGGCGAGTTTGGCCAGCCAGCCTGACCACGTGCCGGCCCACATCACTTACGGGAAACTTTTGGCCCGAAACGTAAGTAGTTACCAGTTTTAGATCGGTTCTCTTTCATCAGAGCGCGGATCCAGTTTCCAAGTTTACCGCGGCTCGACCAATATCGTTCAACCTGGAATTTCGTGTATAGCTAGATACCGGCTGCCCACCGGTCAAGATACGCGCCTGTATCTCGTGCAAAAACAGAAATACCGTAGAGGAAATCGGCCAACTTCACCAGTTCCAAAGTAGCACTCCTCGCGAATCTTATCGGAAGAATTTTCCAACGCATTTAGAAGAAACTGCTTTTTCCTTTTGTTCGCTGGTTAAATTGAAATGCAGAGAAAAGTGATAAAGCCTGTTGATAAATTGGAATACGTCGATAAGAATAAACATATCTTAACTGTTTGAGGAGCTATGCCGTAGACAAAATGGTCCAAATATGGGCTACCACTTTTATTTTAGCGTTTATTGCTTAACCTGTTGAAGATACTTAATCGTTCGCATATCAGTGTATATCTATAAAATGTTAGCTTTCCGATGTAGAGAATAAAACCGTTTGGTATGTGGATTCTACTGTTTTATTTCCATTTGTCAAAATATAAATTTGCATAAAGATCTGCAGGTTAGCCATAAATCGATTTAGAAAAGTGAAACATATTTTTTGAAGTGTTGCTTTCGCCCGTGCTACTCTCAACTCTTCATATAGTCTACAAAACCATACAAAATTCCCAAAATACAGTAGGGTCATTCCACGTCAAATCGATCACTTTTTCCCCCCGATGTCTGGAATTTTTTTGAAATTAAAATATGTTGAAATATGTTGTAGTCTTAGTATTAAAAACAAACTTCTTTGTCGGAATATCGACGCTGTTCAATACCGATACTGCCATCTCGTGTTGCATGTAAATACACATGTACATAAACAAAAGCGTAAATGTCCATTAAAGGAGTAGTTGTCTTTGGCTCTCCGAGAAAGAACGAGCAAACTGTACGAACAGCGCAGACGAGCCGATATATATATATATATATATATATATATATATATTGTATACATATATACATATTATACGAGCGACTTTCTCCAAAACTCAAACTCAAAGATTACTGTGTAAAAGCTCTAACATTCTTCAACTTACGAAAAATTTCTCTGGATAGGCCGTACTGTTACGATTAAGACGAAAGCAAAATGAAGTTCGTATCTTTAATAGTTTCGGAGATGAAAATAGTTTTATGAAAGTACTTTTCGTGAAACGCGCTGAAATTTGCAAACTTCAATGGCCCGCAATTTTTAAACAATCTCATTATTGGCAAAATGATGACTTAAAACCCCCACAATTTCGCATAGACTGCAACAAATTTCAATTTGAACAAAATCCTAGACGTCGAGGGAGAAGTGATCGATTTAGCGTGGAATGATGTGTGTGAATGATAGTAGAAATTATGATATTTAGAGAGAGATGCAATCAGTAATTAATTAAAGGAAGTATTATTTCTTCATATTTCTTTCTAAACAATTTAATTTACCTAAAAATCCATACTCTAATTACACTGTGTCCTTTGCTTCGCATATTTACATATTACACGCATTCCTCGTTTCCTTGCACCGCGAAAATTCCCAAAATACACGGAAATCCTCGCTCGTGTTCAAAAAGTGCTTTCACGTTATCACTTTCTCTGCCATTTCGTTAGATTGGGATTCAGAAGCGCGATAAATGGATAGCAAAAGCTTGCCCTTTGAATTCCTTTGAAAACTATCCAATCGTAGGAAAAAAGGGAAAGAGGAGAGAGATCGTGATGAAAGTTCTCTGCTCGAATATGAAACGATATAAACGACATTAGCCGATAACCGGGATTGCAGGCTCTCGCTCGGCGAGTCTGGCCACGTAGCGACCCACATCACTTAGCAAACCTTCGACTCGGCACGTAAGTAGTTAGTACTATTTTGGTGCGCCGCGCTGCTGGATCGAACGCGATAGGCCGACCGAGAATCGGCTGACCCACATCACTTAAAGGGAGCCCGCCGACGGGAAACACCGTGCAGTTAAGCTGATTCTGCTCGATCCACTGACCGTTCCGTGTTCCGGCCTGGCCAATCGTTGACCGGAAACCGGTATTTCTCCTGAAAACATATCTAACACGGCCGACGATTACGCTCAGTGAGCCGAGAGAGATTCGGAACGCGCGATGTTTCCTCCCTTCTGTACGTGTCTCGTTCTCCAAACGAACCGTACACCCGCTCTTTCCTTTCGCAAATCCACTCATGCTTTGCGCGATCAATTAACGCTTCATATACGCGTGAGGAGACTATCGATCGGTCGTATTCTTCCGTCGATCATATTAAAGGGTCTTTAAACGAAACAGCTTCCGGGTGTTTTGAAGATATACAGGGCGCTTCATCTAAAATAGGCCAACTAATCATTTCTCATATTACGTGCTCGTGTAGACAATTGGAAAATTAAAAGAAATGACTTTGGGATACAAGTGCTTCTTGTTATTATTAGTATACGGGTAATATTCCATTAGTGTACAAAATTATACAGTTTGTCGCTGTCTATATTTACATCATGAATAACAAAAGACGGAATAATGATTAGAATTCAAATATATATAAACAACTAACTTATAGACTTGACGCTTAAAAGTCGAGATAGAAATGTCAAAAAGATCTAGATTACGTGTGAATTCTACATAGTATTTGATATTATTTAAAATTCGAAGAATTTAGTAATGCATATACTTTGCAGCTAAATAAATGGTCAATATGCAGTCTATATTTTCCACTGTTTATTGTACCTAAAAAAATATAGAATCCATAAGTATATAAATATACTGTCAATTCGTTTTGTTTGTTCCATTCTCTCGCTAATCCATTCGAATATTAACAGTCGAATCTCACTCTCTCGTTTTACTACTAAAGATCTCCCGCACTCATCACGCTCGTTCTTATCTCTGATTGGTACTGATACATATTACATGTAATAATCCTAGAAACCACAATATTTATACTCGTCGACTCTCATGCTATCATATAGGGTAAATGACCCAGTTACTGTCACTGTTCCTATAACTGCAACTTTAATTCGTTTATTTAATAGCAAAGTAACGTATAAAGACTCGTAAGTAAACAAATTTTCCTACTAAATTTGGACTTCGGTTTACGTAACAACACATAGACATTGTATATTCATTTACACTTGGTATTTATAAATAAATATTAAGAGGTAAATGAGTTGTTGAACATTAAAACGTGACCAATATAATGATAAAGTATGGAACGTGCTATGATTCAGTAAGGCGATACGTTTGTTATATATCTTATATCTGTTACACAAACTGACGTGTTAATATATGTAAAACGTGTTTTTATTTAAATGAGAAGTTTTCAAGTGACAATACAAAGGACATTGGACTCTATTGCACATTTTCAATGAATTAGTAATGAATTTATTATATTAAATATATAAAAAAAATGTTCATAAATAAAAGAGTGGTTGAACAATAGGTGTATAATGCTCCAAACTGGAACGACCTTTATGTTAACGACGTTAGAAAATAGTTAAAGTTATGCGCGAACCTTAAAGTGGCAGTACGTGGTACATCTACCCTAGTCACACGCACTTGTTAACTATGCATACTGTTTCACATTTTAATATTCTGTCTCTATGGAAAAGCAATCCACAGTTCTAGCGTTAAATGGTCTATCCAGGAATAGTATTGATTCGAATTATGAAGCGAATCGTGTAAAACGGAAATTCATAACAGAAAAAATAATCCTCTTTCAATTCCATTAATTGCACCGCGGAAACGAATACCACTAAAAATGTTACGAACTTCCTGAGCAATCCAATAGTTTTGTACAGCGGAGGTGTATTATTAATAATTGTGTAATATGCTTGATTGTTTGCCGCTGTAATATTATGAAAGTGGCAACGTTCGTTTCTCTCTTTCGGCGTAATAGGGCGGGGTATTGTTACGAAATAACTTTAAATTGATTACTCGCAAATGGAATAGCTTCACAGTTGATAAAGTTTCATTTAATCTGCTAATTTAATTGGCTCTGTAACCGGGTGTAATAAAATTATAACGCACCGTGAATTTAAATAACAGAGTGACGAGTACAATATAAAGTTGGAAGGCGACGATTTTATTTCACTTTAAATATAGTGGCGTTGCAGTATTTTTCCCCCGGTTAATATCGACAGCAAATCACCTGTTCTCCATAGCCCTAGAGATAACAAACAGAAAGCAAACGAACTCGCGGTACTGCAAAAACACACGCGGAAAACTCACTCTCATTCCAATAGAACATGTTCTCATCCTATCGAATGCTATTCTACGATCTTTGAAGTCCTTCTCTTCGGAGTGAAGCCTGTTTTGATGAAGCGGAGCCTGTTTTATAAAAAGCGCTGCACTTTTTGTCTTTTACCCGTGCAAATGCTTGCTTTCGGAAAGCCTCGCGCGTAAATTTCGGATATCACGCTGCAGTCGAAGAATCAATGAAAAGTCAATAGACAATGTGAACCGTTTGACCAAGAAAGGCTGACTTCGCGCAGTGGATCAAGATCTAATAATTCTGGCCAAAATCCACAAACACAAAATTTCTTTTAACCCTTATGCACTGTTCGAATAAGTATTATGATAAAATTGCCGGGTCAATATTAAAATAACACACATTTTTCATCATAACTTAACAGTGTAATATGTGTTTCTACATGTGGAACCTATTCCACAAATGATCCTTACAAAATCAATAAATAGTATATGCATTGTACTCTTTAGAACGAAATTATTTGTAAATATCCATTTTTTATTTCGGGTCAAATTAAGCTACTATAGTGCACAGGGGTTTAAAGAAACTTCACTTATTTTATGTGAAACATTTATAGTTTTTTCACTTCATGCTCTGCCAAATTTGTAACACTAGAACTATCAAGGTGGTTAAAATGATAAAGATTGTAGAGATCTGTAGTGACACGGTTTCGAAGAATTTCTGTAATCTTTTGTGCGAAGCATGAATAAAGATTTGCTTATCATGAATTACGTGATTATCCAAATATCTTTCAAGATGATTTCTTTAGTACAAAAAAATACATTTTAATCGTTGGTAGTTCTATTATTATTAATTCTATTAATATTATTTAATTTTCTGAATACCAGTACTGTAAGGGATCTGTTTCGCTGGATACTAATTTTTTAATATTAATTTTAACACATATGCAAGCTAAGTATTAATTCACTGGGCAGCCTACTCTGTTACAATTTTTACTAGAATTTGTAAGGATTTTGGCCAAGTTCTTATCCAAAAGTACTGCTTTTGAATCATTTTACATCGCGTCGTGGATAAATCTTCATTCGTTCGTTCGCAATCTTCGTTAAGCGAAGCGTATCGAAATTCCATTTCCATCTTTCACGCAGCCCCACAATTACCTGTTTTACGTTCTCGTGATTCTAATCGCGTCACGATAAATTAGTTACACGGTGGCTAGAGGATCCATGAAGGGAGAAGCGCGTATCAATAACGACTGGATCGAACGTTCGATTACTGATTTGCCTGGTTTGTGGTTTCTTCCGCAGTCGAGCCGCGTGCTGGAGGCTGAGAGATGGTTCCTGAGAGCCCGTAGATTGGCGCCGGACGACTCGAGCGTGCATCATCATTACGGTACGTATAATTGCCAGTTCCTTTAATTAAAGAGAACCATTGAATAATCGAACGCCCGCCAGACGTTTGTTTCCCTTTATTTTTCTATTGTTCCACACCCCGTTCCGCGATCCTCTAGCCGTTCACCAAACGATAAGAGACTCTCCCGATGCATTATTAAAGCAACGAATCCGCGATCTCGTAAGCTGCTCGCTGTTCCCGAGCAAATTGGAGTGGCTTCCGTTCAGAGATTCATCCTTAACCCCCATCGCTGTATAATTGATTCCTTCGGCTTGGCGAAACGAAGACATTAGAAATTCCCTCCTCCTTGTATTTCTCTGTCGATACAAAGGGGAAAAAAACAAAGTACAGACCGTAGACAGAATAACAGCTCTACATGATACGGTTTATTGACCGATTCGATGAAATGGCCAAGTTGGTAATAATCGAAAGCAGCATTCACACAGTTCCGCGTCTTCACCGAAAATTTAATTTTCACGCCTACTAAATTTGTTATGCTGACTCATTCGTAGTTTTATCTTTATATAAATTGAATGATTTATCTCATATAACGGGTCTTTCGTCTACAAGACTAATTAGGATTTATTAACCCATTCCTTTAATGCGTTCGGTGTGAACTCTGCCATATGCATATATAAATATGTTATTCGGATACCGGTATGATTTTGTTGCTACCAAGTTGAATTGCTCTTCATGTTATACGTAATATGGTTGCCAATCCGATAATTGATAAAACCGAATGTCAAAAGTGACCTATGCGGTTATTTTATCGTGTATACACACATATATAATGTATGTGATAATACGCAAGACGATAAAACAATTGATTCAGCAAATGATCGATTTGCCGTGGCACGAATATCATGGTATTTACACACAACGGTGAATCGGTCAATTCATATGTTTGAAACAGAGATTGAATTTGTACTATAAATATCGGTAAAATGCTAGTATTCAACTATTACCGATTTGGTAAAGTAACCGAATCGTTCAATAAACCACATCGTCTGAACGGACTGTAAATAGGGTTGAACGACTGAAACTTTTTCGCGCAGCATTTAATAGGGAAGATAAGAGGATCGCCATAAATACCGTTGTAATATTTTCCCAAGGGACGAAAGTAGACACCGAAGGGGTGGTGAAAACGAGGGAGCTAACAGAAAAAAAGAGACGCCCACCACAAAACACCGGATACCGAGGGGAGCCAGAAACCGAAGGAAGATCGACGGGTATTGAAATTCCAGAAAAGCGTCGCGATTCCTAGTGCTCATCCTGTCGTCCCATTCTCTGTTCACGCTTGCTCTCCGACTATATTCAATCCCGCACCATTCCTGGATCTTCTCTGGTTTGGCAACGTTTTCTCCTCGCTACTTTTTCACCCCCTTTCAAAAATCTCTCCATTCAGGGAGCCGGAGGATGGTCGATGGCATCGGTCAGCCGATTCTTTGCGGCCGGGATTAATCTACTCGCCAAAAAGAGTCTCACGTCGAGCCCCGGGATTTTTCGTGCACAAAAAGCCCCGCGGTTTATCTCTCTTAGCCGCACGCGTCATTAGGCAGTGGTCTGCGGAACGTCACTATATCACTCCAAAATTTATGGCTCGTTCTGCGCCAAGACTCGTTGAATTTTCAGGATACTTCTGACTGGCAATCGTGATCCGGTGTCTTATATAACTCGTATTGACACGATAATAGAGTCAGCTTTGGGCAAAAATATCCGCGGATAAGTTAAATTTTGACAAGCATTCTGGCGAGAATAAGAAACTTAGAACGTGAAACATGCACGGTGTTTACGAAGTGCTAAAACTGATCCAAAGAGGTGAATCTACGCGGAAAAGTATATCGAAAATAGAGAATAAATCATCGTTGATTTGTCGCATAAACGATGCACTGGCATGTTACTCACTTGTTGTAACTAAATCGCGGATTTCAGTTATGAGAAATTTGAATGTACAAAAAAATGCGGAATACATGTGGTGTATAAAAATACGTATATAAGATATCGAAAATACAGTAGGCATCATTTTTAGAGGGTGAAACAAATCTCGGTTGAGGCTCCATTTCTTTGTCTAAGAATTTATATAAGAATCCACAGTCTAGTTATAATGGTAAAAGATTTACTGTTTCTGAGTAATCGGATCAATCAGTTCAATGTCTCGTAGTACCATATACCAATATCTTGTTACTAGACTGTGGATTTTTATGCAAATTCATAGTATTCTAGATGGAAAAATAGAAACTAGAGATATAAGAACTAAATAGGGAATTGTTTCGCCCTTTAGATGTCATAATTTCTACTGTACTTTATATATTTGATATATTTTTCTATATTATGTGCATCTTGCATCATTTTGCACATCTAAATGTCCTACAAATGCATAAAAACCGGCAGTCTACTCGTGAGATACAGCATGGCAATACTGATTTTCGATATCCTTGATGGGTTGACCGCGTATTGCATACGAATAACGTGATACACCTCTGATGGATACCGATCGTTCATGTAATTCAATGAGTGTACCGTGTTGCATGAAAATCGAACAGATATCGGTCACGTATCGCGATACAAGTACTTAGCTACCACCGTGTGAAAGAGCTCTTATTCTTTCATATAGATTTAGTTCTCTACAGTAGTTCACTTCCATTTATTATATTCCTTAAGCGACCAAACTGTAAAACATTCTTCAACTCCCTCCGTGCAGTTATTATGATTATTATTAAAACTGTTAATCGGATTTGCAAAGCTCATAGTAGAAACTATTTCCCTAGAGGACTTCCGGCCACAGCACGAGTACGCAAGTCTAAGCAACGGTGTATGGCTTTGCAGGACTGTTCCTGACGTCGCAGGGTCGCCTCTCGGAGGCGGCGGAAGAGCAACTTCGTGCTGCCGAACTTTCCAGATCCGATTACGAGCTGTCGATGGCGGCGGCGTCCGCTCTGCGCCAAGCGGACCGTCTCGAAGATGCTGAGGTGTGGTACAGGCACGCGGCCACTCTGAGGCCGCACGAAGCGCGAAGTCACACGAACCTAGGCGCGATTCTTCACCTGAATGGAAAATATAAGCAAGCTGCGGCGGCTTACAGCGAGGCGTTGAGGCTGCAACCGGGCGACGCGACGACCATCATGAACCTGCACAAATTGGCGGCGATTCTCTCGTGACCACGTCACGCGAGAGACGAGTGTGTGTACGATAAGACCCCAGGAAAGACCCTTTACCGACTCGCCGTATTTCCTGACCCCACATCTCCCCGATCTTCCTCCCGATATTCGTTTATATCCGTCGACGGCCACGCCAACGTCGCGGGGTTGCAACCCCCGCGGACCTTGACGCGCAATCGACTCGTATCGCCTGCTATGGTATGTAAAGAATAAAGCTTCCTTTATTTTTCTCTAACGAGCTTCTTCTTTATTCTATTAGGTGCACCGATGAATAATCCGTTTTTAATAGGAAAATGATAGAAACTATAGTTTATACTATAGAGCAGTGTTTCCCAAACTTTTTGGGGTAGCGATACACTTTAAAGCTGTTCAGGTCTTCGCGGCACACTATAATTATTAGAAAGAAACGATGTACCCAATGTAATAACTATGTAATATCAGGTAAGTCAAGGCAGGTTAACAATACTGATGATTAGTACACGAATCATATTTCTTGAAATATTGGATACTTTCGCGGCAAGTGAAATTTGAATAAAATTCTATCGATACATTAGTGTGTTGCGATACACCGGTTAGGAAACACTGCTATAAAATATAATATCATCGCCTTTTCTATTTCTGTGGACAGATGGCAAAATACGATATGTCCATTTAAATCAATGTGCGTGCTCTTCTTTGTTTAAATTCGCTTAAGAAATTCTACGTATGAATCGATTAAATCTGAATTAACAACCAAATTCTCCAACCACTAGTAAGAGAAATTGTGTGCTTAAGAATATCATGATTTTTCCTAACTAAACAACCTTTAGAAATGCTATGTTGCAAAATTAGAAAACTGCACGTGTTATGTTTTTCCATCTGACCGCAGATTTATTGACGGCAACTTATGGCTTCGTGCAAAATGTAAGCTGATCGATTGTAACCGGGAAATCAACCGATGCTGCGTAAGAAAGATGACAAATCGGGAAAAAGTGGGTTATTCAGTGGTGCACCTAATACATATGAACCTTTCCTGTTATCCTTTCTATCGGGTTAAAGGAAAAATTCGTGTCGTTGCCAGAAACCACTTGGAACAGATTTTCCAAGTCTAGAAAATTGAAAAGTTTTACTCGGCTGAAATAACGAAGCTAGACAGAAGATGGTTAACCTTTCGTTGGATTTTAGGGGTTGCAAACATCAACACAAATTCAAGCTAAGCACGCTTTAAAGGGTACTTTTATAATCACTTGAAAATTGATGTAATCTCATATTATTTCATGAAATTTTTTATATTGCAAAGCAATTAGGTTGCACTTATTAACTTGGTGGTGAAATTAAAGAGAATGCTGAACAATGGATCTAACATTGAAAATCTAAAGAAGAGTTAAAGATTAACGAGATAAATTGCGAATACCTTTACTCATGAAACCACATCTTAACAAAGAAAATTCTTTTAATTTGATTCGGTGCATTTTTACAAAAGGACAAATATAATTTTAATATTAGAAATAATCGATAGTATTAATCTTTATTATATTAGCTGATCTATTCGATCAAGGAACGACACGAATTTTCCGTTCGATTCAATATTAATTAAGTGGATAGAAAGAAATATATTAGTTGTGCAAGCTAATCCTTTCGCTCTAAAAAAAGATAGAAATTTGCGCTCAAGACTGGAGTGAGCATTAATCGTTTCGTGGTGATCTATTTTTTGTTTGTTGTTTCGAAGGTATCGTGGCAAAAGGTTTAAAGGAACAACTCGGTGAATTTTTACAGAAAAATAAGTAAAATTTTTATATTTAATATAGTCGTCACTATTTAATACATAGCTGGCCAATTTTCTGTTTCAAAGAATGGCGCATCTGTTGACACAATTGCAAAAACTGTAGTTTTTAAGGCATCGACATAATTTGTACACTGGGTAGAAGAATGGCAGGTAAGTGTAGGTACATATAAAAGCTTCGTAAATTATAACTAGACTGCCGACTTAGAATATTAATTTTGAATTACTAAAAATTTTATTAAAGGATTGCATACAGATATAAATGAAAAAGTAGTTCTATATTTTTGGCCGGTAGGGTATATAGAATAAATATACCAAATATCAAAAATAAGATACTCGTTACGATATTGAGAAAAAAATTAGTTCCTCCTTTGGTTTCTCTTCTTCTCTCGTTCTTCGGTTCTCCAATTATGCTCATAAAAATATAAATATTCACAAAACTCCGCAGTCTAGCTATAAAACTGTAACTCGATTATAAGATCAAAATTATTCAGATCTCGAAGGAATAACATCTTAAACCTCCCCGTAAGGCTAGAGTTACGCGAGCGTCTTTCTGACAGACGTCCATATGCCCTTCCTCTTCCTTTCAGCCTAATAAGAAAAAAAAAACGTACAAAAAATGTCCCTCGAGAAAACGCTCGTACGGCACTAGGCTAAAGTAAACACGTAGACCATCAGCGGTCAGTTCGCCCCTTCTTCAAGGAAAACCCGCTCTCAAAGCTTTCGAGGTGTCCCGATTTCCCCGTAAAGAAGGGTGAGAATCTTTCGCGCGAATTTCCTCGCCCCCGTCGTCCCGCGAACGCTGAAGCTCCATTAATATCGAATCTATTTGCACGACGGCACCGACTGGAATATTTAAGTTTACACTTTAAATCACACCCCCGAGCGAGTAGCGGAGTCGCGGGCCCGCAGGGACGCGGGAGAAAAAGACGGATGAAGGTAATACCTCGAGAAAGGTAGACACAGAGTCACGAGATAGTATAACGGGGTAAAGTAAAGGGGGTTGCGGGGCTAGAGAGAAAAGAGAAAGGAGAGAACGAAGCCACCTGTCGCTCCCGTTGCCCTAGCAGAGACAGTCTCGACAAACACTCGACAGGTGCCGCAGCGGTTACCTACCTTTATTCCGCGAAGAACTCGCTTCGTTATCTTTAAAGCGGAACTCGTCGAGACGTCAGGCCGAAGGAGTGCTTCGTTTAGCCGCTTCAGAACAGGCCTCGTCGTGTGCCATTTCGTTTCGACCTCTTCCACGCCTTTTTCTCCGGTTTCAAACTACCCTTCGTAACTCTAATCTCCCCCCTTCTTGTCTACTTATCCTTTCGTTCGTTCATTTCGCTCGTTCTTCGTTCTTCTCGTTAACCACTTGCTATCTTTATTATTTCGTTCATTTGGTCGTTGAGAATTTTCGTATGTTTTTTTGTATTTTTTTTTACTCGGAAAAATGTTCATTTAATTTATTTATTTAAGGATAAATATGTTTCATATACAGGTAGGTATGCAAATTCGTAGACGAATTAGATAACAATGATAAAGGATAATGTTACTAACAAGTGGACGACAGAAGAGAGACAATTTTATTAACACTAGTACGAGAAGCTTGATTTCTACCAGCGGGGACAATATTGCTTGCTTGTGAAAAACCAATGTATTTAATAAAGACCATGTACTTTTTTACTTTTTCCTGTTCCATTTAACAAAAATTGAGAATAGTATTATTAATGATAATAATAGGATATTATTACTATTCATGAAAATATAAATAAATATAAACTTTAGTTACGTCAAATACGTTGCAGCAGCGCATTTATTACAGACACGTTTAATACATGTCCCACAAATGTTGTTCGTTATTGTTCTTATACAGTATCCTATTTCACATCGTTTCCGAGTATGGAAAGCAAAAATATATCGACAGATAAGACTGTCACACGTTCTATAAGTAATTGAGAGTTACGCAATAATGTACGAAAATAAAATTTACCTACGTTTAGCGAGGAGTCAAAGCTTCCCATCCTCGTACATGTAGATATACTACACATAGATGTAACAGAAAAAAAACAAGGTAAAAGAAAACCATTTCACGGAATTAATCATTTGGATACTTCTCGAAAAGTCACAAAAAATATTAAAAAATAAATTGTACCGAAAATGAGTAATGATTATGGGAAACGACAAAACAAATAATTTTAACCCTATTGATAGATCTCTTAATTTCGAGAGTTACGCGTACGCAGATCTCTTCAACCCAATTTTATTTCCAGCTTCTGGCTTGTCGGCTTCGATGTTTCTAAGTAACCTCGAAACTCGGCCAGTCGAGGAGCGTCAGAGTTCCTTTCTATCGAAATAAAAGACCTATCTAGGTTTCCAGGATCTTCCTTTCCATTTTCCTCAAGTCACCCCTTCCTTCTTTCTTAGAATTTCCTCTCGTTGCTCTTTTAAATGGCATTGATTTTCAGCCTCAAGTCGGTAAGACAATTTAGGGTGGAACGTCTCGTGCGCTGCGCCGTTTCGTTTCGTTTCGCTTCTTTCCTTGAGCCCTTTTATTCTTCTATCTTCTCGAGCCGAGGACACGGTTCTTGCTATCCTTGCCAACCTTTTTCCACTCCCGTGTCATGCTACGCCGTTGTTTCTCCTCTCGACACGCCTCCTCCAACAATCTCAAAGTACCCGCTTTGCTTATAGATTAAATGTATCCTCGCTCCCTTCTCTGTCCCCGTGTTTTTTCACTCCGTGCTTCCTAGCCTTAATGATGGTAATTCTTATAATTAGTAACAGTCGAGTTTAGCACCGTATACGAAGCCACTCTGTCACACTTTGCTTTAAAATTGGCAAACTTCCGCAACTTGTAATTTAGAGAAACCGGTATCAAGCGCAAACAGAAATTTATCTGTTATCCCCTGAACCTTCCTTCCGTAGATTTACTCTTTCTTAAACTTTCCCTTTAGAAATTTATTCTTTGTTAAACATTGTTATTGTTCCCATGGATTTATTGTACATCGAACCTTCTTTTCATAGATTTATTTTTCATTGAATTTTCCTTCCATACATTTATTCTCGTTCGGAAGTTGAACTTTTCTTTCATAAATTTATCCTTCCCTTAATATAATATTAAGAAATTACTATGCTACCTCCCTTAAACCCTCTAAACCTTAAACATTCCTTACATAGTTTTGCTCTTCCTCGAATCTTGAACCTCCGTTCCATAGATATATTCTTCACCAAACATTAAATCTTCCTTTCATAGATTTGTTTTTCCCCGTATCTTGAACCTCTCCTTCGTAAATTTATCCTTCCCTTAACATAACATTAAGAAATGATTACACTATCTCCCTTATATTTCATAGACTTATTCTATTTTAAATCTTGAAACTTTCTTTCATAGATTTATTCTTCCTCGAACTTTGAATCTCTCTTCCATTGATATATTCTTCCCCAAAATATGAACCTTCATTCCATAGACATATTCTTCCTCAAATTTTGAACCTTCGTTCCATAAATTTATGCTTTCCCGAACCTTGAAGTTTTCTTTCATAGATTTATCCTGCCCTCAGCTTTAAAGCTTCCTGCCATCGATTTGCTTGTCTCTAAACTTTAAACCTTCCTTCTATAGATTCATCCTTCCCCAAAACATAATATTAAATAATAACTACATTACATTTCTTAGGTTTCATAGATCTACTCTTCTCCAAGCCCGAAACCTTCCTTTCATAGGTTCATTTTTCCCCCACCCTTGAATCTTCCTTCCATAGATTTATTTTTCTCCGAACCTTGAAGCTTCCTTTCATAAATTTATTTTTCCGCGTACCTTGAACCTCCTTCTTTCCACAGATTTATTCTCCATTAAATCTTTCTTCTTTATATTTGCCCCTGCTTAAACATTGAACCAACCTTCCGTACATTTATCCTTCCCATAACATAATATTACGAAACGACCACCACTATCTTCCTTATATAAGTTGAAGCACGAGAACTCTAATAGATTTGCAAGACAAATTTCTCTGTTTCTCATAGCAGTCATGGTACTTTCCTGCAACGCGTTTTCTTCCGTCAGCGTTCAAGGATCGGGCGTCTCATTCGCGATTATTCCACGGTCTTCCCCTCTATTTTTCACGAACTTCGACGTTCCCGTTTGTCTGCCGCCCGTTCCCTTATTGACATTCCTCCCTGCACGCTTCTCCGTTCCGTCTTGTGCTCCCTTCTCTGCGAACAGGGCGCAATAAGAGATGGGCCAGTGAGACAGGCGGACATTTATTATGCCGGCGGACTCCCTCAGGAGAGGACCCGACCTCTCGATACAAAGGCACCGCGAAACACAAGGCCTGGTACCCCTCGAGAAGCCGATGAAAAGCTCGCCGAGATGCGGCGTTGTTAATGGCGTCGTTCTCCAAACGCCGCAGAAGATATCCTTGCCAAGATAGAGAGGCTACAGGTCTAGCACGCGAAGGGGTGGAATATTTCGTCCTTGAACAATGGGAAGCTTACAAGCTGATTCGTAGATGTTTCAAGATGGTACCCTCGGAAGACGGAACTTTAGAACCTCGAGAATTTAAAGGCAGTGGAATTAAAAGTCAATCAGAGTATAAAGGTTGTGGATTTTTGCGCATTTAATTTTATTTTGCTTGACACTAAAACTACCGGCAATTGAATAAATCTTCACTTACAAAATCTCGGAGATACTTAAAAAATGCACTTGTTTGAAGCTTGTATAATTTTTGTGAAACAGTGCAGGAGGGTCATTTTGACTACTTTGGTAGTTCTAGTGTTAATATGCAAAAGTTTACAGAATAAAGCGAAGTACACGATGCAATATTCAGAGAATGAAAGTAATCTCCATTTACGACCGCAATGAGTTTAACTTTAGTTTCGTTTAATTTACGAGGATTTGTAGGCATTTATGGGAAATTTAACTATGGAAGATAGTACAGGATACAAAAATACATGACATATCCAAAGTAAAGTACAAATTATTATACTTAAGGAATGAAACCAATTTCTATTCGGTTTCTATTCCTCTAATGATGTATTTAAACATGAGTTTCTATAAAAATTCACAATTTAGTTATTACATATATTCTACTATAAATTAGAAGAAAATTTGGTGACTCCAAATTTGCTTAATTTTGTCTATAAAAATGTAGATCTGCCGAAAAATCCATAGTCGAATAATGAACTACAATCTCGCAATATCCCAAATCGTAAGATTCCAAAGGATTAAACTCAAGAGGCAAAGCTTGCAATTTTTCTTTTACTTCCGAGAAGAAAGTTTCTTAATTCCATCTTTAAGAAAAATCAATGTACAGAGTAAAGGATTGAAGGAGATGTGTCAGCCTAGAAGCAGGAGGGTTTTGTGTTCTCTCCAAGCGGCTTTTCTTGGCTGAAAAATTTTCCTTAATTATCCGGACTTCGTTAGGGATTAAAGCGCGAAGGGTGGCGAAGAGACTCGATATAGCGCAACACAAATAACAAAGTCGAAGTCGCCTTGATCCCTGAACGACGCCACTGGGACGTAATCGTCGTGACTGATCTTATTGCGCGATCGATAAGTAATTAAGAGGGGTCGTTTAGGGCTTAATGAAATAGTCCCACTACGTAGCTGAACGACACCCAACCAGCAGGATTGAATGAATGACAGAATGATCGAGGGTATATTCCACTTGCAATCGAATTACAATTAGAATGATACAAATGAGTAAAAAATAGTTACACCGTTAATTCTGCGATCAGATGGCAAAATGTGATATTTGTGCAGTTTTCTAATTTTGTATTAGGGGTACCAGAAAATAATGTGGTTTTTGTGACATATGTCCTTTCAATTCTCTAAACTAATATATATTTTATTATATAGTATATCTTCTTATTTTTCTAAACTAACTATTAGAAAATTGCAAGATAGTCAGTTTAATTTTTTGTAACAAACTAAAGTGCTATTTCACTTGGCATCATTTTGTTGAAGATTTTCTTGTTTACTCTTTTCTTCATTTTATTTGCAGCATTTATCTTATATGACATCTTGTTCCAATTTTTGCGGTTGCATTTCGGTTTTCTAATTATAAAGATGCGAAAACTGGATTAAGTTCCCTACAAAAATCTTCTTTTTATCTATCATCTACTTTTTCGAAGTCCAAAAGAATTCTCTTAGAAAGAGAAACAAGAAATCCCTCTTGAGTTGTTTATGGTCGTTATATTCTTGGTATGTCTCCGATTGTTCTCGTCTTTATCTTCTGTCATATTATGGTTTTCGACAATTTCTTGAAGTGGTTGTGTAACGTGATTTTCTTTGATCTTTCGAAGTCTACCGACACTTTCTGGGTAATATGCAACTTGTCATATAACAGGAAAAATGTCATATAGAATTACGTTACATGACATTTCTCTTTTCTGTTATCTGGCAAGCTGTAGAGCTTTATTATATAGCACGTTTTATCATATAATGTAGACACTGCTTTTCGAACTCAAACAAGTTATAGTAAGTTAGAGTAACATGTATAACAAAGTCAAAAGCAAATCAGTTATAGTGTTCATAAAGAAATACAATATTCGAATATTTTTCAGTTGATACACTAGGAAATTTCTTCGTAAATATGTTGCAAGAAGGAGATAAAATTTCATCTGCGGCGATAGACACGGAAAGATAAATCAATGATAAAATGATCGTGGGATAATTTTAGGTAAGATAGAATTAGGGAAACAAAATAAATAAAGAAAAACTAGTTACTCAGGGAGTTAAGAAACAAATACATGGGATACTAAATCGTAGAACATAATAAATATTCGGAAACGTTTGTATTAAAAGAGAAACAAAATTTGAAAATAGTTCCATCAACAAGTATGTACATAAGATTTCATCTTTGTGCAAGAAATAAATTGTAATAAATTATTTTCACATCTTAACACGAGACTTGGGCATAGAAAGCTCATGACTAGCTGAACTTGTCATTTCATTATTAGGGATTAATTTATAACCAAATTAGTAAGATATTATGATTGAACAAAAAATAGCTACATGGGGTATTAAATCACAAAAGGTATATACCAAATATCCGCACCTTTTCGAGCCGACGCATCAAAAGTCTTCTTCGTGAAGAAGAAAAAGCGACGTCGTTGGGAAATGATTTCATCTACATAGAAGCAGGTAAGATTTCATCTTTGCGCAAAAGAGAAGCGGCGGCAGCAGGTGCAGTGGCGATGAAATATTCCGTAGGGTCGCGTCATTCGAAGCAGCAAGGTCGCATCGCGCGAAACGCCGGAAGGTCAAGTGGCACTTTCCGCTGCCTGTCCCGGACGCTCCCCCTTCTGACCTTTCCTGATTTATTCTTCGTGCCGAGGGGACACTGAAAAACGGCCGTTGCAAGATTCAACAGTCTGTCCGCTTCTGGTGCGCGAACAAACCGACTCCGTACATAATTTACCCTGGAAACCTCGCCGGCTAATCGACGACGTCTCTTTGCTTCTCAACGATCTCTGCGTCATCATCGCGCAACAATGGGCTAAAACCGTCGGAACGACGAATGGCCCTCCGAATACATAACAACATTATCTCACGAATTTCTTGTAAAAAAAAAATATATTTTACAAGCGAATTTATGGCGATTCTTTGTAGGCAACGAATTCTTCTTCGGCTTCCACGAATTTTACACTCGAAGGATCGCGGTTAGAAATAGAATTTTCAGTTTTATTCGTCGTAATCTCGGGACTGGGAAAATTCCAAGGAATGGTCCCGGCTTCTGTACGATAGCTTATCGATGGTCGCCCCGTAGAATCGATTCTTTCGCCGCTGAAGAAGCGCCCGCTGCGCGTTTTATTGCGAGTAACGCGGCCACCGAAAACTGCATGTCATAAAAGAGTAACAGGCAGATAAAAACCGAGCGCGAAAAATCGTCGTTCCTACGCGCGATCCATCAACATTCCCCTCCCGCGTCGACCAACCCCCGTCGACCCTTTACTCTTCCACATCCTCTCTTGTATTCCTCTTTCCATTGAATGCCGATGAACTACGTCGAAACGCAAGCATTTATGCCGGTGTTGTGTTACGCAACCCCGTTGTTACTACCACTCCTCTCGTCTGACGTTTTGATCCTCCGTCGTTAACAACGTCGACGATTAAGCGGACGTCAGCTAGACGAAAACGTTCCGCGCGAGAGCTTGCGAGCTGATTAATGAACTGGTCTTATCGTGACGGTGGATTATTCGCACCTCCTAACTGCGTTTTAAACGCTCAGATAGAAAGGTGTCCTGAATCGGTTGCGCAATCGTAGGCGTTGCAATTTGTTCTGTACGATGTACTTTAACATTTTGCGATCGAAATACGGAATATTCTCGTTGAAACAGTTTCTCGCTTTTATGTTACGAGCCCGGAAGAAATATTGAAATATTGTTCTTCAGAAGGCTGTAATAATTTATGTAGTAGATATGGTGCATATGAAATGTCGTTTTCCGAAGTTTGAGATTAATTGATGAAGAAATCAGAAAAATTAATATTGAATAAATCTACGATTAATAACAAGTGTAAATACATATTAACAATATGAACTTAACATTACATCACAAAACTATATTACTTATCAGATGACCTACTACTAATATAAAAGTTAAAAACTGAAACTGAATGATTTTAGGAACAATGCTTTTTCCGGATAACAGCGAAAATGTTAACTCTTCGCATTTACTAGGTTTAATTCCATCAAGAATTAGCAAACGTAAAGTACTTTGTTTCTCTTTTCTTGAGTAATTTCCAAAATTTCACGAGATTATAAGGCATTACGTGAACTTTCGAACGATTATATCAGCACACGTTGAAGTATGCTTATAATTGATATAAAATTGCACGGACTCGTTGCACTCGCATAATCCACAGAAGATTTAATCATTTCTATGTGCTCGAACGTTATTGATGTCTTCCTTTATATTTGTCGGAAACTTCGTCGTTTATTTGCCTGAGATGTAACTGGAATATGTCGAGTAATAATATGGAGAGTGATCTTGAGATTACTAACTTTCACGACCTCTTGCCCAGTGCATGTATCTACGTATCCCGAGTTCTTAAGGTGAAATAAAATCACGGCAAATTGAGTACTACTAGAACTCGTACAGACGCTTAAGAGCATCGACTGCTAAAGTGCTCTTTTAAAGCTCCATAAATACATAGAAGAGCCATCCGTATATCAAGATTTCAAAGAGCACACGCTGTTTGCCATAGCCGGAGTCTCTACACGAATCTGAATAAACACACAGAAGAATAAACCACCCTAAACTTCTCTCCCCCCACTGCCTCGTCATTCGAGTCCAGAATTCAATCAGCCAAAGGGTATTCCACATATAAATCCTACCCCGTATACATTGCTACTCAAAATTCTTAGGACAATTATTATATTTACTCCAGATGTGAAAACAACTAGGTCACTGAAGAATAGGAAGACAATTTATTTGACACTGTATAAACAAGCAAATATCATTTGGTTACTTTGCGTACACCGAATGAAAATTTTATTGGAGACAATGTTTCGACGATGTTATAAGACTTTCGAGCGAGGGTAAACATCACAATCTCCTACAAAATGGTGAGTTGTCGGTGTTCAGGCATTTACTTCTGCAAAATTATTCTCAAAAGTCCATTCTTTAAGTAAGTGCAAAAAGGGAATCGGTTGTATTAAGACACCCTTAAAGAAGAATTCTAGTAAAGTCAGAATTTGAAGAAACACACAAAAGAATAAACCACCCCAAATTTCTTCTCCCCTTCATCCCTCGTATTTCGAGGTCAGTATCCAGTCAATGAATCGTACGAAGGAAATTGTACATTTATAAAAGACTACACGTTCCAGCCCGCACACATCACAATCCTTCAGCTTCTCCAGTTTCCGGACAATTAACGCGAAGTCTCGCAGACAACAAATCTGTTAAGCGCCATCATCCTAGCTGTTGTCGTTGAAAGGGCATTGAAAGCTCGTCGAGGCGTGTCGCGACGTGGCGTTATTAACGAGACGGACCGCCTGCTGAAGCTTTGTGTTCGTTTCAACGTTAATCGAGTATACGTAGCGGGCAGAGAGACGAAAATACGGCGTATATTCCGGCGAGGAACGCTACGCCGGCCGCCGGAAGTGGCTTGCTACGGTGCATGTCCGGCTGAAATATTCCAGCTAAACTAACATCCGTACGTTGAAGCGCCTTCGGTGGCCCTCCGCCGCAACCGCGTGCAGTCGCCTGCAAATTAATACGCGAAGCACAGACGAGGATGCACCGAGTTACCGCTGACCACTCTGGATATATATATCAGCAACTCCAGCGGGGTAAATCCGCGCGCATTTTCCGCACGTCGGCCTTCCAAGGATCGACTCTGAATTGAATTGCCGCGGAGAGGCTTGCATTTGAGTTTAAACCCAGTCGGACTCGGGAGGCTTGAGTATTTTCGTGTACCGAAGGGCTCCTCTTTTTTAATTTTGATGTTGTATTTAAGGAATTTAATATAAACTAAGGTTCAATCCGGGATACCGACTGTATTAGAATCACAGCAGTTGCACAAACGATGCTGCAAAGGTCGAGATTATATTTAGTACCAAAACTACCAAAGTAGTCGAAGCGATTTACTCGGAAATTCTTATAAAAAAAAGTATCTATAAAAAACTTACACCGATGTATTTGTGCAAATTTGCTGCGATTTTTAATAAAAATAATGGATAAAGATTTATGTCCACTGCACTATATATTTCTTTAAGTATCTATTAGTTGACATTCGTTGCCTTGCTGCGGTCTTCAAAATTTTATTCAATTCAACAGCATCTCTTATTTCTGAAAAAATTATATGATTCTGAGAGAAAAGGATCTGCAACGTAAAAAAAATTGAAATTAAAAACATTAATAACAACTTCTTTATATTTGTCTCGAAAATGACCCAAGGACCACAGCAGGATTAAACCCGCTTTCCAATTTTAAACTCGATCTTTCCAACTTCATAAAAGTGTCGCTTTCATCCCTTTAGTTTCAGGCGTCTCGTACCAGAGATACCGAATTCAAATTACTATTTTCTACATAAAAAGTAACCTGGCGCATTCTTGGCGAAAGGAAGAAAACCCCCTCGAAGCTTAAGCGGTAGTTTCCGGTGGCGCGACGTCTTCGCAGGCCGCGGATTTCCGGCCGACATGATTTATGAAAAGAATAGCAGCCGACGTCGACGCGGCGGGACTGTTTTCATTAGCGAGCCGGCCTCCCCGTTTAATTATAAACCTCGTCACGAGCGTGAAATTCCGCGTCGTCGTCCACTTTTCGACTCGGCCGGCTTCGTTTCAGTCGAGGCATCGCAAGTCTTTGGCTCTTTTCTTCCCGCTATCGTACACCCCTTTCCTGTCACCCCGTTTCCACAGCTAGCGTCGCGTCTCGACGCGTTTTAATTAATTCCTGAGATCTCGCGCGACACACGGCCACCTTTGTCTGCTGCTGCGATATTACGATGCTAGTTTCAGCCTCGAATTTTCCTCGCGACTCGAGGGCCTAATTATTGCCTCATCGATTAAAACCGTTTAACACGTTTGCTGCGGATAGGATTGCCATCTAGAAACTTAAGAATCCAGGACAAAGAGAATTTAAACTCTGGATTTTAACCCAAGCGCTTCTAATTATTTCTTAAATTTGATGTGATATTCCGACACAAAAATTTCCGTAAATTATAAACACTAATGATAATCAAGATATAAAAATAGAATGAAGTGTTATGCCGATCATTTTTTCCAGAATAATAATTTTTATCAAGTGTTCCGATGATTTCGTGATGCTATATGTTGCCCTTGCGTAATTGCGAAACCACAATTATTTTTCAAGCTTCTTTTATGGGTCTGTTATTTCAAAGTCTAAACTTTGTATTTCTGTGTGTAAGAAGTAATTTGCTTACAGCACTATATTACTACCATTTACCCAATTTCAATAAAAATAAGTTTTCTGAAAAAAAAAAAACAATAGTTTTCAATGGTATTTTAGATTATTTTATGGGTGGCCTATATTTGGACCACGCTTTGAAAAATGAAAACTTTCACTGTTAGTTTAAATTTTTAATTCGTAGCAAACATTACATACTTTTGTCCAACATATGTCAATTCTACATCAGAAAGCCAATATATTATAAATATACATTGATACGTAAACGATTTGGTATCTTCAACAGGTCAGTCAATAAACGCTAAAGCAAAAGTGGTAGCTCATATTTGGACCACATCCTCTATCTTTGTATCAATTTCCATTTAAACCACTAAGATAGTCGCAAGTGGTAAATATCAACGATACTCGCAACACAGTGAACGTGTTAATCGACGCTAGAATCTGTTTTCTCTGGCGGCAAGATTTTTTACGCTTTCTTTTTGATGCGCTTTTGCTGTGGGTTTTTTTCCATTTTTTTAGAGGGAGAAACGTCGAAGTCGACGAGGTGGCTTTTCTATTCGCGTTTCCCGGTGTCGTTGTTCTCCTTTCGACAGAAGCTCTCGTAATCCGGAGATCTCACGAGACAAGCATCCAAGCAAGGTGCAAGGGAACTCTCAAGACACGAAGAAGCTCTCACAAAGCCGTGACCCCGTTTAGCTGCCGGAGCCGTTTAGTAATTACTAATCCTGGATGCGATCCTTTCGGTAGCAGCCGCCCTTTAATCATCCCCCTACCAGAATTTATCTAATCTGCGCACCCCTCAGCTTTATCTCGCGAGAAGCTTCGCTGTACTTACAGAAACTCTCGCGATGGGTCAGTTTCGGGAACTTTAAGACGTTCTGCATCGTGGTTATTAATGTTACCCGTTCCTTGGTGGACTTTAATTGAATAATATTCGGGTGCGTAAAATTTTGTAGGGAATTAAATATTTTAGAGCCACCTTTCCATGACTGTCCGACAAGAGATTAATCTTTTAGCTACGAAACACGTATATATAGACTTTAAGAAATTGATGGATTGCTTGCTGAAAACGTATGCGTTTTATACAGCACGATACTACGGCAGGTGTCTTTCATATGTATTAAATCTGTACCTCAGAGCTAGTCATTCGAGTGTTACAACTATAGCGTGGACAAACAAAACTGAATTCGCAAAGCTGAAAGAACTGAGAAATAACTATAGTTAGAAATTGTAGCACGGAATTTTCAATCGAATAATAACAGTCTAATAAATGAATTACCTATCAATTCCAACCAATTTTCACTTTTAATTTATCAATCAACAGAAACAAGAGAAAGAGTCTAGTAGTTTGCATCGACACACAAGTGTTTCAATTCGATTGGTCGATTTTGATGCGAAATTTCCAGCGTGATTTTGTCATACCGGGCAAAACTTAATTTTGCCAATCTGCATATAAAAATTAGTCATTTAATTATCGTACGTATAGCTTGAACAAACAAAGATGACTTTCCAAGATTGAACGAAGTAAAAAATACCTTTTGGGTTAATAACATTTTTAATAGAGTAATGACAGTTTAATAAATGAATTGCCCATCAATTCGAAACAATTTCCACTTTTAATTTATCAATTAACAGAAAGAGGGGAAAGAGTCGAGTAGTTTGCATCGATACACAAGTGTTTCAATTCGATTGGACGATTTCGATGCGCAATTTCTGGCGTGATGTCGCCAGGCAGAGTAAAACCAGATTTTGCCGGCCTGCGTGCCTCTATCGTTTTTCCATCAGTTTTTTAACTTAATTGTTGCAGTCGTTCGCGACAGGCATCCGCGTCAGCTGTTTGATTCGCTTCCAGGCCACGCAAAGTAAATTATTCCGCCTTTATTCCATCAGATACACAATTGAATCTTGTTTAGCGCAATCTCGCTTTTGAACCGGCTTTCGGCCCGTCCATCTTTATCTAGCCACTTTGCTTTTATTAAATCCCAACGGGAACCGCTTTTACCAAGGTTTGCTTGATACACAGGGACGTTGCCGTTTATCGCCACGGAATCGTGCCGTATGTTCAGACAATTTACCCGTAACCGCGTTGACAAGCACTATCAGGTAAACATAGTTGTCCACCGCGATAATATTCAACGTGACTTTGCAACCGGCTAACTGGGTTAATTAATATCCCGGTAATTAACTGGTCTATCACAGAATAATATAACTTCCGGCTTTCCCCACTAAAATTTCCCATTCTTTACACTTTCGAGCAAAACATTAGGTTGTTAGGAAAGTTCGTAGCGATACGTGAGGAATATTCAAATACGACACGAAGTAATGAATATATTTTAGATTAGGTTGGTGTATATGAAATGTTTTTTCCGAAGTTTTAAACTAATGGATGGATAGATACTATTCTTTTAATGTTGCAAACTCGTCAATTGTAATAAAGCACATTAAAGGAAAAGAAATGAATTGTAATGTAGATATGTATATATTATAATAAAATTGTGGAAACTTCAGTTTTTGGCATCATGAATAATATTTAAATAATTCTTTATGGATATGGAAATTTAGCAAGTGTACCATGAAAACTTCTGTAACTGGGGTTTGATATAATCCTCTTTCAATGGGACAATTCTCAAAATAATTTAATGCCGACACTATTACAAACAATCTATTTCTGAACAATCTAATATATAATAATATTGGACTACTATATTAGATGATAAAGATTTATTTTTCAAGAATGGTACTGCTTCTTCCTTATCAAATATTAAAAAGTTGTACAATTAATGTCGCCTTGTGATAAAATCTCGTTTTAATACAATTTTCAGTCATCGAAAATCGAATTCCTATATACTGATTTATTTTTCAAGAATAGCAGAGCTTCTTTCTCATCAAGTATTAAAAAGCTGTTGCATAATTAACGTAGCCATGTGATGAAATCTCGTTCCATTAAAATTTTTAGTCGTTGAAAACTGGATAATTAACTTATATCACGATGACAAAATTCTATTAATTCAGATCGTTCGGACATTGAGTAGGAATATTTATTTTAAAACAGGAAGCTGACAGAGTCACCGTAAATTTGGACAGAATCGTAATTTTTCGATAAACAAGGATATGTACATGTGCTCCAAACATTGATAAATAAAACCAGCAATTATTAAATAGGTATGCTTAGTAATACAAACATAAATTCCTTAATTAATTGCATAAATATCCGTAGTCTATTTATTATCAGAAGGAAGTTTGAAAAGAGAAAGGATTCAAGTAGCTGCGATTTTTTTATTAGCTGTAAATATTGCAGTGTAACAGAGGTGCGCGATTTCAAACAATTCCGACGAATCGAAATCAGAATAGTGAGTGTCTCTGGAAACCACCGCAAAGAGATGTAGGGCTTTAACGACCGTGACCCCAGCAGCGTTACAAATTCCAGAGGGGAAACCGTGGCAGATGAAACGAACGAGATTCACGATCGACCGGGCCGAGTCATTCGATTTTCATTGCTCGTTTCGAAAGGAACAATTCGTATCGGATGGCAGCGGCGAACGCCGAGAACGGAATTGAAACTAAACCTCCATCCTCATTCGATATTTTCGCCCCCCCCCCCTCCCCCTCCCCCCGGTTAAAAGAAGATTAATACGCCGAGTAATTAATTAGTGTCGTTTTTCAACTGTCAGTGCAGTGTCCGCCATAAAGAAAAGGACGCCAAGCGCATCTCCCGCGTATCTTTTAACCTAATTCCGTCTTCCACTCCGAATAATCATTCATTCAAAATGCTACCCCTATTTCTGAATGATTTCTCAAAAAAAAAAAACGAGCCACAGTCGCAAATAAAGCGACGCGATTACGTATGACGGCGTAAAGGCAAAAAGAAGGGAATATCCAATTTTATTCCGTGGCGTTCAACTTTGGAAGAAGGATTTGAATAATGTTGAATATTTAGATTTTATTCATTTATTTTCCGATGTACATTTACTTGGTGTATAAATTTCGTGTTTTAGAGGATACAGTTAAATTCGTAGAACCATTTTTATTATAGTGAACTAAAGTAGATTTTTAACAAAATTAAGGGGCTTTCTGTAAAAATGACCCATAAGACAAAGTGGTGAATTGAGTAAATTGCGTTTGAAGTTCACGTGTTCCATAAATCATTAATTAATACAGCCCTAAACATAATTGATGCAATATTGAAACAAAATTTTGGAAGAGTATTGGTTGTGATGGTGTGACGATTAATTAAAGACAATTTACCGAAAAATGGATCTGTTGGTTAATGTGCCCACAGTTGTAAATTGAACAAACAACAGAATTATTGCAAGGTACATGCTGCGAAATTTAATTTGTAAATTGAGTAATACCATTAAGTGATAAATATAAGTTGTACAATAGGCTGTAAATAATATTAGCCATAGAGGAAAATGAATAGTTTAAAACAGAGTGGAGCAATTGATGGTCAGGCTATAGAAGGTAGTATAATAACTATAATAATTAGAAGTAAATGTGATGAAATATGGTGGCTACAAAAATTTCTATCTTTTATACAGTTACCTACCTAGTCTTTTAAGTTAGACGTTTTTAATTAGGTCTAATATTTTAGTCCCACCTAACGAATTTTTATAGTCACATGAGACTGCTATTAAATGATGGGAAATTTAACGTAAGTGAATCTAATTAATTAGTATCTCGATTATAGAATACGTACAGTGGTGTATAAATACTTTCTGTAGACACAGTAAGTTCAAACAAACGCATTATACTCTGTTGTATAATTAACACTTAACTACTACATCTATTAAAAGTTACGTAACCAGTATTAGCGGTTTATGAAACCGCTAATGTTTATTACGTCATCATTGACATAAGAGCGGCAAATAAAAAATCAAAATCAATTTTTCTTAATTTGCACGTCAATACCAAATGAGTCCAAGTTCGATTTCAGTAATTGAACATTATACTATAGTTGAGAAGTGTCCAGACTGACAAGCTCGTAAATCATGCAGAAAGAAAAATAGAGGTGAGTAAGTAATTATTAGTGGTCTGGTTCAGGGTTAAAACAGTTAATCTGAAAAGGTTGAAAATTCCAATCATTTAACTGGTCGCGAGAAGCAATCAAAATGACCCTTTTTGCAAGTATGAAGTAGAATTTTCTGTCACAAATTCATCGATCCACGAAACAACACGCGAACAATCATAGTCGAACTCGAAGAAGCAGATAATTTCCTGGATCATCGAGTGACACGATAAGCGCTAAAATATTTCGTTCCCAATGTTCGATTATGGAATGCACCAATTGCGCCGCGCGATACGGATATCGAATAGAAATGAATTTCACCGCGTCGAATGAAATGCTTCCTCTTTGATCCTGACGACCACTTTCGATCCACTCGCAAAGCACCTTCGCTCTCGCGTGACAATGAACTGGCGACAGCTTGCCTCAGAAATTGCCGCTTTTGTACCTGGCACTTCTTTCTTGTATTCCGTGCTGACCGTCGTCATTCGATTCCCCCAAGGCACGACATGCATGTGCCGTTGAAAAGATTTCGTAGCTGATTTGCCTTGTTTCGTACGCGAGAATGTTCTCTTATTTCAAAGGGTTAAATTGTACTTTCGGATAAAATATTCAGTTACAGATCACAAGAGTACACCTGCAGCTACAACTTTCCAATGTACCTACAGGAATAAGCATGAGACAGCGATCTGTAATTTAGATTGCGCACGGATTATACAGGGTGAGACATCTAAAAGAAGCCATTCAGTTGTTTCTTATTGTTAGTAAGGTTTGTCAGTTGTTCAGCTCGCAGAATGTGGTATTTTTGTACCGTTCCTACAACAAAATTTAATTGCTTATAACTTAAGAAGGTCTATCATGATTGAGAATGCAATATTAATAGCAATTACAAATCAAATTTATTACATTCTTCATATTAATTCATCACATGCATTTCTTTATGTATTATTCATGTAAACATTTACATTTAGTTTATCTTTATTTAAGCTGTTCGTATATTCCTACATTGTATCGTAGTAAACTTACTATTTCATTACCATCTCATATTTCTATCATAACTTTCGAAATATGCTCTAAACGACGTATGTTTATATAACATATTTTTCTTATTTAGACTCAAAGAGTACGCCAAGGAATTTGGCGTCCGTCAAAGGATTAATTTTCAGTATTTCTAACGTTAAAGGGTTAACAATGTAATCATTTTTGTCTTCTGCTTCTCATCCCCCTTAACCTTACATTTTAAAACCCGAAATAATGAATCCCTTCGTTAATCATAAGTGGCTGTAACTCCTAAACTAGGCCCTTGGCATCGTCATTCAATTACACTGATACATTTAAATTGTATTACCGCCGGAAGCAAGATCCCAGGACATTCTAAGCCCGAAATATCACTTAGCGCGTAAACGCGAACGTACACGCCTAATTAGCCATAAAACGCGAGGCTCTTCCGGTTGACACGGTCGGCGACGCAATGTTAAATGCGTGACCCGTCGGCTATGGCGGATCCGCCGCCTCCCCAACGAAATTGTTTGGCGTAGCCTTCATCAAAAGAAAAGTTTCATTAGCCTAATGAAACGAGTGACTCGGGGAAAAAGCTAGGCCGCGACCATGGGCCGCATCCGGGACACGAAGGGAGGAAGGACGCGGAGAGAGGCACGAGATGTACCACGCCAGCACTTTAATTAGAGAAATTAAATTTTCAAACGAAACACACGAGGCCGCGACCTAGCCTCTAGTGCAACTCGCTGTTATCCCTTTTCCTGCTCGACTCGTAAACTCCGAAACGATCTTTGTCCAATGGAAAAATTCCATTGTTCCAATGGTTTAATGATATTAAACAGGTCGGAACATAATCTGTTTATTTAGAAGAAACTTGTATTAGATCATCCCCATAAATTCGTGGTGGAATATGGTGATACCACGTCTCGCAATATTTTTGAAATATTTGACAATTATGGGTGAATGACACTTAATGTAGCAGTTCAAGGTCAGTTTATAAAAAGCATTTGAGATATAGCAGGATGCTCCAACTGTAACTGTAAAAGTAACTATAGAAATGTAAGCGTAGTTTGGAAACTTCAATAGAAGATCGTCACTTCTGAATTTTTTAAAACTCGTTTCAGCTGCAAAAAAATATAAAAAAATTCCTAGCCATGTGTTCCAATGATTAAAGCATTCCCAATTTTTTTCATAACTTTGCATACCATAGAATAAAAGATATCGAACTTAAACCATAAATCACGTTTAGGTCTAAAATCACCCTAATGGTAAAGATACATAAATTCAATGGATCATAAGTTCAATTCGATTTGGAATTTTTATGGGATATCCTAATATCAGAATCTTTACGCAATAATGGCCATAAAAATTGCAGCATCTTACAAATGTCAATATTTTTAGTTTAACTTTCATATGAGCGATAATCATCTGTGTTATGCGGCATCTGTGTTATCCATTTCAATAATCATATATTTTATTAAAATGGATCAGCTAGTAGTTCAAAGTAAATGTATCTTTATTGAATTTGTAAACGGTGTCAACTTTTTACGGAAACATGTAATTTCATTGGCCACTACTGCCTTTAATACAATATTGAATTATTTGTTGATCCATTTTAATAAATTATTTAGTCGTTTTCTTCATTGTTCAGATATTGATAGCTTTAACCCTTTCAGTGATTTGGCTGTACACGTACGATCGATCTTAAGTATTCTATATAGAGCTTGTAAATTTAAATCCTTTCCAATACGAATCAATTTATACAGAACAGTAAATACACATGCATTTTGAATCATTGCAATGATTAATAAGAGTGACAATATTAGTATTAAACAATGCATGTACGCGGTATTTATATAATCTCGTTAACTACTTTAATTGCAATCGTATCCGTTGCATTCGCTAAGACGATCGTTTAGTTGTGAATAGACTGCGGATATTTATACATTTATTGGAAAATGAAATATGCAAAAAGGTAAAGAATATATAAAATGTGCAACAATACATCATACATTCAAATTAAGGAAGATATTTTAACATCTAGAAGGTGAAACTACCCCCTATTCAGCTTCTGTTTCTTTGCCGCTGTTTATAAAGCAACGAATTTGCATAAAGATCCTCAATCTAATTATGAATACAGAGAAAGATTGTTGGAATCGAGCTCCTTTTCACAAAATATCCCATAAATCCTCCAAAATTGTTATAATACAGTAAATGCGATAATTTTGCTATTCTTGTTGTATCTATTACACAGACTGAATCGCTAATGTATGTAAGCATCATTTCCATCCAAGAGGCAATCTTTCAGGTGACAGTAACACGGTTATTGGATTTCATTGTGCATTTTCAAGTAATTAGCAATAAATTTATAATAGGTATTAAGCAATTTTGTGCTGCAAGCTGGAACGATTTGTAGATTAAAAAAACTTCTAAAATACCAAATTAAATGATGTTACGCGATAAGCTTAAAGTGACAGTAATTGAGACATCTACCCCGGACATCTAACTAAATAGAAACTAATTCCATTCCCAAAATATAATAACCTACAATGTGCTTTGAATATTTTATATATTTTTGTGTATTACGTGCATCCTGTACCTTTTTCCATAGCTAAGTTTACCAAAAATGCATAAAAATCCTCGCTGTCTAGTAATAACGTTAGAACTTCTTTCCCGTATTTAGTATTGTTATGATTATACAAAAAGTTCCCATCTGTAATTGTGAAGCAGAACGACATAAGTCACATGTTTTTACATTCCAGATACTGTCCCTTAAAATTTCGAATACGTCGGACGTTGATCGAATTGTATTCATTTTTTGAACATAAAAAATTTATTTTCGTATATTTTTGTCTCATAAACATATAGATTCCATATTGTAAAGAAGAATTAATGTACAAATCCCATTTTATTTTTGAAAATGTGACACGCTGCTTTGCTTTACAACTACAGATACAAAGTGTGACATAACGAAATGAAAATAATTGAACTTACATTTGCACCAAAGAGTTACAAAATCAACGAAAGTATTAAACCAAAATGTATAATTTTCTTCAATCAAGCACACCGCGAAAAGAACGGATAATTGCAACCAAGCTACTGTGATTGTACGAGTCATAAATATAGTTCGATAATGACTCAGTAATTAATTATCATTCGGATCATTTGTAAAACATAACTGATGCGATTTCGCAATTTTCCGCTACAAATTGAAATGCGGTAGTAGAAAGAGGCGCGTGAATTCGTTAATTGATCACCCCATTAATTACACGAAGCTCAATATTTGCATATATTTTCCCAAAGATCTTTTTCATGCACCCAAATTTTCTAATTTTCTCATCTTACATTGTAAAGAAACAGCTGGTGAATGATCGGCGAGGACGATAAAGGGAGAACGCGTCCGAAGAATATCCAAGTTGAAAGCATCGCGTAAACTTAAGCAAAGAGGTATGGTTGGAATCTCAATTAGCTTTGTTATCGTTTTCGGAGCGGCTCGTCGTCGAAGCATGATTTCGTTTGGAGTCTCGCGGAGGAAAGTAGCTTCGAATCGAGTGTCTTGCCGCTCCGATCGCTCGCGCTTTTGCTGGCCAGTCCCTCGAAACGCCGGCTGAATTATTAAACGCGGCCGTATCGACTGGCAGAGTTTCCAACGTAAATTGTACGCTTTTAAACGGTAAATCGTACACAGTGGCCATTTCTTCCTTTTCCCTTTACACTGCTGCTTACTCGTTCGTCCATTCAGTAGCAAAAGGAAATCTACTCCAAGCTGTCGCGTTTCATCCCCTTTTTCTGTGAACGAAACCAAGGAAGAAAGGGGACTATGGGACACGAGTTTTGCTGGAAGATACCAAGCTTGGTGAACGCGCGATATCGCGACCCATGGGAATTCCGGCCACGCCTCTGGTAATTCATTTTGCCCGCAGTCGGGGACACTAAATAAGGTTATCATCGCCTTCGCATCTAGCCTTTCTTCCGCTACTTCCCCCTCGGACGGGGACTTGGTTAGCCGAGTTAGTTTCTTGCCATTTTTGTCGCCCTTAGCCACTAGCCTTTTTAGACCATGAGTACAAACTTTGAAAACTCCAGCTGCTTTATGTTTCAACCGTTTGTAATTAATCGTAGGTCGATAATTGAAATGCTCTTTGGAGGAACAGCCTATTTGCCCAAAATCGTGTTTCGCAATATTTAAAGTTGAACTCTTTCTGTTGTTTGTGAAACCGTGATATCGATTAAATGCCTATACAATCGATATTGAACGAACTTTATCTTTAATATAGAATACAGTGACGCGAAAAAGAACGATTATTGTACTTTCAGTAAAAAATAGCAGAGCTTTTAAGAAATGACTTTGAAGGCGCTTCTTTGAAATATCGGATTTCCACGTGACACTACATATTGAAATTAATTATATACGCGTAATATTCTACTAAAAACACACTTTAGTGGATATAAAGAAATAGAAACATACGTAAGGAATTTTTTTCAATGTTTATGGAACAGGAAAAAAATCATATTGCCAGATTAACGAAAATAAAACATAATCTCGATATTTTTTTATTATTTTTATTATTAATTATTAATTTTATTATTATTTATAAAATCATTTGTTGTATATTGAAGTTTAGTTTTCAATGATTTTGTTAAATCTGCAGCATTACTTCTATTTCAAAGGGGTAATAAGCTTTCAATATCCTTAATTTTAGCACGTTTTAATGCAACTACAGAAATAGGCTCTAAAGAGAACTCTTTAAACAATATTTTTGCTATTTTTATTTTATACAACAAACATTCATTGCATACCCTTTATTTTCTCCCACATCTAAATTTCCCATAAATACAGAAGAATCGGCAGTCTAGTTATAAGTATAACAATAAATTGTATGCTTAAATACATTAAAATATATCTACGTAGATTTTCTAGAAATTCCATTTACAAATATTTCATTATAAACAAGTGAAAAAAACATCGCAACTTTCTGGCACTCTATCTAATTTTAACCGGTATGTAAATTAATGTAATTTAAACCATCGTAAGCGGCGTACTTTTTAAATAGGACAGACCGAGGCAAATTGGATCAAAGTAAAAATTTAGTTGATGAACCGATTTTTTTTTAAAAAAGTCCATTGGATGAAACACATGAAAGGTAATATGAATGATTAAAACGTACATTTCTATGGCGATGTAACACATATGAACTAAATTCTCATTTTAATCCGAACCGTTTTGACTTGATTCGTATCAATGAATAATCCAAATTTTATTCAAATCAGCATTTAGTTTCGTTAAAATCTAACACTTATTCTATTTTATATGTAAATGTTATTATGTAACGTTTGTCGTCATCCTTCGAGGAAATTATAGATGCCTATTTGAATTTTTAATAAAATAAATTTTTCTACCCATTTAGAAATACTGGATTACTTATTGGCACGCCTAATATAATTGAGTATAAATTTCATTTCTGTAATTATGTTTGGAAAAATTTTAATTTGCACCAAAAACAAACGAGCTAATTATATAGAATAATGAGGAGAGTTAATATTGACCATGCAAATTTCATTGTAATGTGATAATAATAGCAAGGGTCGTATGACACGGAAATTAAAGGAATTCCCATGGGATCTCGCAGCAGGCCGGCGTGTAATAATCAATCTAACTTGGTCGACGATCTCGATACCGGTGTGGTTCGCAAATTATTTAACGCGGCGTAGCAAATACTTTCGCAAAGTCCATCTCCATTACCAGACTTACCTCCAACTCTACTCACACCGGAGCTCCGGCGTCGGGGCTAACCTCATAAAACTTTGGCCACGGTGATACCTTATTCAATGAACCGTGCGTTGACCAGATCACGGCGGTCTCTCGGTGTTCCATCAAGCCAGTGAAAAAAGTGGAAAAAAGAAATGGGATGGTTGAAGGGCGGAGAGTGCACAAAGCATAGCGAAAACAGGGAAATTGGAAGGGAGAAGCCGGAGAACTCGCGAAGCGTGGGAGAAACGGAAAGCGTGGAAGAGACAATTTGGGAAACGCGTGAAGCAAAGGAAAAATAGAGAGTTTCGAAGAGAAAAGTTGGAGAACGTACGAAACAAAAGCAAAACGAAGAATTTCGAAGGGGAAACGAAAAATTACACGAATCGTACGAGAAACGAAGAGTTTAGGAAAGAAAATGGAAAATCTTACGAAGTATAAGAAAATCAGAACATTTGAAAAAGAAACCATGAAGAACACGGCAAGTATAAAAAAACAGCGTTTGAAAGAGAAAATCCGGAAAACACACGAAGTATAAGAAAAACAATCTTTGAAATAGAAAATCAGGAAAACACTCGAAGCATAAGAAAAACAGAGAATTTATAACAGGAAATTGAGAAAACGCACAAAGCATACTGAAAACAAGGAATTTTTAAGTAAAACATCGAAGAACGGATGGTTTCAAATAGAAAACCCCAGAAATACAGCGAGTTTGGAAGAAAAAAAAAGTGGAAATCACACGCAGGATGGAAGGAGGAACGAGTCTGAAAGAGTAAAAACCGAAAAGATAGGGAAATATTGAAAACAGGAATATCGGAGAACGAAGGAGAAAGTCAGGGGATACTTAATTGACGAGGATTCATTTCGCAGAACGTGATATCGCCACCAATGGTAACTCATGGCCTCTCGAACCGCCTAACGAGCTGGCAACTTGTTTTACTCGCGATCTCGAACACACTAAACACGGTTAGAGCTTCGACTTTCATTCTCTCCAACCGTGAGACTTTCATTCTGTCCCTTTCTCTTGGTTGCCGAGGTTTCCACGTTATCGTGAAGGGTTCGAGAAGCCGATGTCCCGAGGAAACCGACGCGGAAAGTAAAGAAAAGAAGCCGGTAACTACGAATGGCGGAGTTGTAAAGGGGAAGGGAATAGGAAGGAAGGAAGGAAGGAAAAGAAGGCTGCCAAGGCTCTTTGGTCTCGGCTCTTGGGCGGTAACTCGATTTGTCGCCCGTCTTGAGCCAGATGGATCGGAAGTAGACGCGAACGCCAGCCGCATTTCAAGCAGGCTATATCCCCGACCTTCCTGTGTACGTTTCGCGTGTTTTGCTGGCCACTCGTACCCCGACCAGATCCATTCGCGAAGCAACAATCGGTACTTGTTCGCTCCAACGGCGAACCTCTCTGGCCCGCAGCTATAGTATAGCTGTGGATTCGCAGGATCGAAGTTTGGATTAACTTTGGATTAGTTGGACGTTTAAATATTACAGGAACTGGTGGCGTTAGAACGAAAGAAGATAGAAACTTGGAAAGGACGCCGAATTGATGAAAGTTAAATTAACCCTTTCAGTGCATATGAGGGTCATCCGTGTCCGGCAGGAGTTTTTTCCACCTTGCACTTTCCCTGAAATCTAGAAATTTTAAGAGATCGTTCCTAAACGTAAGAAGATTTGCTATTAAGAGGAAACAAGGCGTTAAGTGGCAACTAAATCCGTAAGCAATCTTGTGAATGATAATGGAAACAAAGATCTGCTAAAAAGTACAAAGTTATGTCCTTTTTACGTGCTAAAATAATTCAGTCTTTTTCAAGATACAGCAGCAAAGACCCTTGTCCTACAAAATACAAAAGTTCAGTAAATTTTCAAATAATTGTATCGACACTCATTAAAACTTACTAAGTTTAAATTTATGTAGAGCAATCTGCAAACCCCACAATCCAAAAAGGATTTATAATCCTAATTTAAAAAAGTATTGGGAAATGAACCCATCTGCACTATAAAGTTCAAATGCCTGTTCCTTGTCGAAACTTCGTTGGCGAAATAATAGAGTTCGTCCCTAAGAAACGTGCAGGCGTTTGAACAGCGAATAGGAAGGGCTGCGAAAGTATGGAATCGAGGAAAGGAATTCGACGAAGGATCGAAGCGTGCGAAATGAAACGCGTCCGTTCAGTTTCAAACGCGGATGTACAAAGTTGAACTTGCAGGTTCGTCCCGATTTCCCCCAAAAGACTCCAGCTAAACACCGGAAGCTACGAAACTTCGAATCTCCCCCACCCGCTTGTGTGAGAGGAGAAGGCAAGACGAGCGCCAACCCTGGGCAAGTCTCGAATAAGCATCTGTCCGAGAACAACATTCAAACTTTGTAACAAGTATCCCTCGTAACGACGCAACCAGTATTACCTTGGATTTTCCACGAAGCTAGCTTTGCTCGATATTAAGTTGCCGAATGCTCGAATCAAACGAGGCAACTTGCAGAAACCTCACGCACCCATTCGCCTTTAAATCGCTCTACAAAATAAATAGAATAGCGCAAAAGGTGCCTCCATATATTGGCTGACAGAACGCGCGTATGAAATAATCGAGGAATTCGTAACAAAGCAACTTTCGACAAATCAGAAAATCTTAGTTAAGTGCAAAGAAGAATTGTTTTCATTAATATGAGAATAGTATAAATCTAAGCATTTGGATGTTTCATATGATTAACTATGTTGTAGCATTGTTGTATGAATTGAGAAACAAACAGGATTATACTAGAGAGAAAATACACGTATGCTTTGAATAGATTATTGTACAACTTTTTAAGGTGCTTAGGTATATAGGTCCTTCGTAACAAATGGGCTAATTGGATACAGCTCCTTTACGGTATTTATTTATTTAGTTAATAAACAGGACAACCCATTAATGTGTATTAAAAATTATACGTTACAGAGATACTCACACAAGCGTCCGGATTTCTACCCTCTTTAACGTCCGCCGTTATTAAGATAAAGTCATAAGTAGACTGACAATGAGAATTTGTATGCAAATTCATATTTTTACCAGCACAATTATAGAAATTAGACATTAATACAGATCTGTTTCAGCTTTTGAATGTTATAACCGAATTATAGATTTTGATGCACCTATAGCGGATTTAAATGTACAAAAAGCCATACAGTGCAAACAATATGTAAAAATATACCAAACATTCAAAATAAAATACTCTTTATAATATTTAGAAGGAAAATCAAGTTTTATTATGTTTATAAAAATATGAATTTGCATAGAGATCTGCAGTCTAACTATAACATTTCATTATAGATACAACTTTTAAATGCAACTTTATTTTAGATATTTCATATCATTTTGTGTATTACGTGCATTTTCTACCTCTGCAAAATTTAATTTTTCCATAAATGCATAAAAATTCGCAGTCTAGTCATAAACTAGTCTTTCGGAGTGCCCTTCGGAATTAAAAGGTTGCCGACCTCAGTACTAGAGTATTCTTTTACTCTTTCAAAAAGAGATAAAAATTGGCGATGCTTACTTTCGCTATAAATCCTTCGATTTCCCGTAATTCATTTGCAGTACGTCGCTCCACGTACGAAGAATTTCGTTCCACTCTGTGAACCATAGTTGAGCAAACCGTCGCCTATCGTTTAATAATGTATAAAAGAAGACAACAATGAATGGGTGGGAAGAACTTCCGGGTTGAAGGGCACCCTCGAGCACAGAGGGAAAGTCAAACCGCAGCGGGTGAATTTCACGCGCCCTCTGACACACACTCGAGAGAGTTTTATCGGGGCGACCGACTTTCTAACGAATCGTTCTCTCGATACGACAGCCCTCGAGCCGTGTGGCGCGATATAAAAGACGCGGAGAGCCGGAAACGGAATTAAAAAGACAGTAGGTCGAAGCGCGCGGGTGGAGGGGGGCGAAACAGGAGGGAAGGACAACAAGCCTGAAAGTGAGACGGACTGTGAAACAGTGGGACAAAGAGGAAAGTAGAAACAGAGAAAGCATAGGGTTGAAACAGACAAGGGAAAGAAAGGGTAGAAGGGAGAAAAAGGAGAGAAAGAAAGAGAGGAAGGTCGAGCATCAGGGAGCCGAGAGTAGGAAGAGCAGAAGCAAGGCTGTAGTAGCGAGAACCGGATGAGAGGTGGAGAGGGTGAATGTTGCTGGATAGGTAGGTGGTATATAGGGGGTTGCAGGGTGCGGGTATCACGAGCAGAGAGTGCCGGGGGTGCCATTAGCGGGGTGTGTTTTGCGCCTGGGTCGCGCGATCAACTGCGAGCCTCTCTCTGGCGAGGGTTGTGAAGGGGGAGGGACGAGGAACCCTCTATTGTTGCCGCTTTACCCGGCATGCATATTTAACGCCCGCGTTCCTCCTCCTCCCCCTCTCTAATTCCGTTTCACTCACACCCTTCGGCTCTCTGTTTCTCCGGCCAACAGTCTGCATTCTCCAACAAACCTTTCTCTCTCCCCTCTCCCTCTCTCTGGCCGTCCCTTTCCAACCCTCTTCAATCCTGTAGAAACAGAGAGCTGCTATCTATCGCGCTTTAATTTCCGTGCTTCGAATCACGCGAACGTACGCAGTCAGAGCTCGTTCATACGATACGGATTTTTGACTGATTCAGTTATTTTGCGGTATCGATGATGACCGAAAGCAGCACTCACACAGTTTGTGCATTTTTGTCACGCATCCAGTTCTCAAACACATGAATCAACCGATTTACTGTGATGTGTACAAACTATTATATTCATGCTACGGCGAATCGGTCATTTGCAGAACCAATTTTTTACCGTCTAATGCAACTCCATATGTGTTTGGACACGGTAAAATCACCGTTTGCAGCGATTCTTCGTCATCCAGCTTTGTCACCGATGAAAACAGCAGCCTTTTCGTATAGCCCGAGAATCGAAGAGTATCTTAGACGCTGATAAAGCGAAATTGAAGAAGAAAAGAAAAGGGCATCGCCATTATATATTGTAGATGGTAAATAATTGATTCAGCAAATGAGCGATTCGTTGTAGCACGAATATAATGGTTTCTACACACCACAGTAAATCAGTTGATTCGTATGTTTGAGAGCTGAATGCATGACAAAAATGCACAAACTGTGTGAATGCTGCCTTCCGTCATTATCGATGCTGCAAAATAACTGAATCAGTAAAAAAACCGTATCGTGTGAACGAGCTCTCACACGCACACGTGGGAAAGACAGTAGAGATCCGAAAGAATGCGAATGGATAGGTGGTGGTAAGGCTCGCAAGCCCTATTCAGACAGAACCGATAATACTGGCGCTCGGTTTGCGTGGCTTGTCGATGAAATTTAAGTTTTTTTCCCTCGTGCACCGGGGTGAATCGGTTAATTATGGAAAATTAGCGGACGAGGATTACCACAATTCCGAGAGATAATTAACGGAGCCACTTACACACCACCCATCATAAGGCATCGGATACTTTAGTAGTTTTAGTTAAACATTTCGTGGATATTACTTTAACGAAGCTTTAACCTTTTTATTACTGTCGGTTACCATAGACGCTGAAGAAATTCCCGCGGAGCTCGTTATTTATAACTTGCCGATTTATTTTGGTAATTAAAACCTTTTGACTTCGGAGTGTTCCAGATCTGTCCACTCGCTGCGGACAGAATACTTTTTCGTGTAACGCGTACTGTATTGTACTGATTAATTATACAACGTGCAACTAAGTTGCTGTTTTGTTCTTTTTCGTGTTCATCTCAAACATTATGATAGAATCTTCTTATCTAATTTCTTGTTTAGATTAGTTTTCCAAGTTCTTGTGTGTGATACAATCTTGAAACGCATGTATGCGACTACGGTCTACGCCGATAGCTTTCGCCAGGCGCATATATGCGTCCATAGCACTCAAAGAGTTAAAAATACTATTGGTATCGTGATACACTTGAAATTCTTTGTTATCTGAGAACTGGAAGGGAATTATTTTTTGTGAACTTTAGTTAAATAATAGAACTCTTAATCTGAACAAATGCTATTTCTATTTGGGCCACTCAAAATCCAATAATTAATGGGCAATGCGTAGTTAAAAACAAAAGCAACTCTTTCCATTGGGCAACACTAAATAACCTACTGTTACAATAATGAGGTAGCTAATATTATTAATATTATTATCATTTACTCTAATACTTGTAAAACTTTATAAAAGGAGATTACGAAAGTTTCTGATAGTCATGTAAATATCAAACAATAAATACCATACGCGAAATTATTTACTAAAATGTTAATTTATATATATGACCTTTGAGTGTTACTAAAATATCTCTACGAACTTTCCGAGCAACCTACTAAATTATTGCTTTAATCTTGTTCAAGACTGAACTGTTTTGAGAAAGTCGCATACCGAATAATCTTATTATAATTACACCACGAATATTTATGCAAATATGCTACGTCGAAGTATGCTAAGGATACTTAAAATATCTTTTGCAAACGACAAGTATCTACACCCCCAAGTAAATTTCTCCTCGGTTCCAACTTCTTTGAAAATACCAATTTGCATAATTGATCAATTTGTCCGACCAATTTCATGGGTCACTGGAACGCAAACTTATTCTTACCTTGTAGTTACCAATTGTCCGCAAAATTGCGGACAGGGGCGTGCATATTCTACGGGTCCCTTACCCTTCCAATATTCTAAAATAACTACATAGCCCTGAATCCTATCCCAAAGTTGCCCCATCGACCAGATTTTCCACAGCCCCGCGCCGTGTCGGGAAAAATTTCACTAAGGAAAGCCCGCAATCCCACCCCCTCAGGTCCGTATTGATTCTGTCTAATCGAGTGGCCGTTACGCTGTTTCTACTGGAACAAGCGTTACTTTTCGCGCACGGTTTCACGCGACCTTTGGTAATCGCGTTATCGTCGCCGAGCCACGTTTTCAACGGGACAAATTCCTGAAATTTCGCCGGTGCCTGGGAAACGCGTTGGCAAATGTCGGGAAGGGATGGCAAGGAGAAACGCGTGTACGTGTGTACACACGGACACGCGATCGCATATTATCGCGTTATGCGCGCACACGATCGTGCGAACACGAAGGGTCGCATAACAATTTTTGTCACGGTTTTTAGCTTCCAACCCCCACGAATACACACGCCCGCAGGTCCGCTGGACGCGGCATTTTTCCGCAGTTTATATTAACTGGCTTTGGAGCTTTAAACGGGCACCGTGACGAATAATAAACACGCAGCGATCGACGCTGATAAATCCTGATGAATTATCGCGTCCGTTTAGCAACGACGTAATTTTCATCGAGAAATAACGCATTATCGGTAACCTGATTTTTCTTTGCGTGCGATAAAGAAGATTGACATTGATTAGCACTTCTTTTTTTCATTGTCACCAGGGAAATATAGACCGAGATACGCTTAGGAGATACGCAATGATATCATGATGGAACAAAATGTTACACTGATAAGTAGATTGCGGATATGTATGGTGATTCATGTTTTTATAGGTAGAAGTAACGCAATGGAACATAAATACATGTTTGCTTCGCTCTCTGAATATTATAAATTATACTGTCGATTAAATATTTAAGCATGCTCTATTATAATACCATGCTACCTATATTGTTTGAATATTTAATTGACAAATTACTATAATACCTCTGTATTAAGGTTGCACGCATGATCCGGATTTTTTGATTAGCCGAATAATCCAGATTGTTGAATATTCGGGATAGTAATAGAATGATTTGGATAGTTAAAAATGTCCGTATAAGTTGGACAGTTTGGATAATAAGAAAAAGAAAAACAAAACACACAGACTCACGACTTTCTTTGAAATTTATTACGATATCATAATAATTGTTAAAATAATAATATTTTAAAAGGAACTATGTTTTGTTACGTTTCTTATTATGTTCGAGTAATTAAAAATGATAAAATTAAAATTGATATTGTTCATGTATTTCATAATTTGTTATTATTGAAAGTGGCGTACGTGCATCTGTAGTACAGAAAAACTTACTTTCTTTAACAATTTTATTAACTATTATTACATAATAATATTTAACAAGTTTATAGTTTTAGAAACATTACAGGAATATATTAACGTTTGCCAAATTTTTTCAGTTGATTCAAACGCAAATCCTTAAATACCTCAATGTATGAATATTATGCATGATTGAATAAAGTGTACAGAGTTACATCTTTGCCTAAAAATGTAATTATATAAATCCAATCGATGCATTTGGATATTGCAATTCTTTGGGAAAAAGTTTGATTAATCCATGACGTCATTATCCGGATAATTGGATATTCAATTATTCTGATAGTTCCAGTCGTACTTTATATATCACATTATAATATCCACGTTTTTGTCTCGCGTTTTCATTTTTATGCTTTCTCGTATTTGCCTGGAATTACACGCTAATGAGACTTATCCCGTTTATATAAACAAATAAATGAATGAATAATTTATACGGTATTTCAAAAATTGCAGGTATTCCTGCGTAATATCTGCATTCTCTGCCTTGTTGTCCATTTAAATAGTCTGCAACTGCATAAAATTCCGCAGTCTATTAATAAGTGCGCGAAATAAAATTCACAAAAGGAAATTGCATTTCCGAGGTCGTCACATTTGATTAATCTGCTCGGGGTGAATTGAAATAATTGAAGCAGACTCGTATCGCTCTTCTCCGCTTAATTTGCTTATCGAATATTTTTAAAGTATTGCAGAGGGTCAACATCGTTACTTGTCTATTATTTCGGACTTTTTTAATTCAATTGGCAACCTTATCTGCAACATCATGTCAGGGAAGTGATGTGAAGCAACGTACTAAGCGAAATTTACTGTGTAACATTTTACCCATGCGACACAGAACGTTGTTAAATGTTACGAACGAAACTATTCAGTGGAAGAATGTCCAGTACGTCAGTCCTAGGTTATTGTAAGCGGGCGTTTTCATCTCGATGCGACAATGGAGAGTACCGCGTGGATAACAATTAATCCTCACGTAGAAAATCCAGACTCGTAACTCGCTGTGTTGCGCCGTTTTGTCCGGCGATGTTCGTATCGACGTTTTTGACGCGGACGCCGACCATTGTCCGGGAAATATTTATCATCGCGATTGCGGTGAAAATAAATTATCCGCCATCAGTCCACCCTAACAAAAGCCTATCGGATTTTTTCTTATATTCACCGATGCGCGATCGTTCCTTGAAATCGTCTATCATACTTCCTTTCCTTTCATTTCAATAGTACGGTGTGTATTTACACACAGAATATTAATTGAATTATTAACACATTCCATGCCGGACCAATTTTCGATCATTTTACAGTTACGCAACGTGGGTTGCAAAAAATTATAGTTATCAAGAAATAAGCGTTGAGTTTAAGAGACGCTACAAAATAAAGTAAATACGTTTATTTTATCATATTATTGTTCTAAGGCAGAGTTCTCATTTCATAGTGAAAATTGTAAATGGCTTGAATGCGAAGTTGCGGATAGAGCACATGCGACTTACTCAGCATAAAACGTGTTAACCCTTTGGCCGCGCCGCGATATTCGCATGATTGTCATCGTGGAGCATTAGTATAATAAAAAATGCGAGCATAGCTTACATCTGCAAAATAGTTCTTTGAGAATAAATTAATCCGAAGTATAAAATAATAAAGTAATTATATACATTTATAAGAAATGCATTGGTAGATCTTGTACCTCGTTTTTAACGAAATTGAAATACACGCTATTCCTAAGTTAAATGAATATAAAAATTGCGCGCCATTTTCTGAATGCACGGGTTTTTTTTAATGGGCACGCACTCTATAGCATCTACTGCGTGAAACAGCATTGTCCGAAGATTCACTCCGTATAATTTAGGTGAAATGAAAGATTTTGAACTAAAATTCTTGCTAGATTTATGTAAATATTATAGTTAATAAGGATAGGGACATTTTCATGTAAAAATATATTATAAACAAACGCTTTTGACATTAAAACTCTATTGGAAAAGCCTTGCGGTCAGTAAATCGGTGTATCTCCGTCCTACATCTAATTAATTCCGTCGTATTTCCATCAAATCTTCCCATTAATCCTAAAGATTCATTAAGAATCTTTAAGAATGATCGATCAATTGCCGATTTATGTTACATTGTAGTAAAAAAATATCAATTCCAAATACGAATTTTCCTGTGTAAAATGCATGAGCTTACGCGACCAGCATGAATTTTGTCGAAATAGTAAATTATCGCAGCCATGTTGAATTATCGAACCGGCAATCGATCTTATTCCTTTAGTTCCCGCGTCGGTAGCGTCTAGTCGGATCGCAAGATTTCAACTTTGTCGTGTAAAATTATTGAATATAAATAAATTATGACATTGTGGTGTATTCTATTTTATAGATTACGTAATCTAAAGTTTTCCACACAACGTTTAATTCGTAATGTCATGTAAGTGACAAGAAAAAGACGATCATGCTGTGGACCACGGTTAGGTTTATAAAAGTGCTCGTCATTCAAGTATGTCTGCATATTTCTTAATTCTTTGAGTTTTGTGAACATATATATGTCTTTGAGAAGTCACACCGATTCACTCCACTTTTTTTACGTATTTAAATTTGATTATCCAACTACGTAATTACTTGGCTTCAAATTTGGCTAACAATTTCTGAAATAAACACATGTTTGGGAGAAGCATAAATATTCTATTTTATGTTGCGTAAATAAATAAATATGATACATAGTAACTTTAATCAGCATTTTATGTAAAAATACTATATACCTTTAAGTCGGAAAAGCTCTGCACTCAAAGAGTTAACAAATTAGTAAGTTAATTCACATCTTCGGTTCTCTTACATTTGATCGTTCATTGCGTAATTACACAACATTACAAAACAATTAAACATAGTCTACTTACTACATAGGGCATAGTACTATATGAGTGCAAAAATTGTGATGGATTTTATTATAAATGAGTAAGTTACGTTAATTTATGAAAAATAACTTGTTTAATCAGTTATATAATTTTTATGATTTGCGTAAAGTTAACTTATAACATTTCAGTGAAGCTGTAATCCGTTGAGTCAAATTCGAGAATTTGCATGCCCTAATCCTAAATTATAGAAAACACTGGTCATATGATGTACTCCAAATGTATCCAAATTTTTGCACTTATCCATTGTACTATATACTATATACTATATACTATATACTATATATAGGATAAACTAATATTCCTAAATATTGCTGATTTCGATTGTATGTATTTTTAATTATTATTGGAAACGGCAAATACGATCTCTCGTTTATACAAATCACACTCGATCAATTTCATTTATTAAATCAATCAAGTGACGCAAATTTAAATGCACGGCAAATATTCGCGGTAGATTATTTGCTTTTCAGTATTTTCGCCTGAATATTACATTGATTAAAAACAATGGCTCGAAAAATATGAGAAACAGGCCCTGATTTTCACTGAATTTTGGGTTCAGGTTATGTAGAACACCGAAGATTCCCGAAGTTCGATCGAAAAAACGATTCGGGGAGTCATTAACCGCTCAGACGTCGTCAAGAACAGACGTGTTTGACTGAGGGTTTGTATCCTTTACATTTACGGCGTAGCGTTTATTTCTACCGCGATTTGAATCTCTTTTCATTAATCCAAAGTAAAACACACATTTTTATATTTAGGGAGTGAAATTAACTTTTGTTTAAATTTGATTTCTTTGTGTGTGTGTCTTTAAAAATACAGATTTGCATAAAAGTCCTCAGTCTAGTTATAGTTTAACTTTTGATTCGATCTTTGATAACGAATGTTTGCTACTTAATTCTTTTCTCAAAATTCATAGTTTACTCATGCTTTTTTCTTGCAAATATTAAGATAAATCAGGAAAGATAAAGATATTTATTTCCCCTATGTTTAACGTAAGATTCTTAATATATTGATACTTTACGATAGAGTTATTCGATTGTATTACGGTGTATTAAATTTATCGAAAAATGGGAGCATCCTTTGTATTATATTCTTTTCGAGCGTGACTTGCTTTTTATCTAACCAATTGACTTGGAAAAACCATGGTTGTTGCCATATCGTGGCCGAACTTAGCAAAAAGCGGAACGCGAGCCGCGTAGTCACACCACTCGACTGTATTTACATCTCGAACTTTAATTGCCACGGCTTGTTCCTAGAATTAGTAGGTCACGATCCTGTTTACGCTTTGGTGGTGTGATCGTACTTAAGAATTTCGGTTGCGAGTATTCAGAATACAGTTTTTGCCGTTAGCACGTAAGAATATGGTACATCTGTAATATTCTTATATTATACGTAAGAATATATACATACATGTACCCACATATTCTCTTATAATAAATGTGTATAATGTATAGATACAATATTTTTCACAAGAATTGCTTGATTCTCTTTCAGAAAACTTTGATGATCGCGCGCAATGCGGTTGTAGAGTCAGTGTTTGTTGAGATAAAATAGTTGCTCCTTTTAAGGGCAAAGCTGCGCCAAATAAAGTTAATTGTAGTAATTATTCGCGAAAATAGGGTCAGTGTTTACTCGCCGAATATAAATTATATGATCGCGCAGTCTTTTCTTTTTCTTTTATTTATTTAAATATCCGTTTCGAATAGTAGAATCAATCATCGGCTGCCTAGACAGGATCCCCTGCTGGGCTTCTGAAGGCCATAATGTAAGTATCTTTGTATTTCATTTTAATTTCCGATAAGTATAATATAAACGTTATTCAAGATTTATAGAGTTCCAATTCCAATTCGTTCTTCTTTTTGTTGAGATAAAAAGTAAAATCATTTCAAGAATTATAATTTATTAAGCTTTCAATTTTTTTAATCTCAAAATTGCCAAATAATTAATGAACAACAACTTGAAGAACGAATTATAATCCTCTGTCTCTTTCCCTTCTTTTGCAGATCTTCCACAGATCTTCTTGTCCACGGGATCACTGCACATGGCTTCACAGCTTCACGACTTCACGCCGACACGGTTTCATTAATTTGTAGCTTCAAGACTTCACGGCTTCACTTGATGACGATGGCATCAGGTTGTCTTCCGCCTGGCTGCACCAGATGACAGCGTAGTCGTCTAATGGTGAGTCGCATGCATTTTGAATCCCTCCGGTCACTCAATCATGTCGTAGGACGAAAGTGTGAATCGGCACGGGTGACTGATTGTATCCGTAGAGTTTTGCGACGAGTACAGTGACCACAAGAATACATTATACCCGTGATTTCTTATGAGTATTTTATTTATTAGATCAGACGAGGCCTTCTCGTGCATTGCAATTTGAAATATCGCAATATATTTGAGTCGATAGTAGAGTTGATTAGCCGGAATATTATTTTAAATATCTGTGCAAATAAGAGTAGAATCAGTAGAAGTGCCACATAGATATTTATTACAGTGTAATATTTACAAAAACAGATACATGATATGATGTTATGGAATGATTTTATTTGTGCAATTTGCAATTTGTAATTTGTAGCGGTGAAGTCGGATGGTATCCAACTTCGCTCTTTTCTTTAATTATATTGCATAATCATAATGGAACGTATATTTTTATTCATATACATATTGATAATATTTCGTGGAAGTTCATTATTTGATTAATGATTATTGAAAATAATTAAGTAATGTAATTTTTCAATTTATATAGTAGCTTCAATGTAATTAAAGGTACAAAAATAATAAATTCCATTTTCTCGTATAAAAATTACGTTAAATAAAATACGCGAGAAGATATTTCGCGATGGGTAGGGTTCTAAATTAAAATCACGAACTTTAACACAATTTTAATGTTATAGAATGTGTGCTTTGATGAAGGAATCGCCCAAGGGAATTGCAATTAGAATTTTAATTTAAAGCCACTTGTTCCATTTTATTATTCTTAATTTCAACTCAGAGTCATTTGTTCCATTTTATTATTCTTAATTCCAGTTCAGTGTCACATATTCCACTTTATTATTCTTAATTTAAATTTACAGTCATTTGTTCCTTTTTATAATTCTTAGTATCAATTTAACTTTAATTTACATTAGAGTTTCCTTACTTCTTTGTTTCATAAGAAAATTAGCTCTTTTCAATAAAATTAGTAGAGTGTTTTTGCTATAAAGTCAAATGGAAAGTAGAGTCACAGACCATTAGTTGATTGTATATCCTAATAACTTTTTTTTTAGATAGGATTGTCAGGTTTCATTTCCGTATTCATTGCCAGGACCTCACTCGCGTGCCCAGGTGCTACTTGGGTGGGGAAAAGGCAGTGGGCATGATAAATAAAAGTTAATGTCAATTGCGTGGCGTCTGACTATGGTCTAGTGTATCGTGCACGACGTAATTTCCACACTGTGTGTGTGTATGTGTGTGTGTGATAGGCTGTGGAATAGCGTCGTTTCGATCCTAATTTTAATATTGTATTCACCTCATTTATTGTTTGCAGTAATGGTATCAAAATCTATGACCACTCGTAAACTGGTACATAGTAAATATATTTTCTAACTTGGATATTGAATTATTTCATAAATGCTCAAAGTATATTTTAATGTATCGATATATACGCGCTTTAAATCTCATAATACGCAATGATCGCTATCCATAGTCAGCCGATTTCAGTGAATTGGTATGTATTTTAGAGTGTGTTTGATTGTACGTTGAACTCGGGTGACGGAGATGTTCCGGGACTCTTCTCTGTAGTGAAGGCTTATTGTACTCGGGTGGTATGCGAGAGAATTGTGGAGCGATTGTGTTGGTTTATCTGTTTGCCATTTTGTTAGATATAGGGTTAGCTAGGTAGGTAGTATACCTTCTGTGTGCCTGCTAAGGTAAATGTCCCACGTACTGTCAGTGTTCTTGTAACTGTCACTTTAATTATTCTATTTAATAGCGAAGTAATGTACGAAGAATCGTGACTAGATAAATTTCAATACTAAATTTGGACTTTGGTTTTGCTTAACAACAAATGGACATTGAATATCTGTTTACATTTAATATTTAAAATCAAATACTAGGAAATTTTTATAATGCAATAATGGCGATATTATTTACCTTTTATCTATTACATAAATTGAACTGCTAAGCTCAAAGAAAGGAGCTGTAGAGAGGGGATATGATAGGAAAAAGGAAAGGTGTTGCGTTTCGTCCTGGGCCTGCTAGTGGACTCATCAGTAAGGTTACCTAGCAGGCCCTGCCTTAGACGTTGGGATATTGGAAGGAAGGTTAAAGGCGGTATATATATGGACGAGGTAGTTGGAGCAAGTACTTTCGAGAAAGTCCTATTTCATATGTCTCTCTAGTGGTGGGTGCAGGAGAGCCGCCACAGTAAGGATTATTTCCATTTAATTGTCAACTTTTCAAGTGACAGTACTACGAACATTGGCTTTTGTTGTTTATTTTCAATTAATTAGTACGTATTACATCGTATTCAACATATAAAAAGAAATCTTCGTAAATGAAAGAGCAGTTAACTAATGTTGTGCTCCAAGCTGAACCGATTCGTAGGTTAACTTCTAAAATAATTCAACGAAGATGCGCAATGAGCTTAATGTAGCAGTAATTGGGATATCTACCCTAAATATAAGTAGGCAGGGCCGGGCAAATTGACACAATCTCTATTCGGGTAGCCACATTTTCGGTGTCAACCTGTTTCAGGAAATTTGAATCATCGACGGTGAAGCTGGTCCGACCGAAGAATGCCGTTCGCTCCTAGCTTTGCCACGTCGATTTTTCGAATCCGGCAACTTAACCCTCGGCGAACGGGAGAGACGGGTTATTCCCAGCACAGCAATTTTACCATTTCGATAGAAAGCCCGGATATACCCAGCACGCACCACGGTCGTATCTTCACTCTAGTTTATGTTAAGCAATCGTACCGCATTCCATCTTGCTTCTTTTAGATCTCCTCTACGATGCCACGATTCTTTTAGTCTTCGGACAGTTCGTTTCATTATTGAAACAATTCCCCTCGTGATCGAAGCGTTACATTTTTCTTGATGTTCCTGTGTAATATTGTATTTTGGCACTCTGCCACCATATTCTTATCTTTTGTATGATTAGAGAACTCTTGTATGCTTCCCTCGCTTCTATTCTTCTCTTGTGTTTATCACGATTTCGTGCGATCTTTGGTTGGTGTTCATTCTAGACTGCTTTTGTTCCTTTCGCGGTTATTCTTTTATTCAACATTCCTATATACTTGAATTGCACTTGTATAGAAAAATTTCTGAGTAGTCATGTATGACGCTCTACTTATTACAAGGCGTTAAGATCATTGCGTGTATGTCTCCGTTCGTAAAGAGTTCAAGTTACCACCGCAGTCATGGTCGCGAGAATATTTTCGAAACGAACGTAATTCGAGGTTCAGCACGTTTGCACGAGCAACGATTCTAACGCTATACCCATCGAAAGCCTGTTAATCACCTTTTTTGAGAAACTCACAAACTGGCTGTGATCTACCTCTTACATTTGCTTCGTTTTCGAAAAATCTTGTTATATAGATTTCAGAGGGACATACTTAAATATGTTATTGTCTGAAATGAGTGCAGGTAATGTAAATGAATAATGCTGTTTAGATTATTTTCTAAATTGTACTAGTTTTCCACGTTCCAACAAAGAGATCGATGGTGTTTATGCACTTCATTCCGCGAGCGATAGATAAAGTAAAAGAATCCTTAGTCATCTGCGTGCATTCAGCTTCCGCGATTTATATTTTTATTTCACCATTATAAATTACTCTTTGATTTCCGAATAGAGAACCTAGAGCTGTAGATTTTCAGCGAACATCGCGTTCGAACAAAAAAACAGGCCCTGGCAAACTGTCCTAAAGAGGGCAGTAACTAATGGCTATCTATTTTTTTTTACTTAAAAAAGAATGGACATTCACTTCTATTTGTTTATTTGGTCACTGTACTCATTATAGAGTATTGCATCAGTAGAAATTTCAGGTCTTCATTGGGCAAATCGCGGTTTTTTAATTAGCGTTGCGAGAAATTAATTACGGGTTGAATTAGTGTTGCGGGGAAAGGGAATCGCGAGTTGTTTTATTTCAGAGTTGCGAATGAATTTCAATTGCGCCGGGTTTTTATTAGCGTTGCGAATTATGAAATATCGCGATTGCTATTACTATTTTTTTCGTGTTTAGATGCTACAGCTTTCTTTAGCGTAATATTATAGTTGGAGATGGGACACTTGAAGCCTTAAAACCTCGAAACACCGGAAAACTTAAAAAATTTCGAATTCTTCAAACTGAAAACTTTGTGCTATTTTTATGATTTGAATAAATAACGAGAACACTGTCACGATACGAATTTATTTAACTAATAATCTAATAGAGTTTTTATACGGACTTTGGACTTAGCTTAATTAATGCACTTTCACCAATCCATTATAGTCGTGTATTATCAGGAAAAATAAAATACAAAAAATAATAATTATCTCACGAAATGTTTCCGCGTATTGATTTATTAAAATTATAACTAAATTTAAGGTTTGTTTAATTAGATTCAATAAGTACTTTGGTTTTCTAAAAAAAGATTTATTAGGATCGTCATTTCTGACAAAATTGATACTCCTTACAAACAAACGGAAGAAAATAAGGATTCAGGGTTTCGTAAATTTTAAGTTTCGAGCTTTTCGAGGGTTTCGAAGCCTTACAAAGTTTTGCATTCGTATTTCGCGAATCTAAATATTAGGTTTCGATCGTCCTCTAACTATAATGTACTTGTTTAATAAATTTGTTAGTGTTGCGACAGTGGCCGCGTTTTCTTAATTTACACTAATAGTAGTTTGAATTACAAATAAATAATTTGCCTCATAGCGTTGCGTTTTCTAAATAACGCGATTATTCGAAATAGTTTTTTTTCTACATAAATGTGGTGGATTCTATTAAATTATTAAACTACTTTCATTAATTAGCGTTGCGACAATCTTCCATCTCGTCTATTTAATTTTTTAATTACCGTTGCGTTAACAAATGATCGCGTTTTTGTAATTAATGTTGCGAACATGACAAAACGCCCAATGATCTTCCACTAACAATAAGATAGTGGAAGGCAATTCCTGTGTTCCTGATTCTCCAACGGCAGCTATAGAAGCTCCACTTCCGTAATTAGTGTTACATATTAAAAAATAATAGGTGCATTGATTTTAGTATACATCAGTGTTGCGTTAAAAAATAAATAAAGCGTCCCGATATGGACGCTTTCGCGAATTTGCCATTTACTTTTCTTTTCGAGTTAAAGTTATATTGAATATATTAGTATTTCTTGTATAATAAATGGACTACAGGTATTTATGCAAATTTATATTTTTATATTTTATTTAAAGAAGTAAATCCCATGTAAGGGATTTGTTTTACCCTTAAAATATAATATTAGGTTGTAATGTATTATATATGAAATGTTGCTTTTCTAACAATAAGTAACACATTAAGCATAAATAGATTCTTCGAAATATTACACGTGTACATATATTCGATTAAAATAGTTTTTACACGATTTTATACACTTCTCTCCAATAACTATTTATTTTTATTATTGTGTAATTATACGAATTACCAATGTCAAGGTTCATTGATGTTCCTCGTAATTTACTGTCCAGTGAAAAATTATAAGTACTAAATTTTGCAAATTAATGTCAAACTATTATATTATTTATATAATTTTCTCCAAATCCCAGTTTCAATAGCTTTATAGCATATTTGTCAAATTTATACTTTCGTAAGGAATTATAAAAATATTCCGATTATTCATGATGTCAAACATTGAAGTTTTCATAATTTTAATGTAATACACGGTTTATCTACATTACAGCAAATTTCTTCTTCTTTAGTGTGATTTATTACTATTAACCATTTTACAAAATTAAGAGTTGTATTCGTCCTGTAATCTTAAACTTTGGAAAAACAACATTTCATATGCACCAACCTAACAATTTGTACTTTCAATATTTTGTATACTTTAGTATATTACGTGCATTTTGTACCTTTCTCATTTAAATTACCCATAAATGCATAAAACTTCGCAGTCTAATAATAAAGCACCTTTCGTGATCGATATGTAAAATTTTCTGTCTGATAAATAAATTGAGTAAATTAGTGTTGCGAAAAAGAAATAATGTTCCATTCTCGGATTCTTGATCGGATTTGTAATGAGTGGACGATTATTATTATTATCGGGTGGCTCTCCTGTCTACCCGATTCATTTTTATTTATCACCGTCCGTAGCTGCTCTTTTTTCATATTGTATGCGTGTAATATGTGTGTGTGTGTGTGTGCTAACGTAACTTACGTTGCTAGTCGAGCATTCGTTATAGAGAAATACTGTTAACAAACAGATTTCTTCGTTGTTGAAATATACATTCCATTTGATACACAATTATTTAAGGAAATCTAGGTTTCTAAAAATACAATTGAATGCAAGATTTGAGTAATAATTCATAGGGCACAATTGTAGTTGAATATTTGGGCAGCTATTCAGAATACAAATAAAAGTCAAGGTATGCAGAATAATGCAAGAGAAGCAGAATACTAGTTTGTTCGAAACTTCATTCACAATTCACACGTATAAACTGTTAGCTGTGAAATATTGTCGCCCAAATATTGGCAAACGCGAAAAATAATTGGAAGGGAAAGAATAGGAAGAAAGTTATATTTTTCACTTCATGTAAAGAATCAGTAAATTACTATTACGTTGACTAAATTGCATTAATTTTAACAGAGCTTATTTTTTCATTTTTGCTTTTTTATTTTTTAAGCAGAGCTTTGGTTCGAAATGTTGAATTTTCGCTGAACTACGAATTTTTTCAAAATTTGGTTAACTTATTTGCATCATTAGCGTATATATATATATATATATATATATATATATATATAACGAGAAATTTTTATGATCATTATCTCCAGAGTGTATGTACAGTGGTTACCATAAGTTTTCGGCCAGACTATAATTTCCTTTCAATTTAAATTTCACATTAATAAAATTCTTTCCACAAGCAATCCAATAAGATGATAATTTATAAATAGACTGTGCTTGTTTATGCAAATTTATACCTTTGTAAGAAATGAAATCTAAATAGAAGGTTGTTTCACTCTTTAAATACTATAATTTGCACTTTACTTTCAATATTTCCTATAATTGTAAACATCATTCGGATTCTATACCTTTTTACACATTTACATCTCTTATAAATGCATAACGATCCGAAGTGTATTTATAAGTCATAATTAGACTGCAGATCTTTATGCAAATGTGTTTCTGAGTAGAGGTGCTAGTTTCACCGTCTAAATATTATAATGTGTTCTTTAATTTGAATACCTTATATATTTTTGAACATCGTGTATATTGTATAGCTTTTTGCATATTAAAATTTCCCATAAATATATAAAAATCCGCAGTCTAGTTATGATAATCATCTTATTTATATAATGAAGTCATACTTTGACTGCAAATTTATAGCAGCCATTGCATACGCGCACTCACATGGTGAACAAATGATCACTTCAAATACTGCCATACTGCACGCAGCACGCAATTCAAATTATTCTCGTTATTATTAAACACATGCATATGTAGATGTATGTATAATATTAAGTTTTCAATACTTTTTGAAATACATGTACATAAATTTAGTAAACAAAAATGGTGATGATAGCAGTATATTTTCCATTCTGTCGTATTCAAAAATATATCATTACTTTCCGGACGACCTACTCAAATTTCTACCATGGATTTCCCATAGCTTTCCCTGCCATATACATTACACGATGCAATGAAATTCATGGTCTCTTCATAAATAGACAAGGGACGATTCTCGATGTTGGAATTCCGGAAAAATGGTAGAATATCACGGCGTATCATAATATCGTTGGACAGTAATGAAACTACGGTGCCAATGGATGATCGTTAGCAATCAAACGGTAGAATTCAATATATTGTTGCGGCTAACGTACAATTAATTATCGACGTGAACGTAGACATAGGTAGAGAATGATCATAGAGTGAATAGACCAGGCTCCATATTGTTTGATCATTAGCCCCGTTAATTATTGGCTCCGCTACGTTCCTCTTTGTTGCGTTACCGGTGCACTCGCACCCTGCAAAGGTGCATCCGTCATTGTCGTTGACGTAACACCACGATTAACAAGCGTATGTACGCAGGCGGAAAAACTCGGAGATCGAAAAAAAGCTCTCTGGTAACAATAAGCTCGAAAAACGTGGTCCGAAACATGCAATGTTCGACTCAAATGCGCTCGTCAAATCCAGAGAAATGTGTTCTTTAATTCCGTGACTGGTCGATTGTGTGATCAATGGAACTCAACTGAACTGCCATCAAATTGCGCGCGTGTGCTCTGCATTAAATTACAGCGAAATATCGAATAACATTTATTAAACAAATGCTGTGGATCAACGTAACGGGATACCAGGCATCTGGCGAAACATTTCCGTCACAAATATACAGCGTATTTCAAAATTATATTAAATTATGTTAATACTTGAATGGGAAAAACATTATTGTAATCAAATGTGCAGTACGTTTGTATATGTAAGGTTTCAACCTGTTGTGCCCATTGTTGCCGACGTACAATAGGAAACAATCGAAAGCTACGTGTAACGCTCTGACGCAGAATTCTCTGCTGAATAAGAGAAAACGAAATTCACACATTCATTCCATATAGAAAAACCCGGAATAAAACCGGGTATTAAGCCTGAAGAATAAAGCTTCGTAACTCTGACATCAATCAAATAAAACGGAAATAGAGTTTATTAGTAGCTTATTGCAAGGATCTCTTCATTAACCTAGTACGAATCAACGTTGCGTTAACGTAACATTTTATTCGTAGCCTTTTCAAACTTTATAAAATTGTATAACCTATGTGGGAGATGAAATTTTTGTACCTTGGTAAAATATTTCCAATTAAAACTACACGTTGAACTTATTACGGAAATACTGGATTACTTGTTGCTACACCTATGATATGATTCCGAAGGATCTTCAAGCTGATGACATTTCATTCTTTTTATGTCTCCTGTTTAGTAGGAAGATGTTTCAATCGATTTACTAATAACGTAAATAGTTGAAGTGATTCAGCCTGTAGATATGTACCATGAGCTGCATTTATTAATGGTCCTACATAAATGACAGCAGTACGTGACTGTGCAACGATATCGTACAATTTTAAACCGCTGTAAAAATAATAGCAGTTCCGATTTTTATTATCTGCTTTCGGTCGGATTCGGTGCAGGTTAGGCTCGAGTTAATTTCAGATTAGTTTCTGGTTAACTTTCAATCGAGTAGGATTTCTTTTGAGCGTTACCATAATTTTGACACAGCCTGCATTATCAATCGCATCGATTCGCAGAGAACAGCAAAGCTCACGTTTGGTGAAAGAGAAAAGAATCGGAAAGGGAAGAAGGGGAAATGGGTTGCCGGTAAACGAAAAAGCACTCTAGCTTCCTCGTGGTTATGGCTTGCAGTCTGGTCCAGCAGTTGTATCGTCGCACGTCGTAACCAACTGCAATGTCTATCTAGACGACCCCGCACATCTGAACGCTACGCTCCACACATACACACATATTTGCAAACACCTATGGTTGGGTCGCACACGCATAGAAAAATATGGCGCTATCGAGATTCGAAGAGGTCTTGGGGTAAAGGCGTGAAGTCGCCGGATGTGTCGCAGGTACCGTAAACTTTTAACGAGTGACTATGCATCGCCAGGCAGCAACCATATTGCCGGACGATTGAAAAATACTGCCACTCGCCGCGAATTGCTCTTCCACTACAGCAGAGAAAAAGTGTGCACGTTGGAATCGGTTTGATTTCAATCAACGCGACAAATATATCTTGCGATTCGCGACCTCTTTTGCATCTGGCAATATTCGCATCGAAGCCGGTGGAGAAGTTTCGGGTAAATGGCTGCCATAACCGGGTACAACATAGGGAAATAGCGGCGCGAGTACCAGTCGAGGGTTAATGCACGCCGTAGTCAAGTGAGCTTAGTTAGGCTTAACTTACATTATATGGTGTGTTTAGTTGCACAGGAAATTGTGTGCACGATTACCTGCGGGAGAGTCTATTTAGGGGGTGCCTTCCTAGGTACCCAGAAGATTAAAGGGAATTTTGAAAAATAAATACGAGACGATGTGGGTAGTAAATGCGAGCTCAACAAACATGTGTTTCGAAGAAAACACTATTTATTTCTACCGTAAACGTTGTAACAAATTTGTTTCTATAAACACTTAATACTTATATGGAAAAGAAAGACGAAATCTAGAAAACAGACCAAAAAGAAGTGCCATAAACGAGTCTAACTCGTTGCATTCCGTTTGCGCTGCTATGGTGACACGTGTAAATTTCCTCAAAAGTTGAAGTTTAAGATTTTTACTTATTTTCGTCAATTTTCTTTTCTTTTCTTTTTTTTCAACAAGGAAAGTTAAATGGAACTTTCCCCTTTTAGAAATATTAGGTTGATGCATATTAAATTCCGTTTTTCAAAATAAAAGTTTAATCACAGGTAGATTTTTAAAAAATTAGCCTCATTATTTTGCACTCATAAATTGCCAATTTTTAATTTTTTTGGTCTACTCCTTGTAATGAAAAATTGTCAGTCTTCCAGTATGTAAATTAATATTTAACTATTCTAATATTCATATAAATTTCTTTAAATACCGAATTTATATTTTTAATATTATGGGTCCCAAGTTTAGACTCCTATACGGAATATAGCAAATATTGCGATTATTATTGATGTCAAACATCAATGATTTCATAACATTATTATAATTATCCTTGATATTCTACACACGTAGATTACAAATAATTTCTTCCTCCTTAATTTAATTTACTAAGAAAACAATTGCTCAACGAGAGCTTCACAGTGAAAGGATTAAGTTAAGAAATCCAATCGTTGACCAGAAATCGAGCATAAAAAATCATTCGTGATACGAGGTGCTATTCTGCAGGAACATTTTCAAAAATTAGGGGCCGCTAAAGTTTATACTACGCAACGCCACTTTACCGCAAAGTTTGCAGAGCGAAACTACGATGAACGTTTAACGAAAAAAATTTCGGAAAACCGTCGACCGGCTCGTGGGAAAGCGAAGTAACGAGGTCAAGCTAAACCTGTTATTTAGTGCACGGTATTTTTGAAAAAATGTCGTTCAACAACGTAACGGGAAAGACTCGGTTTAGAGTTGCGCCTGCAATCTCTAATATTGTCGTCCGCACGATCGAATTAAGAGAAACTTCGCCGCAGGTCGTGTATTAAAATTTGTGCGGAAAATTACCGAAACAACTTTTCCCATTCACGACTTTCATCTTGCATGTGCAGCTCCGCTTCGGTAAGGGGAAAATTCATTATGGAAGTTGAGGAAATTCGTCGACTGCTCGCGCACACCGATGAAAACCTGGTTACAGCCTAAGTCTGTCGACGAATTATTTAACGGTGAAGCGAACAACCGACCGAATTCGTCTCGTTAACGGCTGCAACGGTGCGTCATTAACGGCGAACGATGTTTATGGGGAAACGAGAATGCGGACTGGGCCGCGTGAAATTAAACGTACCTGAATGGCCACGATACGACGGATCCGTAAAAATGGCCGGTGAATTACGATCGATACACGCTACGCCACGTCGCGTCGCGCTGAAACGTCGAAGCACGACTTTACGATTTCGATGGAAACTTTTTCGGTTTTCAAGCCGAACGATTCGAGGGATACCGGTTATGACGTCGCCATTCATCGTAACAGCGAATAATTTACTACGTTCCCAATTCGCGCTTGATTCACCCGAATCGGGCTCACCGGCAGGATTTATTTCAATTTATTCAATCAACCGAACAATCTCTGTCCATTTAATATTACTTCGTTTCCCCATCCCTCGCTGGCCGTTTTTAATAGGGCACGATTGAATTCGAGATCCGCGTTTAGTTCGCCGATAATTTACAAGCGCGGCTGGTCAAAGGAGATTAACGAATTTCCGGCTGCAACTTTCGAAACGTAGTTGAGAATCGCAGCTGTTCGTTGAACAGAGAAAGACCAATCAAGTAAGACGGGCGAAAGCGTTAATCGTAATCTGTTTAAACGATATTCAAAGTACCTGTGCAGCCGCGAAATAACAACTTTCGGCTTGGTAGAAAGATAATATCTGGTAACAATTTGGTCGATGGAAAATTAATGTCCGCTTGAAAATTCGAGAATTAAATATTCAAGTTCTTACAAAAAACGGTATTAAAAAGTTATCACAAGGGTGAACCAATGTTATTAGAAGACGCACTGAACATTGAACTGTTGACCAAACGAAATATTAGATGTACTAATTAATAATCCACTATTTTCAACCCTTTAGCGACGGCACCGTTTTCTATTCGATTCGTGCAAATAGAAGAAATTTTAGTTCACTGTTTAAGTATAGAAACTTATCGTTAGTGTGTATGGACACTAACTTTAGTCGAGTAGTTTAGTTAACACGATTTAGTCGATTAGATTTATTTTGTTGGATTTTTATGTTCGATTGCCACTTACTCTATAATTAGTGGAAACTATCCGAACGCATTTGTTTACTCGAGTCGATTAATATTCGAAATATCGCGTTGTCTGTCCACTTTTCGTGACTTCCAAAGATCAACAGTTCTAGTCCGGACAATTTACTATGCATTAAACCGTTATGTAGCAAGTAGCAACTTACCACTCGATTAAATTACTAAACGTGTCTGTACCAACTTCGAGATCAAACGAGTAACCAAGTTTGTGAAAAATAAACGCTAAGCTAGACAAAAGAAATGGATTATTCATTGCTACAGCTAACAGCAATAATACGACAAGTCCATTTACGCTCTACTTGTATGAAACTGACATTACTTTTCCACGAAGCCCATAAATTTCCACAGAACTATTCGCTGTCTTGCCGGGTCTCCCACGCTGGGCTACTAATGTTTTCATCGAACGTCGAAAATCAGGTTAGCGAAATGTTATCTTTAGACCGCGATGAGATTACCCACCCTTCGTCGACGTCATAATAGGATCGTCCTTTGACAAATATTAAATTTCGCCCGGGCGCACCGGTAGACGAGAAATTAATTCGAACGCGATCGCACGAATTCGTGCGAATTAAATTCTCCCATCCCTTCTACGACTTGCCTGTCCGTCCCAAGTTTGTTTTGTCTTTGCGACAATAGATAGCAAAAGGGTGTGCAAAGGATAAAAGGGATATCTTGGTTTTTACTTCCGAATCATTTCCTGCCACTCCACCTTCGCTTGGAAGCGAACGAGGAGCAATGCGAGGCGTGTTTGATTTTGCGCGAGGCGTTGGTTCTTAATTAAATTCTGATTCGCAACGTCGTGGCTGCCGGTCGTGTAGCAGCGTTCTCTTTTAATAATCCACCACTTTACGTGTTCTCCATTGCCCCGATATTTTCCTCCGCGGCCTTCTTTCTTCCGGCCGGTTTAATTAAATTCCCGGCAATTTGCGAACGCTTCCAGCAGCGACGCGCTCTATTAGCCTTGATTTTCTGCCCATAAATCGACATCCAGGCCCCGGCGTCGATCCGAGCATCGACGCCAGCTATTTTCACGCCTCGTTCCTCGCCTCCGGCCGGCGTTCTTCAACAATAACATGTTTTCTTTCACGTCTTCACCCTCGTCATCCTTCTTTCTACTTTTCTCGCCCTTATTTTTTTTTATTACCACGTCATTCGCACCGGTGTGCATCGATACCATCACCTCCGTTCAACCTTCCGTTGTGCTCTTCTCGAGCTGCTTGTAATTAGATTTTCAATTAGATTTTAAAATGTGCGCCGAACGTCGCGAACACCCGGCTTTGTCAGCGACACGCGTGCAAGTAAATTACTTTCAGCGACGATTACCTGCCGCGTCGATTAAAGCGACTCCATCGTGTGCACGTATGCACTTGCACGGCTGCGTGTGCCTACAACAGCTTCGTTCCGACTCTCTTAGAAACCGAGTCTCTCCTCTCCTACGTGTTCCCTCTGTCTCCTTCGCCCTTACAAGCCTCCACAGGCATTATCTCTTTTCTTTCGTTCCCCATTCCTCGACTGTTTCTCTCGCGGCAACCGTCTATCCGTCCTTTACTTCCGTTCTCCGTCTGGTGCCCGTCGACGCTCGTCGACGAGGGCTCTTCACGAATGCACACGATTACCGGAAGTTCGTCGGGGAAGCAGCGGGATTGCGCGCTTCCTGAGAGACCAGGAATAGTCGCGTTCCGAGCGAAACAATGTGCCGCGGATCGACGATCTCGAACACGGCGAAGTTTCACAATTTTTTCCTTTTTTTTCCAGAGGGGTTTTGGTTCGGTTTTTTTTCTACTGGATGCAGTAGTGGGCTGCGATTGTTGTTCTGCTCAGGGGTTCCATTCTGTTTTTTTTTTTTTTTTTTTTTTTTCAGAGCGACGGCATCGCTGAAAGCTCCACCAAATTAAAATCTCTAAACGTGACTACTAGCAGCTTCCGCGGAAAGTTCTTGCGTTTTTCGGTGGAATGTAATAGAGAGATGCATTAGATGTACTAGTAAGTAATCCGCGGCTTTTAAATAGATTGGGTGAAGCTTTAGTTTAAAAGATGGCGTGAAGCGTTACAAAATAACAGCAATTAGTGTTTAATTTTGTTCATCCTCCATAATCTTACGCAACTTCAAAGTCACATGTCTGCAATTAGTCACAAAAGTATCCGGTTTCCTTACCAAATTGAGGAAACTACTTTCATTTATTATTTACGTTATTTATGTTACATTTTTAAAGATAATGTTTCATAATTTTATTAAATTGACTCTTCGTCGATATTAATAATAGATTTGGAATTATTTTTCCTTTGTTAATACATGATTTTAAAACGAAAATTACTAAATGCGTGACGTAGCCAACTACCTTTGTATTCATCTGTATATATTTAAATTTGTTGAACTTTATCTTATTTGCATATCACTGTATTGATGACAAACAATCACAGTGATTATTAATTCTTGATTTTCAAATTGAAATGAAAATTCTAACATAATTGTAAATTCTTTCATCATAAAAGTAAATAAAATTCGGATTACAGGGGGTAACTTAATTACTGATTTTGATCAAGAGAGTGGATTAAATTATATTGTTGTTTATATTCTGTTCACTTTATTTTGTTTTATTAAATTTCATATATTTATGAGTGGTAATAATAGTAGTTTTTACCAAAAATTAGGAATGAGTAAAGAATTAGATAGCACTAATCGTAACATTATGGTGTGCAATGCTAGGAATGGGACGGAACTCTTACATTCCAAAATAGAAATCAATAAAACATCTATTTATCTATTTTATGTTGGGCACTCTTAGAATATCCCAACGATATTACACAAGGAAATGATTACAAGAAATGAGAGAATTTTCCATGAAATCTCCCAATGAGTCCAACGTTTTACTATTTCCTCTATTATTTGCGCTACCAATTGATTCATTCAGGATGTTCCAAAGTTGCAGCCTCGCGTAGTCTTTGATATTCGTTACCAAAAGCAGCATACTGTGTATGGCTGGTTTCTCGATTGCTTCGTGAAACGCCTGATTCGATTTAATTGGCGGCAAAGTTTCGACGGATGTGTGCGCGGGATCCGCATGTTCCGCACTCTCAGTTCTCGGAGAGAACACGCACCCCTTTTCACCCACCCCCCCTTAATTCGCAGCTGTTGATCCTGCAGAGGCTGCAGCCTAGGTTTCACGAAATTTTCTACCCCCGCTGATTTCAATAAGACGCCTCGGGGTTCCTCGTAAAGCTTGACTCGCACCAGCGAACTTCGCGAGTTAATATCTTTATGAAACGATAAGACGGAGGGATAATGAAACCAACGAAAGGGTCGCATGATTAAGTGCCCTGCCGTCTCGCGATAAATGAATTCTGCCTGCCAGCAGACCATCCGTGTCTCCGAGCTTCCCCTCTATCTCCTAAAACTGCCGGAGAATTAAATATTTCGTGAAAACGGTGTTCGTTCCTTCGTTTGCAAATTCGCAACTTTTCAATTATCACCCTCACGTTTCGCAATTTTGCGCACCAGACTTTGGCGGTGCTCCGGAAGACAAACGGCAAGATTACCGGTAGTGTAAAGTTATGATAAACAAGAGTTGATTGGATGCATCGTTAGATGCACCGATGATAGAATAGAAGCATAGTTTTAACGAGATTTGGAAAAGGAAGAGAAAGTTTCTCGGGTTTTAAGGGAGAAATTAAAGTATGTACAGAAATTATAGTGAAATATGTTGACTAAATCATAAAACGAGTCTCTTAGAAGTTGAACTGATTAATTCTACTTTTTAAGCATTTTACACTCGATGTTGCGTACAGTGTCTGCTATGTTTCTGGCCAGTATATATGTAATTGTATTTTAATTGAGATTATACATTAATGAGACTTTTGTACGAACATTTTAATGAGACAATATTTCGCGCGAATTTTTATGCAAAATCAAAATGTTACAATCTCATTAGAGAAATGGAACTTTAAAAGAGATATTTTGCATCCTTAAAAAATATAACATCGATATTTCGAACTTTCAATATTTTTACACGTTATGGGTATTCTGCAATTATTTTCATGTTCAGATTTGCTATAAATGCTTTTAAGCTGTAAAAACTTTTAGCAGCCATTTATATGCAACATTTTATTTTGCTTCGGTAGAAGTAACCGATAAACATTTTTCTATTCAGCAAAATTAGTTGCAAATTCGACTATTAAATTTTCTTTAGAAAAATAGAATTGCTCTGTGCTTCACATAAGACACAAAGAACCTTGACCATGAAAGGGTTAATAAATATCTGAATTTTAAATTTTATTATTCATATACATAATTAGTTGATTGCCAATTTTTATGCAAATTCATACTTTTAGTAAAGAAATTAGAGACTCGGAAGGATTTCTCTTCCCCTAAATAAAATAATATGTATTTTGCTTTGGATATCTTGTAAGTATCTATTCTCTAGTTTCTTTCATATTTAATTTTCTCATAAATGCATAAATATCGGCAGTCTAATAATTAACTTTTGACTTCTGAAAAACTGCTTCAATTGATTTTCAGTAGTTAAACAGTTTCACTTCTGAGCGGCTCAAATAATAATAATTGTGATGATTATTTATTGCTCCTAACGGGGAAAATCTCTTTAATACGTAAAGATACAAAATAAACGGACACAGAGAATATAGACTCATAAAAGTTCTAAAAGTTCATCTGTTTTTTCATCGGTGTATCAAAAGCTGGAGAACCGTTTTTATATCGCTTCTTTCGTTCCATTGCATTTAACGATATCTATAAATTATAAAGTTATCCGCTTTTTGCTGCAAGGCTTTCAATTGTTTCACGAGGATCTATTTTATTACGCTGGTCTATTAATTCGTTTTTCTTTCGCTGGATCGTTGGTTTCCTTCTTACTGCCACACGAGGATCCGGAGGAAGATCTGACGCGGTTTTATGAAGTCCGGCGAGCACGTGAACATACGGTTCAATTGCTCGTTTTACGATGAAAATCAACATTGGGAGGCCGGACAGAACGCGAGCAAATATCATCCAAGTTACTCTTCGTACTCTCTGTTATTCGCCCCTTTTTTTACACCGACCGTATAAAAAGAGCTCTGAAAGAGAGGCGAACATAGTCTACGATTATTTGACATGCTTCAACGTTGTCCGCTCGCCAGTGCTCGTGTATCTTCTTTTTCTCCTCTTCTATTTCCCTTTTCCTCTCCTCTACTTTTTTTGCAAGTGCCCTTTGTGCGAAGACACAGGTGCGTAATCCGATTCAACGCACTGACGAATGCCGAGAAACGTGACACTGTGTTGAAAGACAGCAAAATCCCTTCGTCATCGTGTGTAAAATAGTTACACAAATTATCCATTGAAGAACAAATCTTTATATGAACTGAATTGTACTTGATGAAGCTCGTTGAACAAATATACTTCGACTTTTGTGTATCTTAAATTTGCGAAGATATCAAGGAAATCCTTCTTTGTTGAATCGCAGCATTTCAAATAGCATTTTTTATACACTCGAGCTGTATATCCATATTTACTACCTCTAAACACTAGTATTTATGCAAGATGCATTTAGCAGTGGGCGACTATAATTACTCCCAGTATCGAAAGGATTAAATAAAGAATAGAACGTGAAATGTTTCAATCTTGTTTCTATGGTATAAAAAGTTGATTATGCGGCGTTATCAGCACTGCTAGTAATCACTCGGTTATTCTTACATTCGCTAAAAGAAACAAGTAAGAAGAAATGGAAAAAGTCCATGGAATGAATGGAAGATGGAGAAGCGATAGTTCGGATCCGATCGAAGGGGAAACCAAATTGATTCTGAGATTATATCAACGCGGGAGCAGCCGTTTAATTCAGCGCCTCATTTGGAAGCTGGCGAGAAAATTCGGTTCAAAGACCGCACGGGCTGGCAGCGAGCAATGAATCTTTCAACGGTGGCTCCGTTCTATCCTCCACGTTTTATTACACCCCCTGTCGGTCTCGCGCCACTCCAAAGTGCCAATTACGCAGCCGAGGGCTCGAGAGGGCCCTTTTCGTGCTCGCGACCCGGTAAGAAGTTCGGCTTCTGGTCTGGGATTCTTTTAATCCTGGAAACAGGATCTCCAGAACTGATTGGAGGAGCAAAAGAGGCAAAGGTTAAGCGGAAGGGGATGCGAATAGACACGAAAGGAAGAAGGAATCGAGCGAACGTTTTGCGTCACGTCGGATTATTCTTTTGTAAAAGGAAAGAAATTGGAGCATTGAATCCATCGTTTGATCCGTTGAATTCTACTTGAGTTATACAGTCTGAGTCACGTAATTTCGACATAATCAATTCGATGCTATTAGAAACGCAATGTTTCCTTTCTCGGGTTAATTATTTTAACCCTGCCTTCGTGAATGGTCTTCATCATTTCATTCAATTCAATTGTATCTCGTTTTCTTTAGAAATGTTTTACAATTTTTAAAAAAAGAATCTTCAATGTATGTAGATATCGGAACTTACAATTCATTTGTATTCTTCTCAAAAGTAGGAATTTTTTTACAAAAATAAAAGTGCGTTTGAGTCGAAAATGATCAAAGAACCGCTAGACTGCGGATTTTTATGCATTTATAGAAAATGTTAGTGCCCAAAAGGAAGTAAAACATGTGCACAATATACAAAAATATACAAAGTATACAAGGTATTGTAAAAATTACAATATTTATAGGATGAAACAATGCCTATTCTACATATCCTTTTTCCAGTTTTAATTATGAATCTGCATAAAAGTCCACAGTCTAGTTATAAAACAAAGCTAAAATTGAAGAGCTTTCCAAGAAAATAGTCCATAGGACAAAATAATGAAGTAATGGTAAGTAAACAACGTCGTAAATTCATGTGTTCCACGAGTAAACAGTAAATACTGGCTTAAACTTAATTGAATAGTGTATTGATACGAAATTTTGGAGGAATATTGGCTATACGAGTATGGCGGTTAATTAAAGACAATTTACCGAACAAAGATCTATAGATCTATGGGCCCTACTTCCGGAAAGCTCCTAGATTTGAGTTCAAACTAAATTTCACCATAGTATCCGTTTCTGTTAAATTTACGCCATAATTTACAGAACGAGTGTGACTCGTTACTATATAATCCAAGGATTAACGCAGAGTTAGGTGAATTAGGTTGCATATACGATTACCGCACCAAAACTAAACTTTCAAACTTGTATGGATATAAAGTCTCGATCGTGGACTGCTGCGAAACACACTTGTCCCGTAGAGAAAGAAACCTGTGACTGGGGAAGACATTGAAAGAGAAGCGGACAATGGAGCAGACGTATGAATATGGAGAACTTGCAACTTTTCAGCCACCCCCTTCTGACGTGTCTAACGCTGACGTCCTACTATTCCGCCTCGGGGAAGATGTGAACTATATCGAACATCGAACACCGTTTTCCTTCCAACGTGTACAGCGAAGCGTGTACACGTGTGAAACACGTAATGGTCGGATCTTTCACAGAAATCTTTTTCGTGTATTTGCACGGGAATACATATTGCAAATCTACGCTACCATTAATTCTTTTATAATAGATTTCAATCTATTTCTACAGAGTATTGGGTTAGCCAATAAGTTTTGTCATATTTCAAAGATACATAGAAGTAAAACTTTAGTATATAATGGACTTTCTAATTTCTTTTAATCACTTTCTGCTATATTAAGCATTTTCATTATTCCATTCTAGAATAATTGGTAGACATCGATTATTTCTACGCGTTGATCATCGTAACACTCTTTACGGTCAGTTTCACTGTTTGAACAGAGTTTCTATTAACGTTAATAAGCATGGTTCCTTTTTTTAATCTCCTTTGTTCTCTACCTACTTTTAAACGAAGCGTTATACTACTCATTGCTTCCTGCGACTAATCTGTACAAATATCAGTTTTTTACCTGTAAATATGTATACATATAAATCAATTAATCAATAAATGATTTTACATTTTTTTCAACGAAGAATTCGCTTAATCAAAATTTTCAACTCCTAGATTTTCTTATTTTCTTCTAGTAAAAGAAATTCGTAAAGGCTAAACAGTGGCGGTAAACTTTTAATGTTAGCCTATTCTATTATTCGAGTCAATTTTCCTTAGTTTATAATGAATTTTTTTACAGTAATAATATAGAGTAATGTTTCAATTCAAGCTCCACATTGTAGAAAAATGATCAAACTTTTTGGCCAACCTAATATTTGTAACGTTATACGATTGTTGCGAAAGTTACTTGTAACTACATCGCAGAAGAACCTAACCTAATTAAATCATAACCACTTAAACTTCATAACTGAGGGTTGTTACCGTAACACGAATTGTTTCCGTGCTTTAAACCTCTGAATTTTTGTTTCGTGCGAACAGAATGAATACTTCTCGTTAATCTTACGTACTTGGTAAACCTGCAATGCCTTTCATTTGCAATAGCTACTCGAAATTCTAAAGACCTTTTGACAATGTTGCATCAGATCTACAAAATTATACGCTAAATAGACAGGTTGCTCCCACAAAGGAGCAAAACGAGACAAAGGAAACTTTTGAATCCAAAGTAGGAACGTTCGCGAAGAGAGGAAGATTCAGCTTGGCAACAACAGTTGCTAGCGGTGTACGGTTCTAAACGAAAACAGGAAACACTGCGCGCGTCAAAGGTTAGCATTTTTACGCCACAATTGTCTCCCGACGATGCAGCATCGGATTCAGGATTAAAGGCAGATAAATCAGCTCGAGTCGGCGGGGTCTAATCGGCCAGAAAACGCAGTCGGAATTGAAGAGAGCGCCTTTCTCCCCCCCCCCCCCCCCCCCCCCCCCCATGTAGATCGTGCCAACAGAGCAAAGACGAGCGGCCCCATTGAAGGCGAGGAGAGGAAGATACTCGATAAATCTGCCCCGGCAGCCATAGAACAATTCGGTGCTTCGTACGAGTCCGCCACATCCGGCGTTTACCGCACGATAGAAAGTATCCGGCCGCACAACCGCGGCGCCAAAGAAACCCCTTTTCGCTGCATTTGTACCACCCCCTTGCTCTTCCTGTCTCTCAAAAATTACGAGGAGGAGGCCGCAGGGAGCAATGCCAAACACCGCGATGCATCCACGAAAATTGAATGCGGGGGACGACGAAGATTCTTTGGAAGGCGGTGGATGCTGAGACGTCGCTCCGTGAGAAAGGAGAACGCAATCTGTTCCCGTGGACTCGAAGAAAACGCAAAATCCTCGGAATGCGACATTTCCTGACTGAAACACGCCTGCCCCTCGGCTCTTTCTCCCTCCTGCTCTGCGTATCGTCGAGAAACATTACGTGCACCGCGAAAACCAATATCGAAAGAAATTTCCCTCGACCCGCGAGAGTGCGAGCCGGTTGAAGAAGCAAAGGAGCTTGACGAGGACAGGTTGTGTTGTGAGGAACGCATACTTGAAATAATCCCTTGAAAACGCGACCATCTTGACGGTGGTATTTTCCTCGAGGAAATTTAATAATTGCGCGTCTGAAGGCAGCACGTAAACTGCTGATAGGGGTTTGGAAGGATTAAGATTTCTCAAGACATTAAGTTTCTTTGTTGCAACGCAAATAAAGAGATGATACAGTGACTCACTAAAGTATTTGAATATTTGCCATAGAAGAATTCGATAAATACGTTACGGGTGTAACAAATCTCTTTGATATTTCATCACCATTATAATGGGATATAACTACTATTAGGTTGATGCATATAAAATGTCGTTTTTCCAAGGTTTAAGATTAGTAGATGGATATTATCCTTTTAATTTTATATTATACAATGGTTAATTGTAATAGGCCACGTTAAAGAAAGAGGTTTTGCTGTAATGCATACATGTATGTGTTATAATAAAATTATAAAAGCTTCAGTATTTGACATGAGTAGTCGGAATATTTCTGCAATTCTGTACGGAAGTCTAAATTTGACAAATATATCATAAGAGATACTAAAAGTGAGATTTGAAGAAAATGATATAAACAAAGGAATAATTTAACATTGCTTTGCAAAATTTGAGACTAATAATTTTTCACTAAACAGAAAGTGGGAAGGAGGTCCCAACAATCTCGTAATTGTTGGTTTTTATAAATATATAATAATGAAACCAGTTAATCGTTGGTAAAAGTTGTATAGAATCGTGTAAAAATTATTTTAGTCGAATACATGTATAGTGTATCGAAAAATTTGCTTATGTTTAATATTTTTACTTTGAAGAAACGACATTTCATATGCGCCAACTTAACATATGCAAAAATTGATTCAACTGTATTGTATTACCTTACTTCAATTTCATATCCTATATAATAATATTTCATTTATTTGTTATAGTTGCCTTTACTTTAAAAAGCCATATTGCTTCCAAACTTTCTGTCGATGGTATAATTTTATTTTTATTGAAGCTTCTTTAATTTTCTCGCAACCTTCCCGATAAATGATGTCTTAACCTAAATCACAAAATCGCAGCCACTCGTTACGACACAGCGGCTGGTAAATCTTCTTCACCCAGTTTGCCTGCTCCAAAAGGTCAAGACTTAAAGTGTTAATATAATAATTAAAGTTCTGGATATAAACTCGGATATCGTTAAATATAAAACAGAGCAGTATTTGGCAACCATCTTCACAATGCAGCTCTCTTTCAGCCGAATTGCTTTCTTGCCGCCCTCTTTAAATATTTATCAATGTGAAACTGGGTTCCCTTTGTGTTAAATTAAACTTTAGTCCTTCCTTCTCGCCCCTTTTCTCCCTTTCTATTTTAACTGTAACAACTTATAAAATATTTTTAAAGCTTCGTGAACCAGAGTAGATATTTATTCCTCGATAGCCGATTAATTCGACTTAAAAGAAAATTGGTAGGGTTGGCATTCTAGAGACAGTGGAATAACAAACAACTCGCTGAAAGAAAAGGGATCGAAGGGAACTCTTTCCATTTGCGATTCTCCGTTTCTTAGAAGACAGGCGCGTACTTTAACCAGTTGTTTATCTCGGTAATTTTTCCAACCACGCTGCAAATTGGACAATCCCGCAGTCCAAGCAATCCGGCTGGATTCTAAACACACTCTTATCCGCTCTTATCGCGCGCGTTGTTCCCCGTTTCTCCGTTCGTTGCTTTGGCATCCGAGGATGTGGAACTTTTCCCCGGAGACGCCGCCAATGGAAGAGGCAGATGGTGGAAAAGCACCGTAGCGGAATTCCCTACGGAGAATATTCGATACTCCTCCGCACAGGAAACGGATAGCCAGGGAATCGCGCCACGAAACGCGCCTTGATGCCTTCTCATCCAACATTTTTCGGCTCAATGACTCCGTCCATCCTATACATTCGAATGGAACAGGGACATCAATGTTGGCAGCGAGTCGAATGCCTAATTTTATGTACTTAGATGGAAACGAATGTCTGCTCCTCGTCTCCGTAGACTGGACAAAGTCCAGAAAACCCGCGCGCGGAGGCGCAGTTAAGTTTCTACTGCTCTAGCCTGTCGTATTTTTGTACTGACTGGCAACTAAATACTCATTTTAGTTGAGATAATACAGGCTGCGAATTTTTATGCATTTAGAGGAAATTTAAAGGCGCAAAAAAGTGCAGAAGGCGTATGATCCGTAACATTATACAAAATATCCAAAGTGTAGTAGAAATTATGATACTTAAAGGGTGAAGTAACCCTAAATTTAGGTCTTATTTCTTAATGACATAGTTCAGCAGTGTGTATAGAAGAACCTAAAACAAAATTTTCCCTAAAAAACTGACATCTTGTAAAAGCTGTCGTCCTAGGCCAGTGTTTCCCAACCTTGTTCGATTTAGCAACACGTTAAAGCTAGTCAGGTCTTCGCGACACACCATGATGATTAGAAATAAACTCTGCACTCAATATAATAACAATATAATATCAATAGAGGTAACGACCTGCAGGTAACCAATATCGATGACGTACACAAATCATATTTTTCAAAATATTGAATAACATACTTTCACCATAAATGAAATTTTAATGACATTCTCGAGATATCCTCGCGACATACTGATGTATCGCGACACACTGGTTGGGAAACATTGCCCTACGCTATAACGTATACCAAAATCCGCCTCTGACCACACGAGTATTCCTGTGCTTGAATTTTTCTTGGGAAGTGCGGGAAAGCCGAAACTCTTGATTATATAAATACAACGTGCCATGGGAGCGACGCGTATGGACTGCTAGTAGGAAGACGCTTTCAAAGTTTGTCAGTGTCCAGGGAGAGAGAATGGTCTCGCGAGGACACGCAAGCACGGCAATTCCGAGTTCCTCTTTTTCAAGCGACTGGGAAGAGTGACCTGTTTCGCGTCTGGAATCGACTACGAACGGGCAATATAGGGGGGAGTGGGGATGGAAGCGTTCGATGGAAAAAAGGGAAAAAAGGAGAGAAACGCGAGAGGAGTCTCCGGAGAGGAAGAGTGTAATTAAATGAAGCTGGAAGAAAGGTGAACGCTCCGTTGGAAGAACCGGCACGAGAGAGGAAATCGATTCATATTGCAATCAATTTACCGTCCTCCAAAGAACATTAATTACATTAAATCGGATCGCATAAAGTCACCGGGACTGCGAGTCGTTAACGATTCTCTTCGATATAATACAAGCACCAAATCCCTAAAAGAATTCCATTCAGACTGTCAAGAGGGGAATCGAATTAAGGGAACGTCTCGGTGCTCGTTTACCCGCAGCAAATCCCGATAAGGTCGACGTCCGAAACAAATCGTCGCTGCTGCCGTAATTACGCGATCAACGAAGATCGACGAAGAAACGAAAGGTGGGGGTTACGTTTAGAAAGGGGTGTCAGGGTGCGAGGTGAGGGTTGAAAGCAGAGGAAACCCTGTGGTGGGTACATAAGCGACGTATAACCGACTCGAATAAGAGCCAATATTTGCTCGCCTGCGTCGTCTGGTAATCTTGCTCGCTACTCGCGTACCAGAACCACGTCGATCACGTCGAGACCGATATCGAATACTTGGATATCGTAACGCACACTAACGTAACCTCCGATCTCAATTTTTTCTCCATCTTGCACATGAATTTAGAGAAACGGCTACGACTCGTGCCATATCGATCACTTTTACACTCAGCGTCTCAGATTTTTATTTGATTTTTTAAACTGAAATAGAAGTGCTCGTAAAAGTAACTAATGCTCTGACCACGCTTAACACTTTATGTACGGGAAGCCTATCCTTGGACTGTTAACCCTTACAGGGCTGGAACATTAAGAAATATAATTACTACTTCTATAAGAAGAATATTCATATATGAGATATTTCATAAACAAATCTGTTATCATGAATAGAACCAATATACTGAGTTTCCAGCTGTGTAAGGGTTAATAATAGGGTTGTATAGGATCCCGAAAGTATCGGGATATTCGGAAATATCCAAGATTCCTAAAATTTGTAGGATTGTCGATACTTTCGAGAATTTCGAGATACCGAAGGCCATTCGTTTTGTTGAATACTTTCATAATTTTTGGAGATGAGTAATAAAATAGGAATAAAGATTCCTGTCATTTTTATTTCTTTGGAACATATAAGTTTATTTTAATCGCCGGTAGTTCTAGTCTTAATGATTACAGTTTCTTATGAAAGTGGTGTATGAAAGTGGTGTAAGCCAGAAAAGAAAACGAAAAAGAGCTGCCATAGTTTTGTGACATAAATCAATTTAACAAAAAATAAGTGGTAAATTAAATTTTGTTAAATTTATTACTCACATCACGAAATCTATGAAATTGGAACAGATATATTAGAAACATAACTTAAAATGACATAATTAGTTAAGTTTATGTGCAAGTGTTTCCCTATTTATATGCTTGTCACTGCAAGACGTCACTTGTTTTAAAGTGGAGATTTCTTGTGAAGTTGAGATCAGTGGATCAAATTAAAACAATATTGTCATCTTGGTATAAGTCAATTATCGACTATATTTTAATTTTAAAATAGCTGAAAGGAGATATCGATGAAAAACAACGCTCATAATACAGCGACCTAATAATTTTCGTAAAGATTAATGAAAACTGCCAACTTCGAAGGTCCGTACTTTCTAAACAATTTAGAAATCAGCGAAATAATCACTTAACCCTTCTTCGGATTTTCAAGTTTAGTTCACAATTTACTTTTCCCTTTCATTTTACCGCCATGTTCGTGAGAGCAAACTAAATTCATAACGGTATCTAAACTTGGTGGGGCAATTCAGAAATAAATAGATTTTCAAATAATTTGTATTAATAGCAATTAAAACGTGCTGAATTTGAAATTGTGAAAAGGGTTAAACTCCCCCTATTTTTGCACGAAATTAAATATATTTCAATCTGTGTCATAAAATCCTAGACACGTGCACCGTTCTGATATGAAAGAAAAGAAGATCCAGGTTCCATCGAAAAATAGGATGAAACGGGAAGTGGGATGATTTCAATCGAAATTAGAGACAATCGTAAGGAAGAGACTGCCATATCGATTTCCAAACGATATTGGTTCGCCAATGCAGTCGGCATTTCCATTGGTTACGCTACTAAACGGTTACTTTTAATCTCGCATTAGATGTAAAGGAGCATTTGCAATTCTAATTACGCGAACCTTATCTACGCCAGCGCACTTCGCCGATGGTTCCACGTCGTTCCAACGTTTACTTTCCCCATTCCCTTGCTTCTTTTGCAATGAGAACGACGAAGATGCCGCGACAATCGCGATATTAAAGAGAATATCGCGATGGGAAGAGAAGAACCGACGGACAAATTAAAAGGGATTTTTGCTTTGAAAGGAATGCGCGTGTCTACGCCTTCTTTTTAAACTTAAGACTCTGGCACATCGCACAGAGAAAACACGCGATAGAATGTCTTCTTCTTGCCATGAAACTCTCGAATGTATACGTCTAAAATTGTTTCCCTGCACGATGTGACGGGGTTGGTTGGATATTAACGTATCGATGGGAGGAAATTTAATATTCGGTTAATAAATATTGAACAGCAGAGGACGCAGTGTTGGTTGCGCCGAGGTGAAGGAACTCATTTTCATTTATCTCCATTGAAAATGTCTCGCGCAAGTTTGTAAGTGGCCTGAAGTCCGGAAAAGCTCTTCGGGTTATGCCACTGGCTGGTACAAGGACACGTTCGTGCAATAACGGTAATCGCCTCGATAAGTATCTGCCCTCTCTCCGGAGAACACATACTTCGAACTGGATCACGCTCTCTCGTTCCATGGCGAAAAAGTCACGACACCGAAAGAATACAACGTATTAACGGCGATTACCTACGAACGACGAACGATCCTCTCCACTTTGCAAAAGAAACAATCCCATACGTTTCTATCCGGCGAAACAATAATGCTACAACGTTTGGAACATTTATACAGCCGGTCAAAAAAGTTTCCATACGTCCGTGAAATAAATCGTGCCGATAAATCGAGACATTTTTGCGAATCAGTAGTAGTCGCAAACACGAATGGAAACGTAACCCCTTAACGCTGAAATTATTCTTCAGTTTGTGGGTCAAAAGTCAAGAAGACCAAATTTCATTGCGCAAATTCATAATCGGAAGATATCGCGTCGCGTTTCTTACAATTGCAATGGTTTATGGAATACGTTCACCAACGTAGAGAGTGGTGAGGGTAAAATAGAACGGAAACATAAATTGCGCAGATCATTTACCAAATCGACTAACTCCACAAACCAGAAAGTAGAGAAATTGATAAAATAAGTATACAGTCTTTTTTAATATTCCTTTGAACATATAAATTCGAATAAACACTGTAGAATGTATTATTACTGGTGTAGATACCGTGATGAAAAACATTTGTCTGACTTCGTAGTGTTCAGCTAAGTTGTTAAAAAAATTTATTTTAAATACAAAAAGTCAAGCGTCAATCAAGTTCTTTGGTACTAAAATTTTGAACAATTCGTAAAATGGAATGAATCATTTTGGCCTGTGAACAGCTCAATTATTAATAGTAACTGTTCAAAGAAGCATAAAATTGGCGAAACCGTGTCACAAATGAGGTGTTAATATTTGTAAAAATGATGGGGAATTAATTGTGTGATTTTTTATATCAGAATACGTAATAACTATCTTCTTTCTTATATTTGTTCGTTTAAAAATATATTTGGGCACCCAATTTTCTTAAAGAAAAAATTAATATATATATATAGACAGCCACACTGATTTTTTACAAGAGAACATAGTTTTAAACGTGGACTAAAAATACAGGAATATTTAAGTGCATTTGTAGTACTTCACGTGTATTTAATTACACGTGCATTAATACATCCTTATTTTAATTCGTGCAGTTTGGTAACAAAAGTAATGTTTAATTGATTTGTTAATCTAGAACCTCGGAATTTATGAAACCATATAGTTTCGATCTGTAAATTGATATCAGTGTTCTAGTATTTAATTAAAGAAATTAAAATAATAATAAACGAATTGAAATAACGATGCATTAATGCACGTGTGTTTAAGCATATCTATGTGAAACAAGTATCTTTATCTTTTACAATGGAACAACGGGTCTTAATGTCAAGTTGGATCGTATATTTTGGATAAAAAGATAAATTTATGTATTTATGCAAAATCTAAATGTACAAAAAATGTACAAAATATCAAAAATAAAATACATCGTAGTAAAATTGTAATATTTAAAACGTGAGATTAATTTCTATTTAGCCATTTAAATGAGCCGTTTTTTGAAAGTGGTATAAGTCCATCTATTCACGCACTAAGATATTTAAGTGTTTAAAAAAAAACATTTATACCTTTTTCACTACCTTTTTTATTCAAATAAGCATTTATTTTAAACAAAATCAGGTACGTATTCTATCTCATGTGTAATTTTTGTTATTCTATAATGCTTGGCGTCATCTTTCAAAGAATTTGTGGGTGCCTATTTGAATTTTTGATTAAATAGATTTACTGAATCATTTCAAAATAGTGAATTTTCTAAAACCAAAAAAAAACGGCTGAAATACAAGTAGCTTGTATGCAAATATTTTGAATCGAAACTGTGACAATGAAAAAGGAAACCCCGACCATTACCATAAAGAAAAAGAGAAATGTACGCGGTTTGGAGTGAAAGAAATGAAAATACGATTAAAAGGTATCCTCGGTATCCTCTGGTCGTTGATACGACGAGCCATAATGCGTGCGGCGTAATTGAATAGACAATTAAACAGATTCAGGCTGGCTTCTGACGCCGCGCGTTAATTAAGTGCGGAGGGAAGTGAAGTTTAAATGAGAAAACCGCTCAGGCATTCGTAATCTCAACCAGCATAGAACGAGCGAGAAAGAGAGGGAGTGAAGAGAAGAAAATAGACGAAGATAGAAGTTAAAAGAAGTAAGAAAAACATAGAAGAAGAGAGTTTTTCAACATACGTGTTCGAGCATAACAAGTAGAATTCGGGGGACGTTAATGCACGCCATTGAAAATTCCAACATCTTCAAATGTTTCGCGCACGAAAGTCATTATATTTTGTCCACCTGCACAGAGGTATATGCCTCCCTTTAGTTAATCGAATCCAGGGTTTGATATCGCATATCAAAGGTACGTTTTCATTCCCTCGACGAGTCTTCTTCCTCTTTTGTTTCGCCGCGCTGCCGCGCCGTGGTGAATTTTCACCGCCGCTCTCAGTATTTCGCGGAGCTTCCGCAGCGAGTTTTCGCGAACGAGGCCAGCAGGGACACGATTCCCAGCGTAAATTCTAATTCAAATAAAAATCGTCAACATAAATTTTCATACGGTAGGGAAAGGATTGCCGTCTCGGGAGCGGCGGCGTAATGTTGGCCAAACATTAACAGCCGCGGAGGAGGAAAGATCTTAACAAATTAATTTATACGCCGCGGCAACGGCAATTTCGCGCTCTCTCCGCGGTGCATCGTCGTCGTCGTCGACGTTACCGTTGCCGTACGTCTCCGAGGAATACTTTGACGCGAGAACACGCTTGTAACCTTCTCCCGGTCGTATTCCTATAGCGTCGTAAAAAAAAGGCACGATTACTCGTAAAGTATATGGAAAGGGCGCCGGTAGAATCTTTAATGAACGCGAAGCTGTAACTCCGCTTGCACGCGCCACACGGAGCATTTAATTTCCCAGAATTACGACTTCCCAATCGGCGTTGCTACTACTATTTGCAACAACAGTGGACCTCGAAGTGACAGACGTGTTCCAATGCGTGTAAAATTGAACGCGTCTAACTCGGTGAACGCTCGTTATTACGGCCCCAACAGCGTAATATGTTAGAAACGACCCAGCGAACACTTCCATCCACGTTTCCCACCGTAAAGCGGGATTTCTGGTCCGCTTTACGATCCGATGATGGAACGCGCGGCGTTTTCCTTGGCCGGAGAAAAAGAGCACAAACAAACACGACGACGAAGAACAGCGCGATTAAAACACCTGCGCCAATCGGTTGCAAGACTCCCTCGGAGTATCTCGGTGTACACGCTATCGCTTCTCCCCGTAAGCCCTTTTTACGACGACCACCTTCGCGCGGTAGGGCGAGAACTTGCGGGAAGTTACTGCAAACGGAACGCAGCTGTGAAACTTTTCCGGAGGAGTGTAAGAGCCCGTTCAGATGATACGGTTTTTTGACAGATTCGGTAATTCGGTATTTTCGTCGCACGTCACATCGGCCAAATCTTGAAACTGCCAACGCTTGAAATTCTCAAAGCGCCAAATTTTAAATGCTTTAAGTTTCCAAAGCTTTCAATTCTCGATGCCTCGAATTCTCAAAGCGTGGAATACCTAAAGTTTAGGATTCCTGATGCTTTGAATTTCCAAAATTTAGAGTTCCCAATATATACTTTGAATTGTCGAAGTTTTGGAAAGAGATCTAACTTGATCTGCAAATCACGTTTCAGTCTAAAATCGCCTAACGTTAAGAACAAAGAGTTGAAGCTTCGCGTATGAATTTTCTTCCAGAGGCTTACCGATTATCACGCCACAAGTGCAATTTGATTTCGAAGTTCTTTTACCATGATAATTTAGCTACACCATTTTAGCGTAAAATACGTCACGAATTTATGGGATGGCCTAATAGTTGGTACATGGCACGTGGCTGCACCCTAACCGACTAAAATGCGCTCTGCAGAGAGCAGAGTGGCTAAAACCTAAGTCCGTCGTAATCTACACGAATGTTACCAAGGGTGTGGAAACAAATTGCTGCTCGCTGCAGGTTCAAGGTCTCGAACAAAGGGTCCGTAGTCCACAGGCATCTCGGACGATGGTAATACTGTCGTTATCCGAAGTGGTTCGAAGGGAACATCGAGGGGACGTGGTCGAAAGACGCAAAACGACGAGGTACACGCGTTATTACGTCCTCCATGAGAGTGAAATAACGGGCAAAAGGGGGGAATCGAGGCAGAGGGTGGTCGGATCTGGAGAAGACCGGAGCCGTAGCGGGCAATATGTTCCGAAATTGTTTTACTCCGGCCGGAGCAAAGAGAAGATAAAAATGTTACGTCGTAGCTACGTCGCGCTGCTTCCTGCCCCGCCGAGCACCGCGGAGTAACTTTTGCGGGATGTGATGTGGAAAATTGGATTCAAGTTTGGGGCGCAATGTAGCCAGAAAGGGACAGCAGAACTCGAAGGGGGCGGCTTGCCAAAGGGGTGAAGAAAGCGGGATATAGGTACGAAGAGAGAAAAGCGTGGAAGGCGAGGAGAGGACGGAGAAGCGAGCGGAAGAGTGTAAAGAAGGAATAGAATAGGCAGAAGGGCAAAGACACGAGAAAGAGGTTAGCTTCGGAGCAAGGACACGCTCTTTTTATTGTATCCTCGCCCTCTTGCTCTTCTTCCTTCCCTGCAACATCATCCCCGCTTTTCCTTTAACCCCGATGGCGTGTTTTTCTCCTTCCGCTTCCAGTTTCGTGCGTCTTCCTCTGTCGTTTCCGCCGATACACACTCCAACTTCCCTGTGAGCCATCCACTGCACGTACACGTAAGAGACTACGCTTCTCGACCTTACTTCTCGTGTCTCGTCTACGATTTTCAACTCGACGAAGCGGTTCGACCGAGTAATTCCCTGGTGGCCGGAACCAGAATCTCTCCTTTTCCACCTTCTTCGCACAGATGCGCACCATCGTCATCCAGACGTATCTGTGTACGCCCTTTCTTTCATCTTCGTCTACACTCGCTTCACGCGCGTCTGCACTCCGCGTGACGATTTCTTTCTTCTTGTTCTTCGCTAAGAAAAAAAGAGTCATCGGGAACACACGTTTTAGATATTAATTGGAGTGGAGAAATGGCCGGGGTTATTCGCGAAGCAATCAGCCATTCCGTAGCTCTAACGACTGCCAGGCACAATTCTCTTGGTAATTTTTCTGAAATCGACCGCCACCGGTTCTCCGAGTTAGAGGTACGTTGACGTTCCACTCCGTTGGAACGAGAGTAATTATTTTCCGATGCACTCGTGATCTGAACGTTGGACGAACTTTACCCTCTGTGCGTGTGTGTGTGTGTGTGTGTGTGGGTGGGTGTGTTTGTGGCAGGAAAATGTCCTTAATTTGTACGACCTTTTTTCCGGACCACGGAACAATCGACTCTCTGCAAACGATCTTGAAAACGCCAGCAACTAGCTGGACGTCGAGTTACTGGCTTCTCTGAAGCGTCAATTATCCTCGGTCAAGGGTTGTTCAAGGTCAACGCTGTAGAAATCGATGAACGTTCAGATTGTATTAAGAAGCACTCTCTCTCTCTCTCTCTCTCTCTCACTGTCCATGAGCCAACGATAAAATAACGACGGAATCCTTTTTCAAGGTTCTTGAATTGAACGCTTAATTGAGGGATTCTCAATCGTTTTTCTCCAATCAACCCCTTTTCCTCAACAAGCTTCAATTCAATTAAACAGAAGACTTCACATACCTGATTTATTTAATCGTTTGGGTGCCAGAGGATGTTGGAAAAGTCTCGTCGAAAAGTGCCAAGGGACGCGATCGCGCTTCTTCTATTCAAATAAATATGTTTACCCAACTTTCTGATCGCACCTTGAATTTGGAATAACATTTGTTAGTTTTATTTCTACGTCTCCTCGAGTGTATATTCCTGTCCCATTTCTATTTGTTGAAGTCAAATATTTCGCTGTAATGTGTAGAAAACTCCCCCATCTTAAAATATTGGAAGAAGCGAGTTCTTTTAGAGCTCGTCCATGGAACGTCGGCTAATTAGGGTTTGGGGATGCCTGCGAACACCCCAAGTATGAATGTACAAACTGTCGCCACGTTTTGTAGGCAATTCTAACCGTGCGCCCGTCTTGTGAACATCACCGATACTTCTTCCACCGTATTAAACATAATTATTTACCCACTTTATTCCACACGAGTCAGTTATTTAATATAACCCTTCAACACTGTTGCTAAAATTGTATCCATTATACTGGTTTACTAAAATGTATGGTCCCCTTTAATCGGCATATTGCTTGCATTGAGAGAATCGCCGATTCAATCGAATGATCCCTTGAACTTTAGAAATCCCCTTGAATGAACGATCCATAAAATAACTAGAGAATCCTTTTTAACAAATTTGTCACCGTGACGCTGTTATCGATCGCCGTCAAAACAACAACCTAGATTTCAATACACAAAAACCGATAAAGAAAGACAGTTGGGTTAAAACAGTTATACGGAAACTGGCGGATGGACGAGCGCGTGTAACGAGCAACGCAAGTTGCCCAATTCGATGGCACTTTGTAACCGGTGAAAAACACCGATACTGGCCACTGACCAATAGCAGGATGGAATATTTTATTTAGAAATACACACAGTGGCCCTGGGACGAGTTTTGAGTTATCGGAATACGTCTCCCGGTGTAATACACTGGCCGGGGAGCGAAGAAGAATTTACTGACTGGCCGATAAAACGGCGATACGTCGAACGGCCCGTAGATGGGTACGTGCGACAAGCCGGTAACGGTGAGATCAATGGACCACAGAATTTTTCGAAACGTCGTTAAATCCCCCGTGTCAGCAGGGCTCCGGAATCGATTCTTCGGCTCCGAGTGCCCCACGGCTATTTCTCGTATCGAGGATATCGAGCTCGCCGGCTAGAGTAAGCGACTTAGCCGCCTATAAGCGGTGAAACGCATCGCCGTTCGATTTTCTTTTCAGCTGGCTTTCCGAGATCGTTACCTCGATTTGGATTCTCCCCGGCGATTCCCGTCGTCGATCTGAAACACCTCCCACGGTTGATACATCCCTTTATATATGTACCTTGACCAGGGAAGCTTAAATTTGAAACGGGGAATTTCGATGGCTTGAAATATCGGAGAATTGAAAATTAGAGGCGATGGGTGGGAGTTAGAGTTGCAAGGATTCTGTTGCGACTGGAATAATTCTACTTCGAATGAAAGAAATGTGCTTTGTTGAGGAGTTGTAGGAAATGAAAGCTCTTCTCCTGGATTTATCGTTCGGGGAATTTGGATGATTTGAAATATTAGAAAAATCCAAGATTGGAGGATGAAGACTGAACGCTAAACCTTGAAGTTTAGAAGGATTCTACTTCAAGTGGAAGAATTCTACTGCAACTATACTTATAGTTTCGCAATTTATTTTCATTGAATTATCATTGATGGAATTCCAATGCCTTGAAATGCTAAAAAAATTTGAAAATTGGAAGGTGAATATTACTCTTTAATAGAGAAGAGTGAAATTACCCTTTATTTCGAGTTGATTTCCTTAATTTTGTTAATAAAAACAGAAATTTGAATAAAAATCCGTAGTGTAATTATTACATTGCCTTTATTCGAGATTCAGTGTTTCAAAAAAAGTCATATATTAGAAATAATTTTACAATACAAAACAACAATTTACAATAATTTTCGTGAATCCCTGTGCATCAGCCATCCGAATTCTACGTCAACCGCAAGAGTTCTATTTGCCCGAAACTGTAGCGAAAATGCACCACGCTGTTCCTTTGGATTATCCATTCACAAGGGAAGATCAGCCAAGTATAAACATCGCGGCGGAGTCATATTCTCCCGAATGACGATCATTTGTCGCACGTCGTGCGGAGGGAGGCGAAATAGAGGCGAAGGGTGCAATCTCGCTTGGCAAGCAAGAGGAGCTAATCTACCAACATAAAGTTGCTCCATAGAGTGAGAAGCAGAGGTGCTTTAACGCGTACCGCAAATTATACCCTAACCAGGAGAATCCGAGGGTAGGAGCGGCCAACCAAAGACGGAAGAATACACGAGCGAAAGAGAAGAGGAGCCATGGAAGAGCGGAAGAGGGGAGGTTTGCACGCGACTCTTTCCACGGCAATCTGTAACTTCTCCATTCGACGCTAACAACCAACCAACACGAAGAGAGAGAGAGAGAGAGAAAGAGAAGTACGGAGCTCTTCACGGTCCGACTGCTCGACCTCTAATACCGTCTCCTTCGTCCCTTCACCTTGGCCACCTCCTTCAAGAAAGTACGTTCCTCACCCCGTGTTCCTTTGGCCTCGTTCCGAAGTGCCGTTTCTCGAATAAACAGTCTCGACGGAAAGGGAGTCATGGCTGTGTGTTGGCTAAGTCGTGGTACGAAGGGGTGGAAGCAAGGAAAGGGCGAAAACGACCAAGTCCTTTTCGAGGAGCCATGAGTAACGTGTGGTCTTGGTCTCCGTGGCCGCAGTAGCTTACTCGCTCTACAAACGTTCCTTGATGAGATCGACGTGAGTACCTAGAACTCGGTCTGCTTCTCCAGCAGCAAGACTTCTTGAAAGTGTGGGTCGGTCGAGAGTCGTTCGGCCCTCGGTTAACGAACTAAATTTTCGCGAGACGTTGCCTTTAATGGTTTAAGGAACGCTTGCGGTCGTACCGTGCCACCACCCCCTTATCCGTGCCAATTATTTTCACAAATTACTCGTCGCGATACTCGGGCTTCGGTTAATCATCGACTACTACGGATATGACTCCTTCAATCTTGTTTTCTTTTTGTCGGCGCATATCAGAAATCACGTTCGACGATATCCGCGCGTTCACAGGCACCTGTTGCCAGTGGTTGACTAAGTCCGCGAGAGATGATCTGCTCGGCAACTGTACGTTTGAAATATTAAGATAGGAAGATATGGCCACAGACGAGATATAAGGGTAGACAAACCATCTTATTGGACTTCGTGTCACATGATATGAAATGCCGGTATCTAAAAGAATCAGAATTTTCGTAAGAATATGTTCCTTTTTATTACCCGAAAAGGATCTTGCAATGTTTTTTCTGATATGCAAAATGTAAAAGCAAATAGAAAAACTATAGATTTTAAGCAGTCGAAAAGGTAAAAATGAATATTGTTATAACGTGTCCATTGTTTGTTATGAAGGAAAATGTTTAAAATAAAAATTGCAAGACAACAAGAGGGACATATGGTATCGTAATTCATTTTATGTTACTTTGCCTCTCTATTGAAACATTTTTTTCTGTAAGAAATAATACACTAATTAATTGAAGTGATTATGTTGTGAGATTCACCATGTAAAATTAGTGTTGATGTTCTGCAAACATATTAGATTGGTACATATGCAATGTCGTTTCTCCAAACTTAAAAATTAGGGGATGAACACAGCTCTTCTACTTTTGTAAAATAGTTAATTGTAATAAATCATATTAAAGAAGATGAAATTTACGATAATGTAGATACGTGTGTGTTATATTAACACTATGAAGTACTGGAATGAGTGAAAAATGATGAATAATTGTAATATTTTTGCAATTCCTTATGGAAGTATAAATTTTGGTAAATATACCATAAAGCTATTGAAACCAAGATTTGGAGAAGATTATATAAATAATAAAATAATTCAACATTAATTTGCAAAATTTGAAGCTTATAATTTTTCATCGGACAGTAAATGATAACGAAGATCAGCGAATTATGAACGTGGTGATTTTTATAACTATGCAATAATTAATTGTTGGAAAGAAGTGTATAAAATCATGTAAAAGTTATTTTAGTCAAATACACATATATAATATTTTAAAGAATCTACTTATCCTTGTTGCTGCGAAACAAGGTAACGTTGTTACTTCGAAAAACAACGTTTCATATGCACCAACCTAATTATGTAATTCATTTTAAGCACCTCGTATATCCAATATTCGTTTCTTTAGAATATAGCATAAGAAATTACGCAAATATCATACGTTTCGAATCCGATCGAATCCCGTAAGCTTTCTAATAAATTATAAGTAACTGGAAAGAAGCTTCTCTGAATCGCTATTGAGAAGAATGCTAAGTTGTCGTCAGGTAATTGCTGCTTACGGTAAAAAAGAAAGAATGTATCGACGAAGGGGTCCCCGATACTCTGTGTATCGCGCACCTGTTGCCCCCCTTGGGATCAGGATTTACATTTTAATAGACAGGAGAGTTCGTGAAAGTTCACGGCTCCTTGTCCCGTCTTCGAGTCATTAGGAAAATGGATCCCCTTCGTTCTCTTCCCGGAGAAAGGTAGGATAGGGATGTCGTAAGATGATTCCTCGAGAAGATGGAGCGATGCACGGTTACAAAGATGACACGATCAATCAGCGAAATTAAAGGAAAACGTTGGCCTAATTGAAAAAGTTTTCCGCCTGGATGGAGGATAGACCGAGCTTCCGGGGGTGAGCGGGTAAACAGGAAGTAAATGTTTAACTGGGACGAGAGCGGCAAGGAATTACATTTAAATTAGATTACGGCTGCTGTAAATATTGGAATTCTACTCTAGGTTCGGTTCGGACGAAAATCGTATATACAAAATATGAATAAGCATGGCTACATCCGGCGAATATTACACCGTTCTATCGTCTCGCGACTGAAAACGCCCTTTGCTTCCGGTTAATTTCGTTGATACCCTCCACTTGTTACGCGTTATTCGCGCTGGTCCACGGCAAGAGAGAACGCACGCGCATCTGGAATTTAATTAGCTTAATTAAATCCGAATTCTTGCTGAGCCTTGCGCATTTCCACCGACTGCACACACGCGCGCGCGCGCACACACACACACACACACACACACGTGCAACGAGTCGCTTGACCTAAAATCACGATGAAAGAATGTGTTTGAACTGTGTTAGGCTTGGAGGGCAAAATATGTAGCCCGATTTTACTGCTAGAAGTCGACGTCCGACGCATTCGGAAGTAGGCTTTTTAAAGCGAACCTCGAATGGCGGAAAATACAGCAATTTTTTAAAAAACGCGTTCGGGCAGCCCGGAGGGATTCTAGAAACCAAAAAACGCGCATCGCACTCCTGTTCATCGGATGGCGGCTCTTTTTCCTGAATTTCATCCGCACGTTCGCGAAATTTCAGACGTTTCGTCCAAAACATCAATGCTATAAAATATCACGGCGCGGTGGTGGGAAAAAAAAGATTTCGGAGCATTCGTGGTTGAAAATGGTTTCCATGAAAATGCTAAACCGGAAGAAACAATTTTTTACGGTTCCGCGAAAAATTCCATAAAATATTTTCATCTCAGCAATAAATTGCGAAAAATCGGCGAATAACGTAGCTATTAAAAAAACGTTCGATCGTTAGATTGAGGATGTTTACAGAGATTTATATTTTTGTAAATACAGAGGATGAAATATTGTATGCATCTAGTAATATGCAAGCTGGGTAAAAGTTTATTTCAACCGTTTAACTTCTCAAATATGAAAGCCAGGTAATAAGATAAAAAGGACGGAAAGCGCAACTATTGGTTTTTCTTTTCTACGTCTGACATTTTACATTTTTAGCAATAAAAAAGCGCAACTGCTACTGTTTTCTACAAGAATGTTTCTATTTGCAATATTTATACCGGGCGCATAGTTTTTGCAACGCCATACTTGCTCGTGAAATAGAAATAATATGAAAACGAAACAGTTAAAAGCTGTAACGTTTACCTTACCTTTCATATTTTGCTTTCCTTTCCATTCCTCTTTTTCTAGCGTAACCCGTGCTCCTTTGCATATTTGAATTTGCCATAAATGCATAAATGTACGCAGTCTACTAATCAACTTTCATTAACTTCCCTTTTGATTAAAATTTCATCGCGTTCCTTCGTTTCTTCTCCGTCAATGCAGCATCAAGCGCAAATGGGTTAGAATTACGTGGACTATCTGCGTTCGCGAGCAACAGACAACCGAATCTTGTTCCATTTGACCTGCCCCGGTGGTCTAAGCCGAGAGCAACCCTCCCGAAGGGAGGCTCAATGCAAGGCAAGGGGCGGGTCGCGTTCATGATTCAATCAGCAAAGTTAAAGCGAGCGCGAAATGACGCGGCGTAAACTCACGGCAAGCCCTCTTTTCATCCCCTCGAACGCGTTACTCGGAACGCAACCAACCCCTTCCTTGAATTCCATTCATACGAGCGCAATGCTCGCGTTCCAATGCTTCGATCCAATGCCGAGGGTGTTTTAACGCGTTCCTTTGCACGTGTACTATCGCCGATGTACGTGAAATTTCTCAGAAGCGTTATGCAAATAAGCGACACACCGTAATGAGACAAATTTAAATGTGAAATTTAATTCGTGAATCAGCAGACATTTCATGCAATGATTACAGAAAACATCATAAGGCACATCCTTCTATTTATTTAATTATACAATTTTGGATTAGCTTTTATATCCCATTTCTGTTATGCCAAATCTTTCTAGTAAGTAATATTGGATGCCTCGTAAGTTTTGACGGATTCGATCATAAATGGGTAGATTTTGTTTTGTTGCCTACAACCAGTTATTTAATGAATTGGATTATTTTCGATAACTTTTGCACATTATTTTGATTGCAGTCGAATCATAATAGACTTATAATAATATCATAAAAGACTTATAATTACTTCTTTAAAAAAGGTCACGTGGCTTATCGCTTAACTGTGCTTAAAAAGGAATAAACTGGTATAAACATCCGCAGTATAATAATAATAATCTATAAGAGTTTCGCTACCAATCAAAATATATTGAAAACGAATAGAAGTATCAAATTACTCCTATTGCATAGAGAAAGGTATTATCAGTAAAAATGCAGACGCCCACGGTGTATGAATACATTTTTCAGCCATTGCACATGCGCAAGTGTTGTAAAATAAATGGAAATTCTTACCATCCGAAAAGCAATGCGCCTGGGAAAACTTGCATTCAAGAAAGTAAGACAGAATGCTATTGTATTCGTAGAGTTCGTATTTGACAAAAGAATAATTTCAAGAAATATTTTCTATGGTAACAAGTTTCGTAGAGAAGCGGCCTCGAGTTTGTACGTTGTGTTTCGAACCCGTTTAATGGGTTTTTGAACTCCGCGAACAACGACGAAGGATCGCTAAAGGCACGGGGCTAACGATATTTCTCGGTTACTTTGGCTATATTTTCACAAAAAATATCTCGCCGTTGAGGATCGCTTAAAGACGCAATTTAATCGGGAACTTTACATTCCATTACGCCGAAGAAAAAGTGCCGTATCGCCGGAAGTACGTTCCTCTCTGGTCCGCGCTTCACCTCTTCCTCGTCTGCAGCTCGAATCGCTTTTTAAAAAGCTTCCTGTCCGTCCCGGAGAGACTGCTCCGAGGAAAGTTCCCCTTTGAAGCAGATCCCGTCCAACTTTCATCGCAATGAAACGGGACCGGTCTAGTCATCGGTAAATATTATCATTCGACCGAGCTGCTAACCGGAGAAAATGCGATTTCTCCTCTGCCTCTAAACGCTCAAATTTTCGACCACTCAAAAACAACGACCATCGGAACCGGTTTCTCTGGACGAGGAATTTTATTTCTTCGCGCGAAACGAAGTTTCAACTCTCCACGTCCATCGACCACAACGCGTTCAATCGCTCTCTTTCTCTGTGGGAGTATAAAAGCTCGCAAGGAACGGAAGAAGCATCGAGGAAAGAGAAAAAGGAACGACCACGCGACGCGATGCGACGAAAACCGCAACGACCGAGAAAATACGCGTATTTGCTACTCTGGTTGTTTCTTTCCACGACACAATATGTGTGGGTCACTTCGGAGGAATTTTCCGCAGAATAATGTTTCGCGACGCATTTTGCGGTCCGAGACCGCGTAACTTTGTCAAGCAAATATTTAACGCAATCTGACGCAAGTATGAAACAATCCCCACTGAAACAGCGTCCGACTGCGGTCCAAAGGATTCTACAACATTCTGCGTTTCGATGCATCGGTAACTTTTGCAGGCTTTAACCCTTTCCATTACGGTCCCAATAATCGGTAGATGTTAACAAAGACAGTTCTTAACCTGTTACAGAGAAGTACGTTTATATTGTTTGTTATTTTAGGAAATAATAATCGAAGGGTATTTGTAATGGTGAAGTTAACAACTATTTATTGAATACAGACTAACTAATACTAAACACCGCACGATGTGCTACGCTATTCTCTCTTGCTACGACTTTTCACGCCCAAACTCTCTCCTAGACTACCTTCACGCGTCGCATTCATCCCTTTAGACCCTTGCACACGCATTCACACACTCTCACACTTCGGGGACGACCACCCGCACTTTCACTCAAATCTGGAAAACACACGCAGGCACGTAGACCCTTTCCGCAGGGTCCCAGACATCTCACTCCGCACATCGTTCATTGGTGCCAGGCATACTTCATACATTCACACGCGCACTCGCCATCCCACATTATAAAATTGAATTTTTTTTATAAAAGTGTGTTGAATTATAGTAAAACAATCTTGCTCTGTTTTACACTAGTTTTACATTAAATAAATTTAAATTAAGGTCCCAAATTGGGATATAATTACTCGGCAGTGTAAGAAATGTCTTCTTACATTATATATTCTACACGGTTTTGAAATATATCATACTGTACAAGATTATTAATAAATATGTTTAATACGTTTAATATGTTTAAAATTCGCTTAGACATAATTTCACGTAACAGCTGGATGCCAATTGTTCTGGACAGGTTCATCACGAATATGGTTTAATTAATTTTTAACGCAAGAGGTTAATAAAACGTAATCTGATTATGAAGGGATTAAAACCTCTGAAAATTACCAACGTACCGAAACAGAGATTTGCAAGTTGCTTTGAACCACAATTGGATCCCGTTTAGTAAATTGTTATCCCATTTTCGAGGATTCAAATTAAACATAAGCGTTTCATTAATCTCAAAAGAATTAGGTGAATCGAATGAAAGGACCACGAAAAAAATGTCCATAATATTTATTACAACATTCAGAGAAGATAATACACATTATAAAATCTTGTAACAATTTCAAGGTTTCCACGCGTAGAATAAAACGAAAGGAATAGAAGAAGGAAAAGAAAACACTACGACGATTTTACGATGAATATCTCTATACAGTGTTCACGAATTACCACGACCATCGACTCATCTGCTTATCTCGAGAAAGACGAGAGAATCACGACGCGTTTATCGTCTCCACTGTATCTTTATGAGCCGATTCCGCGTTTCTCATACTGCTTGGGCGCCCATGCGAGAATCCGCGACGTTGAAGAAGACCGAAACCAGCGAAGAGAAAACTAAACCAACAGAAGCGAACATCCAGTTCTGTTTAATCCACCGACGTTAGACGCGATCGATCTTCGTCGCTCTCGTGGCTGTGCCGCTCGATCGTCTTTCTCCTTTAACCGGTACTCGTCCCTGACGAGTATTCGTTGAATTCGAGTATAGGTGGGTTTCTAGGGACTGTTACCACCAGCTGTGAACGCAGCTACAACTGATGCAACCGCCTCCTCGTCGCAGTAATGCCTCGTCTTCGTTGTTTCCTTCGTCGTTGTTGAGAGTCGAAGCCAGTTGACGCAGTCGGTGACTCGGCCACCTGGGAAATACCGAGTAATGCCCGCAAAGCTGGTTTCGTCTCCCCCTTTCTCCTGTTTTCTCTTTCTTCTTCTTCTTCTTCTTTCTTCCCGGTTTTTCTGGGTTCTTCTCAAGGTTGCCTTTTTCTAGCTTTTAGTTGGTCGGTCCTTTTCACGAGTAGAGAAGTCTTAGAGCGAGAAGTCTTCCAAAGGGAAGAGGCATCCGCGAAAATTGCCCAGACTTCCGCATCTGGAGCTCTGTAATCAGAATTACGAACACGCGCCTCCTCCAGACGCTGATGATTTAATTTATCCACTGGCAGTTGAGATAAAATGGCTCGGTGATTGGCTATTGTCGAAATACCACGTCGAAATTCGCCTCGAGGATCGATCGTCCTTTTTATCTCGAGCAAAGTCCTATTATACCGTGCGTATCATAAGTATAGGTACTTTATCCTGTTCCCATTTTATCTTACGTTTTATGAATCTCAGATCATGTTCTCACCTCATAGATTCCTCGCTTGCTACTCTAATTGTCTTGGAATTTTTAATTGTACTATTTTAATTTGTCTTCTTCCATGAATTTTGATTTTGCGCTTTTCTCAGCTTTTTATTCAATGCTGACAAAGGAAGGATTGTATTGATTACTCTGTATGCAATGTATAGAAGGGCCGAAAAAGCGACTATCAAAAGTAGAGCGACGTCAATGAGATTGCGTTGATACCACGCCATGTTTGCGGCTTGGCTCCTCAGGTATGGTACACCATTACCCCGACCCACGTACTCCGTCCACCATACTGCCGTTTCTAATGGACTGGCGGGCCGATCTTGGAAAGCTTTTGCGAGTTTCTTGGAGTTCTCGCGATAGCTGTAACAGAAAGCCAACGCGATATTAAATAAATAGAAGAGTAAAACAGATAATGCTTGACCAAGTAAATCTGAAAGCTTCCAAGCGCGTTATTAACTCTATACAACGCCGTGAGACTTAAAAGTTTCTCCACAAGTCTGTATTTTGTAAAGCTACTTTATTTTGCTATTATTTCATTGGGATGTAACATATATTCGTCTTAATTCCTTTGGCATGTTCAAAATTGTGTATTTATAAATTCAAAAGTGAGTTTAATTAACTATGTGTATACCATTTTGATCCATCGCCTTCTTCCAATATTTTCATAGCTGAGTATGTTGACGGAATATATGTTACAACCCAATACTGTTATATTTCATATTACACATATTTTATTATTATATTCCGTAAGAATTGAATTGAGAAAGTCGACCTAATTCAAACCAGAGATGGGCAAAATTTTATTCGGATAATGGATGCCGGACACAAATCAGGACTAACTTTTTTTCGTCATCAATGAATAAGAGTTTATCCAAATAAGGAATTATTCGAATAAAAGGTTATTTAACAGTACCGAACGTAGAAAAATTGTTCAAATTTTATTCTTGAAACCTCGTCATGTTGGTTTTTATACTTAACTTTAGCTCAAATGTTAAATAAACAATTGTGTTGCCTTCGGGTAAATTTATTCGAATAAATAGAGAATAATTTATTTGACGAAACGATTCGAATAATGCCTAACTCTGACCCCAACCTAATCCAATTTATCATTATATTTTTATGATAATAAAGAAGAAAAAAGTAGTAGAAAAATTCTATCCACTATTTCGCGCCATTTGAATCCTAACAACTCTCTAAAGTTTCAATTTTCCTCGCTCAAGCTACAATATCGCAAATTTCATCTCCTAAATTGACATCAGCTTTCAGATTACATGTTAATTAATGCGTAATATGGCAAAGGGTGTGTCAGAAGGAAAGCCACCGAAGTGATGACCCGATTGCATCGCATTGCACAGCGAAACGACCTCCCCTATACATTCCCTTGCTCGCGTTTCCATTTACCACCCCAGCAAGTTATCGGTGACGTGGAACGTTGGCTGTTTTTTCTAGCCTCAACTTTAACAACCATGCCCGATACAATAGCCAGGGAACCGATGAATAATTCATGAAATATACCGATCGATCCGGTACTCGATATCGCGGCGAACGGAAAAAGATGCCGCGTGATACTTTATAAATATCTCCGAGAGCTTTTAACGGTGCGCTTATCGTTCACCCGGAAACAACCTTCATCTCTGTATCGATGACAACCCGGTCGAACGATTTCACCGACGAAAACATCGTAGTTGATCGAGTCGAAACGCGTGTCTCGACTTCACCCGGTCCAGTCTGCGCGTACCGGCTTCGACATCCCGGAAAGAGGAAAGGAGAAACGTCGGCAGACGCAGAAAAAAGACGAGAGAAAAAAAAATACAGCGATGGAGTAAACGAGGGACAAAGAGGAATAACAGAGAGACCGAAGGATAGACGAAATGGATTGAAGAGAGGGAGGGTGCATTCGCAACCAGCCTCGACGACCCGGAGCACACAATTTACCAATCGGTACTCTCCATTATTCGTGTTTACAGCTGCAGGCCGCGAATCAACCTGGTCCCCCTGTTATTTGCCTCGGTCAAATTCAGTCGCAGCCCTGCGGTGGTTTTGAATTAACCATCAATTTTAAGCGCGTTCGACGTCCCTTCCGTCAACGCTGCGCCCGCTACACCATCGGGGACAGGCCACGATGTTTCGGAGGGTGTCGGACAGACGTTGCGCCAAGGGAATTAATTTATTGCTGGCGGAGCCCCGGTATTCGTTGGATTGGAAGCGAATCGAAATACAGGCGACAAGCTGGAAAAAGGATGCAGACTGGAGACACAAGAGCGTGTTACACGCCGTTTAATTCGACAGGAACACGATAATCGGCGATCGATGATTTGCTGGCGGCTTAGCGCCACTTCACCATGAATACAATGTCTCGTGATACCGTCGTTGATGGTTAAAAATATATCTCGAACAATATTCGAGAGCTCGAAGCTGATTATAAGAGATATTATCGTTTCCGTTGTATTGCGTTTAGAGAAAAGATACAGCTATTTGGTATAAAAATGACAAACTGGGTAAATGGAATTAAAATATGCTCCTTTCTGTCTTCTCATTAGTTTGTTGCATATGAAATCAACGATTTTATGGTCTGTTTAACGAGAGCGTAGACAAGATATTTTCGTGAAAATTAATCTATTGCTTTAAAAATTAATGTACCTTTTAAAAGTATGTATAAAATAACGTGATACGTTAATTTAATAATGAGTCTATAGTGCAACATCGTTGAATATAACTTAATATAATTTCTACTTCCTAATCTGAAATCAAATTAATCAATATTTTTTAACGTTGTTAATACTTCTTGAATCAAATATTTCTTAGAAGATAATGAAACAATTAATAGCAGGCATCTTTAAATGTTCTTGCGAAATAACAAAATATGTTTGTTAGTAATTAGCCTATGATCTTTGCCCAATACTGTATGTACATAAGTATTTTGCTACATTTATTCAGGTCATTGTTCGCTTTTCAAAATACAACGTAGAAACAGTAGAAATAATATTAAGAATTCTAAAATAAACTCGTACTGGCGGAGATTACTTATGTTTACATTATCACCGTTTTTTTGTATTTTATAAAATGCATTTCATAGATATCTCGGACACGCTTTTGTTATACAAACTGTATATAAAAATTTACCGAATGGAATATGGAACAACACTATGTTACCACGCAACGTAGGATCTTTATATCTGTTGGAGACATACTGTACAATAAATTGATACTGAAGTATCAATTTCAGACGTATGCATATTAATATTAGGTGTACTAATGAATATATCCACATTTTGATTTAATTTAGCATTTATTTTTAACAAGATTAAATATCTACTCTGTTTTAAATATAGTTGTTATCGTTCTACAATAATTTGTTGCATTTGTCGGACAAGCTGTGAATCCGTACTTGAAGGAAAATATGATCCTTTGTTAAAATAAATTTGTCGATCCACTACAAGATAATGGATTACCTATTGGTACACCTAATATTATCAGACAGGTCTTAGTCCCATCGCTACCACCTATAGTCCAGATCGAAAATTCAATGCAGCATGACTAGAATCACCCCCGGTAACGAAAGGGTTAATATTGCCGTCAATTGCATTTAATCCATCGTGTAATTGATGGTAGATTGCAAGGATGCGGGAATGCATGGAAGCGGTCGGATGGCGCGTTATCGGAAAGGGGGCGAAATTATTTAGCCAGGCAAAGTCTGAAGGCAGATGTCGCGAAAGTTACAGCGAGAAACCATTTCTATCCCCATTTCTGAAGCCGACTCATATCTCCGGGGGATCATAATTCCCGCGATATCTCGGATCGTTGTCGCTCGGGCTCCAGCTCTCCGGTCCCGACACGTTACGAACTTACTTTCCGACTTGTAACGTTATCGCAGGGACACGGGGAGGCCTGTGCTCGCTTCGTTCAACCCTGCTACGACTTCCACGACCCGAAAACTCGTGCACCCGCAACTCATTCACACGAACCACCCCCGTCGGTTGAATTACTCGGTTAGAGGATTCTAATTGCGAACGGAGAAAGAAAGATGTTCCGCTGTGTTCTACCGGCGAACGCGTTACACCTCCGGCAGAATTACTTTGCTTCCACCATCCATGCTTGAAATTCGAGGTTGGGCAGAATTTGAGAGTTCGCAGGAATCAGATACGATTGTTTCCTGTGAGCACGTGTTGATTACCTCTAGGCCGAGATAAGCTAACGTATAACAATGGGCTAATAACGGTATGCTAACAAAATACCGTTGCAAAGTAGAATTATGTAATTGGACAATTATTGGGTTAGTAAACACGGGCATACAAATGTAAACTCGTTCGTATGTATCTTCCAATAACTTGTGTAATTTTATATAGAATACATAAATAAATAGACTTAATTTATAATTTGTATTCACTTCTTTCATATCAGAAGAACACATCCAATTGATTTATAAACAGAAGCAAAAAAAGAGTTTATGGACCAATTTTGTTAACGTGATTGGACTGTCAAGGGCTTAACCATAGAATGAAAATATTCGCCATTTTTATGGTTACCAAACGTTACAACGATTATTACTAAACTGCGAATTTTTATACGTTTATAGAACATTTACATCTGTAAAAGGGCACAAAATGCATGTGGTATGCAAAAATATACAAAATGTAGAAAGTGAAGTGTATTTTAAAATACTTAGGGGGTAAAACAAATCCTTGCTTAGTTCTACCTCTTTCATTGTGTTATTAAAACTATGAAATTGCATAATGGTCCGTAGTCTAATTATTATAATGTAATTAATTATTTTGTTATAAACGAATATTTGAATGTAGCTTGCGATAGATACGTTTTATTAATTAAAAGTTAAGTGCAAAGTCAGAAATAAAGTTCGTAGTATTATGACACAAAGAAAGAAGATTCGGAAAGTGGAGAACTTATTATTGAATAAAGTTTGTGTTCTAGGGTTAGTGCAATTTAATTTCTACAGTTTCCTTAAAAGCAACATAGCTGAATATGAACTTTCCGTTCAACCCAATATTTCACAGCATAATTTACACATTCATCAATAATTTCTATAATTTTTAATAAAATGCCTCGTACAATTTTGCGTTGCTACTAAATTGATGTATACGAAATATCACTCTTTCTCAAAATAAAAATATTAAACACAAGTAAATTCTTCAAAACACTATAAACATATTGCGTTAAAAAAATGTATGCATGCTTCTATACACTCTTTCGATCAATTAACTGGTTTCATTGTTACTTACTGTCCAGTGAATAATTTAATTATCAGTCTTAAGTTTTGCAAATCAATGTTAAACTATTCTACTATTCATATAATTTTCTCCAAATCCTAGTTTTAATGACTTTCATGATATATTTGCAAAATTTAGACTTTCATAAAGAATTGCTTTAAACCTTTTGACTATTCATAATGTGGAACACCGTAGTAGCATTCATAATTTTATTATAATACACGCGTATCCACACTACAACTAATTTCTTCTTCTTTAATGTGCTTAACAACAATTAACGACTTTACATAATAAAAAGGATAGTATCCATCAGTTAATCTCATACCTCGATAAAAATCAACCTAATACTTTAACGTGTATGAATAAGTGTACGCAAAACAACAGTTTAGTAGCTTTAACAGTTCTCCTTTAACATAATCCCAAAAATGACATTGAAAAATGGTGTTACGGTGAAATACCCCCTTAATCTAGTAGAAGATAAAAAATAATAGTCTGTTACTAGCAGTATGCGTTGCATTCTAATTAACCGTGAATAAACCTGTGGACGGATAGAAGAAAAACGGGTGGTGGTTCATTCGGTCCCAGGTTTAGTAACGAATTCACGATGTGATTAGGTGCGAAAGCAACATGAAACAGGAGTTGCTCGGCCACGGCTAAAAATTCATTGTTAGCGAGGAACGCGAAAGGTGCGGAGGCACATAATAAACGAGACTTTCGGTTATCGAGATCTCGCCGCGGTCCTCCGCCAGTTGCAAATTCCCCGGAAACGAGTTTCGAATTTACCACAGCGTCGCGCGTCGCTGAATATGCAGCAAAGCACGCGCAATTATAATATTCGTCGACTTGCGTGCTCGCTAGGAAAAGAGAGAAAGAAGAGAGGGAGGGAGAGTTTCTCGAGGGAAAGTAATTTCCTCGGCGAGATTTTTCAAAGTTGCTCGGTGGACGCGTTATATCGGACGTCTCGGGCGAAATTTGAGGCAGTCCGCACGAGTCCGCGCGGAAAGTAATCTTCGTCCCCTCGTAATTCCTTCGAAGTTACTTTACGATTTCCCGGCTCGTTGTCGCCTACCACCATTCTGCTACCACCACCAGTTCCCTGACACCTTACCAACTTACTTTCCGACTTGTAACGTTATCGCGGCGAACCGAGAAGCTTCTCCTTCTCGCGCGGCCAATTAGCCGGCGTAACCGAACTCGCGCACGTATCTTCCGACGCATTATTCAGGATTTTCCCGTCTTCTAAATTATAAACCATAAATTTTGGATCTTGTGTTACAAATCGCCACGCAATTACGCTATGGAGTCTCCCTGCATGCCTGTTAACACTTCCCGGCTCGAATTGCAGCAGGCAAAGATGGCGGTGAAGTTTTGTATGCTTGTAATGTCGCATTTTAACCATTCTATTGTTATCGACGAACATAAGCGCTGGAAAAATTCATCATGATACGCTGTTGACGCTTTCTTGTGATTAACTTCGTAACCCTTCCGCTACGAAGAACGCGTGTCGATGGTTTAATGCACGCATGTTGTGTGTACACCTTTGATCAAATTTGGGTCATGATATGCACCAAATAGACCTTGATCGTCTCTTATCTTGTATATATATATCATATATACTTATCTATTTTGTAAAATTCGTTAAAATAGAAATTCTATTTATCGTATGCCCTTGCATTATGTCCGTGAGGACATGAAAAAGACAAGTAGGACATGTGTTGTTGCTATTAAAATCTAAACGCTAAAATTTATTACTTCATTTCCTTCATATCAGTTTGAACACCAAATTTTACATTCATTTTTGTTACCAATAAATTTAAATGTCAAAGTTTGGTTTTGTTAATACTATGTAGGTTTAAAAATGCCAGTTTGAGCTAGATTTTGTTAATAATTCGTTTGATAAGCTAATCGTTCGAATTAAGTTCCGTTTAGGTTTGGATTAGATTTGGGTTACGTTCGAACAAAAGGTTTCTAGTATGCTTCGCAACAAAGGAGAAAAAAGAAGAGTGATAGAGATTATGAATATGGAAACAATTAATAAATCATTGTTTTAAACTACCAATGGGAATACCAGTTAACGATTCTAAAAGCATCATACTTATTTAGATATTATTTGAATTAGAACTTTTGTCTCTTTATTCATTGAACGACCCTCGTATTTTATTCACGAATGGTAGGTATAAAGTGTTAAATTTGCTGCTATTTTGTTTCTTAAAATATCATCCCCTGTGAACGTGGTAAAACTGCCACGCAAGGAATTTTTGCAGGAATTCCTGGTCGAATCACGAGATATTGATGTAGCGAATTAAAGAGAAATTCCAGACGATTGCGTGGCGCAAAGGTAGACGGGACTGGCGAATAATCGACGCGTCATGCCGGCCGCGAAACAGGATACAGCTGTAACACGGACCGCGAAACGGTTAACAAACAACCGCTGAAACGATCCGCGTGCATGGCCCAGGGCAGAACAACTAATTGGGCCAGCAGTAGAAAAGTCCGACACCGGGTATGTTTCATTTGCACCTGACACAAACAACGTTTAAATCCTCAATTACAGTCGCTGGCGCGTTACGCGGACAGGATATCCGTTTGACATACGTGGCCGTTAATTTTCGAACGCGCGGTTTCTGCGAATGGGCGCAGCCGCCGGTTCGAATAAATCTTCCACTAGATCGTTTCCGTAAAAATACACTTTCTTAGACTGGTTAATGCCTGGTTAAACTGAACGATTAAAGGGAATTACCAGACGTGTAATTAAAAAGAAAATGGTTTGGAACATGAAAACACATAGCGGGATATATACATCCTATTCATTTTCTTGCTACTTAAATTCACCGTTACACTGACCAAATTCGTTCGTTTGCAAATCAAATTCAGCTTCTTTAATGATGAACTTCATTAACCCATTAAGGACCAAAGCATTTTCACGCAGCGCTTCATTTGCAATTTCTTTTCTAGCCAATTTATATCCCTGATTTCCATTTTTTATCAATGCATTTGTGTAATAAGTTTTTTCATTATTATTTCTTCCTTCAGATATGTTGTAGAATTTTATAAGGTTTGTGAAAACTATAAATAAAATGTTGTGTTAACGCAACGTTGGTCCTTAATGAGTTATGAATTTTTTTAAAAAATTAAATTCTGTACAAGAAATATATTTTGGCTGATCCTTCAACCCATGAACATTTGGTGGGTATTATTAATCATTCTGTTGCAGCTATTACCGCCACGGATTATCATAATTATTATATGAATATGTATATGAAATTAAAATGAAATTATATATGTATATTAAAATACTGTTAAATAAGTATTTTATGGTCATTGTTACATGCAATCAAATTTTCGACTTCGGAGCGAAATTTGTATTGGATTTTATTTTTTATTACAATAGTTCAAGAAAACAAGTTTGTAGAAGTACTTGATTTGATAAAAGGTGAACATGATCTACAAAAGAAAGAATTTGGAGTACGAAACCTGCAAAAATTGGACAGACATTTGCTAAAAGCATTACGTATATGCAAATTAATCCGGTACTTTTTCATAAAATTCAATATGCATTTACGGAAAATCAAATACAATTTTGGTGCTGAAAATAATTTTAACCATACAATCTTCATCGTACGCGCCTTTTTCCATTTCATTTCATATTATTTTTTAATTCCATTTTAATGAAAAGAGTGACACAATTTCGAGTCAATAAAATCTTCGGAACCTTAAAGATAAAGGCACCAAATTAATTTGTACACCTAATAAACTGAACATAATAAGATACTGAATGCAAAATCTTTTCCACGTGCTTTTGTTTTTAAACATGAAGTAGAGGATGCAGTATAAATGTCTTACGGTGTTCCATTATTCCAAATACGTTTCTGTTACTCATAGAAAACGTTTGTACCTTTATCAACAAAAATTGTTATTTATAATTTAATCAAATATAAAATTCAATTAGAGAAGGTATCTGAGAAATTTAGCGAGCCACCATAGTTATACTCGAGGTCTTGCACATTTCTGTCATCCAATGTCCGACTTCAAAGGGTTAAATGTTATAAAAAGCATAGAAGTTTCGCAGACGTAAGTTAATAAACGCGTCAAAGGCCCGGTTATAATTACAGAAAAAATCAATAAAGGGACCAGGGTCGGATATAAAAGGCAGGAAGATCACATGCTCGCTTAGACGCGTACTTATCGAGGCGCGTAGGAGACCGGAAGGAGAAAGAACAAGTAGAACCTCCGGTGAAATGGCCCGCAGGCCCCGAGCTCCGATCCAATTAGATTTTTAATAAAAGTTTACCCATCCCGCTGCTCTGTCCCGCGAGTCACGTACCGGTTTGCGTCCCTATGGGCTGAGAAAAAGATTAACTGGTTCCCAGGGTAACCAACCTTTTGACACTGAGCCACCGGATGCTCCGCAGTGGCGTAGGGGCTGCTAAATCTCCGCCCCTTTGTTTGAAAATGGTAGAATCCTAATTTGTAAAAAAATTCCTAATTTGCAGGGGAAGGAAAAACGTTGCTTTTTTCCTATTACGGGGCTTATTCTATTATGCACGTTTCATTAAGCACTAAAACGAATGCAAATATTTGGATGATCCTATTACTCGCGTTGAACCTATTTGTGTTACGCCGAAGTAACTTAGTGACCGATCTAACTATGATTGCTGACCAATCACAGTGTAACGAATATTCGCGTTCGCTGTAATCCAAACATTCTGCCCCTACTCCTTCTAATTATCCAGGTAATTGGTTATCGATTTACATTATAATTACATTATCGTAGCATTAATAACCTGGCCGTTTTACGCGATCCGTGGATATCCGAAAAGCTGAAAACAGGAGGTAAAAACGATGGAAAAAATTCACGTTCACAGTAAATAATTGCTCGATGAGAAATAAATATGATTACATGGAACTGGTCCACGATATTTCCGTAATTTTGTGAATCAGAACCGTTCAATCCAGCTCTCCATTTAAAGCCGCCATACTCAACCTACGACTCTCAGAACTTTTATGTGCCGCTCGAAATACTCGTGTTCATTATTTGGTAGATACCTTTTTAATTTAAGGGCAGATTTAACGCTAATTTAAGAACAGATTTCAGGATTTGCGAAATATCGAGAATTATCTGATGCTTGTAGAAAATCTCTGACACTTTTAAAAATAGCAACCATAACGCAACTAGCAGCATTGAGATACGATTATGGAAATAACGAATTTATAGACTTTAAAAACGACACGTATGTACGAATATAAGTTATTTTTCGATAAAAATGAGAAGAAGAAAGAGATACAGTAAATTTTAGAAATCAGTAACTGAAAAATACATGGCAATACAAAAATGTGCCCGCATTAAACCCATGTTACGAATTACGAGTGTTGATATTTTGGAAATCAGAAAAGGAAAATACAATAACATTGAAAAGAGTTCTCAATGACTTGAATCAAATTTCTAAAGTGATCTGGACTTCTAAAACGATCAAGACTTTCAAAACTTCCAAGATTATTATGAGTTTCAGGACACTCCAGACTTCCAAAAGTTTTAAGCTTCGTATCGTGTTCGAAGTAATTCCAATTTATCGCTTCATACACAATATCCATTTGAAGCATTTCGAATCCCATCATTAGCTGTAGGCTTCGAATCGTATTTGAAGTGCTTCGAATTTATCGCCTGATACACGATCTCCTTTCGAAGCGATTCGAAGCGTTCCAAATCCCATCGCTCAGTACTTATAGCTGATTTAAAGCAAACGAGCGATGCAGCGTACAGTTCTCAGAGATTTTAAGTAAATAAGGGCAGCAAGAAAGAGTTTGACCAGCGGCGATTCCGGAAACTGGAAGAAGGAATGGGTGGAAGACGCGCGTTCGGGGCTATTACTCTTCTAAATAAGTATTTCGAGTTCGAAAGGTGGGCGGGACCGTTGGCAAGCAGCGTAGATGCATAAAGTTGTGCCTGTCTGTGGCAACGATTCTAAATTATCGCGTACAGGCGAGGCGGAGACGTAAAATCTACGTATTCATAGTTGCTCGCCGTGCTGCTACCGAAATTCCTTGGCAGATTTCGAGCAATAAGAACGGAAAAATACTCAGGCGAAATGTGCATCGGAGAAAATATACGAGTTGTTGGCTGGGAATAATCTCCTGCAGAGAGAGAGAGAGAGAGAGAGAGAGAGAGAGAGAGAGAGAAAGAGAACGAGTGAATAACGCAGCATCACCGATTTTATTGCCACCGTCAATTAATCAGATCTCTACGAAAACGTTTCATATTAATTTTGTAGGGAATGGCAGGGGCATACATATTGTCAAATTTTTAGAGAGCGGCAATTTACGCGACACGGAAATTGCTCGCTTCCCGATATTTCCATTTCCAATGATATTTATGCTTCCGCCGTGACTGCAACGAACACACAAAACTCTTCATCCAAAGCTGTTCACTCAGTCGAACTTTAAATCGAATTAATGATACAGTGGAGCCACCCGCTACACCCGAATTGCCTAATATATGAGCATTCTATTGTCGGAATTTGCTATTGTGCGAACAAAGTACAAGCAACAGATGCGTTTTCCTCTCTTGCAAATACAGTCAGTCACGAAATTCTACGTAGGCATTCTACAATAGGCCACAAAAGTGACACAATTGAAAAAAGTATTAAATTGTTGCGTAATAAATGTCGCTTTTCGATGAGCTCCTCATTCCATTCGAATTCTTAACTCTTTAACCATTAACTTTTTTAATATAACAGGAACCCAATACACTTTTCCGACTCTTGTGAGAATTTAGTTGGTGTGTTAGATATTTCAAAAAGGAGAAATTTGCTTTTATTTCGAAGAAATGAAAATTTCATCTGGTGGAAATAAAATTGTAGAAACTTAAACCATAACTTTTGGTCAAATTTACGCGTGCCATCAGAAACTTTGAATATGTAAAATGATACAGAATGCAAATGGTATTAAGAATATAGAAACTATTAAAGAATGAAATACAAATTATAATATTTAGAGAATGAAACAACCCCCTATTTGGATCTCCTTCGTTCAACTTCACTTGTGAAATTCTCAATTTGCATAAGGATCCGCAGTCTATTCATAACTAACTGCATATTGCACTCATTAAAGGGGAATACGGAAGAGGGTTTCCCAAAGTCATTAAAGTAAGTAGAAGCCCTGTTCGACTATTTGCTAGCTGTGATATAAAAATGACAGGCAAGCAAGGTCGATTTTAATAACCGGCAACTCGCTTAATGTACGTCGTCTTTCGATTTCGCTGATTCCGTCGATTTACGACTCCTCCCCAGAGTCCCGGACCATATCTACCTTTATAAAATCAAACTTGCCACGTCGTCGATCGATTGAAATTCACTCCGTCATCGCTAACTTACCTTGATTAAAGCGAACCAGAAGCTTCTCCTTTTTATCCGTTCCCTATCGACCTCGGCGAACCCTCGCTACATCATCGTAATAATATCGCGCGGGAGCAGCGTATCATCCGATCGCCGCGAGAACCGATAATTTCTCGTTTCGCGCTTCTCCATGACAGCGATCCGATTTCGATACAGCGTACTGTAGCTTGAAGAATGTGCCTCGTGAAAATGAAACACCCTCTACACTGTATATTCCTGTGCTCACAGAGAAACTTCAGCATCTAAGGATATATACGTGCAGAGATACGAGTCGGTATGTGTGCGTGTGTATATATAAAACCCTGATCTCGTTCCCCAGAGGCTTCTCCTTCGGGTGCTAGACGGTGGTTGGGAAAATCCAATCGCTTCCCGACGATATACGTCTTTGTAACTCGATAAGTCGCCCGGGTAATACCCGGAGAGGGGGTCTGTCTAGGGAAGAAAATTTCGACGTCCGGCAGAAACGACAGAGAGTGTAGGATGAATGATAAAACCGGATCAAAATCCTGAAATCCCTCCCTCGGATATTCGCATGCGTTTGCGTTTGCAACATCCGACGCAGTGATTTGACACGTTCCTCTCGATTGTTTTTGCCTAAAACTTGGCAAATATTATGAAACTATAACACACGGTAGATGAACGTGAAAATATTCTACGATAACAAAAAAAATCATGGTTTTACATAGATAAGGGTTGATACACTTCATATCGAATTGTTCTCTTTTTTGGGTTCAGATTTAACGTTACGTCGATTATAGAAATGTTAACCCTTAGAGATAGAAATACTGTGAAGATGTCATATTCTTTATACTGAGTTTTTCCCGTTTTTTGGTTTGGATTTAACGTTACATCGATTATAGAAATGTTAACCCTTAGAGATAGAAATACTGTGAAGATGTTACACTGCGCAACTACTAACTCTTTTAGTGTTGATTAAAACGGCGATGCGCTGCAGTTAAAAACGATTCTAAGTAGCATAAAACTTACAAAAAGGGTTTATAAATTCTATACGTTTTCATTATAAAATTGAACAATTCTGAAACTCGTCTCTTAGCACTTTTGCGTAAAGACTTGTCACGAATTGGATTTCTGCTGTTTTGGAATTCACGACTCCAATTGTTAAGTCAGCAACGATTCATGGACAACAAATACTGCTCAGTTTCTAACACTTTGCAGGTCAGTTATTTCAAACCAAAACTATCCCGTACACCCGACTATTTTTCCGCAATTGAACATAAAATGAAAACATTAAATAAACTTTAATATACTTTACTTAGTAGTGGAATATTTTCTCGCTAATTATTATTTTTTTTAAACGTTAGATGTACATCAAATAATTCACGATTTTTGCATACAACTTAATAGTGAAAGGGTTAATTAAAAAGCTGAAATGTTAACGCAATGCGAGCACTGCCATAATTCATTGACAGAAGTGCATTGAAAACTCCGACATTAATTTCCATTAATAAAATTAAGTTCTGATCGCGTTATTGGATTTTCAACTTCTGTTTATGAACCCATCATTTCACGCGCAATGATCTAATATCATGACACGCGTTTTGAAAAGAAAAGTTGCTCATCTGACGCACCGTCGGGGCCAAGTACAGTTTAATTCCACTCAATTCTCAGGATCGTACTCCTAGTGTACGCGAAACGGTGGAGAATACGGATTTCAGCGAAGCGTGTTCATTCAGTGAAGTAAATCCTGTTTGGTTGGAGGACGAGAGAGTAGGAAACTCGCGAGAGAATTGAATTCGTCTACGAAGTTTCGATTATTATAAGATCAAAGGGGTCTGTTAAGATTACTCGTGTATATGGCGCTTAATAAGTTGGTCGAATGCTAAAGCGCGAGAAACAAAACGGAAGACGATATTTAACGAACAGCAAAAGGAAAGGGTCTCTAAACGAAAGAGAAACTTACAGGCGAAACAAGATCAAAGTCTTAGCATGCTTGGAAATTTTCGATACGTTTGTAACATCGGCAAAGAAGAAGTTTTAGCCTTAATTGAGAGACTCGGATTCTTTCTAAGTCGTCTTCTGTAACAATGTAAGAACCTATTCATGGTTTTTTTCACAAAGGAAAATTATAAGATACTTAAATTCGCTCTCTTCGGACCCTTTTTGGCCTTAATGCACGAAAGATTGACGATTCTCTTTTGGTTACCAATTATTAAAAGAACAATTATCAAAGGATTAAGTCAAAGATGACACGTGGACGACTAAAACTACTTAAATTATGGTGTCAAACATGGCTCCCGTTGATTATAAAATGCGGCTCTCGCCATTGGCTCCAGCGAAACTTGATATTATTAGGTATCGAAGAAATTTCGTCTTCAAATCGAATTTTTATACTACTTAACAAAATTTCTATAACAATGGTAGTGTTATTAGACTGTTTTATCCACCTTTTATATTAGTAAACATTATTATACTTGGTAAAACTTTAAACTACTTAAATTATATAGTGGGATAAATAACTTGGTTTTTCTATTAGAAATTCGCTGAAATGGAAGTTTTTGCTGAATTTCGAAAAACTATTATTAGAATGGTGGTGCTACATTAGGAAACATTTCAAATTATAGAAAGCTTCTAAGAATTCTTCTCAATTGTAACTTTACATTTTATGAATTTTTACTTCATTTTTATTGTTCTGTAACATATCCTAAAGTATGTAAATATTTGAAATTTAGAATGTGTATGCAGACTTTCGTGGCTGACCCTATCAGTTTGACGCCACTGGTTTAATTGTTTAAAGACGGATTTTAAGATCGTTTATGCTTTCCTAATCTATAATAAATTTATAAATCCTCTTCTTAATGCAGATATACTACTTGCTCTTAGAATCATTTACAATCACAGGTCATCGTAATTTTAATCAGCACTGAAAGGGTTAAAGTCGTAGAAGTTTTCCAAGAGGATATCGGTAGACTTTTTCAAAAATACTCCATCGATATTAAATAATTATCCTGCACACGTGAAAATAGAACATTTCTATCGGCCTCAATTATTATCGAGGTAACGTTCGAGTATGGAGGGAGGGAGTATGAAGATATTATGTTGACGGACGGAACGTCTGCATTAGGGCGGTTTCTAAATGCGGCTTTCGTGTACATCGGGCCGAATGCATTATTCAAACACTTGTACCCGTACACGTAACTTAAATAATGAAATTCAGCAGATCCGAGGAAACCGGCTTTTTGCCCTGCGACCCGTTGTAACTCCGCAACGGAATATATTCCCCGGTAAATACAATACCGAAGACGCGGAACTTCCATTTACAAATAAGCAACTTTTTAATCCAACGCGGGACCAGCCAGTGAAAGCGATACCTCAAACTCTCCGTGTCTCTGAGTCGGATGAACTTTCGAATTTGCGGTAAAAGTTTTCTTTGAAATTTAACAGCAACCGCCTCACAAATAAGTAAAAATTAATTTTCGCTTAATGATCTTTTTCGAACAAAATGTTTTGATAAGTGTTGTTTTGGATCTCCGATTTTAAACGTTAATAAACAGAAATATCAAATATAGACGTTTTGTTATCGATGTATCGATGAACGTCGATAATAATTAGCGGATGATACTCTTACATTGATATATCGATATTTATCCATTTTCTGCCACCCATAGAAACGTGCAATTTCATCGTAAAACGAAGATTCTAGCAATCACCGGTCACGATACTCAGTCTTAAATTCCATTCTATCATTATGGAGAGCACACTCGCGGAGTCTATTCAACGTTAATGTAGTTTGCAAGATTGGAGAAGGTCTTTGACAATATAGGGAGGAGACGCGAATCGTTTAGATAGTTGAATGGCTCGCGGACGTGGATTCCTTTACGTAATTCCTTTGCAACCCTCTCCGGTTTAAGAAACATCAATCAGAAGCAAAGTTTCGGTACTCCAGTTACTCTCTATCGAAGATTTCTCCATTCATCAAAGCGGCACAAGCGGCACAGAGTTACCATAGCGAGCGTCCAATTACTTTCTCGTCGGGAGACCTTCCACGCGTCATTACGCAGCGTCTTCTTGTGTTCATTTCCAGCCCTTTCTACCCCCTTTTCTCTTTCTCTCTACGTCTCTCGCTTTGCCCCTGTGCTCCTCCTATCCATCGACCATTACGCGTCTCTTACGAGCGAGCAGGTGCGGTGAAGCACTCGTCGAAGCCGCAGAGCCTCGCAAAGAAGAAGAAGATACCCTCCCCCTTGCGCACGAAGAATAAGAATCCCTGGTTACATTTTGCCTCTCGAATAAATCCGAGCGATGGCTGGGCAAACGAGCTACGGGGATGGCATCCGTCGGACCGAAGAACTAAAACTCGTCGAGCGAAAGGGTTACGCTCGGAGGAAAATAAGAACGAGAACAACAGGGCAATAAAATGGACAGGGATGGGAAGGGGTATACAGAAAGGGAGTGATAGTCGAAGGGAAGCGAACCAAGCGAAAAACCGGAGGAGAACAAAGCGAGGAAGAAGAGAAGAAGACGAAGAGACGGGCGAACGTAGGGGCGAGAGGGTTAGAGTTGGGTGTCGGGCTAACTTGACGACGGAGCTGTACTATGTTATCCCTCAGCCGTAACCGAAGAAGAAGCAGAGGAACAGGGGCGTGCCTCGTACCTCCTTACAAACTGTCGAAACTTTGACTAGTAACCCTCCCATCCCTCCGACTACTGGCTTTACGTGGTAGCTTGCTCGCCTCGCCACACACGTACTCCCTTAGACACACACCTACACCATTAAATACACGCGAATAGTGTCACCTTTGGCTGCGAAGTTCGCGTATGCGTGTCTCTAGTATTTCGAAGGACATATACGGCTCTGAAAGACGTCTTCGTGGCAGCAGTCGAACGACAAATTCGGTAGCGGTTAAATTAACCCTTTGCGGTCCGAGTTTCTTTTGCCGATTCGTTCCAGCTAGTGTTGGAACCAGGGCTTGAATGAAACTGTTGACATTTTCGTATAGCTTCTAATGTAACAGTTATTTACTTTTTACTTTTAACTTTTCTGTTCTAAGGAGACAGTTATAAATCCAGTGAAACTTTTATTATATATATATTTATTCGTAAACAGGAAAGTTTTACGTTTTCGGGAATGGGAAAAAGTTATAATTGGACGGTAACAGTTGTTTTGCTTTGAAAAAGTTAAAGTTGTTTCAAAAAAATTTACTTATCTATATTTATCCTAATTTCAAATTTTTAAGTGATACTAAGAGAAAAATAGTATAAACTTTTATATTTCACTTGAAAATATCTGTTAAAAAGTAAATGTTCCTTCGGAACTTTTATTAATCAAATATGAAATAACTGTTAAAATTGAACTTTTACCACAGAATTAAAGTGTTAATGCAAAAAGTTAACTTAAAACAGAAGAGCAATAATTTAAAAGTTAAAAGCTTGCTAATTAACTTGTATTTGTAAAAGTTTACAGTTGTATTCAAGCCCTAGTTAGAACTGATATCGTATCGATACTGTCGATACTAGCCTGGAAGTTTCGACCTCGTATCGAATGTGAAATGTATGAAAAATCTAATTTTCTAATGTGTCACAATGAAATTCGTAGCAGACGTGTTAATAGTATATGAAATACTTTCGCCAAAAGGATTTGACAATGTCGTATCATGTGTTCTTCGTTTTTAATGTACATATTTCCGCCCAAAAAGAGTGGTTAGGGCAAGGTAGAACAGAAACACAAATAACAGTGCAAAGAAAAGAAGGTTAGATGAGTCCGCGACACTCAGTAGCTTGTGCATTAAAAGGTTAATATCATGCAGCAGCCAATTTCGTTCATCAACGGGAAGAAACTGAATGGCGAAGAAGCAGAAGAGACTTGGGCGCAGCTGGTGATGCAAGGACACGTGATTAAACACAACTTTGTGACACTTCTTCTCTTTGCTAGGTGAAATTAACGAGGGTACGAGAAAGTAGCTACGCTAATTATACAAAAAACCATGTAACCCCGTGGTCGGTAATTCGAGGAGGAAGGAAAAACTTTCAGGCTCAAATGTGTGCAAAGGGCAAATCGCAAAGCGTATAGAGAAGGTACAATTATTCGCAAGAAGAGAGTAGAAATGAGAGCTGCGCGAGAAAGAACATCGCGTCTCCGGGGCTCGATAAATTCCACCGAATTTCCGCGACATTTATGTTCAACCTAAGACCCCTGAAATCGTTACGATCGTACAGTTTCCCTGCAAGTACAAGCGGAATATGATCGTGTGTCCTTGTATAGGAGGAGGGGGATGGCAATTGGAAATAGAGGGATGGAATAAGGGTGGAGAAGATCGCTAACGTCGACTACATCAGTGGCGGTGTATGCCGTTTGATCCCAACTGGAATGGCTGTAAGTCGAAGTTGGCTTACAAGCGCAATCATGCGCAGAGATCTTTGGGAATTGAATGGCCACTTCGCGACGCCTCGCGGGATCCAGGAGGAGAACAGGAAATCGAACAAGCTGTACGCCGATGACATGGGTCACGAGCCTCCCCTTCCCTCCTCCCTACCTTTCGAGAAGTCGTGAACCATCGACGATAATATAACTTCGGTTATAGCGTTTTAAGATCGCATCGATCAAAATAGCAGAGGATGAAACTTCAACGGCTGAATCTACGGCGGCTACTTTGACTCTGTCGACCCCGCAATTTCGCGATCCTAGTCCACGTTTATTGCCTCGATGGACATTTAACCCCTCAACAACAGAGCAGCTTTCTGTTCCTCTTATGTGAAGTTAGGAAACTTCCGCATTTTAAAAAAGTAGGTACGTTATTCCAATAATGTATTAGTATTGATTAAGCATAGGATAGATTGTCCAGTGTCATATAGAACCATACTGGGGCTACCTGATCCACTTACTATTTTAGTATCGCATGCGACATTACTGGTTTAGAGTAGAATAAAACAAGAACGCTTTTGAAATAATGAGAATTATAACTAAATGTTGCAATAATCAATTGTTTTCGACATTATTGATCTCTAAAAATCAAGTCTATAATAATATGTATATACAATAAGACGCCTTGAAAGTTTCTAAGATGAAGGTTTAGTTTAACATTTATATTAAAGGGCGTCACATGTGAAATAAAACTATTTATTGTTAACCGATACCTTCGTAAATTAAACAAATATTACAACAAACATCCAATTGGAATAAAAATTATACAATTTCACTTGGGCAAAATTATAAGACATTATCTTTGACATTTACTGCAAAACTGTCAATGTGTATGAGTATAGAATAATAAAAGTAATCAATTTTCTGCAAAAGCTATGCGGAATCATGTGGAAATTATTTCAATTAAGTGAATCTTGTTCTAAAAAAATGTACATTCCCTTAAAATTTTACTTTGAAAAACAACATTTCATATGCACCAATTTAATAATTCAACATGATACAACTTAAAACATAAAGATTGATGTCACGTCACCGTAATCAAGAATGAACGACTCATTTCTCTCAAATAATTATTGATGGGTTCCCATATGAAGTAAAATACGACCTATGGAGGTCGTCGTTGAAGGGTTAAATACTATGACATCGTTGTGTACGTTTCTCGACGATAGCCTATCGTTTTCATCCCGTTTCTCTAGTCTACGAACTGCGCTATTTATTCGCGACGACTTTCTTACTTTGGAATGGCTCAGAGCGCAAGAAGAGGCCGTAAATCAAGCAAAAGTGGTGATTACACGAGTACTACGGCAAGCAGCACGCCATGACAACGAGCAGCCCTACCTAACACTGTTTCCAAATCGTTTGTTAATTTTATATCACTCGTGCATGAGACGTCGTTGCGCTTAACAATTGCACAGCAGCACGCGAACGCTACATTCACGGCAGAACAACGTTCGGTTAACGCCAGTTCCCGTCTCGCATTTCACTATGCAGTTACTCCTCCGCTTCCACGCGACCATATTCGATAAAACGCGTCCTCCGACGACCGCTTAATCGGAAGATAAATCGCGGGTGGCCCGTGAATTTGTATAGCGACGCGAAAAAATTGTATTCGGTAAAAAGTTTCGAAATATTCATCGACGATCTTCATATCGATGCACGGCTCAGTCTCTTAATTAATTTATTAAATACAGGAAAACTTTCGTAAGATTTTTCTGTCAGAGATGCATTCAATTTCAAATATAAATTTTTCGTAGTATCTTCCTCAAAAAAACGTAACAAAGGGGGTAGGATTAGAAGATTCTGACCATTTTTTAGTGCGATAAGTTGAATTATATTTTAAGCAAGTCCAGATTGCTTGAACTTTGTAATATGCAGTGATTCACGAAAGTATCTGAACACTTGTCTTAGAGACCTTCTATGGATATAATGTGTATGTTGAACAAACGATTATGGAATATTATTATTAGTACGGTAATGAGACACGGCACGAGGATACGATCGTGCTAGTGAAGTTTGAAGCAATTCAAAAAGCGTACACAGAATTTATATAAGTACATTTTACAGAGATCACAGAAATATTTAGTTACTTGTTATATTATATTAATTTAATAATTAATAAAAAATAACAATTATATTATATTAATATAATAATCCATAAAAAATAATAATTATATCATATTATATCAATAAACATCAAGATTTAGTAAGACTACTTATAGCTCTATTTAATGACATGAAATTTCATATTTCTATAATTTTTTCTTTTAATCCAGTTTTGGTAATTATCTTGAAATTTTGCAATTCCTTTCTTACTGTTGCCTATAAATGTTCAATCAGATTATTCCTAATTTTACCAACATAATTGTGGTAGTTCTCTGTCTTATTACACAGCTAATGAAATTTCAAAAAGTTTTATATAACACGTACCATATATTCGTTAAATTTACCTGTGGTAAGTGTTCAAATACTTTTGTAAGTTACTGTAAATCATAAACGCGTGGACTTTTTCCGCCATCCAATAGCTAATGTCACTTTCCCGGTTTTTAACCTATCCCTTTAATTATTGTTACTTAAATTATGAAATTTTATACTAGACGCAACGAATCATGGAGAACAAATGTAATTAGAAATTCTCAAAGCACATCGAAACATTCGATGCTGGATGAATCGACGGATCGAGATGCGCGTGGGCAACTGTCAACTGATTACGCGACCTGATATTTCGATCACGTAAGCACGGCAATGCAAATCGCGATCATCCAATTACGTGGCACGAATCTATTTATTAATTAATATTCAAGGCGTTACGTAACGAGGATACAATCGCACCTGCATTGTCGCCGTGTAGGATAGCAAACCCTTGCTGCTTCCATTCTCTTCCCCCGTGTCGAAGGTCCAAGACAGCAAGCTCGTAAATCCAGGCTGTCGTAATTACCGGGACAGTAGCGAGCTCCGTCGAACGCGACGCTGCCAACGCTTTCATATCCATTCTGATTTATTAAACCGCTTTCATCGTTCGAGACTCGCGTGCCGGAGCATTGTAATTAAATTGCCATTCGTGGCTCACCAAACTGTCGTTCTTCTTCCAAAATTGACACCAAGTATTTGAATTTCTTTCTCAAGCGCCAAGGAAACTCGATTCGTTCAATTATCGTGAATATTTCTATTCCGGTCAGGTAACGCATTGGCTACTATTGACGCATACGTTGCGTTAAATCTGAACCCGAGAGCCAGATTAACCCAAGTCCATTTTTGTTAAAATTGTATTACAAATACGATCTTATTGCTCTCTTTTAACTTTATCAAATTCATAAGAATGTACAGTACTATTGTGGCGTCCCGCTACCGCAATTCCTTGTTTGAATTTTCACGGAGTCGTAAATTCCGCTAGCGCTCGATCGCGACGGTAAAACATAGGATGCCGACTTAGTTAAAATTAATTTCCTAAGCCTGGTTGATATGCAATGAATGAAGACCGAGAATTGTAACAACTAGTATATTTAACAGGTTCGTGTGATGTGAGTTACAAGTCGTATACGTTCGCGTTTTCGCGTCCCTTTGGTTTCGTGTTGTCTAGTCTCGTCAAATCTTTAATCGAATCTGTCTGTGGAGTGGCGTGTTGGTCTTCTTAAACGTTCGGGATTGTCGTGATTGGTGGAATTTGATTTTTGGGGGTAGTTAACGCTGACTTGGATTGGTTGAACTATTGTGAGGGTGTGACGGTAAAAAGGAATGGAAGTGGCAGTGTTGGTGGTAGGAGATTGTTGCTAAAAATCGTATAGCTATTGTTCCAAAAGGGACCTAACAATTCTATTGTTGCGTCTCTGCAACGCTCGGGACTGGCAATGGGGTGTCCAGACGTTCGGACCTGGAGTCCCCGTGGTTCTTGGGGTAAATTGCCCGGCTGTAACGAAGACGGTCGGCATCGCAATAAACTAATTCGGTCTTAGGGACCGAACAACTATGAATAGTAATATGTTTTATATTAAAGATAAACTTCCGAAGCTCGTACTAATATTGAAAATGGATAAGATACGTTTATTTCGGATTCATGGTACTCAAGACAAGCTAAAATGGATATGTTAACTAATTTCTGCATGACAAAAACAAAGACCTTCTAATTATTCTGAAATTTACATGCTTTTAAACGAGATCCACCGACGGATATTGGTGTTTCGAATTTATCTATCCACCGCAATGTTATTAGCATAAAAAATATATTAGCTACCGTGTACCTTTTCCCCGCATGCTCTTACAGCGGCATCATAGTCAATTTTGTAACATCATCGCGATAAAATAGTAAAATAACATCTGTGCAAATACGCCAGTTGTGCGATTCCATCAAGACAGCGCCGAAAGTACACACCGAGACAAAGAGCAGCATGTTGAAATAACGCCGCCATCCTGTTTCAGTTTACGTTACAAAGCTTGCAGACAAAAATGATTCAAAGGGTAGCACAAACCAGCCAATTTCGTTACCCTGGACACAACGCATCATAGCTAGGAAGTAGAACGGTATAGCCGTGCGCGGATTAAAAAATTCAACGGCGGGCAATTATGTGGACGCCGCTAGGCGCAGGCGTCGTGGCGCGGGTAAACACGATCGCGGGCCATGTGCGGTTAACAAGTTATCCGCGGGACCGACATTGAATAATGTAGAATTTAATTTCGAACCGGGCTCCCCCGTCGTCATCGAGGCAGCGACGCCGGCGTTGATTCGCGCCGTGAAACATTTAGCGACCGTGAAATTTCCCATGCGACCGGCCGGATACGGCCCGGCTGCACAACCAGCCGAGTATTTGTCGATGGACGAGAACCATCCGGAGAACACGTCCGCTCTTTCCGCAATTCGTGCCTCGAATTTAGGACCGGCCGGGCAATGACGTGGAGAAAGGGAGAAAAAATGGGATGCCTGCCCGGCGAATACGCGAGGGGTGGCTTGGGGGTTGGAGAAATTGCTACGGAGAAGGGGTTGAAGCAAGAGAAAGGAGAGATATAAAGTGCCGGTAAAGAGACAAGAGCAGAGGGTGGCGGGTGAAATCGGCAGGGTGCAATAGGGGCTGGGGAGGGTGGAAAAACGCCAGTGAGCCGCGTTACGGATTAACGGGGCGCCTCTGCTGCAACGACGATGCACTTCCCGGATATCCGAGAGTCCGGACAGCTCGTGAGATATTCAACGGACCGAATATCCGGGCAGATTATACGATTTTCCTTTTTGTCACGCTACCCTACCCCTACCACGCGGCTCTACTTTGTCGTGCTTTTTTTTCCTTTGCGTAGGTATTCCTTTTCGGTCTTTTTCTACACTCACGCAACGAGGAAGCACGGCGGGCAGTAGACACGTGTGGAGTTCGACATAACTGATACCTTTGGAGAATGGATTCGTGAGAGATGGAGAGAGATTCATGCACGTATCGCTACTGGACCACGTATGAATGATTTATCAGAGAAGGAAAATGAGCGGATTGGACTTTCTATCCCCGTAACATGGAATATTCGTATCGATAGATACTGATATTCGCGAGTACTCTAAATTCATCGCGGCATCCAGACGGATATCCGTTTCTGCTAGATCGCAAGATCTGCCAGCGAAAGTGTTGCTAATTGCAAACGTTTGACGTATTTATAGGATCTTGAATCGACATCTCAAACAGTCGTTTAAAGTAAAGCACTAAACTTCTGCTTTCGCGAAAGCTTAACACTAGAAAGATCATTCGAGTCAAAATTGTTTGTTATGGAATTCATGATTAAATTGTAGAAAGTTACTACTTTTGTTAGGAGTGAGCATAATTGTTTGCGACTAATCCTCTCTAATATTAGAATCTCCTTGAGTTTTTGCCTGTAAAACTCTACGCTTCTTTTCTTCTATGATATCCCAATACGTTTGCTATATAACACATCGACAAACAGAAAGAAACGTACCTGGTGTTGTTGAATATTTCATTGATGGTGTGTTCCAAGATCTCCTCGCTCAATTCGGTGAATTTCAGAACTATAGCGACCCCTCTATCTTGAGCCGCGATCGCGTTCTGATATTGATCACCGTACAAAGGCATCAATATCATTGGGACACCGCTCGAAACACCTTCCGTCAATCCAAGTAAACCACCGTGTCCAAAGTAGCACTTAACATTCGGGTGATCTGTAAAAGAGAGTAAAGGCACGATGCGATCAATTCCTTTATGGTAGAATTCAACAAAATCGGAGCGCGAGGAATCAATCGAAGGGAAACTAAATTATTTGACTCCAAAGATTGGCGTGTTAAAACCAAGTAGAAAGCCGTGCACCCGAAATCGATTTTCGATATCGGAAATCGTCACGGATAGTCGTTCACCGCGACATCGCCCTTTTCTCACTGCATACCGAAAAAAGGAGGACGACATGGTGTGTCCCTATTCATAAATATCCCGCATGGTAGACGGAAATCTACCCTAGCCGAAATGAATTCTACCGCCACGTCAAATATGAATAATTTCATATACAGAGGAAAAGTGGATGAGTTCCCTGGAGAGCGGCGATATACAATAGATGATTACAAACGGTCGTAAATAGTATCAACATTCGGGCAAAAATATCGCTTAAACGCGTGTAATAAGGGGGAGGAATCCAAGTCCTTGGAAAATTCTCAAGTTTAAATCAGAGACTTATACCGAAATGTAAAATGCCGGTATTATATCGGTATTTTTCGGTTATACCGTTGACTAAGTATAAGGGATATACCGCTCATTTATAGAAAACATCATAAATTTCAAACTGAAATACCAATCGTGTAAAAAAGCAAAGACTTTTTACACCTCTTAGTGTTTAGAGTGGTGATTTTAAGAATTACATATATTCAATTCAACCATTTAAGATGATAAAGTTAATCCTTAATAATACCATCTGACTCAAAGGTTATAGGGTACATGCACTAATAAATGTACGCTTAAGGGAATCGTTAACCCTTTAGGTTGAATTTCAGAATTTAATAGCATTAATAAATGTTCTGATGATTCAAATCGGATTCATTACTGTCTAATCTTTCATATGAGACATACCTACAAAAGAACTTAGAAGAAATAGGAAGTACAATTAATTAAAATAAAACACGGTATTCCCCAATCCAGTATCGACACCTTTTCATTAATTCTCAATTCTGTGTGTAGAGAAGATTCTTACTACGAAATTACCTGGTTAACAGGTTCAATAAATCGGGGAAAGAATATTTGGCAGGGAAATTCCTGTAGGCCGCGTTTATCGCCCCCTTCGTGGGTTGAACGCATCCCCATAATATCGTCATACAGGATTCCATACCTCCGACGTCGATCCTAATGTCAAATTCCATTACTACAGTCTCCTTTCTCCCTCTATGCTCTTCCCTCCCCCCTGTGGCACCCTTCGGTCTCTCAGCGCCCACGCCACCCCTTCTCGCATCACCCATGCCACCCCCTTTCGATTTGGGTACAGATGTAGACGTGCTGTAGAGGTTACGTCGTCTGGTGGAACGTAAGGGCGGTTCAGAGGGGCGAAGGTTCGACTAGAGAGCACCTCTCGAGGTTTCGCGCTCGATACATCGTCGCATCGGCGCGCGTCGATACGTGACAGAGGATATCTATTGGGTTTGGGCTGAATTTTTGCAGGCGACATCGGGAATAGGACGGAGACGGGAGGGAAAATCGGTTGGGCGTTCGCGCGATTTGCTCGAGATTTCCGTCAGCCGCGAGATACATTTTTACGGCACCCCTGTAACGAGGAAATAACGCGGCGGTATTTCTTCGACGATGCTCACTACTCCGTCTTTTACGAGCGTCGAGAAGCCCACCCCCACACCCGAGAATTGATATTTGGCCGTCTATGGGCACAGGCAGTCGTAACACGAAAGTAATGAGCGCTCGCCCGCAATTCTATGCTACGTGTCCAGAGAAAATCATCCGGGGGCCGGATCACGGCGACTCGTAGTATCATGTCCATTGTGCTTCTGGTCTTAGGAACGAAATTAAGAGACTTGTTGAAGGATACTAAAGGTTAAAGGACGGTAACGAATCGTCTAAGACGTAAGCCTTTACGTAACCTTATCGCAAATCATGAAAAAAGACATGGTGGAAACATCTCCTATATGGTGATTGTGAAGTTGAGCAAATGGTAAAATTATGATAAAATTATTTTGAATATGATTTTCTTGGAGCAACTATGTTTCCAACAAAGAACATGTAATAATTTAAATTGCATATTAATCTTGCTACGGCCTTCGAAATTTGCAGACCGAATTATATGCTTGCTTCTTAATAATAGTTTCCTCATTTTAGGAACGGCAAATTTTCGGTAGAAAATTGGAGCTAGGAATTAAGAAAGAATTGGACAAAATGGGCTAGTTTAACAAAATGGATCACTTAATGTGATAACGAGATTTCAGATTTTTATGCAAATTAATATCTTTATAAGCACAATTAAGAAAATGAGACCTATGTACAGATTTATTTCATCCTCTAAATACTTTAACGTGTACCTTACTTCGAATATTTTGTATATTTTCGATCATTTGATGTATTGTGGAATTTGTCACAAACAATTTTCCATAAAAATTCAGTGTCTAATCATAACTTTTATTTATAAATAACACCGAATAACGATTCCTTCGAAATCACTCAGGTTTGGTCTGACGTCTTTTTCCAACCAACAGTTTCGAAAATATTTAAATTTCCAATCTTAAGTGACTCACCCTGTATAAAGTCTTGCTTTTCGAATGTTAACAAAAGTGTCATTTCTGTCTTCTATTTCTTCTTCTCTAATCCACTCCTTAATTATTACGTGCTGTACGCCCAGAAGGGTAACGCCAGTCGGTTTATTGCCGTATAATTCCAACTTATACGAACAGTATAATAAAAGAACAAAAATGAATAATCTGTAGATATCGTAACGAAGTTAACCGAATGGTTGGCCAATTCCCCGGAAGATAAGTCTACCCAGGCAAATTGAATCGCGATCGATTGGCATTTGGAATTTCAGCAATGTATCACCAGGGAGCATCGAGTTAGCATGGCCGGACTGTGCAACCGTCTGACCCACCTAATCTAATAGAATCGTAAAAGTAACAAAGAAGTATATCCTATTCCTTAATGGATAGCAAAAGGAATAAAGTGGACCTCGATCGAATGATTCCGGCTTTGCCCCTAAGGGTAATGCGATCCACCGTTTCATCCCTGGCTTTATATCGTTAAATGCGATACTCGAGGGCATTGCGTGTCAACACATCTCGGTACCATCGATATCGTTGCCTCTAAAGTCAATTACATTAGCGAGTCCTATGCGAATTGACGGGATCGATCGAAAACGCCACGCGAAACCCTTCTACACGATCTACAACAACCTGTCACGTATCAAGGGCTTTGTTATACCCTGTTTATTCTAACCGTTCATTTCAAATAAACAGTCGCGGTGTTCAATAGAAGATCAATTGACAGAGGAAACAAAAGAAGTAATGAAACAGAAGTAATGAAAAAGCTTGCTGATACTACTATTTCTTAATCGAGAATTTATTAACGCACTCGTGGCTAGTATTAGGTTGCTGGAATGAAATGGGTTCAATGTAAGGAATATGAAAAATTCAACAGTGTAACAATTTTCAAGTTTGCAATATCAAGGGCTTGGAAAATTGGAAGCTTAAAAATTCAGACGCTTGGAATTCAAAAGCTCGGAAACTGAAAAAGCTTGGAAATTCGAAAGGTTGGACATTCAAAGGCTTGAAAGTTAGAAGACATAAAAATTCAAAAGATTAAAATTTCAAAGGCTTAGAATTGTAAAACTTACAAATGCAAATGCTTGGAATTCGAAAGCTTGGAGTTTTCAAAGGCTTGGAATACAAAAGCTTAGAAGTTCGAAGACTTAGAAATTCGAAAACTTTGATTTTGTAAGTTTGGAAATTCGAGGCATCGAAATCCAAATATTTGAATATTTTCGGACTTGGAAATTCAAAGCCTTGAATATATGAAATCTGAAAACTTGAATAGCTTCCATTCCTAATATACCACGACTCACGATGCACCCTTTTTTGCACAATGCAACATTTAATATTAAAACATCTACCTGATAACTAAATTTGCGAAATATGTATGTACTTAATCTCGATCTTCTATCTACTGTTACAAAGTAGCTCGATAAAAGCGTACTAAGGTGAAGCAGAGAACTGTACGTATTACGCCAATTAAAGGACACGGATTACCGATCTCCACGGTTTTATAAGAATGACCCTAAACGTAAGTTACGATCGAGTTCGTACACCATTTCGCGTGCGCTTAAAACGTGCGAAGTAACAGGGAGCAAAGCATAGCCAGTGATCTTATCAAGAACACCGAGTGGAAAGGGGGCGGCCAGCAGGAAAGAAGATGAAGAAAGCGATACCGGGACCAGGATACACCGGTCACGAAGCCAGATAATAAAATTAAAGCGATCGATCCCAGCCTCCGCTCGAGTTACCGCTAGTTTTAGCTAGATTATCTGACCACCGATGCAACTGGCTCGGAAAAACTTCATCATCGCAAAGCCTTAACCGTTTACTACTGACACTGACAAGCGATACGTTTCCATACATTGTAAGGACAAATTGTGTTTCTTTTTTTGTAGGACAGACCGAGGCTAATAGATTGGCAGAACGAATCGGATCAAGATAAGAATTCAGTTCATATTTGTTACATGGTCATAGAAACGAACATTGTAATTATTCATATTTATTTATTTATTTAATATACGGGCCAAGTCCCATTGTTGCACAAAATAAAAATTGAATTAGAGAAGTTATTCTAAATATGGACTAGGGATATGAGCTAGTTAAAATATACTTGTCAGTCGCAAAAGTTTATATGCAGTCTAAATTTCAAATATTTAAAAAAAAATAAATATTTCGACCATTTCGAGAATATTAATCTATGTGTTAATTAAAATTGTGTAGCTTCTACAAAATGATTATGTTTTTTCCACTTGTTTATGAAAAATACAAATAATAAATATATAAATAAATAAATAAAAAATATACATAAATCGGCAACGTAAATTATTGAAAATCTACGTATATGTATTAAAATATACAAAACTTATTATTATAACTGTATTTATACGTTGTTAGACTTTCTAATGCATTCATTAATGCACTATAATCTGTTCCACATAAAGAGAATAACATCTTTTATTCTTTAAATAACAAATTTTACTCGTGTAATAAATGGTGCACACTTTATAAAACTTCATTTAAGAATATTTCTTATTTGTAATTTTGTTTTATGAATTTTCATATCGCTTTAAGAATTCTGAAATTAGTCCTAAAGTATACAAATATTTGAAATTTCAAATGTGTATGTAATCATTTGTGACTGACTGAATTAAGTTGGCCAGAAAGTCTTGTCACGTTTTTTGCAATGCGGCATTATTATTGCGATACACAAGATAATATGTCGGCAAGATTGCAAACACAAACAAGATTTAGAAACAAACATTTTGTTTATCATATCATTTGACGTGATAATAGTGTCTCGCTGCCTTTACTATCATATCAATCTCATAGATATTTAATAGCAATAGATTTCAATCGGAGTCCGACAGACTTCGTGTCTGGGTTAGTATCTAAAAACTTGGCGTCAACACAGTTAAGAGTTATCGTCGATGCTCTTAATTTCCAGTGAAAAATGATGTTGTGCGACAGATTTTTATGCAACATAGTTGACAGCAAATTGATAACCGTGACAAAAAATGTTAACGATGACGGCGCAAATCGTTTCAGCGAATTGTTTTCAAGTCAAGGAGCCTCGAGTTATATAAATGTTAAAATTAGACTTCAGTCAGAAGAAACGTCTGCCTGCGAAACAAGCGAGACTTAAAGCAGAGATAAAGAAGAATATGACGTGACGTCATATTTTCATTCAAAAACTTAAGGTGAGAGTACATTAATATCACGTAACGTGAAATCACACGTTATATTATACCAAGTGTACCAATGAATAATCCACTTTTGTTGCTAAATACAGTATTTTTTTTTTTTTTTTGACAAGTTCAAGTACCTATACTGCCTTAAACATTTTTTAATATTTATGCATTATAAAATAAGTTCATCAATCCATGTCTGTCTCTCGGTACTACACTTTGAAATTAAATTGTATGTTGATTTTATTACAGAAATAGTGAATTACTTGTTGGTGCACCTAATATGTGTGACGTGATTATAGTTTGTTTCCAATAGAATTAAAACAACGGAAATTCATAGGTTGACACTTGTAAAAAAAATGCCATGTGAATTCAGGCAGTACTATGTAATTTCACGGGATATCAACGTTCCCCTATCTTTAGTTTCGTGTCCACGTGCACAGTTTCATCAAAATATTGAACATATACAAATGCAATATTGTCCATACATAAATTTTATACTTACTGAATGTACATATTAATTCTAAGCCCTTAAGATTTCATAAAATTTAATATTAATTCACAAAAAGTCAAGTACAGCTTTAATATTCCAAATTTTTAGCATTTTCGCATTTATAAAGCAAATTCGTCACTTGAAAAATAGGAAAATAGCGATTTTTAATTGATAAAGACTATGAATTAATTTGTACACCTGATAAATTAAAATTTGTTTTATTTCATTTAGTTCATACTTAAATTTAACCGTACACTATTGTAGTTACTTTTCTTACAACATTCATTCTTTGGATTCCTTTTCATTCAGAGTTCGAGTACTACTTGTATAAGATTAGATTGTTTCGAATGTCAACGTACTTATAAGTAGCTACATCTCATAAATAGTAATTAAATACCGTGCAACGAAACCTTTATATACTCGAACTGATTGTGAGTTGAATTCATGAATAAATATTGAACTTGATTCGATCGTTAATCTATTCCCGAGGTGCCATTACGGTCGATATAAAGGAGGTGTGACCTGCGTTTCATAGTACATCTGCGTGTCTACGTCACCAGTGACGTCGGTAAATATTACGCTTATTTTGCATCGTAAGCGTATTAACGACGTCGGGTCTGATGCAATTATTATAATGAGACGGACGGGTAAATTGACTGATTACCATGTACGCTCGTATTGTAAACGAAGAAAAACCCTGTTGTTATACAATGTTAAATGGCCGCAGATGTGATAATCGATCTCCTGAATCAAACAAGTTTTTCAAAAATCACTTGCAAAATATATTCTGTAAAACGCGCTGCTATTAGGCGCTTCAATCGCTAAAGTTTATTCTGGAAAAACTTAATAATATTAATCCATAGGAAATTTCGCAATTGCAACTTTAATCCATAAGAAATTTGATAAGCCACGAGATTAGATAACGTGCGGTTAGCAGTAGCACACTGGCTCACGTGCGTTTATGCGTGACCGCGCGAAAATCGATGCCGCAAGGCTGACCACGTTAGTACCTAAGCTACTAGCCAGACTAGCGACAAGGAAGAAGACAGAAGAACGGATAGAAACAATGCGACACAGAGGTTCCCTTCGGTGAAGAAGCTTTAACGGTGATTTATGTTGCCAGCAGGTCGTTAGCGAGTTGCCTAATTAAAGTCATTTCACTCGACAGCGGCCGAGAGCTGTGAAACTACTTAGTACCAGAGTTCCCGTGTTTCGTCCTTGGCCAATCCGTCGAAAGAACGTCCTCCAACGAGCTTACAGGCTCGTATATTGGGATAGGCGATCCTTCAACCTCTTGCATTATGACTTTACCAATGGCATTACATAGTTGCATCAGCTATCCAGTTATTTAACCCATTTGCCAATTATGGTGGCCTATGTGTGACCTCATAAAAATTTAATCCTTTCCTTATTGTCAGTGACAAAAGAGAAGAGAAGTTTATAGGAAAAATAGGAAGAATGATACTATGTTATAAAAAAGGTAAACGCATGTTTCTAGCAAATATTGACTCAATTTACAGGGGCGTATATATACTTACTGACAAAGGGTTACAAACAAAGTAATCATTTGCGAATTTCTGTATGTTTCATATATTCCGATATATATGGATTAGAATTAGAAATAGGGTAACTTATTTTTAGGTTATGGATCTTTATGCATTTATGGTAAAAAGTTTGCCAAAGAGAACAGATTCCATATAATGTATAAAAATATAAAAAATATTTCAAGTAAAGTACAAATTACAACATTTAGAGGATCAAACGGATCTCTATTCAAAGTCCACTCTTTCAGTTTTACTTAAGGACATATATGTTTGAATTTGTCGCTTTTCATCTCATTCGTGTAATCAATGATGCTCCTTTTACAAAACGACTTCTAGGAACCTTATTCGATTGTAATTTTATATTTTATGAATTTTCACCCCACTTTGATTGTCCTAGAATATGTCCTACACTATATTGGTGTTAAAAAATGGAAATATGTATGTAGACCTTTGCGACTGACTGTAGCTAGAAGAATTTGCTATTACGAATACTTTTATAATCGCTATACCTATATAGAATATTGCGGATGGTAAAATCATGAGAAATCGATAACTGGTACAGGGAAGGCAATAAAGAAGAGTAATGACGATTAATCGAATAAAGGAGATGGATCGAATCATAATGAAAGCGACGTATCGTGTGCCCCGAAATAACTGCGATCTAATAATAAGTTAATATCCGATGATCGACGGCGACAAAGTATATGAAAGTACGTACGCCTATGTACACATATATAGGGTATCAGTGACGCGATATCATTTCGAGGAAACGAAAGCTCCTCGACTATGCAAACCGTTTTGAAAGTTTCAAAACTATTTGACGTTCGGCATAGCGCCGCTATGGCAAATATTGCTGCGCCCGAGCCGAAATCCGCTTTCGATATTTCGCTGCGATTTCCAAGGACCGTTTCGATTAGTTTCCACAGCGAAATTTCAATTTCGATTTCGAGTACCGATTGATCCATCGCGTTCTATCACTGTTGCAAGATCGCTACCGATACAGCTGCTCTAGCTGTTATATAACAAGCGTGTTAACCTTCTAATTCTACGTTTGATAAATAGGTGACATAATCTAAGTAAACGTAAGTGACAAATTAACCATCTGGTTTCCCCGTCATAGCTATATTGCGACTAACCTTAAACAGAGAACTATTTACTCTTGTATTATAATCAGACTACGGATCTTTATGCAAATTTATATTTTTGTAAAAGTAAATGAAGAAATCAAATATAAATACGGATTTATTTCACCTTTAAAATATTATAAGACGCACTTTAATTTGAATATCTTTTGTGCTTCTGGTAACTGTATGGATTTTGTATGCGTTTTGTACATTTAAATTTCCCATAATTGCACAAAAATTAGCAATCTAATTATAATGATTCATTGCAAATTATACTTCTATTTACGCGTCTTATCTTTGCTGTAGCCTTCGTGTCATTTTCGACCTAATTATGTAAGTAATTTTCTAAAATATTTCCTATTTTTCTAAAATAAGTGTAAAAGAATATTTGCAAATGTCTGTTTCGATTTCTATGTTTAAGGTACTTCCTCCCAGAATTATAAGATTTTTCAAAAAGAATAAAAACTTTTCAATAATATTCATCGTAATGTGTTATAGTTATATTCATCGTAAGTTTCAAATAGTATCTTATACTTTTTTCATGAATGAAAGACAAATTTGTTATTAAATCCTATTTTTGTTATTTTATATTACAAAAATCTTGAAAAAGTTATTGTCTTTTAAAGTAAATACTAGTTTGTCAATACAGAATAATTTTTGTTAGATATCTTTACTATGTTCAACTAAATTCATTTTTTTTTACGGATTATAAACATGAAACAACGTGCGATGTCCAATGTCGACAAACGACAAAGTAAAAAGTAGCACGAGTACAAAACGGGTTTGAATATATTTAAAATATTAAAATGTTTCTGTGAATCATTTAGAAAATGCCAGATAATAAGAAAGAACATTTCCTTTATAGTTATTACGTAATTCGGGAGTGATAGAGTTAAACAGTAATATTAAAGCGAAAAGCAATCTTTATCCATGTGAGTCTGTGATGAATCAAGTATTGTCGTGACTCGCATCATTCCAGTTCCGAAAAATATAACCATAAAGTATCATTTTTTATCTTTACTAACTTCGTTACTTATGCAAATATCAACCTTACAGTGGACTGAAAATTTATCGGCAATTAATTATCAGCTGCAACGATGACAGGTTTTGCATTTAAATTATTTCTAGGCCAGTCATCACACTAACTTGTAAGGTCAACATTCATTTTATGAACATATTCGTATACAAGTCAGTCGCAAAAGACTACATACACCTCTAAATTTCAAATATTTTAAAAATGCAAGATTTTCGATCATTTTAAAAACATTAATTTAGTTATCCATTAGAATTGTGTACATTATCAAGATATGGTGATGTCTTCTCCATTTTTTCTCAACAAAAACTCAACTTGACGAAAGTCCACGTAAGCAGATGAATAAAAGTATACAAAACTGATTGTTACTACTATATTTGTACGTTGTCAGACCTTCCTATGCATGTGTGACGTTCTATAATTTATTCAGTATTAATGAAATTACATTCTCGATACTTTTAGGAGTAATTCTATTCGTGTAATCAATGATGAAACGATCCTTTATGGAACGCCCTCTAGGAACCTTATTCGTACTGTAATTTTATATTTTATGAATTTCCATCCTCTTTTGATTATTCTAAAATATGTTATAAATTGTATTAATGTTAAACACTTAAAATATGTATGTAGACTTCTGTGGCTGGATTGACTAGAACCAAACTTATAAAACAAGGTGATGCAAATTTTCGCAGAAAGAATCTTGAAAAGAAAAGAGATAGATTCGCGGAAAATTATCTACAGTTTATTAACGCAGGCACATCTTAGCAATGCCACGTGGAAACTATTGAATGGCTACCCTCCGCTTTTAATGTAACATATGATGAATCACTGTTTACGTTGCATGACGAATTCGTTACCAGCGGCTCGTGTAATATTACGCAACAAGACGTCGTGAAGTTCTGGCTAATAAACGAGTGCTCCAAACTATTACACGAGTACAAAGTTTACACGGGTGTGCAGAAGCTTTGCGAACAGGAATAATGCTAAAAGTGTAGATTAATATTTCCTTATGTAGCAGAAACCCTCATTTTGCCCGTATCATTCTGCCAACATCTGAGAATGAAGAGTAAAGGAGACTTAACGATATAATGAAATGACTCGACAAGATATTTAACTGTCATTATTCAACGTACACAACATTTCGTGGAAGAGGTAGTGATAGGAAAAATAACGGAAACAATGTTATCGTATTTGCGCAATTACACTCTTCTCCATATCCCTAGACCATAAACGTTCGCTATTTTTATGACTGGCAAACTTTACGAAAACTATTGCCATCTTTAATGGGAACCCAAGCTTGAAAACACAGTAACCGAAAAAGGTATTCGTACACTGCAAGTTTCTGATTTCTATTTAGGACACTTTTTTCCAATGGGATTTGAAAATTGGGTGATTCATATTTAGCTACATCTGGATTTGGAGCTGAATCCTTGAAAATGATTATATTGACACTGTTCTTAAACCTGTTAATTGAGGATGACGAGTTGACTTGTCCTAAAGATTACCAGTGCTTTAGACGTAAAATTTTATTTTCTCAGAAATTCTTTACTTTCTAAGGCATCTTTATATTTGTATCAAAGATACCTTATTTTATACTTGTGTTTGCAGCAATTAAAATTCCTCTAATCAATACTACTTGCTCTTTGTTGATTTTTAGTTCTGTGTATGAAAATGATTCCGATTAAGTAGCTACCCAGTTAACAGGTTAATTGCTGTGTCTAAGTGGCCCAACCGTGGACAATATGTATTCAAATTAAGAATAGTATTATTCAACAAATGTTTCTAATCAATAACTCTCTCAATTCTATCATTTACGCAGCAAGACTTAACATTATCAGAAATGTTACGAACTTTCCGAACAACCCAATATTTGCAACTCCATATATTTTGCATTCTTTAAACAAAGATAAAATATTCCTCGCGTTTTATGATTTTTTTAAGAATAGCCTAAGTTATTTATCTGGTTGTTTTGCAGAAGGTTTATCTAGACCAACGTACCATGTTTTGCATATTCGGAAATATTAGTTACGGCAATTAAGCTAAGGATGATACTACACTTTTTATAAATTGGAAGATTTTATTCTTGGAAGATAGGTTATCAAAAAATTAGAGAAGCGTGCAAACCACGATGATCTTTAACCCTGCTGTGGTCTTCGAGTCATTTTCGACCAGTCCTATCTTTTTAAAACATTTCCTAGTTTTGAAACAAATATAAAAATAATTATGGTTAATATTTGAAACAGTATTTTAAATAAATTTTGCTACGTTGAAAGTTCCTGTTCCTAGAATTATAAAATATTTCTAGTGACATACGGATGTGGTTAAATTGACTGCAAACTTAAAAACTGCAACAAGATTAACCTGTGGTCCACGAACCCTTTAAAGACCCTAATGTTCTCATAGGGAAAGCAAGAAAGCTGACAAAAAATGTTACAAGCTTTTACGGTTAAAATAAATAGAAATATAGATAGGATGAATGAAAAGAAAAAGGAAGGGTTGCGTGAACATGTGCCTAACTTATTTTAAAAGAAATCTAATCTCGCGTTACTAAGCCCTAGGAAGCCGTATGGTGAAATAGGATATAAGAAACATGGTTCTAGACTCCTGTGTATCAACGAAACGAACACCGTGTACACTTGTACGGAACACGATACCGCAGGCCATTACATTCACGTAATAGACGTCTCCTAAACTAACTTTTGTTCTATTATCAAACAATAGGTGACCTCAAAACACAATATTCTCAAATAGCATGACGGCACGAGATCCTACCACGTCATAACCTTTTGAAAATATCTTTCACCAATTATTCTAAATTATCTCAAACATATTCCGCTCTTCCTAATGGCTGCATGCACCAAATTAACTATTAAGTAACTATTAACTGCATATCATTAACTATTCACTACTTTAACTTTGTGTCAAATATAAAACATAGAAAGATTTCTATTAGATGCACCAATGAGCAATTCATTAATTTTGAATGGGCTGATGTATTTATTATCAGCCCATATAAAATGAAATACAGTTTTAATATTAAAAATTTGCAATATTTTTACATTTATGCAGCAAATTGGTCACTTCAGAAGTAGAAAAGTAGTAATCTTGAATTGATAAAGATACCAAGGGTTTAAGGATAAAGGCTCTGAATTAATCTGTACACCTAATATTTCATCTAAAGATGAAGTTTTAAATTGTAATGATAATGCAAAACAAGCACAGCCGATTACAGAACAACAATAATTACATTTTAGATGAGATAGGTACTTGATTTTTTTAAAAATAAGTGCTAATTCATATGCTCATCATACAGATATTAATTGTTACACCTAATATTTGATAATCCTCAATGAAGCAGCAATTACCATTAAAAGTAACTCTTGTCGCAAAATGCAGCGCATCATTATCTGGTGAATGTTCGTGACTCACGGTTTTTACCCTGCTGCGGTCTTCGAGATTCTATTGAATTCAGTCACATCCTTTATTCTTTAGAAACGTTTTGTAACTTTGAGGAAAAGATTCTCTTTATTTGATAGCACTGAGTACAACTTATACGTAATACTTCCAAACTTTGTATCTGATAGTGTTAAGCAAGTAAACAGCTAACTGCAACATGCACAGCAACAGAAAAATTACTAAAACAGAGGATTAGCAACAGATGTGTTGTGTTTGTCAAGAATGTTTTAGAAAAATAGGAACATGATTGAACAAAAAATGACTCGATAGTAGCAGCAGGGTTAAGATAAAGAATTAATCTGTAATCACAAACGCGCAGTCTGTAAGACGTTCAAGACATGAAGAGTTAACCATCTCCTGATAATATGTGCTTAAAATGTATCGATCTATAAATATAATTAATTCTTACTTAAAGTAACCCGCTATAAAAATATAATTATAATACTTCTATAGTATAAAAAAAACTTGGAAACACAATAAGAGAAGTTCTTATATAATGTTAGGTGTTACGTTAACGCAGCGATTTCTGAGATCGCATATCTGTGTTGACGTGACAATATTTTTACACCTCTGATTACGAATTAACACAAATGAATGAATACTTACTTAGCACGTCGTATTGAGGTAACCATTTCTGAACGAAAATGTTGCTGGGTAAATCGGGTATATCATCCACCTCCCACTTCCAGATCACTTTCCTAGGAATAGAGCCCATCACTTTCAATAATATTCGCATCTTGTCCTCCGGCATGGTGGCCGTTTTCACCATGGATCCCAAATTAAAGTACAAAACACCCTCGTGAGCATTGTCGAGGAACTTGGCGATAGTCTTCGGTACAGGCTTCGGTTTCCTTGAAATATGAATTCCACCCACTTCGATAACGTTGGGCAGAAACGGTATGGCTCCATGAAGGGTGTAATGCGTGTTAATGAACATCATCGTCGCATTATTGCTGATCGCAAGCAAATCTGGCGTCACCGGACCGTAAATTTCCTTCATGAGAGACGTATCACGCCAATTGAAGATAGTGTGATATGCCGTGGAAAGTAGAAATGTTAACACCGCATTCTCCGTCCTTTGCAACAAGTTCATAGGCTTCGGCAATCGAGTGAACATCGTAGGTATGTAACTGGACTCTTGAGACATTGCCATGTCGTCCACAGCCCATGGCATCAGCTGATGAGTGGATATCTCAATGAAAGGAGCATCGAATTTGGACGCAATTCCCAAGAAACAATTAGTATTGAAACTCTCTACCAGCACCAGATCAAATTTCTCCTTACTATTAATTAACTGGTTAATTTCTGGGTTCCTCAAACCAATATTGCAAGCCACGTTGCTCATGTGGTAGATGAGGTACATCTCTTCGATGATGCGGTAAAAGCTGTCGCGTATGTAATGCAAGTCAACGACGTTGATGAATACCTGGAAGTTGGGATCTCGCAGGTCGATATCTTTGTACGTGGGCAGAGGTTCCTCTGCAATGGCCTTGTCTGCCCTTGGAAAATGAGAAGCCACCGTAATATTGTGACCACGGCGAGCTAACTCTTCCAGAAACGGCCTGAACACATCAAAGTGACTCTTGCCCAGATGACCAAAGATCGCCAAGATGTTCAGTTTATCCTTGGATGCAGTGGAATTATTCGCGGCTGAACACGATGATAAAAGCACCAGGAACAAGAAAAGAAGAGTTCGAATTTTGGTAACCCACATGATTGATGATTTACGCGTTGCGGTCTCGGTAACTCAGATGTACGTGTCTGGTAGTTGAGACAACAGAGCGATCTTCCTTCCTTTTGAAGTGATAATAGCCTGACGGGCCACTTATAAAGTGACTACTTATCTGTCTCTCCTCCCGTCGATCACGATTGTCTCAATCAACTAGCCTTAGCTAAATCTCATCGATACGTCCAATCTTCCTATTACAAAATATTTTATGAGCTTTAGTTTCACACGATAATGACAGTGGCTGCAAAGAATATTCTTTTTCTAGTTGCAATTGTCTTCGATACACCGCGTTATCGCGAAGTCTGCGTGTCTGTTTGATATTGAAAAGATTATGATTTTAAAAGTTTGAAGGGTCTCGTAAATATCGATTGGAAAAGGAAGCTTTATCACGCCACGATAAGAAATAAGAGAATTAAGTGAACGTTAGCTAATGACACACAAGGTTCATACGCGCCTGACATTACATAATGGATCAGGGACCCGTGCCACAATTCATAGTGACTGCTTGCTATTCTGGGCTTACGAATATAGACGAGTGCGTCTCAATCGTGTTTGCAAAGAGCAAACGATAACGCGTACATGAGTTTATCAACGTTTTATGATGACACAAAAATTTGGAAGCTTATGCAAACTGTCATAAATTTACGCACGATCCACGCAAAGATCACAGAAAAACTTACCTCCATTTAAAAGCGCTCCGATACAATTTAACCAAAAGCGCACTGTGTTTATTGATCAAGATGAAACAGACTTTTGACGATCTGCACAGTCATCCGACCCTTCCACGCGCGCAGAAGTGTTTACGAATTGTGGAGCGACGTATCTATAAGTGTTCAGCATATAATTGCGTAGTACACCGCTAGAACCGCGAACGAGCTGACCGAGGTTGTCATAGTTGCCTGACAATTTTCCTCAATAATTAATAATTATAATTGCAATGAATAATGCGCATGACAAATTTTGCTGAACGCGTCCTTTGGAACTCGATAGTGGAACCAAACGCTGCAAAAACGTTTGACAACTCGCGGTTTGCGAAAGGCCGTTATGACTAATTCACATTCGACTTGTCTCGACGATTCATTATCCTCTACTGACGCGTTAGACGCAGTGTGCTCTGTATACACGGAGAGTATTCATAGAAGCAACGAATGAACGACAGCCGAAAAATGCTGTAGTGATTGATCCATTGGATCCCTGTAGAACAGATGCTAGATTGCAAGTACAGTAGACTCCCGATTATTCGGTGTCGCTTAACGTTGCGGTTACAGTGGATTCGTATTCACACAAATTGTGTTGTAACGAATATGTTCACGCTTGTCGCTCTTATCGCCGATAAAACAAATCGAAGATATTCGTCGGAATGTAGTTCGCACAAATACGCATCTCCTATGACCGTAACTTTAACCGGCCACATTTTTGATGAGATAGAAAAAATTGACCAAAAGGAAAACGATTGAAACTGCGATAAAATATATTAAGCGACACGATAATTTACCTACAATTGATATATTATTTTCAAAAAAAGTGGCATGCACTATTTAACCTATCTTTCAACTTTCAAATTCAGTTCACAGTTTACTTTTCTTTGTAATTTTATCACCATGCTAATAAAGGCCAACCAAACGCGTAGCAGTATTAAAAATTTGGTGAGACAATACGGAATTAAATAAATTTTCAAATCATTACATTAACAGCCATAAAAATGTACTGAATTTGAATTTTTTGGTGCTTTTGCAGCCCCCATAATCCAAATAAAAGGATTAGTATAATTCTATTACATAAAAAATGATATCGAATTTTTGTAATGTATACGTGTAATCAATTACTTTTTTCACTACCATCCGATGAATGATAAGTAATTCATAAATATTAGGTGTATCCGTAAGTAATCTACTATTTTTTTAAGAAATATAATTTAAATTTAAAATATGCTACCCAGTTATGATAATAGATTAATGAATTTGTTTTATCAAATAATCAAGCTTCCATTTTAGTAGGACTTTTCAAGGTAGGTATTTTACTGTGTTAAAAATAAATGCTGATTTTGATAAAAGAAGTGGATTATTCATTGGTACACCTAATATTTCCGAATTAACTGGACATTCGTTTATCTAGCAAGAGGTTCAGTCCCATAGAAATCGATTAAGAGAGAATCTACTGCACAAAACAGCAATCCACAGCCTGAGGCCCACAGGCCCTCCACTTCTTTTGATCCGGCCTTAGTCTATTTCAGTGATGAAATGTGTCTGATTTATAGTGCTAGGAAACATATTGCGTTCTCCCATTAAGAGTCGGAGACAGAATAATAATAATGATTTAACCCCTAAACTAGGAAACGTTGCTCATGCCTGGTCTACTGTACCTCGTTCTACAACGTCCGCATTTGATCAAACATTTGTACGTTACTACTTCTGTCAGCAAACATTGTAAGTGTACTCGCTTTGATTAAAATGAAATCAAGAATGTTTACTTCGAATAATTACGTTTCTACTGTAAAATACGAAGAACAGGAGTATTAATAACTAGATTGTGGATGTGTAGCATTTATAATAAATTTAAATTTGCAAAATACTATGGAATGCATGCAGTACGCTTTCTTCTGTCTTAAAAATTTCTACTAGAAGGAGGACTTGATTATTCGATAAAAAAGAATCATTAACCCATATTTATATCTGGGTAGTATATTTTAAATTGAAACTATATTTATTAGAAAAATAGTGGATTACTTATTGGTACACCTAATATTCAAAGTAAAACAGATATTATAATATTTGGAGAATAAAACAACTTCCTATTTAGGTTCCATTTTCTTTAATTGTGTTTTACAAATAAGAATTTGCATAAAGACCGATAGTCTGTTCACAACTTTTAAAATATTATCAGTAAATCATTGAAGAAATTTCTTTAGATAGCTGTAGTATTTTAAAAAATGGACACGAAACGCCAATATTATAGCTTTATTCATTTACTCAAGTTAAATTTCCAAACACAACCATTGCGTTTGTAGCCGCCATTTTATGCCTTCCGGTGGTAGTTCAAAATTCTTTTTTTTAACGGTAAAGAAAATAGCGGATATCTAAAAATTATATTAAAAGATGCGGAGAGAGTAGTCGACAACAAGCTTAGGCAGACAAATGAATAGCGACGAAAAATTAAGAAATTTCAACGTTAAATTTTATTGGATCTACATATATAAATAGTTCCATTAAATTATCGAGAAAAATTTCGGTTCGAACGAATCTGTCGTATTGCCAGTTCATATTTACACAGAGCGTCGATCAGGGTCGACAAACTACGCCTCGATAAGAGCAACATATCGCCTTTAACAAATATTACATAGCTACATCTTCTAATTAGTATTATCAATTATCAATACTTGTTCAAGCTTAAGCTACAAGTGAATTACGATTAGTGTATATATTGCACAATATCAGAGGTCAGTAATCTTTTCATTACCCCCAAATGACTAGTGCTCATTTTTATTCGCTTATAGAAAGGTTAAATGTACAAAAAGTCATAGAATGCTTGTAGTACGTAAAAATATACATAATATTTAACCCTTTCAGTGGTATGAACGTCTGATGGTCTGAGATACAATACAGTTACTCACGAAATTGATCAAGTACTTCAATTTATTATGTTTCATACTTCATCAAAATGTAGTCGCTAATTATAATACTTTAGACATGTACTTGATGTGCAATTTATATGCGTATATTAACCTTACTCGAGACCTAATTATTCTAATAGAACCATTTATGAAATAGTGATTAATTAACGGTAGTATAAGTGGGTAGTAAAACAAATACAAGACAAGTTGTTAAGTTCTATTTCTTCAGTGTCATGCATAAAAATATAAATTTGCATAAAATTCCGCAATCTATTTAAAATACAGGCCACGTTATCTTAATTGTTGCTGACGAGGAAGCTACAAGCTTAAAGTGACTTTAGTACACATTTATTTTAAATTATATGAAATAGGTAATTTTTAAACTAAGCACTTTAGTTTTACTATCATTTATAATTTTTACATTAGGACTATTTCTAAACATGTATTTGTTTAGTATATTAAATACAATAGTTTTATCAAATAGAAAAATACAACAAATGAACATTGGCAGAAGAAAGTGTATTAATACGTTCCCGATTGATAAGCATCAGCATCGAAAGATCTACTGATAAGTTTCCTGGAAGTAAAGTGTTATAAAAATGTTTCACGGACTCGCGGGCTTCGACCTTTACATGATATAATAGGTTCAGCCCACTTACTAAAATGTTATGCAATCGAAGGTATTACTCAAATTCCATAAGCTTAACTCCGGACAACGATTCAATGATGCCACATCCATTGAATAATAAAAATCATACTATGCAATAAGGAATAGAAAGAATCGGAGCGTAAACCACTATTTGCCCAGCCCTAGCATAGTCCTATTTTAATCCAAAGACAACTGCACTTTTCATTCATGAGCAAATATAGAGAATGAACTAGTATACGAGAACTATACTTAAAAGCTTCTTAAAGTTTCGTTTACTTAAGCATTTCCTACTACAATCGCACCCCCGGTTTCGCCGCAACGGCCACTCTCTGTCCCGTTTATTCACGACGCGAATAAATACTCTGGAACGCGGAACAACAGGTAGAGGTTCGTTAAAATGTACCTCGTGGCTGATAGTTTTATTAAATTAGCGGTGAACGACTTCTTCGTCGGTTCGATTTAAAGCGGGCAACAACACGCTTTAATCGAGGGGCAATGTAAAGCACGCGAAGGCCAAAGACTCGATTCCCTTGATCCAGCGGCGTTCTCTGTGCCACGTCCCCGTGTATTTTATTTTTCCCTGCTTCTTGTAACGGCACTTTAGTTAATTACCTTGGGAGCACAACCCTCCACCGTCCTCTATGCATACCCCTCCGGTTTCTCTTTCCTTCGAGTGGCTTTCGATACTTTTCACTTTGTCCCCGATAATTCCGCTCCGCGGAGCACGATTCCAGACACAAGTAAATAGGCGACACGAGAATCGTCGGAAGACGAAAGAAAAATATATACATACAGGGTGAGGCACTTAAGTCGAGATAACCGAATACCTTGAAAGCAAAGCGTTTTATGAAAAAATGGTTCAGACAATAATTCCTCTATTCCATGAGAGAAGGAGAACCGCATTATTGTTTTTTTTTAATTTTGTAGACGACTGTAAGGTTCTTTGAAGGCCAATTTCGTTTCTCCAAATTGCCATTGAAAAAAAATACGTATTACATGAAAAAATGTTTCAGACAAAAATTACTTACTCGTTCATAGAGATTGCGGGTCCGTCGAGGAAAACGTAGATTGTCGTTTAAAGAAACAAAGTTGTCCTTCAAATAACTTTGAAACCATCCACAAAATTAAGAAGTGATAATATAGTTCCTTTTTCACCTTGGAAAATGCCTCACTTTGTACATATTATATGTAGGATGTCCCAGAGTTTTCCTATCAAACTGCGACAACTTAATCTAGAGACCCAAAGGAGAAAAAAATATTATGTAAATTTCGTGAATGGACGCTTTGTTACAGAGTTAGAAACAAATATTGTATGCATGAACTACTCGATTTTTACGTATAGAGAACTTTAAAACTTCATTCCACAGAAGTGAGTTCATATAAAGAACTTGTGCAGAAAATTAAGAACAGAGTTACTGAAACTCAACAAAATACTCAAGAACTTCGTAGAGTAATAAATTCAACTGTCCATTGATGACAAGCTTGTATCCAAGCAAAATGATATTATTTTGATGAAATGAGAATTTAAAAATAGTAAGTAATCATTTTAGATTATACTAACCGTTCACGACATGGAATTATTCGTTATCAAATGATAAAAAAACATGTAATTACGCAGATCGGATACACACAATCTATCTTCTGCGTGTTACGATGGAAAACACGTTGTTACCTATTCCAAGTATACAATGTTTGTTTATACCCCTGTAACAAAGAGTTTATTTGCAAAATTTAGATAACATTTTTGTCTCCTTTTTGGTCTCTAGATTAACTGTTAGCAGTTTAGTGGGAAAAACCTGGGACACCCTGTGTGTACACTTGTACATATAGATTTTCTTTCCCTGCATTCCCAAAGAGCCATCCCCCCTTTTTCCCGGAGACTTCCTTTAATTTTCCATTTGCTGTCCCACTTTCTACTTTCTTTGTTCCGTTCTCGTAGCAGTGTAAAGTAAACATCTTCGATGCTGCACGGTTCACCGATAATCGATCGAATGTTTGTATGACTATTGTAAATTCGCAACTTGGAAAAATCCATCTACAGAAACAATTTCTATCGCCGGATACCTTTGACTTCCGCTGCAATCTCGTTTATTTTACATTAAACTTCCTTCCTGCGAGTCGTCGCAAGTTTCCGGTATTCGTAATTTCACGGTCCCATGATAATTGTACCGTCGTTTCAGACGTCGTTATACAATTTCTTCTGCGAGACTGACGATCCTTCGCCATCTCAATTTCTAATTTCTGTGTGATTCTCAGGGAAAAATAACATCACGCGGGCTCTCGAATATTCGCGATTAAATCACTGACCAAGGGTGACGAAAACATACACGCTGTATGTGTTTGCTGAATCCACTACTGCGGCGATCTCAAATTTTACTGATGCAAGACATAAAATCACGCGAAGCGTGCATTCGAAACTAGGCCAGAGAATTTCGCAAAATCGATCACACACGTCTCAAAATTGCATTATTAGGTGTGCAAGTTAATTTGGCGCCTTCTTCTTTAAAGTACCGATAACTTGCCAACAAATGTTTATTAGGTGTACCAATAAGTAATTCATTAAGTTTTAGTAGATTGATGAATTTATTTTATCATGTGATAAAATTTTCTTTCAAATACGAATTCATAACTTGTCCGAAAAATGCAACAAAGTAGAACAACTATATTTAAGACAGAGTAGCTATTTAATTTTATTAAAAATAAATGCTGAATTAAATCAAAAGGTAGACTATTCATTAGTAAATCTAATATCTGCTTCAAAGAAGGAATTTGTCAGTTGTCTGATAAATGGAAAAAAGTCATCTAAAATAATAGATACTGTTCCTATTATTAAAATTGCATTAGGGTGCTGCATATAACAAATGCAATTTTAAGGTGTCTGACATTTTAAAACCGTCAACCATTCAACAGTTGACTTATAATGCAACGGCAAAAATGCAGTGATTTATTTGGTTAACCAAGAAATCTTTTCGTTTTTTTACAGTATGCGTTTAAATTGCATGATACATGAGTAAATATGCCAACAATATTAAAAATTGCAAGAAAGATCTGAAAGTGAATATTGCACGCTATTTTCTGGGAAGAAAAATCATACAGATTGATTATATTTATTCTGGTTAACATAGCCTTGAAGTGGAAAAAATGAGATGCATTGAGTTGCTACTGTAAAAGTGAAAATGCGGTGTAAGTCAGGAAAGAACGGTGTGAATAATAGAATATGCTAATACTGAAAGATTTTCTCCACATTAGATCTTTATGAAATTCTTTAACAGAAAAGCTTGAAAAAGGCGTCTAAGCAATTTCTTCTAAATAATGAAAAACTTTTTAAAGACGGAACGAAAACGATATAATGGGTCAAAAAATTGTCAAAAGCAAATGTAGACGATAAAGTGTTTACTAAAGTTTTGTTTTTATCTGCCTGTAAAATACGGAAAATTTTTTGACCAATCTGATGTATACTGCTTATTGTCACTTTAAAATAAGTTATATTTACCGACTCGTTTCACCACCAAAGCAACATTCATTATGGAACAACCTAATATTTGATTTTCCTATAAACACCTAATATTTGATTTTCCTATAAACACCTAATATTTGATTTTCCTATAAACAATTATATTTTATGAAAAGAGGTTCCGGATGAATTTATGCATCCAATATTTAAAAGAGCAGCTCTATTGCGACCGAGATAAATAAAAGTCGACCGCGCAAAACAAATTTACTGTATTTAGAAGAACAACGACTTTATTGCAGCCGAAAACAAATTGCCAAGGCAAATGTATCGCACCTTTCGTACACCGCCAAATAAATTCCATCGTAGGAAGAATTGGAGTCGAGGAAGAGAATGAATCTACCATCTGGGGAAGAGACTCACGGTCAGATCCACCTGTATTTATGAAGTCCCAGCAGAGAAGAAACCTGGCGCCATAAATTCGCCGTCGAAATCTCTTAATCCCGAGCACCCTCGGCGCAACCGGGCCGATAACGAATCCAGCAAATCAAAATAAACGATACGGCACCGCGAATATCCGTCGTGGAGAATGGCTGGAAATTGATGCCTACCGCTGTCGGCTCTGTAGCCAAGCCAAAACGCGATAAACCTTACCAGTTCCAGTTTGTCCCCTACACACAAATTTCCTAGAAACTTGGTCGCCGCTGGTGGTCGAGGGTACAAGAATGGAGAAAATTGCTCCCTCTCAAATGGACCAACCCCCGAGCAAAGAGGCAAGGCAGGATGTAGGTAATTGGCTGGACTCCATCGTTTCTCCCTCGCATTCTCCCTTCTTTCCTCATTTTCTTTCTTTCTTCTGTACCACTCTTTTCTGGTTTCCACACATTCTCAAGAAGAGGAAATACATCAGCGTACACACCGAAGGACATACAGTGGGGTATCCTATAAAACGGAGCTTCTTAAACTGTGGGTCGCGACCCCCAAGTCGCGCAATATCCAAAGCATAATAGCAATTATGATATTTAGAGGGTAAAGCAACCCCGAATTTGAGTCTACCTTCTTCAAACTTGTTTCTAGAAGCATGAATTTCCATAAAAATCCGCAGTCTAATTATAAATTAAAGAGATACTCTGTATGAACAAGTGCCAAAGTCTTCGCGACACCCACAAACCTGTTACGCGACCCACAGTTTAAGAAGCTCTGATCTATTCGATATCGTTCAAGAAATTAATTACATTGATAGTTAATATTGGTCTGGCTACTTTTCTAATAATTTATCTTTTAATAGTAAAGATGCAGTTTCTTACTTTATCGTATCATTTTAGTCACGAACAGACAAAATATGTACGATCCTTAAGTATCTATACACATATTCAAATAATATATTAGTATTCTGTAACGAACAATATTTTGAACCGAATTCATTCGTTGTACGATACCCCACTGCAAAAGACATTGAAACAAAGGGAAGGATATTCTTTATACAATATGCACTAACAAAGAGTACAGAAAGTGGTGGACGATTTGTGTTGTTTAATTCATGAATTCGCCAGCCCCTCGGCAACCAGGTGGGGATCATCTACAAATTACCGGGGTAAAATCGGCGCTAAAAGTAAGGCCAGCATGCTAATCTACGAATGTTTCGACCTTTCTAAACAATCCCCCCTTTCAAGAAAGAAACGGAACAAAGGCAAGGGAACTATTGTACAAGGAAAGAGAAGCAAAATATCGTGTTAGTCTAATACCGTTGACCAACTACAGAATGGACCACTCATTTATAGGAAACATTATAAATTGCGTGCCTGGTCAGACTTGGATCAAACTTATACAAAAGAAATTGTATACAAGTTGACCAAATCGAATGATTGTGGTAGTACAAGATGAAGAGGGGTCTCATTATTAACATTCGGATAGAGTGATACCTTTGATTAGTTATGTATATTCTTTTAATTACCAAAGATAATGTTTTATAATTTGATCCACCTGTATATATAGACCTTATTATAGATTTGCATTTTAAAGATCACGTGATCATGTTGAAAATAATTGATTATCGCAATATTTAGTTGTAATTCCCACTGTTTGAAAATCGTTCTTGCCTTATTCTACGCTAAACTAATAATGTCGCATTTGACACTAAAATGGTAATTGTGCCTATCCTTTCTCACATTCTATATGAGAATGAACAGTCTATCCTACGCTTCGTCAGCGCTAATACCGTACATTTGCGAGCTCTGCGTTCATAATGCGCGCTCGGATTGATCGGATATCCGCGATACGAACGAGCCAGCGAACCGGCGGCGTTTATATTGACTTTTAATTTAAAAGCGCGATCGCTCCGATACGATTCGGCAGATTTTATCAGGACCCGTTGCTAACTACTGTTTATCAAACACTAACGAAACCGTTCGCCTGAATACCTAATATAATTGGAGATCTCTCGATCGGAATGGAAACGCGCGCGAATTTAACGAGACTGGCTTCTCGCGTGGGAAACGCGTTTTCCCGGCGCATCCGTGAGATGGAAAATAGTATACGCGAAACAGAGATACCCTAAAGGGAAAAGTGTCTTCGGATACGTTCCTCGAGGTGTCTCGGGCGAGAAATGTCGCATCGATGCATGTCCAATTCGCAATAATGCAGAAACGACGCATAGGCAAAGACACTCACCGTTTGGTGCTTCACTATGTTGAAGCTAGACTTCCTTTCTTCTGTTTCTGCAATTTTGTTCCTCCTCCTTCCTTCCTCCCTTTGTATTTTCTTTTGCATTCACCCTTGTACATTCCCCCTTTCACTGCACCACGTTTTACTTGGAAAATCAAGAACAATTAGTGAAAAAGATATATGTACAGGATAAGTTTCGCAACTTGATCACCTCAAATAACTTTTGCATCATTTGTTATAGAAAAAATGTTTGAAGTAAGAGTTGCATGGTATGAAACGGGGCATAGTACCATAATCAATTTTTTGTGACTTTGTCTTTTGATTGGGATATTTCTTTCTGTAACAAGTAATGTTCAAGTTATTTAAGCTGACCGTCCTGTATAAATTTAAAATCATTAAAAGTGTTTTCTCCTGTGAATTTGGAGTATTATTACCCATTTGCACTCTTTATTATCTTTTTCATTTTTGGTCGCCAAGAACTTTCGTGTATTTTAATATTCTTTTTATTCGAAAAGTGTACATCAAATAAGTGCTCGTAGAGATCAAATCTTACTCACAAATACCTAATACAAAGTTGTTATAAGATACCATTATGTACACGCTTCGTGCAGCAATTGATAATATAAGGAAATAATTTAAATAAAAGAGGAAGTTATTTTCATTCAGCTTTATTCAGGGTCATATAAATTCATAAAAAAGAAACAGTAGCTATTTACATTAAGCTATAAAAACGCAACTACAATGCCCATTGTTTCAGACCACTGTCTTGGTAGAAGTTAAAAAAATCAACAACACCTTATTTTTGTATAGTATCTTTTAAATTTTCTTGTGAAAACGATAAATATTTATTATGGTGATCCCGTCTGTAACACGAAGATTTCCTGGTCCATCAGCTAACATGGATTTCCACAACATTATTGACCTAACCCCAGCCTAACAGCAGGCCGTAAGTTTTAAAAATTTGTTTACAAATTAATATAAATAACTTCCACCTTCGTTAGTCATAAATTTATGTGAACTTGAATATAAGCTAATAAAAATATCTTTAGTTTTTCTTTAATTTTCTTTTGTATGCTATCAACATAAAAATGTAAGTGCCCGAATTTTACTTTGAGCCACTGTAACTATCTTTAAAGTGTGTCGCTACCCCAAACAGGTTAAAAAACCCTGGGTTAAAGAACGTATTAGGATTGACGCTTCGTGAATTTTTGAGCATCCTGTAGGAATCGCCTGTAGCCTAGATTACGGTATCGTGGAAGGATTAAAAGCTCCCTGGCGTATCCCGTTGAGACCGGGTAGCCGGAATATTTTTGCAAACTGCGAACGACACACGGACGCTTCTTTCTCGCTACGGTGCCACGCTTCGTAGCGTTCTTCCTGTCCTTTTCTCACTCGTCCGTCCGGTGTTCCCTCATAAAAGTTAATAAGCCGGCTGGCCGGGTTCGTCGATCCCGAGAAAATTGCGGGAGACCAAACGCGCCTTCCTTGCGACGTTTTATGCCGCTGTTCTATTCGCCGTTACGACCGACCTTCTCCCCCTGTTGCACTCTGTTTTCCACCCCCTTTTCTTGCCTCTCACTCCCTATTGTCGCCGCGCTTCACGAGCGTTTCTTTTACTGTGTCTCCTCTTCCTCCTGTATACGCCTCTATCTACGCGAGCACACAACCCTTCCTCTCCCTTCCGGGAAAGGGTGACACGCGCGTAAAAATAGACAAGCTCCGGCAGTAAAATCCACTCTCGCCGCGAAAACGAGCGGCTAAGCTACTTTTCCGTTAATGACACTCGAACACAGAGAATGTCTGCCGGTGAAATCTCGTGGAAGCTCTCCGCTTTTAAAACGGAGTGCATCGACGTGCGAAAGGTTCTTGAAGATCGTAGAACGCGGTGGTAATATTTCTTTAATTGTCTACTTTGCGGCGCGTCTTAATCTGCACGCGCAAAGTGGCCACCGGCCGTGCTTGTAACTCGAACAGACGACAAACTTTAATACACTTTGAGAGGCTCTTTCTTCCGAGTTGCCTCCTTGCCCGTGGCTGTGAAAATTTCTTCACGGAATTATTCCACGCGACCAGCGCTACGTGTCGAAACAAGCTTAACGCATAACCTTCCTCGGTGTCCCCCTTATTTTTCTCTTCACAAAGACACGACTACACAACTCATTCAAAAATTTAATCCGTTGTCTTTGATCCTAGAAAGGAATCGATGTCCGTTGAATACCAAACGACTCGTAGCATCCAGCCACGCTGCTTTAATCATTTAAATTTAAAAGGTTTCCTTTTTCATTAATTTGAGAATTCTTATAAATTTCTCCTCTTGTTGCTTTTGTAGTTGGTTAGTTTAATTTATACAAGGTGTTCCCTATTTTAATGGCCAAATTGTAGGACCGTAATCTACAAGTGAAAATAAGAAGAGAATGTTACATAAAGTTTGTAAACGTTTCGTTAAAAAATTATAGGAAAATATTGTCGATACTTACATATTACTTAATGTGTGAAGATCATTAAAAATGTTTAAATTATCATTTCAAAACTACCACTTTCTGCGTTGATGCAAGCTTCACATCGATCTAAAGTGGAATTTATTACACTCCGAATTTCTGCGAGATTCTGCTACATCTCAACAACTGAATTATTAATTCGCTGGATTAGTTTTTCACGTATATTTATTTCTGTACTATAACTTTGTAACGAAACATTTACAAACAACCTTTGTATATAGAACATTTTTTCCTTATTTCCACTTATTGTTTTTGCTTCTACAATTTGTCTCTTACAGTAGCGAACACTCTGTATGTTAGATCGCGTACTTCATCTAAAATGTCGGATTTATAATCGTTTCGTAAATTGATCACCTATGTGATTAGTATCAGTCAAAGGGATAGTCTGCTAGAGGCAAGTCTCCTTTCACAATACCATTTATTAAAAGATGCAGAGTTATTCTGCTTTTAAGATCCTCCCCGATATTTTAAAAAATCCTTGTCGCCATTTTCTATAAATTTCGTGAAGCCCTTTTACCTAAAAGAGCTAAGTAAACACGAAAAGAAAAGAACTCTTGGAATAACCTAATATTTTGTTTCGTCCGCAAAGAATTAATAGAAACACAAGTCTGAGAAGTTCATAATTATTTGTCATTTAATGATCCGGTTTTTCTTCCAGTGAATAATTGCGAGGGAGTCATCCACAACGAAATGCGAGAGGCTTACACATTATGATAGTTAATAATCTCTGGTCGTTTCATTTATATCATTTCCCCAACAAAATATCCGACGTTATCACGGCGGCCATTAGAAGCATAGCGATTGTGCAGTGCAATTTCAATAATACCGCTTTAAGCTCGTCGCGAACATGCCTCGAAGAAGCGTCGCTTCTGGCACAGAACGGTCGCGAGCCAATTTATTATTCCAGAGGCGCACAACGCACGCCCAACGGACCAGATGTGGCCCATCGACGCAAATTACGCGAGCCGCGACGATATTTCTCCAAAAATTGCAACGACCACGCCGCCGTTCCACCCCTGCGCCGCTTCAACCCTCCCAGTCGACGCCGTGTGCAACGGTATCGCGGGTTTTATTAGACATTACGATAACGTATGCATGAAACGCCACGTATAATTTCAGTAAGACGCATTCCCGCAAAAATTGCGCGCAATCTTGGGACGCTCTGGTCGGATGCACGATCCCAAGCACGACAACCCGGGGGAAAGGGTAGTTTTTATTAAAAACGAGCGACACGGAGAAACGATAGGATCAACGCGACACGGCTTTATTATTGCGGCTTTTAATATCTCCTCGAGAACGCGACATATTTAATCTTCTGACACTACCCGCCTTGATTTCGTTGATTTAATCTTGGATTACGCAAATGAGATTCATGAAATTAATCTCTAGACGCAATAATAAATCGTGATCCCACTCATTTATTTGTAATTAGTTGATATTATAAACGAGATCTAATGATAGGAGTTAAGTGTATGAGTGATACGAAACATTATCGGAAATGTTCAGATTGTTAACTGTAATAATTGGAAGATAAAATATTTCTTTAATGCGTTCATTATTATACGTTAGGTAACCCACCTTGTAGATTACTGAACATACTTTGTATACTATATCTAAGGTGACTAAACGTCCCGAATTCTTCGGGACAGTTCCGAATCTTCGGCCTTCATCTTGATTTCTTTCACAGATAATTTTGATAAAGTTGTAACAAGATACATCCACATGCACAATTGATATTTAAGTACTCATTAATCAGAGATGAACATATTAACTTGCCTATCGTTTGGTGGTAGTATTATGCAACTCTACAAATTTACTATTATGAAAATTAAATATAGAACCTACTTAAAAAACAATTAATTGAAGCATCAAGGTATGTGCAAATACTTTTTGTGGCTACTGTATATTAAAGTTTAGTTTGAATTGCAATTTCTGTTTCAATATATACGATAGAAGATTATACAGGCCAAATTAATTTCAGTATCCTATATTTAATACAGTATTAAAGTAATAAATGGTCAATATCACAAGGTATAGTGTTTGAAATATTCGCAAAGCAAGGAGTTAACAAATTAACACGAATGTGTCTCGAATTTTGTGCCGAGAGATATGGTTACCTTAATTATAACTAACAATAGTTAGTTGTTAAATGTTAAAATTCGCAATATTTCATCATTTTTAATATACACCCTATGAGTGCTTATCTTAAGTAACTTCAAACAAAGTTGCACAAGTCAAATGATTCATTTCTACTCAACAAGATAATTCAAATCTGTTTAGGCGGTAACGCGTCGAATTTTCATTACGCGTAATACACCTTTCAAATTATAGAGACCACAGCTGAAGAGTAAAAGATCAGTTTACTCTCACTAAACACCAGACCTTGTTTGCGAAATGGATGGAAAATTGAAGTGCTGTCGCGCACGACACCCCGGTGTACCAACGAATTGATGGAAAAAAATTGATACGCGGAAAAATCCCGAGCGGCACCCAGATGGAATCAGTTCCCGCACAATTATTTTAATGTATACGGCCATTCGCGAACGAGAACGGCATCTTTTCTCTGCATCCAGTCCCGACGTTTGATCTTTTCTTTCTGGTAAACGTTGCAGCGAAAAAAGGAAAAAAAACTAAAGATCGCCGGGACGAAAGGAGAAGCAAAAGGAGGAAGAAGAAGTCGCCGTGAAGAACGCGTGGATGCAAGCTTGAGGGGGGATAGAAGACAGAGAGAAAATAGAGAGGGTTGCCGAGAGGCCAGAGAGACGTATGACTCCCAAGGGAAATTTAGGTGCGACCTCCATGTATCACAGAAGCTAGCGTAAGTAGCTACGTAACCGACGTACGTACACCGCATACCCGCGTGATACTACACGTACGCGCTTGTACACGCGCGAGCAACAACCACGGTGCACCATGCAACCACCCTAAATGCGCTACCAGCGATTTGCCAATCGGAGAATCGCCGCGTAAACGACGCACAAAACGTTCGAGCTGGCAAATTGCACAGCCCGGAAGCGAGATTTACAGAAACCACGAAGCTACACGGGTGACGGAGAGATTGCTACACGAGAACTGAGCTCCCGGAGGATTGTCGAATGTCCCTTGTACAATGTGTTTACCAACCGTGGAAATTGTTAGTATCTCTCCGGCGTTTGCTAATGGTCAGACTGCCGATGTTTATGCAAATTGGAATTTTTATACGGAGAAAAGTAGTGAAACCTATGCGGAAGATTCTTTGCTGACCATCGACTTTAACCCTTTTACTACTAAAGACGTATATAGGTATATATAAGTCTTCAAAAATTAGATAATCATTTATTAAAAGCATACGTATATTTCCCTATACTACAATATTCTTTCCGTTTTAATTCGTGCAACAATACCACGTCTTAATTAATTATATAGACCATCCAATTACTTATATTTATACTATTTTTATATCAGTGAAAGCGGCCCTATTTTATGATTTTAGATTTTCATTCTAAGGTATGGTAGCCAAAGGGTTAAGTATATATATATAAATGACTTAATCTAAATACAGGATATTCATTTTTCACGCCGAATATCTTTTACGTGTATTTATGTAACATCTATATTTGTATAATGATCCACAGTCTGATTTTACGCAGTTTCAAGCAGTTATTCTTAATCTTTCAAAAAAGATTAAAGTTCAATTACAAAAAAGTTCCTAATCGCGGAAACGACCTGGCGAAAACTACGCGAAGAGGGATGAAAATGGAACTGGATGATTATATCGAAAAAACGATGACTCACCTGAAAATACATTTCCCGAAAAATTCCCAACGGTATGAAAGAATAGATCACGCGGCGTTGAAAAGCTCTCCTCGCGCGCTATAAAAATCCGCTATCAGATCACTTTCCACTCGAGGAGCGTGAAGCACGTATAATGGCGGCTAGCCGCGTTTTCCACGGATGCAAACCGGTGAACGATCTACAGCGACACGCGAGCAGGTGTAAAATCGAGCAACGCTTGCAACCTCGCCGCTAGGAAATTCTTTTTTCCATCTCTTTCCCTTTTCATCTCCGTCGATGTTTAAGCGATTTCGTTAATCTAGGAACGCGCAGCTTTTCGGTATTCCACTCAACCCTAAAGCAAATTGGTCAAAGAAATTTTCTCTTCCACCTCCTAATCATTAATGAATTGTTTTTTTTTTTAATTAATACCTTCTCGAGAAGTCAAGATGTCCCTGCAAAATTCAAATGAAAACACGTCGCACGCCTTTTGCACATAATGCTACGTACACTAACATGCGTAAGTACTTGGACACTGGACACGATATGTTTCAAAATTTTACAACTTTGTTACATTGCTATATATTCACTTAAAATGAACATCGACGAATTTTGTTATAGTGTAGGCAGCGTATAATATGACATAGATGAAAAAACTTCGTAATAAATTAATGAAAATCATTAACCGCTCAAAACCACCTCCGTACAATGTACGGATCCTCGTTTTTTTTTATAATTAGTGCAAAACGATTAATAATTACTTAGAACAGGAAGAACATATTTGCGATTATAGGACGCATAGTTAATCTCTATATTTTATAAATAGTGGACGAAATTAGTAGCATAATAGAGTAACGTTATTGGAATACGGAAATATCTTCTATTTGTGCGAGCGAAATTGAAATCCATGTCATCGCTGAAGGGTTAAATATTAAACACAAAAGTCCAAATAATAATGGAAAGTACTTGTAGGAGCACTTGTAATAAACAAACGTAAACGTCTTTACAAAACCAATTTTTCACCAATTTTAATTAATACTTTTTTATTTGTACAAACGTATGTTAAATAATACTTTTTTTTATAGACATGATACGACCGTCTAAGATGAAATCAAACGTGAACCAAACTTATAATAGAGGCTTGTACTATTAGTATCATATAATCCACATTTTTACAATAATGCGCAAGTGTCCAAATACTTATCCACGGTAGAGCACTTGTGTATCGCTAAAGAATACTCGACGTCTAACGACAACGATTTTATCCGGTATAAGAGAGCGAGGATATCGAAGTGAACATACAAAGTGAACACAGCACTCGGAGGTAGCTATCTTGCACCCTCGTCGCACATCGAGGGTGAAGATTCTGTGGACGCGAGAGAAGAGGAGAAATGGTAATAAAATCGATGCCCTGGATCTGCCGTCGGTTTGTAATTGAATCAAATTAATCACCCTCGTCGACCTGGAGTCCGCACTCTCCCCCGTAGCAGCGCGCCGCTTACCATCTCCAATTAATAGCAGAAAGCTGCACGTTTCGTTGGAACTTTATAAAACGAATCCAATTACGAGCGACCGTTTGTCAAAGGCTCAAAGCCACGGAAAGTTTCACCTCGGTTCGGAAATGACGACGCCCGCCTGTTTTCCTTCCCTCGTCTCTGTCAATAGGAATAAACGGAGAACCGAAGGACGCACACATCCCTCCTCCACCCATTAACGTTAAAAGACAGCCATAAAATACTATAATCGAACGTTCTGTTTACCACACCTGGACTGTACTCTTGTTTGGGGATAGTATCGATTAAAATTTCAAGCTAACCACGAAGGAATTATGTCAGAGGGATTCGTTAACCCTCTTGAAAAAGAATCACCTTTTTCCTTGCAAGAACAAGCTCCGTTAATCGCAAGTTTCTTCGAATTCTACCGTCGCTTACCAACAGAAAATTAAATAAACGTCCTGTCAAGGATCGACCTACATTTCGACATGGTTGGCCGTGAACCTCGAGCCTTTCACCAATTCCCTAAACCAACACGTGTCACGAATCTAACCGCGAGCAATAGGGCAGTTCTACCTGTTTAGGTAAACATCTCAACTGCTAAATCAATTATGCTTTCTGCAACTGCATGTTAGTCTATGCTCCGTGGGTTTATATGGACGAAGGAACATGGGAAAGTCAGCTGTCCTTGATTATCCTTTAAAGGGATCCTAGCTTTTAGAACGCGCTCACGAGTAAGTAGAAAAAGCCCGACTATACACGGACAATGTAACACTGGTAGTTTTTTCTTCAAATCATCGACCTAATTTTCCACATTGTGAATTCCTGTTGTATTAAATAAACGTTCCTTTTTGCCAAAAATCTTATGAATATAATCAAAATAAAAGGGAAATAATATTTATAGGGACTATTTTCCGTATGTACCTTTAACCAGTAGAATTTCTTCCAAATCTTCGGACTAATTTTTTCAACTGCGAATTCTTTTCGTCCTAAATAAATACTAAATTATGCCAAAAATCTTATGAATATAATAAAGATAAAGAGATAAAAGAGAGAAATAATATTCATAGAGATTATTTCCCTTGTGTGTATCTTGCCATTTTGAATAGATTCTACATAATGGTTTACTTATGCTCCGCACGGGAACACGTAAATTGAACACTAGAGCAAACACAGAACGTCTCTACCTCAAGGTAAATAACAATGCCGTAATTGTAATTAAATTTATCTAATGGATGCACTAAGAAATAGATGGGTAGGATGTTTAATTGATGAATCAACTATGAAGACTAATTGAATGCATCATGCTAATAAAACCTCAATATAAATCAATGCAACTGATCTTACAGTTAGAAAATAGTAGCAGCAAGTAGTAAAATAATAATAATATTGGGTTGCAAAGGAAGTTTGTAGCATTTTTTAAACAAAATTTAATGTTAAAGAATCATATAATTATATATAATTTTATTCTCCTATGTATTAGGTGTACCAATAAATAGTCCACGTTTTCTTGATTTACCATCTTTGTTATTGCAGTAATAATTGATTTTTCAGGATAAAATCGATTAGCTTACACTTTGGATGAAGCCATAACTTACCGTCAATTAATAGAAAAGGGGGTGACATTATGTTTTAAGTACAAACCATAATTTTTACCGTTTTCCTATTAAAAGAATAGTGGATCATTCATTGGTTCACCTAACATTTGCCACCTTGTTACGTTACATTTTGCCATCTATTTGATAACTTCAAGATTCTATTCTTCTACAAATTTGCATCTTTTACGCGATAAACTGATCCACTTGATTCTTGCAAACCAACACATTCATTGAACGCCAACCAGTGGAAAACGCTACGAACTTTTTTCTAACCCAATAAAATAACGTATAACACATGATTGCAAGAAAGAAAACAACTTTATTAACGCACATCGGGTGAAAGGTATCGACTGAGTTGGTACCTTAGTATGAAAGTTACTTCTTAAATATTAAAAAATACTCTTTCGCCAGAATATCCCCGATCTTTTCATTACAATCAGAACTGACTACGTGGAATCGTAACTGGTGATTGTTACAAGCTTACGATACGATACAACTTTAAAAACAGTACATACTTTGGTTCGATATTGTACGCCTACAAAAACGTCGGAATACATAACATTTATCGCATATCTTAGAATGCGACCTCCGCTTTTTGACTAGGTCTTCTAGCATTTACAAATTACAGGCACAATCATTACGATTGTATTATTTTCTAAAACTTGCTGTTTTCATTGAAAGAAATCGGTATTAATTCGTTACTAATATCGATCAATATTTTTTGTTTCTTTTTTTGTTCGTTTACATTGCAAATAGATATACCGCCAGACACCTGCAGCGTTAAAATTTAAATCGAATGACCAATCAGTTGATAAATGCAGGTAATTCGTGGACGGTAAATACCAAGCACATATGCATATGTGGACCGGCTTTATATATGAGCAAATATTGCTCAGAATCCAAAATTCTTTACAAATACTTTACAAGATGTTTTTGAAACTTGTCAGCCTAATTGAAAAAGGAGCGAGTAGGATCCTTCGCGAGTTAAACCTTATTCTATTTGGAAAGTGCAAGGGTATTAACAATATCTCGATTAGAAATATCAACTACGTTGTTAAATCATCTATTTACACCAATAAGAACATATTTGCCCGATTTCGCTACAGTTACTCCATAAATAATAGTACACCTAAAATTTGCGGAACATAAAAATGCAATAATGCGTGTGCAAAGCTGGAATTCATAAATCTAAGTATTACTGTTTTGTGTTTCTTCTTTTTTTTCTTTTTTTTTTGATGTTTAAAACGAACCTTAATAACTAACAATATGCGCAAATGTATTAAAATTTGAATGATAAATAGTAACAAAAAATTTGTAACGTTTCCCAACTTAAAAATATGCGCTACCTGTGCTTAACTACTTCTTTAAAGCAACTTAGGTTTGTCCACGTATTGTTTGCCGTGATGAATAATAGTTGCGAATGTACCAGCCACCATAGCACCCCAAAATAACATATACAGTAAAATTTCGGTGGTATATCTCGAAGGAAGGATTATGTGAGCAACCAACATAGACGAAGCAATGAGGAGAACTAAAGGGAACGTAGCATAACGCCAGTTTCGTTCCGACTCCAAAGGACACTGAACTAATGTGCATTCGCCATCTTGCACGATATAGCGGCCCAGAAATAGATCCAACGAATCCTGATGAACAAAAAAATGATTATATTTAGAGATAGATCATACGAAACTTCGAAATTAGGGCCAGGCATATAGTCCGAATTTTGTTATTATCCGGATAATCCGGATATTCGAATATTCGAAATAGTAATAGAATAATACAGTTACATCTTTGCTTAAAGATGTTATTATGTAAATCCAACCTATTTTCAGATATCTGGATTTTTTGGAAAAAAATTCGAATCTTTATCCATCTATGATTATTAGACTATGAATCTTTATGCATTTACGCAGAACTTAATTCTGCAAAAAGGCACAGAATGCATATGATTTGTAGAAAAACATCAAATATCCAAAATAAAGTACTTGTTACAATATTTAAAGGGTGCCATTAGTCTCTACTTTTGTTTCATTCTCTTAATTATGGTTGTAAATATATGAATTTGCGTAAAGATCCGCAGTCTATTGATTGTATTATACTTTCAAAGCAAAAAATCAACCGAAAAAAAAATTTATCGGCTACGTACTTGTCTGTAACCATCGGTGAAATTGTTTTTGTAATATCTTGTTAAAGAATTTAAACCATCCCTCATTGCACCTAATTTAGTGCGTTTTCCAGTTCGCGTAAAATCTGTCTTCAGTGCACCAGTACCTGAATACTGAACGCTTACTACATCCGCATTATCAGCCCAAATCTAGAACCAATATGTTGAAATTTAATGTGTTGAACAATATGTTGAACTTTAAAATAAAAAAAGAAGAACGTTACTTAAACTATACTCTTACTCGTTTGAAATGTTCTTCGACGCTAGGGTGATCTTCGATCTTCCGCAAAATTTGCAACCTCGATAACGCTTCATTGAGAACTCTCTTTGCGATCATACTTTGGACGACGTTGGTTCTGTCGAGACAATCGATACAGTTGGTACGAAAAACACCATCTTGCGCTGACAATAGCGTTCCATCTTCCAATAACAAAAAGTATCCCATCTGTTCTAATTCGTGTGCTAATCGGTCGAGTAACACGTTTAATCGATCCCATCTTAATCTTCTACATTCGGCGTGGAAATCGAAACTTTCGTACCGAACATTTTCATTATTAATTCGTTGTACTACGTTGCGGTACGCTTTTTCTAGCACAGCTTCTGGACCACGTTGATCGATCTGTATAAAAATGACAATGCTAGAAAGGGTAGTACCAACACAGTAATTGAGGTATTATAAGGATAGTAATGGCAAACTCAACGCACACGAGAAAAACACTTTTTAGAGACACTGTAAACGGTTTAACAAATTTTTCCTGTATAAAAACTTAATATTTATATGGGAGCGTAGCATTAAGTATCATAAATTAATTTGATAGAGTAAAAAATATTTTTGAAAGTGTTGAAATTTTATCAGCTTACCAAATTGATCAGAATTTGTTTTCCATAATGAAAGATTTGGGATTCTAAATGTCGAGCACAGGCAGTTTGATGATCCTCATGAATACTCAACTGAGGTTTAGGTTTGTATTTTAAATTTGGTGCCTGGTACCAAAACAAGGGGATAGAGCCGCGCGTTTGTACGAAAGACATACGGTGTCCATTAAATTCAACCAACTGTTCTGTCTCTACATAATTGGAAACGTTACCAGTAGTATCTATACCGCGGCAGAATAACCGTGTCCCCGCACGTTGCACGCTGCGCCTAGATACTATACCCAAATTAAACGTCGTGCTACCAGCTACAGTAATAGTATTTAATGACACAACTACAAAAATATTAAAGAACATATATCGCACGACAAAGAAAAATATAAAAATACAGTAGACTCCCGGTTATCCGTTCCTGCTTTAACCGGCCACATTTTTTAGATAAAAACAACTGATTAAGAGGAAAGTTATTGAAATTGCAATGAAATGTTACATTATATAAATTATATCTATTTTTTATAATATATACGTGTAAACAATTATTTTTTTCGCTAACAACCAATGAATGATAAGCAGACTGCGGATTTTTATGCATTTATGAGAAATTTAAATGTGGTGTTCCACCTAAAACATGTCACCTAATTAACTTTTATATAATTTGCCCCAGTAGAAAACTTAAAAAGAATTATCTTGGAATACAAATGCTTCTCATTGGGAATTCATTTTTTACTATAATTTAAATTTCATATGAAATATTTATTGCACTACCAAAGCTAAAGAAGATAATTATATGGCAACTTTTAAGTGAGACACCCTGTATATTTTCAGATTAACTGGCCAGTTGTTTAACCAGCCAGAGATTCAGTTCCATAGATGCTGGTTAAGCAAGAGTCTACTGTATCACATATTTTATTTTGTAAGGATACATCCATGAATAATTGGCAAACAGAATTTATATTGCTCAGGCCTTGATGTTAGGTCTTGTAAGAGATAAGCATTCCAAACAAATCTAAGGTCTGCTCTGTCATGAAATGGCATCTATATGGTAGAAAAACAATACATGTCATTATCAAGTGCAAACAATTATTTGGTAATAATTGAAGGTGATAATAACCTGCAAAAATTCAGGTATGGTATTATGAAGTCTTTGCATTGTATGACTAAGATCATATGTGTAACTAAAGTAAAAATAAGGAGTATTTAATACAGATTTGATCATCTCTACATATGTTGAATTGTTTTGCACTTGTTTTTCACTAAGGTGCAGCGAAGATTTTGTGTAGGGTATAATTTCTGTTGAAATTATTTTAAAAATCTGGTGGCCAGCTATGCTTCCAACTTCTGCTGCATCTGTTATTATTATGAGATACCGACAAGCCAACAACCTTATGGTTCCTATTATACCCCATATTTTTCTACGGCTTGCAGTTGATGGAATTTGACTAGCTGTACCAGCTACAACACATATGGAACATTTGAAAAACTTATTTTATCATTATATCATGCCTAAGATCCACCTTTAATTACCTTGTGTATAAATTTGCTGACTCACTCTGTCGACTACAAGTAACACTTTAGTTCCAACAGGTTCCACATAAAACTTCTCAGGTGTTATGTATCTGAAACAGCAATTAACTGCCAATAAAAATAAGGTACCAATGCATTACTCCTTATCTAAGTGTCAAGTATTTAATATCGTTAGAAATATATGTGGGAAAGCTACTTACAAATACAATTTATCATATACATCTGTGTGCAGCTTCATATTGCAACAAAATTATTTTTGCGATGCGTATCGCAGAAATACCGATTAATAAGAAATAAAATACAACAAGGCGAGGAAAAATAAACTACAATGACAGTAAAAATTGTGATCTGTACATACGCACGAGATGAATTGTGACGTAAACTTAGGTACAGAGTAATTATCAAATTGTTGTCAACTCAATATTTGAATTAGCATGATCGAAATCTGTCACAATCGGAGTAACCTCCGCACGTATCCAATCTCTCCCAATCTTCGCGGCGCGATCTACTGTATAGTGCTGCTACTGCATGAGAACAGCAGATGTTGAAATTTTAAGTCATCGATGAAGTATTGAATAGACTATCCATTCCCATGGGCCACTTGGCCTCCTTACCATTCCAGTATCAGATGCGATATTACCATTTCAGATTAGAATAAGATAACAGCGCTATTACAACGGTGGGAATTATAATTAAGTATTGCGATAATCACCCACAGACCAGATACAGGTATGACCTATCACCTAATGGATATTTTTGTCCCAGGATTCGAGGGCTCGCATCACAGAGTAACTACAGAGGCGAAGTTTACTGTCGGCACCTTTGATGTTCGTGTCCTCAGTTTTCCGCACATCATACAGACAGCGTTGCCACATTCCTGGCTGAATGTATCTTTATCTCGTTCTATTGGTTATAGGGTAGAAAAGGATAGAAATGCATTGGAGAAACAGCGAAAAGCGCGGCAATATTTGTACATAATATGTGAACAAGTAATTTTTTTTTTGTACTTTTTTGCTAAACAACATTATAAATAATAATTCGATAAAAAATAGAAGACAGCTACTATATATAATTTCATGTACTTTATTTTTGCTGAGAATGACTTTCATTGTATTGTATATATAATTAAACCTTAAATACTGAAAAGAATTGTTATGCTGGTACTTGCAGAGATCGAATACAAGAATGATAGATTTAGCGTGGAAAAACCTATATGCAGTATTTTAAATTCATGATGCACAATACTCAAACGCATGCGCAGTATTTTGCGGTTTTCTTCATAGTGCATCAAGATGGTTTTATCTTGTTTCACACTTATATTTTTTTGAAATCTCTGTAAATATTTCAATATAATGCATCGTAACATCCAAACTCTTCGGAAAGTCCACAAAATATGTACCACATTTTTAAAGATTAGTATACTTCTACATTACTTCTACTTACTATAATTATGATATTTATTTATTGCTTATACATAGTTAATACAAAATACTGTATATTAGTATAATTTCATACAACAAAATGACGTCAATTATAATGCTAGGTACAAAACTCTACTATTGAAAATAGGACTCCCCATCCTCACATGAGCGGTGTTGCCACGTTGTTCAGCACGGCTAGTACTAGAGTCGGCTGTGTAGCCAACCATTCTTTTAGAATGCTACATCAGTAAATAAATATTTAATATTCTATAGCATTAAATTCAATAGAAAATCATAGACCATAGATTACAATTAATTAACACTACATTTTAAATTAAGAAGATTAAGGAGAAAAACAAATAATTTGTTCAAACCTTTCACCGTAAAATCATTGACACTTAGATCGCGAATAATCGCATTAACTTAAATTTTTCATTAGTATCTAACATTGTTGAATAGATGGCAGTAAATATTTTGGATTCTGATTGGATATTATGTTAAAAAAAATTTTTGAACTTCCATACGATACTTGTAAATATTATGCAATACAAATTTTACACGTAAAGTATGAGCTTGGCATTGAAATAGCCGAAAATAGACGCTCAAAATATTGTATGAGTTTCTGTTTTATTCTGACTTTACTAATCGCACATAAAATTATATATTCGTGCAGGAAAAAAACCGCGAATTTAGTCCACGAAATATTTGTCACAAAGTATCGAGTTTTTTGCATAAATTTGAGTTTATCGTACAGCACACAGGAATTACGTATCTCGTGTACGTATCTGCGTATATGAATTAATTAATGTAAGATTTTTTATCGATTAAAATATGTAGTAAGTTAATTAAAATCTTTGGCTTCCAGTGCTATCATTTGAATTCGAATCTGCTTCCAGACTAGTCGCTGTCAATGTTATTACACCAATCGCTCTGATTGACCTTAGTACCTCTGGAGAGTTCGATAATTATCTTTATTCTTGCATTTCAAACTTGTCCTTCTACCGAAAACAATCGTTAAAAAATGGTAAGTTACAAGCAATATAAAATCAAGTTATATTATAAAAATACGGTAAAATATTTCAAATTTTTGCATTAGATTCAATTGATAAATGCTTAACCTACATTTGACCTTCATGACATTTTCAATTTTCGTTTATTACTAATTATTTTTAATTTATCGTTTGGCAACTATTTTGGCATATACGTGGTTTAACCACCTGCATTAATAGAATCACTATTTCTCAAATAACAAAAGTTCGTATTGAAATAACCTGCACAAACTGATTATCATCTATTTTATAACCGAGAATATTATTAGTTAGATTCTGAGTGATTTAAGCTCATATAATTGAATTTTTCCTTTCCTTATTTTTTAGGCTGAACCAATAAATGTGGTGGTTACAGGAGCTGCAGGGCAAATTGCCTATTCTTTATTGTACCAGCTTGCTGCTGGTACAGTTTTTGGTCCAAATCAACCAATTAATCTCCGTTTATTAGATATCCCTGTTATGATGAAAGTATTGGATGGAGTAGTTATGGAACTACAGGATTTAGCTCTTCCACTTTTAAGAGGTAGAAATATAAATTTATAATTTAAGAGATTACAAGCTATAGATAGATAAGTTCATACCATGCCAGATAACATTCTTAAAACCATGTAGTTTATCTAGATAACATGCAGAGAAAATATTATGTAACATTTATCTTATGTAATAAGCTACCTGATACCATCTGTTTTAATTAACACTTTCTCCTGATAAAAGATGTATAGACTATTTTTAAATTTTATACATCCATATATATTTTCCCTTTGCAGAGGTTACTCCTACAGATGATCCAGTTGTAGCTTTCAAAGATGTAGCTGCAGCCTTTCTTCTTGGAGCTATGCCAAGAAAAGAAGGAATGGAAAGAAAAGATTTGTTAGCAGCTAATGTAGCAATTTTTAAAGTTCAAGGAGAAGCTTTGGATAAGCATGCTAAAAAAGATGTTAAAGTTTTAGTTGTTGGCAATCCTGCTAATACCAATGCTTTGATTTGCTCTCATTATGCTCCATCCATTCCAAAAGCAAATTTCACTGCTATGACTAGATTAGATCAGAATCGTGCTCAAGCAGCTCTGGCAACACGATTGAATGTACAGGTTGATCAAGTAAAAAATGTTATTATTTGGGGTAATCACAGTTCAACTCAATATCCTGATGCTGCACATGCTATTGTGAACTTGCAAGGTTCCACAAAACCGGTATCTGCAGCCATAAATAACGAAAACTGGTTAAACACCACTTTTGTTGAAACAATTCAAAAACGTGGTGCAGCTGTAATAGCTGCTAGAAAAATGTCGTCGGCGATGTCAGCTGCTAAGGCAGCTGGAGATCACATGAGAGATTGGTGGATGGGTACTAAACAAGGTGAATGGGTTAGCATGGGTGTGCTATCTGATGGAAGTTATGGAATTCCTAAGGATATCGTGTTCTCTTTCCCAGTTACCATTCAAAATGGACAATTCAAAATTGTTCAAGTAAATATTTCTTTCATATGCATACATAAACATATTCAAATATATTCAAATATATTTGCAGAACAAGAAAGTAATTTACATTTACATTAATTTTTTAGGGACTTTCAATCAATGATTTTGCAAGATCAAAGTTAAATGCTACATCCAGTGAATTGGAAGAGGAACGCGCAGAAGCAAATAACGTGCTACACAAAAAGTGACTAGGATCAACAAATTCTGATTCTGACAGTCGCTTACCTTTTGCGGCGAAATTGTAAAAAAAAGAAACGAAATGAAAATTTTTGCATCATATTATAAACCGTGATATGTAATATATACGCCATGAATGGTTTTATAAAAGTTTTAAGATGGCATCCATAGATCTAATATACAATATATTAGTCGTATATATTGACAATATATTACATGGGAACTAATGAGATATCCATATCTTTTCTAACTGGCACAAAAATTGTTGAATACGTATGTTTATATTCGTAAACTGTATAAAACATGTAACAAATTACGTTAAAAACATGTTATACTTTATAACGTTTTTTTGTTTTATTCTTTCCCCAAGAATCAATAATAATTTATATTACAGTAATAGTAACTATTCCTCATATCGATATCATTAATCAATCTTTTTCACATTTATATTATTTTCATATCTTCTTCTAGACACTATTATTACAAGTATACTGATTTTCGCCTATAATTATAATTATCGAGTGAGCATTAAGTAGCATATTGTACAAAGATGCAGAGTGCTCAGCTTGCCAAGTCTTCAGAACGTTTTCATCAAAGATGTTTTCAAACACTTTGTATCTTCCTCTTTCGTCTGAAATTATGTTTATTAAACACTTGCGTGTCTTTAAGAAATACGGTGATGCGTTGATGTTTAGTTAAAAGGACAAACATTTGAAGCTGTGAAAATTGGTCTAGATGCTAAAAAACATCGTTTTCATTGTGATTAATAAAAACTTAGCACTTTGCACAAGTCAATTTTGATTCACATCTTGCGCGCTTCTATAGCGCTGTATATATATGTGTATGTGTGTGTGTGTGTATGTGTACCACAGAGGCATTTAGATAAAGAAAATAGAAATTTCCATCAAAGGTGCCTCTTTTTTTCTTTTTTTTTTACATATGAATCACTTTCCAAGCACAACAATACTTCACAAAGAAGACAATACGAACATTCGTTCTAAAATGAGGAACTATAAAGTTTTTGTTCCACAAGGACAGCAAATATACTTGAAAACACTCGCATAAATTACATTTGTTGAGAAAATACAATTTCTATTGTATTTGGACAAAATTCATAATATATATATATATGGCCAATACCTGGAACGGATAACTTGTGTTAGTTGCTACATTAATAGATTATTTATTTCTTCATCTTTTGCCATCGGTAAAATATCGCCGTATATTGTTTTGCAACATTAATTTAAAGATTGATTCACTCTTGAAAAAACTTGAATACGTAACATAAAAAGATAATGTAATTTGTTATTAGTTACTTTATAAATTTCCATCCAAATGGAGAATTTAAACACATGAACACGTAACGTTACATATTCAAGGCGGTAGTATATCTTGAAAAAATTGGTTTTTCATTTTTTTAACTACTGTGCACGTTTCCAAAAAATCTGAAAAAAGTTAGGGATAATAATTATGGTAATATGTTATTTTAGTGATTGAATGAATATAATTATAAAAATGTAATGCTAAGTGTGTAAAATTAGTAACACAATTATTAGTATTTATGTGTTTCAGTTTTTAACGGTATAAACGGCTGTAATGAAATGGTGAAATAATATCATCGTGTTTATGAAAGAAAATGAAAGTGACTCCATCTCATATTCATCAAACAGCCATATACTTGTAGGTAGTACCCTTACTGTAACGAAATATACCATGCCACCAAATCTCGAAAGTCACGCGGCGAAACTACCGCCTTAAACATTTATGGTACATGTAGTAAATTCTTACGGATTTCATTGAAGCAATTTTGGATATTATAAATGTCTCCGTTCCAGGTTGTGCATTAAATCGTTCTTGTAAACCTGTACTGATTCTTATTGGACAATTGTTTTAGCTTCATTAAATAACATCAAGGCCTGACACGGCTTTCGTGCATAGATTGCACGATTTAAATCAGTGGAGCAAAGTTCGATTCGCACATTTTAAGAGCGAGTATTTCTGATTATATTATCATAATAGTTCCTTGCCTGAGCAGAAACGGGATTAATTTAAGTGAAATCCTCTCTCTCTAGTTGCTGCCAAGAGTCTTTCTTTAAGTATCTCCTCGGTAGGATACTCTGGTAATTTTAAATAATGAACACAGGTGTTAACAGAGGGATAACCACCTGAACCAGCATCTACTTTTCGCACAACAGTCAATCTAGGATGCAAATTACATAATCCTCCAGGAGGTAAAGCTGAACATCCAGTAGCAAATTGTAAGAAAGCCTTTCTTTCCGGACCAGTCAATGAAAGTAAAACATTGACGAATCTTTGGAAACCAGGACTGCAGCAGAGAAAAAAATATTATTTAATAAAATACATAATACTATAGTTAAAACTACTCATAGTCCCGAAATTCATGGTACAAATTGGGTCAGAAAGATTCAATGACTAAATACTCGGTATTACATTTTTGGAATCTGTAATATGATAAATAAAAATAATGTATGGAAAAAGAATTGCACCAATTTTTCCTTAAAGAGTGCAAAATAAAGAGTCAGATGTTTGTATTAATTAGGTATACGAACACTCGACTTATATTCAATTTCAATTTTCTCGAAAACGAAGCCTCCCACACAATTTCGTTATTCTTGATTTTTGTCTTATTTCGAGTCATAGAATCTTCCTGGCCCAGTTTGTATTCTACAAATTTTGTATGAATTTCGGGGCACCCTGTATTACAAAAAAAAACATTCTTACCTTTCTCTTGTATAGCCCAATTTTGGTTCGGTATAATTGAGCAAATCCTCTCTGGTCCATTGTGGATTTTGTTCACCACAAAGCATAGCCCTTACTTCTTCCGGGCTAAAAGCATGAAGTTTTTCCATTGGGAAGACTTTAGAAAAACCGGATTTAAAAGATTCTAATTGTCTTGAAATTCCTCGGTCGAGGCAATAATTAATCGTCAGCTCGGCATATTCCTTTGCATTTTCTATAGTAACTGAAACCTCTGCACCCGCTTCTACTAATTCTACCTGATCGTATCCAAAAATCTTGGAACTTGGAGAATACGTCATCGTTAAAGCCAAATCTTCAATAGGCACTGACATTCCAGATGAATGTGTAATATTCAGTGATGTTTCTTCGTCAGCGGAATTACGGCCATCGGAAAGCGTTCTGTCGCGTTTGGTAATTGCAGTTTGTAGTTCTTTCAAAAATTCACCTCTTACTGGATCAATGAGTACCAAATCCTCGATGTCTAATAATCCAGCGTACCAAGACGGCGGTTCTAACGAGGAGTATGCTGTATCTGCTTCACCCTCCTCCGATATAAAACTACTCGACATACTTGAAGACATACTTTCTTGAGTTACACCACTGAGACCAATTTTTTCGTTCACGTTATTCGTGATGTCTCCATGACACATTAATTTTAAGAAAGGACGGGACAGTGGCAAGTCTACTAATCTATTATCCTGCAAAACTTTTGCTAAGAATACACCCAAGAACCAGAAATATCGAACGGCGCGATCACAAGCTGTAGAGTCTTGTGGTAAGGGAGCAGGGAATAACCCACTCGGTCGTGTAACATAATAGCCCGGAGGTCGAACTTGATCTCCGGAAACTCGAGATTGATCCATATCGGGTGATTCTTCATCGTCGCACAACCACAAACCTAAGTCTTTACGTTGCAATTCAGCGGCAACTAATGCAAAGAATTCTAATGTCGGTCCAAGACCAGTTCCTTCTTCGCCGACAAACTCAACTTCTAATATACTCTTTCGGCTTGAATGTACCTATAATATAAAGTAAAATTTTCATTTATATTTTTCTATTCACGAATTTCATCCACACTGAATTTACAGTCAACTGCAGAAGTACACATACATCTCTAAGGTTCATATACTTAAAAAAATAGGAGTTTCGATCACTTTAAGAATATTATTTTGCATTAAAGTGCGTTACGTGTGTTAAAGTATACAAAACCGATTGTTATAATTACATTTATACTTTATTAGTATAAATAAAATTGCATTGTCAACATTTTGAATAGTAATTTTATTTATGCAATTAATGATTAGACTGCAAATTCATTCTTTTATAAACACAATTAAAAGAGTGGAACATAAGCAGAGGTGTGTTTCACCCTCTAAGTATTTTAAAATGTACTTCACTTTATATATTTTGCATATTTTTACATATCATGCGGATTTCATTATTTTTGCTTCATCAAAATTTCCCATAAATGTGTAAAAATTCGCAATCTATTAATGATACTCCTTTTATGAAAAGTTTTCTAGGAATTTCATCCGTTCGTAATTTTATATATCACGAATTTTCACCCTATTTTTATTATTTTAAAGTACGTTAATATTTGAAATTTAAAATGTGTATGTAAACTTCTGCAGCTGACTGTAATTCATAATTAACTCACCTTCATTACTTGTTCTGCCCAGTCTAATAATTTCTCTCCCCTAGGTACACTAACTCTTTCGTGTTTAAGTCTACCCACACGGAATTCGTGAATGTCATCACGACGCGGGCTTAAACCAGGTGCTCTTTGCCTTTCCAAAACGGCATCCCTTTGAGTTTGAAGCCACACAATGGATCGCGATGCTCCAAAGGCAGTACAACTAAAGTATAATCGTCTAGTTTCGAACGGTAACAAAAATGGACAACTCCTTGCCAATTCCTCGCACCAATTCGGCAAAGCGCCAGCAGCCAATGCTAAGGGATCTTGAATTTGTTGTACTATTTTGTTGGTAATTTTCTTCGAAGTAAAGTCATCTGGGTGAACCCAGCATGTAGATTCCTCGGAGTCTTCGTAATCCACGTGTTTGCCGTCATCGCGAGCAGTGCTTAACACGTAAACGTGCCTCAGAAGTTGCAATACATCCTCCACGGTGCACACCGAGGAATTCTGAGTTGTATTGCGGGAATATAACGTCACGACTGGCGTAGCTCTTCCGGATGATTCTTCGTCTTTTGCATCTTTATATATTATAGTATATGTTGGTTCCCATATTCTTCGTAGTTTCTCTTGTCGACTACCCAATTCCGTCAGCTGCATTAATTCTTGTACTTGTTGGAAAATACTGACATGCGGTTCTGTAAGTGGTAACTCGACATCCGGTACTCCTGGTAATCCCGGTCCCTTCAGTGTTAAAGAAAGTCTTGGCGATGGCGATGAACCTGATCGTGTATTTGACTGAGTTTCACTTCCGGGTGGTGGAATTTCCAAATCTGTTGTCTATAAAACATTTCACAATAGTAACAACGGTAGTTGCAATCAATTGAATCTCTTTATATTTTCATTCAGGTTACCTGATTAATGTTGGTTCGTCCAGGGCGTGGATCAAAGGCAGGGATTAGAGCAGAAAATTGTCGTTTTAAAACAAATTCATCATCCCATGCGCGTCTCTTGCTGCTTTGAGGAGCTTCTTCTTCCACAAACGCTGCCAGGAGATTGCGACTTACCATTACCTCTTCGTAATCACCATCACAACCATCTCCTTCTTCTTCATTCTCTTCGTCATCCTCCTGTAAAGGAGACAATACGGAAAAGGTAAATATTTATTCTTTCACTTTGAAATAATTAGTACATTGACTGCCAACATGGATATGGCGAATCTGGTCAAAACTGCCAAATCGTATAAATCAGTGTGCAACCTTCTAGTTTTGTATTAATTCTTAATTTACAGGTCACAGAAAATTCCGTTAAGTTTTATTAAAAACTGTTGTGATTTTTCAACCAAATCTTCGTAAATACGGATTCTTCAGTAAAAAGTGAGTAACAATAAAAGAGAATCATTTAAATCCTATGTATATTGAGTTAGCTCGCAGATTAAGTGTTAAAAATTCAGTACAATAAGTTATAACTTTCGTTCTCTGTGATACCAATACATTATTATACGAAACCTATAGAGACAATCAACATGATACTTTTCACTGCATCTATTACAAGAAAATTCGTAGAAGTTGACAAACAAAACAGTACCAAATACGAGATAACTCGTAATCGACAATCAATGTGTTAAAGTACTTCTTCAACGTACCTCTTGATCATTTTCATCATTGTCTTCTTCTTCTTCAAGAACTCCATCTTCGTCATCCTCCAATTCGGTCAATAGTGTTGGTCCGCCTGTAGTTCTACCTCCACCAGCACTAGAACTTGCAATACCTCCACAAGATTCCAAGAAGTCTTCGAGACTAACCTGTAGCCATAACTGCTTATTACATTATATAGAATCATATACTTCACTTTACATTCTATATTCATAGTACGCATTAAAAATGATGTAACCACTAAGATAATATGCTTAAAGACTACGTGTGATATTACTCTTATTGGATACTACGTTTTACCTGTTCACTATCACTACTTGTACTAGTCAATGACATTGTAAGTGCTTGTCCTAAACCGGGTCCAGTCGTTGTTGTAACACCGCTGCCAGCTACTTGGCCACTGCTGGTCAAACTTGGGTAGCTTTGAGCAGTACTTAGTAAACCCCCGGGGAAATTAGGATTCAAGGCAAGTCGAACTAGACTTGATACAGAATTAGGTCCGCGTGAATTTGAACCAGTATTAGAATTGGAAGCAATATGTTGTCCCCCTGTAGATCCTAAAACAATTTTTCTTTATCAATGATTTATGGAACTAATCTATTGGCAGACTTGTACAAAAATTTATTAATACTAGATTTACGGACATTGATAGAGTAATTTCACAGGTTTCCTAAAAAATAGATACAATGGTCACAAAAAATATTAACACACCACTGTACTTTTGCATTAAGCACTATTTAATTAGATTCAACTGTATTAAGTTTCCTATCATTTAATAGTTGTGGCCACGTAATAGTACCATTAAATGATACAAAATTTAACATAGTTGAACCTAGCTAAATTGTACTGAATATACATAATTATGTATATTATACATAAGCACTCCAAATTAAAAAGTTAAAGAGAGGCGGAAACATTTACGATATGTATTCATATTATTGCATCAATCAAAGTCAACATAAATTGCTAAAAAATAATATTTATGATTTCTGTAACTTAAATGATAAAATTCGAAATCCGTCGAATTGACGGTTTCCATAAATCTAGCATTAACTGAATTTAATATAAAAAGAACTGATTAATTGATATAAAAACGAATGATTAATATGCAAATGGTGCTAAGCAACAGTACATAGGCACTAACCCAAAGTTCGTCTTCGCGCCATTGCAGTAAAGGTTTCCAATAAACCTGTAGCAGTTGTTGGTTCCAAAGTATTGTTAGCGTCAGAGCAAGCAAGGTTGGGAACAGACACAGACATAGGATTTGTGACAACAACAGGACACCCGCCTGCTGCATTTTGCGTAGATGAGCTAGCTTCTTTGTCCCGACTACATTCTTTGGCAGCTAGTTTCAGGGGAAACACGTTTAGTTTGTTCATTTTTTTCATGGGTGAGTTATATAAAATATTGAACGTAAAACATGGATAGTTTTAATGACTGATTGTTGAAAATTTTAATTATTTTTTTACGATCATTCTGACCGAAATTATTAACAGGAAAACATATATAAACGAGGCCACTATTAATATGTAGTTATAATCATACCATCGGTAATTCCGGAGTGATGCCTTTGAACCGATTTAATCCTCAATGAATTTTCCTCTAGTTCACCCGACACACTGATTCTAACAGGCACTAAATTAAGTAAGTCTCCGCTCAAAAAGCTATTAGTATTATTGCGTAATCTGTCAGCTCCTTCTCTGACACGGTCTAACACTTCAGTAGCTTCAAGACTCAATAAGCCTGACCCTGGCTGTAAAAGTATTTTAAATTTAAAGACTACCATAAACACTATGTAATTCTACGCATGATAATTATTTTATTAAATATGCGAGATCACACCTTATTTCCTCGCACAGTCGCAAAAAGTGGCTTCGAACTACTAGATGCACGATTGCTATTACTGTTGGCAGGACAATCAGTGTTAAGGGTACGACTCTCAACAATTGTTGCCAGATCACTTGTCACAGTAGTGTCAGGCCTCGGATGTAAAACAACGGACAGTTCGCCCGTTGAATTTGCCCCACCTTCACCAGTTACAGCAACAACCGCTTCGGCACGAGCAACCGATAACACACTTTCTGCTATCGATTCAGCGGCTTGCTGTTTACCATAAATACGAAATTAAAACTAGATTAAACAAGTGATCACTCTCTACTTTCATTAATAATGACACACCTCATTAACGCTTTATATCACAATTAATTAGAGCACGCAAAAAATTTGCATAGAAAACGAAAGAGAATTTCAAGATGTACCTTAGCTGCCAAATTATCCGCGCTTGCTGCTTGATCTGTCGAAGCTACTGATCCACGCATCACAGTGTCAGTACAATCCGGTAAACTAGGAGTGCTACTGGACTTTCGTCCAGGTAAAACTCCGCCACCACTTTTGCTTTTCGCTCCACTATCTGCATCAAGGCCAGTACCAACTAATCTCAGATCATATTTTCCTTCTGCACCCATTCTATAAGAATTGGAACCACCGTGATCCCACGTTACATCTATCCAACCGTTATGTAATTCCCCTGTTACTGTGCCTTCACCTGAGATAATAAAAAAAATTTGTTAACACGAATCGATCGATTTAATTTACAATAAAATTCTAGACTAGTTACAGTCAGTCATGAAAGTTTGCATACACATTTTCAGCATCAAATATTTATATATTTTAGGATATATTTTAGAACAATAAAAGTAATGTAAAAATTCATGAAACATAAATTTACAAAATTGAAAGATTCTCAGATGGCGTTTCATAAAATGAGTATCATTGATTACATGAGTAAAATTATTCTTAGAAGTGCATAAGGCGTAATTTTATTTATGCTAAACAAATTATACAATGTAACAAATGTATTACATTGTCTAATAAGGTATAAGTGCAGTTATAACAATAAATTTCTTATACTTTAATGCACGTATGCAGACTAGTCAGTCCCAAAAATATACATACACCTGTAAGTCTTAAATGTTTAAAAAATGTACAAGTTTCGATTATTTTAACAATAGTAATTTATCTATTAATTAAAATTAGATAGATTGTGAAAAAATAGCGATGTTTTTCCTATTTGTTTATAGAAAAATATACATAAACCGAAAATATGATTTCAAAAGTTTACCTACGTATATTAAAGTATATAAAATTTATCTATTACACGTCGTACAATTTGTTTAGAATAAATAAAATTATATTTTTTAAAATCTTAGAAGCAAATTTATTCATATAGTCAATGATGTTCCCTTTATGAAACGTCTTCTACGAATCTTTCTCACTTGTAATTTTATATTTTATGAATTTTCGTGCCTTTAATATTATTTCAAAATATATTCTAAAGTATGTGGATATTTAAAATTTAAAGTGTGTATGTAGAATTTCGTGACTGACTGTGCCTTTTTTAGAACTTTATCCAATCTACTATAAACGTACCTGGAGGGACACCATCCTGATCTCTCCATTTCCAATCTAAACCTCTCGCAACTCTAGCGCCAGCAACCAAGTGGCGAAGAACTTGACATTTGATCAACCTTCGTTGCTTTCGAACTCCAGCTTCAGCTTCTCTAGCTGCGCGTCCTAAATCTTCGCAAACTCCGGTAACTTCTCCGTAAACTTCAAATCCGGATACAGATAAATAATGAGTTTGACCAGAAGCATTCTTTCCAATTTGTTGTAACCGTAAATGGCGCCACCCTTGAGTTTCATCGGCCGGTGGTTCCAATGTCCAAGTAGCCGTGCTACCAGGTTCATTCAGCGACGTATCGGCTACGTGCGCGTACAATGTAGTCCAAACTACACCATCTTTTGACGCTTGAAACATCCAATTTCGCAAGGCACTCCTGCCGTACCCTCTTGCGTGTCTCAATGTGTAAGCGGTGGGTATAATCCAAACTCCCAAATCGATTGAAAACCATGCGCGTCTGTCGTCATTCGTATGACAATTTAATGCAGACGGATCACGACTTAAGATATCTTCGAGATGACCGTATGGCAGATTTCTTCCGTTACTCGATGTAACGACAACTAAACCATATTGTCCGGGATTAACCCATTCAGAACAAGTCTTTGCGTTAGTGCCAATCCAGTACAACAATCCATCCTCGTCGAAGTCATACTGATACTTGAAAGTAATTCTAGTTCCTTCCTTTAGTTTCTTAACGAACGTAAATGTTGATCTGTCGTGATCGTGCCATTGTTTAGCTACCATTTTTAATAAATGGTTTTCTAATTGTTGTATGGTACTCAAAGGTTCCATTTTTAAACTGCGGCCGGATCTATCGATCAGAGAGCTTTCGCCAGCTGCCTTTTCTAGTCGGAAACGGAGTCTCCTCGTTAAAATTTGTAAACCGTAACCAGAACCTGGTGTATCGTACAAATAGACCGGTAATTTTTCAATGGATTCCAAGACCGAAACTAATTTATGGACTAGAATTTTAGCAGAATTATGCTCTTTGTTAGCATCTTTCGAATGGAAACAATTTTTAAATACTGCTATTCTTTGCATTCGGAGCTTCGTTGCTCGTAATGTGGGTGGTTGTGGTCCTGGGGGAGCTGCTAATAACGATAGTAAAGCTTGCACAAGACCGCTGGAATGAAGCTCGTACGCGGAAACTCTTCCTTCTTCGTTTAATAACTCTTTAAGCTCGTCTAGCGCACTTTGCAATATACTGCGCCACTCTCGATTTCCTGACTGTTGTTTTTGACAAGCTTTTTCTACTTGACTAACAATGGCCCCAAGTTTAGCAACTACTCCACGTGGCTGAGCTTGAGCAGCCTTAAAGTAACACTCGTAAATATCCTGAGCTTGTACTTTAACTTTCTGTTTGATAGCTTCGATTTTAGATCTCAATCTTTTTCCTCTTTTACCAGCCCAACCAGCTGCAAATTCTGGACCTGCAAACAAATAATAGTAAAATAATTATTTTTTAGGTGAAATAATTTAAAACTTTCATATCAGAGTTGGGCAAAAATTTAATCAATAATTAACGATTCAATTATTTTAATCGTTAGTCGCAATTAACGACTAAAACAGAAATTTAATTGTTAATTGCGATCAATGATTAAAGTAGAAAATTAATCGTTAATTGCGATTAATGATTGAAATAAAAATTTAATCGAACACTTACCCAAACTTGTTTCTGCTGTAAAGGAATGCTTTGTACCGCGATTCGATTCGAAAATAAATCCTGGTAAATCTTCTCGTAGAATTGTTGCTTGTTGCTGACCATCGCTATTATGTATACACAATTCGCTTTCTTTTCTACTAGACAATGCCCAGTTTCCTACAACTAGACGAGTTGTACCAGGACGCGAGAGTACTGGTTGGCTCACGGAATTCGGTTTTACTTGGCTTCGCGCTCTTTGCAATTTCTCCAAAAACTCGCCACGATTTTCTGCAAAATATGCGTCCAGTAATCGATACAGTTTGCGAAACCGCGAGTGGTGTGAAGACTTTGAATGAACCGAATAATGTTGCAGCAGAGAATGTTTTTAGATCATGCAGAAATTAGGGAATCTCCATGCGACTGATGACGTAATACATTGAAGGGTGGGATAGCATGCACAACTAGGAGAGTTGAACATGTGTGTACCTACCTTCGGTTGTAAGCGACTCTGTGTTCCTCCCTTTTCCTGTAGGCAGTTAGTAAAACCAGTTATTTACTAAAACTATTCCCCTCGCGGAAGTTAATCACAAATGAAAAAGATATAACATAAAAGAAGTGGTTTAAACAGAGTCAAATTTATTTGTCGCGAAGGGTGTGTGGAGGTGAAAAGGAACACTTCAACAAGAAAAGACAGTAGTAAGATGGACGAGACATAAGTGATGAATTTTGCGTTTCGCTATCAAAAAGAAAAAAAACGCACCACCTTCTGGTCCACCCTCTGGACTGCCGCTGGAATACATTGTTGCTAGTTTCCCATCCAGAATAAACCTGAACCATCCGTTGCTTCCGTTCGACAATTCTAAGGCAGCTGCGTCAGACCAAACGTACAAGCAATCGCGTCCTCTACAAATACACCAATCTCTCCAATGGTAGGCTCTTCCGATTAAAAGTTCTCTCGCATCTTCCATTCTTTGCTCTTCCGATTGGTTTGATTCTGCTTCTGGCTCTGGAGCAGTCTCTTGTGGTCCAGCCAATGCAGCAACTTTGGAGAACACTCCCAAACGAGCAAAATGTTCTAGAAATTCATCTTTGCCTTTTATCATCAAATCTTGTATCATTTGCAAAACCACTAAGTGTCCGTCCTCATCCTCCTATTAAGATTAAAATAAAGAACGTATTAAATACAATTCTTTACCGATATTCAAAAGTCCAGTTAAATCAAACAAAGATTTTTGATTCTTCCTTCTTAGTTTAATATGATATAAGTACTATACAACTTATTATATAACATCTATGATTGTTTTATTCAGTTATACTGAATATGGCATGAATATAACAGCACAAATTTATTTTATGAGCAAAACAATTACGCGATCCATTGAAATCACAAGCAAATGCCCATTAATCCGATCAGCAGCAGGCAGACAGTCAATAGAAGTGGACAACCAGCTTTGTGTCTAATCTATCATGATTAACACCTGTTTAGAGCAATTTTCACTGGCCATTCACTGAGAAATCTGTGTCCATTGGTGTTATTAATTACAAAATTTATACCCCAACTGTCCTCTTAATGTCAAATTCTGTGCTAAAGAATAAATTGCACGTGGGCTCTCGTATATTAATGCAAATGAATATTTTTATAGTATTTATGTATTATGAAAAAAAATTCGTCAGCAAAGAAATATAAAACATGCGCATGTTTGTTAGATCTCACCCTTGATACGAACTGTGTCATAAATACATTATGTTAATGGTAATCGAAATCTTTGCATAATTATTAATGAAATCAGTAAAAAAAAAAAGGAGGAAGGTTTACGAATAGCATATAGGGGGCACAAAGGATATTTCAACTAGAGATTGGCAAATATGCAACAGACGTTACCGTCTTATCAACAATGTAGTTCAGGGAACTGGAAGTCTTGCGCGATGCGAGACAACGCAATTTTGGGCCAATTATCGGCTTGAGAGGCGGAGGTGGTGGTGATGGTGCTTGTATCTCAAGCTCCTGTGAACAATCTTAACTAAATCACTAGCATTGTCTGTTTAGTTGCCTGTCTGCCTGCATCAATACTAAAGATTTTAAAACATTCATTAATCTCCTAATACTAATTCATATCTATCTCGTACGGTCTGAAAAGATTTGTGTGAACTAAAAACAAAAAGATAAAATTGTACAGCAGATACTACGAGTTTACCTCATTGTCCAATACATTGGCAATCACTTCCACGAGCATAGCACCACAGCTTCCCGTTCTATCGGAACCACATGTTTCGATAAGTAGTTCTGGTTGAATATAGTGCACCATCTTCCTGATCAAACTTAAGCTGGCTTTTCTAACACTTGGCAACATAGATGACTGAAACGTTGCACAAAATACCGGCAATAATCTTTTCAAATAGACCGGAGCCATTTCGGGATCACCTTTCGGTTCTGTGAATTCCGCTTCCGTTTCTGGCTTTCTGTGCTCTTGATTCGGCAACATCCATTCGCCGGGAGATTGTAATATAGCTGCAACTTCTCTGTGACCTTCATCTACGCGTTCTCTAGCTTTATCTAGCGGCGTTTTTCCGTCTTCATCTCGCAAATCAGGGTTCGCCCCATGCCTAAGTAATACTTTAGCAATAGCTGGTCTTCCAAAGCAAGCAGCGTAATGCAGACTAGACGATCTTTGACCTTTATTAACATCTGCTCCTCTGTCGCACAAAAATTCTACCATCTCTTGAGTTCCGAAAGCAGACGCCCAATTAAGCAACGTTTGTCCAACATCATCCATAAAATTAACTCCAATGCCGCCGGAATCTATAGCTTCGATCAAAGCATCTGTATCTTTTGATCGAATGCAATCAATTAGTTGTCTGTGAGACTTTTCTCCAGCACTTTCTGGGCGCCTCAATCGTGGCAACACTGGACCCGATGGACCACCGCTCGTATTCCGGCCTAACGCCGATCTTCCTTCGAATAGTAAAACCAATAATAGATCAACTAATCGCATGGAATCGAGCGCACATCGTTCATCTCCTTTTAAAGCTTTTTCAATAGCGTCTGGCAATTCGGAACGTAAAAGGTCATGAGTTATAGAAGACGATCCCCTACAAAGTGTCGACAGAAGACTAATTATAGTAGAAACAGACGCGCAAGAATTCGCTTCGGGAGTAGGAATTGTTGATGCTGTACTAGAAGGTGGAGGAGTTTTTGGATTTCCAGAAGTTGTTGCTATTGATGTACCAGGCCCTGCTGCATTCGATAGCCTACAAATAAAGATGAGTACAAGAAAGATTATAATATATCAAACTGATTTAAAATAGACATCTATACTGCCCTCCTAGGTTAGTATGTCCTATCTCGCATTTTTCCATTTTCCATAATATATATATAAATACTGCACATCCGGTTTATGTCAATAGCTTTTTATGTTTTAGTTGTATTTGTAAAAGTATGAGACAGATGCAACTCCAAGTCTTTGCTATATTAAAATGTCACATCTCAATTTCTTCACAAAGTTAAAATGTCATATAATCAAGGCATTTAATTAATTGCTACATTAATAATGCAATATTTCTGTGCAATGTCCGTGTTTCAAAAAATGATTTAGGCTGTTATTGGAACGATTCAATGTTTTAATTAAAAGAAAAATTGAAGATGATGCAAAGAAAATAAATGAACATTAATTTTCTTATATATCTTGAAATGCTAGATAGAATATTTCAATTTAGAAGGGCAGTATACACAAGGTTGTTCATAAACAGCTACCTAAATAAAAGTTCAGAAACTAATCCATGAGAAGCTAGTGGAGCAGGATCTGTGGTTCTTCTTGAAAACCTATCAGCCAATGACGCGAAACAACGAAGCGCTCCATCAGCAACGTGTGCATCCTCGTGTCTAAGCAGTGTTGACAAGGCTTCAACGCAATCTGGTAAAGATCTGTCTTGAGGTTCCACTTTTCCGCATAAACGAGTAACCACAGCCATTGCTGAATGCAGTGTGTCTCTGTGAACAAGAGCTCCGTGCTCTCGAATAAAGCATAAAGCGCATGGAAGGCCACCAGCTTCGAGTACAGCACCAGCTTCCCTCGCGCAAACAAGTTCTAATGCCTAAAATATCAATATATATTAATATTTTTTTTTTTGGTAAATTTGCAGATTAGGGACACAGGTACTGATTTCAATAGGCTTTAAATATGTTGTTCGGAACATTATTCTGAACAATTTTTCCGAATACATATATAGCGTGATCGGTCTTAGTTTTCGAGATTTTCGCGAAAAACTATTGCTACTACCACAATGAATGTCGCTTCTAACTACGCGTCCATGGCAGTGTATGTATTAATGTAGTATCACTGATTGTCTACAATCTCTATAAACATACCAAGGTGGACGGAAATCGACGCGTATAACGGCTGTATTTAGAAACTCAACTGAAGTGGTTGATGACTGAAATAACAAGACGGACCCGAACCTTACTGAAACTTAACAATTCTACCTAGTAATTAGTTTAATAAATTAGGTTCGAATTCGGTCCGGGTAGACTCTCTTATTCCGACCGCCACCAGGCGGCTGGCCACGCGTTCGAGTTGGTCGAAATCAACGAATATCTCGAAAACTAAGGCTGACAATACCATATGTGTATTAGGAAAAATTAGTCGGATTAATATCCTCAACAATATATTTGATGTCCATCGAAATCTGTGCATGTGCCCCTAATCTACAACTTCACCACATTTTTAATATATTTTTACATGTGACAAGTATTAAGTATATATATATATATAAATATATATATATATAATACCTTTATACATTGTTCTGCCAAGTCCCTACTAGTTCTAGAGCCCAAGCCAGCTCCAGACAGGCGACTGCAAATAGCTTTTACAGCACCTTCCATGGTAATTACTCTGCGTATACATTCTGGAGACAGGTCAAAGTAGTATGTAATGGCTCTAGCAGTCACTTCTAAAACGCTATCTGGTGCAAGTTCATCCAAAAAAATTCTACATAATGCAGGAAGAAATGTGCGTGGAGGACAGCTAGAATATAAGTAATAGTATTTAGTAATTAGCAATTCAAATAATTAACATCATTAATGCACACTGCATACCATTCAAAGCATCGGTCAACATTATCAGACATAAGCAATAACATGCATAATTGTTCTAAAGCAATTAGCTGCATGTCTCTTTCGTCTCCTTGGCCCATACTGAGCCATTCCAATAAAGTTTCAGGATCAACATCGGCCATCTTAACACGAATTGTGAAACAAAATAATTAGTATGATGAAACGTATGTATTTTCAATAATTGTAAATAATTTTGTTGATTGAATAAAAAAAATTACCTTGTAAGTTTTATAGCACCAATTAAACGTATTTCAAACTGACAATCTGAAAACAAAGTAAAAGTGAATTAATGTGTAAGATATATGTATGTATGATGTATGTATGTATATATACATATATACATATCAAGTATTAATGTAATATTAATTCTACTTAAAAATGTAACAATGATAAGTGTCATTGGAAAATACCTGAAGAAAAATATATTTAATTCGCAGGAAAACGAGTAAAGAATACAAAGAAACAAATAAATGCACAAAACTTCTTATGATACATCTATATTAAGAAATACGTTGACAGCGTTCTCCCTCCTTAGCCTTTCTATGGCTAATAAAACACAACTTGTAGAAAAAATCCAAGCATGTAGATGTCTCCATGAAGCAATTGCAAATTGCAATCCTCGAAATTACGAATATAATAAATAAAGGCACGTGCTCATAAACCCGATATCCGAAAATTATGTTTATCGTTGAAGTACAAAGAAAGGTGAAAAAAGTTTGTCATGACGACGGCTGTAAGCGTGATACTATCTTAATAACACCATGTAACCTTCAGGGAATTCAGAGGAGTAGTTGCTGTGCAGGTGCACATCATGAATTCAATATGCATAAGAAATAATTATCTATAGTTTGGTAGATACGACCTGCTTACACAGAGAAACGTACCGTTGTGCACAGTATTCCATTATTCGGAAGGGGTCAGGTCGCCATCCTTCCAAAGACGTGTCGTTTTCCACTGCGAAAAACAACGTAACGATATCGTCGTGCTTGGTCCGTCAGCGACACAAAAAGTTTATCGCACCAACGGACCGATAAAGCACTCCTCCGCACAAAAAGATCTCACTTTACCCTAGTGTCGTAGTATATATTTCGCCATTTACACGACGTTCAGTATAGTTCGGTATTACAACTCGCAACTCTCTAAAAGACGGGTTTCCATAAATGCGTACGTCGACTAGAGATTGCTGGCAGCTTTTCATCGAATCTCAAATAATTATAAGTATGCACATATATTTATACTAACACAAATGCATTGCGTCCGAAACGACAGTGGCGACAGCGCGTCTTCTATGCGAATATTCCGCGACGAGAAATCACTTTGCATCACTTTGCCGCTGGCCGTCGAAGGGTGAGGATATATCATGTTCCGTCTTCAATTTTGTTACTTTGTAATATTTTGCTCTTCTGTATTCAGCATACTATTGTAGACTGATAAATAATTTTATATTTGTAATAGATGTTCATCTCCCTTGAGTGCTTCCTTTTAAATAACTCCAATTGTATCTAATAATCATTTACTAATATTTTAACTATGTGTGCAAGTTTTTCCGATGCAGTATATATACTCGCATAAACTTGGAGTCTTGAAGTCCAGGAGTATAAAAGGCATAAAATAATAGGCCAGAGATCTATTTTTTGGCTGTCTTGAATAACTATTTCATTTTACAATTCGACGAGGAATTAAAACAAGAATTAATTAATAATGTTTCCTGCACCTGTTGCTGAATTATTACTGCAGCATTGATCAGCAGCTTCTAATCCCGAACAAGGGAAAGAAAAGGAAGAAAGAAGAACTTGAAGGGATAGTTTTTACACATTTTTATTATAAATTATATGAGTTTTAATTATAAGATATATTGTAAATAGGTTTATAAGAATAGTTTATAAGAATTAGTTTGTTAGATCATTGTAAAACTTTTAGCATTGCTTTTATTAATTTCTTATAAACTAATAAGTATGAAGCTAAATTGCAACAACGAATAATTTATAAGGCTGTTTCAACATTTATTATAATTTGTGCTATATCATAAAGCTTAAATAAATACTGAATTATAGTTAATCAATTGTTTAAACATTTACTGACCTGACCCGCGGTCCTATAATGATCAATCTAAATCCTTTAAAGAGAAGTATCGTGGAGGAACATTCATAAAAAGGTTCTGAAGCGAGAAACTCTAAAAAATATTTCTACACACCATTAAATTAGTTATAAGATCGAAAGTTGACAATTAAGGTCCCAGAGAATCGCTAAATTGACCCAAAATATTGCTAAAATCCGAAAATCACAGTAGTTCCTGGAATTTGGCGTCATTTCCAAGATACGCCGCAATTCTAAGAAATGACGTCGTCTTGCAATTTTTTCGGATACCTCCTCGCAACTCATATTCGCCTAGTCCAAAGTTTCCAAAGCGGCCGAAAATTTTCTTCGAAACTCTGAAAAGTCTTCGGAGTTTCTGGAATATGACGTCATTTCTAGGAATCGCTGAAATTTTATAAATTTGATGTCATTTCCACAAATTTTGGCATTTCTTGGAAGTGACGTCATTTTTCGAAAACTGCCGAAACTTTCTGAGTTCTGACCATAAAATTTCGGCCGATTTGGAAACATTGTATTAGGCAAATATGAGTTGCGAGGAGGTATCCAAAAAGTTTACAAGATGTTATTTCATAGAATTTCGGCGATTCTTGGAGATGACGTCATATTCCAGGAACTACTGAGAATTTCGGACTTCGGCAAAGTTTTTGGGCCAATTTGATAACTGTCTACAACTCCAATTTTTAACTTCCGAATTTAGAACTAATTTAATAATGTATAGCGCTATTTTTTTTAAAGTTTCTCGCTTCAGAACTTTTATATTAAAGTCCCTCCACGATACTTCTCTTCGAAGGATGTTTAAAAATGTTTAAACAATTAGTTAACTGTAATTATGTAATTATTTCAATTTTCTGATAAAGTGCAAGTTACAAAAGTGTTGACATATTCTTACGAACTAGTAATTATTATTATAAGTCAGCTTAAAATTTATTAATTTGTACAAAAGTAATGCTCTAAGTTTTACAATGGTTTTACATATGGTTCTGCCGTCAGGCCTGCCGCAGATCTGCAATCAGTCTGCTTTCAGTCTGACATCAGTTGGCTATTAGGGTAATAATTCTTATAAACCATTTTTATGAATCCATTTACAATATATCTTATAGCTAAAACTTATATAATTTATTCGTATTTCTTCCTTTTCTTCCTCTTGTTCTGGATTTGAAGCTGCTGACCGGTGCTACAGAAATAATTCGGCAATAATCGGTTATCTAAAACGCACACGAAAAACTGATCTCTCATCCATTACTTTATACCTCTCATAATCCTGGAGAATCTAAGACTTCTGCATCATGTTTATGCAAATACTGCATTAGAACTGCACACACAGTTAAAAATATTAGTGAATAATTATTAGATACAATCAAAGAAATTAATCGAAACTGATGAAGAAAATTATCAAAAGTATCATGTAATTAGGCAAACATTAACATCTACGAAAGTTATTTAATTTGTACACGTTATTACAAATTTATAATTCTTTATTAATCTCCAATAATGTGCTGAATATAAAAAGGCAAAATATTACGAAGTTAAAAATTAAAGACGGAACGCAAAACATCCTTCCCTCGGCAAACTGATTAAATTGGCTGTCGACGCTGCCGTTAACCGACAGGCGGCAAGAAAGAGGGGATACTAATTGTGACGTCACTCTGTGGTGACGTCACCTACTCGAACGCCGCGCGACAAAGAGCGCATTGATTTGTAATAAGAAATTTTTCATTTATAATAAATTAAAAAAATATAATGTGGCATAATGTTGCCTAATTAATAGAAGTGACGTTCTCAGGTTAGCAGTCTTTTCATGAATGAACTCATATGACGCGACTTTATAAATCAACTTACATTACATCTTAAGTAAAACTTATATAATTTATAATTTAATTGTGTAGAATAATGTATAGTAACCTACTTCATTACGTTTTCCTTTATTCCCTTTGTTTTCATTATTCTAGGTCGGAATTTGCTAACTATTGCAATAATTAAATACATGTAATGAGTATTTAATATTGCGTCTTCAGATGACACTTTGTTTTCCTTCTAACCACGTTTCCATGGTAATACAATTTATTGTTCATCAATAATTAAAGCTATCAAATACTAAAGAAGCAACAATGATTTTTCTTTGAGAATATTTGTAACAAAAATAAACAGTTCATTTTTACACATTTTTCACTGTGATATAGTTTCCGTTTATAACGCTAACATTTAAGTGCTTTTGATGCAATTGAATATTATTCTTCTTTTGTTAATAAAATTTAATAAAATAGTACAAAGTAACATATTATTATATTATGGAAACGTTAAGATAAATTTCATTTCTCTGCACAGCAGTTTCTCATCGAATTTTTTTCTTGCGTTCCATTGCTAAAACATTTGAATCGTTTAATTAAGTGATTTTATTTAAGTTTATATGTATTGAAAATATTATTTGGTTTTACATTCACCTTGTATTTCTTCTATAATCTCCTTCCTCCTTTCCTTAAATCGAGTGGGTAAATTTTCTAGCATACTTTCAATAAAATTATCTAGAACTATCGACCTATTCATCGACGTTACCGGGGCTCTGCACACCGGGCATTGTTTGCGTTTTTTGTTCCACGCTTTTATGCAATGCTGACAGAACGTGTGCATGCAACTTAACGTTGTTGCTTTCACAAATAATTCAGAACAGATACTACAAGTTAATTGCTCATCCATTATGTCGTTAACTTTATTAAGTACATTTCCTTGTTTTTCGGTTTCGGTATCTATAGAAATCTGAGTAGGAATTGTTAAATCTATCGTGTCTATAATGCGAGCATCTGTACAATTATCTACAAATTCTAATAATATGCATGTATCACTTGTACTGTCAGAAGGTCCTGCAACTATGCCTGAAAAAATAATTAATTTATTAAAAATAAAATAATGTGGATCAATTATATAATATAATAATATAATAAGTGCAAACGTGTTGATGCATTCCATCACAAACAGAGTTGGGCATTATTCGAATAAAATAACATTACTTCAAAATTTTAATAAAATTATACTTAGAAAATTTCTTTGAAATATTATTCGTATAAAATATGTCTATTTCTTAAAACATTTGCATGCATCTAATATTTAATATTGTTATTGTAAGGAAGATTATACCATTAATTTGTATTGTCTCCAGTTTAGCTTCCTGTTCTTTTAAAGCTTTTTCAGTTTCCTTTAATTTTTCCTCCAAAACTGTCTTTTCATTTAACAGTTGAGCCTGTATAGTTTTCTCTTCATTAACTTTACTCTCCATAACATTTTTCCATTCAGTTTGTTGTTCTTCTCTCCATTTCTCCATTTGCTCTCTCATCTTTAGTTCCAACATCTCCTTTTCAAGTTTAGTTACATTCAATGCTTCTTGCCATTTTTGTCTCTCATCATTCAGTTTTTTTTCAAATTCATCTCTTTCATTTTCTAATTTTTCCAACAACTCTGCATACATGTTCTGCAGATGTTGTTCTTGAACATTACCATTTTCTATTTTCTTTTCCAGTACTGTAATTTGTTTCTTAAGATCTTCTGTATCCTCTTTCGTAACACTTTGTTGCTTTAATAGCTCTTCTAATTGATGTTTCAATTTATCCTGCTCCTCTTGTTTCGTTCTCAGCTTGTCTTTCAATACTTTTTTCTGACACTCTTGGGTCTCTGCAAACGTCTTCTGTTCTATGAGAACATTGTCAAATATTTGTTCTTCTAACTTAGGTTTTTTAACATGTTGCTTGTATTTGTCAATAAGAGTGAATGTATATTTAAATTGCTCAGATGTACTAAACTGTATAACATCTCCATCATAGAGTCTCTGACATATACCGAACACAAGGGGAACATCATTAACAAAAGTAGCAGAGGAACTTAAATCTTTAATGGCCCATTCATTGTTTCCTTCGCATCTTAAAATACAGTGTCTCCTAGATATCAGTGTATCCAAAATGATTTCGTCATTGTCTCTTGCACGACCTATTTTAAACTATGAAAAAGGTTGAAACATCATATAATTAAAAAGAAATGAGTTATGAAAGTGGGTTAAAGGTAAAACAAGACTAATACATACCTCATTCTTATCTATATGAATGTTGTAAGAAGCCCCAACACATGTATTAAGCCTTACTAACACGGGTTCAAATGAAAATTCATCTGAATCGTCTGGTGACATTCGTTTTTCCACTTTCGAATCTGCCATTATACAAAATTAATGAATAAACTAAAGAAATGCATTGGACGATGCACTTCTTTTTATGGGGTTCTCAATTGGACTTAATTATGTTCGCTTCTTTATCGAGTATTTCAAGCACGCTCGCAGAAATAATAAACAAAAGAGTTATAACGATGCAGAAACTAGCTAAACATTTTCAATTGCATCTTCTGTCAGCAGAAGAAACAGAAAATAAATCGCGGCATAAACACGTGCAAACGACATCTCGCGGTTCATTCTGTACGTATGCTTGGGATTTAAATTTAAAATTGTGGATAGGATTTAAATTACCAGGAATTACAGTGGCTACAAAAAGAATTTGTACATGCTTACATTTTTTAAGCCAGCTTTTTTTAGTCCCATTTTAACTTTCATTTCCATAACAATAAATTTGTATGGTCGCATAAGAGTACTGTTAAATTATAGGAAACTTAAATATAATAAACCTAATTCTTAGGTGTACAAATTAATTTTGAGCCTTAAGGATTTCATAAGATTCAATATTTAATCGTAGAAAATCAAATACAGTTTTAATATTAAAAATTTTCAACATTTTTACATTAATAAATTTATGAAGCAAATTTGTCACATGAAAAGTAAAAAAAGTATAGCGACTTCGAATTGGTAATTATACCAAGAGTTTAAAGATAAAGGTTCTGAATTAATTTGTACATCTTACAATTAGTACCTAAATACCAAATTAAATATTAGGCATACGCATATTAGATGGACCTTTAAATTCAACTTCATTTTACACGGTGCTACTCGTCCTGTCACGTCCTGTATATTTAAATGGGAAAAAATGCGATATTTTTTAATTCAGATAATATTTATTTGATAGGTATATAATACATTGAATTTGCCAGCACATGTGAGAGAAAACACACTTCTCGGCGAATAATACTTGCTTTTTCTTATATTCGACACCTTCCAATTATTCCTACACTACTGCTACCGAACATACTTTTCTTCTTGTTCATGGAACGGAGTTTCTCTTCTCTTTTTTTTATTCTTTTTCCTTTTACTATTTATTTATTCATTTAATATCACCTCTTTATCCAACTGGCTATTCTTTTTCTTTGTTTAGCAGTTGGTTAACAAGTTGCACCTGAAATAGCGTAGTATCTGTAGAGATTTGATGTTGTACATAAAAAGAGGGTACAGATAAATGTATCGATTGATTAGCATTTGGCAATTAAAACACGTAACGTTAAGGATATTATTAGTTTTTCCTCTTTACACGTCACAAAATGTATGATGTCTGTAATACATCCCTGCGTAAGCGTGTTTGCCGCCAAACTAAATTTTAACGTTACAAAAATCAATAATGCAATTTTAACGTTAATTGGTGATTACGTTTTTTAAAAGACTGGCAAGTAATCGATTCAATGCAACGAACCATAATAATCGTACTGTTCGGTAAGCTACATATCAATGACGAATAGCTTTTCTTCAGTAAGCACAGTGAATGGCTCATCGACGTTTTCTTCTTTTTTTTTTATTGAGGACAGGATCATCGATTTGACGGTCGTTGTCTATTTACAATATTTGCGATAAAGACTAATTAATTTATAAACATCGTTGTTATTTATGTACAGACGTAATATAAACGCATCATACCTTATAAAACGGACATATGTAAAAGTGTCGCGAATCAAACAAACGGTGATCTGATTCGATTCGGTTTCGAAAAATACGATGGCTCGTAACCGCCAGTAGCCCGTAACATCTATATCGAAACTGACAAACAATTTTCAAACGAAATCAATTGAAACTTCTACGCGCATTTTTTCTATATAAAAGGATAGTAGCGACAATGGGATACGTAGAATCAAAACGTGCCTAGAATTTTCTCATATTCACTCCTTGTATAAAACAAACACGAAAGAAATAACAAAATTCTTAGTACCTACGATCGCAAGAAAATATATTTTGTAGTTACAAAAAGAAACGTATACGGGAAAAATTTGTTACATCGTTCGAATGTTACTGAAGAATTATTAAACTTCGAGGTACCGTAACATCGTTAAAATTGTACCAAAACTATCGAGACGAAAACTAGACTAAAGCTTGATCCCTTTAGCTCGTTTTCTTTAAGTCGGTGTTCTTTAGAGAAAGGGTTAATAAATACATGAAACTATAAAAATGCAAACGATACATAACGAAGTTACGAAACTTTTAAGTTTGATAATTTTTCAGTAGTATTCGAGCAATACAGTAAGTTCTTCCGATGATATATATTAAAAACGAAATTGGTACATGATCTAGATATTAAGCGATCTCTCATTGTGCGATCTCTCGTGTACTGAAGGCTTGAGAACGAGGAAAAGCGCAAAGACGTTTGTACGTGAAGATACAGAAGTCAGCGTAACGTAAAGAGTCATAATTTTAAAAAACGTCGCAACATCATAAAAACATCGCGTCTAATCTAAATACATAGAAAAGGACCAACTTCTTTATCTTCAATCGATCCCATCGAGATATATATACATATATATATACATATATAATCTTGACAAAACATCGTCGAAGCTGTCTTCTTAATGGTTTTGGTAAAGAAAATACGCTTCTCAACTCTGTTCGCGATCGAACGTATAAGTTACAGGTACAGAAGTAACAGAAAAAGTGCGCGTACAACGTTTGAAAGATGAATCTTTCAAAGGACATCATGTTATCCTTGGAGATAGTTGACATAATTGCCACGAGGTATGCAATCTCTGCACAAACTTATTCCGATCGAATTATATTAGCCCTTCGCAATCGAAATGTTAGAAGATAAGCGAGAGGACCGCGAGAACGTTACTTGATCGGTTTACCCCAAGTAAACTGAATCGGCAATGGAGGAATATCGCTACTCGTAGACGACTCGTCCTCGCTACTTGTGGCAGATGTCTCTTCTGAAATCATAGCTTCGCCTCCTGCTTCCTGGGGCCTAGGACCAGCGCCGCAATCTTCGGCGGCCGCGGCGACGGCAGCAGCTGCGGCAACAGCAACAGCAACCGCGGAATTCGTGGTCACTGGTGTCGCAGAAGAAGATGTAGAAGAGGTGGATGAAGCCGAAGAAGATGGATCGCTTCTAGGTCTTCGTCGAGCAACCGGCGTAGAATTAAACGGAGGCGACCAAGCAGATTCCTCTACTCGCGCGGAATCCGTAACGGAAATACTTTTGGATCTTGCTCTCATGTCCACAGAAGATCTTCTAGGCGTTAACCTGAGCGATCCTTGTCTCGAGACTGTCGGCGGTGTTTCTTGTCTACCTACTTTGGGTGACGATGCCAGTGGCAACGTATCCGATCCTCCCTTTGAGAATTCATCGTCGAGTTCCAACGTCCATGAGACCGAATCGCTCTTTTCCACCATAAACTTAACCGTGGATGCAGATTGCGGACCGTTCTTGTCGGATGAGAGAGAGTGTTCGACATGCTCCGGGCCTAATGAACGCGAAAGCCTAGGCGTCAGGTTCGCAAGAACGGTCACTACTTCGTTTTTTTGACGCAACCTCCATTGGAGCTCCTCGTTACGTTGCGCCAAACGCTTGTTCTGCTTGGAAATCTGATGGATCGATTCGCGTAGTACCTCGTTATCGTGAGATATTTGCCTCTCGAGAGTTTCTTTGCACTGAAGCTGCGCTTTCAAATCCTCGCATCTGGCCTCAAGTGTGTCTACGCGCTGCTGCAAAGCTTCCTTGTCCTCGATTTCTCGCTTGATATTATCGAGATCCGATCTCAGTGCAGCATTCTCTTGGCTTCTAATCTCTAGCACCGATCTTAAAGATTCGACTTCTGCGGTGAGCGCGGCACCCTGATCATGAACGACCGAACTCCTCTTGTACTCCGATTCTTTTCGCATTAATTCGGCCTCCTGTTCGGTCCGCAATTTCATAATCGCCGCTCGATGCTCTTTCGCGGCCTCGTTTAGGGAATCCCGCAGCCTCACCTCGCATCTGCGCCTCTCTTCTTGCAGCACCGCTTCCCAGGTGGCGTATTGCTTCTCGCTTTCAGCGACCACTATGAAAACCAAAGACAAATTTTTTCCCTTAGCATGATTGACGTCATCAGGATAGATTGAAAAACGGAAGAAAAACAAAGTTACAAGACCACAGAACGGATTAAGTCCGTCGAACGTGCCAACCTATAATTAACTACGATGAACGTTACGTGGGCACTAAATTGAGCGTTTGTGAAGTTCGTGCGTGTGTCCACTTTTGAAAATTCTATCTCAGAATTATTTAGCACGGGTCGAGGTGAGCGTAGGCACACATGCTTCGCAGATTTTAATTAACAATTGCTCTACTTTAAAGCTCTGCTCGCCGCGACATCGGGATCATTATACTTATTACCAAGAGAATATCATTATGACGTGACATGCCAGGCACAGAGAATGCATAAAGTATGAAATACATGTTTTACGTATATCGTCTATTGATATTTTGACTTCCATAGACGCATATATGCGTTTGAGATGTATACCAAAAAAAAATAGTAATTTAATGAATTATAGTAGTATATTCAGTAGTAATTTAATTAATAGAAGTAGATAATAATTTAATTGTATGTTGTGTAATTAGTCGATAGCTGAATAAAGAACGCGAAGTGAAAAAGTATTCTGTCCATGGCGAGTATTTAAACCTGGAGTACTTCGCAATCAAAGAGTTAAATAAAATAAAATAAAGTAATCGACGTCATCCTTAAGTGTGCGCGAATAAAAACTATAATGATGATGGAATTAAAAATTTTGGAAATTGCGCAGTGAAATGTACGCGTGCTGGACATATTGACTTTTCACCGTAACGAGACAGTGAACTAAAAGAAACACAAATAATTCTTGGCAAGACTTACGATCTTCACGAAGCTGGTCCAAGGCTCTTCGATGATTCTCCCTCTCTAACTCTAGTCTCTCTTCAATGCCGAGGTTTCTAGCTCTCAACTCCTCTATCTCTGTGCACGACGACAACCATTCCTTCTTCATGTTCTCGCAATCTTTTTTTAATTTTGGGGTAGAAAAGGCGTCCAACTATAAAGGAACGTTGATAAGAGTTAATAAAACCATGAACGTGATTAAAACGTACGATAAATATTAGTAATTAACGTACCTCATAGGCCAAATATTGTACGGTGATGGAAAGGGCTTCTATGACTTGTTCCGCCCGTTTTACGCGAAGTGCATCATAAGGTATGTCGGTTTGTGCGGCCTGATCTCGCGTCTCTAAAGACGCCCTTGTCACCACATAACTATTACTGTGCTCCTTAGTTTCGCGATCTGCAACCAATGCCACCGGTCCCATCACCATTACGATTCTTTGTTTAAAATCGCAACAGCAGAAATTCGATTTGTTCCCCTTCCAACTTGCCGCGCCGCCTTTTGATTATTATTTTTGATTCAACATTTATTCCCGTTTGTTCATCTTAAATTCGTTCGGCTATCGTTCCTCAAGTAACTCCATTGTTATCGAGATAAATGGTGTCTTCGACTACGATCATTCTTCGTCGGCGAACGTATCATAGCGACGAAAGTTAAAATCGATGCGGACTGCACTCCAACATCATATGAAATTGATTACTTCCAGTCATCGTATACGGGATAGATTTACAGACGGACTGAAGAAAGTTGCACGGAAAACTCGTTTCAGGAGAGAAAACCGTTTTATTCCAGTCTTGGAAAGTCGAGCTACCTGTTTTTCAGGATATTTCATCTATCCGAGCGAACCAAGTGACCCCGCAAACGCGGAGCTTCCATGGAGAAAATGCAATTATTGCGGTGACACGAGGGAAATTTACACGCGCGGGTCATTAAATCATAACGACAATTTGGCCTGGCTACGTCACTCGAGCTTCATCCTCCCATTATTACTGTGATGTACGTGAAAGCACGCGGATACGTCCGCGGCCCCGCACCACCACCACGACTCTGATCCTTTCAGCACCTTGGACCAGGCTAAAAAAAAGTGCAGCCGGTAAACCGATCAAATCTCACAGCCGGTCTGTGGAAAATACGTCCAAGAGCACCGGGCTAGTCAATGAAGACGCACTGGGTTAAGGTCAACTGTGCAGCAACCGTGCCATAAAGCACGGAAAACCCAACAACTTGATGCCGATTTAATGACCGCCTTAATGGCAACATTCGAATTGCCTATTTTGAGTTTCCCTTTAGCGGATAGAATTATTTTACCCACTACGCAATATTATCGAATACTCATTACTCGCACTCTTGTTTATATCTGGAAGTTGTTCTATACATTTGACAGTACAAGTGATCTTTTTAGTATCGCAACACTTCTTTGATTCTTCAACATTTCTCGATTCAATTAAGAAGAATTTTTTGTAGATTATGTTACACTTTTCTGTTAGCAGGAACTAATAATTGTTCTGCTATTATGAGTATGTATAATGCATACTCGCACAATGAATTTTTCCGTTCACTGCACACCAGTGATTCGGCTGAAAAATGCAAGTGAACTCGATCACGTTGGGACCATTGAATAACAATAATGGAGTAACAGACATGAGAGAGACCTAATCGGGATCGTCATTTGTAACGATTTGCTGGCCAAGTCCGCACTTCGACTGAATTAGCACGAGCCACAGGCTGCCTCGCGGAGCGATATACCCCTCCTTCCTTCTTGCCGACCACTCCTACCACCTTGAAATGAGGTGCAACCTCGAAGAGTACGAAGACGATGGACACGCGGAAAGTCGTCCGTGTCTGACCGGACACGCGCTCTACGCACTTGGTACACACGATCATTGAATATGACCCACAATGTCTGCATACATTTGCATAATTGTTTTAATATTTCCCCTTTCGCTACGAAAGGGTTTCCACGGAAACTTACACCTTTATGAACAAATTACCATAATCTAGTTGAAGATGATCGTTAGTACGTCACTTTGCTTATCACTCGGTTGTCCAAGTTTATGGGTCATGAAAAGGAGGACGATTTTAGAATTCTGTATCAGAAAAATAACTAACTTTTGTAACCGGAAGAGAAGTGAAGTTGAAGCAGATGAAAATCGTAAGGCGGACGATGAATTATCGCGAAACTCCGTGCTCCGAATAAATTCGCTTTTGCATTTGGAATCGGTTACCCTTACATGGTGGGTTACCCTACCTGGTTATGGGTGGCCGTATTCGTATGAAAGCCGACACACGTGTGTGTATGGATATAGTGATTGGAAGATAATGATCCGAATGATCGACGATCGATAGCTCTCTTCCGCTAAGACGTTTGCAAACAATTGTCAATTCCACTCGCAAATATCTGTTTCGTCATATCGTAACGTGAACGTAATGATATAGTATTAGAATTAATAATCTGTCCGATGCCCTCCAAATGCACACCTTTCTAAGTTTTCTACATTTACTGCTATTTTCGATCAACCAGGCACCAATGACCATATAAATTTCAAACAAAACTTTCTTGAATTTCTCACAATGCGCCTTCGAGGAATATCGAAACTCAATTTGGTAAAATTCTAAGTAACCATATATCCCCAATTTGCTCGACTATCGATGTATCACGCTGTATGGAGCAGCTTCATGAATGATTAATAGAACAATAAATTAGAAGGAAAGGAAGTACAAGACCGTGACTCGTAGAAACTCGACCTGTAATTCGGTGTTTTCTAGGACGTGGACGGTCATTGATAATAATCTTCAACTTTAACAATTTGTTCCAGATAAACACGTATGTACGTGCGCTTCGAGTGAAAAAATTGATGCACTAGAAATAATTTCATTGCTAATTAATGGAAGCGCTTGGAAGCGTTCAAATAAATACAGCTGACATTAAATGTGCAAACCCGTATTAAAACGCATTCAAATGCAAAATGTAAGAAATTCATGTTGAAAGTAAAAATGCAAATCTCACCGAAATTATCTGGAAAAAGCCGCCTATCTCGGTTTAAAGGATTACTTTCGCTTAGGCTACTCCTAATTATCCTTCTCCATCATACCTGTTCTATTGCCCTGCGGGTTTTTCAGCACCTTTCAGCGAAAACCTTTCCCCTCGCGGGACAGGGAGCAGGGTTTAGTACTCAGGACCATAGTGAAAGCTATGACTTTCTTCGAAACAACTAGCAACACCGGGGGATACGCACGTGTGCGTCAGCGTGCATGCGGAGAAACGATCGTACGCACCGCAAAATGACCGTGGGACTTTTTTAGAAACTTGCTACCGCCAGAGTAGCGCGGTCATTGAATTAGAAAGCACAATGATGTTTCCTCACGGTGTTTTTCAGAAGACAATACACGGATATTTCTTTGCACAATATGCAGATTAACGAACTGCTGCAGAAAAATAGCTACTGCTCAAAATAATTAAGAAGTTCGCGGGATTCAACGCATTGTATCAAACAGAAGGACCTAACAGTGACAATCACGAAAGGATGTATGCAAATATTTACGAAATATTCCCTTGGACAATTGCGCGAATGTGTGAAAATGTCATTGTACCTTTTGTTGACGTTGTTGAACTATGCTGCTTCGCTGGGACAGTAGTTGTTAACCTCCTTGTTATTGTAGGCTTTCGCGTCGCTGACGGGCTCTTCTCTGGAAACAGAATTCGCTGCGTTAACGAGAGCATGTTACACACTCACCGGTAGTGCCTTAAATGATGTGTTATTGAGTTTGCAAGTACCGTACGCTACGAACCGTTTTACCGTCCGCGAGAGTAACAATGCAACAACGAACAACACATTTGACCACAAAAATTGTACGTTACATCACTGAATAATATTCTATTCCAACTATATAACTTCCTTGCAGTAAAATTATGTCTGTCACGGAATTATTAAACAAAGGACCCAAAATACTATTGAAAAACTATATTTACTGTAACCGGAGGTAACCATTGCTGCTTGAATATTTCAGTTGTATCCTAAGCAGTTATTCTCTAGTACAATCGATGTCTACTATCACAGACCACATTCGGAGGTCGCGTTGTCAGTTATGCCGATCACGAAGATTCTATGATAGACAAGTAGTTCACAAATCACGTTTCTCGAGCGGAATATTTCAACGATGTTCACGAGACCCATCGGGCAACTAGACTGAGTGGCAGGCTGTTGTTTTCCCGTTTAAAGTTGACGAAGGACTGCCGGAACATCCAATAGCATTCGACACGGTCGAGGGTTTAAATCGCGCCGTCGGCTGCGGTAAGGGGTGCATACCGTTACAATTCTGACCTGACTCACAGAGACACCGTCGTGGGTTTACGCCCACGGCTAATTATCGCGACGGTAGCACGACATCGCTTTAATAAATCTGAATACGCTCTCCGCTAAATGCCACCTATAATCCATCGTCATTCCTCCATTGTTTCTTTTGCAAATCTTTAGACAATTAGTAATCGATACTGCTTTTACTGGCAGTACGATTTGTCTTTGCGTTAGTTATAAAATAGACCAACTAGATAAGATTTGGAGATTCGAAATTATCACGAAGAAATTTGTAGGAATTCGCGAACGATAAGACGCAATACAGTGATTGGCAAGATCAGGCATGGCCACTTGCCAGTATTTTCAATGCCTCAATGAAAATAGATTTGTCCTGATAACTATTGATATAAAGTGCTGAAAGCAACTGTAGGTTCGCGCGTTAACGAGTGGAGAGTAGAGATGTCAAATGTTTGAAAAAAGTGAATTGAGTTATACTTGAACGTATCGAAAAAACCGAACTATTCAAAAGAAACCGAACGGTTCAAAAGATTCGAACCGTTCGAAAGAAGGTAAGTAAAAATATAGGCATCTTAAATGTACAAATTATATACGTTTCATGCTCCCGCTCATAATCTATTGGACACTTACTAAATTTAGAATACAGAAAAATTTATGCTCTGGTTTCAGAATAAAGCTGCTAGTCGCTAATTATTTATGACAGAAAAAGAGTTAAATGATACTGTCCTTCTAAGATGTTCCGAAAAGTCTAATCCAGTAAATATTATGCTAAAAACTAACAAGCTTCCAATAATTTATGAATGAGAGTGTATGTGTATAAATATAATTAGTCACTCAAAATGTGTTCGAACTGCTCAGATCTTTCGCGTGTCCCGTTTGGTTCAGAAATCGAAGTTTCAGTCCAGTTTGTATTTCGAACTACTCGAATATTCGAACGTTGTGACACTTCTATTTAAGAGTGGAGAGTGTTGCATAGGGGCAGGCGCTAAAAGAAAAAGCATTCTCGTCGCACTAGATCTCCAACCGGAAGCACGCAGCGGTGCCCTCGACCTTTCGTTTCCTCTGTTCAATCAGCGAATAGCTGACATTTATATGTATGTACAGATATACGCACACGTGCGGGACGATATATGCAAACTCGTCTGACAATTTAGGGCGCACGAACTGGACCCTCTGACACTTACCGAGATTAATAGGCGAAATTTCTACGCAGTTCTTCTTTGCGTCGAAATTATTGACACGATTCTGTTGACTACCACGACCGTTCGCTACCAGTCTTCTTGGTGGGTTTACCGATGTTGGTAATCTCTCTGAAAATAGAACGGAAAAGAGTGAATTTCTAATAACGATAATTTCATCTTCGTTCTTGCGTGTGTCTATTTATAACGGAGGGAATTACGAAAACAAGCAACGTTTTCATAACTCATAGCGTTACGTGTCGGATAGTTCATCGACCGTGGAATTTCGTTTCGCTCGTCAGTCGTAGTTACTTTAATAACATTTTGCGCATCATCGGAATTCGTGCTTGACGAGGCAATATAGCGGGACGCGGCGCGCACGAAGAGCTAAGTTTGAACCATGCTCGTCGATTAAGCCAACGAGGAAAAGAAAACGTTTATTATGTACACCAGCCTGCACGTAGCTTCTGCATATAACGGCCTGTGTATGAACTCGTGTGCATAATATTTCGAACCGATCTTGCACGTGAAAGAACTAGTCGAACAAATATTCAGGACACCCCGCCTAATCGATAGCATTAAGTAATATTTCCACATAAATCATCAATCATAACTCAAAAGTAACAAGAGCCAGGTGATAAATTTTTCAAGTGTACTCCATAATTCATTGTAATTCTATTCCAAGAACTGAAAACTGACTATTATTCTTGCAACATTAATTCGCGATACTATGCGTTCTTGCATTTTGCCACAATTCTTGCGCCTTATTTCACAAAATTTAATTCCCCATAGACAAACTCCTTCAAGTTTAATCTTTTAAGCTTTCAAAAAATCTAAACCAATTCTGAGATACTTATCGACGCCTCTACTATATTATACAATCGGTTATTAAATTAAATAGTTGAAACTGTGTTTGATAACAACAAAAACTCAGAAGTAAATCTACAAAAGACCCGTTTTCTCAAAATCATTATTAGAATTTCATTTCTGGAAATTTATCCAACTGATGAGCGTCTTCTTCAAAAAACTTTGGAATGAATGAAGCTTTGATCGCGACTTTTAAAATGTGCTGATAATTATAAAAATGGTGTAAGTGAAAAAAGTAAAAACATTGAATTTTTCACATATTCTGTGTTACATTGATTTATATCGCCAAAATATGGAACCTTCTTTCTTTCAACTTGCACTACTTTCATAATTATCGGCACAAAGGCGCCAGAATTAATACAACCCATTCATTAAGGCGCGCGTATGAAATAACGAGTAAATTGTTTATGTTTCGCCAGTTACGAGCGAACGAGTGTGATATAACGAGGCGAACTACTTTCTGAAAGATTCCTCAAATAACAGTGATCGATGGCCAGGGTAAAAGAGAAATCCCCGTGACAAGGTGTGTAAGTAGGGTAGCTTTGATCCTTCTCCGTAACGATTTAGACTCGCTCAGGAGAAACCGTTCGACCCATCTACCTTTTCGAATGCCTATGCCTATGCAGTACACCGTGAGTCGCCTGTATTCGCGTCGTTCGAACTTTCTATCGTTAAATGAAGCACGAAGAAAAAGGCAGGTGGTAATCACGCGGGCATTATTTTTCCTTTTTCGTGTTTTTTTTGTTATGAAACAAGATTAAAAGATTAAGGGGCGGGGGAGGAGTGGCTTAATGGGGCTACTTCGAATTTTTCCTGGTCGTAATGGAACGCAAACGCGGGATTTGATTGCAAGGGGCTGGAGTCCCATTTATACGACCGTACCTCGCTTGAAACTGCCGAGTCGCATTTTCGCCGAGTCTCTGACGAAATCCGTCCGAAGAGCTGCTGGTCTACCCTTCGATCCTTGCTGCCCCATTTTGAAATCGTTACTTTCACCGTCGCTTTACCGCCGTTCCATCCTCAATAAAATCATTCTGTAGAACTCGTCAGGCGCGCGCCTTCACCTCGTCGTATCTTTTGAGCCCATAACCAGGCTTGTTGCCCTCGTTGACACCGTGATTTGAAAACACTGGCATTGTACAGGCCTACGGTTACCCGGCATCTTTGTGCGAAATGTTATCTTAATTTTCAACGATTTCAGATACTCTTGCCGATCGCACGATCTTGACACCAATTAATACAATTCACACACTTTTACACCGTTATTTTCCAAACGTTGCGTGTCTCTTGAAGAATTCGATGAGGCATTAAGCGAACTCAGATACGATCGACAGGTTTGAAGTAATGTGTCGCCCGTTACTTGCACTACCTGAATCGTGGAGTGCAATGAGTGTCTTTCACCGGTCGGCGATGTCCTCAGCCATGTGGGTTTAACATCTGACTCTGATTGCATAAGTGGTAGATCAGACCGGGTGCGTACCGGTGGTCGTCGGCCTTGGGAACGCACGTGGTCGCCGGGTGCACCTGTCTAAAAGGGTGGGGACACGAGTGAACCACCGGCATGGAGCGAAGAACGTGTACGTACAAGTATAAAGGTGGTCTGTTGAAGAAAGGCAATGCCGGAAATAAACCACTAGTGCCGTTGACCTGTAAGCTCGTCGTGAAGCTGCTAATGTACACGAAGAAGACTTAGACCGAGAGTCTGATCGCCTTGAATCCCTCTATTCTTTGCCTAGCCAGCTCCGTCCAAGTACAAACAGGAACGTAGCCAAAGATTCCTTCCGTAACGGTATCTTGGGAAACTTTCATTGGCGTGTCCCAGAGAGGGGATGGTAAAATCCAGTCTTAAAGTATTCAGTCTTGCGGTTCAGATTCCTCCGGCGATCGAAGCGAATGTGCAATAACATATTGTAGGCGTTTCGAACAGGGTTGCTGCTGTTTGCTATCTCTCTCACGCAGACCCGATGTTCTCTTCGATCGCGTTCTCGAGAGAAAAAAACGCCAACGATCTTGTGACACGGGTAAGAAAATCAGGTCACGTCGAGCGCGTTCGCGGATGCGGTTGACACACACACGGTTGCTACATGTTATAACTTCTACCGTGTAGGGTGTTACTTTGAAGATCCTGACATGACGTAGCAAACAACATAAAGGTGCGAAAAGGAATTAATAAGATTCTGCGTTGATATTCGAGGTTGTTCGATCACAACTCCGATACACTTTGCACCGTCACCTTGCGGCATTCACTAACGCCGATGCACCGGCTGTTCGTTCCTCTCTACGCTCCTATCCTTCTTTTTGTCGCGCACACGTACTCTCCGCGTATACCCTCGATCAAACCGCTGACCCGAATGGGGTACAGTAAGAGATCATGAGAAAGGGGGATAGAGGGAATGAGAGCAAGAGAGGGACGGATGAAACAGCAGCACCAGCCAACCAAGGGGTGGAAGAGCGAAAAAGAGGGAAGACCGGAAATGCAACACGCGTGCATAAACAGCGTCCGAGCGAGCACGAGGTCCGCCGAGGACTGCCGACTGGATGCTGCTGCTGCGGCTGCGGCTGCTCGCGCTTACTTTGCTCCAATGGAAGCGAAACTGTCCAGTGGCGCCGGAAGAGGGGCACCGGCGCCATCGCTCTTTTTCCTATCTAAGTTTCGTGCGCCTCCAACGGGTCGATACAAAACACCCTCCTACGCCCACTTTTACGACCATCCCCCACCCTTTCTGCGGAACGAACCACCCACGCGATACGTCTGCTCCGGAACGTCTTGGCGACGAATCGCACGTGTGTTTAACACCGAAATTGATCCGTTGTGTCTCGGCAGCTTCAAGGATACGCGTATCTTTGAATCAAAGCCAGTTGGGGAATCAGATATTTGGGGATCTGCCTTGTTCCTCCACATTCGAACGCGCAATTATGTAGCTACCCGAAATGCAAAACGACTTTTTTTATTTCATCGTCAAGCATCGGGACCTTCGCGCTAGCGTTTTTTATGAAGTCAAGTTTTTGTTTATTGTATTGCAAAAGGAGGAATGGGTAATATGTAAGTAAGTCAATGGATACACTATCGATATCTTTTTGTTGGTATGCTGCGCACGAAAATGCCAGTTTAGGTAATGCGTGTTAGGATTTTTCAAATGGAAAATTGCTTCTCATTTCAAGCTCTACTTCTTAGAGTAACATAAAGAAAATAACAACTGAAAGGTACTTAACAGCATGCAAAACGGTCACTGGTTTTCTTGACCTTTGCGGTTCTGACTTTTTATCTGTATTTTTTTAACGCATGGTATGCGGTCAAATATAATTTGATATCGCAAAATCGGTTGGCGTCATATTTATTCAAGCTTCACTATTCTCCGCAAGGTCTTCCCGTTCCCGATCACACTACTATTCCGCAATATGTATTTCTCCATCAATCGTAAACGAACACAAATAAACGAACCAAAATAGAAACTTACATCTCTGATAATTGAAATCAAATTAGAACATATGTTACGCTTTTTTCATTAACGCTGTCGAGACATCTTCAACGCTATAAGATATACAAGGTGTGCCTTGCAACTTGATCACCTTAAATAACTTGTGCATTATTGATCATAGAAAACAAATGTCTCAATAAAAAAGTAAAGTTACAAAAACCTAATTACAGTATAATATATCCCCCTTGATGTCATACAACTTTTATTTTAAACATTTTTTTCCATAACAAACAATACACAAGTTATTTAAAGTGATCAAGTTGTGCGACTCACCCTGTATACCACTGTGTTCTAATTCAATTTGCAATCATCTAAAAACGAATGTTAACTTGACTTACTTGGCGCGTCCTTGCTGGGTCCGGTACTGAGATCACTCAAGGAGCTTCGAACGGAGCTTCTGGCAGTTTCCTGTGTCGTCGGTTTCATTTCTTGTCGACCATGTATTCTCCTGATAATTCGCAACTACTTAGCAACGCTATATAGATATAAAAGCTTTTAGGTATAACGGTGTCAACGACCGCTGCCTCACCTCTTATCCTTATTATTATTATTATTTGCATCGCCAGCTTTCTTCTGGTTTGATCCCGTTGGAGATGATTGTCCGAGACTCTGCAGCACCCTTGACTTCACCTCCTTCCTGACCGATCTAGTCCTCTGCTCAGTTTTCCCAGCCTCGATTTTACTCATAACAGCATCCCAACGTCCACCCTTCCTAGGTAATCTCTGAGAACGTCGCGCTTCTTTCTCCGCTTCGTCCTTTGGACCAGACTCGATCATCGCCTTGATCTTTGAGACGACGTTCCTCTTAGGCATCTTGTATTTTTTTAACGGAACCGAATCAGTTTTGTTTTGCGTTTTAGATATCATATTGTCGTTGGCTCTCTCCACCTCGATCACCGTGACCTCGGCGGGATTCATCGATCCATTGAAATCAGCCGAACCATCCAGAGAATTTACAGGAGCCTAAATAATATACGTTACGCGAGCTGCGTTTTCAATAAATCCACAATAAATATATATGTAATTGAATCAAAATTTATGACTCGCCTGTAAATAATCCATGATAACATGAATAACATCCGTTTTGCTTGGAGTCGGCTGACTCCTCTGAGAAACCTCCGTATCAATGGTATCCGGAGTATGATCCTCGTTCTCCTCGACTGCTTCTTCAGGAGCGTGAAGTTCGTCCTGTCTTTTATCTAGATCCGAGTATATTCCACTTGAATCCATCTCTTCTCCGGTAAAGCTCGGGCATCTTCGACCACCAGGCGCGCAAAACAGGGTACCATCGATTACTTGTGCTTTCCTATCGCCGCGAACAATCTCCTCGTACGCATCAGCATCACTTTCCGTGAAGAAATCCGAATCCGTCATCGGGTCTTGTCTGCAAGGTGCTGGAAGGTTCGGTGGCGGTGCTACGGATGGTGGATCAGCCCCACGACTAGCTGGCCTCGAGTTTTCACCGTCACCTTGATAACCGGCCTCAAGACTGGTGATACTCGTTACCGACGTAACAAAACTGATAGGAACAGTGCCTCTAACGGGTTCCGTGGGCTTAGGATCTAGCGGAAGCTCTTCCGGAGATGGTGTTCGCTCGCTGGAAGCCTCCTCTGTCGGCTCCACGTCCGCCGACGGTCTCGATGCCGATGCTCGTGTTAACGCCAATCTGGGGCCACCTGATCCCGTAAGATTTTCGCAGGATGGTGTCCTGGAGCATTCTAGTGCAACTGTGAAGTCGGTCATCTGGTCGGGAGTCAATATACCGAGACTTTCGTCGTGTTCGAAAGAATTCTGTTTGTTGAGCATCAAATAGTGTGGCGATGCGTTCACTGCATTATTATCATTGTAATTGCCTAGGGATCCTTCCAAGAGGCAGTTCTCGCCGGCGTCCTCGATCATACTCAACTGAGAATTCTCGAGCAAACTGAATAATAGTAAAGAAAACAATACCACTTTGCTATTGCGCTCAAGTCTCTTCGATTGTTAAGGGACGCATAGAATTTTTCTGTAAATGACGGCGATGATTTAAACGGATTTCAGGTAGTATTTCCAATACCTGATCCTCGCGAACAGTCACGTATTTGCATTCAAAATTCACTCCCTATTATTTCCCGCAGTCAGGTTAAATTGCACCGCCATAAAAGGTGCTTCGGCATTTGTAGTGATTGTAAAACTACTTTAACATCGAGAGTAAATATTTTTACCGGAAACGAACACATCATTTACAGATTCTAAATGTGAAACAGGTAAACACGTGACGAAGGTGCGTAACGATGGCAATAAAATATTATAAAAGCAACACATGGACTATACCTGAAAAAGTTGCTCTTTTCTTCGGCAAAATGAACCAACTGTTGCACGTCATCTTTGTCAATATCCCACACGGGTGATATCGTGGACGTCTTATGTCCCGAATCTGTTAATCAAAAAAGGTAAAACCACTGTTAAACGCTCCAATAAAAAATTATTCTCAAATGCAAGCCCGTAAACTGACAATAAAGATTTACTATTACTATACTCCGGATATTTATGCCTGATAAATATGCAAAAAACATATTCCATTTATGCACGAAAAATATGCAAATAAAAATGCATTTTGCAATTATTATATAATATATTGTAATTCGAGTTACAATAAACGATAAGCATTTTTTCCAAAGCGGACGCTGTTAACGACGCTTATCACAACGTAAACGATGCGTACTTATATTTACTCCAGCAGGTTTCTGTTAGATCTATTGGATCTTGTACAAATTCATTTTAGGAAAATATTTATTAAAATAAAAAGATTTTTTATTGATGAAACTTCTTTAATTTTTATGGCTGAATGATGATAAATCAATAACATAACATTTATATTTTTTACTTTTCTTTTGAAACCGATAAACTTTTGTATCCAAAACTGTTCCCGAAAATATTTTATTGACGAGATATTTCGATGGGAAGTTTTCAAATGAACACCCTGTATATTTTTAAAATTCTGTAATCATAAAGCATATTTTTGTCCATGTTCTATTAGTTTACTCGTTCTCTATAAAAATATGCATTTGCATAAACATCCGAAATCTATTCCCACCGACTAGGTATAGAAGTAGACCAATCATGCAATGTATTTTTGTGGCTCAAATTCCTGGAGCTCTAGAGCCCATTACCGTTTTCCCTTTTACCATTTCGATTGCGTAAAATCTATAGTTCTTGTATTTGCTTTTACATTTTGCATATTAAAATACTTTAGAAGTTTTTAAGTTCCCTTTGAGATAGTAAAAAGGAAGATATTCTTCTGAAAATTTTGATTTTTTAGACATCGGTATTTCAGAACATGGACCACGAAGTCCCGTAAGATGATTTGTCTACTCTCACATCTCGCCTGAGTTATAACCTTCGATCGATGGTGTAGACGTAGCTCGTGGCCCGCACTTCGTTTTAGGAGTAGTGGAATCGTCCTCGGCATCGACAAATTGTAGACATCCCGAGAGTAGCAATGAACGCCGATGTCCAGATACGAGCGGCGGCGTACCAAGTACTCTCGTTTTCGGGAAGAAAGACGGCCGAGCCGCGCGTGGAACTGGTATCCGACTCTCCCCTACGTTCTGCAATCACACAAACGCGATATGATGAATTATTACACATGCGTAAACTGGGTTACCGCAAAACTATTTCACGCATCCGTTTAGCCGGCCGACAGACATACATTCCGCCGAGAGAGTTACAAATTCCTTCATTTATCTTCTAATTAGTTGGATCGTTCCATAGAGTGAAGCTTCAACTAACTGAATATAGACAGACTTAATCGCATTGTAGCAATCGAATTAAATCTAGTGAAGACTTCGCGGCAATGACGTATATAGGTTCACATCGCGACATGGCGCGGGTCTCAAAACGCGTCAAAGGTTAAGACGATGGAGTTCAATTAAATTATCGAAAGGGTAAAAAGTGTGACAATTTTCAAGGTCGAAACGCTTGACCCGCAGATGAACGCGAAGAGTCCGTTGCCCTTGGCCCATCTCCAAATAAAACCCTTCGTCCCGAGGTGAATCAGAAGTGTCTCTCTGGCAGTTGGCTAATTTAATTTTAGCCCTGGTTCACCACGTTACTTCTCTCGTGGCTACCTTTACCCAATGCCTCCTGTTCCTTCTCTTCTTCCTACCGCGTAAGAACCCGCGTAACGCGCTCCCTTCTAGCCTGTTCAACGACCAACGAAAACATTACTCGGTGGTCGATTAGCTTTATCATTCGACCGCGAATCCGCTTGTGTAGTTTGTACCTAGTCCCATACAAATATAATATATGTTAGCCTAAGATTCTTATCAAAGTTTTGAATGCCAAGAATTTCAAGTATTTGCTTGAGATCGCGATAAAGGCGAACATCGACGAGATTAGGTTGTGCAGCTTTGTAGCAAGCTTCAACACCAAAAGCTAGATTAGCCTGTTACTAATAATAGTGTTACCTATGGCCTGCTCAAAGCAAGAAACACCGACTAGCAGAGAGTAATAGAGTGCGTTCACCGATGTCTTCGGCTGAGAACTGGGTTACGCGCGGGTTTACTGCAAACCGCTATTCGTCATTACAAACCCTGCACGCAAATTGTTCGAATGTCTCGGAATTTTATTTTTCTTTTCTTTTTTCCTGCACGTTTGTCCCTTTCACATGAATCGGTCGTATTTCGTACGATAACTTTTACACGGAAATGATAAATTATTCAAGAACTATGCATTATCACACACACGGCAGCTATCTACGTACATGACGTATACGGTTTTTACGTTGGTTAAAGCACAACATCACTATTACGGCTCGGTAGTTTCTCGATTAATCGATATTCGCGAAACGCGGGAGACTCGTTATCGATCTAAAAAAATGTCACGGCCAGAGAGGGCAAGAGATATCGAACAAGACGAACAGTATGTTAAATATTGTACCGAGTCTTTATGACGCCGCCGACACACAAGAAAACGTGGCGAGAATCGGAATCAACGCATGTACACACGCATTGACGAGTCGATGACGAGCAAAGGCCAGGCCCCGAGCATAACTTTATTCTATTAGGCCTTAATTTGTGCCAATTCGAGCCGCCTACCCGGTCGTTATCTCTTGCCACGCGAGACCAAGCAACTGTGTTAATTAGGAGCACATTCGTTTAGATTTTTGTCGATATAACGGAATCACAGTAAATCCTTGAAATCTAACTGACAAGACAATGCTACCATTGAACGCGAGACAGGAAAAGAAGAAGAAGAAGGAGAAGAAATGTTCGCACGATCCAACTACCGGTTCGATTCAGTCCCATTCGAAATCGTTACACTTTGTTCGCTCGCTTAAATGTCATTTTTTCAGTCAGCGAAATCTCAATCGAGATGAAAAATACTTGAAACGCTTTCTACAAGCAGAAAGACTTTCTAAAAGGCAGTAGCGTTTAGAGATAGATATAAATTGCCACGCAGATACAGCATCGGTTATAGTCCCATTTACCGGACATCATCATTAATTCCGATTGAAAAAAGAAGACGTTAGAAGAAGATGTAAAGAAAAAGCTGCGGTTTTACATAATTTCACTAGCTCTAACAGCAAAGTTGCGGACAGCGTTTGGCAATGTCGGTCTGTAATTTACTCGATCCACTGTGCGCGACCACATAAGTGACAAGCACACGTGACGCGTGTTATGATCCTGTAGTCACATAATTCCGGCTTGTCGTAATTTGAATAGAATTAATTACCACACCTGTGCGAACTTCAACGTGATCGCCAGACAATGATCGACCCGATAGTTCCGTTTGTATTTTAAATACACGTAAACGTGCGGTTTTGATAAGATTATGCGTACGAAGGTCTATCGGTTCAATTACGTGTCGAATGCGAAAATGTACATTATCGTTACCAAAATAATATTTACTCACACACAGGTATGTATATCGTCAGGTGTGGCAGAGCATTGTAAAAGCAGAACGATCGAAGCACATTTACATATAACCGTTAGCGCATCTTCGCTTGCGTAACCGCAATCTTCGGTACACCGAATTCAACACGCGAAACATAACGCACAGCAAACTACCTTTCTCTAGTTTACATCGCGTTTATTTGTATAGAAAATATCAGCGAAAACGTGTGTGTATAAAAGTACGCGAAAGGGAAGCTCGACTCACGATCGCTTCAACGTTCCTCTTCACGGCTGTTTGGTCGCCTCATAATTCGATTCGACGCCACTTTCCCTGGTCGGACAAAAACACTTGCCTCGGATAGTCCACTACAGGACTATTAATAAAGCCAACTTTCCGTGCACTGAGTCACGGGACGAGGAGGATTCACCCCGTTCCAGTAATTCGTAAATACGACACATTTGCGACGCGAATTACAATCGCGAGCCGATAAACACGAACGGGATGTTGCGCGGGACGAGCGGGACCGGGAACCCGAAATTTCCCTCCGCGGGGAAACGCGGGAAAGTTTTCCAACAGCGAACGAGAAGCGACCGGATCGATAGCAACAGCACGATCGCGATGCGCCCGCCGCGTGTACGACAATGAAACGTTCCGGATTCGCTCGGTGATCCCCTGGTACTACCTATGCCACCACCGCGAGCATCCGCACACCGATGCGCAACTATACACCAATAGATAGATGTACACACGTACCGTCCTCATATCCACCTTCACCACGCGAGCGGCGTGGACTGACACTCCGCAACAACGATTACTATTCTTCAGAAACGCACGGTTTCTGCATTCACCAGCCCGTGAATCCGTATACGAGCGTATACGGTGCCGGCGTACACGAGGACTGTACAGTGAACGTCATCAACTGGAGAACAAGGCTACGTTTAAGTTGCAAGCTTCACTCCACGTTTTTTTCAACGTATCTTAGTAATTAACTGTTCGTTCCCATGGAATTCTCTGTCGAGGCTGAATAGAACTCTGTTCAATGGTACAGTGCAGGTGTAGAAAGTGTAAAATCCTTATTTACAATATAAATGGTCCAAAGAAATTATATTAAGTTGGCTAAGAAGTCCTCTCGTTTGTTATACTACGTGCTTGAATTGTATGATACAACAATTTTAAAATTGCAAAAAAAAAGTGTAAAAACAAACGTTTCACTCTATTTTCTGGGAAGAAAAACCTTAAAAATTGGCAGTATTTATTTTGATTAACGTAGGCTTGAAATGAAAGAAAATGAGATGCGTTCACGACGCATCGCGTTAAATTGCTACTGCAAAAATAAAAATTCAGTATAAGCGAGAAAACAATAATGTGAATAATAGAATATGCTAACATTGAAAAATTTGCTTCGTATTAGGTTCTTATAAAATTCTTTAATGGAAAAAAATTCACAAATCTGAAACTGAAAAAGTCTTCTAAGAGTGTTCTTTGCTGAAGAAAATGTAAAGCTATCCAATAGCTATATGTACATCGTTTATTCGCCATGTCCGTATAGAAGAGTATACTCGTAAGGAAATACTAGAGATAGAATACGAGATAAAAGGAAGAGACAACTTTCACAGACGATTATCTGCACTATACACGCGATAAGATCGAGTCAGCGATGCCTGATAAAACTAGCGAGTGAAGTCACGTGCTATATATGCATAATTATAAGTTACAGAGAAGCATTGTAACAGCACCAAATGCTTCAGTGATGGCATAACGAGTGCTATGTACTTTACCGGAACGATGCAATACAGGCGCGTTTAAATGCCCGGGCTAAACCTTCGATTGTTCGAAATTAATTCGAACACAACGGCATTTCGCAATTCTGAAATTTCACGGTGCCCTACAATACAAATGTTTTACGCGTCGACGAACGATCCTTTTGTGTCTGACATGTTTATCGATTTTAGGATCGAATTCGTTCTATAGCTATACGACCGGTCCTCGTCGACCTTTATATATATCCGTTCCTACTTCCCGCCGTGTAAAAATCCCCGAGGACCTTGAAAGGCCTCTCCCTAGCCTCGACATGCCGACTGGCCAAGTCGGTACAGTTTCATGCAATGCCACACATATGCGAGAAACTCTTGTCTAACCGATGAATCTTCTAGTAAAATTGTCACAATTCTCGGTTACATCATACCTATACGTTACACGACAAAATATCTGATAAGTAACAACTACATCTATGATTGATAGTTAGATTTAACAGACTGCGGATGTCTATGCAAGTTCAAGTTTTCAGAAACACAAGTAAAGGTCTCAAGATCCGAAGTAGAGATTAGTTCCAGCTTCTAACTATTGTCTTATAACATGTCAGTTATAGCTGCACATTTTTACGTGTATTTTGTACCCTTTTGCACATGTAAATTTTTCATAAATCAATTTTTCAATACATCCGTAATTCATTAATTACACAGCGAGGAGTAATTTATGTAGATTCACAGCACTTTTATAATATCGAATCGCCATTAAGAATCATCTTATGTGTCTACCTTTATGACGCGTAGAAAATCGCAAATGACGATGCGATTGCAAGTTGGGAGGAAATAAAAAAGTAGATGTTCGATGATCATTATCGGTTCAGCCACCCCGATATCATCTACAAGCGTTCGCTTTTCTAGACAGAAATATAATGCAGTTGACCGCAATTCACCGCGTTTTCGTGCCAACTATTACATTTATATATATAGATCCACCTGTACTCGCGGTATAAATGCAGTTGTCTAACAAATTTTGTGCACCCGCCGCTCGGAATCACACGATTCGGATCATGTGATTTCTGTTTCGATACAGTCGTCTAATCTGCAGTCGGTGCACGTTAGAAAAAGTCAATTTGCACATGTACCGGTTCGTATAAACGAGCACGTCTCCGAAGGACCGTTAAACACGGTGAAAATTTTATGAAGAAAGCACCTCGTCGGATAATGGGTCAGTCAGTAAACGCCGCTTTTACAACCAGTTCGCATGTCTTTTCTCTTCTATCCATACATCTGACGTGCTCACTGATTGTTACATGACACTTAACGATCGACGCAGCTGATTATGCCATAAGCTCTTAAACTATAATTATTTCAATTAATAATTTCAAATGAATTAGGTATAGGAATGAAGCATCGTAAAGTAAGAAAACATTAATAAGATTATCTACACACGATGAGTTTGTAAATATGCTCCAATCAGCAGTATAATAATTAGGTACTGCTGTTCCAAAGTATTTGCGTTTCACTTAAAAGCATTTTACTTTCTTTCGCTCGTCGTGTGCATGACTTTTTCGGAATATTTTAAGTTTAATTCGGTGTTAACCATACGAGGCACGTATGCACTGGCTCATCGATTACTAAAACTCATGACATAGCTGATACGAACCGTGCATTGCACAAACGTGACACGTACATATTCTGCATTGTGTTCAAACCGATAGCGTCGAATAAAAAAGAAGAAGAAAAATGATCACCAAAACTCGAGGAATAACCAATATGTATCATAAAATGAAGATACGTTTCATTTGCAAATGAGTTGCCGTTAAGAAATTTCTTGAATGCACAAGTAAATGTTTGTATCAGATCGTCACGGTTTCTGCACTACTGCGAGTAAATAAATGTTTACGGTTCTTGCTATCTTGTACTTGACTGACAATGAAACTCTTCTTCTACTATTACTATGCCGCGTAAATTACACAAATGTAAATACACATGTATGTATAGCATGGTGCCCACGTATACTGATAACTTAATATCTGCATACCGTATTAATTGAACAAAATTAGAAACCATTAGTTGCACGTGTATCTTAAGTACTGTATTTATAAATCCAAGATGCCTTCGGTATACCAAGTGTTCATCAAGACTGATAAGTAAAGAGAAACTTCGTATAATGATACAAGTTTGTTAATAAAAATGTTTAATTAGAAATATTCTAAATATAATTATACAAATACTTTAATCGTTATCATTATACTAATAAAAAATCTTTTCTCATAAACAGGCAGCTATGTCGACTATGTGCCGCAGTCCGGCTGATCATGACGGCGCCAAACTACTTTTTCTGCCGAGATAGACCACGACTACTATGCACATAGACGATACACTTCGGAATCGGACGCAATACATTTTAATTCAAAAATTAACATAGGATCACACGCTCGCAATTCAAAGTACAAAGTCAATTAAATTATCGTAACGATCTTTCCTGCAATCAGCAACAGTTGTTGACAGAGTAGCAATCGCACGTTCTTCCCGTAAACTATTAACTAAAGATTCCTTAAAGGTAACTCTAAAACGCGAACGATTATACGATATAAACGATACATCACGTTTCGTTGACACAATAAACTACTAATCCTTTATTTTGACCAGAACTCACCTTAGCCATCGTGTCGTGGGTGGGTCCTAAAGACTGCTCGAATCCGAAAAACTCTGGTTCCGGGTCCGGATGTTGTTGCTGCAGTTCCTTGACATAAGCCTCGTTCTGCAAAACGGCAATAAATGCAGCAGTAGCATTCCCAGTCGTTTTTTTCCACGCGACGCTCCTTTTCGATCGCACCCGTGTATAAGTTTCGTGGCGACACGTCGATTGCTTGCGGATGCCTTCACGTAGCGACGCTCCCGACGCCGGCGTCGCCGAGAACGACGTTATTGATCGGCGCCGTGCGGAGGCGTCGCTACCCGCGAAATGGAGAAGGGGGTGGAATTGCCGGTGACGGAGATAGTGCTCGAGGTGACGGTGGTGGTGGCAGTGGCGCCGGTGGAAATGGAAATGACAACTGAAGCGCCACTGCCGAAAATCATTCCGCGAGTCTTGCCCGCTCCTCTTTCTCTCCCTTTAACCCTTTCTTTTTTGGATATGTTCCCTTCTGGAAGCGAGCTGGACATACAGCGTATTTCAGGTTTTAACAATTAAACTTTGTCGGTATATTCTATGGCAGAGTTAGGTATTATTCGAATAAAATCTTCAAATAAAATCACGAATAAAATTTTGTTCGAATAACGCCTCGATTAACATTTTATTCGAACAATCTTTGAAGGGGAAGTATTCATGAATCATATTTGAAGCAAGAAATAACCAAAGCTACAAAAAACGTAACAAAATTTTCTCGTCTCTGTAAGGCAGAATTGAGCATATTTTATTTAAATAACATTTCTTCATAATTTTTATTCGAGATGTTATTCGAAGAATTTTGTTGAAATGTTATTGGAATAAAATTTTATTCAAATGATTTATTCCAATGAAATGTACCCAACTCTATTCTATGTATATAAATAAGAAAAAAAGTATCATATGAAAATAGATCATTTAAAGCCTTATTAACACATTGAGAGCCGCGCCAAATTTGTAACTTTATCCATTTTCGTAACTTTTCATTGATACCGCATTAGTCAACAATGTTGATTCACGTTACTGTGGTTATTGTATACGTTTGAAGGATCCCTTATAATTAGATTCCGAATGTCTATACAAGTTCATATTTTAATTAGCAAAATTAAGAAAAAATGGAAGCTCAGTAAAGGGTTGCCTCTTTCTCTAATTATAATGATACGTACTTCACTTCGAATATTTTGCATACCTTTGCGTTTTAAGTGCATTTTGTACATTTTTGCACACTTCCATTTTCCGTAAAATGTCTACTGATAATATTAATAAGATTACATAAATAAATGTCAGCAAAAAAACGAAAAGGGTTTGAATAGAAAGTTTAGTGTGGCTGGCCGATGACTCACGTGGCACTTAACGTGTGAAAATGTTATAACAAAGATATAAGAATAGGCATAAATTAACTTCTGCGTGTGCTAGGAGTATTATGCTATCTTTAACGATCTCAAATAGCAAACGCAGTTCGCGTAGACTAAATACAAATATCGCTAATCTATTCTTATATTGTATCGCAATAACCGCAAGTTATTGTTTTCTCCGTATTTCATATTTTTATTATAACTTTTTAACCCTCTGTAGGCAAACATATTTTTCCCCATTGCAGGGGCGAATTCCATCAACCCTAATTTTTTAGACTTTCAAGAAATCTAAAACAATTCTGAAGTACTTATCAATGTCTCTGCTATATGATACAATCGTTCGTTAAGTTAAATAATTGAAACTGTTTTCAGTAAAAATAAAAATTCGGTGACAAATCCGCGAAGGTTGCATTTTGCTTGGGCCATCGACGACCAAGATTACCTACGAAAAGTTACTAAAGCATTAAGCAATTTACGTTTACTGCATAACATTTTCTCTTATTAATACATGCAGAATATATTGATAAAATTTGACAACTAAAACCTGAAATACCCTGTATTTGTGGCAAGACAGGAAAACGTACTAGCTGTACGACGATTGCGGCAAGGTATTAATGGGAAAATAAATAAGGGTCATTAGTAACCACTAATCGCCTAATCACTTTCTAATTCGAGATGTTACTCCATTTATTTCTTCACGGAATGAATACGAATGCCACGAATTAACACAAAGCCTATCTTTATGGTACATTAATTTCGGAAAATTTTAAACAGACACGGCATTTTATTTGATAATCCTATGTGGTTTTAAGGCAAAACGATATATAAGTCATAGGTTTTCACTTTTGAGATGTGTTGCCGCTTGAAGTTTTGAATACAAGTGATAAATATCGAACTTTGATCGCATTGAATTCAGTTTTTAAGCATACGAAATTTATTTCTGCGCATCTTTTTTGGTAAATACATATATATATCCTACGTTACGGAGCTCAATTAGAGTAAACGTTGGCAATATAGAACACCTGATTTTAAAAGCTTGACAAAAATACAGAGATTTGTCTTTTGCAATAAAACTAACGCGACTGAACGTAATACTGGACTGGATATAATTATATATAAATAACTAAATGTAAAATCACTCAAATGATTTGATATTACAGTACAAAAACTAACGGAAGTGACGTTTAATTGTCAGTATGTTTCATTATTGTTTATAAGGAACTCATACATACGGTTGCCGGTAAATGTGGCTATTTAATTATCGAGATTTTACAAAATTCCATATTACCTACGCTTAGCCTAATGTATAAACACTAATTTTTTGGTAATCTAGTTTACATCGTTTTGCCTTACAGCCACAGAATTATTCAACGCGTTATAGCAAACTTACCGAGTCAGAATCATTCATTTTGGTTGTATGCGTTCCCATCCTATATTCTAAACTAGTTCAATTCACACATTACAATATGAATACTAAATATCCGAATCAAATCCATCATTTAACTGAACAACGTTTTCCTAAACATCTGTTTGACTTCAATGTAAGTGCTCCGACATGAAACGTACACTTATTAGCGTGCAAAACAAAAATGACATTGAAACAGAGAAACCTAAACCTAATATCTGTTAATATTTTCAAATTATTGTTTATGTGAAAATGGCGAATTCTATTAAGTATTCCTTACAAATAAACCAATGGCTTTTGAGCATGAATCGACCTATCGCGAAACTCACGTGACGTCCACGTGACGTGTGATCCTCGAATTTAAAGTTAATCGATTATCAAGATGATTGTCGGATTAATAAAACTGCAGTATTTTCGTTGCACATAGATACACAGATAGGAAATATTTTTTATTTATACACGGTAGCTGCACAACACAGTAATTACCAGAAATGCAGATACAGTAGCACAAATTATGAAAATTTTTACGCCATCGAACGAAGGTTGATCGTTTTGCTTCGAGAAATAGGCAGAGGAAAAAAGAGAGTACATTTTAATGATAATATTTGAACATGTACGAAGTTCCTCTTAAAGAATTTTATAATCTTAATAATGATAGCAGAGATAGATGTACGATATCGCAATTTTGACCGCTACAGCAAATTTGCATCTATTGTTGTACCGCATCGATCGTATGGAAATTTTTACATGTGCGAACGATAAACATTATCCTTGATGAATAAAGAAAAGAATACATCTTTTGATATATTTTGCAATGAACGAGTTTTCTGTTGACAAATTTTACAATTTCATAACAGAACTTATTATACGATATCGTAGTGTAGATCACGATAAACAGCTACGCTCCTTATCATCGTAGTCGTCGTTGTCTAGAATAATATACAATGATATCGAGACATCCCAAAAGACGCAAAGAAAACATTGAAGAGAACGCCCGTAGCTATCGGTTCTAAGTGATAAATGTGGAATGGATTTTGCAGATGTTCTTTTATAGCTAAAAGAATTTATTTACATTGACTGACATAAGGAGTAATCACGAATCTCTTTCCAAATCACCAATCACAATAGTCCATCTATATACATTTGTGTAAAACTATTATATTTTTAAATATCTATATTTGTAACTCGTCGCTATATAGGCAGTGGTATGATTTTGCACATGACATTTACACGATTGAAATATTTAAGCGCTATTTGGCAAATAATGCACTTGTTTCGTTATACATTGCAGTCAATTTTTTTGTTATACTTTCATAATACATATATTTGAAATATATTATATAGTAAAGGCATCCAACGCATAAATTGGGCGGCATATACTTAAGTCGTAGCATTATAGTGCGTTACTGTAATACTCTACAGGTATCTATTCAGTTCTGTAAAACTTAGCAGTATTAGGTGACTCGGAAACGAGATTCGTGATACTCGGTGCATCGATTAACAAAAAAGAGAAAAAAGTCAAGAAAGATACCAACAAAGAGTAAAAGCTCTAAACATAGTTATTACATATGTAACTATTCATACATACATATTGCAATAAAGCATTGTGCTCGTTACGAGTGCGACAAGCTCGATATACCTAAAACATTAGTTCACATCTCTTTTGATTGGTGTACACTATTTTAATTATTTTATCAATACCAATTTACAGCACTGTTTCGGTGAAAAATATTTTCTTTTTTCTTCTTTTAACTAAACACAGGTGTTACAGGTGACCACGAGAAAAACGGTAAATGGTACAATAAATATTCTTTTGATTGAATATTTTTATTCAATGTGTAAAAGATCGTTTTTCTATCTTTCTTAATGGATTATTGTCATATTTCCTTGTATGATTTGTGCTTTTAAATCCAAATACGCATCTTCGTCTTCATTGATCCAATAAAGTAAATACTTTTAGCATAGTTGATCACCCACACGTAATTTGCTAAATTTGGTAGCAAAGAATCACAGCTAGGTACATCGACAAATAAGTAACAGCAAGCGGCAGTGACTTCTGTTCCACAGTTCTCAAATACTCTTAGTTCAAAGTTATATGATCCGTATACCTTCTTCATACTTATAATTGAAATATACGTAAAATGTACAAAAAAATAATTTGAAGAATAGTCGTGAGTTTATCAGCAAGCCAGAAGATCATTCGAATATGCATCACAGGTATTTCCGACCGTAACATTTAAGACGAGATTTGTGCTTCTTCAGTAGGTAATACCTGTGTATCTTAATGCAAAATTAAGAAAGGGATTGTTGTATGTAATAAATGTCTATGTATCACAAAACGTAATATTTTGTTATAAATACGTAAAAAGACACAGACAAGAGTGAGTTGCTTACAATGAACTTCTGATGCATAACACTTTCCAATAATTCAATTTTACTTAATCTCAACTAAATATTCATATGATCCTTCTAGCTCATTACCGAATGTATGCGACACATTCTTACACGCTTGATATTACAATAGTGTTCTCATAAAATTCACAAATGTCATTCATTAAAATATATAAAACAGGCAACACCTTTCGTAACTAAACATTTCCTAATGTAAAATTCCATTCTATTGATAAAACTTACGTTTCCTATTGACGATCGACAAAAGTAATGTAAATGAAACGCATCACATACATACGATTTTGGCACTTTTCAGAATTCAACAAAAACTTTTCATCTTTTATACTGAGAATGTAATACCAATCATTTGAATTTCATGTAACACCGTATAATTAATATATGTTCTGCACGTACATGAACATTTGATGAAGTCTGAAATTTGTGAACACTTCTGAAAAGTGCAAAGCTAACATATAATTCTTATATTACTCTCAAATCTGACAAGTAGCAAGTAGATGACTCTATGTTAGTTGTCACATTAGTTTCTTATAAGGCTACATCCAAAGGCTTACGTTATACGAACGTTAGGGAACGTTGCACAAAAAATATTTTTATATGCATTATCAAAGTTAATATTCCAATATGTCATCAGATACAGTTGACTTGCAAACGTCAACGTGAGATCAGCATCTGATGTCTATATTGAAATATTAATTGCATTATCATTAGTAAAATCGAAATTAATTACACTTAGATTATAGTCTTTATAATAATAAATTTGAATAGTCTAAGGCTTGAGTTTAGGCATAAATTAGATGCTTCAAAAAGCATGCATATTGTATTAAAAACTGTAGATGTTAAAATGTTATTCAATATAAACCAGAATCATTTGTCCATATTGACGGGTAATCGTCTTTTAGTAAGTTATAGTTGATTTATTTTTCAACTATCATCTCCATATAAGTTTCAAAACAATCTAACGAAGCATTCGCAATATAGCATTAAGAAATATTCCCATAACAATTTTCCATATAAAATAAAATATTAAGTGTAATCGAATATATTTGAAAAATATGATTCTTCACATATATATACATATATATGTATATATATAAATATATATATGTAAGACATTACATTTTTTACTATAATTCTCTCCTATATAACAGCCAAAAAATTGTACAGCTTTTATGTGTACATCGTGATCTCAAAAATTTCTTTATCAAGGATCACTTTCAATACTTATTGACTTTTGCAATCCTTTCTGTTTATAATTATATTATTAACTTTCTTTATTTTTCTCGCATGAGAAAAGTGTCATAGTGGGACAGCATTTTCTCATTTACCACTTTCATTATACTTTCTTAAATCTCTTATGATACCTAACTTACTATCGCACTATGTAATATTAAAAACTGCTCTTAAATCATCAGGTTTTTCCTACATTTCACTAATTTTTCGTCTTACTGTTAAACATGAAGCACAAATTATGATACAGAACTTATAGCATTATGGGGGGAACCCATTTGTGTTAACACTTTATCCAACCACTGTAAGGGTCCATGTAAGTGTGCTTCAATCCAACAAGGAGTAGATGTAACATCTTGCCTATGGTACTCAGCACCCCATCCCTTAACAAACGACATTCTGCAACAAATAAACAAATTTATATATATTTATTCGCATTTTTAAACATCAATTTTTTAATTACAAATCTTACCTTATAGTACACATTTTTGTTAATTCGTAAACTGCTTCAAAACCGTGATTAACACTTTGTGATAATAATTGGGCAAACTCTTGATTATTAAATATCTTCAATGAACATCCTGGTGGAATTTTACAAACTGTACTAGGATGAAATCCGTGATGGTGATTACAATTTCTAGATTGTACAAATATAGCAGAATCAGAGAGGCATTCTGCATAAACTTCACCACCTACATAATATAAATGTACCCCTTTGCCTATATGTCTTCTTGTATTTTCAATGGTAGAATTTCGATTTACATTGGACAGTTGTCCAAGACAAAAACGATCAGAATTGTTGCTTGGATTTGTAAAGCCATCCACAATAACAGAGTGAGATTGACAATGGAAAACTTCTCCTACTCTGCAATTTAGTTCATAATATGCAATAGAAGCCCAATAAGGTGGTTCTTGGTAACATACTGGAGCCACTTCTGCTGTTCCACTCGTATCCATTGCAACTGGATCAGGTGGTGGTGATTGTCCAGATTTTGAAACATCTTCTGGTGGGGAATATGCTGGTGGAGGAGTTTCTGGTAATCCATTAGTACCATATGGACTTTGGGGAGTTGGTATTGATGCGCTTCCTGGACTGATAGGAGATGTTGGATTTACACCAACAGTAGATCCAGCATTAAACCCACTGGAAGAGTAGGATACATTGTGTGGCATTGTTGGCTCTGCTACTTGTTGAAATGGTAACAACGAATGTCCAGGAGCATATTCTGAATGTCTGGGAACCAGCACTGGTGGCAATACTGGACTCTCCACTCTTTTATAGTGGTAAGGATTAATGCAAACTTCTTTTTGTTTGGCAGAAAAAGGGTACTGACATAATTCTAATGGCTTCAATTCATGATGTGATTGCAAATCTGGCCATCTCCATACTCTGCAATAAATTACATGTGGCAATCCCTTACGGTGTGAAACTTGTAATCTGCCATCTAAGCTTCTTGGAATTGTTACACATTTACTTGGTGTGCCTGGACAACTTAAGGCACGTTCCAATTCTTCTATTGCACCTTTACGTTTCTTCAATTTTTTCACTAGAGAATCTACAGCCTTCTCTGCCCATTTCTCCTCCTCATCACCCTGTTTCCAACCAAGTAACTTTTTCACAGCAGGACTAGTAAATGAAAACAAACTGTTCAACGAAGACATAGGTCCAGAACTAGATGATCCTTCTTCATCATCCATGTTAGAAATACTGTAATACGTAAACTACACCTATGGTTTTCTTATGGTACTCCTGTTTTACAACAACCTGTAATGTAATAAAACCCTATCAGGTTTCTTATAATAAAAAATTCCAATTTTGCATAGATTCTTTATTTCTAATATTAAAAAAAAAACGTATTTCAGGAAGATATTACAAAATTATTAATACGCGCCTAAACGATATGAGAAAAATATTAACATTGATAAAAAAAAAAAAAATAAATATTGTGAAAAATGTGAGGTTAAACGTTTCAGAAATTTCATACGTAAAATGTACGCGATATGAAATATGGTACGAAAATATTAAACGTCATAAGTATGAAAAATTTGCATGATAAAAGTGAAAAATAGGTAACAACAAATTGTATGTACACTTACGTAGAATTGCTTAGCGATCCAGCATTGTTTTTACTACAATCTCCCACTCCTGTTACCGCATTCTTGACGCCAACCTCTTGCCATCACAATCAATTTAAAATATCTATGAATTTATCGATTTTCAACTTAGCTTTATCGTATTCTTAATGACAACAGTTCTACGAACACGATAAATATCTAAGTAAATTTTCTTGTGATATAGTATAGCCACTCGCAACGTTCATAATCTTCCTCTCTCTCTTTCCCTCCTTCACTACGACTTCTCTCTGTCTTTCAATCACTATCTCTTTCACTCCTTCTCCTGGTAGTCAGGGTATTTGCAATGAGCAATAGGGTACAGAGAACTTTCAGAATTTCAGGAAGTACTCGCGAAACCTGTCTTTTTCATGTACTCACCAAAGTCAAACACAGCTAGAAATTATTCTGATGTATAATAAATGGAACTGATTCCTTTCATATCTAGCGTGGAACTCTAATTAAAAATATTTATCGTAGAAGGAACGAAACGTCGTATAACAGTATTATGGCGTTGCAAGAACATCATGGCGCCTTGTTTATGAAGACAGTCTTATGAACTGTACATTTCAACGATCCTATGCACGATATTTACGATTTGTCAAATTCCTCTATTTATTATAATCTTCTGTTAGAAACTAATTTCTCTTGTACACTTTATTTCCAATATATAAACATAATTTATGTACACATTTACGGTACAGCAATAATATGCACTCATCGCACTACGCAACGACAATGTATTCAACGATAAGGGCTGATCGTAGATGACTCACTTGAAAAAAATGATACATTAGAAATTGTTACGAAACTTTAGCGCGATAAACGAATAATCGCGTATATTTTAAAAAATATTTTTTTTATACGGCGTTAATTTAACAAAGTATCGTACATAATAAAATTATTTCATCAATCCCGTTTCATTAGATCGATTAGAGTAAAAAACAAAAAGCTGTGATTGGTACGAGTTGATCACGGAAAGGGAGGGAGATTTGATTGTTTTAATTATCGATTGTAACTATAAATATACAAAAGTTATATTTAAATGATATAAAATTATTATGCAATGATACAAAGCTTTGTACACATATTTTTTTATTAATAAACATACTGGTTTGCTAAAGCTCTTAAAAATTTTGCTTTCCGAATATTCGCTGCTTCCCTCTGTATCTCCTCGTTATTATTCGAATTTAGTTCCAATAAACCAATTACTTTGATCTGAAACAAGTAATTTAATAGAAATATACTTTCGATACTTTTAAATAAATTACATGTAATTACTAACCGCTAATTGTTTCCTATGATGTTCACCACGTTTCGTATGCAAATGAATGAGATACTCGAGTATCGTGGTGTCCCAGATACAATGATAGTACGCATCCATAGCGTCGGCCGGAGCGCAACTTTTTTGATCGCTAGCTGCCATTTTAAAAGCTAAAGAATAATCTACTTCTTCTAAAAATTGGCACAATACGGCGGCTTGAGTGTAACATTGTAAATGAGCGCAACATTTAATCATGCGCCTATAAACAAGATCGTCGATCTGTGATCTTGGTACTGGTTGACTGAACAGATCACTAGCCACCATAATAGCTTCTAAATAATATTTTATTGCACTTTCATAATAGCCTAGAACTAAAGGTATTATGTTAGTTCTTTCAGCTTCGAAATACATCTATTTTTTTAACACATACCGAAATTAAGATCTCCCATTAGTCTCAACCAAGGAACGTTACTCGGATAATATTTCAAAGCTTGCATTAATAGTTGAAACAGTAATTCTCCGATGCTTCTGATGTTATATGAATTGGCGCTGGAAAATTATATTTACATTTTATTGTAAAATAAATGAAATTTTATATTATATATTAGGTGATCCCATAAGTAATGTCGTTTCCTAAATTTCCTTAACCAGTTAACTGTGTTGCTCCCTTTGTAAAAGTGTGTACCTAAATTATGTCGTAAAAATGAAGCAATGACGAGTATGCTCATCGAATACGGCTAACTGGTTAAATAAGCGTATCAAAAATTTTGTTGAAAAAATGCCAAAATTTCCTGAGAAATCACAACAATTATAGAAAGCAGTTATAATTAAGCAAAGAAACGATATTACTTACGGGATGACCTAATAAAGACTTACTTTGGTACACCAGCTGGCCAGAGAGATAGATACTGTGTGTGTAATTCAAGGCTGGATTCATCGCGTAAAACATTCCGTAAACGTGCTAATAGCGAAATAACGACGGTGAGAACCATAGGTTCGCGTAATCTACTAAGAGTACCTCCGATACTGGCGATAACATCTCTCGAAGCACTACCAGTAGTTGTTCCACTATTACCACTATTACTTCGTTTTTGTGGCTGATCTCTGGTTGGTCCAAATGCAGCCAAAACTAAAAATACAATTTAATATTATACACAATATGTAGTGTAGAAATTTTTATATGGTGCTCTTAAAACAAACCCATGTCCCACGCTTCTCTCGGAAATTTTCTTCCTCCTTTATATTTAACAACATCTTGACAAACGTTACTGATAGCTGCTGCAAATTCAGAGTAACTCCAACGTTTTTCTAAGCTTGTCAAGTAATCCCATTCGGCCATATTTAAAAGAAACACGGTACAATATTCGATAATTTCTTGTCGTGGAATGACCTGATCTGTTGCTTGTAATGCTCCAAGACATTGCTTGCATCTTGCAACTAAACTTTGTGTATCACCTATAAAATTTTTTTCTTAGTTATTTTAATTATAATAAATTATAAAATCAAAACATACTTACATATATTTGTTGCTGGCCAAGCGTGAAGGCACCTCCAAATTTCAACAAGCAGACATTCCCAGTTTACTAATTTACATAGCTTAAATATTAATGTATTACTACTTTGCGAATGCTGCTGTACTTCCTTTTCTAATACATTTAAAATTTCGATTGCTCCTTCGAAGTCTTTAGACATTACTAATTCTCTACTTTTTGCTAACAATACATATGAATAATCTTGGAGAAAACCCCTAGGAAGGGACATTACGACGCTTTGTAATGGAATAGGCAATTCCCAACAGCTATTTACATGCCATAAAGGTTTCATTCGATGTTTGCCGTCTAAGTGTATTAATATTTCGTGAATTTCATTAGCATCATACGACTGTATCAATAATTGTTCTAATCCAAATATTTCTATTCTTGAATTCTCTGTAATTCGAGTGATTCATTGTCAAATTAATAATTAAAAATTAATATGTATTTTAATTTGTATAATTAATGCTCGTATGTATATACTAACGGGTGTATGTTACCAATGGTATACCCCAATCATTTTTCAGTAATAAATCTGGTAATTCCAGTTCTTCGATATTAGCTGATTTTCTAATTTCATCCAATTGCTCCTCATTAAACAATGATATATATAATGGATCGCTAAGTATTTTAGACGCGAACCCATCGATGTTACTTGTATGTACAAGATACATAAGGTAACGAGAAATACGTCTTTTATCTGTAGCAGTAGCTTTTTCTAAAACACTTCCAAGTGCCTACAAAGATTTTTATATGATATAAAAAATAACGCAATACGCCTAAATAATCTATGCCCGAAAGAATAATTTTACCCAAAAAAATACATCTATTCCTTTGTTCCCAGCAGCTTGTATTTCCGTAACATAATCACCAAGAATGATACTACCATCCATAATTTTCCTAACTAAATTTAAACACTGAATCTGAAGCAAAAGATCTCGCGCTACTACGATCTTTCTATTAACAGATCCTCCTTGCACATCTAGTTCCAAATTATCTCTATATACTTGAGGTATTTCTCTTGCGATATTATCTGCTTGCAGAATCTGCAATATATTCTGAAATACATAACAATTATTAATATTTTGCACATATCTTAATTTATTAAGTTGTATTTAGATTCTCACAGTATATTGATCTCTAATTGATGTTTGCAATTGTTGAGTAAGATTCGAAGTAACTCCTTCTATAGGTACTTCGCATGCTAAGCAACAACCATTCAGAAATTCTTTTTGAATTTTACAGTACAGCCTTTCTTCTGAATTATTGAGACTATAAAATAATTCTTTGGCTTGTATAATATGAGGTTTTGCTTCTTGGTATTCTTCTTTCAATAAATGAAATCTTGCTAGATCATAATGTATCTAAAAATGTTAAAATAATTAGTAATGACTAAACTGTGGACTTTTATGCATTTATGGGAAAACTTAAATATGCTAAAAATTACAAAATGCATCTAATATGCAAAAATATATGTAATACTTATATGAATTTGCATAAATCGTGTAGTATCAGTAAATAATTGATAATACCTGACATTTAAATTCATCCAAATTTATAGGATACATATTTTCCCAATTTTGTTTGATCTCTGTGCTGTCTTCAGTTAACATTTGAAATGTTTCAAACGATAACATTTTTGGGCTTATGTCTTTACTTTCAAGAACATTATTTAAAACATTTACACTATTAGATGTTTGAGCTTCTAATTTTCTGATTATGTCATCTACCACACCAGGTGGTACATATGTTGATTCTTGAATACCTGGACTGATATAGTAAGTTTTTTTAGAAAAGACATTGTGCAAAAGGTATTACTATTTATGTTTACATAAACTGTACTAATTTAGTAGTAATAACTAGTACACTAAATTACTAACTACAGACTATTTGGGTAGACTATTCGTTCTCGTAGAGAATGATTCAAGGACTACTTGGCCTCTTTACCATTTTTGTGTCACATTACTAGTTTAGATTAGATAAGACAACAACGCTTATAAAATGATGGGAATTATAACTAAATATTGCGGTAATCAATAATTGTTTTCATAATTGATCTCAAAAATCCAGATTTATAATAATGTGTACATATGTATGTTTCCATATGTGTTGGAATTCCATCATTTATTCCTCTATAATCCGAATTTTATTTACTTTTACCATGAAAGAAATTAAAATTAGTAAAAATCTTAATTTCAAACTGGAAATCAGGAATTAATACAGTGATATGCAAATATGATAATATTCAACAGATTCAAATATATGGATATATAATTTCTAAGTCACATAGTATTATAGAGGATTATCTTTATCATTTTAGATGGTTGAATTGAATATAATTCTTACAGTCAACATTTTAAATCCTAAAAACAATTAACATTTCCGTTTGAAATTTATGTTTCCTATAAATGAGTGGTCTATCCTGTACTTAATCAATGCTAGTATACTACAATAATTATATACATTACACTAATTATGTAAATATTTAATATCTTACATATGAAGAAACTGTTGTTTTGATTGTTTGTTATTTACAGCCCTATAAATAATTGACCTTATGTGCCACCTATGGTATAGAACAATTGTAAATAGAATTTGGTCAGAAATTGGATGCATTGTAAATTCAGGTACAGATGGTATTTCAACAGTTAAATCTGATGTTATGTAAAATAGATCTTGTAGCAGTGTTAATTGTATTGGCAAAGGTAATTTCCTTTCTAATATGTCTAAATCCCATTTTAAATAAGCTGCTACTTTTAAGGAAAGAATTTTCAAAGCAAGATTCCTGTGAGACCATTTATTCGCAGTGTTAGGTTTTGCATCATTTGATTCTACATCAACAATTTTTACTTCGTTTTCCTTCTGTTCCGAATTTATTGTCATAAATTTGATTATTAAATCCGTTGCTGAGGGATCTAGAATAATTTTAGCAAAATGTAATATCTTTATTAATCTCTTTATGCTATTTGTATTAAACATGTTTTGGTTAAGGTTAGACTGTTATTTACCGGGTGAAGGTTTAGATAAATGTTGTTTCAACAAAGACGGATTTAACAAAAATTCGAACCAAAGAATCGTGTCAGGAGATATCGGCACAGTGCCTGGTCTTAACAAGTCCACATCCATCATTGCATCGTTTTTAACATCACATCCAACGCTAAAAAGGCTGTGATCCTCATTGTCTGGCTTTTGAAATTTAGTTTAAAAATGATCTTAGATGTCACTAAAATACAGCAAAGTTGTTGCTGAAGAAACTTACAGATGTCACGTGTAAAAGGCGCGTCGATCCAACAAAAGTTTGATCAATTTCAAGTCTATTGCTCGAGTTTTCACATTTATATGTTTATTATTTGATAAATCTTTACAATCATGGTAAGATTAACTGCCGAATATATCGAGAGAAAGTGTTCCCAGGCACAATTAAGCAAATCTCTCAGCAAAAAAATAAGAAAAGATCAATTATGTGGTTTAACTCATTTACGTATGAATAATATGTTTATCAGCAGTATTGTAAGTTATCTTTATTTAGAAATACCAACAATTAAATGCGCTCTTTATATATAATTATATTTTTTTCAGGGTAATTTTGCCAATTACAAAAATCTTAAAGTAATATATTTACAGAATAATAATATTTCAAGAATAGAAAACTTATACTTTGCGTCTAATTTAACGCACTTATATTTGCAACACAACGTAATAAATAAAATAGAAAATTTAGATTACCTGGAAAAATTACACACGCTCTATTTAGGATACAATGAAATACTAATTGTTGAAGGCCTCGAATCTTTAACAAATTTAACTGTGTTGCAAATAGAAAATCAAAGGATATCTTTTGGAGAATCATTATGTTTCGATCCGCGAAGCGTGCTCGCGTTATCTGTAAGCTTGCATTTTTCCCCGTTTCCATCCTGAGAAAAATTTCCATCCCTATCAGGATCCCGCACACATCTAATAATTTATTCTTCCAGACTTGCTTGAAGGTACTCAATATTTCGGGTAATAAAATAACATCCCTAAAAAGCATTAAAGGATTGCACAAATTAGAAGTTTTAGATGCCATGAATAACTTTATTGACGATATCGACGATCTAACAGAAAGTATAAGCGCCTTGATTTCTTTAACAGACTTATCCTTGCAAGGCAATCCTGTAACTCGGCATTATAGATACAAAGAGAATCTTATTGCCAATAATGATACACTAAGTATGTTCGTACACTCGGATTTCTTCTCAGTATTTACATCCTACTCTATACGATATTAATTTACAGAAACACTCGATGGGAAAACGGTAACGGATGTATGCAGATGCTTCATGAAGAGATTTAAAATAAAAAAACATCTCCACCATACAAAAAGATCATTGGACACCACACTGGATGATGATATTACAAGTATGATTAGTGACGATTATCGCATAATACATATAATTATTTAATAAAATTTTGTCGCATTGCAGACTCGTTAAATCTGCCACCTGCATTAAAAGAATCAATATCTAGAGCAATATTTCAACATCCAGGCCCCAAATTGCCTATCGCAATTTCTTCTGCCATTAGTGAAACACAATCTCACATATTTCCATCGTGGAAAATAGGTAAATTAATACGAAAAATTATACAGATGATTTCATTATGCATAAAAATGGTACTAAAGATTAGACTGCAGAGTTTTATGCATTTATGGGAAATTTAAACTATGGTAAAAAGTACGAAAGGCACATAATATGCAAAAATATATAAAATATCGGAATTACAGTAGATGTAATAATTTTTAGACGATGAAACGAGTCTTTGTTAAGGATCCACCTTTTTAAATATGTTTGTAAAATTTTAAATTTACATAAAACTTCGCAGTCTATTAATAATTGATTAATCATTTTAATGTAGCACCAGGTGCGAGTACAATGAAAAATGGACATATCACTCCGAGACCATTTTGGAGCAATGTGATTAAAACCAAGCAATCTCATAATGTGCGGACTTTGTTAAATAGTAAAGCTATTAAATTGCCATTAATCTGAATTTCGTGTTATTGATGAGATACGGTATACATAAATTCATACAAGAAAACAAGTTATTTGAATTAGAGGTATTCTTCTTGTTTATTAATATTCTTTTTTAGAAAATTATTTATAATTCATTGTATACTTTTCATTTGCGTTTAATTTTTTTTATAATATACGTATTGTATTAATAATTTTATGTAAATCATTAACTATTGCCTGCATGCTGGAAAGTCGTGTATGAGAAAAGAAAATAAAATCTGTATGATCAAATTGCGCTGCTGAAACGAAACGTATGGCAAATTATTGTAAAAAGCTGGCGGCAGAGCGGCAAACTAATTACGATTATTTTGTACAACTTTCTAGCACTAAGGCGACATTTATATTATATGTGCATCAACATAACATTTTCGTAGCTAAAATAAAGTACATTGAAACTCATGCGTGTGAAACAATAATTCGATTTAAATATAACAAAACGTGCACAGTTAAACAGTTACGACGTTCTTACACATAAAATACTATCATATAATTATGTCATAGAGAACTATAATATTAAGTATATAATATTATAATTATTATGTTATCACTAAATGAACCACAGAAGTATTAAAGTACAAAATTCTATTAACTACATTTGTACACTGCTTGAAGATTCGTATCTTATTTTTAAAGCTTAACTTTGTAATGTGAACTGAAACACAAAGAACCGCATAAATCGAATGCGACGAAAAAACTGTTCTTTACTTTCTGCATTGCATGTTACACAGTAAACTCTTCAAGCAGAGCTAATATGTAAAATTATGGTAATTATAATTGTACGAATAAACGAATAAATAAGTTTTAAATGACACAGGCATTTATGATACATACATGTTAGTCACTATAAGCATGGAATGTTAGGTACAATAAAAACAAATATATATATATAAATTATGGAATTACATGGTATAAAAGGTACAAGTAGAAAACAAATTTCTTCTTCATCGTAATTTTACTGCGTTTTATAATATCGGAAATGTAAAAATCGATCTATGAAATCTCTAAAATTGCTCATAAATAAAAAAAAAGAAAACATGTGATTGAATGGTTGAGCATATTTTGAAATATCAACTAATACTATGAAATAAAAATGAGATTACTGAAGTGATATATTTTATAATATTCGAACAATTCATTAGCTGCCAGCGTATAACAAAATGTAACATACAAGACGAAATGCAACTCGCACGTAGACGGTCAATGATTATCCTTTGTTCTACAAAAACTTTAATGATCTGTTTATATAAAATGACATAATACAATACAACAATACTGACTGGTACTAGAATCTTGAAGAAATTCACAATTTCCAAGAGATGTAACAAATGTAAATACATAGCTACAAAACTAATATCTATGTAAGTGTTTTCATTCAGCTTATTGCGCCTTATGTAAAAAGTAGAAAAGTAAAAAAGATTTGATTATCATTAATAGGTGAACATATCGTTTATGTATCATAAAATAAATGCTTTGTGCAAAATGCAAGCGTAATGTACACTAATAATTTCTAAACGTCACTTGAAAGAACAAAGGTATAAACAAGCCTCCTACAGTGTGATATGCATATTATAATGTTGCTTCATAATTATCGCATGTACAATGTACATATATATATATATATATATATATATATATATATATATTTTTCATACATAAATATATGAAGCAGCAGTGTGTGTTTTCATATTAATAACTTTATATATTTATATAGCTTTATTTCTGCAAAGTATGACTTGCATCTTAATAATTTTATTGTAAATTCAGGTTATCAGCCTTTCCTCCTTCTTAGCAATATTTCTGTGTTGTCCATACAAAAATTAAATAAACTATTGAACAAATAAAATCTTACAAGAATTTGTAGTCTTAAAACTACAGAAGTTATAGCTAAATTTAGACATATACGCTGACCAATGCATCATAGCTCTTGGTATGAAGTTACATACATATAATCTTTTATCTTAATAATATTATTCTAATAAATCTTATCATCTTTGAATCATATAATTCAAGAAAATCTACACAGTTTCCAAATGTATATTTTTAAATTATTAAATAAAAGTTGTATACAGTAGCAATGTGTTAACAACATGTACTTTCTTTTTGTTCTACATTGCTGAATAGTAATACTTTAAGTTACAGGAAACTTTGTAGATTTTTTTTCCTTCGTCAATTAACCATAAATGTTTATGTGTACATGTATATATATATATTTTTTTAAATGTATATATTAATATTTCATACTTAAAGAACTCTGACTTTGTCACACAATAAACATTATATAATATTCATTTTGAAAAGAAAAAAAAAAGAAAATATGTCACAAATAATCGACCTATACAAAAAGAATATTGCAGAAAGCTACACTTAAATCGCATGAAGCGTTATGAAAAAAAATTTTGTGTGTTTCTCGCTTAGGTATTGTAAGTCTTCCACTGTTACTTTCCATACACTCATCTTTGAGTGGATTTGTATATACCACTATATCCATAAAAATTACGTTATATTTATATATATATAATAAATATATATATATATAATATTGTTCATGTGGTTCAGACGAATATGAATAATATATACTTATATATTCTTTGACTCATCAAAAGTTTTGAACATTTTTTTTAATCGTTTTTGTTTTTTACTATATTAGGCTCAAAGACGAAGTTTTTAAAAATAGAAATTTAAATTACAACGAAAGCCTCGCAAAAGATTAAAAAAAAATTAAGCTTATATCTTTTTTCATTATTGTATAGAACAAGTCTTGGGTATTGTTTAAACAAACCTTACACGAATGGCTTAATATACTTGTTACACGAGACATCGCATGAATATCATGATTTTGTTCGCTATGAAACGATGATGTAAGCTAATAGGGCACTCTGTCCTCTTTTTATAATTATAATCAAATTTTTTTCTTTTTTTTTGTTTACGTACATATATCACTATGTATACATATTAGGTATAATATATATTTAGGTCACTGTGTATGTAGACAATACATACTTTGAATATGAACACTGCAGTTTATGGTACAAGGTACCGTGACATTTTTAGAAAAAAACATCAACGATGTTTTCTACTTTTTTTTTTTATAAGTTATAACTTGATTTTCAATCAAGTTGAAGCTCATAGTATTGGGCAACAATTGTTATAAGAGATAATGTGTTTTGCAACTGTTAAATATTATTTCTGACTCGCCCTTTACTCGGCAGAATATTTAAGTAAATGCTGACAACAGTAAAATTCACTCAGATCACATACTATACATTGTTAAGATGCATATCAATTAAATTTTCTATATCTCCTTCTTTTACTTTAAATTTCGAGCATTATATCTTTTAGACAAAGAGTGCCCTTTATTTCTTACAAAAGTAATTTTAGACCTGTAACGAGTTACTGCGCTGTTTGCTGTTGAATTTCTATCTTTTCTACCGTCATATCAGGATTCATAGCAGTTGCCTCTTGAATTGCTTCTGCCAAAGCTCGATCGTGATCGATTGGATCGCCGTCCGATTGTATTGTTATCTTTTGTTCAACACGGGTTTCTACGACTCCGTCTCTTTCGGTTTTGTACTAAAAATATTAATTATGTAAGCATTTAACATAGCGATACTGAGAATTGAATTAACATGTTCGCTACCACGTTACAAAGAAAAATGTCACCATAGGCTTTATGTTTCAAATTTTTATTTACAGTCACTCACAAACGTCTTTGTATGCCTCCAAAATTAAATTACTTAAAAGAATCCACTTGTTTTGAATTTCAGTGTCATTTTATGATGATGAATTTATTTATCAGTTAAAATTATAAAGATATGTAAAAAATGGCAACGTTTCTTCCATTTGTTTATAAAACCATACAAAAACTGAAAAGTTGAACTCACAAAAACCTACACACGTTTGCCTTTGGTAAATTAATTAAATTCTACAAAGCATACTGTTATAATTGTATCTTTGTTAGACTTTATAAAACGCCCATAAAATTCTCCGATTTATTCGGTATAAATAATCACACATATGTGAAAATTGGTAGCGAACGTGTTTAAGTTTAATATCTTACCGTTATCGTTTCGACAGTACGAGTTTTACTGGATATTGTCTGAGAGCTGACTATTTCTCCAGTTGCACTGTACATACCATCTTCGCTCTCAACAGCTACCTTTCTAGTTTCAGTTGCTACTAGTGGAACTGTTGTAGTTGCTGTTACATTATTTTCTGGTTCTCCTTTATAAACGTGTGTTTCAGTTTCAACAACACCAGCTGGATCGCCCTAAATCAGATTCGTACAATGAAGTTTTGTTCCAACTGAATTGAAACTAAAGGCTATTTTTAATATAAAAATACTTCATCTAATTGATAATGTACAATTATATTAATATGTTACTAGTACGAACACATTAAATGATACAAGATACCAAAGCGTTATTAAACTATCAAAAACCTTATGTTATTTTTATTGTCTAGCAATTAATACCTTAAAACCAATGCTGTTGATATATTAATTTTTCATTATACTTTTATGAGGGTAATTTTTTATATTCTCATGAATGTTAAACAGTAATTACTGATATGAACTGAGTACCGGTGAAAAGTGTACGATGTGTCTTTAGTAATTTAATCAGAAAGTTAGCGATAACAGCCATCTAATTTTTCTAAGAGTTTCTATTAATTTAGGATTGCTTTCTGTACAGGAAACATACTTGAACATGTACCTTGGTGAAGATTCATCCTCAGAACTAAATTCTCTAAATTCTTAAGGTCTTGCCTTTAAAGGGATATAATGATTACACCCTCCCTAAAAATTTACCTGATAGTATTGATTGTAGAAAGCCTGCTGATCATCTTCAAGGTCAATTGGAGTACCTGAATCATCACTGCTTGAACTGGATGTACTGAGCCTTCGTGAGAACAGCTACACCATGCAATGTGTTAACCAAGCCGGCAAAATTAATTACAAAAATAATAAAAAAAAAAGTAATTAAATGAAAACAATAGCATTGGTTAAACTTTATTAATTAACCAATATCCTGAATGAGTTAAATATTATTGTTGATGTATAAAAAAAATTGTAGTCCCTTTGTTTAAATGTATTATATGATATGTATACTGAGAATGTGCGTGTGATTTTTACTTATTCACATATTATACAGAACATGAATATTATATACGTGAAATGAAGTATATATAATACTATGAAACCGTAAGCTTCATGATGTTATGTGAATTTCCATATATACTAAAAAAAAAACTGTTTAGATATGAGTGCAATGGTCATATTACCGGCATATATAATAGAGTATACACCAATGGTTTAATTTAATGTTAGGATCAACCAAAAACACGGTATGTGATCGTTTACATAAATGCTTACATGCTTCATCCATTAGTGGTGAGCTTTGTATGTGTTTAAATTGCAAATGAATCATTACCTGTTCACCGGACAGTACGTGACTCGTTGTTCTAACTTCTTGAGTTACTACTCTTTGCTCTTGTCTCGTTGCACTGGTTGCTGTTGTATGTGCTACAGTCTTTTCCTCTACCTGATATAAAAAAATATATAAAAAAATAGTTCTAGCTCCATAGAGTATTAAGGTGTAAGAGTACTTGAAATATTTGCGCATGGCGAACTATGAACGAGCAGAATGTAATTGCAAACAGGATAGCATGTACAGTCAGTCATAGACGTCTACGTACATATCTAAATTTCAAATATTAAAAAAAAGTACAAGAATTTCGACCATTTTACAACTTTCTGCAACAATTAATTTATCTACTAATTTAAATTGGATGTATTCTATAAAAATGATTCTGTTTTTTTTACTTGTTCATATAAAAAGCCAACAACGCAACTTTATAAAAATCTAAGTACGTAAATTAAAGTGTACAAAAGTTATCGTTATAACTATACTTGTAAATTGTTACATTTTTTAATGCATGTCTAACATGCTCTAATTTGTTTAGCATAAACAAAATAACATCTTTTACACTTTTCAGAGAAATTTTATTCATGCAATCACTGAGGTTTGCTTTATAAAACTTTTATCTAAGAATCTTCCTTATTTGTAATTTCATATTTTATGAATTTTTTTATCACTTTTGCTAGTCTTACCCTTATTCGTTGCTCACTGCTCCTCTAAGAATTTCACAGTATATCTTATGACGACCATAACTGCATAAATCGCGTGGTAATTAATGTTAATAAATTTTGTAGATTAATAAACTTCTTTCAAAAATATGGATCTTTCGCTAATAATATTAATGCGTCTCTCTGTAGCTATTTATAATCGATAATTTTCATTTATTTATATTAATTAAACACTGTATTCTAAAAGGGAACTTTATTTCGTTAATAAATTATTATTATTATTATTACTCTAACATATGTCTAACAATATGTAAATAATTTAAATTTCAAATGTATATGTAGACTTTTATAACTGACTGTAACTTGAAATTTCTTTGGGGGAGCGAATAACATAACATTACAAACCTGACTGGTTTTTTGATTTTTTTCAAGATCTTCGTGCATTGTAGCGGTACGTGTGGTGACAGCAGTTGCTGTCATATATGGAGCCCTACCATCATCTGGTGCCTCTACCTAAATACAACTACAAGGTAACTAATGTTTCGTAATGAAGCAGCGATATGCATATTCAAAATATTGTAGTACGTATAAGAATCAAATAATGAGTTATATTTTTCTTGGTATTCTTTATGCACTGGTTTCAAGATGATAAAAAATATCTTTGTCTAGGTATCATACTTGCAACTAATAACACACACTCCATGCATGCAATACTCAAATAGTCAATGTCTAAGTATCACATAACAATATCTACGATACAAGTCACAAAATTACTAAATATGCTGTAATCGATATTACTTGGGATTCGTTCAACGAATTTGCATTTTGCAAATTGTTTTAAAAAGTGTAAAAAGAAGTTAAATAATAGGACAATTACTAAAAAATTAATATGGGTCGTCGTTTAATTCATAGATTCGCGAAACTCGAATCTGAAACTTTGCGAGGTCTCGAAACCCTGTAAACTTTCAAAATTCGAAACTTTTGAAAAGCCTGTATTTTTATATGCTTCATTTTTTCTCAGTATAAACGACTGTAAAGAATGAATGAAATCGTACCAATTAAAATGAGGATAAATTCTACACGCAAACTTAATTCGATTGTTGGTCAAAGAAATTCAATTATTCAACAATATCGACATTATGTATATAAATTACTATTTATTAATATTTTGAGAATTTCGAATCATAAAAGTAGCACAAAGTTTCGAATTTTAAGAACTACGACTATTGTTTTGGATCCAGTACTCGAAATGTATGTAATTATGATGTATTAATATGTAACGTTAATATGAATGTTATCGTTTTTGTTCGGACTTAAACTTTGTTTATTCTTTATGCCTCTTTCGGCGAAATCTATTATGTTCACTGTTATAGTTACAATCATATTTGTTAATTTAGTGTGTATCTTTCTGTTACATTTTGTTTGCAATTGTTGTAGTTTACTAAAGGGTTATAGCCCAATAACTGAATAAATAAAATAAAGAAATACCGCGGTACTAATGAGGTAATTGCGTAATAAAAAATTATGCAGCTATCCGGATATCTCATGAAATCGATGAGATAGCTATGAATTTCGATCTAAGAACCGAAAGTCATTTTCTTTTTATTACTGATGTTAATCGCAAATGATCGAAAAAGAACAATCGGCTCTTGTTGTTGAAATTCACAGCTATCTCATCGACTCGTGTATTTTATTCACCATCTGACGAAATACTCGGGTACCTGGGTAATTTTTGTTTACTCGAATATCCCACCAAATAGCCGAACACTTTGGTATCTCACAACAAAAGTTGTAATAAGAACTCTAAACTTTGTGAGTTTCAAATAGGTTTCGAGGTTTTGAGATTTTGAGTGACCCATCCCTACTAAAAAGAAGAGTTACGTAAGAAGCTCAATAGGTGTATGATTTTTAAGAATTCTTAACTTTTTCATTGATATTTTCTTTTACCTTATAGCTGAAGCAGTTATTTATATTATTACCTATTTATATGTTAATATTTTATGATGTTTTAAAAGTTATATCACCTTGTTCATTTGCGTAGACACTGTTACTTGGCCTGTACCTCCAGGTGTAAGGTCTTCGACTTTCTCTTCTATGTTCTGCGTCACACCTTCTTGATCTGACACTACTGACTGTTTGGTTGTGGTTTTCACTATTGTTGGGGCGGTGCTCGAAGCCAGAGTTTTCTTCGTTTTTGTGGAGATCGATTTTGTCGTATCTCGCATCATCTCCTTTAGAATGGTATCACTGTCCAAAGGTTGTCCATTACTATGTAAGACAACACCATCTTTGAGATAGGCTCCTTCGTCTCCAAAGATTTCTTGATTCATTAATTTGCCGAATTTATCATGAATCTTTCCATCCTTAACGTAACTTCCGTCATTTCCGAATGGTGCTTGTTTAACTGGTTTTCCGTCCTTGTCGCATAGCAAACCATTGCGGACTAAAGTGACGGTGATTACAGTGTAATACTTATCAAGAGGCTTTCCTGCAGGTGTACAAACGACACCGTCTTTGACAATATTTCCTTCGCTATCGAAATTTCCCTGCTTGAATGGTTTTCCAGTTGTATCTACCACAACTCCATTTACTACTTTCAAACCTTCTGGTCCAAATGATTCTTGCGTTAACGGTTGTCCATTTGGATCGTAAACTTTTCCATTCCTAATAAAACTGCTCTCTGCTGGTAGAACACCTTGAGACATTGGTTTTCCATTGTTTGCATAAATGAGACCATTTTTGATGAAGCTGCCATCGTTTCTATAGGAAGTTTGATTTAAAGGTTCACCTGTGTGATCAAAAATTCTACCATCCTTAACTACGCTACCGTTGGTATCAAAATTACCAGATCTTAGTGGTTTACCATCGTTACCATAAACTAAACCATATCGGACAAACGTAACAGAAATTACTGTCTGTTTTCGATTCAGTGGTTTTCCATTAGGACCATACAATAATCCATTCTTTATACAGCTACCGTCATTACCGAATAATCCATGACTTAGTAATTGCTTATCCTTTCCATAAACGTAGCCATTGGCGATATAACCTCCTTCGGTACCAAATGAACTATGATCCAAAGGTTGCTTATCTTTTCCATAAATTCTACCTTCTTGTACATAACTTCCGCTAGGTAATTCTGTACCAGCGTTCAGCAATTGTCCACCCCATCCATAGATAAGACCATCTCTGATATAACTTCCATCAGGTTTAAATGCTCCTTGTTTCAGGGGACACTGGTTTTTATCATAAATGACTCCATCTTGAATGTAGCATCCATCTGGAATAGGAGATGCTAAGTTCTTGGGATTTCCTTGATTATCCACAACCTTGCCATCCTTCACCGCTAAATTATCTGGTCCTTTATCGTCTTGAGTTAGTGGTTTTCCATCTCTACCGATAATCAATCCGTTTTTAATAATGTTACCATCGGGTCCAAAGACGCCTTCGGAAATTATTTTACCATCCTTGTTATGAAGTATGCCACCAGCAACGTACGAACCATCAGATCCGAACATGTCTTTGTTCAAAGGCATTCCATTGCAGTCGAAAATTATTCCACTTGCAATAAAGCTGTCTTCTGGGAGTGCTGAACAGAGATTTAAAGGTTTGCCATCTTTGCCATACACGAGACCATCTTTAACGTAACTTCCGTCTGGTTTGAAGAAGGAAAATTTCAGTGGTTTTCCTTCTTTAGTATATAATTTTCCATCTTTGATAGATGCTCCTTCGGGTATCAATGAATCTTGATTAAGAGGCTTTCCATTTTTGGAATGGATTACACCTTTCTTTATATAACTTCCATTCGAACCAAAAGATTCTTGTTTCAGAGGTTTTCCATCTTTTCCAAATATTACTCCATCTTTTATTGCTAAACCATCCGGACCAAGAAAAGCATCTGACAATGTTACTCCATTTGCGTCATAAATTATACCATCTTTAATCACCACATCGTCAGGTTTAAACAGACTTTGTACTAATGGTTTGTTACTTTTATTGTATATGACTCCTTCCTTAATAAAGCTTCCATCAGCTAGTAGAGGAATCTGACTTAAAGGTCTACCATCTTTGCCGAAAATAATACCATCTTTTATAAAACTTCCATCGGGTTTGTAAAATGCATGCTTGATTGCTTTTCCATCTTTGCCGACAACTTTTCCGTCTTTTAAGTAAGCACCACAGGGAAGCAAAGATCCTTGATTTAAAAACTTTCCATCCTTCGAATAAATTATTCCATCTTTTATTACGGATCCATCCGAACTGAAAGATTCGTGTTTTACAGGTTTGCCGTCTTTGGAATGAATTTTTCCATCCGCTATATAGTGCCCCTCGTGGCCCATGATACCATTAGAAATTACATTTCCATTTCGGCCATAAATTAATCCATCGCAAATGTAAGTTTCATCGGGTATTAGAACAAACTGATTCAATGGCTTTCCATTCTCATTGCAAACTACTCCCGCAACAATGTAGTTTCCATTTACACCATATGATCCTTGAGTAAGTGGTTTGGAGTCGGATGTGAATATAAGACCATCTTTCACATATATTCCATCGGTGCCTAGCTTGCTATATTGTATCGCTTTCCCATTTTTTCCCACAACTTTACCATCCTTGACAAATGTGTGTTCTAGTCCCAGTAAATGTTGATCAAGTACTTGCCCATTAGAACCATATATGATACCATCTTTAATGAAATTTCTCTCTACACCGAAGGTTTCCTGATTTACGGGTTTGCCATCTTTAGTCGTAATTACACCATTATTAACGTAAACTCCATGTGGACCAAATTCAGATTTTTTAATCGGGTGTCCATCCTTCGCACAAACTTTTCCATTTACTATCTTACTGTTTTCCGGTCCGAGATTATGTTGATCTAATGGTTTACCATCTTTGGTATAAATAACACCACCGATAACTTTAGATCCGTCTGGGAGTGGCAAAATGTGATATTCTGGTTTCGAGTCTGCAAGAGGAGGTTGAATCATACCTGGTTGACAATTAGCACCTTCGTGTTGCTGTTCAGCAGCAATAAAAACGGCTGACGCAGTTTTATCGATATCTGGCCTAGACGTATCTTTTTGTTGTTCTTTCAAGCCTGCAGATTCCACGTAATTGAGACCAGGAGTCTTTAATCCGGCAGGTGGTTTAGATTCCGCTTCTTTGGTTTTCCTTTTTTCTGCTGACTCCGCTACTTTCTTCTCTTCGCCCGGCGCATAATTAAAAGCTAAGCCTGTAGCTTTCCGACTTGCGCCGGTCGGAGACTGTTGATTTTGAATTTCAGGCGAAGCCGGTCTATCCTCGTATGAAAATCCGTAGGGGGTGAAAGGTTTTTTAGTCGGAGAAGTTTCTGTTTCTTCGTAATCGTAAGGTTTGGTGTAACTGGGAAATTGCGGAGATTCTGGGGTAGTTTTCGTTTGTTCCATGCTTGCTTTCTCAGTCAAAGGTTGCTTCGTTTGTTTCTCCGAAACGGATAGATTCGATTCCGTGTCGCTTCTGTCCATTGATTCTTCCAGTTCTTTGTTCTTCTTCTGCTTCTTCTGTTTTCCATCCTTTTCCTTCTTGCCGAAGAGGAAGCCGCCAACTGGACTCTTTTATAATAAACAAGAACATGCAATGCCAAAGACATGCCATATATACCTAATATTTCTTTTTTACAAGTATATTACAAAAGAAAAACTAATAAAGCTGATAAAAGCTACGTACAGTCGCTCACAAAAGTATTCGGTTACATTAGATATATATTAAACTTATACAATGATATATTAGTAAATACTATATACAATGATATATTAGTAAATACTATATACAATGATATATTAGTAAATACTATATACAATGATATATTAGTAAATACTATATACAATGATATATTAGTAAATACTATATACAATGATATATTAGTAAAGGAGGAAATAACTTGAAGTTCATTTTTAACATCTATGAAGAAGCTATTTTGACACTAGAACTACCGAAGGGGTCAAAATGATTTGTTTGCAATTTTTTATAAAAATTGTATAAACTTACTGCGATGCATTTTTGTAAATTTGCCGTGATTTTATATAATCGGGATAAATAAAGATTTATTTCCATTGCATTATATTCTTCTTCAAATACTTATTTCTTTAATTTTTTTTATATAAATAAGCACACGCTAATTGTTGGTAGTTCTAGTGATAATGATCTTATGTTTTACCATTTTAAAACATACATTAGAATACAAGTAAACAATGAATGGATAAAATTCCTCATGTGTGTTTAAACAGCTGGATACTTTTGTGAGCAATTGTATCTGTACAATGCTATGTTTTTGTCTCTTACAAAAATAAACTAACAGCCGTGCACAATCATGTATCGGTATACGTTTACAAAAAAGTTGAAGAGATGTTTCAAAGATCAATATCCGTGTCTCTTTGTGCATACAAAAAATTTGGAACTAGAGACAAGCATAATAATGAACTACACTTTTTCTCGCTAATCATAATAAGCTTATAGCATACCAATAGCGAAACAACTTACTTACCTTTACTTTTTCTTTCTTTTCTTTGTCTCTCTTTTCTGGTGTCTCCTTGTCTTTCTTTCTCGACTCTTTTTTACTCGGCGATTTTAGCTCGTTGTTGTCAAGAATAGCACTTTCATTTATTAAATCAGAGTTGTTGAGATCATTATGATTCTCCTTTTCGTTTTCGTTTTGCTTATCCTTTTTCTTCTTAGATAAACCACCGGGCGGTAGGACCGCAATTCCTCCGACCGGTTTCTATAAGTAAATTTATGGTCACACATCGCTTCATGCAGTAAGCACGATTCAGCACTATTGCTAAGCTATCATCAGCTACATGTTTTACATTCTCTCGGCATATATTTCATGCTTGACAACTAAGTACGGTCTGCGCTCTCAAAAAAATACCAGTCGTTGATTTGTTAGATAAAGAAGATACTTTCCTCGACAGTTTGCTTCTAAATTATGTTACACTTTTCATTTTTTATTTCTTAATATATATATATATATATATATATATATATATATATGTATATATATGATGGTTGGTTATGTGCATGCGAACATAAGCATTAGCGCAGTTAAATAACTTATGAAAATATTTGCCCCTGCGCATGCTCATGTGACTTTATATGATAAATGAAATTTGAAAAGATTCAACAATTCAGCTTTGAGGCGATGGCCGTATAATGTTTGCAAAAGATAAATAAAAAGATAGCGGCATGCATCGAAAAAAAAGGAAAACACCAAATGGTCATATACATTAATATAAATATAAAATGGAAGTATGTTGGTTAATGCATGACAGTATGTTCCAGGTGAAATTCTATACCTTTTTGCCACGATCTGCATCGTATTCTCCTTCCAGGCTACTGGTACTGCTAGCTGATGTTGTTCCAGCACTTGTTTTGCGTGTGAGCTACCGGTGTTAGTTAGGTGTCAGTTAGTTTTTATGGTTGAAGCACTAGGACGTGAATATTCAATTCAAGTTCGTGAAATTAAATTATTACATACAAAATGCCATGTGTTCATTTCCCGATAATAATCGTAAAACGAGGTTTCGTAAACTCTACACATTCCTACGTTTCTTGCAAAAAAGTATTTCAAGTCGAAATAGATGTATCAAAATATCTAATGCATACAACTATATCTAATACATGGCATACAAGAACTTATCAACATGCCATGGCTACAGATATATTATCCTGTTTAATGTAAAAAAAAAACAAATAGTGCATGATGATTAATTATTTGTACTTTTTATAAAATATGCTATATATATATCTCCTGTTCTCAAGTGATCCAATTGGTGTTCTACAATTTCTCCGTTTTGTAGAGCAATTATCATTTTAATAGTATCTCAAAAATATCATTGTATGATAATAAATGAGAATAATGAAGTAGTTGCGTTTATTACACCTTCGAAATCTTTAAAAAGAGTTTTGTTTGAAAGCGTAGACCGCAAAAATATCTTCTTTAAAATTAATTTTCATGGAATAATCTTAAATTTGCATGACGAATTCATGCATCCTCTACTAACTATTACTATCTTCTATATGTCGGTGTATGGTTGTTTTACCTTTTCTTTTTGCTTTTTAATTGGACTAGGCCGTTGATCTATGTGCTCCATATCGGGTATCATTTCAGGTTCATAGCTCATTGTATGTCTCTTACTTGGTTCTGAACCGTAAGATTCCACTTGTTTAGGACCTCCTAATGCTGTATAAGGTATACAAATCTTTTAAAATTTCAACACGGTTATAATAGAAGTATTCAACCCTTTGCAGACAAGAAATAATACTTAATGGAATAACACTTAAGAGAGAATCCTAGTTTTGAATTGCAAACCTTTAAATTTACAAGCTTTCGAATTCCATGCCATCAAATCCCCGAAATTTCAAAGTGTTTATTAACGATATTAATTTAAATTTTTAACTTTAAAAATAGACACGCGTACAGAAAATGAAGAACGATTGGATGACTATTTGCAGATATCCGTCCGTAAAGGGTTAGTTTAGGGATGAAACACTTGAAACCGCGAAACTCTAAATGTTTCGAGTTTCGATTCGCTCCGTATTGGACGAAATGAAAATTAAACTGATGCAAATAAATAAAAAAATTCAAGTTTGAAGTTCTGAGGAAATTTTCGATTTCAATGGAGTTCAAAGGGTTAATAAACATCAAAAATTGTTTTACCATCCATGCTGCGGGATGTAGGACGTCGACCGCTCAAAGATCTTTCAAATTGCGGAGGTTGTCTGTCAATGGGTGTCTTCTTCGTCTCGTAATGAGTTCTTCCTGAATATCGGAAACGGGAACCCAAATGTGGTATCAAACCCACTTTCTTTACAGGCTCAGGACTCATGAGCCTAAAAAAATAATTAATCTTCGATTTGTGTTTTACACATCTTTCTAATTCAAATGATTCTAGAATAATTATTCACCTGAAGAAGGTATGGTGTTCTACACACACTTTCCATAATTTTTTCGCAGCCCTATGGTTTGCTAGTTTGAAACCAATCGTCGACTCGAATTGCTCGAATTCACCGGGTCTGATTTTTATGTAAAAGTTATGCCTCTTGTACGAGATTTTCAGTATTTTCGGCCAGGCAAACCTATTGATTCTTAATCGATCCCTATAGACCAGAAGGCCCGACGAACACACACCTAACATTATATCAACGCCTTCGGAGTCTTTAGCAGGATGGAGATCAACTCCGTACATTGCCAATTTCTTCGCATTTTCAAGATAGTGGAGCTCTGCCTCCGCGGGTGTTTGACCTCTAAAAATTCGCACAAGTTTCTTTACTATCCCTTACAAATTACAGTAGGTCCAACTTTAACGTCCGCATTTTTCCCTGCTTTAGCGTCCTTCGCTATCTGTATCAATTCCTCGAAGTGAGTTTTGAACCTTCGAACTTATCAGTAGTAAGAAAAAGAAACACGGGCTAAGACATTTGATGGTGGAGTCCGCATTCGCACGCATGTCCTAGCTGAATTCCTAAAAGTCATCTCCCCACATAAGCATCTGGATTCAGTCCCAAATGCGGACGGTAAAGCGGGAACTACTATAATTCGAATTTTACTTGGTCGCGCTAACTAAATGACGAGACTAACTTATGTGTTTTATGCAGGTCCATTACTTTTTCCACTAACTCTGGAGTCTGATTAGGGGCGAACTTGAAGTCCTTTAAATATGTACGACCATGCTCGTCCGGGTCATAATCCCCAACTTCTGATTGGACTAAATATGAACCTAGGAGAGCATGAGTCACAAAAGAACACGGCAATCGACCTGTGATAATATCGTTTCTAATCTGTAGGCATAGCTGATAACGGGTTATATCTTCTTGTAATTGGGCTGGATCCGGCGGATAAAACTTCACTTCGAAATTAAATTTCCAAGGCTCATCTGCGAAGATAAAAATGACCATTCGATTTTGACAAATGTAGTCAATCACAATACACGTATGAAGCTCATGTATATTTTATTGTAAACAAATGGAAAAAATATCATCATGTTTTAGCAATTTATCTAGTTTTCAATCAGTAAATAAATTAATATTCTTGAAACAATCGAAGCTTTCGTATTTTTTTGAACACTTAAAATTTAAAAGTGTATATAGACTTTTGTGACTAATTGTATATCATATGATACATGTGTAAAAATGGTCTACTTCTTCTACATTCTACTCTACGTACTTTTCACAAATTTTGCGATTCTTTTGTCGAGATCCAACCAGTTTCGTAAATCGTGTCTGTCCTCGTAAATAAGGCCGAAGTAATCTTTCTCCAGTAAATTCATACTCTGGCATATCATGTCGAGTAATTCCTGGCCTTTTGCCTTCCTCTGCAACAAAATCAATTCTAAGTCTTGTAAACGTCGGACGGACTTCATCCTTGCGATGGGAATAAAGCGAAAGAGTTTAATTTACATCTATGTGGAAGTCTTTGACGGTTCCATCGAGCAGAGTGATTCTCGCAAGTGCTGTTTTGCCTTTGCTGACTGGACTTTTTGTTGGGGAATTCGTTCCGGTTCCATTTTCTGCTGTTACTTCTGGTGGACCACCAGCAGACTTCTGTTCCTCCGGCATATTTCAGCCCTGTGTTAAGAAGATTCCACGCATTAATCCAACGTGTACAGCATGTTCATTACTCTGCCAACGTGTGACACAATCCTTTAAATGGATCTGTTTTCTTAATCATCAGCTACATTTAGATCGCGTGTTTAGTATATTCGAGTATAGATCCTGTCTAGACTAGAGGGTGCCACGTAGAGAAATAATCAATATTTGCCAAGGCTCTTCGGGTTACACGTACCCTGTCCATGAAGCTTCTATATCTCATTAACGGAGGAAAATACTATAGAGAAAACAGGAATGTGCCTATGAAGTATGTACTCCGGGACTTGACCATTTAGTATATATGAATACGTTTTGAATCTTGCTATACCGTGAATACAAAAATACCTCGTTAATAGACGTATGCTTGGAATCGCGGTGCGTTGACTGCCACACGAGTTTTGTATGTTTTGCCTTTAGTGTCATAGTAAGATTTAACAGGTTTCAAAGAAGTACCCCGTAGTATTTAATTTGTGTAAAATATTATGGTTTAATAAAAATATTTAATTATTGAATAGTGCAATTTTTATTTCATAATATTGTCTAGTTATTTATGTTGCTTAAAATTTGTTAGTCGACGACATTCATTTTATTCCAATTAATCTAAACAATTATGACACTCCGATTACTGATGGCCGCCATGGTCTCACTAGGAAAACAAACCCCAGTCACAGGTGATAAACGTAGCAGACAACGTTTAACCCTTTCATTGTTAAGGGGGTGTTCTACTAGAAAACGCATTTTTAAAAGCTTTCTTTAACATTTTATCGTCGTTCTGCACATGTATTTATTTATCTTTCAATAACATTTATAATTTTTTTAAACTAGAAGTAATAAAAATTGGCGGTAACCTGAAGCTTCGAGTATCTTCAGTAAAGTTATCAATAAAATTATTAATCCACAACGTGTTCAGAAGCGACTTTCATAACTATTTATTCTTTCCTAATTTATAACGAAAAAGCACAAACTTATAAATCCCCTTTCCAAGTTTTATGCCACTTAAAACCATTTCGAATTGTAACGCGGTGTCATTTTAATCAACGGTGAAAGGGTTAATTTCTATCGAAGCAAAACTGTAACTAGTACAGACTGAAACCTTACACTCGTCTCATCTACTCTAATGAAGGCTCGTCTTTTTCTTGCAGTAGTGATTTAATGTTCGTGCATTATCAGCTTGCGTATACTAGACGTATGCTTCTACAAGATCCTCACTCGGTGAACATTGTAAAGTAGAGGATGTACTGTTACATCGTGTAATGATACGTCCGAGATCTCAACGAACGGAGGAGTTCGCACAGCGTCTAAGAAGAGCGTAGAGGCGGAGAAATGAGTACTGGTACTAGAAAGAAAATAGTACTAGAAGAGCTAGTAGGATTTCGTAAGAACTTTGAGGACAGGTTGTAGTTAGGTGCAACACACGTGTACATTTACCATACAGGTCGTTGGCTCTTCGACAGTGATAGAATGCATACACGGCCACGTAAGAGCAATGTCTCCATACAAAGCCAATAAAGCGGCGATATTTATAATACCGTGTTGATCAAAATACACGTACACGTATTATTAGACTAGATAATGCAGCTATAAAAATATCACGTCTGTTTTTAAAATCGATTGCCATCTGCCTTCTGAAGAATTCGTTCAACCTTAGGAAAGGTTTCAAAGGAAAACGCAGAGTGTTCATCCTATTATAGCCTTCGATTTATAGAAAGTCGAGCCCCTGTTATTACGTGAAAAGTGTTATAGCTCGGCCACACAATACGGTTTTTTGACTGATTCGGTAATTTTGCTGAATTGATAATGACCGAAGGCGGTATTCTGCATTCTTCTTAATTGCAAATCAAATGCTGCGCCAAAACATGTTAAACCTTAACCCTTTACGGACGGATGTTGTAAGTAGTTGGCGAATTTTGTTTCATTTTTTGAACACACTCTAACTTTTAAAGCAACAAATTCAATTTGATATTATTGATAGACACTACTATTAATAATTGAACAAGAATTCGTTGAGTCTCATCTCTGAAGGGTTAATAATTGAGCGAAAATTCGTTAAATACTTTGTTCCGTTTGCAAATGGTTAATGGATTAATTATCCTATGCGACAGTACTGCATACCAAAAATATTAAAACTCAGTTCTCTTCCATTTCTCTTATAAACCTGCCATTTATAAGAGATACTAATAGCGTGACCGGGTCTAATAAAGCGAATAGCTTGCATAAAATTCTGTGAAATTCAATTTAGCGAATCCAAAATAGCGGCTAAATAATATGCAGGCGACCCTGACCGACACGGTTTGACGAGTCTACTATTCGATGACCAGTGCAAAGTAGCCGGAATACAGTCCCTTATGCAATAGCAGAGAGCAAATAGTAATTCAACCTCAATTGCATGGAATCAGAGCTATACTAGGACGCTGTTTGTCGTTACAAATGCCATTAGTGTTACTGGCGGAGAGAACGAGCGAAAAAATGCATTCGCAGTGATTCCCAGAGGTTTTTGCGATAGTTTGAGAAGCAACGCAAGCCAGTGATTCATGAGCAGCCGCACAAAGGGAGAGACATGCATGTATCATTAAACGGAAATCACGGTTTAACGTTCAATTCCGACCGAATATCTTGTTACGCAGCCACATGCAACCGCTGATCCCAACAAAAGAGTAATTACATAAATCTACGCCCGTTGCTGTGTGTTGCACAACGTTGCAATTGTACATAACAGAAATAAAGAACAGCTTTTATTAGGTTACTTTGATATAAAATGAAATAGTCTTCCTGTATCGACGATACGCAAGAATACGACTCACCCTTGGCTTTACCCCTTTCGAGACTGGTGGAACGCATATACACACTGTGTATGTAGTCGGCCACAAAAGTACTCGGACACCGGTATAGGTGTGATCCTTTTTTTTAAACACGTATAATACAATTAACTACATATAACTACAAAAGTTTGTAGTTGTTACAAACAGTTTGTTTAAATAATGGAACGAAAACGAAGCACTCGTGTCCGAATATCTTTGTGACTAACTGTATGTCCCACTTGAATAAATATTTAAAAATCAATCTCAATTTAACACATATTCCATAATTTATAGATCATGGCAACAAATTTATAAAAAGAAACAAAGACAAGAAGAGAATTCAGTCACGAAATGGTTAAAAATGGATCAAAATGGATTATGATCCGATAGCAATAGAAAGACGCGGTATATTGCAATACAGACTAAAGTACATACAGCCTTTCGTATTCGACTATTTATTAGTAAACTAACTAGCGAAATTAAAGAAACAAAGCCTATATAAAAGGTTATTTCACCCTTCAAATATAATGACGAATAGTATGGCCTGAATATTTTCTATACCTTCGGATATTATGTACATTCTATACTTTTTGCATACTTCAGTTTTCCATAAATGTATAAAAATTCACAGCCTATTTATTAGAGTACTTTCCAGCAGAAATTATGAAGATATAATGTTTGAACGGTTTGTATTCACCACAGTATTAATTAATCCTTTCACTATTTCGGCCATTTCTCTATATACTTTAATTAAAATTCGCTGTAGCGAAAGGGTTAAAGTAGGAAAGAGTTGATGTTCTCATGCGCAGACGATGCAGAGGAGATTGTAAGTTAATTCGTAAAGAAATAAGTACGGCACGTTAAGTATTTATGATTCAGCGTGGTAAATATAAGAACTCGATTCACTTCTTAAAGAAATCTCGCTGGAATTCATAGAATGGTTCGTGTCGATGCAAGTTCGACCAGTCAGATGTCGTCATCGCTGGAAGCAGACGTCCTTTACCGTGCTCTTTGCTATGCCGATGAAGTAATGCCCCGATTAGCAAGCGCGATGACGCGGTCTCCAATATTATATATACTCTAATAAAATCGTTCAGCTTAATTCCCGATTAAGTGAATCAACCATATTGCAAAAGTAATAGATAAGAAATACATTTTTGTTCGGCATGGAAAGCATGATCTAAATTAATTGCTCTTAACCGGAGTTACACTAGCGCCTCCCGAGCTTGTTATAAGGGTTCCATGAAATTATTAAAATTCGCAAAAAATGTTGGATTACCAACTGTGACTCGTGTCAAACTGATGATAATTCTGAATCATATATGGTCTTCCAAATAAACTTAGCCGGAAACAAGCATTACTCAGAAAGCCTAAAAATTTGAACTTTAACCGTGTTACTCATAGACTAACGTAGCGCTATGTCCAGCTACTCCCTATCAAAATGCAACCGTATATATACACCCTAAGAAAAGCAGCGAGTTAGATTTTGGGTAGATTTTCTCTGTATACAGACGGTCGATATGAGAAAACCACGATTCGTTCCTGCCGAATAGTAAAGTCTAGTTGTAATTTGTATTTGAAATGTATATCCAACAGGAGTTCCATGAAAAAAATATAAGTAGATATAATTTGTTATTGGTTTGCAAGCTGCTTTTAAACTCGAATGTAAATCCGAATATAGATGTGTATTCAAGCGACCTTTATCTGCCAATTTTAACGACTCGATTAACTTCAAAAGAATATCGCATCGTTTGATGATGTTAAATTTATGAATTTAGTGATTCTAGTGTTTCGAATAATGTCCCTATAATCAAAAGTGTTCCGTGGTTTCGAAAAGGTTAAGAACCACTGATCTAAATGATCGCAATAGATCGACAATCGTAATGGATACCAGAGAAGCATTGGAAACTTAAAACGGGGAGCCTGGATCCGAGACACGTACAAGAAACCGGTCGATCGTCTCGTTTCGCTAACGGGTCAGCTGAAAGTTTAAAGGCCGGTTGAGTGGAGCGAGGCAGTCTGAAAGAATCTGCTTTTTTACGTCGACGTCGCGAGATCCTTTCAAAGACGCGTGGGCTTCATTTGGTCGTGTGTCAAAGGGCTTATTGTAAACGAGGGTCGCGTGATCCATGGCACACGCCCACACGGACTGTATACACATGCTCGGTGATACTACGTGGACACACGTCTCATCCTCCGTACGCATTAAAGAACCATCGTCTTTAATGAATGAATTCATACCTCTCGAGATACAGCGCAGAACAACCTTCGAGATGCGTTGCTGTCCAGTAAAAATAGAAGAGACCAAACAGTGTGACCGGTTACTTTCGAGAGTCGAATTTATTAATCATTTAGATAAACTGGCAAAAGGGAGACGATGGAAGAAAACACGAAAACAGAGCACAGAGTTACACCTAGTCGAAAAAATAAATTATAATTGGAATGATTACTAAACCTGTGCAAAGATATTTGCGAAATTAATGCGAGAATATATTAAGATAATAATAAAAGATTGTGGATTTTCTTTGTCAAGAATAAATTTGATCTGAATTTCTTGTAACATTTTGTAAAAATTAGAAGATTTTGTCCATTTTCGATCTTGTTTATATAGAATTACATTCCATGACTGAAAGATAGATACAGTGTCTTTGTTTAAATAATCGAGCGATAAGAAAACTATGAAATTTAGGAAATTAGAACGGTTCGTTCGTTCACCAAATATAAATATAATAGAAAGATAATAGGGATTGCTTGCAAGAAGCGCATACGAAAATAATGTGTTGTAGTCGAATATTTTTGCACGCCACTATATATTTTCAAGTTTCTTCAGAACATGTACTTTGGTACCTAGCAACTTTTACGAGTTCGCTACATAGGTTCCACGAATACTTTCAAGACCTAAATCACAATTTCAACAAAACTGAAGTTACGGTGAAACTACAAGGTTCCGGCACAGGTTCATACTTTCCAGTTAACGAAATCCTCATCGCAGTATTTCAATTTGAAGTGTCAGCGTATGATACGTGAATCGAATATCGGCAGCACAATTAATACTAGATTTACAGACATTGATAGCATAATTTTCCGAGTTTCTTGAAAAATGGTACAGTCAAACCTCGATAACTCGAAGCTCAAGGGAAGAACTAAAACCTTCGGGTTATACAGGTTACAATTTATCGAAGCTTTTCGAATAACAAAGGGTTAACGTACAAAAATTCGACTTACGAAAGGTACAGGCACAGCAAGTTTCATCTTATGCTTTCCAAAGTTCATTTGTTTGACAAAGTATGACATATGTGTACATAGCTATAAGTTTGAGTTATAGAAGCAACAATTATCAAAGTTTGACTTATAGAGTTAAACTTGTAGAGCACTGACTATTCTAAATTCGTGCTACAGAGATAAACATACATCTAAATATCTGAAAAATAATTCGAGTCAAAGTAAATTTTATTTCGATTTATAGAGGTTTTCACAGCGGAGCGGAAGGGAATGAACGAAATTTTCGAATTATAAATGCTTTCGAGTTAAAGAAGTTCGACTTCGAGGTTTTACTGTACATTGTATATATGTAGATACTGGGAGTTAGAAAATCGAAGAAGGGGCGAAATGAATTACGGTATGTATTCAAATTATTGGATGAAGAATCAAAATCGACATAAATTACTAAAGAGTACTACTTATGATTTCTGTATCTTTAGACATAAAATTTAAAATCCGTCAAATTGACGGGTTTCGTAAATTTAGTGTTAATTGATAGACGAAATCTTTATTCTTATTCAGTAAATCGTCTTTTTGTCAATGCGGAAGGGCACGAAGAGAGGATGTCATTAGAAAACGAGGCAGATTTGCATAGGTATGCATGCGCGACAGGGTTTATTAACCCAAGAGTGGTGGTGGTTCACGATCGTACGTGAATGAATACACGTTGCTCCACTCGAGCAGAAGCGGACGCGATCGTTTCGAGCGGTGGCATTTAAATCCCTCGTGCCTACTCCTACATGATACAAGTCTACGCTTCGCGTGTGTGTGGTATTGTACTCCGGAATCGATGAAAATTCAGTCGACTCTCGCGGAGAAGATAGAAGAGGTAAAGATCCACCCGCACAGGGGGATGTTTGATCGATCGACATGCCTACGTTCCGGCCGGATACGTGCAAGCTGACAATTTTCCGGGCGGCGAGTAGCAATAAATGACTGCTGAAATACGGCCGTACTTACGAACATATTCATGGCATGCTCGTATAACAGCTTCTGCGAAGCATGCAGCGGCTTGGCAACTGATACGGCTAAGAAGAAAAAAAGGGCTTCGCTGTTTTTGCCTCCAACCACCTGATTTTCTAAGTGACCGCTAATTCAGTGTTGGCCAACTTTCATTCTAACGCTAACGAATAAAAAGTAACGAATAAGTTTGTTTTAGCTGTCATTCGTAAATAAAACTACATAAGTTATTCGTTATTCATGAATAATAAATAGATCGAAGTTATTCGTCATTTTTTATTCGTTATTTAGAATGAAAATTGGTCAACACTGTACACAACCAATAAATTCACGTCAGTTTACGTTCCCTTATTGTAATATTTTTGACATTTTGTCATGCGTAATATAATTTAAAATACCGAATTTAAAGTGCAATATTCGACAATTTATCCGAATCTCTCTCGTACTAAATTGCGAAAGGGTTAAACGATAAACGCGAATAAAAACTGAAGAATAATAAATAATTGGGATAACAAATAACGGACAAACAATTAATTATTTATTCGCCATTCTTATTCAATAAAATTTTATCTGAATAACGCTCAACGCTGCCGCTAATTGGCCGATGCATTGTGCGAATATTCTACGAGCTGCACTTTGCTTATTACTTTCATTAATCTTCGATTGTTAGCGAAATCCTTCCTGCAACCACCCCAATTCTTTCAGAAATATTTGGCACCGATGGAAGTTAATGAAAGGGCGGTAAAGGTAAAAGTTCGCGCGTGAAAATTATGGTCGAGGCGAAACCCCAGAGGGGAAGAAAGAATTGGAGCTCGATTTCACAAGGGTAGATAGGGTGGCAGTGATTTTCGTATAGGTGCAGACACTCGGAAATGCACTCTGTAGACGATTCAGTCGCGGGGGTGCATGCTACAAAAGTTGGGAGAATTTTTATCGAGCGTCGTGCAGACGCTCTCACCGATCGCGAGCGTAAGGGGTTGACCGTATGTTTCTCTCTTTTTCGCGTTCAACCCTTTCTTTCATCACGTTTGCAACGCGGTATTCATCGTAGGTCTTCCTCTGTCGCGAGTTTCAATGGTAGAAATCGCAGGGGTGAGAAGACAAGAGCGGGGGGGGGGGGGGATTGAGAGAGAAAAAGACACCGGAGGGTGACGAGGATTCTTTGATGCGTGAAATTAAAGGGCTGAAAGCTGTAAAAATGTCGGCGAAAATTTCACCAACCAGGATTCACCGATTCTTCTTTCCTACGTTCGTCGAGACAAACTCGCGGGTTTTACGTTTTCCTGGTTAAGGTCGGTTTGTAATATCCGAAACGTTTGTAGGACAATTCGGCTCACGTTAGGGATGCCGATTCTTGTTGAGAAAGTTGCTTAGTAAAAGATTGATTTGCAAAAAACCGATTTCCAAATTTGAAAGAAATTTATAGGTAAATAAAATAAATGTCTTTAAAGTTCTTTGAACACATTGAACACATTTCTTACTGATTTTTAAGAAAATTATAAAATGATATTTGAATAAGAAAGATATGATTGCGTAAACAATATCTAATTTGAATTTAATTTCAGTAGAATGTTTCTTTAATTCAATCCCCATTCTTTTTCTAAATGATGTTGAATGTATCGTCCTTTTATTTAGACTCGTCTTTTTGTTACATTTGCCACGTACAACGAATCTCGTTTATACATATGATCCAATTTTTTTACTTACTTCGGTATAAATACGAAAAATGGCTTTTTCAAGACTCAATTTGATTCTCTATTGAAAAAATTCGATCCAAGATTGGCATCCAAGTTTAGGTACGAAACATTTACTGCACGATTCGGTTCAAACAAACATTTTTGTAAGGAAAAACAAGCAACTCACGTATAACACAAATATGTAGCATAAATCGACCTTTGTTTGTGAATTTGGTTAACTCTTAGATACTGCTTAAAAATAAGCATTATGTTAAAACCATTAAGATTAGTATTAAAATTACAAATATTTTTCATCATAACTAAATAGTATAATATGTATTTTTACATGTGGAATATATTCCTCAATATTTCTTCAAAAAATCGTAAATTTTACATGCGTTGTATATTTTAACAAGAAACTGCGTAATTTCCGTCTTCTATTTCAGGTCAAATTGACCCAGAACAGTGCACGAGGGTTAACTCGAGCGAACATTTTTAGCGAAAATTCCGATACGACTGTTCGATCGTTCGAGCAGAACACCTTGCCTCGTAATTTTTACTGCTCGAATTAACACCAATTACGTTTACAAATCAAGGAATAACCGGACTGGGGTGTTATCGTATCGAGCGTTAGCGAGCGGTTCGTACTTTAATTAAACGCGGCACGACTCCCTTGCGTATTTTTACACTAGGATTCGTTCACGAGTGTTCAGAGGGGGTTCTGTTACGTATATACATGTAGAATTAAAAGCTCGAGAGCTCGTCAACAACTTGAAAGCTACATAATACCGCACCCGGCCGCGTGCCACGTATCGAGTTGTATGACTCATAACTTCATAATTTATACCAATTTTAAAGCCGCTGTGAGATTCGATGCAATGAAGTTTTTAGTTTAACCTTTAGGGAACCGGCAAATTACAGAATATAATCAGTACTTCTGATTTAACAATCAATATACAGTAAGAATCAAAAATGGACTTATACTATGATTTGTTCAGTGTAAATTATATCGTCGTAACTGTATTATACTTTATTTATCATAAGTAATACTACAATTGCAATACTATTTATGTTATTGCTATAAATAACACTATAATTATACTATAATTTCATTTTTATTATACTCACTTTTGACTCTCACTGTATTTATATATGAAATATTTCCCCGACAAATCACTTGGCACTCAAAGCGCCGAAACAGCCTAAATGCGATTTCATGTTTGCGCACGATTTTTTTTGGCGTATATATAAATGTATGTTTTGTGACATACCTCTCTACAAAGGTACTTGCCTTGAAGATTATTATACAAAAAAAGTATTAGTTTTCAGAACAAACATTAAACCTAACTTTTTTTTAAAAATAAAAAAATATGATTATTATGTGCACATTTAAACGTGAATAATTATTTTGTCTACAAATTTGGTAAGTTAAACAATTTATCGAGATTATGTAAAAATTTTGAATAGAAATTTTGTGTCCTACAAAAATCGTAAATATTGCGGCACTTTAGGTAAAGTTTCCGATAAAATAACCGGTGCTTAAAGTGTTAGTATGAATAAAGAGAATGTCTCTCTAAGGGCTAAAAACAATGTGGTTACTTACGCAAAATACCATGTAAAACCAACGATCGAGTTTATGTAGAAAAATGAATAAAAAATATAGAATAACATCTGTTCACTTGAGGCAATGATTTGAAGAAATGTGTTTCGCTATTTCTTAATGATCAATTTCACTGCAAACTACTTTATCCAACAATTTCCGCAGGTAAAACGAACCTCTATTAAGTTCCCATTACCTGCATTTGTAAAAGTATGAATTTACATAAAAATACGCAATCTACTCGTGAATCTTCGAACTCAATTTTCTCATAAACGAATCCTCAAACGGAAAAATTGTGTTCTACATTTTTAATCTGGTTTTTCTTTGTGCGTGTAAAATCATCCTCTTGTCGTTTGTATAGCTAACTAGATGAAATCCTGTATACAGATTTATAATTGGACTGCAGCTTTTTATGCAGTTATGGGAAATTTAAATATGCAAGAGATTATTATAAAAAGGAATTAATATTGTTTAGGAGAATTTTGATTGTTTGCTAATATAAATCTAAAATAACGTATTCGTTTTGGAAAATAAGGAATTCCTGAGAAAGTAAGGTATTATGTTCAAAACATTGGTAATCCACAAGATTTGTCATCTCTAGTTAACAGGTTTGTAAGCAATGGAATCAAGCGTATATTTGCGACTAAATCCAGTCCCGTCAATAAAAAGAAGAATAGTCGGTTTCCGTTAAATTCCTGGACTCTTCGGATTTTCTCCAAAACAATAGAATTTCTTCGTACAAATATAAACGAATCGTAAAGGGGCTTCTTCTTTATGTTTCGCTCTTCTACTTCACAGTGGTTTGATGCAATAACAATGGCCGCTTTTTATGAGCACTTTTTCTCCGCGTAAACTGAGATAATTGGCCGTGTCCTACCGTAACGCCACAATGCTACACACAACGAGACCCAGGCCGTATTGCGCTCTGCTTTTTCATGGTTAAATCGCGTTCCCCGTTCGCAGTGCACAACCATTCGCATAGCCTTTATCCCAGAGTTCGCGTTCTCCGCGTGAAAAGCGTCTCCTCCGCCAAAGTCTAAGGAACGTCTCACGTCCCTGATTTCATGCTGTTTCTTCGCTGGAAACGAAAGTGCTTGGTTCCCGCGAAAATGCGACTCACGTTCTCTACAAGGGACGGTAAAAAATAAACGCGATTCGACTTACGTGTCGTAGTGATTCGCCGAGGAGAAAATACGCTCGCCGATTAGATGCGCCAAGCGGCCATGACGGAAATAGAAAAAGCGAAAAAAAAAGAAATCACGTATCTCGTTGATTACACGCACGATTTAATGAGACACAAGCCGCGCATGCTGATACGAATGAGAATTTTAGATGGAAAAAAATGTCAGGTTCCCTGGAAAGGACTCTTCCATCAGTAACATTTGACGCAAAAGAAAAACATGTCCCATGATTATGAATCGCGACTTCCACAATTGGACGAGATTTCATCTGGTTTAATTAATCCTTGCATTGAAAACTTTTTTTATTCGCCTCATATTGTAAACGGGGTCGTATTGACCTCATAACTTTTAGAGTGGATGAATGTCTCTGAAAAAATTTGAGAAAATTCTAGTAGCATGTTCAAACATTCTAAATTGAAATGAGAAGAAAAAATTGAACAACAGTTCAATTAATCCGAATGATCCCCTCACTTACTTCTCACATTTATATTTCTTAGATTTACAATGAAATGATACACAAATATACGACACTTTAAGAATATTATTGTTTGTATGCAATTTATGAAAATTTCAAATATATTGAATATCTAGAAAGAATACTTAGAAGTAATAATACCGAATGAAATATAATCTTGATATTGGATCACGTAGATCCGAGGAGAATGACAGGATTAAGTACATTATTTTTTCAATTATATGAAGCGTAAAACGAAGAATGTATGACTTTTGGATACAAAACGATGGGTTCAATTTGTTCCCTGTTTATAGTGTAAAGGTTAATGCAAACTTTCGATCAAAGTACTCTGCCTTTCATTTTGATCTGAATAGAAGATATTAATATTACGATTTTTAATAAACAGTTATTTAAATTAATCGGAGATTATAATTGCAATTGCAATGCAGAGCACGTGACTAAGCTAGCCACGCCTTGCTCGCGTTTACCGAGTTTCTTTCGCGCGGCGAACATCGATACTTCCGGCGATTGATTTACGGAAGTACGCGAGTGCTAGCAGGTTGTACAATTAAATTTTACGTGAATCGGTCCGCCACGCGGGCAAGTTTACTACTGTGCTAACAGGTATGCTATAACTACCACCCTTACTACTATATACAAGCTCCCGGTGATTTAATTTAGCTTGTATCATTTTTGATAAGAATACCGTAAATGCCGATAGACTGATAACGCTTATCGATAAAGATACCGATTACCGTATACTATGAGTGGCATTCATTGGCTAATCAATGAATCGCGCGCTACTCATGTTTCTTGTATATTATACTCACACAAATATAGACAATCAGTAAACAAACTAATTCTTTTTTGTCTTTTTAATAAAAGTAAAGAGGCAGAATTTTCTTGCTTTGCAACTTTCTTACTTCAAAGTTGAAATCGTCTTTTCTCCGTTTGAGCCTTTCAAAAGCTAAACTGATCCAGGCTCAATTTTTGATATCTGAATTTAATTATCTAAATACAATTAGTGTTAGACTTCTCAAAAATTAATTCAATTTATTAGTTTGACTTCTGTGCAGCTCATTTATTCAGCGGCTGAAAATTTCTCTTTTCGAAATATTATAGTGACTACAGAAAGTATTTGTACATGCATATATTTTTCTACTCAGCGATTTTAATCCATTCAAGACCAACGCGTTTCGATGTGACATTTCATTTGCAATTCTTTCCAACCAATTTACATCCCTGAATTCCGTTTTCTAGCGATGGGTTTATCAAAAGGCACCCCAGAAATATTTATAATAATTTTTTCGTCGCTATTTCTTCTTCCATTTAGCTTCTATAATTTTATAAAGTTTGAAGAAGCTACAAATAAAATATTGCGTTTACGCAACGTTAGTCTTTAATGGATTAGTTAAGTTCCATGTATTATATCCACCATAATAAATTTATATGGTCGCACTAAAATACCATTAAATAATAAAAAACCTTAATTTAGTCGAGATCAAATACTTCTTAATCCTCTGTAGTACCATGTAACATAAAGGTTACACCGCCCTTCGTCTAAATTTCATCACTTAAACCACCATTTAACTTCTTCATTTTATTTTTTTTATCACTGTATTGATGCCAAGCAGTCACATAACGATTATTGATTCCTGTTTTCCAAATTAAACTGAAAACTGTAACCAATTATAATTGCTTTCATTGTAAAAGCAAATACAATTCGGATTATAGATGGTTAAATGGCAAAATAAAAACATTGGTGTACAAATACTTTATGCAGTCACTGCATTTTACTGAAATATTTAGTCGTTTATAAATTCTAAAGGTACCAAATTAATTTGTGCACGTAAACTTAACAAGGCTTCGTACATAATTAAAAGTCTATGCCGATTTTGAGGTAAACGAGGTTGTCGGTCAGAATATATTAAAGCGGTACTTGTGTCATAGTTCACGAACACGTAGTGTTTCCCCCGTGTATAGGAGAAAGGTACGTTATACGGTGTGCTGCACCGGTGTGTAAGCTCGATTCCCCCAAGTTCATTGTAACTTTGGTCATGTCGTGCATCACCTCCTATCAACGCCACACCTCCCTACGCATCGTTCACGAGTACACTTCCTTGCCCTGGTTAACGGATGTGTGTGCACCGTTTGTAGTAATAATCCTAAATACACGCTGGAATCTATACTTAGTTGGTCTACGTGATACTCGGCCTCTGCTACTACGTGTGACTTGAAACGATTAGGATGACTGAAGTATTTCTTTGATGTCATCTTCTTGTTAAATAATCTTTCGCACAAAGATGAAGATAATTTTCTAATATTAGGTACCAGCAAAAACTCAAATGATTTTTCCATTACACAGATTAACCGTTGCCTTTTCACAAAATTTATTAAGTAATAATCTCTGAATAATTCATATTCCATCCTACGCAAATTATAAATCCTATTGAAACAAAAAAGATGGCGGCATTAAGTCAATAAAATCTTTGAGACTTTAAGCATGAAGGCAGCGAATTAATTTGTACGCCTTAGTTCGAACTGAATTTCTTATACGGTCGGAACTTGATAACTTGAACGTTTGTAATAGAAAAACCTATATAAATCGAAATAAAATTCACTTTAACTCGAGTTAATCACCATTTTTTATCTTTGTAACTTGAATTTAATAAATTCCGAGAAACATAAAATAACACTTGCCGTGTATTTAGCTCTCGTAATTTAAATTTTTGTATATTAAACCTCCTCACTTGGAAACTTCGATAAATCAAAACTTCCATAATTCAAAGATTTTAACAATCTCCTTGAGATTCGAGTTACCGAAGTTCCACTGTATTAGGTGTAGAATGAATTATTCATTTTTTAGTTAAATCTAATATCTATCTATCAAAATCAAATACCTATACCATCTCAAATACAATTGTTTTTTGGCAACCATCTTTGTGGTAAAGTATAGATTCCTGCTAAAAAAGAAGCTCAATTTTTTGACGGAACAAATGTATCAATACATTAACACTAGGACTATCGACAATTACGATATACATATTTATATCAAAGAAATTAAAATATCGTTTCTGCTCAGACTTCAACGATTACGTTCATTGTTATAGTTATAATCATATGTGTTAATTTAGTGTGTAAATTTGTGTTATAAATTATGTTATAATTGGTTTACTATTGTTGTAATTTACTAAAAGGCTATAGCCCGTTAACTGAATAAATAAATAAATAAATAAATAAATAAATAAATAAATAAATAAACAGATATTTGAGGAAACAAGTAATGCCATGGAAATAAATCTCCATTCGTCCCTTTATATAAAATCACGGCAAATTTGCAAAACAAGTTATTTTGACCACTCTGGTAGTTCTAGTGTTAAAAAATAATGCATTATTTATTGGTACACTTAATAATATTTTGCAAAAATGTAATATGTATAATGGCGGCATCTCTATAAGGTTTTATCCATTTTTACTTTATTAAAAAGTTCAGGTAACTTACATTTTGTATTATAAATCTGCATTAGAGGGCATTCAAAAGCTTATCGCATCGAAAAGAAGTTCCGATCGATTTCTGGCTTGACCAGAATCACGATCGTGCTAATGTTTGGAAAAAGCTGGCGTCTCTGTGACACAAAGTGCATAATTGACCTAATTGCTTGTAACGAGCGTTCGCCGGAAAAATGACGAAATCCCGAAGCTCAAACCTCTTGCAAAAAATGAGATCATACGAATAATCAATATAATTTGACCTTAAAAGCCACTCCTACCAGTTTTTGAAAATAATTAATTCTCATGTATCGGTGTTTTACTAGAATCCATTTTTTTTTTATCAATTTACATCATATGTGACAGCATTCGTACGTTTGAGAGTTAGACGTGTGGCGAAAATCCAAAGTATTGGAAATTCTAAGATTTGAGAATTCGAAGCATCGAAAATTGGAAAGTTTGAAAACTCAAAGCATTGAAAATTGGAAAGTTTAGAAATTCAAAACATTAGAAATGCAATGCTTTGAAAATTTTAAGCGTTAAAAATTCGAAACTTTGGATGATGTGATGCGTGATGAAAATGCAGAAGTGTTGTGAATGTTGATTTTGGTCATTATCAATTCGGCAAAATTATCAAATCGGTCAACAAACTGTATCATCTGAATAAGCTGTAAAAGCATTTTCACGTTGTACGATTTTTGTCATCTGATTGAAAATGAGTATTACGATCCTTGTTTTTTTAGTTAAAAACAACGAAAGCAAGTATATAACATTTCATTTATTTTCAAAAGCCGAACGGCGAAAACCGGACAATGTGAAAAGTGTCTAACTCGTAGCACCTTAAACCATAGATTACCAATACTCTAGATAAACCAATACATTTCGGGTAACAGGGATCAAAGCAGGTAGTAGATGGAAAGTTCATGTTGGACAAATCGCTGAAAAACATCCTCGTTTAATTCAATGTGTATAAGGAGAGAGCGGCATTTGTGGTGAAGTATGAAGCGTGTGGCACACTTCGCAAAAGCACTCCTATCCTCAGTGTCAGACACGAAAGTGGCAACGATACGATAACGGAAATAAATTGCATTGAGCGCAGTTGTACTTCAAATTCTCCAATTATTTTCGACCTGGCGGCGATGCGTAAATTTTCTGATTTTCCCTTAACAGCGATTTCCAACGGATTCTGCGCGTTCTGTTATATTACGGCTCGCGAGAGAATGGGTGATTGTCGGACGAAATATGATACACGACGTCTATAAAGAATGCACTCGTGTGTTCGATCTTGACTGTATTGATTCCATGGCTGTCAGAAATTTTTGATATACCGTATATATGCGAATAGTTTTTGAGAATGCGAATGAATATACAGACACACACACACACGCACAGAGGATAACAGTTAATTTTATTGGAAACTTAAACAATACGTTGTGGCACATGCTGTAAGACGTAGTAAGCATGCAGCCAGGTAAAATAGCGAGATAGGATGGTGTTTTGGAAATTTCTATCAACCGGACCAAGCAGACATATAATTCCGTGTATTGTTGATTGAAATGTATCTATATATATTGTATTACACACCTACGTATATAAATATGTAAAATATCTTTATTAATACATATAAAAATGATAAAAGTTAATAAAACGTTGTTTTTTCTTTCCGCATATTTTGACATCGCGCTAGGTTATGTGAACCGAACGCGTTCCTTACACAATGACTACTTTTGTTCCAAAAAATTTGCGAACGTCCGAAATAAAGCGATATGAAGTTTGACCGCTGAATTACTTTGTAAGTGGTTGAAAGAATATGTTATATTAGAGGTTCATATTTACAAATGTAAATTCGAATTCGTGGCTTTTAATATTAAAATTATACAAATATCTATGTAGTATTCGAAGAATTTCTAAAGCTATTCAAGAGGATTCAAGTAAATCTTCGTACACTGTGTCACAATGGGAATAAGTGAAAACTAGTAAACTCACCTATAAGATGTAGACGCGATCTTCGCTTAAATAATGCACCACGATGGGAAAATTACGGATAAAAAAATAGAATAAGAAAAAATACACACGGTAGAAGCACTAATTGTATTTTTCTCGAACGAGTAACGGAGTACTTCCTACCATAAGCACATAAACAACTCTTGTTCCAATTCCGCCGACGGCTACGAATACGAAACAGGTCCGTCGAATCGCGGGGCGACGCTGGATGCGGCCACGGCCCATACTCGCACCATTTTCAAATAGTCCCCATCACGCGTACAATAATTATTGCCTACGTACCTTGATATTTTCAAGATCTACGGCCGATCAATGATAACAGTTCATGGAAAATTCCACTTGATCCCAAGATTTCCGTGATAATAACGCACCATTTAATTGAAACCGTAAGCACAGTGAATACGGGACTGCTTTCGATGTTCTTACGCGCGAGTCAATATGGCTGACTACCTAGGAAAATCAGTTTCTCTTATGACGCAATCAAGCGAGTACGCCCCGCTTGCACGAATTTTCTCCACTAGATAGCAGCACTTCGCCTGTTATTTAGCGGCCGATAAAAAAAAATTCTGCTTCAAGAGAGAAATTGAAATTTTATTGCAGTTTGGGCATAACGCAATTGTGCACTTTTTACAATATATAGCTCCAAGTAAAAAAGGAGCCATATAAATTTAACATCGACACATTAGATGCTTTTTAAAAAATATTTAAAAAAAAAATACATTTCACGCAAAATCTAAAAACATGTATTTATGTACAAAAATTGTATGAAATATATAATTTAATTGAACTATTTTAAAGATGATTTTCAACATAGATTTTTCGTCTTACGGGATTTTGCGGCCTACATTCTGAAATACCGACCTCGAAAAAATCTTACTGCTTTTTACGCCATCTACAGTTTACAGCAGCGAGTGCAGCAACTACGAACGATTGAATCATCCGAAATGATAAAAATCGCTACTCTGTGGGCTAAATAGGTATCTTTTATTCCGTGGAAATTAAAAACTAGAATATCATCAATAAATGTATAAATTATTATATTTAAGGTTGCAAGAAATTCACAAGAGTACATAGTTGCAGGAAACGTGAAATGAAATGAGTTATAGATATGAAATTTGGATAAATTATGGAAGCGTAACAATGGCGGATACAGATGCGATTACGTTACGAACTCGAACGCGTGACATAAACTAAATATGAAATAAATAAATAATATTTACGTATGTATATTGTAGCAACTATATATATTCTGTTAACAAAATGTGCGAACTATAAATTATCACGTTTAACACTTTAATAGAGTCCTACGTCGACAACTAACATCGACCTATTATAAATGCATATTTTATTTATAACAAATGTGTACATTATTGTATCCATTGTTGGAACAAAATTCCCGCGAGCGTAAATGAATAATAAACGCGTAAAAATTAATAAATTACATTCAAACACGTATACGTACCGTGCCAATTAAATTTGCAAATTGTAAATTAATGATTTTGCTGGTATAAAATGATTCTACACCGATAATTAATACTGTGCTACTGAAAATGCATCCCTTATTTATAACAAATATATAAATTGTTGCAACGAATTCCCGAGAGCGCAAACGTATAATCTAAATGTAAAACTTTCGCACGCTTTTAAATTATTAAACTCTCGCCATAAATCTGAATAAGTATACGCAAAGATCGCTATTCCCAAGCGTATTGTTTGCAATATAATCAATACGTGTAACATATTATTATATACTACGATTATTAATTTATGCGACGCGTCTTCTCGCGCTCGTGCTTTTGCAACGCTTCTAAATTTCTAAATCATTAAACTCTCGCTCTAAAATTAAATATATGCATAGATCGGTATCCCTATGTGCAGCCGATACGCTCGTAAATATTTGCAATATAATTAATACGTGCATTATATTACAATATAAAACGATTAGTAATTATACGCTAAATAATAACGATTGCTTGGGTCCCACCGATCGTTGAGGTTGCTGCGAAACGAGGACCCACCCTAGCCACGATCCCATCTGCCCCCCTTTTAAACAAATTTTTAAGAAATACTTTATTATCCTTTTGACGAACCTTTGCAGAACGATCGCCGTTCGATCGTTTTGCAAAGCGGACGGCAAAAGGAAATCGTGGAAAACCGCGACAGACTTTAAAGTTAAAAGTAAAATGTACCCTAAACCTGAATGTACCTTAAACCTTAACTTAAACTTGGGCCCAAATTAAATTACGTAATATAATTAAAGATCTTTAATTATATTAGTAGCTTTTAAATCTAAAACATGCAACCTAGCCACCAACTGAGCTTAACGTAAAAGTAACCATCTTCAACTAGACATCATGCAACTTAGATTAACTTAAAAGTAACCTCCACCGACTACAGATCATGCAATTTAACTATAAACTTAGTTCAACTTAAAGCTAATTTATTTAACTATGTTTACATTGATCTCATAGTATAAATTTTATAGTAAATGTATCTTACAATATACCAGCATTTCTCAACCTACGGTTTACGCGGCCCAATATTGGACCCCGTTTAATTTTTAATGGATTGAATATTATATTGTATTATTTTATTCAAATATATCTCACGAACTATTTTAGTAAATTCTAATTATTTATTCTCGTTTAATAAATTTAGTATTGAAATCCAACTCAAACTATAATCCTTATTTCGAATAATAGAGATATATACTTCTCTTATTTAAAATGATTAATGTTACATTCTTTCATAGTTAAATATAAAATCTGAGTGTTTGTTGCGACTCCATACTGGTCTGAACCGATTTCAATAGAAATGTATCGAATGTTATTTTTCAAATGTAGCGATTACTATTAAATATATATGTAATTTTTTCATCTACATAATATGATTCCAGTCAATCAGTCAATCATTTTTAAAATTTTTATATTGCAAATATTTGGATCGCGGTACCGAAATAAACAAATATGTTGAATCGCGCGGCAAAAAGGTTGGGAAACGCTGATTTATACAGTCGTTTAATACTTTACATCCTGTTCCAATGAATACAAATAAAATTCACAATAAAGCATAGCAAATGCTTTGGCAAACTTTATTTCTTCTTCGTTAATTCATTCGTCTCGTGGCGTACCTACTTATGTTAGTTGATTCTACGAATGATCTGCGAATCAAGCGATCTGCAACAAGCTTGCATGTGCGATTAGTGCCCTGAAAAGGAAGCAAATTAGACACAGAAAAATCCTACTCGCAATTCGCGATTTTACATAAGTAAAAATGATATTACAATAATAATTAGAATATTCACGGGGTGCAAAATATCCAAATCGAAAGATATATCGTAATACTTAGAGGAAGAAGCGAATCTCTGTTGGGAATAGACGCGAATTTGGATAAAAATTCGTAGTTTAATAATTCGACTGACTATCCAAAAGGGAAACGTTTGTTTTAATGCCAAAATGAAAAAGGAAAAGATAGGATCATGTACTACCAATTATGCCTATTATTAAAAAATGAAAATTTTGCTTCAATACCAAAATGAAAAAGCAAAGGATAAAATCCTGTATGATCTATACCTACTGATAATCTTTTACATTTGAAAGGCAATCTGAAATCACCAAAATGAGTCGGTTTATGCCTACTACTAATCGATCGCATATTAAAAGTGAAGCGTTTGTTTCGATACCAAGATGAAAAAGGAAAAGATAGAATCACGTTTTATCTATGCCTACTATTAGCACTTTACATTTGAAAGGCGCCACCTAATTGCTAAAATGAGTCGGTTTAAGCCTACTATTAAACGATCGTGTATTAAAAGTGAAGCGTTTGCTTCGATGCCAAAATGAAAAAGGATAAGATAGAATCGCGTATGATTCATGCCTATTATTAATCTTTTACACTCGAAAGGCATCCCCCAATTACCAAAATGAAATTGTTTTGAAAAAAGTTAACCACTTACGAAACGCGTGTTAAAAGTTATTAAAGTTTCACAACGAACCCAAAATTGGAACAAGTGTTATATTTTGCTGTCATTTATTCTACATTATTTTTACAAACAAAAGGCGAGTTCCCGAAAGCTACGAATGTAACTTTGGTTATTAAAACGACGAGCCGAATACGTGTAACCACAAAACATTTCTCCTGTTAAAAGTAGACAACGATCGCGAACGAACTTTGATTTCCACGAGCTACGTCCAAAAATTTGTGACAAACATCTCTACTGTGAAACAAGGAAAAGCTACGATCGCGGACTTTAAACGAAGGTAATTTCAATAGCGAACAATCACAGTACACGTATGGACTCTAAAAATATTCACCGAATTTTTACTGAACATTGTAATTTTAAACAAACTAATCCTTCACTCGACTCATAGGTATTCGTCTGTATATTTTACCTTTTACTTATATTCTGAATTATTATAATGTTTCTCCATGAATTGTTACTCGAATTGTTACTATAGAATTCGTGCCATAATTTAGACTGCTTTAAACACGTTTTTACTAAACGCAAATCAAGGTTGCTTTAAACACGTTTATAGCAAATGCAAATTCTATGCACTGCAATTTGGTAAGATTATTTTCCTATAACAAATGCTCGACAAATAAAACAACAATAAGAAAAATCAACATGAAATTAAAGGTGCCACAAAGGGCACTGAAAGAACATGAAAAAGCAGCCTCAAAGGAGCGCTAAAAGAAAATATAAGCAGCCCCGAAGAGCGCTAAACAAACAATTATAATCATCCACTCCTACACTCGATCAACCCGTGAGTGGAACATTCTTTCTTTTACGCAACGCTATTGTACTAAACTTATTTATCAAACAGCAAACTCAACAAATCAATCGCGGAAGGTGCTTCATTATATTGCAAACATTAATCTATTTACGTTACCTTTAATTGAAAAAGAAAAGAAAATGGCAAATTTCCATTCTTTAACGCGACACTAATAATTATTAATTAATGCACCCATTATTTATTACGTCGCAACACTAACAGCGGTAGTGCAGCTTACACAGCTGCCGTTGAAGATCCAGCGAGAGCCGTTGAAGATTCATCAGGAGCAAGAACAGAGTGGTTCCACCATTTTAGGTGGAAGATACTGGGCTTTTTCTTACAATCGCAACACTAATTGCAAAACGCGATCATTTATCAACGCAACGGTAAGAGGGAAAAGCTAAACAACAAGTGAAATAAAAGCATATCGCAACTCTAACTTTATAATTACGTGAAGGTAAGCTACTATTTTTGTTTAAGAAGGGCTACTGCAAATAATTGCGATACGTAGAAAACGCAACGCTACAAAACTAATTGCAAATGAATACATCTACAATTTAAAGTGCTATTATAAGTTAGGAAAACGCAGTCGCTATCGTCACAACTCTAATAAATGTATTGCAATATTAATCTATGAGCAACTATATTAAATGATACTAAAGACTGTTGGGAATGCACGCGCGATACTTCATAATTCGCAACGCTAAATCAACGCGAAATCTTTTTTTCGCGACGCTAATTCAACCCGCAACTACGTTCTCGCAACGCTAAGTCAAAAATCACGCTTTTCTCTTCTTGCAAAGCTAATTCAACCCGCACATAATTTCTCGCAACGCTAATAACAAACTACGCGGTGCCCAAATGTGAAAGTTGAAAATACTACGGCATGCATGACTCTACAACGAGTACAGTGACAAAAAAATAATCACAATAATAGTAATGACTATCTATTCTTTCTTAACTAAAAAAAAAATGAAGAGCCCATTCGTTGCTGCCCTCTTCGTGACAATTTGTCGGGCGTCTTCTTTTCTTCGGGCGCCATGCCCGTTGATGAAACTTATATCTAAGCTCGAGGTCCTCTCAACTGGTCGAACCAAAGAGTAACTTATAAAGGTGAACGAAAAATGTGTAACGCGGAAGACTGAACGCGCATCGACGACCAAGGATTGCACGAATCCTTGTTCGTGCAGACGGGCCGAACCTCGAGTTCGTTCGTTTCGGAAGCAATACGCGGCCGCGATCGCGGGACGATTTAAAATCGCTGGATTCAAAAGATCGACATTGGCAAAGCTAGAAGCGAACGGCATTTTCCGATTCGCACCAGCTTCGCCGTCGATGTTCAAATCAGATTTCCTGAAACAGGTTGACACGCGACCCCCCATTAAATATTAAATCGCGCCTACCCCGAGACCATGCGTCAACCTGCCCGGTCCTACCTACTTATAATTAACACACATTCCAGAAATTATGCCACCTACCTACCTAACGCTGTATTTAAAAAATGGCAAAATGGCACACAAACACACGCATATAATGTATACCCGTGGTCACTGTACTCGTTTATGCAAAACTATGTATACAACCAGTAATCTGTGCCGATTCGAACCTGTCGTCCTCGGTATGCGTGAGTGGCCGGAGGAATTTAAAGTGCATGCGACTCACCAGTAGACGACTACGCTGTCATCTGCTGCAGCCAGACGGAAGACAACCTGGTGCCATCGTCATCAAGCGAGAGCCGTGAAGTCGTGAAGCCGTGTAGCCTTGAAGATACAAAATAATGAAACCGTGTTGCTGTTACCGCTTAATAACTAAAAATACATTGATAACTAAATTATCAATGTACCGATGTGCAATTAGGAAAAATGGTTCTATCTTTGCCGATTGATTTTAGTATTTACAAAATTAGATAATAAAAGGAATAAATTACGAATCGAATAGTAGATATTACCCCATCCATATTTTCCCATATTACCATATTACCATGTTGATGGAAATTCGTAGAGGTCAGTTAATGGTCATCATGGCGTCTCCATTTGACATGCGAATACCCTTAGTGTTGCTTAATTCGTCAGAGGGTATCTGTAACAAAAAACAGAATACATAATTTACAATAAATCCGTCGAAAGAAATGCAACTACTGTGCGATAAATTATTAACCCTTGTGTGATCAATCAAAGTATCCGTAATTGTTTCGAGCTTCGATACTAAACGTTTGTAGCATAGATTTTTACTTTAAAAGAGTAAATCGACGGGGAAAATATCCGAGCAATACGAATCCAGAATGACGTTGACACGAGCTTGCAAGAGCGTAAAGAATTGTTAAAGGAAACTACAAAACTTAGTAGCTGGATACCCGATTGCTCACACAAGGTTTAATAAGATTCCTATTAAATAGACGAAGGTAACAAAACAAAAAATGGGAAACAAAATGTTGAAAATTATTGAATTTCTAATCGAAATAGTGTGTAAGTCGAATGAGATGCGCGATAGTAAAAGTATTTTACGAACAATACCACGCTAAGTACACAAAGGTAACCGAATAGGTAATAGCAGATAAGATGTGGAAGGCTGTTGAACTAGTAATTGAGAAAGTGTATAAGTAAGTCGAATGAGATACACGATAATAAAAGAATACTATGGATAGTATATTCAAACGCGATGCCGGAATCGCGAGGAAATAAAGACGCGTATATAATAAATACGAAAGTTACGTACCACGCGGTCAACTGACAACACATCCTTCCTCTTTGAATTCCTAAGAACAAATGGCGCCGCGCCGGCTTTCGGCTCGTTTCGGCAGTCTAGTTGCAAGAGTGGGGAGACCATTGGTCGTCTTCGGCTTTCAGCCATGAATTTGTTTGAATATTCACTATTTATGCAGCGCAACTTTCATATCTTTTCTAAATTTACGAATATTATTTACATTCTACATTAAATTCAGATTTTTCGCATATGAAGAAGTTAATAGATATTATGATTTACCGTATTACTGATTAAAATTGAATAAATAGAAGGAGAAATTTAATAAGGGAGCTGAGGAATGCGCGCGCAGCCTGCCATGTTTGGTACGCTGTAATGTGTCATTCGAACATTTGCTCCATAAAATTCAGGTAATTTTAACAATTTTTTATTATTATTCGTATTGGATTTGTACAAAAAACATACATAATAAGCTTAGAGAGCTTTCTATGCGAGAATATACTATAAAGAAATGTTTTTGAGATTACAAAACTATTTGGGAGGTCTCGCGTTGACTTTGGTAGACTGATGTTTCTCTATGTCGTGTCACTTAGTTTCATTCAACTTCTATTCTATGCTTCGATTCATATATAATTTTACAACCAGTTAATAATTATGAGTTTGTTAGATATAATTTGTTAAAGTTTGTCAATTTTTGTCTGTTGGTAGAAAATGAAAATTTGCTGTCATTATACTAAAAAGAAAATCGAGATGGAGTCATTGCGCGCGCATCCTAAAAAGCGCGGGACCACAGGGATGCGTGCGCATCTACTTTGTTTAGTATCACTGATGACTTAGTCAGTGTTAGTACGTTGTCCATTATCCGAAGATTTGCTCTGTGAAGTGCAGGTAATTGTAACAATTCTTAAGTATTCTTCGTGCCAAATTTGTATAAAAGACTTACGTAATATATTTAGAGAGATTTCTATACGACAAATATATTACGGGCAAGCGCTATTGAGATTAAAAGTCTAGTTGGAGAGTCTTCTGTCGTTAGACCAATGTTTCTCTACTCCATGTCCTATTAATTTCGTTCTACTTCCATTTCATGCCTCTATTCATATAAAATTTTGAAATACTACAACAATTGCTACAATAACTATTAGCTTTTTATAGTTAATTTGTTAAAATTAATTAATTTCTGTCTGTTTGAGGAAAATTGAAATTTGTTGTATCTCTGTATTAAAAGAAAGTCAAGATGGAGTCATTGCGTGCGCAACTCAGAATGCGTGCGCATCCTAAAAAGCGCGGGATTCAGGAATACGCGTGTAGCTAGCCTCTTTAGTATGTATAGCATGTCGTCAAAAACTTTGCTCCGTGAAATGTAGGTAATTTTATTAATTTTTAATCATTATTCGTGCTAAATCTATGCAGAAACCGAGGATGATAACCTTGGAGACACTTTTATGTAAAAATATATCATGGGCAAGCACCATTTATACTAAATATCTATTTGGAATGTCTCACGCCGGTTAGTCACTCTTCCTCTATTCAGTCTCGCATTAATTTCATTCTTTTTCTATTTTACTTTTCTACTGATACGAAATTTTGAAGTACTGTCGCAATTATGTTAAAGTTAATATTTTAAAGAGTGTCAATATTTGTTCGTTTGCAGAAAATTGAAATTTACGGTAGTTATTGTGGAAGAATATTAAGATGGCGTCATTGATGCCGACGCACTTTAAAATACATGGGATTTAGGTAGATTTAGCAATTTGCAATCACTATTCATGCTAAATGTACACAAGTCCCGTAAATGATAAGTTTGGGAGCATTTCTTTCCAAAAAATTTTAGCGATTGCACGCAAGTAGGCCAGTCCAGTCAGTATCTGTTTTCGGATCTAACCGAGCTTCAGAAGCTAACAATGTAAGTATTTTTGTATTTTAGTTCCAACGTTAATAACACTGTCCTACAAATTTAAACTTTTTTTCTGTTTTGTAATACTCACAGGGTTATTCTTATAGAGTCCTGCTTCCTAAATACGAATCCGGAAGCGGAATTGCTCCTATACCCTCAGTTTTCGAAAAACACGGGTTTTTGTAAAAACACGCGATTTTGGGTAAAATTGAGGTGTTACGCGGAAACGGAAAACTCTAAGAAGTTTTTGTTAGTCTTAAAAGATAAAGGGAAGTTTACACAGTATGTCGGTACCAATAGTTATAATATTTTGTGGTCTTGCATAGTTGTAAATGACCGTCAAAGTTTAAAAAAGTGTCGGTGTGCGTAGTTTCTACGCGATATTTTAACATTTTTACGAAAAGTTCTTCGTCTGGCGCGCAAAAGCTATACAGTGCCGGATTCTGTGGACTTTTCTGAAGAAGAAACGACTTAGCAGAAGTGTCGTAACAGTTTTCAATTCGGACAAGCACAGAAAACATGCGTCGGCAACGCGTGTGCGACGTTTTGCCGCCATGCAGCCATTGCTCGCCTATATCGGCTCGGCAGTGCCGTAGCTACACATAATCGATACAACGCCGATAGTGCCTAAGGCTTCTAGTTTTCATATATATTATGTATGTCAGGTTTAATTTTTCTATATATGCGTAAATACTTGGCACAGAATTATAAAGAAAATTCTGAGGAGTTGTATTTTTAAGCATTTTTGATATTCGTTGCACGGATGTACATATTTTTTTAATATGGAGCCGCACAGAAATGAACACATTTTTTTGTTTACGAACTTACAATATCTTTTCTACAGTTTAACTATTTTAAGAAAATGTTGTAACCAAACAATTTCCGCAAATCTTTTATAAAATTATGGTTAGTAATAAATTATTAAAAATATAATAAAAAATACATATAATTATGATGGATATTAAAAATATTAGATATATAATTTGTTTGTTGCCACGTAAGAGTATAAAAAAAAATTAAACAATAAGAAGACAAAAAACCAAGCATTAAATACATAGGGTAGATATCCTGTGTACGATTTTTCTGGCGTCGTTTATGCGTAGCTACGGCACTGCCGAGCCGAGATAAGCGAGCAATGGCTGCTTGGCGGCAAAACGTCGCATACGCTTTGCCAACGCATGTTTTCTGTGCTTGTCCGAATTGAAAACCGTTACGACACTTCTGGTAAGTGATTTTCTCTTCAGAAAAGTCCACAGAACCCGACACTGTATAAAGTTTGCCCGCCAGACGAAGAACTTTTCGTAAAAATGTTAAAATATCGCGTAGAAACTACGCACACCGACACTTTTTTAAACTTTGACGGTCATTTACAACTATGCAAGACCACAAAATATTATAACTATTGGTACCGACATACTGTGTAAACTTCCCTTTATCTTTTAAGACTAACAAAAACTTCTTAGAGTTTTCCGTTTCCGCGTAACACCTCAATTTTACCCAAAATCGCGTGTTTTTACAAAAACCCGTGTTTTTCGAAAACTGAGGGTATAGGAGCAATTCCGCTTCCGGATTCGTGTTTGGGAAGCAAAGCTCTATAAGAATCACCTAGTGGCTATTACAAAACAAAAATCGTGTTGGACAGTGTAATTAGCCCCTTTTACTGAAATGATGATTCCGGCTCGTTATGAGCTTTTCATAGAATGTGAAGCATATATAAATTCATTGTAAACAACATTCAATGTAAATTCATGAAGTAAACATTGCTGTAAACTAATAACCAATTATTTAAACAACAAAAGTGTAGAAGGCCATGTTATCCACTGCTCTATGAAACTAATTGTAAGAAAAATGAAGCTATCTGCTTGAGAAATATCGTCTGTTAATAAATTGCAGTGGAAGGGATTGAAGAATATTAATAATTTCTTTTAAAGAATATTACAGAATAATAAAAATAAATAGTTCCAATTTGCTATTCCTTCGTTAAAATAAAATGTAGAGCGATTTAAAGATACACACAGTTTAATAACTTTTAATTTTTGTAATCTCACTATTGTTAAATGATCAATAGGTATCACTTTTAAAAATAAATTATAATATTTTCTCTTCTGTTGCAGATTTTCGGCAATAGCAACTTCAATGATGGGCTCATTGGTACTTTCCTAACAGTGGGCTTCCGAGACGTTCTTCTCCAGGGTGTGGTAGCTGCCATAGATGATTTCCTGCAAGAAATCCGGGTCATCCTATGCATCGATTGGTGAGTCGCATGTTTTTTGGTCCCTCTGGTCACCTATCATGTCGTAGGACGAAAAATCCGAATCGGTACGGGTGACCGGTTGTATTCGTAGATTTTGCTTAAGCGAGCACAATGACCACGGATATGCATTATACCCGTGAGTGGTAACGATTCTAGTTGTATGCTTTATTTGTTATAAATCATGTTAGATCATTTTGTACTTTGTCTTTTCAAATACTGTAATATGGTTGATGAAAAATTTCTAAAAATTTGATATACAAGTAATTTAATATTGGTATTTTATAAAAATATTCTTGAAATAAAATTGACACATTCGACATAGATATAATAAATAGATTGTTGACACGGTCGCGATTCGGTCCGAAATTCTACATATTTGTCGTTTCCTCGATTAATTCTTTTTTACATACTGTTATATACTATTATATATTGTTTTATATTTTAATATGATAAATATAGAGGATTATGTATAGGATAGGTATACTGCTGTTGAAAAGTTTGGAGCATCCTTCGCTATTCGAATAATATATTTATTCTTCATACGTATGCAGTTGTTTTATTAAAAATATTCCATTCATATATTAAAATAACATTACATAAAAATGTGTTTTAAGATCGGAATTGAAACCGTTTTTACGAATATTCTTTAGAGAGAACTATTAACTTACATCGTCTTGAAACGGTTACAAACGAATAAATGAAGTCTGAACATTTTTTTTATAGGTAATTATTGAATAAAAGCTTTAGATCTTTTCAGAATATTTAAATACAACTTTCAATTCTACTTTCAATTTACTTCCCCGAAACTTTTACTAGAAACGTTCAAAACAAGCTTTTATTGTTGCATAAACAGAAATTTATCATCTGCAAATTTAATCTACGATTTAAAAGGATTTAGTAATTATAGGAATAATTACAGCTCTGAGAAATAAAATGGTTTCTTTTTGTTAAATGATACTTCAAACTTTTGAGCGGCAATGTATGCGTTATTTATTAGTAGATTGGCGGATCTTTATGCATTTATATGAAACTTAAATACGCAAAAAACTGCAGAATGCATGTGACGTATAAAAATATGCAAATTATGTAAAGTAAAATTAACCTTATAATATTATAAGGGTGAAAACCAACCTCTATTTACAGTTCATTTTCTTATTTTTGTTTGTGAAAAGGTAAATTTGCATAAAGATCCGCAGTCTATTTATAGGTTCGTTGGGACAAAAATGATGTGATCCGTTTTAGATAAAAAAAACTGCTTTATTGTGGCAGAGCACATGTATTATCATATACCAGCATATAATTAGGAAGTCCATAGTAATTTACAAATTACGATCCACTTAAACGTCGGTACACGTGGCGGTGTATGCAGGCAGATTTGGGAACCGATTTCGATCACACGCATGGTATTATCGTGCATATTTTCTTCTCATCGTCTCTTCGATCGTTCAGCATTTATTATTTTGTTTAACATTAATTTTTCTTTCAATATTTTTCATTTTTTTTTTTTTTTGGATAGGAAAGGGAAGAAGGGGGACCTTCTAAAGATCCTTGCAACGACGGTGCATTATTTATAATACATGAAAACGGGGGATATGTGGTCTTCCATTCGATTTTCGAGAAAATTGTACCCGTACGAGCCGTGGGGATCTCTATTTTCGTTATCTCTCTCTTTCTCTTTCAGTGAGGACCTTGTTTCGCATCTTACAAGTAATCGTGATTATCGCAAGTATGACAGCACTTCCAGGCATTTTTTCTTTTTTTTTTCTTTTTCTCTTTTCAATAAACAGATTTTCCGGTGTATGGTGTCGTTAATTTTAAGAAAGAATGAAAACTGAAGTAAAAGCCTTGTTTATCTGCGTAATAAGATATTTCTTCGGAACTGACAAGGTTCGATTTGAGAAAGCATTCGTCAATCCTCCTATTATTATGTATATACACCTTAAGGAGTTCTGAGTTTCAATTTGTTGAAACTTTTTATTGATCTCTTTAATAGATGGCATTCTTTTTCGAGTCGTCTTTTAATAAAATTCTTCGTTCGTTATATGTATATGTACAATACAAAGTACAGTTGAATATAATATAGAGAAAGGAATTTGTTTAATTTAATGACAAAGAATTCACAGGTGTGAAATTAACATTTTTAATCATACTAAACTATTTTAGATAGCCGCATCTAAATATTAGATACGAAATCTGTCGTTATTGATTTTTCAAATGATCATAAAAAAATAATAAAATGGTAGTCAAAAGTTTAATAGGAGGAGTAATAGTTAAAAGAACCTCGAAGAAACACGTCAGATTTTGTTTTTTTTTCTTGCTCTCGCGTTCCTAGCTTTTCTCATTTTTTTCTTCTTCTTTTTTAATTCTTTTTCGCAGCTTAAAGTCTGCGATCGTGAATGAAACCGCGATAAAACTGTATTATTTCGATGCTCCTATATTATGTAGTTAATTAATTAGTTGTTAATTAATTTGTTAAATTCGTAACTATTTTACTTACACTTTATGCTATAACAATAATAGCAAAATTGCGTGAATGTGTGTCTAAATCTTCTCGTTTAATCTCATATCTCTCCGAGTTGTCGTAATTGTAAATTTACAGCTATTACAAATATTATTGTTTATATTCGTGTAAGGTAACATTAATGGTAATCATTCGTGTTCGTTATCTACTAATACAAAGTTAAAAATGCGGGAAGTTGAAAATTCGCGGGTTAGCCGCAGAATATATTCGTGTGTATCATACGTACTTACAATGCGTTTCAGTTCTTTGTCGCTCGTACAAAATTGAAATTAACAGAACACGCCAACAATACAAGTAATTAAGAGCTACAGAACGTAATAGAATTTCTTTATGTATAAAATATTAGCACAATTCGCTATGAAAATTGCGTTACAATTTTAGATTGTTTTATGTTCCGAATTTTATAAAAATGCAGATCGAAGAGACTTGATCGCAATTATGGCAATTCATTATGGCTATTAGAAGGGTAAATATTAGGGACAAGTTCTGTTAATTTCAAGTTTCACTTTCAAATTTTAAAGGCCAATTAGCGGTTTTCTTTAATTTTTAAGCCAATCACGTATTCAACACGTTAATTCAACTGATCGAATCAAGTCGAATATGGAAAACAAGCGGAGTGAAAATTCTTGCACTTTTCTTTCTTACATTTTTATTACAAATGGTGTCTGCTTTAAATCGATTAAATACTATTATTTACCACTTCATCTCTTACCAAACATTAAATATCGAGATAATTCCTTGAAATTTTCAATCAATCCTACGATACTACCCTAAAGAGGTACAAATGAAAATAATTACTTTGGAAAACATTTTGAGCCTTTACTTGTGGAGAGACACGTCAGACACCACGCAAAAATTTTTCACTCGTTTTTCTCTCTCTCTCTCTCTCTCTCTCTCTCTATTAGGGATGAGACTGATGTTATTTTTAACTTCACTTATTTTTTTCTGTATTTTTTCTTGTTTGTTAAATCTTAACGTTGTCTCTGCTTATCCAGCAACACTGGGACTAATTAAGCTAGCGTTGGTCGAAGATCGTTGACAATTTATGCATATTTAGTACATTTCACACCATATCGATATAAGACCTCGTTTGAATAAGCTAAAATGATCAAACATCGATGGGAGAAGGGTGATCGGAAAACGCAATCTTCTATCATAATCTGAACGAAGCATATGTCTGACTTTGATCGGTATAATCTCCTTCGTCATTGCTACGCGTCTTGTAACTTTCGATACACTTTGACGATAATGAGCTACTGCACTTGGAGAATCGTATATTTTAAATTATTCGTTATAATTAGAGATGGGACGAAACCCAATTTTTAGGTTCGTGAAACTCGAACACGAAACTCTGTGAGAACTCGAAATCCTCGAAACTTTCGAAATCCCAAATACTTATTTTCTTCCCTTTGTTTCAAAGGAATTTCCATTTAGATAGGAATTAACCCTTTGCACTCGAAGGGCGATTCTTTCCTGAGTGCAAAGTGTTAAAATCTTAGAAAATTCTTTTTAGAAAATTAAATTATCTTTTAAATCTAATTAAAAGAAACTTATTGCTCGTGATTTCACTTAATTTTACTTATAACTTAAATCAATAAGTAAGCAAAGAAACTTTGTGAGATAATATTAACTGTTTTATGTTTTGTTTCATTTTCACGATTTTAGTGAATTGACAAAAACGTTTCAATTAAAATCAATCTAAAATATAAACGCAAACTTAATTATATTATTAGTTTAATAAATCTGGTTAAATAATTAGTTAAATATCACGACAATGTTCTCGTTATTCATGCAAATAATTGTTTACTTAGCTTTCGAGAGGTTCGAATCATAATAGTAGCACAAAGTTTCGCGCTCTCGAAACTCGAAACTTTATGAGTTTGTATGGGTTTCGAATGTTCCATCCCTAATTATAATATAATTTTCATTTTAAACGAAGAGTATCTATCTTATGCAAGACTTTGTTCATATTAGTAAAATTTCATCAGTTCGCAATTATTCATTAGCTTTTATAGGTTAATCTTCATTAAAAAACTATTTTTGCGTGTATTCGAGTCAGAACTTAAGATTTAGAATGCATAAATTTAAATTAGGTCGGCCAAAAAATTTTGTCGTTTTTTCTGCAATATGAAGTTAGTATCACGATACATAAATTAATATGCCGATAATTTTGCGAACGCAAGAAAACTTGAAAAATAGACATTTCGAAGTATCAATTGGAAAAAGTCGTAAAGGCTAATTGTAATTATCATGTTTAACACATTCTTGAAGTAGAAGAAAATAAGGTACATTTTCGATACGGTATATTGTATTATTGCTGCAAACGTGAAAATGCAGTGCAAACTAAGAAAAAATAGTGTAAACGTTAAATTATATTAATGTTGAAATATTTTTAATTCGAGTACTTAAAATGTGGCAAAACTTTTTGGCCAACCCAATAGTTAATCATTAATGTAGAATAACAGTAAGGAATGATTAATAAAAAAGAATGTGTCACGATGGGTATAAGCCTTCATGATGAGTTTCAACCCTTAAAGACTATCACGGGTGCAATTTCACCCCTAACGAATTTCATTTTAATTTTGATGAAAAACTTGATTAATGTTTGGATATTTACAAGCTATCAGTTACTGTAAATAATAATTTCGTTGGGTTTGTTTCATATTAAATAACAATAACAATTTTTAATTGTATTAGTCCTGTTTCTTTTTTTTTATTAGTTTTGGGGTGATAGTTTTTAAGGGACAATTTTAGGGATGAATGTTATCTGCTTTCATGATCATTTGTACTGCAATAATCTTAAAAATTGTACATCGCGTACATTATCGTATGCGTTGAACTAATTAAAATTAAATGATTTGCAGTGAGATTACATAAACGAGTTACTAAAAGGTAAAAATATACTATTAATGATAAGTTATGCAATTGCCTACAGAAACATTGTACTATATCATCGTTATACAACAAATAATTGTAATAAAATAATAATTTTGTATTCATTTAAGAACTAAATAAACTTTTGTACTAATTGAAAGTTAGATTCGTTAAATAAAAGGTTACGTAATGTTTTGCTATAATTAACGTGACTAACTTCTATATCCTTCTTCTGCAAATTCTTCACGCATTTCGAAGGCTTAAAAAGTTACAAAACGATATTAATTACGGATCATTTTCGATGAAACTTCTATGGATTAATAAAAGCTACCTATAACTCGTTATTCATCGATCTCGAAATACACATTTTTACTCGTCCTTTAGTAATACGTTTTACCAAAGTAATACAAGGATTCGAACATGCATAAGAAAACAATGGCACTTTAAGATAATTCGTGACATTTGAGCTTGTATCCTGTGGTAACATTTTGAAGTGATTTTTTTGTCTTTTTTTGTCTTTTTTTTTAATATTTATCTTTACCTCGTTAATTGTACCAGTTCATTTCTAGTATATAAGCCACTCAGAATCGATCAATTAACGTAAACAAGCTCCTTTTATGCCTGCTTTTTTTTATCGCTATCTATCAATGGCCAAGTCGTGGCTACTTCGTTATTATCTTTTAATCCGATTATTTTTTTACATTCAAACTAACCTCGTATGATCTTTAGTCATGGAACAGATAGATATGCAACATCGTTTATTAAATTTAGTGACGAACCGTCCATACTAGTATTATTGAACGATTTTTCCTTGATTTTTCATGCCATTAAGCGTTTGCATTATTTAAGATTGTAAACGTGTCTTCGCTTTTACAACACTGAAAATCATAGAATGATAAGAACGAAACACTTATTCGTAATTTGCTACACAGACTCGAAAGTGTTAACGGGTTATACAAGCTCACTTATTTTTGCTATAAATATAAAGTATCCTCTGAAAATCTATATAATCCTTGTATCGTCTTAACACGCTATAACGTCCATTTGAGAATAAAAAAATGTATATCAGATTATTAGAAATTTTATTCTCGCAGGGGAATAATTTCATTTTAAACGTTAATATAATAAATCTCTAATTTAATGGTAAATGGGCAAAAAGGGGAATGATTATAGATTCGGGGAGGAGGGTAGTAATTAGTATCCATAATTTCCAAAATGCTACCGTCCTTTACTGCTAATCAGTTGTAAACGATCAAAAATCATTTGCATTGGGAGGAGTTTATTGATTACAAAATGAAATCCCTCTTCGATCGAAAGAATGTGAAATGCGATTTTAATAATAATGAATCCTCTCGAAATCGATTGCGTATTCACGAATCCGTATTTTATTCTCGAATTCGCCGTGTTCGCTTTATTTCTCTATAATGAGTCGTGAGAATTGTCTTTTCAATCGACAACAATTGTGATCGTTGTTTCTTCCTACCCTAATATGTTACAAATTTAAGGGGCTACAGCAGTCACGTAACTTCTCGACCTTACCATACGACACAGTTAACATTGTCCACAAAATTAGAAGAAAAATACAGATTACGGCACGTTACGAGACGCGACTTTTCGTCCGTATATAAGAACATTTTAGATCGAAAGATAGCTCATCCGAAAGGGGAGGCTTTAACACAGCACGCTCTGGTCTAGGTTTTACTCAGAACTTTCTATTCGTATTAAGAAAATGCTCAGATTCGACGACTGCAAAATTATAAATTTTTGCACCACTTTATACCGCTCGTATTAGTGTTTATCAACGTAATCTGATTAAATCACAACCAAAGCGTGATGCGTTGAACTCTCCCCTTTGAATGGGCTATCTTCCGACCCAAAATCTTCTGATATACGCACGAAAAGTTGCGTCTTGTAACGTGCCGTAACCTGTATTTTTCTTCTAATTTTGTGGACAATGTGAACTTTTTATCGCATCGCGCGGTCATTGGAGTCTAGCCCCTTAATGGAAGTCGTTCGTTTGTAGTGTTAACAAAGACACACAAGTGTATCGATTCTTCAAATTTCTCTCGTCACCTGAACAGAACTTTCACAAATAGTTTATGGAATTATGCGAGTGAATAAATAAAAGTATGTACGGCTGGTTCATCGAATCGCAAACACTTCGAATTACGTAATTACGTGCGCAGCCACGGTTACAGTTCATTGTTTTCATTAACCCTTAAATCTTATTGAAGTTACGTAAACTGTAAAAATAACTCGAGTATCACTGATATTGTTTCATTCCACAAGATATACAGTCAGTCACGAAAGTCTACATATGTATTTTAAACTTCAAATAGGTACATATTTTAGGACATATCTTAGAAGGATAAAAATGATGTGACCATTCATGAAATAAAATATTGCATGTGAGAAAAATTTCTAGAAGGCGTTTCATAAAGCGAACGTCATCGATTATATGATTAAAAGTACTTTCAAATATGTGAAAGATGTTATTTTACTTATGCTAAACAAATTATAGAACGTCACAAACATACCAGAAGATGTAACAAAGTAGAAATATAATTATAACAATAAGTTTTGTGTACTTTAATATATGTACGTACATTTTCATGAAGTCGTGTTTTTAGTTTATGTATATCTTTTGGTAAACAAATGGCAAAAACGTTGCCACTTTTTAACTATCTATACAATTTTAATTAGTACATATGTAAATTAATATTCATAAAATGATCAATGCTTCTGTGTTGTTTTAAATATTTGAAATTCAGAAATGTACATAAACTTTTGTGACTGACCCTATTTTTAGAATATCAGATATTATCGTATCTTTTATACATTTTTTAATGTAAATAAGTGTTTAGATGTATTTTGCACTCGAGGGGCGACTTAAAATCGCCAAAATGAACTAGCTTTGAAAACTCTCGAATGCAAAGAGTTAAAGAATTTAATGAGAAGATTAAAAATAAAATTTAGATAGATTATTTAGCTTGATATTAGCTGGTTTTATTTATTTTTCATGTTGTGTTAAAAAAAATTATATTTGAAACAAGTTCCGATCACTCGTATTATATTTTGTACTATAAGGCCATACACAGATGAGAGATTTTTTTTATGCACAATCGTATATTTTTCCATATTTTTCCACGAGAAAACAACGAAAATAAACATAAAATCGTGCATAAAAAAATTGTTCGTCTGAATCGAGCCTACATTTTTTTGGCACTAACTAATATTATAAAAAAGAATGTAATTTTGTTTTTAACCCTTATAGCAAGATATCCACGCATAAATTTATGTCGACGTCGATAGTAACATACAATTTCTTTACAAACTTTCCAACCAACTATAAGTTTATTCTATGCTAGCACAAATTTATTCTATCGATCTATGTAACATCTAGTCTTGTTTTTACCACATGGAACGTTACCCATTTCCGTGTTAATCATTTCTACGATGAAAAATTACGTCGATTTAATTGATTTAAGGGTTGCAGAAGAACACACATAGACACGTAACACAAAAGTGATGCGATACGATAAAAGAAGAGGAATGAAATAAGAACTTAGTTAGATTAAAGAAAGATGGAATGTTTAAAAATGCCTGTCATATTAGATTCTTGTTTCGTTTCGGAATTCGCCCGGTAGGCCGAGCGAGGGTAAACGAAGTTTCACTACTTACGCTACTCGTGTGTGTGCAATCCAGTATGTGTGTACGTCTTAAAAATACTCGAATACGTTCTACTTGTCGATAAAAGGCAAGAGAATTGTTCCGCTCGTGTTCGACTACAGTATGACGCGTTTTATCTATTCGGAAATACGTGCTTCGTGTCTCGATGGATTGACTTTTCGTAGGTAAACTGTAACCAATAAAAGATCAAGGGGACAATATAATTTAATTCTCGTGGACTACGTGGCTTTTGGATTGGTTATCTTCGTTTAGATAATATGTATATATATATATATGTATGTATATATATATATATTTTTTTTTGTGTATATTACTTTGGTTTAAATTTATTAATTCTTCCCGGATCGAGCGTTCATGCGTGACGAGATCTACGGTAGCTAGAGTTCTACGTAGTTTACGGCCACGATCATTTCAACGATCTGGATCATTTAATTAAATTGGTAGTTAAGTGGAAAATCGAGAATGGGATTTTTGTCATGTACCCGCGCACTCACATGATAAATAATATATAATATATATATATATATATATATAATGTTTATCTCGCAAGTATGTATTTATACACATCGTAAGATCGAAACGCCTTAATTTCCGTACACCTAGATTCGTACGTGTAATATCTATAGTTCATTATATACAAATTGTAAAATGCTTTCTTAATGAAAAAAGTTGTGTTCATCCTGTGTATATGTCTTTTGGTGTGTATATATTTGTTTATAATATATCTCTCTCTCTTTCTTCCTTGTAGCAGTGTGAACGCAGACATATATGTAGTTTCTTCTTTCTTCTCTCTCTCTCTCTCTCTCTCTCTCTCTCACTCTCTTTCTCTCTCACGTGCTTATTTTTTATTTTTTTTGTTTTTTTTTTATTTCTTTGTTTGTTTGTTAATGCTTGGCTACGGAACACATGATCACTCGCATACCCCTTTTTTTTTTCGTTTGTACATGCACAACACTTTTGCTTTTAAGAATCAGTTCACCACCGTGATCGCATTCGTGACGAGATCCTGACATCTTTTTTTTGTTGCGTTGATACATACTTCAATCGCAAGATTATGTACAATTCAATTAATCGCGTAGCACGTGATTTTTGGTGAGCACGTATGCGAAGGGATTATAAATTTAAAGTAGTGGAAGAACGGGTAAAACCAATAGGAAGCACTTAAATTTCGTACCCTGTGTAAGGATACATTCAGCCTAGGATTATTTTTCGCATATGTTTTTGTATCTCGATTATTAATACGACATTGTTAATGGAAACCTCGAATATTAACACTAGATTTACGAAACCCGTCAATTTAACGGATTCTGGATTTCATACTCAAAGTAACAAGAATCATATTGCGTTTTTTTTGCAATTTATGTCGACTTCAGTTGACATGGTGATATAAATACATATCTTAATCCTTCCTCAATCTTCTACTCTCAAACATCTACATGTACTATAGCTATTTTTGCAAAAATCCGTCTCATTATACAATCGATGTCCGTAAATTTAGGGTTAATGAAATTGCCAACGTTTCTAGTATTTAGATTTTTTTGAGTTTGTACATGTTCGACGATAATGAAGTTTCAATCGATTATAGGTTGTGCAATTAGAATCTCGTCACTGCTGCAATTTTTCCACAATAACCGTGGCATTTTTCAGAGAATCATTATTAATTATAGAGTACAGAGAGCAATCACTAGGAATGTTATATCTCTTGATATTTCGCAAGCTTGATTTCAATTTTTGAAGGTGAAAATAAAACCCAGGATGTCTCTTTTTTTGTACCCGATCAATTAGTGATTCTAAGATCCAATTCTTGCTCTGTTTCTTATCTTATCCGAAGCAAATTATCTAACAATTATTTACCTTATCTTTAACCCCTAAGCAACGTAAAACCTAAAAAAAAAAAAACAAATTTAGGCAAAAAAGAAATATAACGATTAACCCTGGAATGTAACTCTGGGTGAATTCTCACTTGTTTGCCATAAGTTAGCATGCTTTTAAATTAATAAACTAACACTTTGTTAATTGCATGAAAACTAGGCTATAAGTCCATGTCAATATCCAGGTTCATGCAATTAACAATATGACATCACCCAAACCGCAGCTTTAATAGAAAAGGATCAGATGAAAAATGCAATAAACTACCTAAAGAAAATCAACGTGTACCGTCAAATATAAGCTATCACGATGCAGTATCGTCGCTAATCACCAAGCAGTGGATGCGACGAAAAACTTTAAAACAAAAGAAAATGGTAGTCATTCAATCAATTTACCCTTCTGTTCCGCGATCGCCTTTCATTTATTTTTTCTTTTTTTGATACAGTGGAATCCGTTTATTATGATAACTAGACTGCGAATCTTTATTCAAATTCATAACTTTATAAACACAACTAACGGAATAGAATATGAGTAGAAATTCGTCTCATTCGTTGAATATTTTAAAATGTATTTTATTTTGTATATTTTTTCGTATTATGCGGATTTTGTTCATTCCGATATATCGAAATTTTCGATAAATGCATAAAAATCCGCAGTCTAATGAATACTTTGGGACCTACAATTTTTGACAAGAATAACCGATTAATAATACTAAACAGAGATAATAAATTTTCATGATTGAACTCAGTTTATTAGAAACAACCATGACATTTGTACAGAGTTCAATTGGTGTATTATCTTTGTTAGTATTTACGTATTTTCTAATAATTCTTGCCATTATCTCATGCAAAAAGTAAGTTGGTGAGAATTTTGAAGAAATGGTCAGTTCAATATAAATTTGCTAAGAGTTTGTATCGTTTGTCCCTAAGTGTAATTATTATAAATTATTATAAATACTAATAATCGAAGTTTAATTTGAATTGATGGATTATCTTTAACTAATTTTATATGTAGACTGTTTTGGAAAGGGCTTATTATGGTACTTATAATAGCCGGCTAATAACATTATTCGTGGTTATAATAACTGGATTACACTGTACTTAAATAACCACCCCTAACGTATTGAGGTTACAATTGTTGAGATTTTACTTACAAAAGTTTCTGTAAATTAGAAACAGTAATAATCATGATCAAGAAATAAAGATAAAATGGGGTGAAATTATAACTACACTGCGGATTTTTATGCGAATTCATATATTTAGTAAACATATGAAAGAAATGGAATTTGATGAGAAGGTTTTCTCACCCTCCAAATAAAGTGATTTGCATTTTACTTTGGATATCTTGTACATTCTTGCGTATTATATACGTTCTCTAACGTTTTGCGTATTTTCTATACATCAATGCATAAAAATCCGCAGTATGGTTATAACATTTATTTTGAAACCATAAAAGCTTCGGATAAGTGCGACGAGTGACAAACTGAATAAGGGTAGCAAACGATCGAATAGCATCGGAAATCCCGGATTCTTTCGGAGGTCCCATGATGTGCTCAAAATTAGGATAAATCCGGAGAAATCTGCACAAATATGAACCCTAACATCTACTGATCCGTTATTCTATTCTAATTTCTCCTTTGTAAAAATGACAACAACGGTCATTGGAAGTAAGAAGGTGGTGAGGTTGATTCTTAAGGTTAAATTTCGTTGAAGCGGTCACACCAATAAAAGCTCTCTTTCTCTCTTTCTTATTCCCTCCCTTACAATCTGTACCTCTTTCCTCCTCAAGGAACAGAGTCTTTCTCGAGGAAAAGATCCTCAAACGGACACCCGTCGCGGCAGTTGTTGCGATAGCGAACTGTTGGAAATCGACAGTCGTCAGATGCTGGCACGATGTTGATGCAACGGTGGCAGTTGCAACAACGGCGTCAACGGTGGTGGGTGTAGCTCACTGCGCATATTCAACGTTGGCAGCTGCTGCATCGGCAGCAGATGCGAGATCTTACCGGGTGAGCGACGGACCGTGAACCGTGGTCTCCGTCGTTTCTTCTGGAAGCCGCTGCAGCGGCAACTGCAGACCGACGTCTCGTCGTCCAGCGATATCGTCTCACCGTGGTTGCCTACTTGGCCCGATAGTATCGAGCCATTCGCCGTTATTACGTCGCCCTCCAGGCGCACTGCTCCTTGCGCAGCCTGCGTCATAATAATTTTCTGTTTTTGTCACTCATTCATACGGAATTGTTACACGAAAAACATGTTGGTTATCATTTCGGTGGACTACTGGATGGTAGCAGGGAATTTGGCTTGTTTTAATTTAGGTTCGGGTAGAGAGGAATTTGGCAGGAAGTACGAGGGATGGTTTTCTCGTATTGATTGCTGGTGGAGAGGTTTGGGGTAACGTGGAGGCTGAGTACCACAACCCTTTGCGGCGCGGCGTCACGTGTAACGTGGCATTGAAGTGCTGTTGTAAAAAATTCAGTTGCGTTTGAAGGATTAACGAACGTTTGTGGGATTACCGTTAACCGTTTGAGTGCTATGAATCCTTGAAAAAAAATCTGGTTCGGTGATACGAAGCGGCGCATTCGCGCTTTTTTAACCGCTTGCCTTTATTATTCTTTCTGCAATAGCATTTGATTGGATTAGCTACATAGTCAGTCACGAAAGTCTACATACACATTTTAAATTTCAAATATTTACGTATTGGGTTGGTCGAAAAGTTCTGCCGTATATTAAGGATGCATAGAAATGAAACTTTATTAGACAATGTATTATCGAGATTTTTCAACAACCGTTTACCATATCAGACAGTTGAACCATTTAGTTCGTTAAGAATTTTCATTTTTTGTAACATAGAACTCATATTTAAGTGAGTTTTATAAGCTTTCAAATTTTTCAATTCTCTACCATTCAAAAAGTTTGATTAAGAGTCTAAAAAGTGAATTTTGTTAGTATTAATGTATTGGCAATATTCTTTCTTGATTTGTACTCTATTTTTACGTTTACAGCAATACTATAATATATTGCGCTGTAAATGCATCTTATTTTCTTCTACTTCAAAGCTATGTTAAATACAATAAATACAATTAATTTCTACGATTTTATTTTCAAATAATACTTTGAAGTATCTACTTTCAAATCATATTCGCGATTACGAACTTGTACGCATGTTAACCTATGCATCGCAATACTAATTTCACGTTGCAAATAAATGACAATATTTTGGAATAATAGAAGTGGCGTGACAATTCGTAAAATGTAAAATCACAAGTGAGAAAGATTCCTGAAAGACGTTTAATAAAGGGAGTATCATCGATTAGACGAATAAAATTGCTTCAAAAATCTAATACGATATAATTTTATTTACGTTAATCAAATTGCAGAAGGTCACAGATGCATCAGAGGATCTCACAAAGTATAAATACAGTTATAACAATAAGTTTTCTATACTTTAATCCGAGTACGGAGACTTTTATGAAATCGTACTTTCGGTTTATGTATATTTTGTTGTCAACAAATAAGAAGATATTATTATTTTTTGACAATCTGCCTAATTTTAATTAACAAATAAATTATTATTGTTAGAGTGATCAAAAGTCCTGTATTTCTTTAAATATTTAAAATTTGGAGGTGTATGTAGGCTTTTGCGACAGACTATATTTAATGCGTTAATTTCGTCAGATATAAAATATTAAACTGTTACGTGTAATTTGCACTTGATAATAATTGATGTTAATGCTTGAAATTGTAATTGAAGTGAAATTAGAGTTGATTCCGAATATAGCATGGCTCTACTGTATTTAGATCACAAATTGCAGCTCAAGTTATATTCATAGTTATGAGATATAGAGTTAATTTCTCCAAAAGTGCCACGTGGCAAACCACTGCAATTGGGTGGAAATTCGTTAAGTGTTATCATGTCCGTCTGCAAAGGGTTAACAGAGGTGATACCACATCTCAAGCTATTCAAAACATATAATTGTATAATTTATAGACAAAATTATCGAACAAAGGGAACACTTTAACCATTTTACTGTTGATCAAAATGACAATATACTGCAATTGCAGACGATTCTAAGTGCTGGAAATTTTAGAAAAATAGTGTATAGATTCTTTGCGGTTGCATTACAAATGAGGAAAACACTCTTGAAACTCGTTTTTTAAGATCTACAGAGATCCCGTTGCGCAAGTATCATCGTTGAATTAATAACTTATACTTCTAGAAGTACCTATACCACTTACGGACGCAACAGTGAAAGAGTTAAACTTTGCATGCTTTATAAATGGCATTGGTGATCACGAAGATCGATTAACACGTTCGTTATCACGTCGCAGAGAAAAGCCCTACCCTAGGAGTTCTTTCTATAATTTGTACAAAACATACTGTAGAATTTTACGTATATATGTGCGATAAAAATCCAATAAATGTAAGTATGATAGAATACAATAGGATAGTTTTTCAATGTGTCACACATGTGAAATGTGTGGAAAATGCAGTTTTCCCATATGCCAGAATCGAATAGATGCGTCACACATATGTAACACTGGTAGCAAACGTGTTGAAAGGTGAAAGAAAAATAAAATACACGTAAATGGTTAAACGTTGGCAAGAGGTTGTAAATCATTGATTAACTTATACTTATTTATTGGAACAAAGAAGATGAATATTGCCTTAATGCCAGAAAATGTCACGAATTTATTGAATAACTTAACAGTAGCATATAAATCGGCTATTAAAGGTATTATTAATGCTTTTACGGCATTTGAAATCGTATATATAAAGATCCGTTGGAACTATACAGAGTACACCCGTACTTTATTTCAAACGAAATCTTTATTATTGCAATTAAACTCCTTGGCTACGCTATTTTATTTCTCGGTACGACGAACGACTGACTAGCGATTGTTATTGATAACTCATGTATGTGGAAACAAAAGGAAGCAAAAAATAAGCAATGACACACGGGAAGTGAGAATACTCTGGAATATTCCAAAGACTCGCGTTGTTGGCTCTAGTTTAAATTTAAAGTCTAACGTGATCCTTCAACAAAGGATAACGGTTCTTACAACAAAGTAAAAACCGCAGCGATATTTTCTTACCTGTAGAGCCTCGGCTTCGTCTCGTCTTTCGTCCTCCGTATTCATAGTGACAAATCTCAGCACCAATAAATTGAGGGAGGCGGCGACGATAGCCAAGCCGAATAAAATGAATATCAGGGCGAACATCACATACTCCGGCTTGTTGTCCAGCGCATTATCCTTTTGTAGCGCGACCATGTCACCGAAACCAATTGTTGTCAGGGTGATGAAGCAATAATAGATGGAATCGAAATATGACCACCCTTCGTACCGAGAGAACGCCGCAGCACCCCCCGCAATTGTTAAGCAAGATAAGGTCGTCACCACGCAGATAAGATTTATTTCTGAGGCCTGGAAATTATACAATATTCACTGCTATTTACTATCAATTGGTTAAGTGGAGATTGAATATATTATGGATAATTGAATACGTTTTGTAATAATTTCTAAAAGAAATTTTTATGGTCGTACACTGCCGGTCAATAGTTTGGAATCATGTTTTTATTTGAACTCACATTAATTTTCTTACGAATTTTTCTATTAATTAGAATATTAGAATATAAAAATATAAGAATGTTAGAATGTTAGAATGTTAGAATATTATGATAGTATAATATAATATTATATAATATTAATAAGTAAGCAATCATATAAAAGAAATGTGGCACACTATCCTTTCGGTTCTTTTAATTTATCCTTTCAGATCAATTCAAAACTCTCAACGGCTGGCCAACAGTTTCGTATCAGTGATCATTAATACTTAACCCTTTCCCTTAAGATTCAATTTAAAGCCATCAACGGCGCAATGCTAAAAGAATTTTAATTTAGAACTAAAGAACATTCATCCGATAGCCAAACGATTTAGTTCAAAGTTTCGCAATTTTTGTTTGAAGAGTTTTCTAACGTAACACATCCTAAACTCCCTTTTTTCTATAATCTTTATGTTCCTCAAAACGCGTAGTGATTCCAAACATTAGGCCGGTACATGCCACGATAACATTCGTAGAATTCTTTTCGAACTTCCATACGAATCCTTTCGTAATTTTATCATTGAGAATACGAAAATTTAGTTGTTACATATTTTACGATTTGAGAAATCTAAAAACGTTTAGTTCGAAAATCTTAAGTAAAATTGCTGGTGAATCTTCGGTTTGAGAATACTCGCATTATTTGAAGGATGATTTGAGAAGCTGTGCATCCAATAAAAGTGGAATACAGTTTACGTTCTCCGTTGAATGTAGGATATTCAAAACGTAATAAAGTTTATAGTATTACCTGGACATCCTTACAGTTAAGAAGCTTCTTTACGTTCCGTATTACGACGGATGAAAACTTATTGAGACGCTCTCCTATGCTCTGGAACATTACGAGTCCTAACGGGATACCGACGATCGCGTAGAACATCGTGAACAGCTTACCGCTTATGGTGTTCGGCGTCGAATGTCCGTAACCTAAAGGTCAACCAATAAATACAGCATACAAACGATTTGGTGTATTCCACAATCCGATTTTCCACACTGAACTTAAACATTATATGATATTAACACTAGATTTACTGGTATTGATTGTATAATTTGACGGATTCCCCGAAAAATAGATATTACAGGGTTGGGGGAGACAGGGTGTTGAATTATAATTATTCATGTCATTATATAAATCGAAGTCAACACAAAATTGCTTGAGAGAAATTTGTAATATTTCTGTTACTTTAAACGTGAAATCTGAAACCTGTTAAATTGGCGGGTTCCGTAAATCTGCTGTTAATATTAAATGAAATGAAGGTTCTGCAAATTTAAATAATTTACGGTCTTCGAAGATCTGATGCATTAGAAAATGTTTAAATTATTCGATGAAAAATATTGTAGAACTTTTCCAAGAAATATATCGAAATGAAAATAATTCCTCACATTTATTGCACTCAATCTATTCTACTTTTTTATACGTATAATAATTAGTAATTATCGTTCGATTTATCCAAAGTTATCGTAAAATATATTGATTTATTAACTCTTCGCACTCCGTAAGTTTTGTTATGGTAACAAATTTTAATTTCCACAGAAGTTCCATTCTTATTTTTGCTAATTTAATTTTCATTCCTTTCGAAGCGAACAAAATTAAAGGCAAATATTTCTCTTCTCACAATAAAATCCTACAATAGTATGCTAGAATTAGTGGTAGATTTGACTATTAAAAAAGTTTGGAGTATAAAGGCTTAAAAACAGTAATGCATGAAGCTCGTCATATAGGGCGTTTATGAAAGGTATATAGAAGCGGATACCAAGAAGAAAAAGAATTTTTAAACTCGATTTTCTCGAAAAAGCTAAACTCCAAACGAATAAAAAATTATTCTGTATCTTTTTCATATCTTTTAAGGACACCCTGTATAGCCAACATGTTACATTTTTCGGTAGATTTTTGGTGTGAATAGCTTCGGTGATAAATTTGCAGTCGCTTTAGATAACATTATACAGGAAGTAAGGCATTAAACGTACCGATAGTGGTGAGGACCGTGGTTGCATAGTAAAACGCTCCGGCGAATTTCCACTGTTGACCGGCTTTATGAGGTTCCGTCTTCAGCACCACTGTTTCCATGATCTTGAAGTCGTCCTCGCTTATATTGTACTTGCGTATAACCATCTTTTCAATGGCTATTAACAAAACATTGGACGAAATTAATTTTCTTTCAACCATGCGTGTTATATTTGAAGACCACTGTGGAAAAATATGTCATATTTTTCATTTTTTACACAGAAGCAATCTTAAAGTTCAAAATGCTCGCAAATCACTCTTTTATTACTAGAAGTGTATTTTTTAAATGGTTCTAAAGGGTTTTTAGGATTAGATGTACGTTTTTGTCCCTCTCTTGAATATGTTAAAAATATTGATGTTCATAACATTAGTTATACACTTGGTACACCGTGTACTTTTAAAATACTTCTAAATAACTCTTTGGACTTGATAAGTTAATCTACTTTGCAATTATGTCATATTAGAATAGTCACCTCCCTTTTAATACGTTCCGAGCCGTTCCGATTTTGGTCAATTCTTTATTCAGGCCATAAGATGTTTTGACTAAAGACTGATATACCACCACAAAATATTTCATGATATTATCGGCTAATAAGTAATTGGCTTGTATATAGTAGTTATTATATCGTGTATCATTCGTGGCCTACGTTGCCTCTTTCGTTTGGTGCTAATACATTTTTCATGCTTAAATTTATTATAAAATATACGTTTTGAACGTATTTAACCAATGCCATGTGCAACTGATGGTACACGCGTCCCAAATGGAAAGTTTAACGTGTATATATCATGAGTGATACATATGGCATGGAACGTGTTAATCGTTTCTTCATATCAAACTCTATAAAATTGGAATTATTATATTCTTCCTCTGTGATCTTCAATTCCATTGTATTACCATTTCTTTTTTCATTTTATGACATCGATCAGAAATATTTTTCGCTAACATATTCGATATATATATATATATATATATATATATATATATATATTCTTCGCTAAACACTTCGTATAGATTCGTAAAGATTCACAAATTTAAAAAGTGATTCGTTTGATAAGATTTATAAGAGGTAATTGGAATTCTTAAAATTGGGGTTTATAAGTTAAAAGGTAGTAACACATGACGGGAAAGCAATACGAAAGTTCATTTCCAGTTCGTAAGGCGACGGAAAATCGATACTTTTAACAAAATTACATTTCGCGTTCTGCAACCCGTTTTCTCTCGACCTAAGCTTTATCTATAAAAGTGGCAAAAGGCACTTTGTATCATGAAAATTTAAGAAATACCGGTCTCTGTTCCCCATTTCCTAATGGCTGATGAATTAAAAATGTTAAATAATGGATTATTATACTACACATCTACTATATATCAGCGCAAGGTATATCTAGAAACTATTTGTTTCGTCTTCAGTATAGTTATTTTTACCATTAGCTTTGTTAGTACAGCTTCTCAAACTACAAAATTGATATGATAGATTATGCAGCTGGGAACTGTATACACGGTTTCCTACAATCATTCATTTGATTTATTATCGAATCACTGCTAGAGTTTTTGCGATTCTTTTTTATCCATTGGCGCTATAAAAACATACACAACAGGAAATCCTAACTTCAAAGATTCTAACTTTCGAAGATTGTAGAGAAACTTAATCGTTGCTTTCTTTAATATTATATATAAAGTCCCGCGGGAAATGCTATTACCTTATAGTAGTAATAATATAGATACTGGAGAAGATGAGATCAAATTGGGTAAGGAGCTCAAATCCGATTTATAATAAGTATTGCAATGTGAAGTTCATATTTGCTATTAGTTGTTTTGTTTGAAGATGTATCACAGATGCGAGCATGTATTAATTTTTTTAATTAGATACTTTGGTACTTCCTTTTTAATTACATGGGCTTTACCTTCTAGTTAATGTTAAATCATTCACGAAGGGACTGGCTTGTTTTTTATTTATGCTGGGACCGTTAGGTAGATTTTATTTTAGAAATTAACGTTCTTCTTTAATGTAATTTAACCCCTTAATGCTCAAATTATTCTTCAATTTACAGATCAAAAGTGACTAAATTCAATTGCAAGTATTAGCAATAGTGCAATGAAATACAAAACTGACAAGACAAATTTATCTTCAATATATCGACCAAATTTTTCGATATAAATTCATAACTTAGAAATATTGCATAATATACTCCCTACAGTTTTCATGGCACTCCCTCAAAATAGAGATAATTAAGAAGAAAATGGGAAAGAAGTCCAAATTATTAATAACAATAGTGTAAAATTGTACGAAGAAGCACAATTTAAGCGAGTCTATGGCACGGGCTTACGCGTTAAGAGATTAAAGTGATTTTTATATGGTACCAGGGCCACGTTTAGATTTAATGGCTTAGTTTATATTTTCACCATTGAGCTTGAAATCTTCCGCATGTCGGAAAAATCGCGAATAATCACTGAGTCAATTCTGTTCCATCCATTTGCCCAGTTTCATCCCATTTTCTCCGACGTCAGTTTATTTTCTTTTATTGAAAGAAACCTAACAATTTTCCGGGAGATTTGATACATTTGCTGATAGGAAATGTTACCGTCCAATGCTTCCTTGCGTCGTTTCTCCGTCTCGGACTCGAGAACGTCGAAGATTGCAGCGCCGACGAGGAGGTAGGTGAACGTGAAGACGATCAACGATAGGGTCCGGACGTTTTGCTTCTTCATTCTCTAGTGAGCCACATGCTCACTAGCAGGGCCCCGGCCCTAACTACTTGCATCGCTCAGTGGGGTACGATTTGGTGTGCCGGGCCCATGACGACCCCTTCTCCTTTCTGATGATGCTCGGGGGGCCCTTCTTTTCTTTACCGAGCGCTACAGACCCGGCACGCGACTCCTCTTCTTCAGGGTGCCTTCTTCCTTGCAGAGACTACCTTGTAGCTGCTTTCGTTCATCTGCAACAAGTATTCATATTGATATTGCAACGACTATAAAACGAGGGCCAGTTAACCCCTTGCTCTATGATTATTTTATTATTTACGTGTGTTAGCATTACTTGATCATCGTTTTCGTATCATATCAAGTACAAATCCTACGAATATTGTAAGGAATTTTTCTTTAACAATCCCCAATCTTATAGAACAAAATTAAACTTAACGTTGTAATTAAACTTTAGCATCAATAGTATTCGTTTTTATTGAATCTATACCATTAGTCATAGAACGAGTGTGACTATTCTATCGACACATTTTTGGTTAAGCTCAACATCTATTTCAACCATAATCAAGTACCTATTCTGCTTTAAGTTGTATCATTGTTGTTGCGTAACACTTTATACTTGGTTCACAATTGCTTTATTAATTTGAAGTTCGATCTTTTGATAAAACAGATCCACCAAATCATATGAAAATAATGGATTATTTATTGGTACGCCTAACATTAACAGGTTGAGTACTACATGATACGATAGTACGTCACACGGTATTTTAGCTTTTATTACTATTTACTCGTTAACAAATTTCTGTTTAATACTTTTACGGGTACCTGATGTATCATATCTTTGTTTTTAGTTGATGAAAAATGATTTTAGCTATTTGTTTTGATCTGATTCAAGGAAAGCGATGGAAATCAACTTATTCGGATTAGGCATGGGAATAAATTAATAATGCAACTTTGTTTGTGGTTGCAAATACAGTGCCATCAGTATAGTGTTAGTATAATGTAATCAAATAACCTGATATTGATCCACAAAAGAAGTTTTTGGGATGCTATACTGAAACTTTATATTTATGTTGGCGTCTGGGGCGAGAAAAGTAAAATTTAACCCCTTAAATGGTTATGTCGTATATATGCGTATATACATATATAGTGGGATTGACGTACATATTTCTGTCGTAAACATTTTTATGCGTACAACAGAATAAAGTTTTGTACGCTTTTTAAACACGTTTCTTATGTAAAGCTCTTTCAAATATTTAGAGTATAAAGTTAGTTTATTATTCAAGCATATAATAATGTAAGCACCATTGCATTTGTATAATATACTAGGTGTATCAAGGAATAATCTACCTTTTTTTATTCAAATTAGCATTTACTTTAAAGAGAATTAAATACGTATTCTATTTTATCTGTAATTGTTGACATTCTGCAATGCTTGACGTAACCTTTCAAGGAAATTCTAGGTACTTATTTCAATTTTTGATAAAGTAAATTTGTTAACTTATTTAAAAAATAGTCGATCACTCATTGGTACACCTAATACGTTCCTATGAAAAAATTCGTGCTACTGTGGGATGCACTTTTAGTGATGAACCACAACTTTTAAAGGGGTTAAGTATGACACTCAACGTGTTAATTCAATAGAGAGAAAATTTTCTCTCTTGACTAAGCATGCCTACAATAATTGACGAGCTTTCTGAAGAAAGTGCCCATGGACCAATGCGCTATTTTTCGGTAAATTGTCTTTAATCAATCGTCATGTGTTTAAGAATGTTCTCCCAAAATTTCGTTCCAACGTTACACGAATTGAGATTAGGACAAGACTTATTGTTGAATCCTGTATGGTTGGACTCGCGTAACGTAATTTACTAAATTCATAATTTTGTCTTATGGGCCCCTTTCCTAAAAAGTTCCTCAATTAACTGCTAATGTAATTTTATCGAACAATTTTCATTAACCGCACGAAGTAAAGTTTCCATGCAACGTGTGGCGTGCGTACGTTTACCTTAAGACACGATTATCTGGATAATTTCGCAAGAAACCGAGGTACAATTCTGTTCGAGCAATCTTCGCAAGTAACAGTATCAAGTAAACGATATTTACGTTGATAAAACGAAGTAGAAAGGCGAGGTAAGTGGTCACGCGAGTGAGAAAAAGATCCGGCGGCAGAAAAGAGCCTTTTTCACATGAATTCCGGGTACTCGTATTGGTTCTGTACTATTCTATAGTTCGAGTAGTTGCAAAGGATCTTTTTCCGAACGTTCCCTGAACGTTAATCGCGGTACGACGACGTTAGGGGTTCCGAAGATATAAAAAGGCATAATCGTCCTTACTGCTAAAATGGGATTCTTTTGAGAATTATCCTTTTCTCCTTCGAGTGAGTTCAACCGAGAGATATCCGTGAGGAGGGTAGGTCGAGTAAAAAATTCGCTGATAGGAGGACTCACCTGCAGCCTGTTCCCGGTTCTCCTTTACGTACGACAAAGGGTTGAGCAGAATGATATGGCAGTGCTTTCGCTGCTCCCACTGCCACGTTCCCTCCATTCCTCAGCTTAGCACCCAACGTTTTCAATGCCGACTGAAACAGAGCGATAGGATTTTGATAAGCTCCTTCTAATCACCTCTAGAAGGGTTGTCGTAATAGTTCTTATTGCAGCCGTAGACACCATTTTGGGTTTGTTACGAGTATGCGTGATTCCAAGTATGAAAGTGTGAATATACCACCGAAAAATAATAGGGCCATTCTTTCGAACTAGGTATTCGAGATACCCGAATACTCGGGTATCTATCAGATACTCGGATAATCAAAAGTTACATGGGTATCCGGATATCTCATGAAATCGATGAGGCACACGAGCAATTAGATAGCTATGAATTTCGATCAAGAGCCGAACGTTATTTTCTTTTTATTACCAATGTTACTCCTTAAGATACGAGTGCAGTCTGTAAAAGAAAAGCGTAGCCGCGATATCTTTATATAAATTAACCGTTTTGTAAGAATTTGTTTATAGATAAAAAGTACATTTAAAAGACTAATACGCACTTAATGATAAGTCCAATTACCATTGTTATTAATTATAATTTCACAGGATTTAGGAATACATTTGAATAAAGATCGAAAAAAAGAACAATTGGCTCTTGTATTGAAATTCACAGCTATCTCATCGATTCGTGTGTTTTATCAATTTGATGAAATATATGGCTTTCTCTGTTTTTTTAATAAATTGAAGATTTTTCTTCATGGTAAAATGGCGGTTTTGAGTTAGTAAAGTTTTCAATACTATAAAGACCAAGACCCAGAATTATGTACTACTTTACACACTTAATAATTATAATAAGTATTTCATAACAGTATAACAATATTAACATGATTTTCCATTTTTAATATTACCTACATCCTCGAGAATTATCCAAAATCGCAATTGCTTCATTTGTTGGAGAATAAAAGAATAAAATATTTCGTATTATTAAATGTATAGCGATTCGTTCAAAGGGGATAGCCGGAAAGTACGCCATCTTTCCGTCCCGTTACATTCATCGCGATTATTTCTTTAAATGTCAAAGACTGTGCCCCAGATAGGAAATCGAGCAAAAATTGCAAGTCGTACACCTTTAATCTGCTCCACGTCGACCTTTCTCACTAAAATCCGAGCGCATTTTTTGTTCGCATCAGCTCTCTGAACACTCATCTTAACATTAGAACTACCGGCAATTGAACTATGTGTATTTATCTGCATCGAGGTGATTAAAGTGATGGAATATTTGCAACACTACATAACGCAAGGAAAGTAAATGTTCATTTTATTCTGTTCTGCGGATAATACATTTATTAGCGATTTTGACGGAAAAAGTAATAAAATTAGTTGCACTAATAATAAATTTGTTAGTGATTTTACCCAGGAAAAAATAGAATGAATATTTATTTTCCCTGTATTGTGTATTTTTGCAAGCACTTTACCATTTTAATAAATTCATTATCAGTGCAATATACACATATTTGGTGTATTGCTGATTATCACAGAAAAAAATAAAATGAAGATTTATTTTCCTTGCATTATGTATTTTTGCAAACATTAATAGCTAATGATAAATTTATTAGTTCAATAAAATTGTGGCTACTGTACTGTAAATTTCATTATGAGGCTCGATGCAAACGAGAGACTTTTTGCCGCACAATTGTATGTTTGTCTTCGTTGTTTTTAATGGGAACAGTAAGGAAAAACACATGATTGTGCGTCAAAAAGACGCCCGTCTGCATCAGGCCTTATACCATTGACTAACAAAGTACAGGATAGGCCATCTATTTATTGGAAGCATCATAAATTTCAAACTGAAATTTCAATTGTGTAAAATAACAAAGGTTTTGAATGGTTATTTTAAGAATTACATTCAAATTGACCATCAAAGTTGCGAAAGTTAACCCTCTATAATGCCATGCGACTTAAAAATTACATATCTACGAATTTAAATTTGTTGACGTTTATCTGATTAGCATATCACTGCATTATTCCACTTTCCTTTTCATTATAGATATATAGACGCCAGTTACTTATACCGTACGTATTAATTTCTGATTTCTAGATTGAAATGAAAATTTTGATTTAATTATAATTTTGTTTATCGCGAAGAATTATATTCTAGTTATAGAGAATTAAATGATAGAATTCCAAATACATATGAAGATATGCTTCTGACGTACATTATTATAGATCTAGATTTCAAAGATCAATTATGTCGGAAACATGTGCGTATCGCAATACCTATTTCATTACAATTCCCATCGTTTTAGAAACGCTGTTGTCGTATTCTAGTCTAAATTAGTAATGTCGCGTGATACATTAAAATGATAAGATAGCCCTCGAATGATTCTATATAAGAATGGATAATCTATCCTATGCTTCGTCGATGCTTAGACTGAAAGTACCTATGGTCAATAGTATAGTCATCGAATCAGCCCATTGATTTGCCAATGAATTTTCTAAGGTATTATAAATCCATAAATAATGCATATTCCGGCGTTACAGCAGTCAAGCGTATACTCATTATTGTTCCCTCAGCCTATTAAATCTGGATTTACGCTAATGGTCCCCGCTTTGTGACGAGGACCACGTTACGTTTGTTAGCCACGATGAGCCACGTTTTACTTTGTGTCCACGCGCGTTTATATGCAAAACTCAACGTCGGACGTTCGCGTAACCGTGATGGTTGCGCCATCATATGCCATTGTCACGTGTTTAATTATATTCCTACACTATGATCTGTCTTTTAACACGAGAGAGAAAACACAGTATGTATACAGCAAGTATCACCTAAAACATGTGAAATTCGATGAGACTTAGGTCCACCTAATGCATACAATGTTAAGTTCCCGGCCAAACTATAATTCCACTTCAGTCTGAATTACATCTTAATAAAATCTTTCCGACTAACTATTGTCGCAGCGAAATAGTTGAGTGAAACACTTTGTATCATCAACATGCACAAATTCCAAAAAAATCATACAACAGGTTCGACGCAGTGTAACGAATCATTTATTGACGATTTTAAAATGTAATGTTGGTCTCTGTCTTTTAAAGCATGTCATATTGAATGGAATGAATTAAAATATTGGAACAAATTCTGTAGAATAAGTAAATTTTCTCTATTTAAAAATAGAGCAGGAGCAGATGGTAATCAGGGAGTAAAAAGACTTCGTCGATAAAAGATCAACGTTATTCTATTCTTAACTTGAACAGAAACTCTAAAAATATTATTCTGAGATCTTTTGCAGAAGGTAAATGAAAAATGAATTTTCGTAATAAATATCGAGATAGTAGCTACTAAAAAATTTCATCAAATGGAAATTGGACACAATGACGTATGTACGAGGAAATCACACTTATGCGTTACGGGTTCAAGTTTTCAATCTTGACTCACAGTGACTTTTCAACCAACTGCTGTAAAAGTGCCCTTAGGATATAGAAGTTCTTGATTACGCTACTTTGGAACGGAGCGTTTCCAATAAGTCGACTTTACCTTCTATAGAAACTCTTTGTGTTCATCGTGTTTGAATGTACACGAAAATAAATGACAAAAATAAAAGTTAAGGGATACCCAGATGTATCCATATAGGCAAGTATGCAAAGAATTATAGAATACACGTAATATGCAAAAATATGCACAGCACCTAAAATAGCATATGCATTGAATGTAGAAATTTGTATATAGGTTCCACTGTTTCTAATTTTATTTATAAAAATGTAATTTGCATAAACATGCGCTATCTGTTGATAGTAATAGATAAGGCAATGATAATTTGTTGATTCTAGAACACATGTAGAAAGTATGTTACAGCTAAATGTTCAACTTTTCGTGGTATTTTAATGAGATCCAATTACAATCCTTAATTATCTGGTCGCAATACCATATTGGGAGTATCCAGAGTTAAACTCAGTAAACGTTTATCGGGATGAGCTTTTATCTGAAAGTATTTACTGTATACAGGAAACGGTTAAACGAGAATTTCACGAGCAACCAGATAAGACTACTACGAAGCAATTCGACTTAAAACAAGTGAAACGCGAGCAATAGCGATTCTCAGTTGTTTAAATCGATTCTATTTCCCTTTTCCAAGGGGAGCTGATGGACATACTTTGTTCAAACTATTCTTTTTCATTTCTCATCTAATTTCTCGTGATATCGATGATCACACAAATGAAGCAAAAGAAGCACTTGAGAGCGAAATTGTAACTGGAAATTGTAATATTTCAAAATAATTCACTTCGCAGATGTTCCACAATTATCGGTAGAATTAATAGGAAGATATGATCGCTTAATTGAGGGAATTTTCGGGTGGTGGAACACTCACCGTTCTTCATAGCTATCACTCTAGTTTCAGAAAGAAGATTATAAGTAGTGGTAGCAGATGTAATACAAATCTCATATTTCTCGAATTTGGTATATTAATTAAATATTTGTTATATTATATATTATAATAAAAATATTTGTTATATTATATATTATAATAAAAATATTCGTTATATGCTTAATTTATAATACCAGGAGGTTGACTTATGCTGTTTTGCAATTCATGGCTTTTATTTCGTTCAACATGAAACTGTTCTTCTTTTAATTTTTTTTAGATTATTTGTGATTTTCTGTTTACATCTTTCTTTCCGTTTTCTTTTCAGTCTAAGAAAAATAAACATTAAATTCTGACCATTTATTTTATACCTGATGTTTCTTTTCTTCTGAATTTTCTGCCCTGTGTATGAAACTAATTTTTTCCGTTTATAGCTTGAAATATTATCTGAAATATCGATTTATCAATAACTCGGCCCCTGAAATATCTGTCGCTTGATCGTAAAATGCAAGGTGTTGGTAAAGTGCATTCTCGGAAAGTGACTGGCGTGGCTCTGAATTTTGTAACTGCATCCCCGAGGTTGCACTGAAGGCAGGAAAAGCCTGGAACATTTGGTTAGAAACTTCTAAGGTTAATTTTGCAAGAACGATTCGTGATTGCTCGTATAATTCCGCTGCCTAGCTAATTCGTTCTCCTGGTAGAATTTAGTCTGCTGAATTTCCGGTTAGCGGTATGAAATCTCGACTGCTTCATAAAATTTGTAACAGGCAATGGTAAGAGTACACAGGAATCCGTTCCCTCTGTATTTCTATCCTCCATTAATACTAATTTTCCTATCCATCGTGCCTAAAACTGATATATGAACCTCATTTGTATTCGTGATTATTTTAACTTCGGTGCTTTCTTTCTAAAGTACTTTCCAAGTACATCTTTTCAAAGCAGCAATATCATTATTATTATGTAAGTAACCTGCGGATGTTTATGCAAATTCATGCTAAATATATGAAATGAAGCAATTTTAATAAAAAAATCTTTTCCGAGAGATTTACTTAAAGTATTAATAAAAATAAATTAAATATGGGACTTTTTATAAAGCTTTTAGAAAATAATTACACAATGAGATAAAATGTTGTCCGTTATTAATACTAGTGTTTAAATTTATATTCAGTAGACTCATCCACTTTTTAGGAATGGCTAAAAAAGTTTGATTGAATCTGTTGTTTATAGGTCAAAAAGTATATTAATATTTAATTTATTCGGCAACAGAACTTAATTTTCAATATGAAAATTTATGCATTCCCATTGCAAGAGTAAAACAAAAATTACGTTAAATTATTCAGAAAAATGATTATAGAATTATATTTTCAGAACTGACAACGAAGACAAATTACTTTTTTGGACTTTGTACGATTATGGGACTGCTTACATAGAATGTCGATCGGTTAACTTTTTCGCTGCAGCTTTGTGAAAGTGAAAACTAAAACTATAGATAAGGAGTACGTTCTACTAATAATGAAAATCGAACAAATATAAATATAATTAGATACTTTATATCATAGATTATGGTTTAATATTATTGCGCGAATAAAATTACTAATAATACTACACTATAGAGAAACAATATGGACATATAGTCTCAATAAATAATTGTCCAATCTACTAATAAAATAAAGAATACTTGGGAATAAAGGTCCATAGCTTATAAAATATCATCTTATTAAATTGTTTGCCGAAAGAATTTCATTAAGGTATAATTTAAGTTGAAATAGAATTATAGTTTATTCGGATATATTCATGGTGAAAGGGTTCATCAATTTTTAGAACTGGTCAAATTTAGGAAAGATATATAATTCATTTTTTACGTGTATCATAGTTACTAGAAAGATCGTTTATTTTTAGTATCCGATGTGTACTTTTCTCGGAAAAGATTTTGTGATCTTTAGTAGAAGCTCGGATAACTGGCTTTAATTTGTTAGAGTTCCTGTTGTCTTCGTTATTAAACTCCGACGGCTGGAATCGAAACCTCGTTAACGCTAATGAGTTGAATTTTGCGTCATATAACTAGGAATCAGTAGAAGAGCAATGGTCGGATTTGTCGACCACCGTTTTCAATGCGACTCCAATATCACAATTACACAACTGACAGTAACGTAATGTTAATACAAGCGACTGCTTGGCCAAGTTAGTTTATAATCTGAGTTTCCGCTTTAACGTTAAAAGCGCATTATGTTGCTCGCTCCTGTAACTCCAAAATGGAAGCCGACGTATAGCCACGACACGTTGACACTCTCTCTCGGGAACTTCATTTTAAGTTTCCTTTAAGAAGTCCGTCCGAGCTGTGCAAGCAAGCTTAATGCAAGAAATATTTAGACTATTAATTTAGTTCATAATTTATGAATATTTATTACGATGTTTATGCATTTTAATTAGAACTTCTGATCTTTAGAGTATATTAGGTGACGGGAAAAAATCGTGCGTATTCATACCGTAAAATTTAAACAAACTAAAATTCTTTCAATTGTAATTTTATTCAACTGCTTGCACCACAATAACGAGTTGTACTCGCTTTACAAATTTTGGCGTAGATTTAACAAAGTTGGATATCAGTGAAGGTGAAATTTAATCTGAATTCTAATTTTAGCATTGTCTTATAAGATAACAGAACAAATAAATCCTGATGAAATTAACTATAAGCTTCTGAATGGCTAGAAATCAAAGTAAATATTGGTATAACATTGAATCTCTTCCTGGATCAAAGCAAGATTTCTAGAAATTTTTATCAAATACAAATATAGTAATTATTTTTGGCTAAGAATGGACTATTTGTAGAATAAGAATTGACAACGTGATTTAGTAGAAATTATATTTCAATAATCCTTTCTATTCGTGTATACAATTTTAAGGTTGAATTTAATGAATTTTATCGGCAATTTTTAATGACGTCTCTTCGGCAGGTTTCGAGAGTAAAGAATTAAAATGTCGATTATTGAACATTTCTGTTGTTCCTAACATACCTTTCAACTTTGTTACATATTTGATACGCACTCTTTTAAGTTCTAATAATTTTCCTGAAAGCGATCTTCCACACGATTCACATTCATATAATTAAGCGAGTAAAAACCGTATCTAATTACATGGCGGAAATGCTAAACCGTAAAATTCTAGTAAAATGTAGTACTGTCGACTCATTAGGAGTTCCTAATATTACAGTATTTAGTCCATATGACATCATAAAAGACAGTCTAATTAAAGAAATAGTGGTAATATGAATTAATTGCTTTTACATTCGCAAACGTAATATCAGCTAGGCATAGCTTTCATGTTACTTTCCTGATGTTAACTGGTTCGTTATATTGTTTTTTATTTTATTATAATTGTACAATCTTTTTGTATCGCTTTTCTTTCGTAATTGAAATAATTGCTTTCTTAGAATGAAATATTTCAACGAAATTGTATATTAATTATTTTGTTTTTCATTAAAATAATCGTCTCGTTAGAATTGATACATTTGTATTATTCATATTTTTAGAAAAAATTGATATTTTATTTGATTATTCTATTAAATACATCATGACTTAATTTAATGCTCGTTCAGCCAATGTGCATTTATGCTCCTTTTACACGGTACTTTCTTAATAAGATTTTAATGTTACACGATTTCCATTTACGCGATTTATTTACAGATACTTGATTATTCTTTTTTCCCTTTACTTTAATTTATTAATTCTTTACACATCACTTTAGTACTTATACTTATTTTTCATTCACTTTATTGTATTTATTATACATATATATTTATTCAACAATGTATACATACATATATGTACTATGCACTTACTGATAAAATTTGAGAAACAAAGTAACCATTTAGCAAATTCTGCATATTCTTTACCATCTGAGATATATAGCTTAGAATTAAAAACAGTATGGAGAGATAATAAACAATAGACTATACTATTTTCAATTCAAAACCATATATCTCAGAAAATAAAGAATATATAACATTTTGTAAATGATTATCTTGCTTCTGAAAATTTATCAGTAAGTGTATTTATTAAACGAAATGTTTTAGTGAATGCATTTCCATGTTTTAAATTATTAGGTGTACTAATAGATACTCTACTATTTTCTGATTTTGTATTTTCACAACTATAATATCGACTGATTTTTAAAGCTAAAATAGATCAGCTTATGTTCCAAATAAAGCCACGAATTAGTTCCAATAAATACAAATTGGTTGGTAAATTATGATAATTTGAATATAAACTATACTACCCAATACATTCTGTATAGTTTATATGTCCATAAATATTTGCTTGACTATTTCTATACGATTTCTTTTAGCTAGTACGTTTTTACTGTGTAAAAAGAGCCCCAAGTGTGTCTATTTGAACATTTCGTAATAAAAAAATCAACCAAAATTACGACAATGTTAGCCCGCTATTCTTGTCACTATATTAGAAAGTATGTATCCCAGGAGATGCTGACTGCGTGACCAGAATTTCGGGACCACCTGTACCCTCTTTCCTACAAGTGCGACATTTCAATCGTAAGTTTCAGTCCTGAACCAATTTCGGTCCTCCAGATTCGAAACTCTAGAAACAAAACGTCTAGCTGCGAAGCTCTTGCAAAATTACATTCATCTATGCGAGAACGGAAAATATCTATGAGTATGAATGATGCATAGTGTATATCTATAAAAATATGTTATAGTAGGATTAAAATATAGAGTTTGATTAACTCTTTGAGTGCTAAGTAATTTTAGGAGATAGGCGTGTTTCTAGATTTTTTTCGCGGACCATGATCTTATAGATACAGGTATCAAAATTTAAAACTTTTTCTTGCTGCTTGGCTACTACGGTAAATGTCCTAATTACAGTCATCGTTACTTCAATTATTTTATTTAAGGCGGATGTGTCGTTTGAGCATAAAAACGCGACTAATGTACTGTAAGTAGAAAGTATGGAAATTTTTCTAATTAGTAAAGGCGATATGTTTTATGGTTTATCTTCTATCCGTCATACAAACTGAATTGCTAATATGTGTAAGGATCATTTCCATTTAAGTTATAACTTTTCAAATGACATTACAAGGGATATTGGACTTCGTTATATACTTTCAATGAATTAATAATTAATACATCATATTTAACATACAAAAAAGTCATCATAAATACAAGAGATGTTAACTAATGTTGTGTTGCAAATCGGAACGATTATTAGGTTAAATAATTTCTAAAATAATTAAGTGAAGTTGTGTGATAAACTTAAAGTAGCAATAATTGGAACATCTACTTTAATATGATTGTCGTTGTTATCATTTCCTTTCGAGCTTTCATGTAGCATTTTTTTGCTCTCCATTGCGCGTTTCTTTTTTGGGTGGTCAAAATATCGATTGGAATGTCTATCGTGTCTTTATATTTCTTTTTCAACGAGCAACGTTGAAAGCAAACGTTATCGTCTCGTTTTTCCACGAAACAAACTATTTATGTCCAATTTTTTCCCCTAGTTTGTAGATCACTCTTTTTATGAGATCTCAATAAAATCATTATATGAAGTTTCGTTCATAATATTCATTCGCTCGTTTTATCAGAAAATTATGACGGATCGGTTACATTTGTTTTGTTTCATCTTCGTTCACGTCGTTTCATATCATCTCCAATTTTACCATCATTTCTCGTTCAATTTCAGCACTTCACAACATCTATTTTTCGTTTCAATAAACACCGCCAACTTTTCCCCAGTTTTAGCAGAGAATTTTCCGTCATTAACACCTTTGCAAATTTGTCCATTCTTCACCTTTCGTTTAATTCCCTATATGAAAAGTTATTTCTATAAATGAATCATTTCCTTCATTGACAGAAAATAAAATTGGATATGACAATAGTCATCCCACACATGTTACTTATATTATTCGTGTTATACGATTCTCCCATAGCGCGATTTCATGCAACGCGTGACGTATTAGCCGCGTTCATAGAGAGTTTACTGTATTATTTATTAACAAAGTTATGGAACTTTAAATTTGACCGTTCCGCAACAGCCCTGGAATGGTCTCAATTTGATGGCCAGGAATTGTAGTTCAGATCAATTACTTCCCCTCGTTTTCAACTTCGAACAACAAGAATTCTTTAACTTAATCGCCTTCTTATGCTTTTATTTCGCTTCATTTTCTCAACATCGTGCACTCGTTATTTCATTTTTATTGGACCACTTATCTTCCTTCGATAGACACGGAGGCAAACTATTCCTCTTTCTATCGTCGTTTCTTCGGACACATTTTGTTCCTTCATTTTTTCCGCTTCGTTTCCGTCTGTCTGCTTCCTCTACCACCGTCTCATATTTCTTCGTCGTCTCGTTTCCCTTCCGCTTATCCTGCTTATTCCCGTTTCCCGTCTCTCGTTTCCCCATCCCAATCGGAATTACCTTGGCCTCGGATAAATGCAAGAGAGCTTTGAAAATCCGCTGCCAAGAGAATTTGCAATGGTAAGCGATCGCGCGACTTAAGATTAGGATCTTCGTCTTACCGACTACTCTTCTTTTTTTTTTTACCCTCTTCTTCGCTTCACCGCTATTTCGTCCTTTATGGTTTTCTTTTTTTTTCCTCGTCAACTTTTCGTCATTTGGGGTAAACTGTACCTTATTCACCGTAATTAAGACCCACTCGTCGACGGAGAGAGGATTTTGTCGTGGATTTTTCAATGCGCTCAGTGAACTGTTTATTCATGATGAAATTAGGGATCAAATCTTATTTCATAATATAATGACTAGCGGATTTTTATGCATTTATAGAAAATTGAAATGTTCAAAACACTACACTTTGCACACGAAGAGGGAAAACAAACAAAATATCAAGAATGAAGCACACGGGGAAGGAACTCTACTTTTTTAACTATACCTGTAAAAAACAAGAAATTGCGTAAAAATGCGCGGTCTAATTATCGTTATAGAGACATCAGTCTTTCGGATAAAACTAAAAGGAATTACAATTAATTATAATTTCTTTTATCCTCACGCGAACAAGATTCTATTTATAAAGGTTTAATTAATTGATTCTGTAATTAATTAGCTCTCTTCAATTGCAAGTAGCCGCATATCTAAATAGAGTTATATTTACGCTACCCTATGTGGTGTCTCGTGTATGTAGAAATTTAACCGCACCTCTAGAAACTAGCTAACGTATGCATCATTCGAAATTGAGCCATACACCTCAGTCATTCAGTTGGAGCACTTATTACTCCGCGTGTAAGTTCATTCATACCAAATATGTATTCATGCCGTTCATTCATACCGTATTGCACTTGTCACTCGCAACTCCATACGCTGCGTAACATTTATGTAACGCTACACTGCTACGTTTCCCCTGCTTCTCCAAACCGTGTTTCCATTTCCGACAAAGGGGTTTTCATTCCTCCCAAATCTTTTGCGACATTGTAAGGGAAACCGGAGCAAAACTGAAATTGCTAAGAATAAAATTTTATACTTTTCGTATTATTAATGTAACAATAAAATTGCGATTAGAATCCATTCGAATAAACTCTTTGTTAAACAATAATACACATCCATTCTTTTCAATGGGACGATAAATCGATCGGTAAAAACATAACAATTTAAGACATGATCCGCTTTGATATCTACTACGCTTGACGAAAAGTTTTCGGCCATGATAATTAGAAATTAGTTAAAAACGCTAATGTTTTTCTCATGTAAAGTACTATTGTATAACTATCAAACTTATAGACAACAAGGAGCAACATTAGTTAATAAAAATGCCCTCAAAAGTGAAAATCAGCTTCGAGAAGTAATACAATCACTGTAAAACGAAGTTCCACTAACACGATGCGAATATCTCGTTGTGCGAATGCTACAACACATTCCAAGTAAATATATGTGAACGTAGAAAAATTAGAAAATATTTAAATTTTTTAATGAGTGGTTCTTCGATTACGTTCTACATTTCATTTCGATAACAGGGAATTTCCATAGTTGCTTAATGCTACAATTAAATTATGGGAAAATTAATACGTTCGGTCCTAATCAATTAGCATTTATATACCCAAATAAATACAATAGTGTACGAATACATTTTGTAGCCACTCTGTAACATTGACGATAATTGAGACATCTATCCTATCTGGTCTATCAACAAAATAGTTTGCCCTCCTTGGATTTAACTCAACACAATAAAAAGAATCTGCGGGTAGATTAACGTTGAAAAAAATGCAAGAGGAATGATCCTATGCATCATGCTCGACAATTGGCGAGATAAATCCAAGCAATTCTGCGAGCGACAAACTCGCTAGTGAAATCAAATTGTTCCACTCCGCTGTTTAAATTAACGCTCGAGCCTAGACTAGCCTCTCCGTGTCTTATTGAATTTACGATAAATTGCTTTTATAGGTCTCATCCACGTTCCTAGACTTCTCTCTCCCCCCCCCCCCCTCTTCGATACCTGTAATGTTCCTTCACTTTTGCTACGCGAATCCGTCTCTGTCGTTGCCTTTCTTCCGGTAGGTGTGTCGAAAGACGCAGCAGCCCTTATTTTTCCAACCATGGGATTGCCATGGAAATTTCGCGGTCGCGTAAATCAATCTAACGATCCCGATAGCTATTGTGGAAACAATTTTTCACCTTTACGTAGAGGGGAATTCGTGGAAATCTCAGGACGTTGATGTGTCAGTCGTCTGTATCGTAAATAATGACGATATAAAAAAGGAATCGATAAGTTTGATAGATTTTAGTGGGGTGGTAGAATTGATCTTGCACATGGAAGTGCCATTTTTTATTCAGAGATACCAAAATCGTGTAAAACAAAAAAAATTGCTACAGGGAGTACTGTCAATCTTGTATTAATAAAGCTATTACGAAACGATTCTTTGGTTATTGGTTGGTTTCAGATTTTCGCGATGAACGGATCGAATACTCTTCAAGTTTTATCTTGATAATACAATCGTATGGTTTAATAGATGTAAACGAAAACCGCTTATAATTAGACTGGATTTTTATGCATTTATGGGAATTTTAAATAATTAAAAAAAGTAATTTAAAAAATGCACAATAAATTTAAAATAAAGTAGAAATTATTAGGTTGTAACATATATTCGTCCTACTTGCAGAAGATCAATCACAATTTTTTGACAATCTGTTTAATTTTAATTAATAATTAAATTACCATTTTTAAGATGATTGAAACTCTTTTATTTATTTAAATATTTAAAATTTAGAAGTATATGTAGACACTGTATACTTTTGCGACAGACTGCACATTTATAGTAAAATCGTAGTAAAGCATAAAACCTTTGTTATTCGAACAATAATAAGCGGTTCAGTAAGCACGCTTTTAAAATCTAATTATGTATCGTTAACATCGTTATGTATTCATTTATGTATACTTATTAATCCATATCTTTCGGTTCTGAATGGTTTCTGGTTTACGTTACATTTGTAAAGTAAATCAAGTTGTATATTCCTTCGTACGTAGTTAGTTTTTGGTTTATTCATTCGCAGTGAAAGGGTTAATCCAGTCGTGAGTATCACAATTAGTCGTTGATCGCTGGCGCTGTTTCGAGGATGAAAAACCGTACGTAGATAGCTATGAATGCTTCGTAAAATCGAAGCACGGTATTGCAGTATGCACACGCTGCATTGCGCATCGTGTATCTTCTTTTTTTGTAAAAGTGTGTGCTCTATTACGATGCATGCACATCTGCGTGTAACACGTTTTTCGAGCACGGAAGTCCTGATATACCTATGCGGCAGATGTTACGTATACGTTTGTCTCTGAAAACCGAGCAAGACTGAAATTGATTGCGTAGGTTTATTTAAGCATAAGATTTGCAAACGTATTGCAACTGAAACGAAGAGAAAATTGAAATGAATTTTTGTTAGGAATTTCAACTAACGAACCGAAACTTTAATACGGATTAACCCCTTCGCTACAGAGGATTCTGATCAAAGAATATGCAGTAACTTTAACCTATTTTGTAAACGCGGTATAATTAAAAGATTATCAATGTTTAAGATAAACACATGTTTGGGAAAAATAACAATATTTTATTTAACCCTTTAACACTAAAATTATTCTTCTGTTTATTGGTCATAAGTGACCAAATTTTGTTGCAAACAAATTTGTAATTTAAGGCACGTGTATCAGGCTTCCCTCGTTTTCAATGGTAATCGCAGTACGTTCATTAAAATAGAAAGTGGAGAGGGTAAGATTAAACAACATCACAAGTTATTAACAACAGTAGTGCAAAGACACACAGAAAGGGTTAATGGGTTAATGATGCGTAATTTTAGTAAATGATGACAATAATATCTAAATAAATAGCTATATAATAATAGTAACTTTAATCAACCCTTTATGTAGCCAATCGGTAACTCGATGGGGTATATAAAAGTATTCTGTCCACAGAAGAGCTCTGCACTTAAAGGTTTAATCTCAACTTATAAGACTAAAAACTAAAGTCATTGAAATACTACATTGCATTGCGTTAAATTGATATTGTTCTTATGATTCTTTCCTATTCTTCGGATAACAAAGAATTTCCAGTGTTCTAAGATACCAATAGTATTTTTAGTTAACAAAATTAATCGGCAGAAATCATTAACCCTCGTGCACTGTTACGGGTCAATTTGACTCAAAATGAAAAATGGATAGTAAATAATTTCTTTCTAAAATATACAATGCATCTAAAGTTTGTGGATTTTGTTGGAATTATTCGAAGGCTACGTCTCATATACATAAAAAGCAATATATTATACCATTAGGTTACGATGAAACATATTTGTTATTTTAATATTGATCCCAATGATTTTAATATAATGTTTATTCGATCAGTGCATAAGGGTTAATAACGCGTTACGTGTGAATTTCTTCAGAGCCTATAGGTACCGATAATAATGAAAGGGTTTTTATTGATACATTTTCTCATTAGGTGTCAGAGAAAGTTCAGGTCCTGATATTTCTGAAAGTTAAATAACGAAATTCCAAGCATGTTCGTTGGTCCCGTCTACTGTCTGAGCATAATCGACTTGTACTACTTGTTTATTATGTGCCAACGAATAGAAGGATCGCGTATGCATTCGAAGTACAGTTCCTCTTATACATACAGTGGTTGCATTATCAGACGACAGCAGGTTGCAATGCAAACGAGAGAGCATAAATCATAGTCTCTCATGAATTCCTGTTAATTTGCCAAACGAATGGAATAACACTGTCGCTATTCAGCAAATTCGTGTTGTGCGTTTTAATCCTTGGTTTATACAAAGTAAGAGATATAATAGCTATAAACAGTTAAATACTTCAATTTACATATTTATTGTTTATTTGGAACAATGGAATACACAGAGAAAATTTAATATAAAAGGGAAGAATAATTGTATCATTCTCTATTGTGCTGTATCCGATACTGTATTTTGTTATTTATATTATGGGCGGTGTTAAAGCCACGGATCATAGCCATAACTGAATTCTAATGTGAATAGTTAAATTAAAAATAATTATAAAGCATGTAAATTAATTGGTTAATTAATTAATTAAACACTAAGTAATCCATTCTTTTTAATATGGAATAGTTTAATGAATTTATTTTATCATAGAAGTAAGCTTCCTCTTGAATCAGAATTTATAGTTTGCTCAAAAAATATAGTAAATAACAGCAATTATATTTAAGATCAAGTAAGTATCTACTTTTCTTAAAAATAAATACAGAATTAAACAAAAATAGTGGATTATTCATTGGTGCATGCAAGATTGAAATATTTGCAATAACAAGTTTTTATTTGAATAGCATGTACTGTTAATTCACATTAATTTAGAATTCATACTAAAGTAAAGTACATGTTAACTAAACTATAATACAAAAATGTTGCTTTTTATTTCTAATTCTCTTTTATCTCTATATAATATCATTATTACAAATTAATTTTCGAAGTATTTCGACTTATTTATCATGACTTTTTGTCACGTTTCTGCCAAATTTTGGATTCCGTCGTGAAAGAATAAAATTGTCTCGACGTCAACGAACTTTCAAACTAAGACTAAAACTTGTGCATACACCCAATACTTAATGAATTGTATAAGTCACCATACAATACTATTTCATAACGAATGCAGGAAGAATGATTTTTGAATTGAATTTATTAGAAATTGAAGTATCTGTATCGTGACACTTTCATCCTCTGAAGCATTCAATTTCATCTGACAATTTGCTATATTACAAATACATTTCATACATTTTTATGAACTACGTGAATACATGAACCTTTTAGACGCACGCAATAGTATCATGGTAACCAATCATAGTAGCACGAAAGCTCTGGAAATCAATGTTACCCCATCTGGAGGGAGGGAGGGATATCTGGAAAAATATCTCGAGATTGTCCCCCAATCAAGCTAACGAAAGAGAGAAATAACTTTCACTGAAACCAATTTCAGCTGCTTCAATGTGCACCGTTCGTCGGGCTGAATAGTCGCAGATACGGCTGATGAACAGGGTGGCATTATATGAACGCAGTCACGCCAACTGATACGCGAGACGATCGAGATAGATGGTGGATTATGAGGGACGAGCGTATTTTATGTGTGCACGTTCCACCGCAGGATTGCAACGGAAAACGTTCTTGTCTGCGTAACTGTCGCGTGAACCTCATCATTCTAGAACAAATCTCTCCTATACGCCGTTAATTGCAAAACGTCTGTTTTCATGGCAAGTAATCTCACCGGTATAGATATTTAGATTGTTTAAAATAACCGAGGAATACAGAGCTTCAGATCATTATGGATAGTTTGAAACATTTGTACTGTATTTGCTACTAGAACTACCAAAGGGGTCAAAGCGACTTGCTTGCAATTTCTCATAAAAGCTGTATAAACTTACAGCGATACATTCTTGCAAATTTAGCCCGTGAATTTATGTAAAGGAGATGAATAAAGATTTATTTTCATTGCGTTAAATACTTCTTCAAATACCTATTGGCTAAAAGGCATTACAATTTAATTGAAGTTTTATACAATCGATCATATTGTGTTTCTTCTTCTTTTTAAATGAAACGTTAATTTTACGTTTTGCAAGTTCATGCGATATCTGTCTTTACTAACTGAGTCTTTTATATCTATCTTTATAATTAAAAGAGGATACATAATCTGTATACAGACGTAGTTTGTTCTATTTAATCATATGCAAATGAGTGTTTATTCTTTCTTTTCTTGTTCATCGGGGTTGTGAAACGTGACTAATGGAAGGAGACCAAATGAGATGAAATTTGTGTTTCACCATGGAGTTTCCTCTATGGCCTTTCCCGGACACACGTTGACACATCTTTAGGTGTGAGAATAGAGAAAGGCTGCTACTTTTCTGTGTTCCTTTTTCGATTCAATTACATTAGTGGCTGCCAAGGATCTTCCTTCTAACAGAATCTTGGAACAATGTCATTCCTTTTTCACACGTGTGCAGTCGAATAAGCATTGATATTTCTTTTGTTTCTTTCATTTCTCTTCGTTGCACTTTGATAATGGTGTCAATGAAACATGGCGCAGATCTTTTGTTTTTGTTCTTGCAGCATTTATATTGCTGGTTAAAAGTTCGGAAGCGCTACGCAATTTTAATGGATTACAAAATTAAAGGAAAGAGACTTTAGAAGATTGTTATCTTGGAAAATTTTTCGGTCAAAAATCTGTAAAGATAAATAAAAGCATTAATAATCATTCAAATAGTACTTGAGGGTTAGAATTATGTGACAGTTTGAATAAGAACGAGTCTTTAGCACAAAGGAAGGATCAGAAAGTAGAAATTACGTATAATAACAGGTTCTTCGTATTTTTACAAAAATTAGGACATTCTTTGGGAAAATGTGGAGCAAGATAAGGATGAAAGCTATCCAAGTGTCATAACAGAGTTAATGCTAGTAAAAAAGCCAGGGGTTGAATAAAAATATTCGTCAGGGCTAATTTTTTATTTCCCTCTCATTCGCTAAAAAAAGTGAATAAAAAAACGTCCGCTTCAAGGATACTCAGCAACAGACAACGTTAATGACTCGAGCAGCCTGTCCGAAATAAAATTGCTCTCTCGAGCTTCGGCTCGTTATAAAAACACTGGTGGAGTGGTGTCTAAACGTTTGGAAATTTTATATATCACCCGCCCCGTCTCCATGTGAGGCTTTTTTTTGTCGCGAAAGCAAAGCTTAAGAGAGAAGGGCGAAGAGGAGAAGGTAACTAACCTCGTCCAACTGGATGAAAGCACTTTCGACCCCTCACGAACGACTGCTCTAACGATTAATGGTCAGACACTAAAAAAAGCTTTCGAGTTTTTACCTTTTGTTACTTTTTCTTTCCTCTATTCTCTTCGTGTGTCCACCGCATGTTCCATTCTTCGGTTTTTGTTAAACTAAATCACGGGCGCGTTTGCGATGGAAAACAAAGGAGTTAAAAGTTTGATAGGAGATCTAGACGGATGAAACCAGCGGATTAGACTTCATTATCTACTGCCGGCGGAATGGTTGATGTTCCCAGTGTATTAAGGGGGCTTCCTAGTGTGGAACTTTCAAATGCTGATGCTCTTTCTTCTCTTTTTTTGATTAAGGATTAATGTCACTTAGGAATGGGAACAAACATTGCGTTTACAATTGTTAAAAAATAATTGATTAAATTTACATAAGATTTAAGGGAACCAGCATTGAAAATAGAGCCAACTCTCCTGTAATAGTGTTAATTCGTTTCGTGTTATAGTGGATTCCAGTTATTACAATCATGGATAACGTTACCAATCGGCTATTGTTATCACAATCGGTCGGTTCCAAAACGTTCTATATAAAATTGATTAAAAATAATCTGCCTATTGTAATCAAACTTCGGTTATTGGTATCACGTGTGACAATTACATTTGGAGACAAACGGTGAGAATTAATAACAAATTCATTCTAAATAAATTCAATTTGCTTTAAAACTTACGTTTAACCGACGCATACCTTTTATTTTGTATACGAATGCATTGCAAGAATTACTAGCAAATACATAAATAAAATAAAGCAGAAACTAGGGAGACAAGCTTATGACACGTTGAATATTCTTGTAAAAGATAGTATATTCATTAAACTATGTACTATTGTGATAATTAGGCTGCGAATGTTTATGCAAATTCGTATCATTTTCAGTAAAACTGAAAGAGTAGTCTTTAATAGAGATCCGTTTGATTCTCTAAACTAAATGTTGTACTTTGTACTTTACTTTAAATGTTTTGTATATTTTTATGTATCATATAGAATCTATTTTTTGTTTGCAAATTTAAATACGCCATAAGTGCATAAAGATTCGCAGTCTAGTCATAACTATTTGCAATAAAATCAGTTCAATGCTAAACATGTTGTATCCTCCGCATAATGTTATCAGCCTGCTGTTCTTGTGAATAATTGCAAGTCCCAAAGTAATCATAATAAGCGGATTTCACTGTATATCAAAGGCATGTTCTCAAAGTACCGTGTTATAAGAGGGTTAATCCCTTGGCTTACGAATTTTTCAAAGATTATTCACTGAAATGTTGACTATTTTTTACTATAACACTATATGGAATTCAAAACACTAAAATATTATACGCAATTCGTACTTAGTAATCATCAATCTCACAAGCTTACAAATTCAAATAAAACGAATTAAAGTTTATTAAAAAATACAGTATATTTTTATTGTAATTAGTCCATAGGCTATACCACGAGTGTAACTCGTTGTTATAAGCCAAAGGGTTAACTGTATATTGTTCTGAATGAACAGAACTAATTTCTGAAAAGAAAAAGAAAATTGGATCACGTGATTATTCTAAATTACATATAATTTCTTCGAATTTGCTTCCAACGTTTAATGTACTTATTAAATAGACTGCAAATAGGATGGAGAAGACGATTAGGGATAACTGGAGAGTCAATGTATTATATTTTAGGGATTCCTACTAACCATTTCAGAGAAGCTTAGCAAAATCAGGCCAAAGATAAGGAGAGAATTACTGTTTGGTGTAAAAAGCCAGCTGGATCTTTGGAATGATTCCAAGATAGTGGATATTACTCGGTGCATAGAGAAACAGAGGCATCAGCAGCCACTTGTTAATTACTTCGCATGCATTTGAAAACACCGACTTAATCCCCAAAAGAATATAATCGGTGCCAAGGCTCGTCTTCAACCAAGCTTTTCGCTTGCGAGATGAGTAATTAATTAATGTAAAAGAGAGTGGCTTAACGGAAGCACTAACAGATACGTTCTAAATGCTATGACTGCTTCGTGTTTCTTTAAAAACGACATGCTGGCATTTCGATTCATTATTGATGTCAGAGAACCGTTACTGGTAAATTATAAAACAAAAAAATTAAAAAAATAAAAAATAAAAATTGATTTATTAATAGGCTGGGAGTGATGAAACAAATTTAAAAGTTTGGAAATTCGAAGATTTATAAATCAGTGTAGAGAAAGAAAACAATTCTCAAGCGAAAAAAAATATATTCTTTGAAAGTAAAAGAAAAGAACGCAATTAAATGGCCAATTAAATTCAATATAAAAGCACTGAATTGAATAGTAGGTACACCTAATGATACGTTTCCTTTTTCGTCAGAAAATAAATAGATTGATTCTATTTAGGATGGACCTCCTGCAAAAGTTCCATTACTGAAGATTGCTGCAATCGCAGTGTTATTATTTTTCAAAGTTACTTCTTGTTTTCAGGAATCTCAGTGTCTGAAATTGTACTGATGGTTTCTGTCCAAATGCAACCAACTCGAACAATAACAGTAATGTATTAAACGTACTGCACTCGCAACTTATAAAACAAGCACAACCATAAACACGGAACACATTTTTCAATGTAGAATCGCACGTTTCTAATAGAAACTATATTACATACTACTATCTGCATCTTTTAAGACATAACAATACTGCACTGCAGCAGGATATTATAGCTAGCATTTTTATCAAATGACACTTGCACGTTTTAGTTTCTATTTATTTCACGTTTTTCAATTAATATTAGGATTGCTTTTGAACTAACTTACGACAATCTGCATATTTTTAAAAAAGTTAATGTACCCGTTCAACTATGTTCGAATGTGATAACTAGACTGCGGATGTTTATGCAAATTCATATATTCTTAAATACAATTGAAAGAGTGGATTTTAATAGAGATCCATTTCATCCTCCAAATCCTGTAATTTATACTTTATTTTAAATATTTTTTATATTTCTATGTGTTATATGAGATCTGTTCTTCTTTGCAAATTTAAATTTGTCATAAGTGCATAAAGTTCCGTAGTCTACTCATAACTGTTTGCAATAAAACGAGTTCAACAATGAACATTACTTATCCTCCGCATAATGTTAGCCGGTTATACTTATCAAAAATTTGAAGTCCTAAAGTGATCATAACAACCGGATTCCACTGTGTTCCGTCGCACGAATACGGAACTCAGAGAGAAATCGCGTGCGTTGCAAGCCCTTTGTCATTTTTCTTACCTCGGCAAAATATATATTTTTGTCCGAGTAAACGACGAGGGGCACACGTGTTTAGCAGCCGCTGGGCCTAACGGTAAACGTTCGGACCGTGCCCAGAAGGCTGCAAAGCACAGGCCGCACGGTCAACGCGGCAACCACCCCCCTTGGAAAAAACCCTCGAAGGAGAGGTGGATGACGTCAAGCGAAGCCGGAAAAACCCAAAAAGCGCGGGCTCTCGTCGCCGAGGTGTCTTCGCCGGCGTAAAGGTGGCACGCGAGGCGCCTCGGTCCAAGAGGCCCGCCAATGGGGACCGTTCTTTTCCGGCAATTTCCGATTCGCTGATTGGTCCGTCACGCGAGCGGCCAATCAATTCATAGGTACGGACACCGCGGTCAATTTTAGCGAATCGGAAAAATCGGCGTCATCCACTTCCGCGTGCATCCGACCCACACAGCAAAGAACTTCCGGCGCGTACGGACCGGGGTGAGTTTTGCGTTCCAAGGGGCAGTCGTCATTCATCGGTCATTCGTGCAACAGTCGGCTTTCGTCAGTCAAACAGTCAGCATTCGGACGTCAATCGAGAAGCAAACAGTAACAGTCGTAATACAATCAGTGAGTTCGTCAAACAGTCGTCAAAGGTTCGTCAAGCGGAACACATTCATCAAAAGTTCGTCATTCGGAACAGAGTTGTCTAGAGTCCATCATTCGGGACAGTCTACGATAAAATAAGACTTTCGGAACATAGTCGAGGTTCACCGTACGGAACCATCATTTGACTCACCCACGCACTAAAGGGCGAGACATACCGCCGTCGAATCAGTTGGCCAATATTAATTTGGCGGCCAACAGTTAACATCGCGAACACACTGTATTACATAAAAATACTCGAAGCAAGAATGTCGGGAAGTAGTGGAATGAATTACGATCTATATTATAATTTATAATCCGTTCAATTGACGGGTTCTGTAAATTTAGCGTTGATATACATGTAAAAGCAAACGCAAGAACTATAATTACATTCCATGCAATTGAAATGATACAAATGCAAATAGTAATGGAGCTCATGAGCCGCGCACCCGGATGACAGAAAATAGCATTGGATGAGTGGTCTATTCTATACATCGTCTGTGGTTATGTCGTTCTCCCACTATTATCAGCAAAGTCGATAGAAAATCAGGATGCAAATTGGTGATACGCGAGTGCAACAAGTCTTCCCATTAATAAGCGGCTACACCACCCCCGCCGACGACGTGTGAGTGAAGTTGGTCACGCCAACCGGTTGTTAGAATGGAGAACAGGGGTTGAAAGGGTGGAATGGGTGCGAGAATGCATGGGGCGAAGGGTGAAGAAAGGTAGAGTGAATACTGCAGTCATGCCGCGAGTGACTGGAGGTCAGAGTGGGGTAGGAATTACGAGTTGTTGCCTCAAATGAGAATGAGGGATGCAACAGGGATGTAAGAGATACGCGTTGTCTTCGTGTCTTCCATGCGGCTGCATCCAATCGCGAGAAAACAGCTACTTCTTGTTTCTATAGTTTACCCTTTAGAATAAGCATTTTCCTTCTACTTTTCCTTTTTTGTCTTCCTCCTTTTATTCGTCTTTCTTCCTATTTTTCCCTTACCAGGGACTACATATATAGACAATAAGGAAACGTTCAGGATAAACGATGAAACGCACATTTCGAACGCAATGTTGTAAAATTGTAGTTAAAATAATCTTCGACCCTAGTACCTTAATATTTTTTATAGATGATAAACAGCGCGCTAATTGGTGTATAAAAAATACATTAACTTTCATTATAACAAATATTGATAACCGTGAGATCTCATAAAAAATGCATTATTTTTTATATACTCATAACACCGAAGATATTATCGTAGATAATTGCATATAAAATTATAGATCACGGATAGGGTAAAAGTTTCTTTATTTATGATGCAGATAACAGAAACACAATAAATAAATAATGTGAAAAGTAAAGTTCCTAATTTCTTGTGAAAGTCATTTTGCTTTAATGGAAATTATCCTGACTAAACAGATAAGAACAATTATAAAAACTCTAGAATTTGGAAAATCGAAGATTTCTAAAGCGTGAAATTTCTAAAATCCAGGGGTAAGAAATTTTAAAGCTTGGGGATTCGAAAGCTTTGAAACTCGAAACCTTTGAGCATTTGTAACTTTGAAAGTTCAGAGATGTAGTATTTCGAGAGCTTGGAAATTCGAGGATTAGAAAAATTGGAAGCTTTGAAATTTGAAGAGTTAAAAATACGAGAAGCTTGAGATTTGAAATCAAAAAATTTCTAACTACATTTTCTCAACTTTCAAATTTGTAACGGTAATTTTGTATGCACTAGTCTAATATTTAAATCATATCACTTATGTAATTCACTTAATATGTACAAAAAGATACCATAAACAATGATTGCTAGATGTTCATTAAAATGATTAAAATGATTAAATTATCCAGGCACAATCTCAAAAATAATTTTTATAATCTTCAATTATAAAAATACAATCCAAAAGCTTTAATTCTATTCAGATCCAGATGATTGAAATGATTAAGTTATCTAGCTACAATCTCTTCAATTATAAAAATACAATCCATTAAAGTTTCGATTCTATCCAGATTCTACTGTTCAGATACAACTCTCTAAAAGAATGCTTTGAAGATTCAGATTTCATTCTCTGAAAAAGAGCTTCGGAGATTCAGATCCCCCTCTCGGAAAAAATACTTTGAAGAACCAGAACTATTCTCTACAAGATATGCTTGTACGGAATTCAGTCAGAAAAGAAATCGTTGCAGCAGCAAACTTATAAAAAATGAATGAAGATGCCTGGATTAGGGAAATTCTAAGGCCGCAACATCGGTGAGATAAACGCAGTGCAGAAAATATGTTTCGCTTTAATAACGCAACGCGCCAAGACCGAGAATAGAGAGAGAGAGAGAGAGAGAGAGGGAGAGAGAGAGGGAGAGAGAGAGAGAGAGAGAGAGTTGTCTTCGGTGTTGAGAGTAGCTTTGAAACAAAGGCAATTCTCCGTTGCCCCCTTTTTTCTGCAGTAATTTTCTTCCTATCCGATTTCAGGACCAGGTAATTGTAAACTACTTGAAGTTAAATAGAGATTTTACGATTGGAGCAGGTCTAGCAGATGAAAAGAAAGCGAGCAGCAAAGGGGTGTCTTTTGTTTTAATAATTTTGTCGACTTCGCGAGAGTACACGGACGCTTTGTTCGAATTCTCGTCTTCGTAGATAAGGAGTCACGGGAGTTTATAAATTTTCTTAATTATTCAGAAGTCGCGCTTTTCCCTGCTGAAAATAATAAATTGATTATGAGCTGTTAGAAATGTACGAGTAAAATTGAGGTTATCTCGTGCCTTTTCTTAGCAAGAATAAAGGTAGAAAGAATATAGAACATCATTAAATAATATTATATTTTTAGACAAGTTAACATGCAGGGTATACCACATAACGTGATCACCTGAATTATTTTTGTTATAAATGGGTAGATTGAATTTTTGTGTTGGTCAGAGATTTCGAAGGATTTTTAAGGCGACTACTAGACTGCGGATTTTTATGCATTTATGGGAAATTTAAATGTGCAAAAGGCACAAAATGCACGGAATATGTAAAACTATACAAAATATTTAAAATATAAGAGAAATTATTAGGTGTACCAATGAATAAGCCACTTTTTGGTTTAACTCAACATTTATTTTGAACAAAAGTAAATATTTACTCTGTCTTAAATATAGTTGTTATTGTTTATAATACCTTGTTGCATTTTTCGGACAAGTTCTGGATTCATACAAAAAATGAAAATTTTATCATTTGATAATATAAATTCGTCAACCCATTTAAAAATAGTTGATTATTCATTGGTACACCTAATAGAATATTTGAATGGTGAAACAACTCTTCATTTCAGTTTCACTTCTTTAATCTTATTAATAAAGATGCGAGTGCGCACAAGGTTCCACAGTCTAGTGATGAGATTTCATTTTTTCTATGACTTTTTTCAGGCACATGTAACGTTACAGAAATATCGTCCAATTTGTACAAAATTACTTTTCACTTGAAAATATTTATCGCCATAGTTTTCCATTAGATAACAAAAATGCATGTTTTTGAGTAAGTAGAATTCGCTTCTATGTCAACTAACTGATGGATAAAAAGAATGGTAGGGTTATACAGAAAAAATTGAAAATGACCTTGGCAATTTGCTGAAGAAATGAAGATATCGAATGTAAACACTTTGTAGGTCCTTCGAAATCATTTGTAATAAAAGAAACTTTAATCGAGCAATTAATGACGGAAATAATTGTGGTGGTCACATTAAGTAACATTTAAATATTACTTAAAAAAGACAACATTTTATGTGTAGTTTAAAACACCCCATCCAATTTAATATTACACGTAAATTTTTGCAAAATTAAAAATTGAGTAGTCTAAAGTTACGTGCCGATAGCTGAAGACCAGAAAGCAAAAATGCAGAAAAATCTCGCGTGTTCCATTGAATGATAGTGACACAAAAGCATATTCACAACATACACTTCCTTGAAATATCGATAAACTTCGAAGGATTCAAATCGAAAGGTTCGTGGTAAACTTAATATTTCTTCCGATTTGGGTTCGTGCTTCTGTGGCGGAGAATAAATTCCCGTACATATGCATCGACCGTTTTGTAGGACTTTACCCGGAAATGTCTGTCTGCTCTTTGTTGTACTTTCCATGTGTCAGCTGCAACGGCACGGAATGTATTTTTCATGGAGCCACAGCGAAACCATGGTGTCGTAGTCGTAGCAGCAAATAAAAACCAAACATTCGAAGCGTATTTTGCAGTCGCTAGTAAACGCGTTATATTTTATATTTTGTTACTGGATATTTTCAGCTTTACAATCCTGCTAGTTTTTTTATAACGTTATAAAGAAAGGAGATGGGCACTCACAAGGTTTTTCGTTTTAGGAGATACAAATTGATAGTAAAAATGGGGGTTAAAAGCAGGGATGACATTCGGTCTTACGACCGGAACTCTTTTTGGATTCGGCAACTTGTTTATTTTGATATCGAACTGAACAAAAAGTACTGATAAAATACGCTTCTCGATATTAACACTTTCAGGATTAAACGTTTTTGTCATTGGGAGAAACTGAAAATTTGAAATAAAGAAAATGTACTTCCTTCTGTTTTTCTAAAGAAGATTCCATACTCAAATTTGCATCCAGTTTTGCTGAATGAAAAAACATTTATCGCTTACTTTTACCGAAACAAAGTACAATGTTGCATATATGCAATATTGGGCGCGAAAAGGTTAAGTATCCAATATATAAGTTAGAACCGAAATGAGTTTTTGATTCTATTCTATTCTTGTGAAGCACATTGTATTTATTTGTGTTTCTACACGAGATCAAATTTATTATTACAGTTTCTCCATTCTGAGACCGATATATTAAAGCTAAATTATTTCAATAGGGATGGTATTTGGTCCTGAAACCAACATTCTTTTTGGGTTCACTGGTAATTCTTTGTATATTATTTTGGAAATTCTCGAAAGGGTTAAATTACCTTTTATTATAATTACTCTATCAATTATCAATATTAATTTAGTGTACGTTTATTTCATAAAATCCTGAACCTTTTACTTATTTCCCTTTTCATTTAGTTTATTGTTTAAATGGAAACGTTCTGTTTGTTGTATCCAAAAATTTTTAACAACGTACATGTTTATTGTGAATGGTTTACAGAGCAAACTATTCTGTTTGCAGGCATTATTTTCATACCAACAAAGTTGTTTGCTTACGTAAAATTCAATAATAGACTTTTGATACGTATGGTTTTTTCAAAGCAGTTTCAACAGGATTAATACAGTTAACAGTTGAACGTTCTGTTTATAACGTTTGTAACATATCTCTTTTTCCGAACGTTCATTAATTAGAATGCTTTTCTCTTATAAATGGTTAGTCGGAATGCAATAATAACGAACGTTTCATGTTGCCTAGCGCTGCAACAGATATCCATAATTGCAAAAGGAATGATCACAGCATTATTCGTAGAATTGTAAGACCATCTTAAATATGGAAATGAAATAAGAATGGAAATTTTCTAAAATGTAGTAAATATAAAAATATAGTATAACAATAACATAGTAAATAAAAAATATATCATTTGCAAATTGACGCAATAAATAAATAAAGATAAAATATTGAAAGAATGGATAATGTAAGAGAAATGTTTTCTGTAGCAATATTCACTGACTTCGAATAGAGATCTTTTCTAAAGTCTCTTGAGTGAAACATTTGAGAAATATGTGATACTGGGGCACATATGTTGCTGTTTATTGCCGTAATATCGACGTTGAATACTCGCCAAGAAGTAATCCCAGCATCCACAATCGATTTGCGTTTTCTTTGTTAGTACCATGAGTCGCGAAGTTTTCGAGCTATTTTTGGAAACTATCATGCAACTTTCGAGGGAAATGTCGTTTACGGCTTTGCTCGTCGATAATGCATGCCATGTATGTACACTTAAGTAGCACAGAAATTTTTCAGGTATACTTTATAAAGTTGAAGCTAGACTCAATCGAATTTAACTTTTAAAAATGGTTAAACTAATAAGAAGCGAATTTATATTAATATTTTACGTACGTAGTAGAAACTACTATAAAAAGCTATTTACAAAACTTGTTACGAAGTCAATTGTTTATTTTTAGATTATTTATATATATATATTAGATATTTCTTGATATCATATTATATTTAGAAGTCAATTCCTTATTTTTAAATTGTTTGTATATATTAAATATTTCTTGATGTCATATTATATTTAGAAGGGAAGAGATTACAAATAATTAATTTTACAAATATCTAGAAAGATTAGACAATTTTCAAATAAAAAAGAATATTTCACGCAACAGAATGAAAATTGAGAATTTTTAATTTGCGACAACTTTCTTGCGTAGATGCGACATCCTTTCTTATCCGTTTGTAAATTTAGTTTGAGAAACGTGTGCAGCCATGGCATAATCATGCATCGTGGTACGAGAACAAAGCAAAATCTTAGCCTTAATCGTGAAACTTTGTACGTGTCGAAGGTTCATGCAAGGTGCATCCGTCTTACAGGATCCAAGTGATCCTGCAGAAGTGTCCTTGATGTTCTGCAAGCATTCACCCTCGTCACGGATACTTGGCGACAATGTAATTACAAGACTCAGGGGTTTTGTCCTTGAGTGAGTGTAGATGCTCGATATACGTAGACCTTGGCGATGTTACACTTACATGAGCACCGCCAAGTATACTAACAATAAGTGATCCACAGCATAGTGGTATATACATATTCCGACATTATACAATTGTTACTTTGTTGGACGATAATTTTGTTTATATGGGAAGATAAATATATTTAGTAATAAATTATATAGCATATATTTCGCTTATAATTTGGTATAATTGTTAAATTGTGTTCATTTTATTGATAAGATATTATTTGTACTTTTGTTTTTGTTTACGTTTTTTTTTGTAAAAGTTTATTTTGATTGTAAAGAAGGTTGCAGTATTTTATTTTGTTTTTTAGGTTGTTAAACATTATTCATTGTGCAAAAATAACTTAAGCAGAGTTACTGCTTCCTAATTTTATACTGTAGTTGTGTGATCTCTGAATAAAACTGAGTTTAGGTCTTTAACATAATTCTTATTTGAACGCAAAACGTATGTTCTTCATAGAAAATGAGGTCCAAGAAAGTAGGCCGAGCGGCAAAAATGTGTGCATTTAATAAACCGAGGAACTTTTAAGACCACTGAAAATTTAGCTTCTGTAGTAACAAGTATCCAAAGTAAATGTTTCATGCAATAAGTGTATGTAACCAAGTATCATGTGTGTATGTACATCCCCTGTATATGCAGTACACATATTGTAAATCACTGATAAAAAAAAGGAACGACTCAGAGCTTTCAATTTATTTATCCACAGCAAAATCACTGTATTTTCCAAATCCTAATCATGATTCTAGTCTACTGTTAATCTAAATTTTATATAAAATTCTACAGGTTACACTTTGCATTTAGATGAATCAGCATACATGTCAAAACGAACAAAATTCTCTATTAATCCATTAAGAACCAACGTGATTTGACCCAGCATTTCATTTGAAATCTTTCGCAGCCAATTTACATAACTAAACTCTATTTTATTGCGATGGGTCTATCAGAAGGCATCCCAGAAATTAGTATAATAATTTTTTCGTTACTATTTTTTCTTCCATATAGGTTATACAGTTTTATAACATTTGAAGATGTTACAAATAAAATGGTGCATCAACGCAACGTTGGTACTTTATGGGTTAAAAAAAAAGAAAAATTTAATTCTGTTGAAAATTGGCGGTAATCAACGCGTCAAATGCGGTATAGGCGGCGCGCTTGACGTTTCAGAAAAAGACAAGACAAATAGACAACGTGTGGCGTATCCAAGCAAATCTTTGAGCATCGTTAAATCAAATCACTTTATATTCATCTGATTTGTTTCTTTACACGTTCGATTCACGAAACCTTCTAACAAATCCCCAATTTGGGTTAGATTTTACAAAATGATCCGCGGTCTAGTTATAACATTTGTTTGTTTTAACGTACATTGAAGTATACATATACCTATTACCAGACAAAATTATGGGACTAGCTTGTTAATTTCCTTGCTGATTTAAAACTAATATCTTGGTTATTAATATCAATTAATTTTTTTTATTCGTTAAATGTTACAATTATATATGCATTTCGGATACGTTGTATATAATGGATGCCAAAAGTTTCCAGCCAATCTATAGTTCTATTCTAATTGAAATTATACATTAACGAAACTTTCCCTATTATGAGTCAACTTTATTGTGTATTACTCCAATGTAGTATAATATATGCGCGAAAAAGTAACAAGTAAGCATAACTATAAAGAATGCAGTACAATACAAGTTTTCTCTCCCAGAATAATTGATGACCGTTTATTCGTTTTACAAACAAATACTAACTTTCATCCTAATATTAACTGAGAAAAAATTTTGATGAATTTCACTATTGACGATACAAGAGAGTTGATTGTTTCACTTTTGTCCCTAATCGACTGTGTATCGCGGCGACTTCAAACATCACGTGTTACAATGGACACCGCGTACGCGTACTACGAGGGACAACTGTAGTTTACTGCACAAATTAGACCATACTTTCTAAAATTGTACGAGGAAGCAGCTTCCAAGGATAGGATTTATGCGTCACGCAGACCACCCTATATACACGTGTACATATATTGATTGGAGCACAGGGTGAAGGGACGCCGGGCGCCACGGCGCTCTCCTTTCTAACCCCTCTAGACAACAACGACCGAATATAGCTCAGCCGATATGGGAGCTAATGAACCAATTACGCGTAATAGGGCCGCCGCCTTCGAGGAATGACTGTCTCGGTTTTCTTCGTTCACTCCGAGAACCTTCATCATTCAAATAGTGCCCTCAATTATGGCCACTGTTCTGCACTTAATCGGCTTCGCAGGTGCATCTGTACCAAGCACGCTAACCGCCGAACTCCAGAAACGATGTGTCCTTTTATTTATACCACGGTATCCGATAACGAATGTTGCTATTCGGAGCACGCCACGAACGGAGAATTCTTCAAATAATTGGAACTTTGCTTTCCAAATCCAAAGTAGAGTAAATTCTCGGTGACCTCGTCGCATGCTGCGATGCTTTAGAATATTTTTAGTTTTGGTGAATGAATTTGTTGGATTTTCTTATACGAAGACGACGAAGCATAGCGTACGATATATTATCCATTTTTATATAAAATCATCCAAGGGCTTATAAATAAATATTGCGGTAATCAATTGTTTTCGACATGATTGATCTACGAAATCCAGATCTATAGTAATAGAAGTATGTCTTCATATGTGTTGGGATTCTATCATTTTATTCTCTATAACCAGAATTTCATTCGCTTCTATGGTGAACAAAATTGTAATTATGTGAAAAGCTTCATTTCAACCTGGAAGTCAGGAATTAATACGTACTGTATAAGTGACTGGAGCTAATATAACGATAAAGAAAATGGAAGTAGAATAATACAGTGATATGCTAATGAGATAAAGTTCAATAAATCTAAATACATGGATATGTCATTTCTTAGTTGCAAGGCACTATAGAGAGTTAACTTTGTCAACTTTGATGGTAGGTTTGAATATAATTCTTAAAATAACCATTAAAAATCTTTGCTTTTTTACACGACCAGAATTTTCGGTCTACCCTACTTTAATATATTTATGGGAAATTTAAATATGCAAAAATGGATAGAAGTTATTTGTCCTACTGAAAGAAAAATGGTAGACTTTTGCAAAACCCATGTGATTGAAGTACAATAAAGCTTCATTTATATTTTGTACAAAAAACCACGAAATATCCTAAAAAAAATGTACCTTTGCAAATTCATACAATTTTCATGGTAAATTTGTAACCATTCATTCTGACTGCCTTGGTGGTTCTAATGCTAAACATCAAATGATATTTTTTGTTTTTAACAGAAGGTGGTATTCTGAAAAAACTTCATCACCCACCTTTTCAAAATATTGGATGTGTTACTACGATTAAAGATTATTTAATTTCCTATTTCTCACGTATCGTTTCATATTCGCTACAGTATTCCACATAGAAAAAACTCCAATTCCATTAACCTCGCAAACTATAATAAAATCACATCTTTCTACAGAATATATCATACCAACGAATATATCCCTCACCGCAGCGTTTCCCAAATCGTATTCATCATATAAATAGAACAGCCAATCCCGCTGACCGGAAACAACAAATTTACTTGTTTCGTAAACACTATAATATCCGAAACTTGGTCACGGGTCACCGAAAGAGATCGAATATTCGTGTAAATTGCCGTGAATGAAACAGGATGGCTCATTAGGTACGGAGTGACACTTGAAATTGAGCTGTTTAAGAAGTGAAGTTCTTTAAAGGAGTATAGTAATTGGTTAGCGAGATAGTAGTTTCGTTCTAGTCACGGGTCGTAAAGAAAATCGCTCATTTTCATGGACAAGGGAGTTCCTTTTTTCTTCTCCGGTCGGCTCATGCTCCGTTGCGTCGCAGTTTTAATTAGTACAGTCGCGAGGGAAAAAGGCCTGACGTGGAAAAAGGCAAATTCGAAAGAGGAAAGTTTTATTCGCGAGCGAACAGAAAGGAGAATAAATTATTCTTTTGGTCAGAAAACCTTGCGCCACCAAAAGCGGAAGTTTATTAATTTTCTTGTGTACACTTCGAAGAAACAGTGTATCGCATGCGTGGAAGTTAATTAAGCGAATTAAAAAACTATCGGAACAGAAATAATACAAGTCAAACTTAACTAAGCTTTTATTACCTGTTGGCTTGAACGGAAAGTTCGTGTTTTCGATTTTTTGTGTATTTTAATGTTGCACTATTGTAGAAATTAATTTTCATCCATTATTTTATAAAATATTTGCATTACTTTATAAAATGTAGAAACAAGAAATAGATATACTAATTTCAAAATCCGACGGTGCGCCAATACAAGATTAACCATTTGCCTTACGAATTTTTCAACAGCAACGCGTATTAGCAAATCTAGTATTTCCTACTTTAACCCTTTCGCAATTTGGTACGGGAGAGACTCAGGTAGGCTGTCGAATATGGCACTTTAAATTCCATATTTTAAATCATATTATTCACAGCATTGCTTTCAAAATATTACATATAAGTAACTGAAATTATGTATTTCTTGTATCCAGTAATCGAGATATGGAAAATGTTACAACAAAGGAACCAAACATCTTTATATCATGTTTTTCCTCATATTCATCATTTCATTACACTATGAAGGGGTTAAGGCCGTGCCATATGCGAAATATTGAAATACCATACATTACTTGTATTCGTTACGGTAATTATAAAAATTGCAAGGGAAGTTAAGGGGGATAAATTAAATTTTATTATAATTATCATGAATATTTATTCTGTTTGAAAAAATGTATCGCTATGTTAGAGGATTCATGATTAGCTACAAATGAAGCGGTTGAAGTAGTATAAAGTTCAATAAGTCCGCCGAATGTGACGATAGTTGAGTAGCAAAGTGTGATGATTTCATTAATCGCAATATTCCTGGTCGAGGAACCATGCTGAAATGTAGCATTCCTGAGTGTTTTCGACTTCAAGGCTGGGAAAGTTTCTCGAATATCTCGTACCGACGACTGAAATTGAAAAGAGTTACGAACTACGTAGGAGGAGGTCCCAACTTTTGTAATGGATGATTCTGTCGCGATTTATAGTGGTCTACCTATCGTTCGGACCGATTACCATTCCCAACGATGCTTCCAAAGACATTCATGCCGTGAACAATTTTTTTTCTCAAGCGTACTTGTGTAAGTCGACGAAAGAATTGATATTGTGGCGCTGTAGAGAGGGGATAGAATAGGAAAAGGAAGGGTGTTGCGTTTCGTCCTGGGCCTGCTAGTGGACTCATCAGTAAGGCTACCTAGCAGGCCCTGCCTTTTTTTTTATTGAAGTTGTTTATTGAAGCCAATGTGTGATACAATTTGAGAAATGGAAATTACAAATACATTCTCAATAAACTAAAGAATATCAGTTACAAAATTATCTTAAGACTAAAAGCTACATACGTAGCGCAGCGTAGTCATATAAAGTACGTCTGTGTTATACATGTTACGAACTGTCGCAGCTTCTTTTATATTAGATTGTTGTATACATAACGAGTCTAGGACATTTCTTGTTTATTATATAATCTCGGTCCAGAAATTGACTATAAAACTGGTGAGTTCATTTTCTTGTTTGCTTATTTCTATGACGAATACTGGGGGGAAACGAGGGGAGTGGGGATTGATAGTTTCTATTATTTACATATATACATTATTTACATAGGAGTTTGGTATAGCGGTGGTAGAATTGTTATCTGATGTTATTTAGCTAACCACCAGTACTTTTTTGTATCGAGTCTATGTTTGTCTGTCATATCTCGCTGAGAGAGACTTTTATTGAATCTCCATAGGCTATTCACCGCTTTTCCATTTAAATTGGGTTCGTACATAATTGATTTATTCCTGCTATTTCTGTTCACATGATAAATTATTGGTATATTGTTAGCATCTTGCAAGTAATTTTTGCTGTCTAAGTATAAAAATGCTTCTGGAGGTATAAATCCGGTTTTGCAAGTATTTTCGAAGTAACTAGGATTTGGATAAAAAGCGCCAGATATGAGACTATTTTCTTTCATTCTTGCCGAATGCGCGAAGTGGTTTCTTATCAGTTTTAACATATGACAGTCTATGCGCTGTATATTCGCTAGATCGTACAATTTTTTATTGCTTACATACTTTTTGTAGTTTGAAGTTTCTGATCTGTATACGCTTATACATGCTCTGATACAATTTCTTTCGAAAGATCTTATTTTTTCCATGAGAGATGCGGATATGTTGTACCATATGGGGCATCCATATGTTATTATTGGTCTGACTAGTGCTTGATAGCAAAGACTTTTTATTTTTTTGTGCAACTGTTTCGAGTAGAAGAGTCGTTTTAATTTCCAAAAAGCGTTCCGTGCTTTTGTTAGCTGAGTTTCTATGTGTTGATTGAAGTACAATTTTTCATCTAATTGAACACCTAGGTATCTAACAACACTTTTGTGCGGTATAGTTACACCTTCATTTCTTTTCTCTCTTATACTAAAGCTTTTACAGTGTTTTCTTTCCGAGTGACTAAGGTTGCTCATGTTTTGTTTGAATAATATTGTTTCGCATTTACTTGGGTTTATTTTGAGTTTCCAGGAATGGTAATAAAATTGGATTTTTTCGAATATATTTTGCAGTTCTACTTGTATGTTTTTTGTTTTGTTGCCGATTACATAAATAATCAAATCATCTGCAAAAGCTATAGATCGTTTACAGTTTGATTTGTTTAAACCGAATAAATTTAGGATATCACTATTGTAGATATTAAAAAGTATTGGAGAATTCACCGTGCCCTGTTGAAGACCGTTAATGACGAGAAATTCTTTGCTGGATATAAATGAGCCGTCTGTCGTTACAAACGATTTGTTGGTTATCATGTTCCATACTGTTTTGGTTAGGTATAACGGAAATTTTCTTTTAATCATTTTGTATATTAAACCCGTAAGCCAAACTGTGTCAAATGCTTTTTCTATGTCTATCAGACACGCACCGATTCTTTGGTTCGCATTGAGAGACCAGCAGATGTCGGATGTTAATTTATTTATCGCGTGGATAGTGGAATGTCCGTATTTGAATCCAAATTGATTTTCGGGTATTATGTCATTTTTTTCGCAAAATTCGACTAAAGATTGATTTATAAGTACTTCGAAAACTTTGCTAATATTAGGGAGCAGACTTATTGGGCGTAAATTTGAAGGCGAAGAGCTATCGCTGTCTTTCTTTACTAGCGCAATTACTTTTGCTTTCTTCCACTTACGTGGGAAATAGTTATTATTGAGTGCATTATTGAAGATAATAGTGTAATACCAAATAGTTTTCTCCGGCAAATGTTTCAGTACTATATTTGGTATTTTGTCTGAACCTGCGGATTTTTTGTTATTTAGTTTGCTGAATATTTTTTTGACTATTATGAAATTAGTGAAATAATTGATGATATTATCTGGCTGTTTTGGATTATCCGCAAGATTGTCGTCAGAAAAAACACTTACTGTCTTCTTTTCTAGTTTATCTATTGAAATTTCATTTTTTAGCTTGTCAGTTTCTGCGATTATTATTCTACTAAGTTGTTCGCGGCCTAAATTGAGATTTTGAGTGTGGGTTTTTGCAAAATGAGCGCCTATAATATTTAGCTTTTGTACGGTGTTTGTGACTATATAATTATCCTTTTCGTCTTTCTCAGTAGTGCTTGGGTTTAGGTCAGCATCTACTAGCAAGTTTCTATTTTTATCGGGTATTTTTATGACAGGGATTGTAGCTTTGCCTTTAGGCCTGAAAATTTGGTTGACCTGCGGGAACAGTTTCATCGGATCGTTTAGGGGGATATTTTTTATTTTATCATTCCAATATTTGTTAATAGAGGTTTGAAATTCTTGTTTCAATTTGATTTTTATATTGCTAAGTAAGCTTTTTAAGTTTGCAAGATCGCGGTGTTTTTTAGTCGTGTAGTTACGTCGTATTTTGTTTATTTGTGATATTAGGTAACTTTTATCCTTTTGTAGTTTCCTAATTTTATCATTCATGTATGATTCACAGGAATTTCTGTCGGGTACTAATGGGACTGCTTGCTGTATAGCTTCTTGGATGTGTTTTTCTATGTCTGTAAGGAAGTCGTCTATCTGTTTTACTGTCAAGTTAATGTTATTATATATTTTTACATTGCACTGTTCATTCAAGATTTTTTGAAATTTTGCCCAGTCGGTTTTTTTGAAGTTAAGTTTTGCTTGTTCGTCTTGTATTTCTAAATGAAAAGTGTTATTAATGCGAATTTCCATTTGCAAAGCGTTATGGTCGCTATCGTATTCTATTGTTTTGAGTTTGGAATCAAGAGGAATATTTAGAAATTCTATTCTAGCGTCGGCGAAACATAAGTCGATGAATGAGTTCCCTCTAGGGTAGGAGGGCAGTTCTGAGCTGTGGAGCTTTCCACTGTGGAGCTGTAGAGAGGGGATAGAATAGGAAAAGGAAGGCTGTTGCGTTTCGTCCTGGGCCTGCTAGTGCACTCATCAGTAAGGCTACCTAGCAGGCCCTGCCTTAGACTTTTTTTTTTTTTGTAACATACGTTTATTAGCCATATATAATGTACATAACACATAACAATTTCCTTAAACGTATAAATAGGATCTAAAACTAGAATAACGGAGGAATTTTACAGGCTAATGACTCTATAGGAGAGTGCGCGTAGCCTTGCTATTGTTGTGAGGTGTTCTTATTATATTTACATTTATCGGTATGGGGATTGTTTTTATTTACATGCGTGTATGTTGGTATACTTATAGTGGTAGGTTTAATAGTATAGAACGGCTTAAATAAACTATACTTGACATGAATATGGGGGGGGGGGGGGGGGGGAAGGGATTTTATTTTTGCGTTTTGCGTATGTTTGCTGATTTCTTTTTTTTTGCAGATTATCATATTAGTGCTACGGTCCGGTCTTTTTTTTTTTTTACGCTTACCCGAGCCACCAGTATTTGTTTGTGTTTTTCGTGTAGTTGATTTTGGTGTCGTAGAGTGTGAGCTTGTGTAGAAATTTGAGGTTATTGTTGTTTGGGTTTATGTCCGGGTTGTAGAGGAGCCTTGTGTCGTCAGATTTTCTGTTGTAGTGGTATATTAGTGGGATGTGATCTTTATTTTGGATAATGCCTATTGAGTCTAAGTATGTAAATGATTCGGGTGGGATGTATCCAGTGGATCTGGCTTTTTCGAAATAGAGTTGTTGTGGGTATACTGTGTGTTTGATTAGAGAATTTGTAGGGTTTTTGTGGGTGGTTGACCATGTGTTTCTGATTTGTTTAAGTATGAAAATATCTATGCGGGTTATCTTTGCCCTGTTGTAGAGTTTGTGTGTATTGATATATTTGGTGTAGTTTGTCTCTGGGGATCTGTAACTGTTTAAGCAGGCTCGAATACATTTTCTTTCGAGTAGGCGTATTTTTTCCATTACCGTAGCACTAATATTAAACCATGTTTGGCATCCGTATGTGATGATTGGTCTTATTAGTAGTTTGTAGCACAGGATTTTTACGTCCGCTGTTAGGTCCTTTGAATAAAATATTTTTCTGTTGGCCAGAAATGCATTTCGGGCTTTGGCTATCTGTGTGTTTACATGGTCCTTAAATGTTAACTTAAAATCTATATTTACGCCTAAGTATTTCACGACTTTTTTGTTTGGTATGCTATTATTTATATTCCCTACGTTGATAGCGGGTAGTATTTTGAAATTTCTGCTGTGTGCTCTAACGTCGTTATTTGCCTTTGATTTTACAGAGATGTATGGTCTGAATAGGATGGTCTCGCATTTGCTTTCGCTAATTTTTAATTTCCAGGTAGCGCAGTAGTCATGAACCTGGTTGTATATTCTTTGGAGCTCCTTATTTATTGTTGATGGTTTGTTGCCACTGATGTATATTATGAGGTCGTCTGCGAAGGCGATGGCTTTTTTGTTGTTGTCGTTGTTTAGGTCAAATAGGTTTAGTAAGTCGCTTATGTATATGTTAAACAGGATGGGGGAGTTTACAGTTCCCTGTTGCAGTCCGTTTTTGATTTTAAAGTGTTTGGAGGATTTTGTGTTGTTTTCGTACACATAGAATTTTTTGTCGTGCAGCATATTCCAGATCGTTTTGAGCAGGTGTGTTGGAAATTTTTTTTTTATTAGTTTGAAGAAGAGACCTTCGATCCAGACCGTATCGAAGGCCTTTTCTATATCGATGAGGCAGGCTCCTGTGCAGTTGTCTGCATTTCTGGCCCAGCACACATCCGAGAGGAATTTTGTGATTGCGTGTGATGTTGAGTGCTTGTGTTTGAAGCCGAATTGATGTTCTGGTATGATGTTGTTTGACTGGCAGTGTGAGTTTATGGCTGTGTTAATGACTGCTTCGTATATTTTACTAGTGTTGGGTAGTAAACTGATTGGCCTGTAGTTTGATGGGCTGCTACTGTCTTTTCCTTTTTTTTTAGTGTTATCAGTTTTGCCGTCTTCCATTTTGATGGGAAGTACGACAAGTTCAAGCAATTGTTAAATATTATTGTGTAAAAATATATGTATTGTGTGGGGAGGTTTTTGAGGGCTATATTGGGTATGTTGTCGAATCCTGATGACCTTTTGTTGTTTAGTTTTTTGAATATGTTCGTGAGTTTATGGAAATTTGTGAAGTAGTTCGCTGGCGTTTGTTGTTCGTTTGGTTGGTTTGATGTGTTTTGCTGTGTGAAGGTGCAAACTGTGTTTTTATTTTCTTTGTCGGTAGATATTTCTTGTTTTAGTTTGTTGATTTTGGTATCTATTATGTTGTTTAGGTGATGTTTGCCCATGTGAGAGTTTTGTGTGTGCACTGTTTGAAAGTGGGCTCCTAAGATGTTTAATTTGTCAATTTGGTTATTTATGATGTACTGTCCCTTATCGTTTTTGTTGAGTGTAGATGGATCGATGTTGGCTGCTTGTAATAGGTTTGTGTTTGCTGGGATTGTTAGGGTGTCTGTGAGTTCGTACTGTTTGCGTCTGAATAAGTTGTTTAGTTTTGGGAACATATCTTTGGGGTTTTTTATTGATATGCTGGAGATTTGTTGTCTCCAGAAGCTGTTTACGGATTTTTGGAACTCTAGTTTTATTTGGTGTCTGGTTATTTTGAGAATTTTTTTTAAGTGTTGTACTAGCGTTGTGTTCATTTCGGATTGGGTTTTGTGCCTGGTGTGGTTGTTTAGTAGTGTGAGTACTTTGCTCTTTTGTTTCCTGAGTTGTTTTATTTTGGGGTTTATGTATTTTTCGGTGGAATTTGTGAGGTTATTGTATTTTGGGACTGCGTGTTCTATTGCTGCTGTTATGTTGTGATCGATGGTGTCGATGTGTGTGTCTATTTCGTTTATGTGTAGGTTTCGGTTGTTTGGAATGTCTATGGGTGTGTGGTTTAGTAAATGTGTTCTGAATTTGGGCCAATCCGCTTTGTTGTAGTTATGCTTTCCTGTTTGGTCCTGTGTGTCAAAGTCTAGTAGTGGTGTTTTGTCCAGTTTGATCGTCATGTATATTGCTCTGTGGTCACTATCGTATCTTAGGCTGTGTAGTTTGTTGTTTTTTAGATTTGTGAATTTGATTCTGTTGTCTGAGATGCATAAGTCTATGTAAGAGTTTCCTTTAGGGTAGGATGCTGTGTATGTGCTTTTGATGTCGAGTTTGTATTGTATTTGGTTGTCCAATGTCCACCTGTGTAGTGTGATGCCTCTGTTATTGTTTGTGCTATTCCCCCAGGTAGTGTGCTTGGCGTTTAGGTCACCTGCTATTAGGTAATAATGGTCTAAGTTATCTAAGTGTAATTTCTGGAATATGTGCTCTAACGACGGCGTGAATTCTTTTTTACCCGTGCTCGTAGCGTAGGTTGCTATGAAGAAGAATTCTTTATTTTTTGCTAGTGTAGTTTGTATTATCGTGTATTCAAGGTTAGTGTCTTGGTTGTTAGTGTTTATTTTTATTTCGCTGTATTTTATGTTTTTCCGAATTAGAACTGCAGTTCCCCCACCCTGCTTGGCGTTTGGTCTGTCTGTTCGGATGAGGTTGTGTTTTTTGAAATAAAGTTGGTGGTTTGGGTTTAATTTAGTCTCGCAAAGTAGTATTATGTCTGGGTCTTTCTGGTCTATGAAATCTTGTAAGGTGGCTCTGCGTTCGTTTGTGATTATGGAGTTTACATTTATGGATATGATTTTTAAATTTTCTATAGCTAATTTGCTGTTTGGCGAGCTATTGAATTTCATAGTTAAGGTCTAGCACGTCGAGTATCGTCAGTATTTTGTCGGAATTTTCTTGTATCTGTGAGGAGAGGTGGTTTATTTGTGTGTTGATTGTGTTTATTATTGTGTTCTTTATTTCTTCTATAAGACTTGTGTTAGTGGGTTTTTCAGTGTTTGTGCTGTTTGGGTTTTGGGGGGGTTTGGTGTTTTTTGCTGCTGGTGGTCCGCTTTTTTTGGCAAGTATATCTCTGAAAGATATGCCTGGAGTTACGAAGGAGTTTAGGCTTTTGAGTTTTTTGTTTTTCTCTATTAGGAGCTGTTCCCTTTTCGCGGCTATTTTTTGTTTTATTTCCATAAGTTTAGGGCAACCTCTATACGAAGCGGGGTGCCCGTATTCTTTACAGTGGACGCAGAACGGCTTTATGTTGCTCGAGTGCCTGTTTAAGTCATTGAGGGGAGGTATTTCACACTTTCCAGGTTCATGGCTACTGTCACATTTAACGCACCTGTAGTCTAGGTTGCAGTTAATTGCTGCATGACCTATCCTCTGGCATCTTCTACACTGGGTTTGGGTTTTTTTGTGAAGTTTTTCCCAGCTTATTGCTGTGTGCAGTAGTATTTTTATGTTTTTTAATTTTTCTATTTTGCTATTTGGTGAAATTTTTACTAAAAAGATGGGGAGGTTTGTATTTTCCCTTATTGATCGTAGGGTTTTGAATTTATTGACTGATGTGAATTCCAGTTCTGGGATGTTCGTTTCAGTCAGGGCCTGGAATATCTCCTGGCTGTCGAAGTCTCGGTCTAGGTTTTTTAACAGTACCGTTATGTGTTTTTCCGCTTTCGGGGTGAATGTGAAGAATTTTACGTTATTATTTTTTAGTAATGTACAGATGTTTTTAAAGTCTTCTGGCGACTGTAGGTATAACAAGTGTTTGGAGTTGCTTATTTTTTTAATATGGTATTTCTGCGTTATGTTTGCGCTGTTTATTAAATTTAGGATTTCTTTGGCAGTCTTTTCTGCTATGTTTATGGGGGGTTGCTTCGTAGGCAATCCCCTTTTTGCGTATGCTGACGGTGGGTCAGCTAGTGGGAGCGTGCGGGCATATGTTACCTTGGCGGGTGGTGTGCCGCTGGGGCCAGGTATATCGGGGTGCTGCGTAGGTCTGCTTGTCGCGGCTGGTTGGTGTGTCTCGTGCTTCGGTTTCTTTCTCTCCTGTTGCGGTGACCGTTGCGGGGGTTTCGTTACCTGGTTGGTAACGGTATCGTCCAGGTTTTCCACGTCCATGGCTAGAGCTTCGAATTTGTTGGCGTGTTGGAACGCTTGTTTGCTGTCGATTTTCTTTGCTGGCGTAGCTTTTGAATGATTTTGTATGTCCAGTTGATGGCTGAGGTTTTTTATTGTTTGTTCTAGTCTGTCGATAGTGACTAACAGGTCATTGTAGGATGGTTTGCCTAGGTTTTGTGGGGGCTCTCCTTGCATTTTATTTTCTTCTATGTTGATATTTTGTAATTTGTTAGCTTGTGGCGACTCTTCCGTGCTGGTTTTCTGGCTGTTCACTGCTGTTTCTTTTTTGGGAATATTTGGGATGGGGTTGAAGCGTTTCGTCTGTTTCGTTTTCATTATTTGTTTTAATGATCTTGCCGAACCTGGATTTGTTATTTCTATATCTCTTATTAAGTTTAAGTTCTTGTATGCCCTTATGTCCGTTATTTCGTCATCGGGGTCCATGGGGTTGGCTGAGCTGTAGGTCGCTATGTCTGTTGCTGTTTTTGGGTCGCTGCCCTTAATTATATTTGTCACATGATTTGTGATCGTTTCAGGGGGTGGTTCCCCCGAAGTGTTAGCACTATCGCACTCAATGTTTTTATAATTTACGTGATTTGTCTGAATGGTTTATCCTGCGAAGGGAGGATTTCTCTGGATATTTTGCCTTTCGTGTTGGCAGGCACCGCTGTGTAATTTGCGCACTTAATGTTCACTACTATGATCACTCACTCAGGTATCCGAAAACACAGGTACGGAGCTAAGGGTACACGTCTGTTCCCTTCGAAGGTTGGCGAGCTAATGCCCTGCCTTAGACTTGGGATATTGGAAGGAAGGTTAAAGGCGGTATATATATGGACGAGGTAGTTGGAGCGAGTACTTTCGAGAAAGCCTATTTCGTATGTCCCTCTAGTGGTGGGTGCAGGAGAGCCGCCACAATATCTTTCTGGGATTTTTAATTTTTAACACGGAGCCTATTAGACTCTGACTGAAATCTATTGCTACAAAATATTTATGAAACTACTACGATATTAATTGCTATATATAGAGAAGAAATAATACCTGTTATAGATTTGTATTAGAAAATATTTCATAATTATTACATAACGAGGAACTTAACCCGTTGCATTTCCATGTCGATTCGCGCCCTACATTCTTAATCCTCAATTGGTGTGATGTCATATCAAATATAATATATACATGGTATTTTGTTATGTTTTGTGGGGTGATTCATAGTTTTAACAACACTGTGATTACCAATTGTATGAGTTATACAGAAAAATATCAATGCATTTTTCAAGAATACATTAATATTATTTTACTATTTTTAATTTTATTTATATATTTTAATATATATAGATTATAATTATATATATATACATATATTTTATATATACATATATATATATATGTATATAAATGTATACATGAGACATAGATATATTTACTAAATTTCTAAATGGTGTTCATTTTTTAACGCGTGGTGCAATTTCATTGGCCACCACTGTATGTATATAAAAATGTATCGCTCTTGGTCTGCCAAACGTAGCGTTAGTAAAGAGTTAAATTTAACTTTTTCGAGAAACGTGGATCTCTTCCAATATAAAAATTTGTTCGAGTTGAGGCTTCATTTTTAATATTGATAGACCAATGAAATCGGAAGCACCGTGAAGAGTCGCTTCTAGGTATTTAATGTCCACCAAGACCGATTCCGTATACACTAGCTGGCATATCCAGCGACTTGGCAGCGATAACAATGGCCCTTTGTTCGTCCAACCTATAGTTGTCTTGCTTTACCGGCGTTGCTTATGCCACAAAGCTTGACAAAAAGGATAGCATTATCGGTAATGTCCGCTGCAAGCGCGAATTACTTCGTACGAAATGCTCAGATGTGTTCCACCACTTCGTTGAAATATCTGCATGCACCCACCGAAACAATAACCTAATTTTTAGACGCGTGAATTTGCCTATTGTTTGCGTTTTTGAAAAGAATTTTCAATTTGTTTTGCGAAACGTGAAAAAAATGGAGGAAAATTTTCGTTGAAATGACCGATTATTAATACAAACTTTGAATAATTGATATTGGGATTATTATGGAGGTAAATGTATAATTTTGTCGATTTTAAACAGTAGAAACATTAAAACTGTTTTTGTTATTCTTTACTTATCTTTTGTATATCGTTTATTTTATTATTATTAAAGTAGGACATTTATATAGATCTTATAATTTCATTGTAACCATTCAGTTTCAATTGATTGCATCAATCTAGTGAAAATAATTTTGTATGTTTACAATCTTTTTGGAATTATTCAGTATTTTAGACGACCATTCTTCATCGTCGATCTTTGTTATCTTAATCTGTACGTACTTGTAATAATTATTATGAAGAGATATTTATATACAGAATACTAAATAAGTTTATAAAACCTAGTTTTAGAATAATCCATTTGATATTGCTATCTCCAGCTTGTTTCCCGAATAATAGCTCTGGATATTATCGAATTGATTTATGTATATTCTGAACGTCCCTTTATAGTCCATTCCCTTTATAGAAAGCTCTATTTCGGTTATTGTTTCGTGACCATAGAGTTACAGCTACATTCTGAAATTAATATTCGGCCACCATTCTTATTGGATTATTTAAGCTCAACTTATCGGCACTTTGTGATTATTCACCGTTTGTCACAAGCAAACTAATAAAATTGTCATGCGTTTGAAGATTCGTTTCATCCTGTAAATATTATGACATAAAGACACTTACGAAATTTTTCGTACACCTACCCATTGCAAAATATTTGAGTTTTGAACATTTTATAGGTAATTAGCTAAAATTAAACGCAGTTTGAAAAATACTTAAAGAAATAGTTACTAATAATAGTTAATAGTTATAGAAATACTTTATTTTCAATGTGTTTTCTTTATCTTATTTAATTTATCTTACCCTACATAGGGGAAGATTTGAAAGCAGGAGTGTCTCAAATGATTCAACTATTATAAAAGGGGGTTGCGGCTCAAAAAAGGTTGGGAAACCCTGTCCTAAATCAATGAAATAAAAACACGTGCAAGTTTTTTCAGTAAATTTGCTCGGTCAAATATTAAATCGGCCTGAAATTGCTTCTGCAAATTAGCTCAAATTACTTCCACGCCGAATAAACGGCATCAAGCGAGTAACAGACCTAAAGGAACGACCAGAAACATTTGCTATACCCGGGTCGGAAAATACCACGGGAACCTCTCGCAGTCCGGCCGCCAGTAAAGTTCAACTAATTACACTTTGATCGGCTTAATTCCCTTCTGCGTGAAAGAAGCACGAAATTCGTATCTCATTTCGTGTTTCAGAGTCCCTTTGAAATACGTCCCGCATCATTGGCAAATGTAAGAAACTCTACTTTTGTTTGGCCTAAATCTCGCTTAATTGCGTGTAAAAAATGATACGACTATGAGTCATTTTCAAAAGAAAAATGATAAGCTATATTTAGGATTTAGTTAATGGAACGTATGACGCTTTGAAACAGTTTGCTTTTAGGATGGGATTGAATACTGATAACGGGGGCTCGGTTTTTACGTTGCCCTAAAAGCTCATTAGCTACAGCATTTGTTCGTTGTAACGTCATTCGTGATAAGGCAGAGAAGAACGTAGGGATACAAGATAGGGTGGAAATATCAAATATCAAGATTTTGATCTATACATAATATTGGCATTGTGAATAATGATTAAAATTTAAGAATTAATAAGATTATAATGGCCCCTCACATCAGCCATCGTTTTTCGTTGGTATTCTTTAGTTTAATGGACATTTTTTTGTTTGGACCACAGCACTAAGTTTTCGCTGGTTCGTATTAAAGTTAAATTTACTTCAGTTTATTTTGTTATTTTCAATGAAACAAAGACAGTAAGGTATTCGGTAATAATCGTAGATTTGGAATACCAGTGAGAATTTAAAGTATATTGCGTTTTTGATTGCGGTATAATGGCAAAAAGTAAAATGGCGGGTTGATAGTAATACAAGACACTTGATTGATAGTTATAATATAATAGTTATGATTGTACGTGTTTACATTTGAATATGTGTCGAATCTTGCCGAGTCACGAAAAAATTAAGAAAACCGCATATTAGACATACAGAACGAAATCTATATATACGATTATGATAGAACTACATAAATTATGATTCTATTATTATATTTCACAGTGATATATCATTAAAACTTTTTTATTGATATTTTAACACAGGTTCGCGACTTATTTTTGCCGAAAGTAATATTGTCTCATATAGCTACTAGAGTTCTTCTTCCCCGATTTTGCCTTCATTTGATAAAAGGGAAAATTAGACAATTCTATAAGGTGTATAATATTTATGTTTATACACATACATCACATTTCACCTGAAATTCAACTATTCTGAGATTTCCTAGGTCCAAAAATAAGATGGGTATCTCACATTCCTACTTTCCCCCCTATCCCACTGGAATAGTACAGAGGTAACACTTGCTTTACGAATTTCTAAAATAATATTAAACAATTGAAGGGTACATGAGGAGAATAGCCCTTGTCAATTTTGGTTTCATGAGTGGTGAGCCCCATTACTAAAGTTCTGAAGTTTGACGAGGGTTACTTTTCCCGTCAACCCGTTAATTGCAGGTGCCGGTAAGGTAATTTTGGTTGTAAGTTTGCAATGAAAATTAGTTCCTAATAACCATAGATAATAATTAAAGATGAGTTGAAATCTAAATTTTAAATTCGCTGAACTCGAAACCGAATTCGAAGCTTTCGAATACACGCAGCATTTCTAATAAATTATCATTTTAACGCTAATTGTATCATTGAATTTTAAAATTGATGTTTATTAAATGCAAATTACGTATAATATTTCGTCGCTTTGTATCCATTGCTTAAATAGTGCTAAAGCAACGAATATCAAACGTAAATTTAATAGCAGTTGAAAAATTAATAACGCAATGGATTAAGGATGGAACAATGATATCGTTTTAATATTAGATCTTTGCAAATGAAATGATCGATTTTATAGGTATAGCTTAAAACTCTCTAGTGACTGGTACTAAATAGCAATTAGTTTATATGAATATAAGACTTGCAGCGAATTTAACTCTATGAATGTCAATTGAAGTGATAATGCACTAATTTGTAGTATTAAAAACAAACTTCGTCAACTTAAGAAAAATTTATCTGAATTGGCCGTACCTTTACGATTAAAACGAAAACAAAAATGAAGTTTGTATCTTTTATAGTTTCGGTGATAAAAATACTTTTATGAAGGTAATTTTCGTAAAAGTCGCTGAAATTTTCAAACTTCAATGGCCTGCAATTTCGAAACAATTTCATTATTGGCAAGATGATGACTTAACCCCCCCCCCCCCCCCCCCCCATAATTTCGCATAGACTACAACATATTTTAATTTGAACAATATCCCAGACATCGAGGGAGAAAAGTGATCAGTTTGGCGTGGAATGAACCTTATTGTAATTAATCAAAAAACATGACTTAAGAATTTTACTTAATTTTGATATTCGTAAAAATCGAGTTATTAGAAATAAATTAGGAGTGAATTTTTAAACTAACTGGTAACTAAAAAGCTTTAAGCTACGTAAAATCGGTCATTTCATCTCCAATAACCTCATAACATAATCACAGTAAACTTCGCAAGTTTGCTTGACCTTCAAGCAGACCTTGAAACAAACTTCAGTATACTTTCTCAATCTTTTACTTTTACTTAACTCGCAAAAGAAGCTATTACTTGTTTTCGTTTCCAGAACGAAATCAACGAACACGTGTTTTCCGGGTCAGATTTAGTGGAATTCGATTAGGCGCATCAAAGGCAAATTATTCGTGGCCTATATAAATGATTACATTATGTCGTTCACGAGTACGCTGTTAGACACCCCTGCTAATGTCCATGTACGATTACTTCGGGGAATTTGCGCTAGGAATCACGTAATCACCATGTACGCACGCGTTACCAACGCTAAAGCTGAACGAACTTGAAATATATTCACACTCGTGCGATTTTAATTAGAATACGTGCAAATTAACATTAATCTTATCGTTAGAGACTCAACGTTTCCTGGAGTATTATTTTCTTTCTAAGTTTACTGCCATAATAAGTGTTAGGTTATCCGAAACGTTCATAGAGATATTTTAAAAACATTGTTAGGTTATACGTGCACATTAACATTTTAGTAAATAATTTTGCATGCAGTACTTATTGGCCGTTAATTGTATGACTATTGGAAAGTTTTATGATCCCTTTTTTCAGAAAGTTCGCACTGTTTCCACTCTTTCTTCCTCCGAAATAAACCCATGCAATTAATACTTTTAGGCTTCTAATTTATTCAATTTTTGACCATTAATAGAGTTTTATAAACGTTACAATAAATGGTAATAGTACAATATCCTAGGCAGCTATTAACAATTCTTGCTACCTTATTATTGAAATATTCGGTTGTTTACCGTTGTCTAATGGGAAAAGTTGCCTCTGCTTTTAACTATGTATTGTTCACTAATTATTGGATAGTAAATGGCAAAAATAGGAACAGTATTTGCTCACATTATGAATGATATTAGTAAAAATAAATTATAAAGTTTGTGAAAAATAATCCCCTTTCAGTTCACCAATTATTACGCAACAGAAGTGAATACTATCAAAGGCAATACGAATTTTCTGAACAACCCAATCTAATCTAAACTAAATCGTTACTAAGAAAATTGGGAAAATTTTGATACATATCTGCAAAAAGAAAAGAAGAATCGGCCTTTAAGGGGTTAATTGACAAATGTGGGCTCGGTATTATGGTTACCTGTTTACTACTTTAGCCGGCTAAAAATAGTTATCCTGCCTAAACTTTGAAAGAAAAACTTGAAAAGAGTTTCGAAAGTTTTTAAACAGGAAGTGGAAGTTTTGCGGAGGAAATTGCTTACGTTAGTCGGAGTAAATTCTCGTCGGATATAATTTCGAAAGTTGGAATACACTGTGTAAGTTAGAAGTACGACCGTATGGCTTCGATGTTAAATATTACTTGTACGTGCAGCGTGGAATTTTATAGAACGACGAAGCTCGAATGTCGGATATTGAATATTTCCAGCGTGATTCTTCCTCCTCTACTCTTCCCCAAGTATTTATTTAGCACGCCACCGCCGCTCGATTTAAATAATTCATCCCCGCGAATCTGCCAATAAGAAATTCCATACCAATTTTTTTAATATTTCAATGAAGCGTACATTTTTTTTTATTTTCAATATCTCCACCATTTTGTTGCTCGAAAACGTTTAAAGTGGATTTCACGAGGCAAGAGAAATTTCTTCTTCAAATTGCGGTTATGTACTTGTATGTTTATTAGAATTTGCAACAAAATGCGCGCAGTATTAGAGATAACAGTTTTTTTAATAAGAATCTATTATATATAATATATAATATAAAATATCTATTATATAAAAGATTTTATTCATCTATTGTTTTATTTATTTATTATAGCACCCGTGCATTTTTCAATATCTATTTACGCTTATAACACATAGTATAATTTTTCATTTTTTAACACATAGATAAAAATAGAACTGAAAATAAAAGTTTGATAGACTTTGGTAATTTATAATAAACTGAATTAAACTATAACTTTCCTATCTATCATATTCCTTATTTTGTAAATTACTTTGAAAAATTATACCTTTCAATATTAAAGGAGGTGGTCTAAATATAGTCTACCACTTTTGTTTTAGCGTTTACTGCCGAACACGTTAAAAATACTTCAACTTTTACCCAACAATATGTATCATTAACATGTTAACTTTTTAATATAGAATTCAAATACGCTGAACAAAAGTAATGTTTCACACAAATTACAAATTTAAACTAACAGCGAAATTTTTCATTTTTCAGAGTGCGGTCCAAATATGAGCCATTCATAAAATAATCTAAAATAAAAATGAAAATTGTTTTGTTTTTCAAAAAACTATTCTTTTTATGAAAGTAGGTAAAAAAGGCACTCGGTGTCAGCAATATAGTGCACTTAGCTAATTAACTCTTGCTTCAACAGAACATTGCTAAAAAACGAAGCAAACATACCTATGAAAATTTCTATGATCGTGAAATTTGTAACAGTGACACTGTTCTTAATAGAACGCGTTAATACAACGAAAGATAGTTATTATTTCTTTTGTACAACTTTACTTGTTCTTCGGTCGTAGTTTTTTTAGCGTTTCCAATGCAGAGCAATGCTTAATAAGTTCTATAATTTAACTAGCCTACATACAATTCCTAATCACTGCACATTAGTCAACAAACAAATTATACTATTCATTTAATCTCATATCAGATATTTTTGTCCGGTTGCTTGTCCTTTCTCCTCTCTTCAATTTTTTCTTAGTTTCTTTTCGTAGATATTGCTTTTCGCTACATTGTATCATATTCTCACATTTTGGAATCGAGAAAATGCGGGATTTGTGAATCAATCTATTTTTTATTTTGAACACGGCAGCCATTGCAAGATGCAGTGGGCAAAAATCGATATTCTAGCAGAAGAGGTTTCGAGAATAGCAAATAGCTCCGATATTTTACAACACTTTTAGATTCTAAAAATTGAAAAGTAAAGCCGAAGGTTGTATATATGTTCCCTAAAAATATCTACATTATTCTTTTAGTTATTATTAGACTGCGGATCTTTACGCATTTATAAGAGATTTAAATATGCAAAAAGTTAGATAGAATGAAAGAATGTACACAAAATAATCAAAGTAAAATTGACATTATTTTATTTGGAAGATGGAACAATCTTTTATTTGGTTTCCACCTTTCTAGTTTTGTTAATGAAATATTTTTTTGCGTAATAATCAGCAGTTTAGCTGTGAAAAAAATTCCTAAACTTCATCCATTTTTAGATGCCCTGAAAATCTGGACACAGGTTAGATTTACACAATCTCTGTTTTAATTAGTCACAATTGCAATTTTATTTGCCTATTATTAGCATTTATTATTTGTGGCGTTACTATTTCGTTATCATTATGTTAATTAATAGTTTCGTTGAACGATATCAGGATATCGTTTCCATATTCTTTGAGAATTGCATCGTTTCCAACTCTTTCTCAGTTTGCGTATCGGTTAATTTAGAGCCCAGCTCATGTTCGTATAATTAAATGATTAATCAGTTACTTTTGCAGCGTCATCTATTCTCGTCAATGCATAATTCCAACATCTGCTCCATTTATCGACCGTCAGATGCGTCATAGATGAAATTTAATTAATCATTTCGGTCAAAGGAATTGCTGAACGCATACTGCGCCATTCATAAATTTCGGGTCAGCATTTCCAAAGTTCCTTCCCCAATTTTTAACTAAACCCTCGAAACATATACAGTGGCTATAAAAATGACACGAAGCTATCAATTTTTTTATCGTTTATCCATTTACGTACTGCAACTATTTATTTTCTTCTACAAATTTTCCATTATGGAAAAGGTTGTCTAAATATAGGCTACCGATTTTATTTTAGCATTTATTGCCGAATCTGTTGAAGATACTTAAACTTTTACACATCAATGTATTACGTTATTTAATAAGTATTATCGTTTTTTAAATTTCTTTAGCCCCTCAACTATGTCGCGGTTTTCTGTTCTATTTACACAAATAGAAGATATTTGTTGTCGGTGACATCAAGGAACAATGACACGTAATAATAGAAACTTTAATAAAGATTCCAAAATGTTTTCAATATTTTTTTGGAACCCTATATATTATATAACAATAATCCCCAACTCTTATATTAAGCAGGTCTTTGAATTCGTCTCAATAAATGACATCATATAATAAATAAAGAAGTGTAGGGTATCATTTAAAACAATTAATTTAACTTTAATATCTCTCCCATTACACCACTTATAAAAGAATATATTTAAACTATATAATGTCTGCCTTTATAAAAAATAATTTTTGTAGCAATATTTTTTTTTAATAAATTCAATTTCCTACGAGATATTCCACTGTTTCTAGTTTACAGAAACTGAAGTGATTGGAAAATTTGGTATTACAAAAATGAAATAAATGTAAAACTCGATGAAAGAACGTTTGTTGGAAATTAAGCTACTATGTCAATACTATTTGTGACTACTATATATTCATATTAAATAAAAGATTATTATATCACTTTCTATGAATGAAGTGCGTTCCTAATTAAAGAATGAAATTAATTTAGAATTAATTAAATCATACGTCACACGTCCACACTTCACCCTGGATTATTTCTGTCGTTCGCGTTTTCATTTTATTCAAACAGCGTCGCAGGGTTGCTCATACTTATTCACACATTTCGCTTATTTTAAACCTTCACGCGTTAAGTACACAGACACATGCAAATTCACTATTTTTCTAACGTTGTGCAAGCTTTCTCAAAAGTATTCCGAATTTAGAAAAAGGAATACAATACGCAAAAGGTTTTAAACTTCTATAAATACCCCTTCAATGTCTATAGTATAAAATGTTAAAGAAGATTATTTTTAATCTATAATATCCTTCTTTTGTCATGAATTATGCAAATTTACAAAACACAGTATGATCAGATAATTGTGGGGTTGAAAGTTTTGAGAAACTTTAGCATATAATAGTGTTCATTTCAAATAGACTAAATTTACATACGAAACAATACTTTAGTCCACATTTTTGCTGAAAGAGTACAATTTTGCATAATTTATGGTGTTAATAAATTTAATTATAAAACAATACTTTATCCCAATAATATTAGCATAAGTGGGATATTAAAAAGCATGTATATTTTCTTATTTCATCAGCTCTTTCCCAAATTTTTCAATTTTTGCGTATTAAGTAGGGTCTAGGTAAAAATGTATCTTTTTCGTATCAATATTTCGAACTAAATAAAGCGGAATTGATATGGATTGGAGATTCACGTTCAAATTGAGTTCGAGATGAAATTTCGACTACGATGTCGATAGCGTGTTTCGTCAACTCTTTGATAACTCGGCTAAATGTACCATCTACGACGGTAATTTAGTTCGTCTCCGGTTCTACAACACGTTTCACGTGGACATGTTTCTCCGAGCCATGTAATGTACATACGTAGGTACATGCGGTCACTTGTATCCGCACTTCGCATACGTATTCTACAGCATCGGGTTTCAAAATGTATCAAAGAGAGCGATATTTTATCACGCTTTTCCATTTTTTCACATTTGCCGAATGTAGGAAACTAATATCAAAGGTCGACGTTATAACTGCGCCGCCCGTATTTAATTCATCAAATCTTGATTAAAAGTGTCCTCCACTGTGTTCGTTAAGAGATTATAGATTAATTTTTCCTACCTTCCTTTTTTTTAAATTATTCTTATCATTGGAAGTGCTCATATCGATTTGCGCAGTTGATTACATGGTAACATTATTATAAGTAGACTCCGGGTGTTTATGCAAATGCACACTTTTAGGTGAGATAGGTAAATCAATAAGACTTGGACTATATAATATGTTTCATAAACGGAGTATTCTAAAGTGCATATCAGTATATTTATATATTTATATATAAATATATTTATGATGCATAAACATCAGGACTCTAATTATAAGATTATTTTGAACATGGTTCTTTTATGTAACGATTCTCTTAACAATAACTTTAGACGACTGTGACTAAACGTCTTTTGAGAACATACATATTGAATAATTGAAATAAAGAAACAGAAACAGAAAAATGTGTAATTTGGAAGATAAATACTTGTGAAAACTGAATGATTAATTAAAATATATTAAACTTTTAACATACAAATAAGATGAAACTCGATGAGTTTAGAAAATGTAGAAAAATTCAATTTTGGTCCTCTAAGTGACCAAATGACAGTATGACAAGGGGTTAAAATATGCATTATGCAAAAAGTGCATAATAGAGAATAAGAAAGCAATTGTTATTTTTCAATATAAATATTGTATCCAATTATCGATTTGACAGCACCTAATGTTACCGAAAAAGTTTCCGAGCACAAAGAGATAAATATTACAGTAAACACGTAATCCATATCAATCTTTCAGATTTTGATAAAATTTACGAAACTTATAACTTCATCGTTGAAAGAAAGTGTACGTTGATGAGCGGCATCTGTGAAACTGTACTACGGTACTAAAGGGTTAACAACCACCATGTATCAACCGCTTGAAATGTTCTACCACTTTCTCCCTGAAACTATAACTTCCAAACACGAACAAACCAACACGAAGCCCAACCGACCAGCTATTTTCTGCAACTCACCACTATATCTACTTAATCCCAACTAAAACCATCAAATCTGAAACCTCCTAAAACCTGTTCGTTTCTGGTCTAACTATTCTCTCAATTAATTCTATCCATTCACATCGCACAGTATCTTTCGTTTCAAACCATACAACTACAATTCCAGCAAATCTAGCTACCTATTTAGCATTTACCGAACTGCAGTGGATTCGTTTACTTGCATTTACTGAAATCTCCCGAAAACCATTATCATTTTCTTCGACCGTCACTCGTTTATGTAATTTTGCCAATGTGACTTATTCGGGTCTCTAATTAGCTATTTACGGTATGGAATATTCTTCTGCTCCCAATTATATCATAATAGTTAGGACAAACCGATATCAAAATTCATCGAGCACAATTTGCTGCTGTATTTATTAAATCTCAACTAAAACTAATAGCAAATCCAAAGCATCTCAAAAGCTATTTCCCTTTCGTTGAATCATTTCTTTGTTTAATTCTATTATTTCTAATTCCGCATTACTTTGATTCACGCTACATAATAATTTCATTTCCACAAGATATTGCTCATAAATCGCCAGAGAACTTGTTTTATAAAGATGAAAAAATTCAAATATTTATCTTTCATTCATCCATTTCGTGATTTAATTTTACCACGTTTTGGACGTCTACTTACTCCCAATTAAAATCACTAGCACAATTTTAAACCTTCCGAAAACTACTCTATATTTGTACAATTCAACTAACCTGATTTCCTTTTATTCTTAACCACTCGTTCACGCTACGGACTGTCATTCTTTTTCTAACCACATCGCACAAAAAACGTGCGGAAACATGCTTTGAACAGAAGTTGCACTTGGAGATCTGCTTAATTCGAACTGAAAGCACCACCGCCAATACCTCAAATATCCCGAAAAACATTTACCTATTTTGAACATTCTCTCGGTTAATTCTAACAACAAATTAGAGAAGGCTTGAATGCACGTCTACTTAGTCCCAACTAAAACCACTAGCAGAATCCTAAACATCCCAAAAATCACTTAACATTTTTATACAATTGTATCATGCTGATTCCTTTTTATTCTTAACCATTAATTCACGCTACATAATATCGTTCTTTTTCTAACTACAGCGCACACAAAAAGTCCAGAAACATAATTTGGAGAGAAGTTGGGTAATCCGAAACCATTCACCTGTTTTTATCATTCTCTCCTTTAATTCTAACAATGTTTTAGAAAAAGCTGGTATGCGAGTTTACTTAATCCAAGCTTAAAACACTACCAAAACGTCAAATCTCCCAGAAACCATTTACCCTTTCTTACCATTCTCTCAGTTAATTCTAACAATTCTGTAGAAAAAGCTCGAATGCGCATCTATTTAATCCTAACTAAAACCACAACTAGAATCTTAAACCTCCCAAAAGCCACTTAACGTTTATTCAATTCCACCACACTGACTTCCTTTTATGCTGAACTATTTATTCATGCCACAGAATATCATTATGTTTCTAACCACAAAAAAACGCCCAGAAACATAATTTGGAAAAAAGTTGTGCTTTCAGATCTACTGAATCTGAATTAAAACGTGCACTTACTGGCAAATGGTAAGAAACAATGTAATAATTTACGCATTTCTGTATATTCTTTATTTTCCGAGATGTATGGACACATATAGCTTAGAATTAAAAATAACACGAAATGATAGCATTACGTGCATCAATAAATAATAGGTTATCCTATGTTCAATTCTAATCCACGAATCTCTGAAAATAAAGCATGTACAAGAATTCGCAAATAATTACTTTATTTCTTAATTTTTGTCGCGAAGCGTACTTTTACCATTCTCTCAGTTAATTCTACCAACGCTTTAGAAAAGGCTTGAATGCACGTCTACTTAATGCTAACTGAAACCACTACCAGAATCTTAAACCTTCCAAAAACCACTTAAAATTCATTCGGTTCTACAATCCTGATTCCCTTTTATTCTTAACCATTCATTCACGCTACAGAATAAAATCCTTTCTTTAACCTCATCGCACATAAAACCCAAAATCTCCCAAAAACCGATTCTTACCATTCTCTCAGTTAATTGTAACGAAGCTTTAAAAAAAATTTGAATGTACGTCTACTTAATCCCAACTACAATCACTATGAAAATCTTAAACCTCTCAAAAACCACTTAACATTTATTCAATCCTATAACATTGATTTCCCTTTATTCTTAACCATTGATCCACGCTACAAATTATCATACTTTTTCTAACTACATTACACACACACACAAAATGTAGATTTCAACACACTTTGAAAAGAAATCGCTAGCTAAAAGCACAGTCGAAACGCCATACCTCCTAAAAGTCATTTACCATTAGTTACAGTGGCTCAAAGTAAAACTCGGACACTTACATTTTCATGCTACAAGGAACGATTGATAAGCGTTTGAATTCCCAAGCGTTCGAATTTTCAAGGTTTTGAGGTGCCAAGCGTTTGAATTTCCAAGCTTCTAGTTTTTCAGGCGTTTGAATTTCCAAAACTTTAGATTTCTGAGCATTCGAATGTCCAAGCTTTTAATTTGTCAGGCGTTCGAATTTTCAAACTTTTGGATTCTCAAGCGTTTGAATTTCCAAGCTTTTAGATTCCCAAGCCATTCGACTTCAAAACGTTTCAATTTCAAGCTTTTGTATCAACGAAGATGTCCACCAACTTTTGAACCCGTTCAAATAATTACCAACGGTATTGTAAGTGTCCAAGTTTTACTTTCAGCCACTGTAATTCTACCATCCTCACTTCGACCACCCATTCCCCCTTCGCTGTACCTACTTTAACCTTTTTTTTAAATCATACCGCCCCTCCCCCCTCAAAAAATCCCCGAAAACCTCTCCGGGAGGAAACTCTGGTCGCATGTCGCGGTACTCGAACGCAACCCCCTGTAAAGGCATTAATTTCCGCGCGACGCGAGGGGTAGACGAATCCGCTCGATCTTCCCATCGAAAGATACAATCGCACGCGTATCCGGCACTCCGTTTCCCGTCGCGTCGCTCCAGGATCACGCGGCGAATAACAGGACGAAGGATGACGAGCTATCGAGGGGTGGTACAAGAGGGGTGGGTGGAAGTGAGGAGGATGAGTGGGTGGTTAGGTGGCGGCTTACGAGGCCGTGGCCCATTTCCACGCAGTGACGTCAACCCGTATCCCCGGATACGTCACCGGATCTGGTAAATGTGTTAAGTTTTACCGACCATGGGGGACCGTTGTACCGGATCGGTTCGTTTCGATATGCTCGAAACGAAGTGTACGTGATCCAAGTGAAAATCTATGGAGTTATTCTCTCTCTCTGTCTTTGGAAGAGTTTCCTGAAGATCGAGGCACATAAGTGGTAAAGTGGATCAAGTACGGTGGGAAATCGGTTCGAGTATGGTTTATGGGAGCTCGGAGAGTGAATTGAGGAGGTGAATTTAACAGTAGAATGGATTGAAGGAAATTTGTCATGTGTCTCGGCGGATATTGATGTTTGTTTGCGGCTCGTGATGGATGGTCTACTTTTGGATACTTCTTTTCATTTTTTTTTGCTTTTTGTCTTTGTTTTAGGTGGAGAGTTATTGTTATGGAAGTCGTGGTTTTTTGATATATCGGACAGGGTAAATTTAGTGATTCCTGGCAATTTCTGTCGAATCGAATTCTGTTCTTATGGATTATTTTTAACCTTTTACCTGCAGTGGCTCAAAGTGAAATTCGAATACTTACATTTGCATTCTTTATGAACCACTTCGTAATGTAAGGAAAGAATTTAAATAAAAGGTAAAATTATTTTTATTCAGCATTATTTGGGCTCATATAAAAAGGCAATCAGAAATGAACACCATTAGCTCGATGTTTTAAGCCATTGTCTTAATAGAAGCTGAAACAATTGACAGTACCCAATTTTTAAATTTCTTTTTAAAGTCTACAAATATTTATTCTGGTCCATCCTCCATAAGATACAGATCTCCTGGCCCTTTAAAAATCGGTTTCAAAAGTTAATGTAAACAACTTCTGTCTTTGTTGTTCACGAATGTATATAAACTTGAATATAAGTTAATAAAAATATCTTTATTTTTTGTTTAATATGCTTTCCTATGCTATTAATCGCTATTTAAAAAGCGTAGACATGTAAGTGTCCGAGTTTTACTTTGAACCACTATATCACAGATCTAATAAACTTTTACGACTAGCTGTATAAGAAAGTAAAATATTCTGTAACTAGTTCTCTTGCCATCTTCAGTGAAAATATTTCTTCCCTCTGTGCGAGGCATTTTAAATCGATACCATTCGGCTCGATCTGTTCGCCATTATCTAGTTCTTCCTCGATAATTGATTCTCCTAAAAGCTTTCCAATGCTCGTTATACAGATCAATAACGCATTATTGTTAGTTTCTGGATTGTTGTTGCTTAATCTATAAAAACTTGATGTGATTCAGTTACTTCTGCCATATGTATATACAAAGTCACTCTACTATGTATATGTTTCATATGTGATTAGGCTGATGACATCTGAATGCAATGCAATATAATCACTTTATTATTATTAGACTGCGGATTTTTATTCAAACGCATTTCTTTATAAACAACAATAAAGAAATGAATGTTTTATGCTCTAACAAGGGAACACATTTATGTAAGTGACAGACGCGAATTTTAACGACATTTATAAGGTAGATAGATCTAAAAAAAATATTTGTCACGTATTTCTTTTATCGGTCATCCACCTATTTTCAAATTGTGCGTTTTCAATTGTGAGAGCCGACCGGCAAAGCAATTTGTAAAAAAAATAATTTGTTTAGAAAATATATTGAAAAAGCTATGTTATTGCCACTTTTCTTGTTAAAATGTAATCAATTTTTGTGTAACTTTATGTGTGTGAAGTATGGACGAAAATAGGCGATATGTGTTTTTGGAATTTTTTGTTTCTGCCATATAACATAAATTTTTAGACGGAAATTTTGTTTGTAAGTACTAAAATATCTTCTCTAATTTGACTTTTTCACGTATCATTATACACTGCGTATAGCATATATTTTACCTATTTAATTTGCCCATAAATGCATGAAAATCCGCAATCTATGTATTATATATTCACAGAAATTGAACGCACTATAATTTGTTTAGCATAAATAAAATTGCATCTTATTTAATTTCCGGAGCAATTTTATTCCTGCAATCAATGATGCTCCCTTTATGAAACGTCTTTCAAGAATCTTTTTCGCTTGTAATTTTATATTTTATGAATTCCCACGTGAATTTCATTATTCCAAAACATGTCCTAATATAATGTATTATAGAGGGCTGAAACTGAAAATGTGTATGTAGATCTTCATGTTTTGCTGCATTCTTTTAAAATGCTACGAATTTTGCGAACAACCTAATACCCAGTAGCAAATGAGGAAAGGAAGATAAAGAAATTCGAATTGGACATTATACGGATGGTTTCAGGTTTCAATTGATAACAGCAGGCATCATTACCGCCACGGCAACCATTGAACGATCTAATTGTGAATTTAACTAGGGGATTCTATGCCGCGGTTAGATTATCATTTCTATGTAAATGCGATCGGCTCGCGTCTGTCGGTCTGTCCTTGATCACATATAGAATATTCAACAGGAATACACTCGACGGTACAATAGTCCGTGCACAGGAATTTCCTAGTAATATTCGGCAAGTGCTTCAGAAATTTACAGGTGAAAGGTTAGCCGAACGTGTTAACGCCGCATACCGATGCCAATAAATTATTTCATGCATCTGCTTTCGTCTAGGTCGCATAATTTAATTAAATGACCGTTTACTTCGCATCTACGATAAACGATAAATCTCCTTGGTACGCTTAATGGCTTTTATTCTCTAAATCGACAATTTCAATAGTTATCGATCAGTAGCCTATAAAGCTGGCCTTCCATTCTCTATATTATTAACAACAATTTATCTAGCAAACAAAATAATGTTCAAATTGATGATCAAAACCATCTGATATCATTGGAGAATCTAAACTTGCATTTCTGTTACGTGCATCTGCTAAATTCCTGACCGGTTTATACAGATTTTGCACTCCAAATTTACGCCTTTGCAGATTATAGTAACTATTTTGCAAATCAAATTCACTCTACTGCAGATCATATTCATCTTTTTACAAATCAAATCTTTCTATAAAATTTGGTTTCTTAAACTTAAATTATTATAATAATCATCTTGCTGCTTTCCCTTACAGTCACAAAATAAATCACAGGAAATTGTACGACTACTTTAGTACTACTACCATTACTTTAATACTAACTTATGCTAGCGTTAGCTGATCACCATTTTTATAGCATGTCAAGAACAAATATTGTAAGCAATTTTTAAAATTAGAGTTCGAATTAAATGACATCCTTAATGACAGGCGTTTTTTTTTAATCTGTGGCATAATTCATAAAACGAGTGTAACTCGTTATCGTAGGGCAAGGGGTTAAACGCTTTCGTGTAAAAACTTTTTGTTACGTTAGAAACAATAAATGTTTGTTGAAGAAACGAATAGCGGGCTACAATGCCGTTACATGATATTACTATGATCTCAATACTTTCTTTCCATCCATGAGTATATAACATGTTATTACTAGATTGTGGATCATTACGCAAATTCATAATTTTATAGATATAAATAAATAAGTGTAACATAAATACAGATTAATTTTCGAATACCATAAAAGACATTACGCCTGGGATATTTTGTATAATTTTGTACAACGTGTACGTTCTCTGCGTTCTTGCACATTTAAATTGTCTACGATTGCATAAAGATCCAACACTCTAGTAATTGCTACGCATAATTCAAAGTGGTGCTATCTCATATGTATTTCTACCCTATCTCGTAATCTTAATTTCTCCCCTATATTCTTAATTCTACAATTTTGTGCTTGTAAAAATACGAATTTGAAAAAATATCTGCGAGTCTACTCATTGGCAATCACCGAAGTGGCCCGAAGGCTTCTGGAATAGCATAATCGAGGCAGCAGAGATGACGAGACGGGTAAAATCAACAGCTCGATCGATCGTATAGGCGATCATGGACAGCGATACGTGTGCATCTCGTCTCTCGAAACTGAACAGGTGCAGTTGCACTCTATACATATGCACCCAGTTTCGATATACGGCGAAACAATTTAAATCTCGTGTTCGAATGCCACGAAACATCTGTCAACGCGTTATCGACGCAACACAGAGCGAAGAGGACAGAACAACAAAACGGGCGATCTTTGATTTTAATCGAATCTTTCTGAACGCTCATTCGATGAACCGATCGCGCTTAAATATCGAGCGTCCGCCTATTGTCTTCCACGGACAATTACTGTCGACGACGTGGCATTTGTTTCACGAAGTACACGCGCCGCTTTTGGCTACGGCCGCACATTGTTTCGACGCTGGATCATTGTGCCAGGAAGAACGTTATTGTCGATGGAAGATCGTCGTCGGAAATTATCGCACGTTGTACAGTGATTCATGAAAGTATTTGAACGTTAACTCTTATCGTAGAGAAGTTTTATGAATATAATGCGTGTGTAGTGCAAACCGTTTTTTGGAATATCATTAGTTATAGCATTGAGACACAACTATCACGATTGTACTAGTAAAGTTTGAAACTTGAAACAAATATAAGAATGTATAATGTACAAAATATTGGATTGTAATTGGTCCCATTTTTCTCGAACGCTTTTCAAAGAGATTCTACAAGAGGAGAGCTTTTCAGCTACTAGAGAAAAATGGAAAAAGTTCGTTGATCAAAGTGGCGCGTACACAGCTAATTAAACGTATTCGAGAATTTACAAATGAATGATTTTGATGAGTATATGTTACAGTTTAATATTTATCGTAAACATATTAGGTTGTATCAAATGAAATTACTGTTTGTGTAGCTCGAAATGGAAATGATTTATCGCCAAAACGATAATCTTCGTTTAATTAAAATATTCATCACAAGTATTAATGGTTCATCTCTGATATGTATATCATTTTTTCTCAATTTTTATAGATATTAATGTTTACACTACGGATTTTTATGCATTTATACTGGTATGGTACAACCAAACATGTTCGCTACCAGCGCCTGATATGCGCGATACACCAATTTCATTGTGACACATTGGAAAACTACATAGACTTTCCACACATTTCACATGCGTAACACATTGGAAAACTGTTCTATTATATTCACAATTCATTAGATTTTAATCGCATACTTATAAGTAAAAACGGTGTGGCGTGGTAGCGCACGTGCTAATGCAATCAATTTTCACACTTTCCTTTATACACATGAATTCTAAGAAAAACGAGTATTTACTAGAAAGAAGAGGAAAAATATTGGAGGAGCTGCACAAGATACGATATTGTATTTCTTAGATTCCACAAAACTGTCATATTTGTCGTTGAAAATAGAAATAAACGGAGCTTAGAGTCTATATACATAAGAATCGATGTACGCGTCTCGTGAACTATTTACGTGGTAGGCTTTAAGAAGGGCAATAACAGATTTTCCCGGAAAACAAACAGGTGGAAAGGGTCTGAAGAAGATAATGGCGTCGGCAAAGATTATATTCGTCTTTCGCTTGTGTTATTTATGATTCCACCACGGTAATCTTAGGGTCTGAACAGCTTATTCTATATCTTGACACGCGTATTATTCTTATTGCTAAAATTACATGTCTTCTACTATTATAAGTAACTGAAATAAATGGAGACAGATGGGGACAGAAATAAATATTATATACTTCAAGAGCACATACCAGCAACACGGTGGGCTGCGAAAGAAACAGTAGCTTGAGTTTCTTTCCAGATCAATCTTTACTTTTCTCAGAATAATAGATCCATAAAAAGAACATCTCTGATGCAGTAGATATTTCTGGAGGAAGGCCACTCGTAAAACATTCCGAGAATATGATGGTTCCGTCGCAACCATAAGTCGTCCGGGTTTTTATACTTTCGGTTCAGAAATTTAATAAAAAATTCTTCTTTCCACTCGCATCGAACTATAAGTATATATCGTTTCTAGTTTTTACACGTAGAAATATTTACTATTTGATGGAAATGCTTCTTTTTCCCGTTGCAATGGAAAATTTCAAACACTGAACGAAAAAATTAATAAAAATTGTGGTGGTTAAATTAATACTTAAACGTCCAGCTATTTACTTTGAAATTATGTTTAAATATCCGACAATAATTTACAAATTTTCAAAATTTGTTCCCTTAAGGAAAAATCAATGCAACTTCTTTCCATACACTGTTTATATGGAAAATTTGCAGATGACGTAAAGAATGCATAAAACATACTAAAGTTATAATTAGATACGATTAGATAAAATTAGATATTTACAAATAAAAATAAGAAAATGCACTGTGAATAGAGATTGGTTTCATCCCTTAAGTATTATAAGGTGTATTTTACTTTGTATAATTTGTATATTTTTACACATCACATGCATTCTGTAATTCTTTGCGCATTTATGTTTCGTATAAATCCGCTGTCAAGAAATTACACCCAAATTACACACCGCAATAGTATTTCCATTGGCGCATAGAACATTATCTCATAAAGCAAAAAAATGTGTCAATTTTTGCTGTTACGCTGCTTTTTACAAGAACGCTGCATTCATTTCTACTATCAACAATTACGTCATAATCCTACATTTCTATCTTTATCTCTGTAACAGTAAAACTTTTAATACCAATAAAAATCCTTCCAAAAAATCGCTTATCGTTTCTAGTCGACAACACATCGGGGTTAATGCAGCTCGTACAGCTGTCGCCGATAAAATTATCGCTCCGAACGAATTGATTGCTTCCAAAAAAGCCTCGCTGCTGATCACAAGCGGTGCATCCCGTCCATACCGATATTGCACGTAAATTCCACGGAACTTCCAATCAGAATACAACCAGTCGCAAGATTTTCTCTCGTTATCGAACGCGAATAGAAAAAAATGATTACGACCGCTTTCATGATTTTCGTTCCACCTTTGAAAATCACGAGAACGATGAAATTCGACGAGTTCTCGATTTAAACGATAGCTGGGGAAATATCTAACAAATCGGCGAAACAGCGCGCAGAGGAATGCTTTGTGTTCTTCCATGAAAGCTTTAAAGTTCACGCGCAGAAATTACTCTCGGGTGTCACGTGGAAATCAGAAAATACAGGTTCGTTCAACGATGAGAACGAGAAAAATTGCGACGAGAGGCGGAATAAAATTTCATTGTCACGTGGACGGGGCCAAATTTATAGTTCCACGCGTATTTCATGTTTTTCGCATTGCAATTTCACCTCTCTGCGCTCTTTTATTTTTCCTCCATTTGCTTTTTCGTTTGTTTTGAACAAGATTAAGTTTGTGTTCGACGATTTGGCAGTAATCGTAGTGCGTCATTCTATTATTGTGAATAAATTTTGGTAACTTGGGTAATTTCTTGGTTGAGAAATTCTTCATCTAGAAAATTAAAGATTTATGAAAAAGAATTAAATTAAGTCAGCTTTCTCGTTAGTTCATACAAGTATATCATACACTGTGTATCCAATGCAAATTTCACTCAGCTGCATTCTTCGAAATTTTATTCAACTCAATCACATCCTTTTTTTCCCGTTAGGAATACATATTTCGTAATTCTGAGAAGAAGCTAGTCTCCATTTCCAGAATTAATTATTAGCTATCACTAATGTTAACGATTTGCGTGTTTTTATCTGTTTTACTTTCGATAATCAACACGTTTAATACGTGGACTGTCTCATACATCACATGTGATACACAATTGATACTAAATGAATTTCATTAAAATAAAGTTCACTGAAACTTATCGTTGACTATTATCCTATAGCTGAAGAAAGCAAGTAAAGAAATTATATATAAATATAAATTGTATAATACAAGAAATTGTACTCGTATAGTAAATGTAAAGCAGAATTTTATGTTGAACGTACAAACAGCGACTATGCTAGATAATTGTATAGTGAACGTGTTAATATGACGTGCTATGTCACGTGTGGCGGTATTTTTATCGCTGTGAAATAATTTTCTTATTATAGTCTAGATTTTATATTTACCCTAAATAATTAAAAGTGAGAAAGGGAGTAAAGCATACGTTCAAATATTCACGGAAGGCTTAACTTGCTTAACGCACTTAACCCACACTTATCTGTGAAAAAATTGCAGTTCGTTTGCACGACTTATCAGATCTCTCATGCGAGCAGCACTCGGTTATCAGTAGTGCTTTGAGCTCTAATAAAAGTGGTAGTTATAACGGATAATACACCAAATGAACGCAAAATCGTGACAAACTCATTTAAATATACATTACAGAGACTACAAATAACTCTGTCGCAAATAACTACTTATTTCACAGGGATATGAATTATATCATTTTCTTCCCAACGCATAGTACCTTTCTATTTTAACTTTACCTTCTAGTTTCCACTTCCACGGCAACAATTCTCAATTTTCCAGCACGTAATCCTTGAAATTCTAGGAATTCGAACTTTCGAAAATGGAATTTTCGTCTGCAAATTTGCTCATGGTATTTTCTTTAGTAGACGCTTCATCTTTCCTTGTAACTTGGTACATCTGTTACGTCTTGTAATTTGAATAGCATTGCTAGGCATTCGTATTGTTGGTATTCCTTTTAATGTTGATTTCCTTTTATTCTTGAAATTCCTTTTTTAGTATATATCGGTCAGTGACGTTACTGAATATTTTAACGTTATACGCCCTCCAAAGTTTGAAGTAATAAACGTATTTGATCCGCTATGATAATCTTAATTATCTAAATCAGGAGTTGGCAAATTATGCCGCATTGGGGTTAAACAGGCGTATATGTAGAGATTGAAAACAATTGTGAAAACGGTTCCGGTTCACGAAAGTTTAAATGAACCTAAATGATCTTAAAACAGTTATGGAAGAAAGCTTATATCGGCTTTGGTTTCGGTTTCGGTTTCAGTTCTACAAGACTGATATTATATCGGTTCGAAAAAAACTAAGTATGTACCTATACACTTCACAAAACTGAAACTGAGTGAAATTATAGGATAATTAGAGTCTGATTATAATATTACTTGTAGCAAATAAATATGTATTGTGTAATAACAATATAATTGCAGTGTTTCGTATAGAAAGTGCATCATAACATAATTGCGATACAATTTACAGTAAATGAATTATACCATAATCTTATTTTCATAAATTAGATACTCAGCTCTCGCCTTATTTTGAATATTTTGTATACTTCTGGATTTCATACAGATTACAGAAAAATGAAATTATACAATAATTATATAGTATATATACTATAGTACAATATATATAGTACAAATGCAATTACAGTACAATTATATTATTACTTACGATAAATAAATTATAATGGAATTACAATATAATTTATAGTGAACGAATCACAATATAATTTCATTTTTGTAAAGTGCATATTTACTTTTGTCTTATACTGCATACTTGGAACTTTTTCAAACTTTGCACGTGTGTCATTTACTTTTCGAAATTAAGTCCTTTAATTTTATCGCGCCATTCTGCAACTTCCTGCTAATTCGAAGCTTCGAATTCGGCCGAGAAAAATCAACCGAAGCAAATAAGTGAGTACCTATGCCCATGCAGTTTAATGGATGTGTAATTTGGCTGTTCCAATTTGTGTTGAACGACTCGAGATCAGCGTTGTGTTCCTTTACTTTGATTATCCCCGAAACGAGATCACGGATTAAAAAAAAAAAAAGCGAAGGAGTATATAGAGGATGTAGAGGATGGAGCTCGATGGTGTGATAACACAGCCGCAATGCGGCACACAACCACCATGCCTGGAGCACACAACGTTGCCTGAAGCGGCTGTACAAATTCCTTCTGACTCCCTGCTCTTTCGGCACATCAATGTTCCCATTCAGCCACACTTGCACCCTTGTTGCATCGATGCATCTCGTGGTTCAATGTGCTGCACGCATGGCCGGTTACTTGTAAAGACAGTATCGAAATTCCCAAAGGACATCGTATCAATCGATACGAAGAAAGACATGCAGTTAAATGCTTGCTCAACAGCTACCTTGAAATCATCGACATTTTGTTAGTTTTCAATATGTTTATTGCAGTGTTAGGCGCTATTCTAATAACGAATAGCAGATGAAGTTGTATTCGTTATTCGAGATTACGCTTACTTAATCGTTGATTCGTTATTCGCTTATTATTAGACTGTGTATCTTTTGTGCAAATTTATATTTTTATTAACAAAGTTAAAGAAGTGGATCCTAGATAAAATGTTGTTTTATTCTTAAAATACCATAATTTGATTGTTAATAAAATTATTAATGGTCTAATTGATTGTAGGCAGCTTTTATGAAGAGTATATTTTTATGCTTCTCTAAGATCCTTCAGATTTACTTGCATTTTCATGCCAAAGAGCTATACATCTCGTTTCCTTAATTCCGATACTATTGCTCGCATTACTACTATTGCCAATAAATATTTTGTATCTGTTGACTTTTTTAATGTATCTTTCGAGAAATTTCGAGGTCAAGTAAACAATCTTTTCTAATTTTGTAGTTTATGCACGATAAACAAATTTTTTGTAGATCAATGGGTTTGTTGCCCGTAAATAGAATAAAATAAAAAAGTAAAAGGTAATTTGTACTTTACTATCACTATTGGTATATAGATGTGAAAACATTCGATGTAATACGTAAAATTATTAAAATACAGTATAACAACGAACCTGTTTAATTATGTATATCGCCGTACACGTCTTTCAATTTATCATCATTGTTTCATCGAGCCTTTTCACAAAGGTGTCATTTTATAAGCGTAGAACCTGTTTTCGCTCCCTTGGCAGAATGACGTATTGTAAAAAAGGTGGCTCGAATGTACAGGTAGCGTTATACGGATGGGCTGATACTAGAGCTCGTGGAAAAACTCTTTCAGAGGTTCCCGTGCGAGAGAATTCGTTGTTTTTCGCGGAATCCTTGGTTCATGCAGTTACTCCGTACAAGCGTAACAACACGACCTGCAAGCAGACTCGTTAATTGCTTGAAACCGCTAGCAAGTAGCGCCTCTTCAGCTCGTATGCTCATTAAACGCACCGGCGATCCTACGAGCGTAAACGCGGCGACAAGTCGTTTAATAAACATTGGTGAATCCTTCTGAATCGTTACCACACCACTTGCGATCAATGCCCACTGCCAATTAGACAGAGAATAATAACAGTGAATACGAAAAAGGATTGGTAACTCATTCTAAATAATGAAACTAGATGTCACATGTTACATACATATGTTACGGAATTTTATTCTTATTTTAAAGCCTGTATATTTATCAAAAATCTTGATAGATTTTATTAATTCGTATATTATGTGATTTTTTATTGCATTTTTATTTGAAACTTCCATTGCCCCATGTAAAAGCTCTCTTTTGGAAGCTTGAAAGTGATTTCAAAGTCTTGGCCAGCAGTGTACATCTAAAAGTGTTTAGATTATAAAATATGCATAAACAACATTGCATCTAATCAATATTACCTACAGAAATGTATAAACATCGACCCATTACTGAAAAATTTCATTCAATCAACATGTAATATTTAGCTTAATTAAAATCTACAGTAGATGTTATCGTACAATGTTGAGATTATTAATTTACGCTCTACGGATTTAATTGGTAATATGTACCAGATGCTGATTGGTACTGTAATAACTAAAATATGTCAATGTAAATGTCATTTTGATTATACGCTGCAATAATTTGGTGCTCTTTTATTCGAACATACGAATTTACAGCGACTACAAGAAGTATTTGTACACCGTCGAATTTGTTTTGATATTTAGGTAACAATTAATTAGATCCAATTTCCAAGAATTTAGCAGCACTCTCACGTAACTATGAAATATTGATGTCATGGAAATAAAATGTAGAATTTGGTTAAAAAACGTTTGTTCGAATACTTTTTATAGCCACTGTATAAATCTCCGAAATTGAAACTACGCTGTTGCGTCACTCAACAACAAAGTTAACAATAAATTGCTGCAACAAACAATAACTCGGGCCGTATAATAAACAAAGCTTCATCAATGATCGAAGGTTTTTACAAAATAGCGGCAGCGATGCGTAACGATCGTTAGTTTTGGCACATCATTGAAAACAATATACGGTTTGAATATTTCATTGAAGCCGACGCAACAAACATGCTGGAATATTAATTATTCCGCGGTTTCGTTAGTTTCTAATTGAAGAACACCGCGAGAACAACCCCGCGTTACCGGATGCATAGCGATTTTAAATAACGCGAATCATATGCAAAACCTCATTATAATTTTTGCACACGGCAATTGTGCGTCGGATGCATACGCAAATACCCATTTGCAGAAGCAAATAATTCGTACGCAGGCAGCGGTCCAAGTGGCGGTGCGATAATTAAAATCGATTTATTGTTTGAACACGTTGACTAATTAACTGTCGGTCGGTGATTAACTGTTTATTTTTCTGCGTCAGAATAACCCCACCAAGCGGAAACATGAATTATTAAGCAAGAACAAAGGGGGATGAGAGATTCTAGAGAACACGATTTTATTATATTAAACAAGGAAAAATGAACGGCGAACGAATAAAGGCGGAAAATGGAGAGAATAACGGGGATATTGAAAAAGAAAGCGACAAAAGTTATAAATTGACGAGCGTTTCTATCGATCTGTGTTAGCTTTGAAATGGATACGTATTGGGTAACGAGGAGGATTAATATTAATTACACTAACGCTTGATCAACAGCTAATTAGGGGATATATTGTCCTGATGAATATCAGAATAGTGGTTTACCGTATGTAGGATAATGTTATTGAGAGTGTGAAGCATCTATGCAAATAGGCTGAAAATTTACATGTTACTTTCAGTTTCGCGATACACCGTTAAACAGTGTTGATTGTAGGTAACTGGTTGAGTAAATTTCAATCATTTACATACTAATTATATGGCTTACAGCAGTAACTTCAGGAATTGCAATTCTCTATCGAAATACGCGGCTTTTTGCGTTCTTTGAACTTGTCGCGACTTTGACGAATTACAAAAAATTACAACATACGTCCATTACAACATTAACCGAAGCGTACCTTTGATCTTTTACATGAGTTCATTGCAAGAATTATTAGAAAATACGTAAATAAAACAAAAGGAGACGCTACAGGGACAAAGATAAGACGATTTGAATGTTCTTAAAAAGGATAATATACCCATTAAACTATTGTATAATATATAAATTTGTATCTGTTTAAGTAAAACTGAAAAAGTGGACTTTAATATAGACTTCTTTGATTCTCGAACTATTGTACATTGTACTTTCTTTTAAGTATTTTGTATAATTTTATATATCACACAGAATCTGTTCTTCTTTCCAAATTTAAATTTCCCATAAGTGCATACAGATCCGCAGTCTAGTTAGTCTAGTTAGAACTATTTGCAATTTTTGCAACATCTTTCATCCTCTACGTAATCTTATCAGCCAGTTATTCTTATCAAAAAATGTCAAGTCTCAAAGTGATCATAATAACAAGATTCCACTGTACTTTTAAACCGTACGTAAAATACACGAAGTTTAGATAGTAATAAGTTCCGTCAGGCAAAAAGCAGCAAATCGTATCACGAAGATTCATGTTCCATCGACAGTCTCGCCGAGCCAATTGGTGCAACACGACCGGTCGTATCTATGACGGATCGAATCTCCTTACACGCGTAGCCCGAAGTAGAAACGGGATCGGGACAACGTAGATCAGCCTTGTAACGATGGTGCAGTGGAGAAATCACGACAGACTACAGAGAGAGGGAGAGTGTAAGAGAAAAGGAGAGACAGAGAGAGCAAGAGAGAGTGTAAGAGAAATAGAGGGGGGGGGGGGGAGCGAGGAAGAGAGGGTGGACAATGTTATCTCTCGTAATTAAACGGTCTCGAGCTCACTATCGATCGTCGCTCGTCGAATTAACTCCGCTCGGCTATGTTCTGAGCGAGTGGAGTTATAGCCACAGGCTTTAAAGCACGTGTGCGTGGCCTTTTTGTCATCCACGTTTACATACATGCATGTACGTGTGTATCGGCTGTATATACGCGCGCATCGTCGCCTTCGTTAACGAAATCTTGCTAACGAACAGTTTGCTATCTAATCTTGTTTGAAAATGTCGCACGCTCGTAACTTTCTCTCTCTCTTTCTCTTCCTCTCGGCGCAAAACGAACGAGTCGTTCATTTTTTTCACCGTTCAACCGTGGAACAAATTGACTGCCCCCTTCATGCGCACCAATAAATTGTACCAGCCGAACACACGGATTCGATTTCCCGTGGACCGTCGCGCATATATTCCTGAAAAATTAATCGACCATCCTTTGTGCGTGCGACTGGCTGATTGTAGGCTATCGCGTAGAGGTATAGTTGCGAGCTTTGTGAAAGAGTTAACACATTGTGACTGTCAACTACGAGTGTTCTTGCAATATATGCGATGCATAGGATTATGTTTGGGAGTTCGTGAAAGGATCGTATGATAATGTATTGTCATCAGAACTATCAAGCTATTAACACGTTTAATGCTGTAGAGGTTAACGGTGACCCAGAACACGTTTTGAGCGTTACGCCATGGGAGTCATCAATGACCGGGTACGACGCAATTAACTAAAGCATTCGATACAAATAAACAATTACATTTCTAGGAATTGCAATGGTTTTGATGTTACAGCAGTAATACAAGCTTTCATCCGTAATTCATCAGGCACTTAATACGTTTAAAATACTTCCAACTTTTGTACCTTACTACACGTGTTTACTTTTTAATTAGGAGATTTTTTATCATAAAAGTTATGTAAATTTATAGCAGTGGAGTTTTTAGAAAATATTCCGCGACTTTCTATACAAAATATAAATGAAACTTTATTCTATTTCGAACACACGTGCTTTGCAAATGTTTACCATTGTTATTTCTTTGCTATAAGTAGGTATACTTTAGTCATCGGTAGTCCTAGTGTTAAAAATAAAGGTAATTCCCTCGTCAACCAGTGCGACGAACGGGAACAGCGGCAATACACATGTAATGCAGCAGCAGATTGCTATGAATAATGTTGGGTCAGTGTAAGCTTACCTAAGGTGTCTATTTATGCATCGAAGTTTGCCTACGAACGCATTGTTCGCGCACGTGGCCCTGCATACATTTCAACTGTGTAATACGCTCAAACATCTTCTTGTTGCCAGTGTTAATAAACGCGTGAATAACTATTCTCGATGATACGAAGAAGCTTGCGCAGCTCGCGTTGCATACGTTGCAACAAAGAAAAACAACAGACAAACAGCATATACTTGTTTACTTACTTTACAGATTACATAGATGCATTTGTATACCTTCTTTTTGAATCTGTAAAAGTAAAAAATGTCTATCTTTTACGGCACTTAAGCTTTCGCGATACAGTAGGAATTTTATGACTAACAAAAATTCAAAATCTGTTTGTATTATAAAGCAATATTTTTTATAATACGTGATATTATCTTATAATGTTATTTAGTAGTGGAAATGCAATACAGAATCGCTCGTGAAAGTCTCTGTACAGTCTTTAAAACGTTGAATATTTAAAAGGGGATGTCGTGAGGTCGAGTTTTTAATTTTTGCATAGTTTCTTGTAAACAAACGGAAGAAAGTAGCCAATTAATTGAACTGTGACTAATTTTCTCTTTCTAATTCACTCAGTGCCTATAAAATGTTAAAAACTCATGTAGTTCGCAATGAATGATTGTTCGACGATTTTCGTAAGTGATTGTGTATAATGCTACTGATAAACACAGTAAAATGTTTCAGTATGTAATTAGGCAGACAATTTATTTTAATGCATACATGTAGAAATATAATTTGCACTAAATACAAAAGCTACCGACCAAGGGTTAATACACAGAACTTCTAAATATTCTACATTTGTTTGTCAATAACTAGACTGCGGATTTTTATGCAAATTCACATTTTTAGAGACACGATTGAAGAAGTGAGACCACAACAGATACTTGTTGCACTTTCTAAATATCATAATGCATACTTTATTTTGGGTATGTAATGGAATGTTGCAAATTGTGTGCATTTCGTGAATTTTTGCTTCTTTAAATTCCCCATAAATGCATAAAAATCCAAAGCCTCCTTAATATTACAGGCTGGTCAAGACAAGATTCATATTTCCAACCTTTTCTACAGCTTCTTACACACTATTAACTACAACTTAACTTATTTGAATGGTTTTTTCATTTAAAAAATCGAGCAACAAAATCTCTTTTGAACATCCTTCTATTCTTCCATCTACATTCTATTTACCGATAGGATCAACTTCGATATGTACTCACGAATCCAATTCAATTTCAGTGTGAAAGTTTCCCTTCATAGGATTCAGTTTTGTAAGGTTCGAAGATGTTTTTACAAGTATATTTACGTTTAAAACAATTGAATCGTATAAAAGTAAAGATCGAACACTGACACATAAAAGACTACAATCGTATGCTACGATTACATTGGAAGCACCGTTTACGTTTCTTTAAGCACTTACAAAGAAAGAATTTGAGCCTATCTCTTACACGTATTGCTCTTTTCCGGAGTACTCGACATATGTTCAGAACTATCTAGAGCTACTATCAGATGCGAAACTTTTTGCAACATGATTGATCACATCTCTATTTCTATTTATAAATTACACAGTACACATGCAAGCAAAGCATTCCGACTAGATAAAAATCACAATAGCATTGTTAGTGCACGCATTTTTTACCATTTTTTTTCAGTTGACTTAAACTTTACTTATAATTTATACCTTGATATTTCTATTTTATACTACAGCATGTTAAGTTTATGCCAAACAAAAATTTCAAAATGTGACATAATATTTTTAGTAGTTAACTTTTAAGTAGAAGCATCGAAATCCTATAGAAGCATCCTAGTAGAAGTATAGAAATACTATAGAACTATCCCAGTAGAAGTATAGGAATACTATAGAAATATTCTAGTAGAAGTATAGGAATACTACAGAAGTATCCCCGTATAAGTATGGAAATCCTATAAAACCATCCTAGTAGAAGTATAGGAATACTACAGAAGTATCCCCGTATAAGTATGGAAATCCTATAGAAGCATCCTATTAGAAGTATAGAAATCCTATAGGATCATCCTAGTAGAAGCATAGAGATCCTATAGGATCATCCAGGTAGAAGCATAGAGATCCTATAGAAGCACGCCAGCAGAATTCTTGTTCCTCGAATCGGGAATTACCATGTCTATCACGTTTTGCCTCGTAATTTTCAATCCCCATTGAGCACCCTGTCGGTAGATCAAACTTCGATTCCTATGAGGCATCACGACATGTCAGCGATTCCGCGACTATGTGGATACAGTATAACTACCTCTATGTACTAATTACCTACTAATTATGCGCGTGCAGCAACGCGTGATCTTGATTAACCGCATCACGTAGACTTAGGGCCTAGCGTGATTGGAAATGCTTCCAAAAGTGATTAGGGTTCGCGCGGTGGAGCTGCGGTAAAGTATACCGGTAATCTAATATTAGGAACAAACCTAGACTAATTCAATTTATATCGGCCAACTTGCCAAACACGAGATAAGGTTTACCAGGAAAGCAGCCGATGCTTTATTACGTTTATCTAAATTCCTGTGCCATTCACCGGGACGATATGAATCCGCCAAATGAAATTGCATCGGGGGAATGGAACCAGAGAGTGTATTTTATGGTGAATTGGTGGCTGTGAAGTTTCTGGAGGTTTGGCACTTATTGATTTCTGGTTACATTGAATCCCTAAGTTCCGGAATAAGCGCTGAATCTCTATTCTACAAAGACTCTGAGGAATTATTTTAGTAAGTAAGTATTTTGCAATTCTGCGAACCAATACCTTCGTAAATTAAACAAATACTATAGCAAGTATTCAATTTAAATTAAAATAATACAATTTCACAGATATATTTAAATTAAACAGATATACAAAACCAATCAAAAGTATCACTTTTTTCGAATGTTAATAATCAGCAAATACTCTTTTATTTTGTACTACTTCAATCGTTCGATTTGGTAAAGTTTTGTACAATAGTTTTATATAAATTTGGTCCAAGTGTAATCGAGCACGAAATTTATGATGTTTCCTATAAATGAGTGATCTATCCTGTAGTTAGTCAATGGTTTTAGGTACTTTAGAAGATTTTGAGTGGATTTATAGTTTTTTAAGTTGTCTTTTAATATACGATTTAAGTTGTGTCGTTGTCTACCATAAACTTGTATTTGCATCTTCTACATTAATTTCCCTTTTATCTTTATGTTTTAATATGCTTTTAAATTTATAATTTTATAAACTACAATTGAAGAAAAAGAACTCAAGTAAACATTTGTTTCGCCCCCTAAGTATTTTAAAATCTGCTCTACCTTACATATTCTGTATATCTTTTCGTATTATGTGGCTTTTTCTTTTTTTCGCGCATCGAAATTTCTCATAAATGAATAAAGATCCGTAGTGTAGTTATAAGAAAGAAACGTGTTATTAAATGTCATCAAATCGTTGCACGAATGTTCCGTTAATCTTAAAAAAGAAAGCGCTAGTTCTAAATGGTTAAATGAAAAAATATCCTCCAAACACTTTTAATTAACTTCCGTCAAGTTTGTTTTTCCTTGAGGACGCTAAATAAATTTAGGATACAATGCGGCTGTAGACTTTGCTCAGCGACCTCGGTTACTCTTTCTAAAGTGGAGAGCTTCCAATGTTTGCCGAGCAAGTCTAGCTTTCGTGGTTAGGGAACTTGTGCTTCTATTCTATCCAAATGAATTGTCTTTTTGGACAATGAGACGAAACTACCCTTTGTACCCGATTCGTCAGCCTGGTATTGAAACTCTGCGTGACTGCACGCAATGATATGAATTCCAGAAATAAGGGATTCACCGGATTCTTACATTGTTTGTTACCATGTTTAAAAAGTCTGCGATAATTTCTTTTGTGTCGATTAACTTTTCGTTTCTACATCTTTTTCTTATCTAGATTGTAACAAAGTGTCATTGTTATTGCTGTTATATGGGGCTCTATGTGTTCAATTTTGTCTCTCTATTATTTACATGGAATATTAAGTGTATCCCTACGATTGTTTTTAGTTCCACACATGATGTAGTACTCAAAAAAATAAGTGACATGTGTTCTCTTTTATACTGGGGGTAATTCAGTTTAAAGAGGTGAAAGCCATCCCAAAGGTTTAACATGTAACAAGAATAATTGGAATTTATTGGAATTGATGTGTCTAGAATATTTTTCGCCGTAGAATATCTGGTACAAAAATTGGTACGGAATTTGGTTTTGAAGAGTAAACAGCCTTCATGATAAATTTTTCTCCTTCACGTAAAAAAATTAATCGCTTAGCCTTCGAGTACTACAACATATGTGAAACCGAAGAAAATCGGATGAGGACATTTACCTTGTCGGTAAAGTTAGTATTAAATGAATTTATGTGAAATAGTAAATAAAAATTAAGAAATATTTTTATATTTGTTTATTTTTACTATATTCAACGCGATGAAAAATAACACAACGGATGCACGGATTCTCTGTGTACCTAATTAAGAATTAATAGAAGCACGGTATTTTTCAACCAATAACGAAAATAGTATACTACTAACTTGTGTGTCACTATAACTTCATTTTACATTATACCATAAATTTAAATTTTATTTTATTTTATTTAACACTGTATATAGGTACTTTGAAATATGAGTGACTGAATGCCTTCCCAAATTTGTTAAAAATGTGTCGAATTATAATTACATATAGTTATTCCATAATTAACCAAAGTTTCTCTACTCCAAACAGGAGGGTCAAGCGTTCATTAACATTCTTCAATTGTATTTTTTCTCTTTTGAATAATAATAGCCACAGTAAAACCACTCTCAAACTCACAAGTTATTCCTAAATCATTATGCAGCTGTTTTCCCTCATTCAAGCAGCCAGAAACAGACTGCTGTGAAAACAGGTTTCTGTTTCGTAATTGAAGTTCAGCCACGGTTCGCTATGAATCACTTACACAATCTGGAAGTATAATCAATGTACTTGTTGCATAGTCGATACGGGCAAGATGTTTTTTGGTCGGCGCTTGAAGAGCGAGAAGTGATTGATCGGTGCAAACATGCACTTGATGGTTTTTTAAGAGACGTTTCCGTATACCAGACTAACGTTTTCGAGAATCTAGCACCACGATATCGCTGAAAAGTTTATGGTCGCTTTCAATATTCGCTACTTATCGGAGAAAACAAAACAAAACGTACGTTCACCTAGGTTTCCTTTTACGTGGTAATTTTTTTACACGATTTTTTTCAAACGTTTTATTCAGATTTGCATGTTTTTTTAACCCCTTGCCTTAAAACTACGAGTCACACTTGCGATGCAGATTATACGTAAAACAGAGCAAATACTTGCGATATCTACAGCAAAATTTCATTTTCCACCTTCCATTTCTTTTGGAATTTTTCTAATTAGTATGGCAAATACAAAGACTATGCAGTATTTTAATATTTCGTATTTAGCAGTGTTAAAGCAGATAACACCTGCACCTACTGAAAAATTCGTAGGACAAGTAATTAATACGTTTTATTTATTTTCACATGATATTTTTACACGTTTTATTTATTTTTATTTTCGAATCGAGGAAACCGACAAATCTTCGAAGAACGCTATCGTTAATGCGCAAATAGCACTTTGTTATCGCTGTGATATAAACAAGCAGGTGATTTAGAATTGGGGTAGAAGTGTTCACTTCGAAGGCGCTGTTCATTTACTTAACACTAGATTTACTGTCTTGGACCGTATAATTTGACGGATTTCTTGAAAAACAGATATGTATATTATATACACATACTCTAGATTAATCAGAAAAAGGCGAAATAAATTATGATATGTATTTATATCATTGCATCAATCAAAGTCAACACAAACTGCTAAAAAATAAGACTAACATTTCTGTAACTTTTAGCACAAAATCTTAATCCTTTGACAACGACTTCAGTACCTCATACTGACAATGAAATTACGCGCAACAACATAAACTACTTGCCTAATTAATTTCCTGACTTACCAATCTAAAATTGAGCTACTAAAATGCTTCAGACGTTGTTTCATTAATATCATTAAGGAAGCAAATTGTCATTCTTTCATTAATCATAGAGTAACCACCACAGAATTTAATTTTATGTTGAATTTTTGCCTCCCAGTGTCCGCCCTCAAAGGGTTAAATCCGTCAGTTAATAAGCACCAGTTTGAACATTCAAAACTTGACCAAATCATGTGAGTTTGATTTGATTCGAAGAGAATCGATGGTATATTGTTTTATGATTTTTAAATCTATATAACAGGACAGCAAAAGTAAGAACGACTTTTTTAACACGGTTTTCCTATTTTTACTCATTTTTATTTTATTAATTCTACCCATGTAATTGTCACGTTCACAAAATTTCTACTGCCCTACTTAGTCACTGACGAAAATAGTAGATATAATGAAATGTAATTTAAAATGTTCATATTATTGGATATTTTATTAGCGTAACATTTTTAACCATCCTCGCAGCTTTTTATTTGATCTCAGCTGAATTTTGCCTGTTTTTATAAATAGCACATTTTTTATAATAATGCAAATAGAATCGTTATTTCATTGCATTGCCAGAAATAAATCCGCCAAATATTGGGAGTGGAAAATGAAAAATAAAGACTGAAACTTTTGCGTACGCCTTATACATTTGAAATTTGTAATTTTAAAATATTAGCTTACTGTAGATTCTTAGCTATAGAGTAGATGTAATTTTATTTACTGCTGAAGTTAATCGACGTTCCGCTAGAAGATCCTTCTGATAAATCGTGTATTAGACGCGAAAGTTAAAGCACTAAAACCGCTCGCGCGAAACGAACTGTTAAATTTATGCCTTGCACTTCTCTGGTTCATTGACTTACTCAGAGCTTGATCACGAGAACCTCTTACTGCTTATTAAACTTTCTCAATTGTTTTTATGATACTGTTAAACGTCGGCTAAGTTCATCTTAGGACCACTCTTCAGACGTATGTTTTACGTCATCGGCGAATAATCATAAAAAAAGCAATTCTGGAACTGTGTTACTGATTCCATTTTGTTAAGTTCCATAACTAAACTGCGCATTTTTATGCCTTTATTGAAAATTTAAAAGCACAAAGATATGCCATTTGCGAATTATTAACTTTCATGCTGTATCAAAAATTGAAATAAAAGGAGGTATAGTGATTAAATGCGTGGAAAAATATTGAATTAAGCAAATTAGTTTAAATAAAGAAATTGTTGCATTATCGAAAGTCGGACTTATATTCCGATAAATAGAGGTCTGCTTCGTTTGATTATCGATATTCACTGTCCATCACACGTCACGCGTTTCCAGACATGAAGTAGTCAAGAAGAGAGCAACTAAACAACCATTTTGCACTTAGTTGAATGCAAATATTGCAGTGCTCTGTTATCGAACTATCTATTTATAGACTGTACCATCAATCTTTTCATGTTTTAAACATCTTTCTTACATTTTTTTATGATTCGCCTCACGTTGTATTTAACTAGTGAACAATTTCACCTGTTCTACGCAAATATCTGTTTTAAAGTAAGAGATCTACTTTGAAATTGAGATTACAAACACTTCAGTTTACAAAGTCGTCCTTCACTTTCTCTAAAACCCACGACCAGAACAATTGAAAAAGCTTACGGTATTTTTGTTCGCCTTAAATTTCATAAATATGTTAAAATCGTTTATCGGTGTCTTAACAAAAAGAAAACTCAATATGTAAAAATGTTTCGCATTTATAAAGTGGCAAGCAAATTGTCCGTTAGCAATCAATTTTTATTTTTCACATTTAATAAACTGTATCTACATTTTGTATAGCGATTCATTTAACAATCGAATGAGTATTTAAAATGATATTTCGAATATGTAAAATGGTAATGTGACAAGCTATGAAAGTATTGGATTGTAAATTCACATAAATGCAAATTGCATCATGAAGCGTTGATCTAGTATATCCGCGATCTAACATTATATCCAACAGGAATTGCAGTGGAATATGTATAAATCCTGCAATGAGCAAACAGATACAATGTATTCACAGTGACGTATGATTGGAAAACATGATTGAGGACCATAATTCAACGGAATGGCCGGGTAAATATTTGCTTGCCATAAAGCATTGTCAAATTTCAGCACACGCTATAAATTTCAAATCGGTAATCACGGACAAAGGGTATGTAGACGCGTATCCCTCTTTACATTCTAGAAATTTTACACTAACAATAAGGATAACAAAGTTTCAGCCTAAAAAAGAAGCATTATTATATTATTACTAGGCTGTCAATTTTTACGCAAATTTGTATGTTTATTAACGAAATTAAAGAAAATGGGTAGCAAATTATTAAAATACAATAATTTCTACTTTACTCTGAATATTTCTGAGTATCTCATACATTTTGTGCCGCGTTGTACATTTAACTTTGTCATAAATGCATTAAAATTGATACATATGGAACAAAAACGTAGATACATATAATATTTGTAATAACTAGACTACGAACTAAGTTTTCACAAATTTTAGAGAAATGCATTAAACAAATGGGTCTTTGGCAGAAACATATATCACCATTGGAGGATTTCAAAAATATATTTCTTTATTTCGCATATTTTGCATGTATCTTGCATATTCTGCATAGAAAGAATTTATTTCTTCCCGAAAAAAGACATCAATTTTCAACTGACAATATAGAATAAATTAATGTTGTTTATAATCATTTAAATTATGCATAAAGCCAAATATGAAACAGTATTATATACACAGTATAATATAGTTAAATAGTTTAATAATTAGAAGGCTGACCGAGTTTAATAACACCTATAATGCCAACCATGTTCAAAAGTTTAATATTGATGTTACACTTTGTTTGTTATGTTACACAGTTTATTAATTTAATGATACACAATACAATGCTTCTACCATAATTATTTTTTTAAACAGTTTGTGAAATAGTAAATATATTCTTATTTATTACACATTATATATAATATTAAATACCGGTTTTGCACTCCAGATCATATTCACTTTTCTGCAAATCAAATTCACCCTTTTGCAAATCAAACTGATCCTTTTACAAATTAAATCATTCTACAAATTTGCTTCGTTTAAACGATGGTATTAAAAATAAAATCCAATGTAAATTTATTGTTTCGAAATTCAGAAAATGTACATGTAATAATGAACATAAAATACTTATTCAATGATGCACATAGCTTCATCTGTGAAGGTTTTTCTGTCGCTGTTCATAGTAATTTCATATACACATTCCTATAGTAATTATGACAATTTATGGAAGCAATAGTTGCAACAGAACGATGAATAACATCCACCAAATGTTCATAGCTTCAAGAATCAGCTAAAATATTTCTTGCTCAGATTATAATTTTTTAAAAAACTTCTTTAATGGTGTTCACCATTGAAGATGATGAATTTGGTTTGCAAACCGGTGAATTTGGTCTGTGAAAGAGTGAATTTCATTTGCAAAAAGATGCATATGATCTGCAAAAGGGTGAATTTGGAATGCAAAACCTGTATATTGATTAAACATAAATACACGAATTTTTTAATCCCTACGCAAGCACGTATTTATCAAATCTATCCTGCATATATGTATGTTGCATAAAGTTTTCATATTCATTGCATATCGTAACTGCATAAACTTCTGCAGTCTAGTAATAACGTAATGGAATTTCTAATAGCATTCGTCACTCACGTATTCGCAAAGGCTCTCAGGTATTCATAAACTCAAAATTGAAAAAAAGCAAGCGTCTCATTAAGATTTCAATTTTCTAGACGGGAACTTGACAGACGAGATTAAACGAAGCATCTATAAGCTTAAAGTTTAATAGAAAAACTTGCCTGATCCCGAAGAAACAAGTTTTCAACGTTCACTCTAAAGGCAACTTAGAATTAAGTATGTCAACTTCGATAGGATACTGATGCTTACCAGTTCCAAAAGGAAAGAAGATAACTTTCTAAAGTAATATCCTTTATTCACTGAAAATGTTCACTGAAAAATTCTATAAACTTACTGTGATGCATTTTTGCAAATTTGCTGTGATTTTATATAAAGAGGATGAATAACGATTTATTTCCATTGCATTACATTCTTCTCCAAATATCTACTGCTTTAATTTATTTGATAAAAGTAAGTACAGTTTAATCGTCAGTAGTTCTAGTGTTAAGGATTTAGTTTCTTAACCCTGTTGCTATTTTCGCATCGCATCTTCCTTTCTTTAAAAACGTGTCTAAGGCTGAGAGAAAAGACTTGCGATATGCAAACTGAAACTTAGATTTGCAAGAATTAAATAAGAACCCTTCCATACTTTTCTGGAAACTAAGAAATGTTTTAGAACAATAGGAACGCGATTGGGTTGAAAATGTTTTGAAAATCACAACAGGGTTAATTAAATTTAAAAGTATTGTATTTATTTGGGAAGAAGGATAATATTACAAGTGCAACTAATTGTTAAGCGATAAAAAAACTGTCGAAATATATGCGATTGTGTGCCAGTGCTTTATGTAGCAACTGTAAATTCCTGTTACAACTTTTCATCCCCTAATTATTATTAGCTTCACCCTTACATGAGAAATATTTCACAAACTAGGTTGGTATTACTATATCAATCAGTATCGATTAACTATGGGCATAATATTAGCCCCTGACCAAAGTCAATTCATAGAGGGAATGACGTATATGTACGGATTATCAAGTTTTATGTATATCTCTATATTTATATCATATACAGGGCGTCTCGCCTAATACAGGCTACCTAATTATTTTCTTTTAGGAATCTCATGAACAAATTGCAAATTTTTATGCGGATTCATGATTTTACAAATAAAACCGAAGAAATCAAATCTAAATAGAGAATTGTTCCACTTTCCGAATATCATACTTTCTATGTCAATTTAAATATTTTGAACATTTTCTTAATATTCCAAGAATTCTGTTGCGCTGTTACAAATCTAAATTTTCCATCGATGCATACAAATCCACAGTCTACTTCTTAAATATTACGAATATTAAATGACCCGCAAGATGGCTCGGAAACTTTGAACTTGGATTCTATTCAATTTTTTATTCCACTTAGGTTTTTGCAGAATTTTTGTATCACCGCAAATTCAAGAACCAATTAAGTAGCTTTTTTTAGGCGGGAGATGTATATTGACCTTAGTATACCGATCATGACGCAAACAATACGCTAGCACCGAAAAATTGGTACTACCCTGGAATAGATTTTCAATAATCAACTGCAAACCTTAATCGCTTAATTGCAGCCTAATATTATTCTACATAAAATCCAAGTAAAGTATTTCAACCTCTATTAATCATTAAATCTACCATTACCCATTGCCGTCTTCATGATTTTATTCAATTTAACCATTTCCTATTTTCGTTAGAAATGTTGTATACTTTTGCAAAAGAGAGCTTATTTGCCCTGGAATTATTATTATGTTACTTATCATATAATTATTGTATATACATATTGCACTAGAATTTTCTTTGCAAGAACAAGAAAACGATTGGGTGAAAAATAATCCAAGGACCGTAGCAGATCGTTGCTACTTTAAATTTGTAATTTGTAGCAAACATTATTTTTGTTCAATTTCAATTCTGCATCAGAAAGCTAATACGTTACAGATATACATTGATATGTAAACGATTAAGTATCTTCAACAGGTTTAGCAATAGTCGTGAAAATAAAAATAGTAGCCCGTATTTAAACCACTTCTTCAAAATCATTTCAAATTGAAAATGCGTAGACTGTATGTAGACTTTCACGACTGGCCATAATAATTTCAAAATTTATCGTAACAATTGTCCTTATCCCCAAAAAACCTGACACTCGAATCTTCATTAAGAAAACTCTTTCATTAAAAACGCCGCCCTTTTGGGACCAGAGAGTTGAGTTTCATCCAGGGATCTCATTCACCAAAATTCTCATCTCACCCCGTCCCACATTTTCAGTGTTAGCCGCATAGTATTCAGCAGCGTCCCGTGGACGGCCTTCGGTGGTCGAAACCGGAGCTCGATGACGCTAGTCGGGATGCAAGTGGCGCGGCGCGGCGTTGCGAACGAGCGAGCAGCCAACTTCCAATGAGGGTAGCTATGCTGGAGGTGGTGGTGGTGGTGGTTAGAGCACGGCGTGCGTCATCGTCCAGGCCGGCGTGTGTGAACGTACCTTAAAAGCGGCTGAATGGGTGCTGTATTTTCACGTAAGAGCGGTGCCGTTGGAGGAGGGGATGCTCTGGCCTGGTTTCATTGAACCTGCACCGCGTACACGTCGACCGGCCGCAGCAACCCCTCGTCCCCGTGGTGTGTTCGCAGTACAGGGAGGTCGGTGGTCGGTGGGGTGGCCGGGGTGAGGCTATGCATAGCCCGCGACGTCTATATATACGTCGTGCTTTCTATAAATAGAACTCAGACCACCCCCACCAGTACCGGCGACCGAGAGAGAAACGCATATACACAGAGACAGAGAGATATACAGCGTGGGAGGGGGAATAAAAACGCAAGAGGGAGAGAAAGGGGTGGTGAGTGCGCAGGGAAATGGGGAGGAAGGGATGGAAGGCGAAAAGAGACAAAGGGTGATATACAGTCAGTCGCGAAAGTCTGCATACGTATTCTAAATTTGAAATATTTATACAGGGTGCCGTGTAACTGTGGGGTGAAACAGAAAATTTGGTAATCAATGGATTTGCAGCGATAAGGAGACAGCTCTGCTTTTTATATATTTTTTTACTTCTGTATCATATATCATATGAAAATGTATGATGTTTCAGTTAGTATTTGTAAAAAAGTATGCTAAAATGAGTATGCTGATTTTGCAATAACTAGTGGTGCGTGTTTCACATGTTTGTTACAATAAAGAAACAGGCAATGGAGATACAGAAAGCGATTTATATGATGATAATTAGCTGTATCGCTACAACGTTATTATTTTTAACTATAGTATTTGTTATAGTAACGATTACAGTAAAATTTACTGTCCCTTTAAACCTCTGTAGTAGATACTTACTATTTCTTTTAAAAACAGGTTGCCCAATAGTCAAATCGTTTTTATTGGAATAATAAGAAATATGTGGATTTCATGTTCGGTATAGAAGTTTATTAATATGAATAATGGTTAACAATGAATTTGTAGCAGGTATGAAACAGTACTCCATTTTTAAGTGTTTTGTTAGTTTACTCAAATTATTCGAAAATGGAGCTGCCTCGTTATTGTCCGCAGGCTTTTCAATTCTACATAAAAAAAAACAAAGCGCAAATGTATTAGGTGTACCAACAATATACCAATTTTATAGTCATTAAATTCAAAATATGCTACCAAGATACAAAAATAGATTAATGAATTTATTTTATAATGTGTAAATAGCAGAGAATAACACAAATTATATTTAGGACGGGATAAATACTTGATTTTGTCAAAAATAAATATTTAGTTTGACAACCAAAGTAGATTATTTATTGGTATACCTGATAGAATAACATTGTTTCGTTTGAGGCTTCGTTTTCGAGAAAGTAGAATTCGAAAATTCATTGAATATGCATAAATTGGACACTGTTTTAATCAAATTAATCCCTTGTCCTACGATTATTTTATTACCAACGTGTGTCGGCGATAGCTGATTGCTGCTTTTATATTATTTCGCATACAAGTAAATATTCGCGGCCATTTTCCATTTCGCGGCAAAGGATTAACGTAATTCTAGAAGTCCACCGTAAATCAGTTGCATTTACTGTATTCGGTAATTATTGGGAGCTCACAATGATAAAACTGCCGAAGTATAAAACAAATTAATGCTTTCCAAAGATCAGAAAGTTCAAATGATGTATTCCACTGAATCACTATCAAACCAATATAGTGCTTGAAGCGACTTCAATTGAAAAGAAAAGTAAAAGTAAGTGCTTCAATTGAAAAGAAAAGAGTAACGAAAGCAAAATACACGTTTTGAAATAATGAATATGGCGTGGGAATTCATAAAATAGAAGCCTTTAAGAATAAAAGACGTTGTAAAGTTACGTGAATAAAATTGCTGTTAATAGCATATAAGATGTAATTTTATTTATGTTAAACAAATTATAGAACGTCACAGATGCATCGAGAGGGTTTAACGAGGTATACGTACAGTTATAAGGATGAATTTAGTATACTTTAATACACATATGTAGATTTTCATAAAGTCGAAATCGTTTTTCAGTTTATGCGCGTTTCGTTGTAAAAATTGGGAAAAAAACATGAGCAATTTTTGATAAAGTGTACAAATATTTAAAATTTAGGGATGCATGTAGAGTTTTGCGACTGACTGTAGAAGGAAAGAAAGGGTAGAGAAAAGTACCTGATGGCGAATTTCTTGCGTAACGTGACAGCAATTTGCCAGCGAAATATGACGCTGGTCTAGCTTTGTCTTAAGGCGAATTTACACGGTGCACTTTGAGTTTCGGACTAGTTCCGCTCTGGGATAGTTTTTGTTATCCACAAATGCGCACGCGAAAGAATGCGGAAGAATAAACCTCCCTGTGACGGGTAGTGTTAAGAGTGAGGCGCTTATAAGACGATAATTAAAACGTGGACGTTAATTCTGACGAATTTGCATTTGGACTTCCTGCTGTTGCGTTCTTCATCTTTTCGATTGTAACATTTAATCAGGACTTATAGTTAGGTATATTAAACCTAATGGTAATAAAATTCGATCCTTAATCTTTTAACAGTGAAAGACACGTATAACGCATATAACATATGTAAATTAATTTTTCAACGTGTCATTTCCTAATAATATTTCGAGATTCAAGTTAATGGTAATCTAACATTTTATTATCTTAAACTTCAGATTAGTTTATTGACAAGCAACTGTTTCACCAATTGCTGACAACGTGCAGTTACGCACCACCTACTAACTATCATCTACAGCCACCGACCAAGTTTCAAACAAAGAAATGACAGATTCAATACCACACTGTATCTGTGTAATAAATAAATCATCATATAGATAAGTTACAAACATTATTATGCATTCTGTACTCTTTTCTGTATACATTTCTTTTCGCTGACATGAATGTAAATATTTACGTAAAATATATGATAAATATATATATGTATACCTAACTGGTTTATAAATCAGCGTTAACAGATTTACCTTCACAAATGCCTGATGTCAAATGTGGTAACACATAATATTTGCCAGATTTCGTTGTTATTAATGTATCTGTTACCTACTTCTCATATTTACATTTAATAAATAATCGTTTCAAACTAACCATCAAATGTCACCCGTCAACCGTGGATTCAATAAAAATAGAATATTAATAAACGCGACTTATATTCATGGTTCAAGTGACGTTCACCGTTCGGTGAACGCCGCGTAACCGCATGTATTAATATTGACGATCGATTGATAGCATTCGATGACAGTCGATGGTAGTCAATGGATGATGCGTGACTGCACCGTTAGAGTGATCGCCACTGGGGAGACCTTCCTCTATATCCCAAACTGAACCGTGCAAATTCGCCTCTAGTGTAAGCAAGACGCGAAGAGGAAAAGGAGCGCATGTTTGGATCCACGAGGGCGGCTATAAAACTTTACGGCTAAATATACAGCAATGCCTTGCTAGCCACCCCTTTCCATCCATCGACTCACCCCTTTCCTCTCACCCCTATTTCGTCGCCAGTGGCCCGGCGGTGCTAGCGTACTCTCCACCACTGCGGATCGACTTCTCTGCGCCGTAAAATACTTTTTACTTGGTCGTCTGCGTATTAATGGGCTGCCGGCGAAAATAGGGGCTGCTATGCGAACCTCCAACACTTTTTCTCTCTCCCTCGTTTTTTTCTCGCTCTCTTCTTCTTCTTCCTAGTCGCGCTGTGATATATTCGCGTATTGAGTTTTTAGGCTTCGCTTTGTCTCCACGTGTTTTTTTCGGGAACACTTAGGCCGTATCCGCGCGGCAGCCCGTTTGAGCCTTTTTCGCGTGAATACACGTAGTTCTTTCAGTGATAATGGACTTCTTGAAAGGAAGCGTACGCGTGGACCTTTGGGTGTCGCAACGGTTACCGCGACTTTTCTATACGGGATGTTTAGTGGGAATTTTTTAGCGGCTGATTAGGATCTTACGTGATGGTCTTGCATGAATATTGTTGAAATGCTTCTTTGATACATTTTTGATAGGTATTAGTGTGGTTTAACCCTTTGACGCTGGCTATTAGGAGACAAAAACTTTGATAAGAGCTGCTCTACGATTCACACATTCATACTCACAAAGTTACAAATATAAGAAATGGTGGAAGTTGAAATAGTTTCGAAACTGTTGGTTACATCGAAAAAGACTTCAAGCAACGAGTCAGATTTGTCTGTGCTATTTAATACATTATCGTTTCTGACTATCATTTTGTAAACAAAAATACCGTGTGAAATTAGAAAAAAAATATAGGTGCAATTGGTTATATCAATATTTCACTTGATATATTTTAATTAAAATTTTCTCCTAAAGTAATGGTTCTTCGATATAAACAGATTAATACTTTTTTACGGAAAATATCAAACTGAATCGATTAGTGTAATAAAACGCATATATAAAAAGAATGTTTCAATCTAACAAATAACGTGTTCCGTAATTCATGACGTTTAAAATATTGCCGAATTTTGTTACTTCTATTAATAAATTTCATGCTTTTAAAGACCAATAATCACAAATGAAACAATTGACCATTTAAATCGCATCTTTTGCATGGTGCCATAAAAAGGCTTATAAGAAATTAATTTATTCTTCGAGATGATTAAATGTACAGTAATATATATCTCGAATATCAATTTTCAATTTGCAATATTAATCTGCACTCGAATTACGTGGTACGAAACGGAAAATGTAGTATAAAACATCCTAGCATAATTTAGGCAACCAACCCCTACCTCGAGGGGTTAACACATTATCCTCCATCATTTTGTAGAAGACAATTCTCCACGTGCCGTTTAAAAGAGCATTAGTATAGATGGATATACTACTGGCGCTTCGCAATTCATAAATTAAAATATTTCTCAAATTAATGGCCTTTCTGGCATAAATGGCTTAACAATTTTTTATAGGAACCAACGAGATGAACCAATGCATTAAAAATATTATAATTGTGTTAAAGACAACGCGTCTACCTATAAAGATGCTATCACACTAAATTATGCCCCCTCAATATTGTTCCATCTTTTTCGTGAAACGTTTTCCCAAATGACGAATAGGTCGGGAGATTTTAGGCTTATGCAATTTATTTTTGCAAATTTCACTTGTGTAATATTTTGATAATATTGCTGAGTTTTATTATACAGTGCGATGCATACACGAATGGTAAGCGTAACTCGTAACATAAACTTGAATAAGTATAATACATGAAAATTTGTTGTGACAAATGTTTGTGAAACTACACAATGTTACATTATATTATATTAGATTGTTCGGTAAGTTCGGTAATATTTGAGGAACATTTAAAGACAATACCTCATGCATTGGCTAATTCAGTTTCGTTTTTATGAATTAGAATTGTTTATTGCTATGTACTGTAGAATATTAAATTAAATCCTACAATTTGCTGTTATAAATGCAAGTTGTGTTTTACTAAATAAGTTAGGTCCATATTATTTAAATTTATTTTGAAGCAAAGAAGAAGGTCTATTAAAATTTGAGTAATTTTGTTGTATGAGTTTCAATTGGTATATGAAGCAGCAGGGCCAACTAAAACTATTAATAGAACATTTCAAATATTAATAGTGAATGAATACGCAACATGACTTTGGCTTAAAAAATGTTGAACTGGAGAAACAAACTTTCAATGCGAAACACGTTGTCTATCGAAATAAGTCATAATAATGACTTAGATATGTACCAATCTTATAAAATATTGCAGAGAATATAGTAATTTGTCAATAGATTATAGAATCTGTCAAAACTTATTTTTATTAATAAAATTTTGTTTTTACCATATCACTGTAATTCCAATTCTACCCTTGAATGCGCCATTTCATGTGCAAGGATCCAATAATAATAATAACGTTTAATATTAATTATTTATTATTTTATTATTTTCTTTATCGTATATTTAGCGTGACCAACGTTTTACATTGAAAAAACCTTGTGAACTTACATTATTTACCTGCTTGTCACGTATTTGTCAACTTATTTCTCTGTGGTGTTCGTATTTAAATCTCAAAAATAGGACAAATTTTCAAACATACCATCGCTAACGATTCCTTGGAACTTTAATTAAGCCATTCTTGCTGAAAATGAATCGCGTGCCAATCAATTCATTTATTATCGTCGATGGCCCGTAGCTAAATTGACGATCAAAGTATCAAAGTGTGGAGCGCGGTCCAAAAATGCCAGGCCACGATATATTTTCAACGTCATGGCAGTCCAATTTGAACACGCGTCACACATTCGTATTAAACGTTCCGCTATGAATTCGCTCGACTCGAACACCGAGATTGGCCCCAAAACTGTTTCCGAATAATGTGTCCCGTTAAAGCCACGCGTAGATCCAGCATCCAGCCAGCTAACCCATTTTTTTTTCTCTCTCTCTCTCTCTCTCATGCTCGACGCATTAACGAACATCGTGGTCGATAATGCATGTAATTGGCTGCTTCTGTGCGTTTCGATTTCACAGGGAACGCGAGGAATGTTGATTGCGCGACGGTGTAGCGCGAAGAAATCAATTAATTTGCAAAAGTAGGTACACAAATAGATCGTTCGAACGCGTATTTTGCAGTTTCCGATGTCGAGTCGTCCCGTTGCGCTGGATAATTGAATTCTCAGCGATAAGTGCGAGTCGCAAGCTTGTTGTTTCGATTCTAATTGTTCGCAGACGAAATTCGTAAAGAAGGAAATTAATCAGTGAAGCGAATGCACCGGGAAACTACGACGCGGAACACGGTTTCAGCGGATAGGAATTGCTGAGAAACCGTCGAAGGATGGGGCGACAAATAAGAACTCGCGACGAAGAGAATTGATTACTATAGTCCGTTCAACGAGATCGGGCACCAGATGTAAACAACCCATTCACGTGGCAAAACAAACACGACCAGACTAAAGATTTTTATGCTAATTCATATTTTCGTAAATAGGTTTTGAAGAAATAGGATCTAAATAGGGAGTTGCTTTAGATTTAAATCGTCAAATTCATGGTAGTCTTACAAGAGCTATCAAATACTTATAACTAGACTGCGGATGTTTATGCAAATTTGTATTTTTAGGAACATAACTGAGGAAACGGAACCCAAATCAAAACTAGATTCATCCTCTAAATATTATACCACAGTGGCGGACAAAAATATTCGAACATACGTATTACAAGGAAATTCTCTTAACTTGTATGTCTGATTTTAATGAAAGTTTGTGTACATGTAGAACACAATAATGTATATATGAAGCAATTTTTTTGGTCACTGGAAATTTATTTAAGAGGGTGACAAATGAAAGAAGATCATGAATGTGACAATTGGAAGCTAAAGCAACTCCCCATTGAGATCCTATTATTTCAAAACCTATTTACAGAAATATGAATTTGCATAAAAATCCTACGCCTAATTGTTTGTTTTGCCACGAGAATGGATTGTTTACATTTGGTGCCTGTTCCCGTTGAACAGAGTATAGTTTTTTTTTTTTTATTAGTTTTATAATTCTTATTTTTCTAGATTATTGTTGCTTTACGACATATTTGTGTCGAACAAAAACTGAGATTGTAGACAATTTTACTGTTCACCTTCCATTTATTGCTTTATATGGAGCTAACCAGTAATATGGTGTCGGCGGTTAAAGAGTGTCGATTACGTCTAAGTCAACCGAAAAATGGTGGATAGTAGTAGGTCCGCAAATCAATCGGTGTTACGGGAAATTTATGTTATTTGTATTGCAACTTACTTGCATCGTCCAGGCACGTATCAAATGAATGGCTTAAGAGATTTACAATAGCGGATAGAAAATACCTGCGCAACAATTCAATATAAGCCGAGGATTTTTAAAACGTACACGTAATTTCACTGTCACAAAGATATCCGGCGTCTGTGAAAATAAATTGCAAACGTATATAAATATATTTCGATAAAAAAACATTAATAGAAGTACGAAATAAACTATTTTCATATTTTAATTCTTTAATTTTAATAAATCTGAGTTTGAATATTTTAATTCTATAAATCTGTATAAGCTACAGCTTTTTTATGCTTTTACGATATTTTCACGTTTGAATATTTTTATTTTACTCTAGGTCCATATCAATTATAGATGTTTGACGTTTTTGCGATATTTTAACAACTGAGAATTTGAGTTGCATTATAGGTCTACACAATGTATATACCTTCTGTATTTGTATGCTTGAATATTTTAATTCTGTTACAGTATCTAAATATCTTAATTGATTCTATCACAAATGTACATAAATTATATGCTTTTTGTATTTACACGATAGTTTAATATTTGAATATTTAAATTCTATCAGGAATCTATATAAGCTATATATTTCTTATATTTCTGCGATATTTTAATATTTCATCGTTTTAATTCTATTACAAATCTACATAAACTATGTGGTTTTTGTATTTACACGATGTTTTAGTATTTGAATATTTTAATTTCGTTACAAATCTGCATAAACCATATCCCTTTTCGTATTTGCACGATATTTCAATATTTGAATATTTTAATTCCACTACAAATTCACATATACTAGACCCTTTTTGTATTTGCACGATATCTTAATATTCAAACATTTCAATTTTACTATAAACCTGGATAAAACGTTCATTATATTTGTTTACATATTTCTTTATTCTTGTTTCCTTCATTATCTTCTTCTAAATTTCATAATCTTTTTACTAAGTACGTTTATTAACCGTGTATAGAATGATAAAAAAATGACTCGTTTTCGTAAAGCATAAGGGCGTCGTGAAACTGGCTAACAAAGGCAACGTTGATATTGATATTTTTATAAAAATACCCTGCAAAGCGTAAGGTACTTGACACTTTCATGGTTCTCACATTCACGTGAGTTGCAGTACGTTAGAAACGCTGCAGTTTGCAATTTAAAATGTTCGATCTCTGCTTGGCACTTTAGAATGAATCACATCGTTCTGTTTTATAACCTCGGGGGGAAACCGTTTCGAACATGAGAGGAGCGCGTGACGTTCGAATCATCCATTCGCTTCTAATTTTGCATACATTCATCGCGCCTCGTGTATAATGATGTACTAAATGTATATGCTGTGCGAGAAAATTGAATTTGAATTTTTCTCATCCATTTCACATTCTGCATTAATTTAAATAATTGAATTAATTATGCAGAATAATAATTGAGGGGTTGAGTAGACGAGTGATCTAAGTGCATTTTTTGAAAAATTTGCGATAAATATACGAGATGGTAACTAACAAGGGACATTAGGTAACACGAAAATTTTGATTTTCTTTAAACTTTGTGGGTTTGTTGGGCACCTCGAGGGATGTTGTAAAATATTTTCATTTATAGGGCAAAATTCGGTCCTTCAGTACGAAAGTACCCCTTATATGTATTTAACTGGTTTTCTATATATCTGTATATAGTCATTATATGTCCAATTGTATGGCTTACTGATAATTTTTTCTATAAACCAAGAAATTAAAAAAATTAAATTAAACGACAGAGTAGAAGAATTATGAATTTTGGAAAACTAGGAGGAATGAAAGGAAGAATTTTCGAGATTGTATTTAATGTTTGGAAACGTACAAAATCTTCTATCAACCCTTCTTCGAATTTCCAATTCTAGCTTCACAGTTCAATTTCCTCTTTATTTTATTAATAAGTACGAAGTCATTGTTTTACAGCATTAAGAAATTGATGGGATAATACAAGAATAAATATAGCGACACTTATTAAACCGTTTTAAGTTTAGATTCATCCAAGGAAGGATTAAAGTTAAACTTTACTCAAGTTCTTTCAGATTACAGATTTTGCCACTTACGCCATTTTTTTTGCAAGTCCTCCAATTAGACAGCATTTCTATACGTTGTTCTATTTTTTAATACCAAGCGGTATGTAATTATACAGTATGCACTAGTTTTCAATTATTTGGAATATTTCAGTTAAATGAAAAACTTTTTCAATCAACTAATAAAATATTTATTAGGGATAAAAGAGGAAAGCTTATCACAAGTTTCGGTTAATCGATAAAAATGTTAGGAGTATTTAAATTGGTGAAACGAGGCGAATTTGTGTGCCACGACGGCTCTTAAAACAAAGTGTACTTTCAGTTTAATTAAACAAGAGCCCTTAGCTGAGATCTGAATTTTTAATTAAAGCTTGATTTGAACAAAACACCTCGCTTCGGTAAAGCAAATTTTTCGCTTTAATTGTTATACTTCTTTAAAGTTACATCTTACCAAATATTCCGCTTAAATAGTAGGAATTCTTTTGTTGCATGTAACTTACGTTAATTTGAACAGAAACTAGTAGACAATAGACGATCTTACCTGAAACAGATAGGAGAAATAGTTATTTCATAATTAAAATACTAGCAGGTTGTTTAATCAAGAATTATTGCGATATGCAAAATTGCAAATATATTCCATAAATATTAATCACTGATTACATTTGCAGAGTTCGGTTGACGTTGCGCAAACATAACGCAACAAGTCAAATATTGGGACAAAATAATTCTCCGAATTATTAATTAATTCCTCGATTAATATTTATATAATCAAAAATATTTCTATCTTAATTTACCCTTGACACTAAATTTTTAAAATGTTTTTTTCAGGAAGGTAAAGTATAAGTAAAAAGATTAGGCTGTAAATTATAAATTGCAAGAGGAAAATATTTAAGAATAAAGAAATTTAATAATATCCATATTTCGAATATGAATTAACCAAAAATATTCAGAATAATTTGTGCTACATACAATTGAGGTGGAATCGCAAATAGAATGAATCTACACGCGAAAACGAAGTGCGCGGATACAGAATAAAATTTTTAATCTGAAGCGTTATTTTTGAGAATTTCGGATCTGAAAATTCTTCAGCTATGCGTGAATCTACAAAAGCTCCAGAGACTATTTGCACACAGTTACCTTTGTTAACGAGAAATTTTCTCATCACATTCTACGTTTCATTTACATACCTAAAATTTTTGTACTCCCATGAAATCATTATTAAATTATGAGAATAAAATGATTCAATATTAAATTAATTAAATATAATTATTCTAACAGAAGCAAAACAATATATTACAAGACCAATGACAAGGGTAGATAAATAATTACGTTTAAAATATATATTACCAATTAGAATGACGAGTTAACTCAACCATTTTACAGTTTAAGTTTAATATTAAATTTAATATTTTCAATTATATTACACGTAATATCGCTACTAAAAAGTGTTACTTCTAAATAGTTGAAATCATGTACCTTTCGTATCTGGCAAACAAAATATAGAAAATGTTGCAATAAGTGAAGGAAATATTGTTTATGTCGTCATTCATCATTCATTTTATTACACTGTGAATGGGTAAGTAGGCATATAATTGGACATTTTTCTTGCTTTGAGAAACTCATATAGGAATGGTGCCGAATTTGTTGAGTATAGTTTTCAGTTTCTGCAACAAATGCCTTCGGTATCTATGATTCCATGAATTTCAAACTCTCGAGCACTTTGCTGTGTTAGGCTAAAATTTCTCTGCTGGTATAATAGCAACGCGAATTATTAGCTCGCGCCGGGAATATTCTCGCGTTTGAGTCATACTTTGAGATAGAGTCTCGTTCAGTATGCACGAGTTTCGTGAAATCTCACAGGAGGAAGTAAATAATAAATTAGACGGTTTTAATAATGTACATAGTGGAACATTTAGTGAAACCGGAAAATTCTGGACTTCAATTTTAATTACTCTTTTTAGGATGCCTCAGAAACTCTTTTGAACAGCATAGATTCGAATATTAGAATGTCAGCAAGTGTTTATGAACTACCTATGCATCTTTTATACACAAACATAGAAAAAAAGGAGGAATTCCCAATAATCGATCAATTCACTTATTTTTACGCACCAATAACTCGACAATTACCAAGAATAAATAGGAAATATACTAAATTAAAAATACTTCTCAACCAATTTATAATTCTTAAATTCTATTTTAAATCCAAGAATCTATAATTCGATTTTAATCGAAATTACACAATAATGAAATTTATCCCACAAACGCGTTAATGAGCTATTCCATAAGTAGTACTATGTAATGAAACTGTGTAATAAGTAGGGATGGAACATTCAAACCTTTCGAAACCTAAGTACCTAAGTAATAATTCATACAAATAAGGAGAATATTATCATGATATGAATGTATTTAACTAATTCATTTATTTATTTATTTTTCTACGGGTAATAACCCATTAATACAGAAAAAAATGTTAATAAATTTACAAGGGTAAACGCCGCTCGGTAAGTGGAAAAGATAAAACCATTAAAAATATTTAATAGCATTACACTTAACAGAGACAGTTGAGCACGCGAAAAAATCCAATGTGGCACAAAAAGAATTTACATTCCTACATTCCTACGTGTATAACTGTAGGATCTACATTTATAATCTAATAGAGTTTAATTTACGTTTAGACTTTAGATTTCAGACCTTAGTATAGTCCTGTATGCTTCAAGTATTGTAACATGTTCCATATGGATGATACAATGTCATGTTATCCCTCAAGATGGGTTTCATGTTATATTGTTGTCTGTGCGATGAGTATTTTCCGCGGTGAAAGATAATGCGATCCAAAGTCAGTAGAATTTTGCAGAGGTCGTATGTCAAAGTTTCTTCCTTATCGATTAGGTGCTGATGCGTAAGTTTTGGGTGTCCTATTTTGATCCTGAATACTACAACTTCATCATGCTTTGGTAAATCGTCTAATAAGTTGCCCATGGGGATGCACTCTTACGTTGATAACAATTGAGGCTTGGCTAAAGATTTTCATTCTTCATTCCAAGTTCCTTTTACTTATGGTTTGAGGTATGGAAGTTAATATTGTATTTTAAATAGTAATAAATGCTTTTTGGTTGCGAATTAGGATATCTAATCTTATGTAGTGCATTTTGTTCGTTTCGAATTTCCAGTTTAGTTTAAAACACGATTAACCCTGATATTCCCCTCGCTTGCTTTTCCCATTTATATTTCTTAGATTTACAGTGAAATGATAAACGTATATACGACATTTTAGGAATATTATTGTTTGTATGGAACTTATGAGGATTTCGAATATATTGAATGTCAAGTAAAAATGCTTGGGAAATATAATACCGAATAAAACATAATCTTCATGTATTGGCCGTATAGACCCAAGAAGAACAGCAGAGTTAAAAAATGTAAATTTTACGTAGTACCCGTTTCTTACGAGACAAAAGTGCTCGCCCCTAAAAGGGTTAATAATTAATAGAATGACAATGCCACCGAGAAATATTCTTACGATAAATCTATGTAAAAAACTACGTGACATCGTTCGTCTCCGTGACCGTGTAGAAGAATATCAGAGCAGGCCAAGAGAGACAGAGACAGAGAGAAGAAAAAAGAGTCACCTATTTATAAAGCATTAGCGGAGAGTGAAGTTTAATCAGGCTCACAGCATACCCTGAGGTCCCTCTATTTATTGCTTCTTCCTTGATCAATACGTTAAATGTTGGGATACAAGCGGAGCCATCCATTTACGCGAGCGGATATTTTCGGGTCGAGTGCCGATAAAAGTACACTTCGGTCGGCCGATGTTACTGACGGCACTCTACTGTCGATCGTCGCGAGACGAGTCGCAACGTGTCTACGTTTAACCGCCATGGAATAGTCTTTCCGCGAATTATATGTAGTTTTCGTCAAATTCTTAACTATTCAAGTGCCACGGACACAGATTGGATGTAAGAGTGGACCAATCGTACGATGTAATGGGTTATACGGAATGTTCGTAGCATTTCTGATAATATCAAGTTCTGTTATATTTACTATTACTATTATATTACTATTGTATTACTGTTATGTATTATATTACTGTTATATTACTATTGTCGGTCTGTGAGACCGCTTATATAATTACCTATTCATCTATTTTTCTTTCTGCATGATTTACAAGCTTGTTATTCTGGATACTTCTCAATTATTGTATAATGTTTAGTTGCTGAAATCAACCTTGGACCCCTTCACTATTGTTATGCAAATCGAGAACTACTGATTTTGACTTTTCATTCGCCGCTTTTATGTCAATTATAACGCAATAAACGTTAGCTGTCTTGCAGAACGCTAATAGTAGTTACGTAAGTTTCAATGGGTCTAGTAGTTAAAGGTTAAGTGATAATATTATTAATTTAAACAAATCTCTCTCTTAACCCTTTCGACGTTTATGTCAAGCATAATCGTTATGAAAAGATGAATTTTCAAAGTATAGAATTCCCAATGTGTTACATTTCTAAAATTTAAATTTTCCTCACATGTTCGGTCATTTTAACGAGTCAATCGAAAAACAGTGTCGTATGAGCGAGCTGCAAATGCAGCAAAAAATAAATCTTTATAGCATTCTTTTACGAAGTAATTCGTTATTCACATCTAGTCTTTTGTAAACATCGTCGTTGGGATTACATGAATGTTGAAAGATCAACGATTTCATTCGCATGTGTATTTGATTTTATCATCTCCAGCTGAATATAAATTTCTGGCCGTTCAGTCACTAGCAATAATTTTCCCTTGTCGATCGTTTTCCCATTTCCGGTTCCATCGCGAAATTCCGAAAATACCTAGATTAACGGAAAGCCAAAAACGGATAGACGCGTTATCGACGATAACTGTTTCGCATTTTAATTGAATCGTTCTTTATCGGCTCACGTGCACAAAGAACCACCCGACGATGGAAAAAAGGGATCACCGTTAGAAGATTGCATCAGGAACGTGACACTATCATGCATACAGAATTAAATTTTTAAACAAAAATTCCATTTCTCGGTTACATTTAGTTTCTTACACCTCGAAAATACAACAATATTACACGCATCATTTCACCAGTGTTTGTTGGTTCAATGGAAGGAGGAATTCAGTTAAATCGATAAGTTGGTTGTATTTTTTTTTAATACAAATGCAAAGCTGAGGAATAAGACGGAAATTGTATATGCAATGCTTATTGTGCAGTCGACTTATATCGTTTCTACTTTTCTTGAATAAAACTTGGCTATGAAAAGATGTAAATTTATGAAAGTATCTGATACTTTGAATTGAGTAAGGTTTCTTTATGTCTGAGAAATAACTTTTGTACTTGCATAATGCTGCTTTGTGAAACATTATGTATCGATAGATACATTTTCTGGACAAAAAGCGACATTGTACGCTAGAAATTAAATATATACATATATCTTCCTCTGTGCCCTTTATTCGCAAATAAAAAGATCCTTAGAGCTCTACAATTTATCGGATACTTTTACGTTAATTCAATTGCATTAACATACATTGTTAGCCATAATAATTTTAGCGTAATGAAAACACCGGGCAAATATTTATAATATCTAATTGCGTTTAAAGATTTACTTTAAAAGCAAATAGATTTTTTAAAACAATATGTACTTAAGTCAAATAATATTTACGCGATTTTACATACTTTTTGCAACAATTAATTCGTTACATTACACTACACTAATAAAAACCGCTAATTTTTAAATTTTGTGGCTACCGCTTGATTTACCGTCCGGTAAAAAATCGTCAGTCTTGAATTTTATAAATCAACTATCAACTATTCTATTAGTTATATAAGCTTCTCTAAAGGACAAATTTATATTTTTAATTAACAAGTTTAAACTTATATACAAAATTACACAAATATTCCAATTATCGAGTCAACTTCTGATGAATACGAGAATTATTTAACAAGTAAGAAGACAGAAGACAATCACTTGAAAACTTCAACAAAGAATTGGCTATTCGAAATTTTTTAAAATTCGTTACTGTGGTTAAAAAATTTGAAAAAATTTGAACATATATTGAACATATCTTCCTGGATAAAGCATCTTCAATATGTTTAACAACATTTTATGCGATAGATCAAAGAAAATAGAGCTTAAATTATGAATTACGTTTCCGTCTATAACTACCCTAATAATAAGTATAGATATTTGAAACTTACTAGAAAAGATTTTATTTGGAAGATCTATTTATTAACATATCACAAATTCAGTTTCATTTAATGATACTCTTACTATGCTTATTCGACTATACCGTTTCAATATAAAATTCGGCTCAAACTTTCCGTTCAACTCGATACTTTTACCATAATATCATGAAACTAATAAAGCTTATGTAATGCATTGTCCAAATATTTATGGACGAGGGTGTATATGTAAACTTGTAGAACAGTCCGTATCTCTGTTCCCTGTTATTTTACGCCGATAACTTTATGGCTCACTGTACATGTTGCAAATTACGTGACATTATAGAGGGTTAACAGTTGGAAAGTTGCGCCCTCGGATTGGTGCTAATTTTTCCGCAAGCTTGAAACAAGCTTCGATAGGCTCGTCGAGCAGGTCTTCGTCGCCCCTTGAGTCAACCATATAAACTGCAAATGTCACGAGAGCGTCGATACAACTTTCTCGTCTTTTTATTCCACCTCCGACGAGGTCTGCGAGAATAGGCTGTTCGCAGGGGCGTAGGTCGAATCGATCGGCAAGTAAAAGTGAAAGGACGTCCCACGGGCTCCAACGTGGGGTTTGTGAAATCGTGCATCGAGGAAAGAGCACTCGTCCGGGTACAGAAACGAGATTTCCCCGTGAGATCCCGTTCGCCTTTCCTTTACCAACCATCTTCAGGGACGCGACTTTTTTTATTGCCAACGGTACTGTTATAGTGATGCATGTGAAAGGATGTTAATCTGGTGAATGGCCAGTGGGAAATTTTTATAATATAATAGCAATTTTTTTAAAGGATGAGTCGTTAATTTTTTTAATCCCTTGCCCTACTAATTCTCTAACTGCTGAAAAGTTTTAGTATATATGAAACATTGATATATTATGCTTAACTTGTATTCCATAAATATTAATCTTATAGTTTCATAATACTGTAGGATGGGTGGACCCTTCTAAACCTAATAGAAGAGAAAGACAGAGTATATGACGAAGAAGGACGTTAGACACACACAGTAAAGGGCCCAGTGGGACTGTGGCGTAGTGGTTAACGCGATCGATTAGAGGGACCTGAAGAATCTGGGTTCGATCCCCGCCGGCGGCGCAGTTTCCTTTTTTCGACTAAAGGCGATAGGGCTCGGCGCGATACTACATTACACTTAGAGTTAAAATTCTAATATATTAGAAATAAGACGGGTCATTTGCAAAATGCAACATTTTAGGCCATAATCTGCTCCACGTGCTACGCTCGTCATTATAAGACAAAAGTGGTGTTAATGCTACGCGCGATTATGGTACGCGTACACATAAGTAGGTATGAGTTTATTTAATTATTTATGACTAGACTGTGGATGTTCATGTGTTTTTAAAAATTAAAAAGTGTAAAAATAAATTAAATTATATAAAAAATAATTGCACTTTAATAATACAAAAATGTTATGTCTTCAAACATTTATTGGAATACTAAAAATTAGTGGCATTGTAGAAAAAAATAGGCTTTTAAAGAAGTGCAATTTATTTGGCGTAATTGTTATCGCAGCTTAGAGCAATATATTTTCAGCATAACAAACGTTCGGTAATTAACCTGCTTTATTTTCACATAAATAGCGAGTTTGATGAAGTACATCAACTACGTGCAGCGAAGTTATTTAGTTAACTGAGGTCGTTCGAACGCGTGCAAAAGCGCCATTACGGTGACCATAAAAATTACGAGGCAAATCTTGCAATTTACCTAATCATATGCAATTCGTGATACGTATTATACGTCAACTATGTCATTCTATTGTTTCTATATCAGGGAAGCGAAATATTTAAATAAAGCACTGTAGCAGCTAAATTTGCATATAATTCCTGCCAATATAACGTTCTATAATTTATTTTAAACTATGTACCAGGAAAGCAAACAAAATTGGGTGATTATAAAAGTTTTGTCGATTTCCACGTTACTTTTTAATCAATAATTTTAAAAAGTAATATATTATGCAACAACAAATTTAAAAAATCTAACAAGTTTAATTCTCATAAAAATGTGCAATAAAATTGCAGAGTATCTGTAGATTCCTTATTTTTATGATCGATAAATAAATGATGCGTAAGCGATAAGTAAAAATATTTAAAATAGTTGCAATATTCTTATTATTTAAAACCGACAAAACTTTTGTACCTACTTAATAATGAAAAATAAAATAATCATTTGAATTAAATAATCTCAGCTGCTTCATTTGGTTATTAATATTAAGAAAGATTTATTTCTTTGCTAAATAAAGTTAAAATAATGCAGCAAATGTTTCTGGTGCTGAAATATTTCCGTTTTATCTTGTGTTTCGTCCATTAATTCTTCTTTTTTCCTTATAAGACACATTTCTTAAGAGGATGAAACTTTCTGCGCATTAACCTATTTTGGGATGGTAACTTAATCCATCATTTTCACTTTATTGTGCTTAAATATTTGTTACATAGTGATGCTGTAAAATTATTTAAGTGGAGGGAAATAGTTGCTACAGAAATAGTAATCATAATTATTAAAATTTACATATACTTATATACAGGGTGGTCCACGTAAAAAACAAAGTCAAAACAAGTGTACTACGAATTTTTCAAAATAAAAAACATCATCCCTATCACCTAGCACTTCATCAGGAGCTTCATGGAACGGATTATGAAAACCGCGTTCGGTTCTGCCAGTGGTTCCTGCATCAAATGAACAGTGATAATCTTTTTTTACAAAAAGTTTTGTTCACTGATGAAGCAACGGTTACCAATCGCAGGCAGATTAATTTGAAAAATATGCATTATTGGGCAGCAGAAAATCCTCACTGGATGAGAGAAGTCGACCACCAACGTCAATGGAGCGTTAATGTGTGGTGTGGAATACTGGGCAACCAATTGATTGGGCCATATTTTATTAACGATCGACTAACAGGTCAAAAATACGCTAACCTTTTGAATGACACTTTACCATCTTTATTGTAAAATGTACCTTTAAATATCCGTACACAAATCTGGTATCAACATGATAGTTGTCCTGCACATTACGCACGTAATGTAAGGCAAGTACTGGATAGAAAATTTCCCAATCGATGGGTTGGTCGTGGTGGACAATTTCTGTGACCTTCACGCTCACCAGACCTTACTCCTTTAGATTATTTTCTGTGGGGCACATTAAAAGACACAGTGTATCGTGAACCACCAACAACACCTGAGAATATGAAACATCGTATTCGTGAAGCATGCATTACACTCAGTGCGGATATGATTCAGAATGCAGTTTCTTCATTAATTAATAGATTGCATCACTGTATTAATGCCAATGGATATCACTTTGAACACTTACATTAGTTGCGTTAAACCACTAGGTCACTCATATTAGTAAACACTGTCACGTAAACATCGCTGTCCTGCGGAAATCTGTGATACAAGGTTGAATCTCCAATTTGATATTACGTGAAGAAAATTTGCAAGTAATAAAGTGAAATTACTCGTTAACTATTAGGTTTAGGGCTAATAACGGTCAATACTTTTTTACTTACAATTCGATACTTTACCATATTTTGGTATAAAAAATATAGTATTCTATTTAAAAAAACAAAGTTGACCTTCAAATCTCCGAAATGCCTCCACCTATAAAAAAAATTAACGCACTACATAGTGTGCCCTATTAAACCATGTAACTTTTGTATATAACATTCTTTCGTGCAACGCATATTTTGGAAGTTATAACGGTGCACACGTTGCGTGGACCACCCTGTATATATATATACGAAAAAATCTTGTTTATTTAATTTCAAAATTTCAACTGGACATTTACTACACATTCTTCCTATACAACACATTAAATTCTTGTGCTATTATTTTTCAATTGCTTCATAAATACTTAATAAGGAAACTAGTTAGTTGTTGGGGAAAAGTGTACAGAATTATATAGAAATTATTTTAACTGAATATACAGATGTTCCAGAATTAAACCAACAGTTTTTGCCGACATGTTTGGGAGTAAATTCTAAGTAAAATATATTATATACATACTGTAGCTACAAAAGGTATTAGCATACTATGTACTATACCATTACATTCAAGTACTGCTCAACCAGATTTAGTTGTGGTAAGTTTGGTACTGTTTAATAGTACCTTATATGACTACATTTACAATTCGGTGATAAAAAATTTGGTATTATTAAATCTAATTAAGTGGTACTTACGCGTAAAATTACACTGGTGTGCAATTACTTTTTGTAGCCAATCTAACAAAAGAAGTAGTATAAACAATAAATAATCAGACTCACTCAAGATATTAACTTTTAATGATAATCATTTATTTGAAGCAATGTTTTATACTGATTTATGCTGCTTTAGACTGATTTGAACAGGTTGTTCACCCTTTGCCTTTGTACAAGGAGGAGATTTACAAGTTTCTTTTACAAGATTTTCGCGAGTCGATTAATGATGGTAAAAGCAACTTTTCCGATTTTTACGCTCACTTCATCGTGCTACCATTCCATTTAAACATATTCTTGATTTCAAATATCCCCATACAAGAGAAATATAAGTAAACGTATAGTTCAATTATTACGGGAACAGTATCTTAACTGAACAGCTACCAGTATTTCTATCTATATCTACGATAAGTTGGGAATTGCTACCCTAAAATTAATAATCCATCAGCGTCTACTTACTCAAACATCAAAATAATCATCAAGATGGTCCTTTTATTTTACTTTGTACTTCAAACCTAACATTATCTCGAATAAAATCAATTCGCAAGTACTTGACCGCGCTCACGCATCGAACAACAAAAAGAATCGGCAATCCAAAAACCAAACGAAAAAAAAGAGGCATAAAAGGCGGGTGAAAAAAAACATATACCCATTGCAGTTGCGTGGTTCACCCTCTATTTCCCCGTATTCCATTTATTTCGTAGCTCGATACGCGGTCCCTGCCACCCTCGGGGGCCGGGATACATCGTTAAAATCGGATCTGCAACGTAAACCCAATATTCGCGAGAGCGTGACTCGTTCCGGTTAGCCAGCACGCGATTTCGTCTTTCTCCTGCCGATGTTCCCTCTTTTCTGCCCGTACCTTCGATTTCGCGGCAATTCGAGGCTAGGAATTTTCTATGAGCGAGAACGATCCCATAGGAGTCGACCGGAAAAACGGAAACTTGCTGCATGTTAATGGAGTAACTCTGTGATTCATATTGCGAGCACGGTTGCCATCTTAGCATAATGTAAAATGGGGAATGTCAGAAATTGCCTGCCGAAGACTGAGAAACCAAAAAATGAAGGCACACTAATCCTTTGACTGCGGTATACCCGCAAGTTTAACACTAGATTTACGGAGCTCGTCAATTTGACGTATAACAGATTTCATAGTTAAAGTTATACAGATTATAAATACTATTTTTCAGTAGTTTATGTTAACTTTAATTAATGCAACGGTAGGAATATGTATTCTAATTGACCCCCTTCTTCCTCAAGCTTCTAATCTCGAATTTGTTTTTTCAACAGTTGACGATTTATCAACAATGTTAAATTCAACAAGTTTCAAGCTTCATACTTATATAGGATAAGCGTTATTTACGATTAATATTATTTTTAATGATGGCTAAGAAACTTCAAATTATATAAAATCAGCCATTTCATATGCAACAACATAATATAATTGGTAATTCTAGAGTTAAACGTGAATTATTGTTTCAATCATCCACGTAATCTCATTGTTGCTCGCGTCGAATTATTCCTATTGGAGTTATTGAAAATGCAATGTATAATTCTACGCGTATCAGAATAACCCCTTCCTGCTCCACAATTTGTTATTACTCTGATCGACAGAAGTTTTCATTTACATTTTAATCGTGCCGTTCGATGCGCCTCTACGCGGCCGATTGATCAATACTCGTGTCACATAGAGTTTACAGTATGTATACCGTTGAAGTTTGGCTTTTCGCAACACTGATTGATAGAAACAAAAATAAAAAATATCGCTGAAAAAGTGAACAGATTATCGTTTCGACAAACACACAGTTTTAATGTGCCGTGCCTCTAATCAGATTTCATTTCATTCGCTGACATCGTAATTTCGATTCTCTGTCGCTGATTTTTAGGTAGAAGATTGATTTCACGCAAAACTGGGCATAGATTGCTTAAAAATTCAAAAGTTTAGGTCGATCACGAATTTTCATGCAGTGGCGGATCTAGGCGAGAATCAGAATAAATTCTAAAAATATCATGTCACATTCTGAAAAATTTTGTTAGGCATGCATTTAACCATACGATCGCACGCGTGCGTTCAAATTTGAATGTAATGTAGAAAGTTTAGAAAGTTAGAGATTTTAAAGCAATGAATAATTGCTACAAAATGTTCACCAAATATACTAATATATTTGGAAACGAATTTTAAATCGTCTGGAAAAAGGATAAAAAATATATTTACTGTTACAAGTTTCGTCCTCATCAAGAAGGGCTCCTAGATCCGTCCCTGCTTTCTGATCAATTTCTGTTACGGAAATGTTTTAAGCTATTTCAAATGTTTTATAACAATGGTGAGCATTTGTGAGAAAATTAAATTTGCAACAAAGTCCAAGCATCATGTAATACGCAAAGATATACAAGATGTGTAATATAATCCATGCATTATTACATTTAGAGGGAGAAATGGATTTCTACTTAAGATCCATTTCATTAGGTGTGATTATAAAGATATGAATTTGCATAAAAGTCCGCAGTCTAGTAATAATAATCTATGCCAAGAATAAGAAATTCGACCCAATAAATTCATATTGTATGAATAATATATTTAAGTATTTAATATTACGTTTATTGTGGCCCAGATGGAATATTAGTTTTTCAATTTTTAACCGCAAAAGAGAAGAAGGTTGCTCATCACGGTTTTAGAAGATAAAAATAAAATAGGTTTTATTCTCATCAGCGTAGGTAATTGAGGCAAACTTTGTAATTTCTTGTGTTTTGATGTAATTTTGTAAAGTTTTTATAAAAAGTCAAGTGTTATTATTATCTTGCAGAAGCTGTTAATGAGCTTTTCTTGTCTGCCACTCGATAGTTTGTCTTCAATTGAAGAGAACGCGAGATACAAAGGAATGCAAATCCTCGATTAATTACCATTTTTCCTCAATCCTTCCTTCCTAGAAAAAGGATCTTCTATCTAATGACTCATTAACGAATTCTTCTTCTCTCCTTTCGTACTATCGTCCCTCTACCTTTTCCACCTTTTTTCAAATAATTACTCCCCTTTCTTTGTATACCTTTTCCTTGCAAACCACAGTTCATTCTTATGGTTATGACTACTCTATATACACACACACAATTATACGTAATTTAACTTGTGTATTCTGATCAGAATCATTCAAACAATTATTCAACTCACAACTGTCAGCAAATAATTATTCTACTGTAACATACTGCAATATACATTTACCTTTAATATTTATCACGAAATAATTATTAATTGTACTACGATACTCATGTATATATACGTATAGTATATATTCATTAACAATATTGATGTTAACAAAATTTATAATAATCATTCTCAATTACGAAATTTCATTTACGTTGCTTAATTCTTGAACCGAAATTTCGCTTCAAAGTAATTTTATGTGAATGCTGCTGAAGGATTTTAAATTCGTGACTTTAATTTTGTGGACATTTAGATATTCATAAATTCTATTGAAGTAAATTAAGTAACAATGGAAGCTTTTAATTGCATCGATTTTTATTATTACGAATTTTTAAGGTTTTGTGATGAACTTCGCAGAAGAAGAAATTATTTACAATTTCTAGTATAATAAAATTCATTTTTAAAGTGAACAAAATTCATTTGAATACTTTGAACCCCCTACAGTAAAACTGAAAACCGATAAATAATTTTGAGATAAACATTCCAAAGTGCTACCCGGTTTCTTAAAAATGTACAAAAATTGTAGAATTCAAAGTTCTGTACTTTGTAAACAGTTTCGCCTCCAGTAAAATGGCGACTCAAAATCTCCCTAATTTTGCATAGATTGCAACTAAGAAGTTTTACAACCACAATTAGAGCAATGAGACCAAAATAGATATTAATTATTTCCTTTGGCCATTGTAACGAGTTTACTTTGGATTGATATATTTTTTTGTTATATTTTTACATATTTATATGCATTGTACGACTTTTTCATATTTCAAATCTCTATAAATGCATTGCTATTTTTGAGTTACGAAACGTAGCTTGTAAATTTCTCTAAAAAGTTCCTCCAGTATGTTATTCGAGGGTTACGAGTATTTTTATCGCTCTCATAATATGTACATAAACGAGCTTAATCGAACGGATGAGTTTGAATTCTGCAAAGTGATCTTATCGATTGACTGGCGCCGCGGTCTCATCCGTCGGCCACTTCTCCTTGAATTAATTATGACTGCTCGCACAGATGTCGAGGAGAAAACGTTGAGTGAACTTTCAAGTGGGTCACGCCTCTGATTCGATCCAAAATTTCCCACAAAAATGGACTCTCGTCCAACGAGAATTTATGCTTCGGCCGGAGACGGAATCAAAGAAGTATGAACGCGTTCAATAATCATTTCTTTTCCTTGCGGACATGGCAGTTATTTTTAGTAATTTACGGGCCTTACGTGAATCCATTTAGAAATGAACTACTCTGCATAAACCGGTGAAAATATCCTCGAATTAATGCCGGCAATTAACGCCCTGATATAATGATATTACTCGGTGAAATTTACTCTGATGATCGTTACGAAAAACAGTTAAGTTGTTTAACAATGCAAATTTCGCGGAAATTAAAATTTCCGCTCGGGAATATGCAATAGATTGGATAGTTGCTACGTTGTATAATGGAAAAATTTTGTTATGGGTGTCAGCCGCGATTTTTCTGTAGAATATGCTGCGGTTGAGATTTCTATCTATTCGGTGCTGAACTTTCTCTTCCATTTCGAGGCGCGTTGTATTAGATGTAGCAATGAATAATCCAGTTTTTTTTCATCAAATTTAGCATTTTTTTTTTAACAATACCAAATACCTATCTTATATATAAATATAATACCTTAAATATTATGTCTTAAACTTAGGAAATTCTCTACGTCGTTAATACTGTCGTTAATTTGTGATCGTGGGACATAAAAATATATGTAACATTTAATAATCTGCTAACAATTAAAATTGCTGCAAATTTTTTGAACTGACAACGAAACACCGTATAAAATGGCAGTCTGGTTAAAAGAGATGGTGTAAAGAAACGTGTTAACCAGTTGGTAGAAACGTTTTAAACGTGGACGAAGGACGAAACTCCTTTTTATGAGAAGTTCATAAAGTATACTCGAGCACAAGTTAGTAAAGGTTGTTATTTCTTGGTTGCTAGCTAGCTGGCACGAATTTCGAAGCGAAGAAAGGAAGTCTTTGGCCGCTTTTCCTCACGGCCGATTGCGCCCTAACGAGAGCAATCATCGCTCATTTTCCCCTGCCATTCCCGGAAGCTTACAAGTTTGCAGCGTGACCTTATCTCGACGAATATGAATAGAACACTGGAGCCTTTATCTTCGATCTATCGATCCACGAAGATCCTCAGGGGGTGTCTTGCGAGACACGTTGGCTATAGAAAGGCTATAGTCTAGAGTCGAGGCAAAAAGTGAGGTAATCTGATCTAATAGTTCAACGTTGTTAATCCCCTATAACTCGAATTTTGTGTACCTTTACGATGAAAGAAATTATATTCTAGGCTACAGTCGAGAGTCAAAGAGAAAACTGAGGTAATCTGACCTAATAGTTCAACATTGTTAATCCCCTATAACTCGAATTTTATTTACTTTCACGATGAAAGTAATTGTAAGTAAATTGAAGTTCTTATTTCAATTTGAAAACGAGGAATCATTGTATAACTGTTTGATATCAATACAATGGAAAAGAAATCAAATACAGAGTAATACAGTGACCTTCGAATAAGATGAAACTGAACAAATTTAAATACAGTCGAACTCCAACAGCTCGAATTTCAGGGCAAGTGTAACACGTTTACTGTCCCATGCATCATATGTGTAAGTTACAATTGATACTAAATGAATTTTATTAAAACAAATATATTAAAATAAAGCTTATTATTCACTGCTACTTTAAAACCGAAGAAATTACGACGAAGGAATTATACACATAATTCCTTAATTCTTTGTCGTCGCTCGTAACAACTTATAATAATTTACGTTCAATATGTCATACGCACCATCGAACTCTTTATTTATTTATTAAAATACGGACGGGCAGTGTGGCCCATTACGAAAGGAAAAGTTAAATATATTACAATCATCCATAAAATTGCATATAAATGTATTTAAATGTCACCCAAGTTGCTAGCTTTCAAAATTATACAAAAACAATAAGCAAAAATGATAACAATAGTAATATATCAAACACCGAGAAAGTGTGGAAATTAATAAACAAAATAAAAGAATATTTAAAAAGAATTCCCATTGAAACCTAATTGAATCTTTATGAAAAGGACACTACAATAAAATACCTGATAAAAATCCGACTAGAACCCCTGCTATCGTTTTCAAAAACGCATTATCACGGAAATTCTCTCCAAGGCGGTTCAAAGAGAACAAAACTACCTTCTATTTCCTGTTTACTTCACCTTCTACTCGAACAGAGTTACTTAAGGGACTGCTTCCTTGGGTTCACCCCAGGGACTCGGATGAGACGAAGGAAAAGATGGACGACTTATCTCACTGTTCTGCTTGGCTGGACGTCGCTGTTGCGGGCGCGGTGTTCTCCGCTTCAACAGTCGAATCAACGTGGTGCGATTTTCCTAAGTCAAACCATTCCTATGCAAACCGACGGAAATCCTAGATTCCGCGGACAACACCAATTTTCACGATTCCCGATCGTCCATTGAACGTTAACGAATGTTCCGCCGACAACTATTAGTGGTTTTGTAGAAGCTTCAGATAAAAATGGATATGTGAAATTCCTAAAAGACTAGCACGGTAATTAAAAAGTCAGTATAGTGTGTCAGTAATAGAATGAGGATGTGTGGGCACGTAAAATATTTAATAAGACATGCCATTTAACCCTCGTGCATTCTTCATTTCGACTATATTTTACTTACGGTCTTTGGGTCAGAAATGATCCATATCTATAAAATTTATATTTTCAACGTTATAATGCAATAAAAGGACTGACGAAACGTCAAAATAACCAGTTGCTAATGCTGTCACAGCTTCAATGATAGAAAAACAATATATTGAGCCAAATTATTTATTTGTAACAGGTTTTACTCGCACGCCTATATTCTTACGCGGTCGTAAAGAAATCCCAATCTACGAAGTGTACAAATTAATTCAGAGCCTTCATTATTACACGTTACGTTATTAAATGTTTTAGGGTACAGATTTTGTTGGAATCGTATTCGGGTCTTCGTAATTATACTTAAATAGGTATTGAACATAACACAATTTATACATATCGAAACGATAGTTAATTGTTTCAGTGCATCTCGAGTCGTTTGCAAACGTATCGTACGCATAAGATCAATACGCAAATATCAATTCCAAACATAAACGTATCAACCATGTCTCGGTCCCATAATTAGCCTAAGGCCTACTTAATCTACACTTAAATCCTCTGAACATTATTCGTAAATCTTAGACACGCGCGCATAAAAAGATTCGCTACCACTGGCTACACGATTCCTACTTTAATTTCCCTCATCGTCTTATTTTCGCGTCGTCCAATCTGCGATCGATTGGAAAACAAAAGAGCATCGTGCAGACGTATGCACCGTCGGGGACAAGAAAAATCCGAATTTCCAAAAGGCGCGCCGTCGAACTATTATTCTAGAGACGCCTATTCGACGTGGAAGTGTGTATATCAAGGAGCACGTAGAGTAGAAGAACGGGAACGGCGGTTGAAAAGGAAGTCAGGCCTTCTTATCACCCTTAAATATTCGACCTGTCGCGCGGAAGAAGGCTGTGAAACGGGCAAAAAGGGAAGAAAAACCGCGCGGAGCGAGCTGAATAACGCCGAAAGACGAAAGGCGTTCAGCTAAGGTGACGAACAATGCCAAGGGAAGCATGGAAATTTGCTTGGACCGCTGAAAACCTAACCTGAACTCTAGCTACTTTTGACTTCTCACCAACGCCTTTTCCTTTCCTCGGGCTTTTTTTTTCGAACCGCCACTCTTTTGTCTTATTCGTGTTTTTCCATTCGTCTCTGTTATATACTCGCGACGTTTCGAGGGGATGATTGAAGATGCTTCTTTCTTAACGGAACGATGCTTCTTTTTTTACTTTTCGGTAGGGGACGATAAAAGTGTGGATGAAGCGGGTAATTGGGAAAAGTTGGTGGTTACGATTCTGAAGAAATATTGTCCTTTACAATGTTTGTTGATGAAAACGGGATAAGGGGATCGAGGAACAAGTTGCGAGTTGGAGTTTCTTTGATTTTTTTAGAATGGCGGAACTGAGGATCTCTTAATTTCATGAGGAACTCGTATAAAAGGTAGAAGCGGTAGTCTAAATATGGGTTACTATTTTTACTTTAGCGTTTGTTGCCAAATACGTTGAATATACTTAAACTTTTACTTAAACATCAATGCGTATCTTTGACATGTTAGTTTTCTGATGTACAATTGAAATGTGCCGAACAAAAGTAATGTTCGTTACAAATTACAAATTTAAGCTAACAGTGAAATTGTCCATCTTTGAAACTGTGGTATGACAATAAATCTAATCTTCGCTGTAATCAGAAATGAATGTATATTTGAAGGTGGGTTGTAAATATGAAACAGAGTGTACATCATTTAATAAAGTTTTGCATGTATGTCTCTTTAAAATACGATAAAGCTTTTTGGCCAACCCAATACATTTTTGTGGCTAATTAATGTTCGAAGGTAGGAAACACGAGAGGAAATGGCTGTGAGAGGAAAGAGAGGAAAGCAATTGACGATGCAAAATTGAGGATGGAAGAAAGAGCACGCGGAGCATGAAAACACCAGACTCAGAGGAAATTCTTGCTCTGGGCATAAACTCGACCACGCACAGCATCCCATATTTCTATTTTCTCGCGTTTCTTTCGTGCTTCTGAATGCACATTTCAGTTCCACGTGTTTCGCGTTCGTTGCATAAAACTTTGAAGGGTGGATCCAGTAATAAATTGCTTTCCCAGCACCTCTGAGGAAATAGATAAGTTGAGTCATTACGTTGATAAATTACGCGAAAATCCTCTGATTTTCAAACCAATTTTGAGGTCATGAAACAGAACCTGAAACCATGTATTCGAAACATACCACGACAAATTTATTTACAGAAAGCGATAAAATATTATATCAATTCCTTTTATCCTTCTTAATTGATACACTTCATAACTTAAGATCATTGTCAATAACTTAAGTGCATTGCCAACTTAAGATCGATCGAATAATTTATATACAGAAGACGTTTATGTGAAACACTATTGGAGTAATCAGCGATTCCCATAATGTCCAAAGGAGAAAGATATACATTTTTTGGAAAGGGGATCAAATAAATAAATGAAGTAAAGAGAAAGCATAAATCGAATAAAGATAGGGTAATTGTCCCGTATTTAGACCCTAGCTCATTTTTGGACTACTTCCTCTAATTTAAAATTATTCAGCAAAACGATAATTATACACATATTGCCATTAAGTGATCCTCAAATTTTGTTGTAACATAATAAATATTAAATTTTGGAAAATTCCGAAGGCTTAGAATTAATTTGTACGCCAAATAGTTTCAAGGAATAAATAGAAAAAGCGTGTGATTAAAATATTTTATATTCTATGATTAAACATTCAGCAATAATTCACAGGTCGTTTTAATCAGCAGACGTCGGTCGCCCTGCCACCAAACCGGAAATGAGAGTTTGACCCGTCGAAGCTTCGATCCATCTTCGAGTCTCTATACAGTTTCTAGACCGTCATCGACCATAATTCCTTTTCAACTTGTCTTAATTATCCCCCTTGCTAATTCGAGTTCTGAGACCGGCTTTGACTTGTCACTAAGTTCTTACTAAGCAGTGATTAGACCCACGGGAATTCCTAACCGGCCATTCTTTTCTTCCGTTCACGCTTTTTAACTCTCTTCGCTGTCTCTAGGTGGACTGACAAAAATTGCGACAGAGCCTGCGTGCGATGCTGAATTTTTATTTACATGCAAATAGGAAATGGTGGCAACTTCTATTCTGCAAACTTCTCGAATCACAGAAAGGAAAGTAGGTACCTTGTTTCCCCCTTTTATCGCAGAAAATATTCTCCACCCAACTTTCTTGTTTCAACTTCAATTCCTTTTCCCCTTTTGTATAAAATATACTTTGTCGTCTTTGCTATCTAAAAGCTCGGAGCGTAATTGCATTGTAACATGCTGTTCACGATTTGTGAAATTGGATTATAAAATATTATTAAACCAAAGAAAATGCATTCAAGTGAATCTGCTTTACTCTGTTTTTGCAGCCTTTGCTTTGTAACAAAATTTAAATCAATTCCCATTTTTATACGATATATTATAATTGAGTTCCACATCACTGTTTTAGTTTTATTCATTTGAAAACTACGCAACCCGGATTTTAGAGAAATTAACAAAAATTAAAAATTGATATTCGTGCAAAGCGAACGATATTAAAAATACGTATTACAAGTTGCAATATTTATATTATAACAACATTGTAATATTGCAGTGTAGAAATTAATTCAGTGTTCTTTTTTTCGCAGAATTCAATGTTTATTAGCAAAAAATCGGGCACAATTCTAATATACAAAATAATCTCTTCTATTTTGGATAAATTTTTTATATTTACAAATTAGAAGATGACTCCCGAAGGAGTCGATAAAATCGTCCAGTTTAATTTAAAAGCGCTGAATTAATTTCTATATTAAATACTATTAGTCTCTAAATAATGTAGAATATAATAAAGAAAGAAAAGAATAAAGGGAGAGATTCACTATTCATTTTTATGGTACCACTATAAATACTAATATATATAATAAACACCATTACTATTTCTACAGCAACGAAAAATACGCAAAATATTACAAGTTGCAATATTTAAATTATTACCATACGGCGGTGACACGTTGTGCAAATTAATCCAATACCTCTGTTCGCAGAATTCGATGTTCATTTACAAAAGAGCAAACACGATTTAAATATGCAAAATAATCATCTCTCATCTAATATTATTATTTTGTAAACGATGCAAAATATAATAAAGCGGAAGATCAGAGGAAAAGGTTCGTTGCTCGTTGTAATGGTGTCCACTGTAAATATTAATGTATAAACATCATTACCCTATTCATACGTTTATGAATAACAAGAAACAGAGTAAGCATCTCATAGGAGACTAATATACAGCGCACACTATTACGCTCCACGGGATAGGATCAAATTTAGTTTGACGTGATCTTGGACAAGCTAATTCATTGACCCGAATAGGGGCGACCTAATTTAGGGTAGCCATGGAAGAATCAAGGGAATCAACTTTACTGACCAATCTATAATTAATATTCCGGTATCAATTAAATGTGTAGCCCCTAACATATAGACAACAAACTGATTCTTATAATAGGTGGAACATCAATCGAAAATCACTACGAAACAAATTCCCCTTACAAATTATTCACGTACTTAATAAAATTGCCATAATAAACTCATTTATATTAGGATATATCAGAAATAACAGAACAGTTTACAAACCGTTTACATAGTTAAATTCTGTACTTAAAAATACGCAATTTTTATATTGAAACGTATTTCCCTACATCTTGTAATAATAGTTTTCTAGATGCGTAGAGATTAGAGCTTTTAATCCTAATTGTGAAGAAATAATTGGAAAATAATTTCGGCGCATAGAAAAATTATATATCAAATATTTTATATGTTATTACTATTACATAATATCGCTTAATGTACATTATAACTATTAAATATTATAATATAACATAGTACAACATAATATAGTATAATGTAAATATTATAACTATTAAAAATAATATAAAGCATACATATGAATATAAAATATTTGATATACTATTACCTACTATTACCGATATAATACTTTACATTTGGTATATTAATATTTTCTCACGTTCCTGCATAATATTGTACCAGTATCATAAATATGAAGTCCGATGAAATATAAAAATTCACAATTAATTCTCCGCCCTACGATTTTTTCATTTATTCGATCTTTTAACATTGTTAAGTACAACACACTGAAATATTATGTGTAATATGATCTTGGACTTTCACAGGCTTAACTTTGATTGCAAGTACGGTTGAAATTAAGATGTATTACAAAGACGCCTGGCCATATACTGATACATACTACTTACGACATCTACTACTTCTTCACACTGTTCTTGTTATCCTCTTTGTTTGCATGCTGTTTTACAAGTATGATTATTGTATTTAAACCATTACACACATCACGTGTATCGCTCATAATTATAAGGATATGAATTAAATTGTAAATTGACAGTAATCCCCTCCACTACATTTATTTTATTACCTACGTATGCTAGCGTTAGCTAATCACTGCTTTCATATTACGTTATGTACAAATTATTTAAATATTTTGGGCAATTCTTGTTTAACAACTCCCACTTATAATTAAATTTCACCGTCAATAGTATCCAGTTGTGTTGAATCTACACCATAATTCATCGGACAAAGTTGACTCATTATTCTAGTGCAACAATTGCTGCAGTCTTCGAAATTCTACTCAATTCAATCATAACTTATTTCTCTTTTGAACTAACGACAAGAATTTTGAATACAGAAATTACTTTTAGAACCTTAAATTTGCAACTATTAATAACGATTCTTTTATATTTGTCACATGACTAGGAAATCTTCTAAAAGAAATAAGCCCACGATTGATTCGAAGATGACCTGAAAACCGCAGCGGAGTTAAATAATACTGAACATCGGAATTTGTTTAATCCTCTTTTAGATATAAGTGCCAATTTAGCCACACATAACATTCAATCTTTGTTCTTAATTTTACTTTATACTCCGACCATTTGTGTACCTTTATAAAAAATACAAATGTTTGTAACCATGCTGTCGGTATGAAAAGGACAATGCGTACAGAAATCCGGCTACAATCGGCAATTTACATTTCAGGATTTGCTTGTGTTAAGTAAATACAAACCTGTCAGTTGTATAAATTGTTTCCCGGGCAAACTCAACGGTTCGAAATTTTTATTTCCGAGATTTAGTGGAATATTTGCTAAACACAAATAAATAATAAACAACTAATTGCACGTGGATTTTCAATATTGACGAGGTATTAATGTACAGGATTAGCGGGAGGAACAGAGAATCGATCGTTTCGATAGACTGAATCCAGCAAGATTCAGTCGAACGCGTCAAATCTGAACGTCTATCGGGCTGTCTATTAAAAAATGTTCGCCCCAAACGAGTGAAAATTTCTCCGGGTTTGAGGTCACTTCTAATTTCCTTCCATAATTTATGGACGCATCGCTTCAAAGCGTACCATTTTTAGGTTTTAAATTGTCGCTGAAGAGGAAACTGATCTCCGTCTACATACGCGCGGCTGAATAATGCAAATGTGGAAACGTAAAACTGCACAAGCCGCGTTCCATCCTGATTTTTAAAAGTTCAACGAGGAAAGGTCGCATTCCTTCCGTTATATACTAAATTCATTATAACAGTTTCATCAGCATTCATTCAAATTCGTTTTTCTTTCACTCTTCCCCCCATCTTTGATTTTGTTCAAGTAAGAATGCATGACAAATTTCCAAAGTGCAGAATTTATAGATAATCATTCACCTGCAGATGTTTATGCAAATTTATTTAGCTTACTGTAAAAGTTCTGTCCGCTGTTGTTCCGCGAAAATGTAATTCTAACGGTAACATAAATTCAGAACTCAAAACATAAAGAAGAGGTCCTTTAATTAATATGAAAACAGTATGAATATAAGTAATAATAATTGTTGCACGAATTGACAAAATACCGTAGTTTACTATAGGAAAGGTATACGTGTGCTTCGACTGAATGATTGCACAATTTTTTAAAGCCGCATATATACATATGTCTTTCGTAGCGAAAGGGTTAATACTATTTATAACTGTTTTTCAGTCTCCTAAAAAGTATGCGGCTTCTCCTTCTGAAATGTTTTTGTATTTATTGTTGAAGGGAGAATCGTCTTCTTTGAATCTTCCTCAATTGTAATTTTACGAATTATGAATTTTCAAAATTATCTTTATTCTTCTAAAATTCGTCCCAAAATATGTAAACATTTGAAATTAAAAACATGTATGTAGACTTTCGTGATTGATTGTACGTGCTGCACTTTGTGTATTTTATTAATTTCATGAATATGATTGAGGTATTTATTCTGCATCATTTGATTATAGTATGGATAGCATTATCATTAGCTTGTGGATCAATATTAACATCATTATTATTATTATTATTATTATTATTATTATTATTTTATCTTGTATTGTATTATATTATACAGTTGTAATTAATTAAGTTTAATTAAGTTTGTATGTTATCATACGGTTAATGTGGAGTATGTAAAAGAAGAAGGAGCGGAACCTTTGCAATCCATTCAAGTGCAATAAATGCTCTTACTTACTTACTTACTTACTTACTTAGCACTCAAAAGGTTAATATTTTTAGGATCATTTGTTGGTAAATTGAGAAGTAAATTTAATCAATTTTGCGCGTTCCACGTTGATCGATGAGCTTTATCTATTTTTATTTTTTATAGCTGAAATGTTAGAATTTCTCTTATACGATTTCTAAAACTTAAATAACGTGCTAGCAAATCGGGGCGAATTCATATTACAACTTAACACATCACTAACACAAGTAGAATCGATCGTTTCGAGGGCGCAACGATCAATCATTCGGCCATCCCGTAGGCCAAAAATTTAATCAAAATTAATTAATACTAAATAACCAGAGCACGTCGTATCCGTGCAAAAACGAGCCAATGTCAAGTGTAGATAGCGAGCGTGACGCGGCAAAATTACCAAAATACACTCGAGTCCTCTTTTAACGCGACGATCCCTCGTCGTCCAATTAAAAGACCTCAATCCAATCACCGCTATCGTCCGTAGAAATCGTGAATCGATCGCGAGTGCGATTTGTAGCTCGAAAACGATTAGGGATGGGTCAAACCTTCGACCTTCCGGCATGCACATCTCTTCTGGATTAAAAAGCAGAGAAACTCGATGGAGGAGAGTTGCCAAGATCGTCCTATTTTAGATGGCTTATATCGTATTTTCTATTAGGTAGAGGAGAATTGGACAGAACGAATTACAGCTCATTTAGACGATACGGTTTTTTGACCGATTCAGTAATTTTGCCGAATTAAAAATGACGAAAGGCAGCATTCATATCGTTTCTATACTTCGACCACACGTCACGTTATCACAATTTTCGAATTCCCAACGCTTCAAATTTTCAAAGCGCCGAATTTCCAGTGCTTCAAATTTCCAAACCTTCCAAATATCAACGCTTTGTATTCCCGAAGTTTAGAACTCCCAACGCTTCAAATTCTCAAAGCTTTGAATTCCAAAAGTTTAGAATTCTCAACACTTCAAATTCTCAAAGCTTTGAATTTCCAAAGATAATAATTCTTAATGCTTCGAATCTTCAAAGGTTCGATTTTCCAACGTTCCAAATTTATAAAGCGCTAAATATACGAAGCTTAGAATTCTCAATGCATTGAATTTCCAGAGGTTCGAGGTTCCAACATTTCAAATCATTAAAGCGCCGAATTCCTACAGTTTAGAATTCTCACTGCTTTGAATTTTCAACGTTTAGAACGTGCCGAGAATTCCTATCATTCGTTCCATATTTTAATTATTACTGTTATTGATACCGATAATCAAATTTTGATTATAATATGTGGATTATTTTTAACTAATTTTATATAGAGGCTTTTTCGACCGACTGATTATTATAACAATAGCCGCGTGATAACGTTATCCGAAATTATAACAACCGAATTCTACAAAATTGATAAAATAAGTAACTGGTACGCATTAGGTAACTTTTCTGTATATGGAACGAAACATCGCCCGTGGCGAAGTCTTTTTCTTCCCTTTCGGACGTGCTTACCACGCGTTCTTCCCTTGCTTCCTCTTCACTTTCTCCCTCTCTTTCCCTTTTCGTACACAAAAGCTCGCCACTTGCGTGATCCAATTTGCGAAGAGAGAAGCACAGGTAACTGAACGACTCGTGCATCCATGCACGAAAGAAAATTAATGCGGCTTGCACCACTGAACGACATAATTGAAGTGCCAAACCACGTCGTTTTCTCCCTTGTGCGTGGCGTCACTTGTTTCTTCCTCTCGTTCCTTTTTACCCCATTGCTACCCCTCGCAACATCGCGTTTAATTGTTGCACGTCTTCGTGTTTCACCTCCTTTACTGTTTTTGCGGATCACCTACTGAATTGCACATTCTTCTAAAGCTTCTTCTATGTTCGCGGCTTGTATTTTTTATTCGCATCAAAGAGGATCAAATTTATCTTCGCTTTCTCCCTTTTATATTTTGCGCGAGCTTTATATCGAATTTTGTATTCCTATTTTTCAACGTTATTTTATTATCTCTAACAATTGAGGCAGAGACGCGCTATGGTCACGTGTTCGTATGAAAAATAAATTGGATGCTTTTTAAAATGTTCTTCATACCTATTACGGATATAATTTCCAAGAGTTATTGAAAACCGTAATGACTATCTAATTGATTGAATACGTGATTTTTAGTGAAATAGCGTAATCCATCCATTTATGATAGAATCCATCAAAACCTTTACACGCACCCAACATATAGGATATCCAAGCTGAAACAGGTCACCTAAACAATCCTCATCTCTTTCAACGTTTATAATTTCACCACATTTTTGACGTTCAAGACAATTTGAAATTCATACTTTAAATATATCCAAATGTACTTTTTCGTCTGCTTTAAGGCACAATGGGAAAAATGCCGATGGTCTTGAAAATATTAAAAAAGAATTACCTTACAAAAAAATTGTTCTCCTATGATATTCTTTTTTCAAAACCATTCAAATTGTACCTTGAACAATTTTCGTGCCATTAAAAATAGGTGAGATATTTGGGTGGCCTGTTTCAGTTTGGACACCCTGTATGCAGTAGCTTTAAATCTGACTCTATATCTCAATTGCAAAACGATAAACTTTTATAGTCACCTAAGGCTACCATTAAACGATGAGAAATTTAATTTAATTGACTTTATTCAATTAGTACCCAAATGTCGGAGTAAATATGTCGGTGTATAAAATACTTTCTGTGTCTGCTGTGTTTAAATTTCATTGCTTTTTTCCATCGCGTGGTTAATTTCCTCATTCTCTTCAATTTTGCAGTTCGTAATAGCCTTTATTTCTTTTGTTTTTCTTAATTCACTGTTTTAATTTATCGCACAATAGCTGGTAGAAATACACACATATATATATATATATATATATATATATATATATATATATATATTTCTTTAATTATGCCTTCCACGGTACAAAGAATGTATGCGTCCGCTACCGCGTAATGAATGTATGTACATAGAATTTATTCTCTAAGAAAACTTCGCGCAAACTGAATGAATATTCCATTGCTGGAATCCTCAACTACCAAACTTCCACGGTTAACATTTTAAACGCATTAATTAGGCGCCTATTAATGGGCTATTTTTTGACAACGTTTAGTGACTTGTATTCTATTACGTAACATTATTATTGCTATTTTTGTTAATCTACAAAGAGAGTTAGATTGTTATAAATTATTACGACATAAATAGGTTTTAGCTTAATCTTGGTTTGTAAAAGATATTTTCAATCATAGTCCAGAATTCACTGTAACATTCTTTTGCTCTTCTGGAAAAAGACAGCCTACATACTTAGTAAGCGATCGGTCCCGATGTGTGAATTATGTCAAATCGCAACCGTAATAGACCATTTGATTCTATCGTGTCCTAAATTCAACGTTTATTGTAACAGATACAAAATTGGATCCACAGATAATATTAATATCGAAATCAAGATTCATCATCTCCTTGAACCAAAATTGCCGACCAAATAGTATAATTTCATGATACCATCACTAATAACCTAGTTATTGATGCGACGTTAAACTCACCACTAAAAAAAAAAATAATTGACAAGAGTTATTTTGGTTACGAACGCTTCATTTGTTATTTACTATTTATATTTTTATCTCAATTTGCCGATTGCTGTTATGCATTCGTTCCAATCACAGCGGTAGATAAAAGGTTGCAACAGAACTTCGACAGTTGCAGGAAAACGAGGTTAAAAGTACACGCGAGTAACGAGGTTTATGCAATTAACGAGGTAACCAATTAACTAATCCATCTCTTTCCACTATCGCTTTTCATTTCGTTGATTCACCTAACTACAAAAAAAAAGAGAAACTTCTGTATCCTGGATTAATAGAATGAAAAAGAAAGAAAAAAACGAGGCTTATTTGTGAGTTATCAAGGTTGCAAAAATCGAAGTTTGCAGCTCAATATAAAATGAGAGTAAAAACGCACCCTCATTTTTTCACTTTCGCTTTCTCTCCTCCATTTCTGCTCATCCCTTTTCTATTCCCCTTCTCAGTTACCCTCTCCTGTTTTCTCTTTACTCTTCCTTACCCCATTTATTTCTTAACCACCGCCATTCTTTATCCTCGTATTCAGCGTGCTTTCCTTCCTCTGACCACCCTCTTTCTTCGTTTCTCCCTCCCCTCCTGGAACAGCCACTTTTTTTTTTTTTACTTCTTTTTCTCGCCTCTCTCATCTACACTTGCGTCTCCGCCTGTCTCTATTTGCGATACAAAGAAAGTAGAACGCCAAAAATAGTCCGACGAGTCTGGAAACGAGGATACGCGAGGGTAAGAAAAGTTTATTATGCTTCTACATGATGGCTTTCCGGTGGTAAAGACGAGGAAGAAGGGAAAGCGCTCATTAGGCGAACGAACACGGAAAGACGAAACCGCGGCACATCAAAGACCGTCCCCGTTGAAGACCTTCGAACGAAGCAGGGAAAAAAACGAAAAAGTACTCGCGTTTTCTACGTTACAGAGTATTCCATCCCTGGGTGTATGAAAGCGGAGGTTACGTCGAAAACGATAGGCGATCTTTTGAAATCGTATCGATTAACGCCGGAAGTACCGACGACTAAAGCATGCTTAACACTTTACGTGCCGCTTGCGAATAAAATGCATAAGCAAATGGGTATTCGAATTTTTATCGTGTTTTTTCTTAAATATTTCTTTTCATACTAGTAGACTCGTTTTACGCGATTTCTTCCGTGTAAAAAAAATGCGTTGGACGGATAATTCGCGTAAATCGATAAACCTGGTGTACATAAAATCGACCATTAGTAGACTTCAAATATATATTTATATATATATATATATATATATATATATATATATGTATATATAAAAAACGAAATATAAAAGGAAAACTCTAGTTCATTCCGCAGAATATTTTACCGATTTTACTTTTTCATAAAATTTTCTGTACGTAACATATTTTCACAAAAAACATTAGCTATCCATGGTTTCCACAACAACATATCCAGAGTTTTATTAACGAATATTAAAAAATACAATACGTTTATATAACTCGTTTTAACCCAACGATAATCGAGAAGAATCCTTGCTGACTCGCTAAACAGAATTTATTTTCCTATTTATTTACAGTCTTCTGCATTTTGTAAAATTTATCTAACAATTTCAGTTTATATGATAGATTTATAAATATTTTATTTCTTTTTCTAGAATATCCTATCGATTCTATATTTAAATAGAATTTTCTGTACGTAACATATTTTCACACAAAACATAAGCTACATATCTATGATTTTAGTAACATGTCCACAGTTTTATTAACAAATACTAAAAATTACAATAAGTTTCTATAGCTCGTTTTAATCTGAAGAAAATCAAGAAAATTCTTTACTAACTCGTAAAACAGAATTTATTTTCCTTTCTAATCATAGTCTCCCACGTTTTGTATATTTATCTAACAATTTCAATTTATATGATGGATTTATAAATATTTTATTAGCTGTTCAAGCTCGTCCGAAATAAAAACGAAATATACACATCGGTTTCATACACATCAACTTCTGCAATATAGCTTTAAATAACTTTTGCGAAACTATGTCTATTTCCCCCGAAACGACTTCAATCTCGCAATATGTGTTTTTCCAGCCTTTTATAAGTGAGGAATGGATTCCGTGCCCGAAAATACCTATTTTAAATCGCCTTTGAGGTTAGTCTGGGTATCGAACGCACTGCAATCCGAAACGCATGCAAATAGACGAGATAAAAGTAAAATGCAAAAGAAAATACCGAAAAAAGTAGAGCAAAAATAAACTTGTGTATCATTTCTCTGCAAAATAATTTCGTCGTATATAGAATTTCCCCTGCATTGCACGCCGCAAAAATTTCCGTAAAACCCACTTGCACGCGGAATCAGTAATTTCAGTGCAGATTTAATAAAATTCGTTCGAAACTTATCAATGCTGCGACACGATTTTCGCATTGCAGCAATTTTTCGTTTTTTACCTACATATGTTTTTCGCTTGTTTACCGTCACGTATCGAAGTAAGGGTCGTTTTAATTACGCTGATGAAAAATGAAAAATATCGTATTTACTGCTGAAGGATAGAGAAAAGTTGAGCACACCAAAAAAAGATGATTACAAAACAATCTCGATGAAGAGTATGAATATACGGTGTACACGGGTTGCTTCTCATCTTTCCTGGTAAACCATACAAACAATCTAGAACCGAAAGTGTGATAAAAATGTTCTTCGCGGCTTAATTGAAAACGCTTTATTAAAAAGCTGTAAGCAAATATTGAATGCAGCATGGAATGCGATAAATGGATTTTGCAATGTAAAATATCAAAGGTTTGCTGAGTTTATTTCATCTGCGATGATAACAGAGATGATGTTTTGTACTTCGAGATAATCTATCGTGACCATTAATTACTGTTATTAATAGCGATCTTTCAAACATTTAATTTCCTTCTTTTAAAATGTATTCTTTATGCATCGATGCAAGCTTGACATCAGTGCAATATCGGGCTTATTAAGTTGCAAATATTCTGAAAACTCATAAATATCAGCAAATGAATTTTTAATTTGTTGAGTCGATTTTTCGCGTATTTGAGTCACAATGGCGAGCCCAACATTTTTTTAAAATCTTTATGAATATTTTATGCATATTGTGCTATTTTTTAAGTGCGTTGTATGAATTTCGTTCTTCTTTCCAGTTTAAAGCGTATAAAACGGGTTTTTTCATGAAACACGCACTTTTATTTAGCTTGCCTTTCAGACAGCGAACTTCTCATATAAAATTGCTGTTTGCAAATAACAAAAGTCATTTAACGATCAATTTCCTTACTTTAATAAATTCCTACTTTAGAGGTTAATCGCAATTGACAATTAAATTCCTACTTCAGTCGTTAATTGTAACTAACGATTAAACATTCAACATTAATTGTTAATTGGATAACTAACAATTAATTACTGAAATTCTTTTCGTTGCCCGAACGTATTCGGATGATAAAGATAATTTGTAACTGAATTTCAATGATATCAAAACTTAATCACATTCTATTTAAAAATCAGCAATAATTAATAATTGCTTCATTTTTCCAATCAACGATTAAGAATTTTATCAATCGATTAAACCAATCGGCAATTTTTAAACGAATAATTTTTTGATTCGTAAGCGTTAAGAATTTAATCAGATTAAACATTTTAATCGCTCGTTGCTCAACTCAGATAAATAGTACAAAAATTCTTCTGCTTACGGCGAGGTACATCAAATAAATGATTTAATCATTTACACTTGGAATGCTAGCAGTACTGCCATAAATAAATACCCAATATTACCATATATACTTGCGGAAACTGGATTGTTCATTAAAACATTACAAAATATAAATTTACGTTAATAAAGTTTCCCAGCGCAAGGGGTTACGAAAAAAAAGTAAATGGCTTAGCTTTTTAGTTATGCATATTTGTTAATATTTTCTGTATCTACGTATATATATAAAGCGGCAGTCAAACAACGTGAAATAGCAAACTTTACAATTAACTTCTTCAAATGTATATTGCAAAAACAGCCATTCTCGAACGATATATCGTTTACCAACATCACAACGCGAGTGGAACAAAAATTTTGCCAGCTACAATAGGGTGAAAGACAAACCGTAGTAACATGTACTAAAAAGCAAACAGGATTCGGGATGGAATTAACGCAATAAAAAAAAAAGCAAATGAAATGTGAACAGGAGCGTGCACGTGACACGAAAGAAAAACCATGAAAATTCAAACTGCTGCGAACTTCGGTTTCCCTTAACGTTACAACATCGCTTCGTCGTTAAACCCTCCATCAGGCTCTTTCCACCCCTTGTCAGATTGACTGACACGCCCTGGCGAAACGTAGAATTAACGGATGAAACATATTTGCATAGAAACATTCGCATTCTTCGTACAAAGATTGGAAAAAGTCTCTTTGCATGAAAGAAAGCGAAACACGGTCGATGAATTGGTTGCAGGAACGAGAAAAATCACTCAGAAACACTGTTTAAGTTTTGTACCTTAAATTAGAACTTTATGTGCAACTGTTATATCTACGTATTTATAGTTTTCTGTAACTATTAATGTATAATTATTACCTCTGAGGGCTAATGCCCATAAATTAATTATTATTATTATTATTATTAAATTATATTCGATTAAAATATAAAATATTAGGTTATCTCATAAGTTCGTGCTAAATTTGATACCAAAATAGGAATAGCAAAAGAACTTCCAAATCAAATTGAATTTCAAAACGCGAATTATAGTTTAAGTATAGCGTCCTTTGTTCTGTTGCACGAAAAATTGTGGAAAAAATTGGGAATACTTTAATCAATGGAATAAATGTGTGAAAATTTTGTCAAATCTTTTGGTAGCCGAACCAATTTTTAAAAAATCCACAAGTGCTGATCTTGTTCCAGATTCTCTAATTTAATTTAGCTACAAACTGTATTTTTTAAAAATAAATTTCAGTAACTGTTGACGGTATAACCATCATTGACGAAATTCTTTTCCATGAATGTTCTGAACAAGAAAACGTTCATAAGAGATACACAAAGCACCAGCTGTAATGGACTGAACTACTTTTGTTTTGCAACCGATAATCGCATGATTTCTCGACCGCGGTACAGTGAACCGTTTTTATTTATTCTGATGTTTACCTTGTGTGTTCGACATTTCGATCAACAATTTTTGTACACTCCATGTATTTTCTGGTATTTTTGCACGCTTCTCGCGTATGCGCGTTCGAGTTTAGGGAAATACGATGACAATAAAGTCAGCAACTGTGATAAGTGCTTTTGTATCGGGTGAAAATTCACGTGGTAAAATGCAAGTGGCGATAAAACAGCGTTTTCATTCGAACGTATGTTTCACACTTATTTGGCTTATGAAAATTCGATTTCCAATACGTCGCCTTGTATTAACTAAACAAGTAAAGGTGAGTTGAGGACAAATAAAATTGATCGAAAAGTAAAGATATTAGATTATTCTTTTACTTTACTGGAAAAGAAAAGTATTAACAGGGGTTATTTTCATTATACAACCTACAATTATTCTCCATTTGTTTGACTAAATTATTAGAATAAATCATTCGAATAAATAGCGACAATTTATTCGAATAATTTTTAATTTATTAATTTATACGAATAATTTTGATTTCATTAAATTATTCGAGTAAATAACGATGATTTATTCAAGTAATTTTGATTTTATTGATTTATTCAAATAATTCTTATTTGATTAATTTATTCGAATAGATAACGATGATCTATTCGAATAATTTTGCATTCATTTTTCGAATAAATCTATTTGAAAGCAATATACTTTTTACAAACAGTGTAAATGTAGATTTATTTTTGGGTGCATTATGTTGGAACAATTGTCTTAAAGTATACCTTAATTTTCGGTGTTTCTACTGATAATGGCGAGAAAAATTGTAGTCTTCACTTTTTGTCCGTTATTCATTATGCGAATAAAATATCATCCAACTCTGATTTAAACAGTTCTCTATCGTTATGAGTTCATTTAACATATTGATTTTATCACTGTGTTTCGTCTGTGATACAAGAGACTACTAAAAGTATCGGAAATAGGGGGATGATCAATGATACGCCATTGGGAGTACGATTTACCTCGTGACTTGAAATTGCATCGAAGAAAGGAGCCGTGATGATGGTGCTATTTTCTTCGCGGCTCTTCGTTCTCTTTACTTCAAGCACAACCAATTTTTGTACGTAAATATTCTCCTCTGTATACACTGCATGATAAATTACGTTGCATCTAGAATTTATGTTTCCCTTGAATTTTCAATGAAGTTATGTTTCCATAAAAAAAGGAAAATACAATTACTACCATTGGAAAATTAAAAAGAAAAGAAATAAATTTATGATTTCGAATAGTAAATCGAAATAAAATAAGACATTCTTCTATTAGATGCACAAATTAATTCGGTGCCTCTATTTTTGAAATTTCAACGATTATGTCGATTGAAAATCGTCATGTCACCTTTTTCAAAAATGGAATTCATGGATTGTTTCATAAATGAGAAAAATAGCAATAAAAATACTAGAGATTGTTGTGAGTACTAAAATCCTAACTTTAATGGTGCTGTAAGAGTACTAAACAAATTATAGGACATCACAAATACATCAGAGAGTTTAATAAGTACAAATACAGTTATAACTAAACTACGAATTTTTATGCATTTATAAGTTAAATTTAGATATGCAGAAAAATACATGATGCACATAAAATACAAAAATATACAATGTACAGTAGAAATTATAATATATAGAGCATAAAGCGTTCCTCTATTTAGATCCTATTTTTGCCAGTTCTACTTATAAAAATATGAATTTGCATAACAATCTACGGTCCAGTTATAACAATCAATTTTGTATACTTTCCTCCCATCTATGCTTTTCACTTTTCCTCTAACTGATAATTCCGTTTCTTTTTTTCTTTTTAGACCTTATATTAGAAATAAATAAATGTCGCAATAGCAACGAAATATACTTAACTTATTATTTGTGTATGTAAATACGCATCTTAGTTACCACCTCGTGTACTTATCGCAATTTTTTTAAGAAATGCACTTAGATCACTTTTCCACTCACCCACTTGATTCATCAAGATTGCGTTGTTTTTAGAGATCAGCCTTTAGAGCATGCAAAAATTGAAGGAAATATACAAAGCTTATTAACCGATTAATATCGTCCACCTTGTTTACTTCATTGAATACAAGTGCATACATGAGCGTCGTGCGTTGATTCCCACTGTGGTTTTGCATGCATAATTTAATGAAATTAATTCGCCTCTCGAGTTGTGCACGCCTATAGAATCGTAATCGCTTTATCACTCTTCTCGCTTGGCTTGTAAACGCGAACAATAATTGAGTATAATTCCATAATACCTTGTTGCGAGTAATTTCTTCGCTGACGAAACCGATGACGTTCTCTGATAATTTGATTGTCGATGTTTACGCAAATATACTACGTCCACATATATAACGAACATTTAATATATAAATTAATTTAACGTTCTTTTCAATAAAATTCAACGTTTTATGGAGTATCTCATATGGAAGGTGAATTAATAATTTATTTTTCGTTTCGCGAAATAAATTATTTGTTTGGTTTCGACGAAAATAATTATTTATTATTTACTATCTAGTTTATATTATTACTACTTCATACTGTCACTATTGCACACTGTTGTATTATTATTTCTTGCTACTCTTCTACCTACGTTTCTTTTAGAACCGACTCACTATTATGCTAACGTTATTTGGAAAAACCAATTTTTAATTAACAGGCAAACGTTATGTTTCCAAATTATCAGTATTTTAATTAACTATTCAATTGACCAAACGAGGAACGTAAGATCGATGGAAATACATTATTTACGAAATAACAATTAACGTTATTCGAACTGATTACTTTTACATTATTATTCGACATAAATTTCGCCCAGGTCTGGTCTTAATTCGGTGCCCAACGACTGTAAATAGTCCATTACCCCATTTTACATCCAGCTCCCGAAGTGTACCAATCAATTAAACATACGCTCGTATATTTTGGCAATAAGACACCCCACGTTTCCTGTTCAGCAAAACGGGTATATCGTATTGTTTACGACGTTAATGGAGATTTCCAATTAGTCAGTGGCCCGTTACAGCGAACGTACGCTTTCTGTAGAAGCCGCTAATAATCCACTCACCCACACGCAAACGCCGTGCCTTCGTCTAAACGTTTCCGTTTCATTTGCAAATAGTCACGAAGGATTGGTTTCCTTCGCCCTGAAGCTGTGCTACGTCGAGGAGGAGGCGGAAATTTAAGTTCCACCCCATTATCAGTTACTTCCGATATCTCGTTGCTGCCTCCATTGTTACAACGATCATCGTTGCTATTATTACCGCCCCTAATATCGGAGAAATCTTTCCACGATCCGTTCAACCTGCGTTTTCATTGGAATTTATCGCCCTCTTCGATTTATATAATTTCTTACGCCACCTTTACTTTCTCGAAAGGGATGCTAAACGATGAACGAAGATGTAGGTGTAAACAAATCTCTATTTGGCTTCCACTCCGAAAATATGTGGTCGATCGCAAAAGTATTCGGCTGTATTACGCAACTGGACAAACTTAATCCATTTATCGTTCATTTATGTCAGTATTGGGCATCAGTCGGATAAAATTTGATTTGAATAAGAATGACGAATTAAATTGAATAATTAACTGTTAATCGATTATTTATTATTTGTTATACTTTTGTAAATAGGTGTTGTAAATTATTCTGATTACAGTCGGATTTCTCTGTCATATAAAATGGCATAATTTCTTCTTAAACAAGGCGACGCGTGGCTTATCGCATAATCAATTGAAAGACAATTAAAACTTTTGCATTTACCTAGTGTATTATACTACTACTTTCATATTTTCACAACATTTAATGATATATCTATTAGTTGAGTGCAAAGGTTAATGATCAGTTCTTTTACATATTGCATAATAAACAGCGTCTCATTATTTTTTGAAAGTTTAGGTAACTTTTATGAAGGGTTTAGGCAACTTTTGTACGCACCCAATATTTCGCACTTTTAGAATTATATGTAAGTATTATCGCTGGCAAAAAGTTTTTGGACAAACGTGAGAACGTGGAACTAACTAAGAACAATGAAGTTTTCGAAGTGCGAAATGCTGCTCCACGAATATAAAAACATATGGAAAGATTACACGAATTTGGTATGAAATAAATGAGGAAAAGGAAAGAATAAAAATAATCGTTTAGCTATTAAAAAGTAAACAGCGAGGAAGATAAATCTATTTAACAATAAAACGATACTTTACCGAATATTTATATTACCTAATATTTTCTAATATTTCTACGTCCACATATGATTACTTTCATGTGTTGTAACATTGATACCACGAGATTTTATCAACGTGTAAATAGAACTTCTTTTTACAATAATTGTATTATTTCTCGAAGCTGACTTTCACTCTTGGGACCAATTTTGTTACCTAATTTTGTTTCGCGTTGCCTATAAATTCTCTATTAGATTTTATAGTTATACACTAACACTTTGTACCACAAAAACATTAACGTTTTTAGCTAATTTCGTATTATCGTATTTGGTCGAAAACTTTTTGCCATGGGTAGTAGATACATACTAAGTAATTTACCAATATTTCTACCATTTCACACTTTTAGAATTCTATACTCTTAACCAGCATTGCAAAATTAAATTTCTCTCTACAATTTATCAACGCACGTGTTCAAAACGGAAAAGTATACAGCCCCTGGCCAAGGCAATTAGTATCCTACTCTATCCTGAGCAGCGTTGAATTCTCAAAACGTAATTTCTCGTGGTCCGCGCGGCGGTGGCTGTATTTCTCGTCTAGAAATCCCTGCATAGAACTACCAGAGAGGCCAGAAAATTATCTTTCCCTTGCCTAGAGATATGTTCACGAGCTACCTATTCGACCAAGCCAATTTCTTCCAGCGTAGATTCTCATGCTGACGTTACCTTCCTAACGAAAACAGTTGCGCGCTTATCCAGCCTATAATATCCTCATTTCTCTCTTTCCACCTCTGAATCAGCGAATCTTCGATACTGTCCACGGTATTATCCCGAAACGTGTCCCTCGCTCGTAAGATCGATTCGCCATTTTCTCATTTTTATGGGATCATCCCGTTCGAGGATGGTTGATCTATCAGGGAATTATGGGAATGGTATTGTAAAATCGGTGATAAAATTAAAGGTAGCTCCTGTGATCGTAAAAGATTACGCATGATCTGGAAGATTCGAACTCATACTACAGTGACTGAAAAAAGGTATTCGTACACCGTAGACAGACTTGGGCAAAAATATTAGAAGAAGTATTGGAAATAATTCATGAAATACTCTTGTTTACGTGAACGAATAATTCAAGATTTACTTTGTGTCACAGAAGTAAACACGTTTATTGAAAATAGCAATTTATATTGTAGTAAAGGAAATTATTAATTGAAATCGTATTTTAATAAGATGTACAGGAAATAATTATTTGAAATAGTATTCCATACGTCTCAATTTCCGTTGGTTATTTGAAATACTATTCCTTACGATTATTATTTATGGGAGAATATAAAAATATAGGAAAAGTACAAAAATACATTCTCTTGACAAAACGAAAGCTTTTTCGTATGTTTCTCGTGATTAACAAATGTCAGTGGAACATATTTAACATCTATTTACTTTTAACAATGTGCATCGGGGCGACAGATCTGTCAGTGCTGAAGTTTTCCGTACTACTAAATAGAATTTGAAACAAATTTCACGAATTTCATACTTCAATCATTTTTGTTCTCAATATTGTTTTAGAAGGTACATTGAATTTTTGCAATTCCTTTGCTACTTTTACTCATAAACGTTCATTCGTATTATTTATACCTTTATCAACATAATTATGCTCGCACTGTCTCGTTACGTTACTGATGGAATTCCAGCAAGTTTTGCATACCACGTATAAAACATTGTAAAACTTAATATTCTAATGAGAATATAAAAAATGCAATTCGATAACATATGGGAAGTCTACCGAACAGCATATTTAATTGTTATTACAAAATCAGCAACGGCAGGCGGCTCAAAACTTCCGCGCGATACTGCACATTTGATAAACATTATCGCTTTGTAAATATCGCCGTGTTTAATTCCCCCTCTCATACCTCTACACTCACGTGGGATCGTAAATATTCGTAATCCCCGCAGTTCGATAATATTTTCGCTATTGAAAACAGGGTTCGATTTAATGGGGATTGACAAGAATTTAGTGTTATACTGGTAAGTGTTACGCTTCGATTTATGGCGACGGCAGTTAACCCTGAAATGGTTTCTGCTTCGTTTGACCCTCGAGGTCATTGAAGACCCTTCACGACTCAGATTTTATCAGGCTCAAATTAAGCAGATTTGTACTATCTGGAGGGCATCTGAATGGAAACATCGCTTCCTGGATGCGGAAGGTTCTTTCGTTGATTGAACTGATTCATGGAATCCAGATATGTTCGGGTTTAACTCACAAACGATGGATTCGGGATCGTTGCACCCGTAGAGAAAAGTTTTATTTGCAATTGCACGAAGTTTCTGCAACAATGTGCTGCGTCACTTGGTTAATAGAGATTTCGATCATAAATACCATTCCTATTTGTCTTTTCACTAATACGACCAGAGATGGAATCTATATATAAGTACTTACGAATCCAAGTCAATTTTAATAACCATGTTTCGTTCCACGGGTTTTAAATACTACTCGCAAGCAATGATGTTTCCATAATTGTTCTTGAAATGTATTCACTCTATACAAGTAGATCAGTATCAAGCTAAGAGATTAATAATTGTCGAATACAAATTCCATGCAATATTTTAAAATATTATATCTGACATATTGTTTGGACGATAAGAAGCTAAGTGAGATATTTCCATTATATAAACCAAAAAATAGCATTTAACATCATTAATAGACACCATTGCCAACAATTGGACGAGAATTCGTTAAATCTCATCCACAAAGAATTAATAATTGAATGAAAATTCGTTTAGCATTATTATGTTCCGTCCGCAAGGGGTTAAACATGTTTCGATTGAAAGCTAGATTTTTATGCATTACTATGATGTACACAGCTCTTAACTTACTGTTCTTCGAGAAGAAATATCTCTAGTGGAAGTGAAGAGTTCTTAGTGTATGAATACTTCATTCAATCATTTGTGCTTTAACTTACAAAATAATGAGTACTTTACATTTGACTAAGATTCAACAGAAATTTAATCTCAGAATCAGAAGGAGCATTTACCATTTTATAATGGACGTTTAAACAGACTGAAACCAACGAAAAGTTTAATCCCAGGTAATTTATTTCTGCGTCCATTGACAGTTCCATTAGCAGGAAAATTCAGAAGAAATTTGTCGTTTAACCTTGTATGGAAACTTAAGCCCCAATTGGCCTTGGTTGCTAATGAAGTTAGGGCTGAATTCCTTCTCATTAAGAGTGCTACTTAATTACAAGGGGTTCGTTTAAGACATAAATCTAAAATGTTTTATTTCCAACCTCCATTGTTATTGTTTAGCGACAAAATTCGAAATCGAAGAATTCTTCTTGAAATTATGATTATAATATTTAGGTGTACAAGTTAAATCAGAGAATCTTTAAACTCTTAACATATTTTCTATTTTTCACGGAACGAATTTGCTTGATAAATGTAAAAATGCTGCAAATTTTGAGCATTAAAAATGTATTTGAATTTTTGCGAATAGATATTGATTCTTATGAAATCCTAAAGGATCGAAATTAATTTGGATGAAAACAAATTTTTAAAATAATATCTTTAATACGAATAATCTTTAAAGTTTTACAATAGTCGGTAAAATTGACTATTGATCTTTTTCTCTCAAAATTTTGTTCACTCAAATCTCCAAAGATAATTATTGATGCGATAACACGATGCTATATTAATCCAACTAAAATTATCAGTATTTTTTTCAACGCAATATTTATCAATAATTGAATTGAAAATTAAAGCGATAATATTTGGTTTCGAGGGGAAATTTAATCTTCGCGACATATTATTATTACTGCCTACAGAATCGATAAAATTAACGCTATTAATATTTATGCAAGAATGGTAAATATTTCTTTTAACACAATATTCACCAAAAATCAAATTAAGTGCTAATGTGATGATAATATTTTTAATAAATATTAAAAAAAATATAAAATACTGTTAATATTTATGCAACAGTAATTACGCTAATAAAAATATTTGCTGAAAATTGGATCGAAAGCTGAAGTAACGATGCCTGGTTTCGAAGCTAAGTTGAATCTTCGCAACGTATTTTTAGTATTGGCCGGAAAATTGATACAATTAACGCTGTTAATATTTATGTATGTATTATCGTTGCAGGCGCAGCGTTTCATTATGGGATCCCGAGTGGCAGGAATTTGGATTCCCAAGTGGTTTATCCCCCACTTCGTTCCGAACATTAATCCTGCGCGGCGCGATGTGCTTTTCCTATTTCACGTCAGATTATTTAAATCGACTCGCTAAAATCGGCCAGTATAAATTCATCGTAATGAGGGTTCGCTGATTTGGATACTTTGGAAACAATTTCGTGTGAGTTTCATGAGGTTTAGCATACGATCAGGTATCGACGTAATAATTGAGGTCACAAATTTCTGTAATTAGTGTCCCAAACTTCTGTAATAATTATTCTAATTATAAATTTGGAGTTTAATTAATTGTAACGTCATTTAATGTTATTCTAATAATTATGGTGTAAACTTTGAATTGGGAAACTTATAAAACAAAGCATTTTTTTTAAGTAACAGATAAATATATAAGATAAAGAAAAAGCATAAATAGAATAGAGATAGGATATTTTTGATACATCTTTCTATTGTATTAAGTACAGATGTTAATTCGGTGTTTTTACTTTACATCATTCATAACTTTGGGTGAAATGTATATATATTACATGTTGCAAAAGGTACAAAAGGTGCCATTTATTTTTTAGACTGGGTAATCTTTCGAATTCTTATTCGGTACGAATATATTAATATATTAATATTCAGTACGAATTCTTATTGCTGGAAATAGCGGAAGCTGTTCCAAATGAAATTCGAAATAGCTTGATTTTTCAAACATAAAGTAAGACATTTTTTAAGTGAAAGATATCAATATTTAATCGGCCGCGATGAAAGAACACCTTGGCCACCACGTTCTTCAGATCTATCACCGCTATATTTTCATTTCTGTGTTAGTAGCAAACATTGAACAATTAAAAGGATCAATTATTGTAGAGGAGTTGGTCCAAATATGGGCTAGCCTAAATATAAGGTAGTTAAAGTATATTATTAAGCACAGCTCTGTATTGGGAACGATACAAAACTACGACCGAAGAACAAATAAAATTGTACAAAAGAAATAATAACCATCATTTGTTGGATTCATGCGTTCTATTAAAATTTTGCGATCGTAGAAACTTTCATATGTATGTTTATTTTGTTTTTTTTAACAACGATCTGTTAAAGTTAGAATTAATTAGCTAAGTGCATTATATTGCTAACATCAAGAGCCGTTGTTTACCTACTTTCAATAAAAAGAACAGTTTTCTGAAAAAAAACAATTCCCATTTTAATTTTGAATTATTTTATGAGTGACCCATATTTGAACCACAGGTTCAAAAATTACAAATTTCAATTTCACTTTAAATTTATAATTCGTAACAAACATCACATTTGTTCAGCATATTTCAATCTTACATCGGAAAGGTAACACGTTAAAGGCATTGATGTGTAAAAAAATTAAGCATCTTCAACATGTTTGGCAATAGACGCTAAAATAGAACTGGTAGCCCATATTTGGACCACTTTCTATATTGTTTGAAAAATTATATTTCGGAGTCATTTTTCTCAGAAGCAAAAACTGATATGCAAAAATTTCATTCTACATTTTCGATCGAGGTTTTTATGTAGAATCACCACCAGTTACAAAATATCCCAATAAGTTAGTAAACAATATGTTTACTTAGTTCTTATAGAATTTACGTAGGAATGGAAGGAAGTCGATTGTCCATAGCAGTGATGTTCAGTTATCAACTGATATCCCATGGCATTTTAACAATACAGCAGATAATATGATTAAATTGGGTTTAATCTGTGCTTCTGGAACAACGAGTATCCACAATACCGATTGGCGATTATCAAAGTACACGCTTGTGCAATCGTCATTTTCACGAAGTTGCCATTAACTAATCAGCTCCTGTGTATCGTACTACTCCAAAGAAAAACGTAAATGGTAAAAATTGCCATAAACGTTCTGTAACCTTTTCACTGACATCAAAATATTATTTTCCTCCAATAATAATTGAATTTAGGTTATTCTTCCTTTTCAAGTCAACAATAATTAAAATACTGCGTACAAAATGGGTCGATTGAACAATTATTTATCAATTGCATTCGATACTAACATTGTAATATTGTTTTCGTTCAATAATAATTACATTTAATTAATTATTTTTCTTCCAATTCAATAATGATTAAATTATTGTGTAAACGTTCAGCTAGTTAAATAATTATTTATTAATGATATTCTGTAGTAACATTAAAATATTGTTTTCGATCAATAATAATTAAATTTGGTTATCATTACTTTCCTTTAGATTCATTAATAAATAAGTTATTATGTAGATGTTGGATTTTATTATCATCCTATGTTATTATTTTGCCAATGCGTATTTTAAAGTATTTTTAATCTAGATCATGTGTATTTTACAATATTTTTAATTTTGTTATCCATAATTTTTGTAGCAATGTTCTTTGAAACAATGATATTGTACGCTGGATTTCTTAAGCCACTCGAAGATAAATCAAATTTCTGAGTTAGAATACTCCAAATAATAAATCAATTGTCTGCTTAAATAACCCGCAACAATAAATCATATTTTCCACTTAGAGCACCTCTGAATTGGGTTCATCGGTGAATTATAAGCGCAATCTTCCTTCTTGAATACTAATGAATTCATTTATAGCGCTCTGGTTAATTAAATAAATTCATCAGAGTGTATACTCATATTTTTCGTTCTTCAAAAATCCTACTCGTCATTATAAAATGTAAATTAAAGTCTTATAATACAAACTACACTGTGCTCCAACCAACTTTTAATAAACTGCGATTACAATACCTAATTAGAATTTTAATTCCAGGCACATAAAATTAAAACTGCTCTACTAATTATTAATAAATTATGGTATAAAAGGTTATACCCATAAGTTTCTCACTTTATTTTCATGCCTAACTAAATGAGACCTTCGGAGTGCCAATTTAGGAACCAATTCGTCACTGGAAATCGTATCTTCCATATCTATTAAACCTTCAATCGAACTGACTTCTAATTTAAATACTAATCCTTCCACCTACTACAATATAATCGATAAGATTACAATAGTTGATATAGTGTACCTGATATAGTGTTACTCTTAATCCAACTGTAATTGCAAAGGCCAATTAAAATTTCTTTGCAAAGAACGTAGAAATTAAACCACACTCCGTTTTACAGTCATGAACGCTGGTAAAAGATACGTAAAATGAGAAACATTCACATAATAGTAAGCACTTATAAATTAAAAGAGAAATAACAAACAGCTAATACGAAAAGTGTAAAAACCCTAAAAAAAAAACCTTAAAAAAAAAAAATTAAATCAAATTTACTGTACTAATGTGAAACGCAAAACTGGACATGAAAGAAGCTGCAAGTACCATATATACTTTTCTCGTATATGTTCCGGTTATTATGAAAGTGGCCTGAGTCACGAAACCAAAAAAATTGAGGTTCTTATGTGTATAATAAGTCTCATGAATTTATATTTCAATATTGCGGAACAGTTGTGGCTAGAAAACCTAATAATATAATTAAAACAATATATAATATCAAACATAATATAATATAAAAAAATATAATTAAAACACCTTTATGACAATAATTCTTTCAAAATCCCATACCATTCTAATTAAAAAGAAGTCTTCCTTCATGACAAGAATTTTTTGAAAATTACAAACAATTCCAAATTAACTATCTCCCATATTCAAATCCTTTTTTACGTCAATATTTCCCTCAAAGTTTCAAATCGGTGTACTTAAAAAAATGTTACTTTATGCCAATAAATCCTCCAAAATTCCAAATAATTCCAAGACAAATATTTCCCTTATCCTAATCTTCTTTTCTATCAATATTTCTCAAAAAATTCCAAATCAATGTAATTAAAAAAATCTTCCTTTACTTTAATAATTCCTCCAAAATTCCAAACAACTCCAAGCAGACCATCTGCCTTATTCTAATCTTCTATTATGTCAATATTAGTCCAAAAATTCAAAACCAATTTAATTAAAAAAATCTCCCTTTTCTTTAATAATTCCTTCAAAATTCCAAGCAACCCCTAACAAAATATCTGCTTTATTTGAATTTTCTTTTATACCAATATCCTCCCAAAATTCTATTTCAGTCTAACTGAAAAATCTCCCTTCGCCTTAATCCACCGTATTCTAATTTTTCTTTCAAAGTCGCTATCAAGCGGCAAGCGAAAAAGCTAAAAGGAAATTCATATTCCAGCACCGGGTTCATGGCAAAAATTAATTCCACCCTTAATATTGCTAGGATGTCCCTAAATTGTGTTTATACATCTAGTTGAGCCCCGAGGCAGGCGCGTTTGACGCGTGCGTAGATCAACCACGTGCCTCTCCACCATCGACCAGCTTCGTTCGTTTCGCGTAAATGACACAAGGGACAAGGGGAGGCTGGGATATGAACACCATCGATAAGGGAAGCTGGACAAAACTGGTAGAGAAAGAGGGTGAAAGCTCTGGAACACAAACACCGAGAGTTTCGTGACAATAGCCACTAGGCCAGCATCCACTATCCTCTCCCTTTAAGCAATCCAACGATTCCAGGACTCGCCTCGAGGACTCCGCTCCTCCGGTTCTACCTTTCACAACTTCATCCGGAGGAAGAAACGACTCCACAAAAGGAATCGACCGACTAACAACTTCGCTCGACAAGTTTAGTCACAGTTTCGAATTGTTCGACACGGATTATTCGCGAGTAAAGAACTTATATTTAAAGGACTTCTTTTTGCAGAGCATGGTTGCTTTATCGCTTCGATGACTCTTCCGAAATTTTGCGAAATCTCTTCAAAATTCCATTTCTTTTTTGGGTTAAAAAATATGTTCCTCTACGACAATGATGCCTCCAAAATTACGAATAAATGTAATTAAAAAAATATTCCATTATGCTAATATTTTCTTCGAAATTCTATACCAATCCAATTTAAGAAATCTTTCTTTACGTCAATATTTCTACCAAAGTTCCAAATCAATTCAATTAAAAAAATACTCCTTATTGACAATTTCTCAAAAATTCCGAATCAATTTAATTAAAAAAATATTCCTTTATGCTAATGTTTCCTTCAAAATTTCGTACCAATATAATTTAAAAAATCTTCCATTTTACCAATAATTCCGCCAAAATTCTAAATGAATCTGATTAAAAAAATCTTCCTTTACGCTAGTAATGTTCCCAAACTTCCAAATTAATCTCATTAAAAAAATCTTCCTTTGTGTCGATAATTTCTCCAAAATTCCAAATGGATCTGATTAATAAGGTCATCCTTTATACTAATTCCAAATCATTCTAATTAAAAAGATCTTCCTTTATGCTTCGCCTTGCTTTGTGTTATAATTCTTCTTAATTAGCAAGTCAATATAATGATGATCCGTTCAACAAAAAATCCATAACTTTTATAAATTTAGAGTATGTCTTCCATTTCCTGAAGTTCTTAAATTTTGAGACATTAGATAACGAATCCAATTTATTGCATAAGAGTGTTACAGAAATACTGCTACTTTGAAGTAAAGTAAAACAAAAATGTAGAAAGTAACGCTTTTTATTGGAACTACTTAAATACTTCCAAAGTTGCACAGTTATTAAAAATTCTTCATCTCATTCACGAACATCAAATTCATATTAAAACTTCTGAATGAAGTTGCAATCCACCTTCCACTTCTAGTTCAAGTACAGTATGACTAGACGACTGATTTTTATGCCAATTCATAGTTTTATAAACACAATTGAAGGATTAGAAGATAAGTAGAAATTTGTATCGCTGTCCAAATGTTATATCTATACAAAGCTGGGTAAAATACTATTTTAATTCGTAATTACTAAGCAAATATTTTATTTTAAATCAAATATGTGCTTAAATGTGCAAAAAAGTATAAAACGCATATGACTTAAAAAAACATACCAAATGTGAAAAATAAAATACGTGTTATTATAAATAGAGGGTGAAACAACTCCTCATTTTATTTCTTTATGATTAACAAGCATTCTGTCAATTTGTACACATTTCAGTTTCCCATAAATGCGCATAAATATGAAAATATGCATTCTGCAAGTCTAATAATTTTATTAGGTGCATCAACAAGTAGTCCACTATTTTTACTTCATCTACGACTCAAATACTCTTTGAAACAGAACTTTATACATAGTATCTCACAAAACCAATGTAAAATATAACAAAACGAGAGTAATTATAGTTGAAATTGGACAGATATTCATCGATATCGTTAAAAATGAATGCTAAATTTAACAAAAGAAGTGAACTACTCATTGGTACACCTAACATTCACTAAATATAGTCTTGTTTGAAAGCTCGATAGCTATCTTACTTCGTCATTTAGCAGGTTTCCCATTTAGTCCACTACTGAAAAACATACGTTCTACAAATTCATACGTCCACTTCATCTGTAAGTTCGATTAGGGTTGTACGACAAAGACGTTTCGCAACAAACCGCCGGAATCATCAAACTTCTCGTGGCTAAGAGTTCCTTCTCGCTGAGGGTCGAATTTGTCAACCTCCCCGAAAAAAGTTCCACTAACCGCGAAACAAACGAGTCTGTCGTGAAAAATTCTTACGGCGTCGCGCTCTGACAAATTGGAGGGTTCGAATTACACAACGTGTCGAAAACTGCCGATTTCTTTCCGATTCCCTACTTTCTGTTCGATAGAAATGTTGAATTTTGTCTTTGGACAGGAATCACATTAGAAATGTATCACAATAAAAATTCATATAAATATTAAAAACATTTCTAATCGCAAGACAATCTTCGTCTTTCTTCGATGGCTAATCTTAGTTTGAGGTGATCTTCGAGCTATTCTCGATACAATCGCGTTCTTATTCCTACTGACTCAGTTTTGTATTTATATCTATTAATTAATATTTTTTTATTATTAATAAAATGCTAATCCTATCTTCAAACGTTGCCTAATTGATCCCTGAAATTTTCATCTTCTCATCAGGACACCACAGTGATTTGATGCTTTAATGGTTCTTCATTAAAAAAATTGTGCAATTATGTAAATATATATTAATAAGACCATTATTAAACGTAGTATTTGTATTGTCACGACACTTTCACTAATCATTATTGCAAACATCAAGCTTGAAGATAGTTAAGTGCACGTGTATTCCACCAATCTTCAAATTCAATTTTCTTGAAAACTAACTTTCTTATGACAAAATTCTATACCACATTTTATGTTTACTTATTCATGTAGAATTATTCCCTATCCGATTGTACCATAATTACTGGAACACCCTGTATTTACAGGGTGAAACTAATTTTTATTCAAGTTTTACTATCCTGTGTGTGTCTGTGTGCGTTTTTAAAAATATGAATTAGCATAAAAATGCGAAGTCTAATCGTAACTTTGTATATGAAGCTATGAAGATGACGTAAAATATGAAATTTACTTCCTGTTAGAGCAAAGTCCCGGTGACCGTGAAACAAACGAGATCGTGGTGAAAAATCTTTATGGTATCGCGTTGTTGCCTCCTCCGGCTAAGTAGAAGTAGAGGGATCGATTCGACGAATGGGATACGCCTGTTTCGTTTACATCGAAACAAGGGTGGGAACAAGCTTTCCACGGGATCCCAGGATATCGTTTCCTTCCACCCGCTCCTCCTCCGCCTCGGCGAGGATTTTAAATCACGTCCAACAATAAGACGCCGCAATATGCATTAAGAAACCTTCTCTCGTCTGAAATTGATCGTCCGGCAATAAATAGCTAGGGGCGGAGTTAAGGTGGCGCCTTGGAAGGGTACATTGCAACGAAACGCGATGAGGAATACTGGTGGTTGCAAATATTTGAGAAACTTCTGCTCCTTCGAAACAGTTTCGGTGTTTCTTAGATACTTTAATAGTTGTACCTCCTCTTCTATTTTTTTGTTTGCTCGCAAAATGATAAATTTCTTATTGTGATTGGTAGGCCATTCCATAAGTAATGTCATTCCTTCACTTAACTTTAAGCGTAAACCATTATTACAATTATACTGTTTGTGGTACAAAAAATACGGGGAATGGAGGGGTTCATAACGCGTAATTATTACATTACTCTTATAAATTAATTTATAATATTAGTTCATCTCATAAGTAATGTTGTTTCTTGGCATAATTTAGGGTGCAAATAGACGAACAATAATTAATTTTGGCGTATGTTCTTCACGCAGAACAATTGTACGCATCATTGTACATTTTAGCATCTCATGGTTTCGGAATAACAATCACAAAGGCAACCTGAATGTATCGCGATTATAACGTTTCAACTAAGGCTCTTTTTCCGAGCCAAGAATTTCACCTTGCATACAATATCTTTGCGCAAACCGCGAGTCTGACCTCCTTTTTCGTTGTAGAATAGTTATATTCTTCGGGTTTTGCGTTTCTTCGCGCTTTCTTCCTTTCATCCTTCGTACAGTTTTGTCTTGAATGCGACAGCAAAGAAACACAGGAAGATGTTCCACCTTCATAGTGAATTAATTAGAACAATTTACTGGTGAATCGACTAAACGAATCAATTAAATGATGCAAATTATCTATCGAATAATAAAATAGTTGTAGTTGATCAAAATAGTTGAAATAATTAAATAATAAGACACTTCTAAAATATGCAAATCTAGTGCTTATAACAATATTGCAGCGCTAAGTAAGCAATGTTTTCTTAGTTCTTAAAAGTTTTACTTTCCAGCTGATCTAATTGTATTCCAATTTATTTCTCAAAATTATTAAGTTTCATAACTGTAATTAAATATATGTATGTATATAAGTATTTGAAATCGTTTAATTTCTCATGTAGAAATAATTTTATTTTAGACTCTTAAATTTTATTCCACCCGATGCACGAGAAACGAATTTCGAATTCCATCCCCAATTCTTTTTCTTTACTAGATATTAGATTGTCCCAAAAGTTCTTCTCTGCGTTTTCAGTTTTGTTGAGCAAAATGGTGTTGCGAACCTGTGAAAGAGTGACATCGAGGTCATCTTAAAAAGATAAAAGAAGATATTCAGAGCGCAATGATTCAACATCCTTTAATAAATTGTATTACAATACATTAATATTTAGTAAGAAAACCAAAAGAGCTTTTAGAATAACCTAATATATTCTATACTGAAAAACATGAAATAAAGTACCTATTGCCGGTGCAAAAAGACGATACATGTAACATTATAGAACGTTAATAGAAACTTTCAATTCGTGTTAAAAAGATCTCTACACATTTTCAATGAATTCTCTATTCATCACATAATACAAAACGACTGACAAAAATGTTTGACCCAACTACAATTCTTTCGATTTAAATTGTACCAGGTATCCATCAGGTCACCCATAATCTCCAAAAATTCGGACAATTTCATAATTATCTCAAGTAATTACAAAATAATTAACATATTATTTCAAAAGTGACCGCGGGTCTGAAAACAGTCATGAAATGGAATAAAACGTTATTCCATGAAATAAGTTATTTTCGATAATTTATTTGCAATAATATTTCAAATAACGTTATTTCAGAAATGCGCAGATCTGACTGTACGCACAAAAAACCTTTAGATGCTTTCTTTGCCCACTTAATTTCCTACATAGAAGAATTCAACCCTTAATTTTCAAATTCCAATCTACTGTTTGCACAAAAACTCTTAAATTCCGCCGTTAATCACTCAATTTCCACATAAAAGACTTCTATTCCTAATTTTCAAATTCCATTCCAGCCTTTACACGGGAAACGGTTAAACCTTACATTCCTCCCGTAATCACTTTTTGCTAACAGTAAACTTCGCTTAACTAAACAAGGCTGCGTATACATATATTAAAAGTTGATTTTTAAAACAGATAAATAGAAATGGATATTTTGATATGTTGGAGCGATACAGGAAATATAAGAAAATAGCATTACAAATAATAATGTTTCAAATAACAGTAATAAATGAAAGACAATGCGGAAAAGCTCTAACACCATCCGTCGGAAAGAAAGCGACATTATTTATGCATTAACCCAGAACTTCTAAATGTCTATTTTCCAATCTTACTTGTATTTGTAAACTTATTAGCATATTAACACCCTTGCCTTATAACAACGAGTTACACTCATAGTACAAGCTACAGTCTAACTGCAATAAAAACACAGTGTACCGTTTCCAAAGTATAATTTAAATTATATCAATAGTTCCAATTTGTAAGATTGAAGACTACCAAGTACAAATTATATATAACGTTTCAGCGTTTTGCATTCGACACAGTGTTCGAAAAATTTGTAAACCAACGCGTTAAGTTACGTATCACAATACTAACGCCACACTGCAAAAGAAAAGCAAGACTTTCCGTTCAACCTAATATTTCAAATTTCCCCAAATCCCCGAAGACCGAGTGTCTAAATCCATCAACCAGAATGAAATCCATCCTTCTTCGTATCTAATAACCGTTTTCCAAATCAATCAGTTAAAAATTCCACGATATCTTTACACGTAGCCCGTCCCGCTACCTTCTCTCTCGCTCCATCAAACAAACAAAAAAATTGTCAGTTCAGAGGATCCTTTCACAGCATCCACTGAAGGCTCGTATCAATTCGACCCAGAAAGGATCATAGAGAGCGGAAGAGTAGAAAGAGGTGGAGGAGGTAACGTGAAAATTGGCCAAGCTCGAAGTCCTTCGTTCGTTCGATGATCGCGACACACGAAACGAAGGAAGCAGGCGAGTTACGAGCGTGGCTTCGATATCTTCTCGTTTCAGTATGGTCGTAACCGCGACCTTAGCTTTCCTTCAGTATTGGTCGGTGTGCCTGGGTCGATATCGGGCCGCAGGGAAGGAAGAGGCAGCATCCACACGAATGCCATTCGGCCTCTTACGCCTCTACTCTGTACCCTCTTCCTCCGCGTCATTTCGCCCCTTTTCCAACGTCCCTCTAACCTTCCAGAGCAGCTTGAAAGCCGCGAGGAAAAGACGCCTCTCGCCCCCTTCTGCCTACTCCCTCTTTTACTCACCCTTTCCCTCTCGCTCGTCGCTCGAGTGTTCCTCTTTGAGAGAAAGGGCGCGAGTATGGCTCATAATGTGGTCATCTGACATTTGTGCCGACGGGGAACTCCGAACCGACCAACTATACCGGTACTATACAGGCTGTTGCAAAAAAATGTTTGAAAACTTTAACCTCTTTCGAGCGCAGTTTTTTCTAGTCGGATTTTAGTTACTCGTACAATAGAAATCAATAGTACCACACTTTGGAGCATAACTATAACACCATCCTTATTTTTCAGCTTCCCTTCTTTTGCAATATCTAAACAACTTTTCAGTGAATTGCTCGCAACTTTAACAATTTGACGTTCAGCGTGTGGGGAAAACGTTTCTTAACTTTTCCTTTCTTATCTTTCCCGTAATTCATAGGAATGTTTAAAAAATTGTGGATAACCTTGTGAGATCAAACGAGTCTACGAGCAATTTCTAGAACCTGAATTTCTCAGTGAATACTATAAGTCCTCAAAGCCTTGAAACACTTTTTTTTAACACCCTGTAGAGTGTTCGAAGGGAGAGATGCTTGCTAACCTTCTTTCCTACAACACGCGCAACCTTTTCATTTAACCCTTGGCGGCGGCGTTACGATACCAATACGATACGCTTTTCCAATTTTCCTCCCTTTTAGCGAAGCTTAAATGAATTTCGTGCGGAAGTTTCTGTTGATGAATAGGTGGACTTTTGATTTTGCTTTTTGGGAGGGAGATCGATTTGGGGAATGCAGCGATGGAATGATTATTGTAGAGTTTGGGATGCTTGAAAGTTTGGGTTAGGTTGGAATAGTAAATGTGGGAAGCTACGGTGTTTGATTTGGAAATATTGCGAATTAATGTAAAGTATAGTAATTGGGAATTGATGTGAATACAAAGTAGATGGAAAAAAGAAATTGCATTGGACGCGTGTAAAAGTTTCGGTGGATTCGACCGTAAATGTTTGTATTATTATATTAAAAACAATTTATTTAATCAATCAGAGAATCGCTATTATTTTCAATAAGTTTTGCCTGTCGTTCTAATAGCAATCGCATTTCCCCGTAATAAGGATTATCCAAACTTTGAAGAAATAATGAGACGTGGTTTTTTATGTAACTTATTAAAAATCGATCATCAACATTTGCATTCGGGTAATAGATACACGTATCGTTAAAAATATTGTGAAAATATGAAAGTAGAAGTATATAATGTCCTAGGTAAGTGCAAAAGTTTTAATTGCCTTTCGATAGATTGTACGATAAGCCACATGTTATCATTTTTAAGGAGAAATAATGAGTATTTTTATGATAGAAAAATCCGATTGCACGCAGAATAATTTAAAAAAGTTAGCAGTAGCTATATAACAAAATACAATCTATCCATTTATGATCGAATCCACCAAAACTTTTGTACGTATCCAATTTTTGGCAAGTTAAAAACAAAACATCGAAGGAATGAGAAGAATTTGTGTAGAAATTAAAAATTTAGGTATGTATGAATTTCTTTAGATTTTATATTCCCAAACCTTCAAGTTCCCAAATTTTTTCATTCATATATCTTTCACTTCTCCATTTTTCTTTAATATTTAAGGCTTCGAATTCTCAAGTATTCGAATTTTCTGATCCTGGAATTTTCAAAACTATGAATTCTTAAATCCCCAAATCTGCAACTCATAGAATTTTCAAAGCGTTGAATTCTCAAATCTTCATATTTGCAACTCTTAACATTTTCAATTTTTAGAATTTTCAAATCTGAGAAACCTTCAATTCCTCAAATTTTCAAGTTTTCAAATTTTTAAAACTTTTAATTCCCAAACCTTTAAATTCACAGCTCTTAGAATTTTCCAATCTCTAGAAATAATTTTATTTAAGATTATTAATAACCTTCTTCTACTTCTTACTAATCTTCGAATTATTAAATGTTTTAACAGTGAAACATTCAACTCTCCATCTTTACAAATGTACAGCAAAATACACAAAATATTAACTCCCTTCTATCCAATATTCCTTTCAGGGAAATCCAGTCCACCAGCCGTCACTTCTAATCAGTCAATTTCCAAGCTAATTCCAGCACATCAAACATTCTTCTATTCCTGCCAATCTTTCTCTCGTTATGTTATCGAAACTCGTACAAAAGGTCACACACAATGTCGTTGTTACAAAATTAACTTGTCGTTACGAAATTGCTTCACTACTAATATACACACATAGTACACATATTTGCGACATTAACTTATATATTGGCTCAAAGTGAAACTTGGACATTTACATCTTCACGTTTAAAAAATCGCGTTCAAAATTCCAAGCTTTTGGATCACTAAACGTCTGAATTTCCAAGCTTTTGAATTTCGAAGCACTTGGATTTCCAAGCTTTTGAATTTCGAAGCGTTTGGATTCCCAAGCTTTTGCATTTTTAAACGTTTCAATTTTTAAGCTTTTGTATTTCTGAGCGTTTGAAATTCTAAGCTTTCGAATTCCCAAGCATTTACGTTTCTAAGCTCTTGAATTTCGAAGCGTTTGAATTTCCAAGCTTTTGGATTCTCTAGCGTTCAAATTCCCAAGCTTTTTTTTCCAAGCATCCCAATTTCAAAGCTTTTGAATTTCCAAGCGTTTTGATTCCCAAGTTTTTGAATTCCTATACACATTGTTTTGTCGAACTAATATCTCAATGAATACCACGTAATTGTTTTGCATCGATACTGCATGAGACGACATCGAACATATTTTACCAATACCACGTACAAATTATTTTGATACGTGTTTGATACCATGTAAGAGTATTTCAGGAATTGATGTGCATCGGTATTCGTAAGTATGTCCCTGAGTTTGTCCCACCTCTACTTGTCGGATAACAAATTTGTTAGACGCTACTTCAAATTTCGATGATCGTTAGTAGGAAACAGGTTAACCGTCTAATTTCGTAAATTAGAAGAGGCAAGAGGAGGAAGAATCATATGCTCCACTGGCACAAGGAAACACTTTCTGAGAAGCCACGCGTGTAAATCCCAACCTGGACGTTTGACATTTGCAGCGACCTTACCGATGCATGTAGACAGGACTTAGGCATTGAGTCAATGAAATTGCGCAACTCGGATGCGATACCACTAACTTGCCTCTTTGCTCAACGTGTCGGAAGACACGATGGTGTAGGTTCGCGGGTGAACTGCGAAATGTCATTTGCATTCAGTTCCAGTGCTAGACACATGTTAAAAAACGTAGCAAGTTATCGAAGCATCTCGAGCATCCAGTTTCTGGAGCATCTGCTCTCGCATGGAAATTTGCAAAGTTTGCGGACAGATTAAACAGAAGTTAGAGAAATTGGTATTGAAAAGTTTGTTTGCTGGTTCGATTCATTTAGGAAAATCGAATTTCGGATATAAAAGTTAAACTTCTGCAAATAAACGGGAGAAGAGATTTCCATTTCCTAGTTTTCAACGGTATCCTGTTGCAGTCCCGAATGTTTTTACAGCTGTTCGATAAAGTTACTCTTTAAACGAGATTTTTCATAAAATCGTTACTATTTTTTTCTCTTTTGTTTTAAAGTTTTTCGTTGCCACGGCAGTCAGGTTATTAGCGACGATGCTCGATTGTGATGATGTTTTATATTTGATGGTACATGTTAATCTCCTTTAGGTAGTTTATTGTATTTTTCATCTGATCCGTTTCTGTTAATGCTATGTTTCGAGTAATGTTATATTTTTGTCTTACGTGTTCTAATCTTCGACATTGATGCATTATGTGGTAAGTTGTTGGAGGTATTTGATTTTGACATCGCTCACATACGGATAGTTCGGTTTTCTTTAAAATGTACTCATGAGTGTCTCTCGTGCGTCCTCCTGCTCTTTTCTATTTATACTGTGGTGGGGGACTGATTGATAGAAGTGTTCTATTATATCATGAATTTTAATAAAAATTTTATTATATAATTTATTATCCTACATCGTTACTATTTAACGAAAGGAAAAGAATAAGTTATGATATTATAAACGGCGGATGGTTATATGCATATTTTAGAGAAACGCGTTAAACACATGAGACTTTGAATGAAATTATAATTAATGACTTTGTTAGAAATTATAGCTATTATTATTTATAAAAGTTATGTTAATAACATGTGTTTATAAACAGACCGCGAATCTTTATGCAAATTCAATTTTTTACGAATAAAATTGAAGAAATAAGATCTAACTAGAGAGTTGTTTCACCCTCTAAATACTATAATTTGCATTTCACTTTCAATATTTTTTATATTTTTAAATTCCATTCGTAGTCTGTAGCTTCTTATATATTTAAATTTCCTATAAATGCATAAAAATCTGAATCTATTCATAAAACGTGAATTAGTTTGTAGGAAATGAACTTTCCTTAATTAGATCACAAGATTTTATATACAGAAATATATACAGAAGTCATCCTAAATCGGAAGACATGGATTAAGGATAATAAAATGAAAAATAATTCGTCTATATCGTAATAATTTTGATTCCAAAATACCCTAAGTGACATGCAGTTTTAACACTAGAATTACCGCCTATAATTAAGATGTATTTATATGTACCAACGGAACTAAAACGATAAAAACTTGAAGCAACATGGAAAGAAACGGAATTAAATTGTCATTCATTCTCTTCGTCCTTCGAGTGCAATTTGATTACATGAAGTATTGATTAAGGTTACTATTATAATTATTTATTTATGCAACGTTAAATTAATAAACGTTTTTATTTTTCCCAAACGTGTGTTTACCTCAAATATTGATAATTTTTATTTTTATCGGATTTATAAAATATAAACATTCTAAAATAGACATGCGTGCATAGACCATGCTGATAATATTCAATGAACGCATATTTGCGTCCATAGCACTCAAAGGGTTAATAGAAAATTACAACAAAGGGTATAACCTTAAGGGGGAGACATAATTTACAGTTTAAGCTCAGTATCTCTTGTTTCACTGAACAGAAACTAACACAGAAAAAAATCAGGGATACTCTACCCTATGAGATATGTATCTTTGAATTTTTTTAAAATTTTTCTGCCGCAAAACTGATTTGTAAAAAATTCAAAAAATTTAACAATACAGATTTTTTATGGCTTGTAATACTGGCTTATAATAATACTTATCTAAGTTATTTTTTAACGGTCATAGTTAACAATGAATCACACAAAATTAATACTCTTGTACTTAATTTCGCTAAAATATTTGACTATTTGACACGCCTTTTAGAAATTTTTGCACATGGAAAAAAGAAGAACGTTTTCATTTTCAGTAATGGATGTTCGACTGACACTTAGTTGTCAGTATGTTCCGCTACTGTTTATAAGGAATTCGTATACACAGTTGTTGGTGAAATTTTCTTTTTAACTATCGAGATATTGCGTGGTGTTCCATATTACATACGTTTATCTTAACAACGTTGACTAGTTCAGTTAGTTCTGGCATTAAGCAGGATATAAAATTATGGTCTTTCATCACACGGAAGGTTGAAACTCGACCATTTTCCTCGCGTTACATCGCGAAATGCCTTTTGACCGGTATATTCGGTTCGTGCTCGCTTTTTTAACACTCTTTCGCGTCTCTTCTCGTCCCCCTCTATGAAAAATGCAAAGTAGATTTTCTTGTTTCATGGCGCGCCGCGAATGCCATCAGAATACTGATCGATTTCGTTATTTCTTTTTCTTTATCCGTCCTCTCTACCTTTCGACTGCAAGCGGACGTGTGCGTACATGCACGATGCGTACTTCTTCGCCGCACATTACCCATAACATACAAAAATGGCGACGACGGGTACCTATTTTTCAAATAATTTAGCCGCGAAACAAACTACGAATGCTAAACGAAAGACGATACATCGCGGTCTTTCGATTTCGAAGCACGAAACGGGCTCGAAAAGTAAAAGAGAAGAGATAAGAGGAAGAAGAAATCGAGATTGTCGAGATGTGTATGATCCACGTTGATTTCAGTGCCTGAGGATTTCCCCGTTTTTGAGATCTGCTGTCGAAAGACTTTGTAGCTTCTCGTTACAAAAGATACGTGAACTGGATACCTAATGGCGACGCCACATTTCTATGCTATTTTTTTACGTAAATGGTACTTCTCTTATTTCGTTGTTTAACCTTTTGTGGGGAAATATTTGTTGTACCAATAGGTAGGTCCATTATTCTTTTAATAAGGGAACGTAATTTACATTTAAATTATTATCGCTGTCCATTTTCGTTTATTGGGTCCAGCATGTAGTTTTATTTCAATTTTCATTTTTAATACTTTGTATATTTTTACATATTACAAGCATTGCATGTTGTTTTACATATTTAAGTTTCCTATAAACGCATAAAGTTCCGCAGTCTAGTCGTCAGTTAAGTTTCACAATTGTTCGAAATAGTTTAGTTTACTTTGGTGATTTTAGCAATTATCAATTAGCACATTCGGTGTACTGTGTTCGTCGTATATTCCGCGAAGCGGCAGCACTCTTGTGAAGAACTATACGTACAAATTCTAACTGTAACTTTAATTAAATACCTAAGCCTAAAGTCCCCGTTTGAAATTCTTTTGACTGTAGATCTCTTTAGCAGAATTGCAGTGCCACGTGGTTTTGAATGAAATAACTGAGCTGGCTGAGTGTCTAATTAAGTGATATACTTCAGTACGCTAATTGGTCACTACTAATTGCTCGCACGTGACGGTTTCTGGAATTCTTGTACATGAAATATATTAGACTTACGATGTACGATTGCAAGTTTATATAGAATTAATTAACACTTTACTTTATCGACGCTTCAAGAAACTATACTTTACAGATTAACATTTTTAAACATACAATGCATTAAAATACATAACAAACGTGAGCATGAATTCTAATTTTTTCATCTTGCAACATTCGTGCATAATTTTCATGCTTGGCTAAAACATGAAATTCGAAAACAATAAAGTTAGATAAGAGAAGTTAAAACTAAAATTTTTTTCGTACATCTGATAGTATAGGTGGTAAGAAAATATAAATAGTTTTTGACTAAAAAGAAATTTTGACGTTTTTCCAGAAATCACTTTTCACTATTTAAAATAAATAGGGTAGATGTCCCAATTACTGCCACTTTAAGATCATCGAGCAAGTCCATTGAATTATTCTAGAAGTTATTTAACCTACGAATCGTTCAAGTTTGGACCGTAACATTAGTTAACATCTCCTTTATTTATGAAGCCTTTTTTATATGGCGAATACGATGTATTAATTACTAATTAATTGAAAATATACAACCAAGTCCAATATTTCTATTACTGTCACTTGAAAAGTTGACACTTGAATAGAAATGATTCTTACATAGATTAGCAGTTCCGTTTATGTAACAAATAGAAGATAAGTAGTAATCGAATCGCCATTATTGAATTACAAAAATTTCCATACTTTCTACTTACATTAGCTGTGTTTTTTATTCTCAAACGGCACATTCGCATATTAATATTTATTTTTAAATATTAAATGTACACAGATACAAATGTTTATTTCTTGTTAAACAAACACGAAGTCCAAATTTGGTAATGAAATTTTTTTAGTCATGATTCTTCATACATCAGATCGCTATTAAATATAATAATTAAAGTGACAGCTATAGGAACACTGACAGCTAATTTTTTTGTACGCAAAGCATTCTTCCAGTTGAAGAGCATATTTTACTTTATACCTCTGTATATTTAAGCATATATTACTTTATATGCAAAGTTGCTATATTTTTCACGGTTCTCGCGGAATGAAGAAGACGTCAAGGATGAATGATTAATAAGGGAAAAAGGGACTAAAATTAGGGGCGATGGAATGAATACCGGTGTTCCATCGATTCGTGCAACGACACGACCAGCGATTGATTAACAAAGAATGTCAGTTTCATGTCAAAATTCATAGAACTAAGGCTAAAATACACCAATGCCGTTGTAAGTGGAACGTTGTATCTCTTTGTTCCGTTTCGGTTGACGAAGCATTTTCTCACGAAACATCCGATGACTTCGACGATGATAAATTAAAGTCTCAAAACTGCGGTGAAACTCAAGAAGTTTTACGAGCCTCGGTGTGTTACTTGATTGTCGAATAATTAATTAATGGTGCTAAATGGAAGGGAAGGCAAGTGCACAGGGCAATCTACTCCAAGTGTAATAATCGTTGTGAACATTCCGTGTAACATAAAAGCTTCACTAAATTCTCTAACGCGCAACATTCTCTGTTACATTCTTAGTAGAGGAAACTTTTCAATGTAACTTTACAATGCGTTTAGTGAGGAACAAAACGATCTGAAAAATTGCAAGTAAATCAATCGAAGGTTGCAATTGAGCAGATCCACATTTTTCAACGATAGAAACAACGACGAGGATCTTAAAAGATCGAACGAAGTTCTACTGAAACTACCAAACTAGTTACTAATTTTACTTTGTTACTGAATTAGTACGAGTTTCTTCATTTTACATGATTTTTGTAAGCGTAGGTGGTTTTGTTAATACGATATTAAGTGTTGTTTAAAATTAGATGCCTCCTCTTCTCTTGCATCGTAAAATATCGAACAGAAAACGCAAATAAATTTATCCGTAACTGAAAGGGTATCAAGGACATGATGTGATGCAAACAGCGCAAAATTAAACCTTCACGCCTATTGTTCCGGCAACTCAATCTAGGAGAACGAGTAAACGCCGCCGTGCCTCCCATCGACGATATTCCCTGAACGCTTAGGCGATCGCATCCGTTCGCATCAACTTCTGCAAATACAACGGCGTATATCGATTCAGACCTATCGTTAACCTTTTTCTATGGCATTAAAGTTCGAGTAAACCTTGGCATCGAGCAATAGTAGCAACCAGAGGAAAAAATATCCACGACATGATAATGAGATAACGAATTGTTACGCTGATTGTGAGAAGCTACGATTCTTTTATCAAGGTTCACGTTTTCTCATCGAAGTCTAAACAAGTATCAATTCAAATATTTGCGAATAGTTAATTTTGATCGATTGATCGACTCTATTCCTCGAAGGTGTGTTGAGGTTATTCGAAATAAAGGTCTACATACAAAATGTTAAAAGAAAAACGCGGTAAAATACAGACATTACAATATGTTCTTAAGTTGATTGAATAAATGCAAAAAAACTTACCAGGAGTTGGCAATTAACAAATATTACTTTGGTTTATATAACTATTATGTCTAAACTTATAAAAAATATAATTTACTTTTGTATATATGTTTAATGTATAAATGAAGAAATCGTAATATTCGATTTAATTAAGTCTTCTTAAGTATATAGTGATCACTGTGTACATTGTACACAATCTATTTTTGTAGTATATTATGTACAGCGGCTGCCATAAATTTTCAGCCAGGAATTATAATTCCATTTTTAGTTAAATTACACGTTAATAAAATTCAATTCACAAACAATTTAATAAAATGATAATTTTGGGTTTAATTGGAAAAGTGGCCTAAGTGCATTTTTTGAAAAACTTGCGTTAAGTGCAACAAGAAGGTAACTAGGATATGTATTTACATAAATAAAAAAATAACGTAAATGTATTTTATAGCTATTACGGTATTTACTGAATTCTAATATAAGTTCTAAAGAAAACAGAATTATCGATTAGAGGAAAAATGAAAAACATAGATGGAGGAAAGATATCACAACAAAAATTCACCATTATACTTTCAAACTATACCTAAGTATACTTAGTAATTAATTTTACTCCGTAAAAATATGTAGATTCTTTTAAATCTAGTGTAACTTTCTGCATTGTTTCCTCAAAATTATTATTTCGACACTTATTGTTAGACCACCATTCCCCTCGATTTGTAAAGTATAATAAAATAATATATTGTACAGTGGGCCTGTATTATTAGGTATTCTTATTAATGTAACGACAACAAATACACTTTGGCCGAAAACTTTTGGCAGCCACTATATATAAACGGCTACTCGATCGTTTATTGATGAATAATCCTAATAGTAACAATACGCTCGAAATTGTTGCTAAAATTCGACCAGCAAACGTATATAAGCAAACTGGTTGCATAAGTCGATTCGACAGGAAAGCAATCGGGCAGCGATTGGTATTCTCACGGCAAACGATTCGATTTCGCATGCTGGCTACCCGGATCCAGCAGAATTTTTTGTCGCCACGAATCTGCGACAGCTATCGATCCGTATTCGCCGAGAACTCGTTCGACGAAACGGTCTTTTTTCTCGCCGTTGGAAAGTCGACTGTGCAGACGAAATGAATTTCGTTAGAGAAAGAGATAGAAGGCAGTGGAAAAAAATTCGGAGCACTGCGGAAACGTTGTTTCCGCGCCCCATCCGGCCGCCTTTTTCCCGTATAAACTTCAAAAACTACCACCTAATTTCGTGAAGAAAGGAAATCCCAACGGAAAGCTAACCTTTGACACTGATTCAAATCCTTTTTCTTTTTTTTTTTTTTTTAGTTAAATTTAGAGATATCTTTGCGAAAATAACAAATAAATCAGAAAGTTGATCGTATAGAGTGAGAGCCAAAATTAATACCTTAATCCAACTTCAATACACTTTTCTGGTTTTTGGGAGAACACTTAATGTACTACGTATTTTGTAAAGGAGAAATTTGCATTGATTTCGAAGAAGCGAAAATTGAATTGGTGAAAATGAAAGTAAAGAAAGTTAATTCTTTAACTTTTGGTGTCGATAGCGAATTCCAGGTCTGGTCGCCACAAAATTTGAACGTCTATTTTTATCCCTGCTATGTTTCCAGATTCCTGCTATGACTTTCATTTAATAATGCACAATTTCCGCTATATTTTGACGCGGTCACGAAGGGGATTGCAATAGAATGTGATTTTTAACGTATTTCCTATGTGAAAATCTATATTCATAACAAACAGCTTCGAGGTTGAGGTTAATGCGTCTTATTTTTACCTTCTCCCTTCTCATAGAACAAACAAACTATTTCGCATTTTTATTTCTATATCATTGGATCACTTCATACATTCTATTCTTCTTTGTATTCACCTTTGTGGAACTTCACAGTGCTGCGATTTTACCTTCATTCCAATATATAGCGTTCTTTACCAGCGAGAAAAATGGCACATCGTGCGAAAAAATGAATACTTATTGCAAATACGAGTAGCGTGAAGTACAGATGATTTAACATAGATGAATATTCATCGACTGCTTTAGTTCCGTTTGTTCATGCAACCTGATAAATATTAGCAATGGCCAACGAAGAGGGTCCGTGCTTATTTGGAACGCCTGGTTCTAGTCATTTTCAAACACAGGCGACTAATTGTGATCAATATCCGATTCGTATTCGAGAGTCCGCCGTCTAAATTGACTATTAAACATTTACTGCATGATACATTTCCTTCGCAACGAGCTCAATTATAACATTTTAGAAACATAAACTATGTTATGCAAACGATTGTAATATGCAATTATGACACATTTTCTTTACGACGAGTTCAATTGTAACATTTTAGAATCATAAACTAGATTATGCAAACTAATGTAATATGCAATTATGATATATTGTCTTTACAACGAGTTCAATTATAATATTTTGGAATCATAAACTAAATTATGCAAACGATTGTAATACGCAATTATGACACATTTTCTTTACAACGTGTTCAATTATAATATTTTGGAATCATGAACTAAATTATGCAAACGATTGTAATATGCAATTATGACACATTTTCTTTACAACGTGTTCAATTATAATATTTTGGAATCATGAACTAAATTATGAAAAAGAATTGTAATACGTAATTATAACACATTTCCTTTTTCAAATCCCTCAATTTTGAAAGGGATACAACGAAATCGCGATTAATGTGGGTAACTCCAATCCTATACTGAAGATTTGCGTTTCCCAAATTGAGGGAACTTTTTTAAAGAAGTGAGAGAATAATTGAGTCTGCAAATTTTAAAGACCGTAGCAGGGTTAAGCTACTTGTTAGTTCGCCACAGCAAAGTCTCGCAAACAAATGGAGAACGAAATAATTAAAAGTAATCATAGTTAGGGTCTTAGTAAACAAATCGTCTTTTTTCGAAAGGGATTCAGCATCTTCAGTCCGTAATAACTAGGATTTCAACTGAACAATCATCGAATTACTGCGTTTTTAAAGCTTCCAAATATTCGAAGGAACTCTTTACGAAAATCGTACTTCTTTGATTTTCGAGTCGCAAGTATGTACAATATATTACAAGTAGGGGGAAGTTGAACGAAACAGGAGAGTTTGACAAAGTAAAGCACTTAATTCTATAGCCTTTGCACATAAGCTTTATATTCACATAGCCTTATTCTATTGATAGCAATGGAAATTAAAAATAATTTCTATACGCAACACAAACATATTAGAAACAACTGAAGATGGTAAAACATTTCTACTAAAAAGCAAAGACACATAAAAAGAATTGTAGGATTCACTATCCTGCTTTGTCCAACTACTCCATTTTCTCCAATTTCCCCCCAATTAGTAATTTTCTATTAGCCTTCTTTATTCCTCCGAGGAGGAAATATTTAACAAATTTTAAATCTCGAGAAAGAAGAAAATGCAAACTTTAGTAACGGTACTTGACAAGTAATTGAAAAACAGCTGCACTAAATAATTTTAAACGGTAAAAGTAAGTACTTTGCAATTTCAATCGAATTTAAAAGCACGAATGGTGCTCGACAATCTAAGCCTTAGCCTTTATTCTCATTCATCTTCGATATTCGCCGACGAGCAGTGTGAAAAGCGACAACGAACAGTCCGTTTCAGCGGTGACAGAAGTATCGACTTCTATTCATGCAACCGCATTTATACAGTTTTTTAGATAAAAGCATTTTGCGCCGTGCACGCAGCTGTAAAGCAAAGCTTTTAGCGGAAAGCCGCGTTCACAAACGACAAGTCGCTTGCAAACCGATACATCTTTCTGATCTTCCTCGATGATGGTCAACAACGTTGAAAATTATGTACCAGTTTCTCACTTCCCTTTCGTCTTTCTCCCATTTTTCGAGGTAAAGGAAAAAAGTTCATGTACATGTTTAACTTTTTTGCTTCGTGTTAAGCGTCCTTTCGTGGAAATCACAAACGCGCGTTTATCGTAAAAATACTATCGAAGGATTCGATGATCCGGTGCCGAAGATAATGATTCAGTAGCGAATAAATTCATCCAGTTACTTATTTATTTAACACGTTGAGCGCCGAGCTAATTTTGATTATACTTCTGTTTACGCCACACAATATAATAGTGTATAAAGAACTAATGCATCAATCACAACTTATTAGATAATAATTACTGACAAGGGAACAACGTCGGGTTCTCCTTTATCTAACTTCATCGAAACGTCGAAGATTGAATCACAAATTGCAAAAGAAACGTCGAAGATTAGAAAATTTTGCGCGAAATGATATGAACAAAACGCGAAACAATTTTAAAATTACAATGCATTAAAATCTACTAATGTATTGAAACTACAGTAGAAGTAATAACTGTTACAGATAAATCATTTGACGTTGCTGTAATAGTGAATGTTATTAATGAACCAATAAACACAAATGAATTTATTTACTTATTCATGTTTCATTAAAAAAGGTCCGTTTGTAAAATGTAACTATGTACGAATACTTTTTGCGGCCATTGTAGATACCAAGTTTGTCCAATTTTCTGAGTCTTCCAAAACGCTACCTTTTTCTAAGCAATCGGACTCTGTGTTTCTTTGCAATAAAAAGTAACAGTGCATTGTTACCGTTCCTCGTTACGAAGCATAATTAAACGAATATTTGCAGCAAACACCGGCGGTGGACGTCGTATAAAACAACGCTAATTTCATGCGAGCTTATCTTCTTCTTTCTCATTGTCAGTAATTACATCTCGCGAAGCGTTGATCGATCGCACTGTTGGGACCAATTTAAAATAGTACATCCAATGCGGCGGGCAATTTCCGAATAAAAAAGAAAGATTAATTTCCTTCAAAATTATTACTTTCGCCGTAATCTCGCTTTACGATTAATATCCTGCCGCTTTTTTATTAAATTGCTGATATTGAAATTTTTGCTTTAATGAAAAATTCAATAGGTGTTTTTTTATTTTTATGAAGTCGCTTCACGCTGTAAATATGTATTCCTCATAAAGGGTGAGCTAACTTGATTTCCTCTGCTAAAGGGGCTAATGCCTAGAAAGCTTGCAGACTCTCTTTCTAGTACAAATTTTTTAACACGTAACACGCTCAACCACGAGCATGCTTGCAGCTAAAAAAATTGCTTGGACACTTACTATGTTAAAAATACCGCAACGGTTGGCGGACCAATTAAAAAATACAGGGACCGTGTCACCAAAAAGCACGTATCGTCAGCATCGTTCAGAATAAAAATGATGAAAACAAAATGTTTCCTACAAAATACCAACAATAATCTAGGCAAAATACGAGGGTGTATCAATTAATTCGTACAAAAGTTGTCGTAACGGCATTAAAAATATCGCGATAAAAAAGTTTGCTGTTGGGTTTGAGAACTATACACACGTTAACTATAAAATCGACTAGAGAAAAATTGTTTATCCTTTTATTGAATAACTTTAAAAATTTCTATCTTAACTTCGACTGTGTTTCTTTATATAATTGCACACTACTACTGTTAGTAATGAGTATTCCTCTCATATCTTTCTCTGTTTTTATGGTACGTCATTAAAACTGAAGAACGCATAAATATAATATCCCCAAATTATGAATTTATGCCACAAAATTTGGTTACTTTTGGTTCGTGGATTGAAGAAAGATTTAGGGGTTAAAGCACTGTTTCCCAATCGGTGTATCGCGAGAATTTCATTGAAATTTCACTTGTAATAAAAGTATTCAATGTTTCGAAAAATATGATTCGTGTATTAGCCATCAGTAATGGTTACCTGCAATGCGTTGCCTTTACTGATATTATATAGTTATTACTAGACTGCGGACGTGTATGCAAATTCATTCCTTTATGAACAGAAATAAAGAATGAAATCAAAATAGAGGGCAGCTTTACCCTTTCGGTAGTATAATGTCTTCTTGAGTTTCAATAATTTGCATATTGTTGTATATTATGTATTTCGTATACTCTTTTGCACATTTAAATTTGTTATAAATGCATAAACGTTCGCAGTCTAGTTATTACATTATTTCTAATAATTATGGTGTGTCGCGAAGACCGAACTAGCTTTGAACTACGTCTCTACTTGAAAAACGTTGGAAAACACTGGGTCAAAGAATGGAAAATAAAAATTGTCAAATTCGAGTACTATTCTTGTTTTTCACGAATTCAACTAGCAACTACTGTCATAGCGGTTCTCAAGCTATCCTTCACGGAACCGTAGGATTCCGGATGATGTTTGTACGAATTCCACGAGCTAATGTGGAAAGCGTTGAAAGAAATTGCTTACAAAAGTGCGGAACTCTCGACCTTACAAACGTACATTTGTAACGAAATCTAAAACCAACTACTGCAATCGTTTGAATGCAGAATCCAAACGTGAGACTGCAACATCCTTCAATAAAAGCAAATATAAAAGAACTCTGAGTTTCTTTTCGGATGGATTCCCTCACAGGAGATAAACGAACTTATTATCCAACCTAATGGGCACATACACCGCCGCTCTTAATACCAGCATCATTATTATTTGCATCAATTGCTGCGCGCATTTTGAGCAAACTGATACAGGACATTAAGTGCAATGTGGCAAGTAATGGGAATTGTTAAGGAAAATGAGAAGCCAGGAGGTTGCACGGTCCGCCAGGACAAACGATAAATCCTTATCGGCTTTCGACGTGCTATAGCTGGCAAAATAATAAATATAACGAACAAAGAAGACCCCCCGTAGAGCTCAATGGCGGGCACAGTGCGGACCAATAAATATTTTCCGCACGGTCATCCTATAAAATGTATAATGCCGTTGGTAAAGGCAGTGATATTTTCTCTTTTGGTGCGACTTTAACAAACTAAAGTTAACATTCAAGAAAGACATTCATACACACACACACACACACACACTGAAATTGGAAACCTACTAAATATATTTCTCCTTTTAAAAGGAGGAGAAAATAGAGAAAACAGCTCAGCGAGCATTTTATGAGGTTACCTTCTCTTGCTGGAAGAAAAGGAGGTTTCACTTGTATGGACTGTTTCTCGGTAATTTTGTATAACACGTTAATCTTCCTTTGTCTATAGTAATTTATCTTTGAGAACTTTAGTTGTAAAAGACTCTTGAACGTTAAATACGTAGATGAGAGTGAACTCCTAGCCCCTGAACCTTAATTTAGTGGAATACCTTAACCCTGCTGTTCTTCTTACTCACTTTTCACATTCACACCTCTTCGATTTACATTGTAATATTGAACGAATATACATCGTTACAGGAATAGTTTTGTTCGTATGAAATTTATAAAAATCTCAAATACATTGAATATTGAAAAGAAATATGTAGAAATATAATACCAAGTAAAACATAATCTTTATATTGGCTCGTATAGACCCAAGGGGAACAGCAGGGTTTAGTAATCAATATTGTAGCAGGTTATTTCGCAAATTTCTGAATTTTTTCATGTTATATATGTGTAAGTTTCAGTCACTTTCATAACAGCTCTTTTCTTTTTAAACCAGAAATTGAAACTAGTATCACTTTTGTTAATAATTGAGCGAAATTTTGTTAAATGTTACTATGTCCCGTCCGCAATGGATTCATAATTGAACGAAAATTCATTAAAAGTTATCATGCCCCGTTCACAAACGATTGACTACATTAACCTTAATTTCCGAATTAATTTATGTAATTGATAATTACTACGTTACGGATTTTTATGCAAATTAACTTTCTTATTGGCAGAAATAGAGGAATGGAAACTAAATACGGATTGATTTCATCAGTAAAACGTTATAACGTGTGTTTTAGTCTAGATATTTTGCACAGTTTTGCTCGTTGCATGTATTTTGTATTTTTTTACGCACCTAGATTTGCTATGAATGCATAAAGATACGCATTCTAATAATTATCGTTTAACAAAAATTACAAATATTAGAAGACTTCTTTGTTCTTCTGCGGAAAGATAACAATTGACAAGGGTTGTTTTCATTATAAACTCTTCAATCTCTTAGCAATAGCCATTTATCCGTACATGAGGAATACAGATTACCGGTAAGCAAAAGGGTTAAAACGATATGGTCGTTCCTCCGTTGCTTTGCGGCCGAGTGTATCGCGTATTATTAAAAAGCAGCTGATCAACTGCTCGAGAGGATGCTCCTCGATAACACAACACTTCGGCTCGATAGCTATCTTTATTTCACGGAAAACGAGCGGCAGCCACGAGGCCTGCGATGCGGAGAAAAAAGGCTCGACGAAGTCGAGTGTCGAACTCATCGACTGAAGCTCCTCGATACAGTTTTGAAAAGGGACCGATACTTTCGAAGACGAGCAACACGTTCCCACTTTTTCGACGTAGAATATACACATTGTCCCTAGTCATGAATACCAGTTGAATGTGCAGTGTGAAGTATTTGAAAGGATATCGATATGAGAAATACGGCGAGTAGAAGTGAAAATAGGGGTTGAAAATAGTGCTATCAGAAGTGTTGAGTTCTAAAGGATTAACAAGGAGCGTTCGGCAACTCGAAAATTCAAAAACATCTGAAGCTTTGTACAAACGTTGTTCAAATAAGCCTATTAATGGGTCCATTTTTCGTTTTGGCGAAAAAGCGATGCTAGGAATGGAAACACCCACTTAAAGGAAATATAAGTTATCATAATATTGTCAATATTTTCAAAACCATATATGATATGGAAAAAAGGTAAAATTCGAAGTTTTATGGCATTTGATGACCCACAGTATGGCTGTAAAGAATTTCCGAAAAACCCTCTTTTTCCAAAATTTGTTTCCCCGTTCCCCCCTAAATTTTTTCATGTTTTATTTACTATACTTCATTTCTAGTCGATTTGTGATAGAATCAAAAATTTGATTCTTTCATACCGAATGTCAGAACAGATTTGTCTTCAAATTAATTCAGATAATCGACGTCCTACTGTAGTTCTATTTTCAATAGTTCTCGTCATTCCCAAAATCAATCTAGCGAGTCACTCTTTCTTTAGAAATCCATCGGTTACCCCCTCCAACTGTGAGTGAATTCTAAATACAATAACTCTAAACAAACTTCCCTAAAATTCCAAAATCCTATGACTAATAAGTTATTTCCATATATTTTAATCAATTCTGTTTTCAATAATAAATGAAATTTTTAATAAAATATCTGTATTACTAAGATTGTGGATTAGCTCCTCAAGCTATAATTATTATATATAATATGACGCAAATTAAATTTATCCCGAGTTTGATAATAATCTTTAAGCTAAGAACAGGATCTTTCCTATCTCATCTTATAAATTCATCGTCAGCGTAAGATTATGACATACGAGTCGCAAATTCTTTACAAGTTAATCGACATTCTTGTTTACATATTAACGTCTATTTTTGATAATACGAAGTATTCTCGTTACTTTATTATAATTATCTAACTAACATTGATTCTCTAGTAACTTTAATGTTAATCCTACAGTTACGCAAAATTAAATTATACGACATTAAATTTGCCTCTTATTCACTAAAATACGTTGATGTAATTTAATATTAATTTTCTCTCCTTCAAACAAATTTACGGCAAATTTCATTTGCAAATGTCTACAATTCCCGTGGTGCAAATTCACACGCTCTAAAGCCACAATTCTTTCTTTTACACCCTGTGCCCCACTACCACAAAACCGAGAAGAAAAAACAAGTACAAAAACCAGGAAGAACTTATTAATTTTTCTCCTGTTTCGTCTTGCCACCCCTACTACTCTCTTTCAACCCCAATTCTCACGTTTTCTCGCATTTTATTACTTTCAGTGTTGAAAGTTCGCCCGACCTGGTTCGTATGTGCGTAACATTCCGTGATACGAATATAATGGGAACACGTGGGAAGTCGCGGACAGCATCGGTGAGAACATTATGCAAACATATGCTAATATCAAACAGAATCATGACGGACAGAAAATGTAAGAATATTTTTCCACACTCTCGGATACGGAAGCACGAAATTCATTCCTATCTCGATTCTATCGACTAAAATAGAGTCGAATACGTGCGTCTGTGTTTATTAAAGGACACACGTCATGCACGAAATTTCGTATCGATTTCTGTTTCGATGCAAAAACTGTCAAAATTTCATTTCTTCTATTCCCCTTTTTTCGGCAGACACTTTTATTTGTAAATATTGGATTGGCGCATGCGAAATTGCCGTTGAGAATATTAAAGGCAAATGTCCTTTCAACTCTTCGAATTTTCGAACTTTCAAATTTGCAAAGAGTGAAATTCGCAAACCTTCGAATTTTCGAAGCTTCGAACTTTTACATCTTCGAATTATCAAATTCTGTAATAGAATTTTTTACAACCTTATCTTTTTAATAAAAACGATTTTGACTAACTTGTCCTTACATATGCTTTTGCAACTAGAAATTAAGTTACTTACTCTTTGCTTTATTTATTTACTGCAACTTCACGATAAATAAAGGAACTCCAAACTCCAGCTTCAAAAAATTTCATATGCACCAATCTAACAAGTGAAACGAATATTTTTCGAATGTTTCAAGTTTCTTTTCTGTTTCTGTTAAACACATTAATTCAAAGATTCTTTAATATACTGAGCACGTTTATGCAAATTCATATTTATTTTGTAGAAGAGAAAGTAAGTTAATGAGACCTAAACAGAGATTTGCTCTAAATTGCTGACATTAACCTACATTTACTAGAAAAGGCACTATTAAATATACTTCAATTATCTTGTGCATATTTCGATACACTATATTTGTATTAACATACACAGTTTATTCATTAATATCTTTTAAAATATATTCTAAAATATTATTTACACAGTCGTGGTTGAATTTAAAAAAGTGATTCTATAATTTTACTTTTTCATTAGCTAAATGCATTTAAAAATAGCAGCCGATTAGTTTGAGCAAATTCCTATGGAATTCACCTTATATATAATTTTTTACTTAAAAGGACGCTCGATTTGCCGCATTGGAATTTTAACAATAATATCGTTCGATTTCGGTGAAAATATAAAATAATCGTTTTTCCGATTATTATCAGTATCTCCCGAAACACGTTTATATACTACAAATGTGTATATATGTGTATATATGATAAATTCCGATCTCAAACACGTGTTGTGCCGAGCTTATTATAAATAACAGTTCCGCGGAAAGAGAGAAATATTTGAACTATTGCACACTTTCGTGAACAAAATAACTGGTGGAAAAAGTTCATATTTCATCGTGACGTACATTATACTGATATATATGTGTATATAAATAACGTTTCATTTAATCGTACTCTTGCAGAAAACATTGCACGCGAGTGTTGTGAAAACATTTGTCGATATATTTAAATTTTCCACTTCATACAGTCCATAAATTCGAGAAGTATATCATCCTCGGAGTTTGCAAAATTATAACTATGCGTTATCCAATTTGATTAGCAAGCAATCGTACATTTTGCTTTCTCCTTTTGCTGCGTTATAAAAATTCTACACATTTTGCTTTCGATTAATTAATTCTTTCATTAGGAGTTTCCTTTACGTATATTTTATCACCGTTTATCATTTATTAGATGTGCCAATGAATAATTCACTTCTTTTATCAAATTCAGCATTTATTTTTAACACACTAAAATACCTAGTTTAAATACTCCCTACTAAAATGGAGGCTTGATTATTCGATAAGATAATTTTATATCTGAGTAGCTTATTTTAAATTTAAACTATATTTATTAACGAAATAGTGAATTACTTATTGGCACCCAATAATTGAAGAATCGGTTTACATTTATCGGATTATTCTCTACTGTTCCCATAAATAAATTGTGAAGCTACTAAGCAGTTGCTACCAATTTACATTAGCGCGATTAAAATACTTGAATCACGATACAAAAAGAGGAATAAGTTCTATACGTTCAGAATTGAATAGCTGGAGCGAAATATGGTGTCGAAATCAGTTCGACACATAATCGCGGAGAGTTAATCCACATAATCGTAAAACTCACTCACCCTTTTGTGGCACGGAACGTTGCAGATTGGTCACGACCTCCTACTCGGTGAATTAGATGATGAAATCTGAAGACCCATAAAATCTTCGTAGTATACCACATACACATACTCACACACGTATGGAAAGACTGATAACGTGGAAACGGCAATTTAATAGAAAACGAGAACAAAATCGAAAGTTTACCCACGATTGCACGTAGGAAACGAAATTTTATTACGAATTTTCTATTGCGCAATTTTTAACACTATTGTCAGTCCTTTGTTGCCAGTAATTATTCTTTTTAAATATAGATAATAAAGAGATATCAATATACTAGAGTTGTAATGCCGAAAATACAAATCGTGTAGAAATTCAAGGACAACCGACACTGTGAACGACGAAATTTCTCATCAGTACGCATTTTTTAAAAAATATATGGAAATCAACAACGCAATCTTAAATCGAAACTCAGTCAGATAGAAGCAAGGAGATATGCAATAATTCTGATAAGTTAAGTTGCTGAGTGTCTATAGGCACCACCCATTAGTTTCCAAAAATATGAGACAAGTGCCTATATAATATAATAAAGTTATACTTTGGCAACCACTATAAATGTTATTAATTTCAAACAAACAGTGTGTCTCTAAATCGTTACGAGAAGAATAAGCTATTAATGTACACTATCTAATAAATTGCGCAGTACAAAATTCACTTTTAGACGCTTGAAAACGAATGTGCTTTCAAACCAACGTTGCGACACGCGCTGAAGGAAGCGAGGACACCAACCGTTGCCGATAGTCGCGAGGGGTGAAAGAAAATGGAAACAAGTCACGAGTAAACACAGCCGTTTCTGCCGTTAGAAACTTGTGTTTGGATTTCTACGAAATATTGTTGTACTCACGCTAAAGATTTGTTTTCATTTGTTCCGTACTTTCCAGGAAACTTTCGAGAACCGTAACATTTTTTCTAATTCACCTAGTTTGGAGAGCGCTTCGCCAGCATGTTTTGAAACACGCGTTGCTTTGAAGTGAACGATATTAAGAGACGATATTTAACTCCTTTATAATTTAACTTCTGTATGAATTTGCACGCCATAAATGTAAACTACGTATGCGAAATTATTAATACGTCGAAATGATTTTGAGAAGTTATTCGTTTCCGAATATTTATGTTGCGTTTTCTTTACGAAAGAAAATTTTACACTGACGGTGAAAAAAATTATGGAAAAATTAATTTACAAGGTTAATGTTCGTAATAATTCATGATGGAAGTAATTCATTCAGGAATATTTGAATTCAATAAGGAGACTTCTGTGTAATATAAAAAGTGATGCAGTATACTTGGGATTTTGCTGCGACATGTTATTCTTAGTTATATTATTTACACACACACATTCACTATCGAAATTTTGATTATGGAATCTTTTATGCCAAGTTCAATATTTTTTAATAATACAGCACACATTTTTCTACATATGTATTATTAACATGCGGGACATACGAGTTTAACCATTCTTAACAATAGATTTACGGACTTTGATCATGTAATTTGATGGGTTTACTGAAATATGGGAATATTATATACGGATGCTCGAAATTAACGAGTCAGGGAGGAAGAAGAATGAATTACGACATGTATTCATATCATTACATCAATCAAAGTTAACGTAAATTGCGAAAAATAATATTTATGGTTTCTGTAACTATAAATATAAAATTTTAAATCCGCAAAAATTGATGGATTCCATAAATCTAGTGTTCAATATAAATAAATATTCTTCACTCTAAAATATATTATGTCATAGCAAACACTTCTTGAAGTTCTGTTCTACACAAAAATAGTAGCTAAAATAAAGCCATCAATGCTCATTTTCATTCATTTTTGATTTTCGCCTTATTTTGAGCCACAGAATCTTGCTGACCCGATTTGTACCAATAATTTTAGCCCACTCTGTATACACATACAAAAAAGAGTATCGTATTGTGCAAAATTATTATAATCAAAATGTGGGCTATGGTTAGGCTGACCAACTCGTTAAGAAGTCAGAACAAACTTAAGGGAGACATTTTACGGTGTGATTACAAGAAATATGCATATTTATAAGACGAGCGATGTATATTAAACAAAGTAATTAATTTATACTCCGTATTACATTTATTTATATCAGTATTGCACGCACTAATTATAAAACGAATAAATTTAGACATTATATTTATATTTTATCCGATTGCAAGTTATGTGCATATTTATCAACCGATACTGCAGAATTAAGTACATTTTTATCTGCTTGTGCAAAGTTGACAAATTTCGTGATAATGTACAAGTCTAAATTATCGATTTTAGTACTGGTGTAAATAAAAAATTCCCGATCTTCAATGATTAATGGAAGCTCCGGGAGACATGAAAGATGAATACGAGAAACGAGAGAAAGTACAAATGATTAGCATAAAATACAAAAAATCTGGGGTGTTAATCACCTTAGCTATGATCGCGCTTTTCCCAAATTGTGGTAGGGAACGAGTAAGTGTAGGTATACAGAAGGAAGATGATCGAGTTAATCCCTTACCTTATAACAACGAGTTACACTCGTGGTGCAAACTATAACCTAATTGCAAGGAAAACGCACAGTGCACCGTTACCAAAGTTTAATTTAAATTATAACTATAGTTTCAATTTGTAAGATTGAAGATTACCAAGAACAAGTTACGCATAATATTTAAGTGTTTTTGTATTCGACGCAGCGTTAAAGTGGAAAACAGCTAACATGCATAGTGTTCGAAAAGATTGTAGGGCAAGGGGTTAATGTTCAAACTTGAAACCTAACTGAGACAGAACGAAAGCCAGAGAGTCGTTCGTGGCGTCGGACAATAGTGTTAACAGGCCCCTAATCAAACAAACTGAACCCGGAGCTCAGAAGCTGCAGCTGGGACAGGGCAAAGCAAGGCAAAGCCTTGAACGCTGTTTGTCCCTGGTGGGCGAGGCTTGTTGACATTCGTACACTCCCAGCTAGGCTGATAGATAGGCAAAGGCCACTTCATGCTGGCCAACTTGTCAAACGGAATGCCTGCACGATGATCAATCGAAATTTCTTCTCCGGAGAGAACCAGAGAACCTGTCACGTGAGGAATTGGGAATGCATCCGTTGAGGATCATCGAAATTGTTGCGACGCAACGGAACATCCTTTGTGCTCGAATTCCCGTATAGACAGATTGCTTTACTTTAAGGAACTAGTTGCCGCTTAATCATTTCACGCTAGACGTTACGTATATCCAACGTTTTATCTCGATTTCGGTGAAAGTAAACGATAAATCGAGTTCAAATTGGGATACACCAGGAGCCAAGATGCACAACTATATACAAATGCGAGGTTACATATAGTAAAATAAGTAAAGTAGTTACATAGAATAAAATAAAATGAATTGAGCAAGAGTTAAATTTAGGTGTATGTATGGTAATGTTGATAGCACAAGTACGATGATAGGGTAGATGTACCAATTACTGCCACTTCAAGTTTATCGAAGAATTTTATTTAACTACTTTCGAAATTATTTAACCTAAAAATTGTTCCAGTTTGGAGCATAATATTGTTCTACAACTCTTTTATTTATGAACATTGTTTCATATGTTGTATAGAACGAATTAATTACTAATTAATTAGAAAGGCACAACAACGTCCAATGTTCCTATTACTGTCACTTGAAAGGTTGCCATTTCTATAGAAATAATTTTTGCATACATTAGCAATTCAGTTTGTGTAACAGATATAAGACCTATAGTAAACGTATCGCTTTTACTGAATTATGACACGTTCGATACTTTCTAATTATATTGGTCACATTTTAATGTCCAAACCGCACATTTGTCTTGTAACATTTATTTTTAAGTATCAAGTGTAAACGAATATACATGTGTAAATTATGAATGGAAGTTACACAATGTTAACCTTGGTTGAACAATGTGCTTACACAAGTCGTAAATGAAAAGCGCAGTGGATGAGAATACCTAAACGATAGCGATCGAAGCTTCCCTTCTCGAATGACGTAATTGCATGTGTTGCTGAGTATTTGCTGTTACAAACTGGAGAAACGGAGAATTCGCGAAGGCACCTGTTGCGGAAAAATAAAAAGGAGCGTAGAAACCCGTGCTTTTTGCTTGGCTGGATTCGAAGGGGAGCGAATGGGATTACGATTGGCGGTTTTCTTCGTTTGGTTTCATGCAAGACAGGTTATTTTAGTACTAGGTCATCCCATAAGTAATACGACTATCTTCTATTTATATTCGCACAGGCTGATATAATGCAAACTTATTTATAATCCTGACTGCTTTAAATATTGTCAAGTAAATCCTTCTGAGTAAAGTGAAATTCGCTTATTATCATCACTAGACTGGGGATTTTTATGCGTTTATGGAACATTTGAGCATGCAAAAATATGCGAGAAAATACAAGATGTGCAAAGTAGATTACATATTTTATTTTATTTAGAGAAATTGGTCCAGATATGAGCTAGGGTTTAAATATGGGCTAGCTAAAGTGTAAAACTTATTAAGCGCAGCTCTGTATTGGGAACGGTACAAATCTAACACTGAAGAACAAATAAAGTGGTACAGAAGAACTAATAACCTACGTTTGTTGTATTAACGTCTTCTATTACAAACAGTGTCGTTGTTACGAATTTCGGATTCGTCGTAGCTTTCAGAGCTATGTTGGTTTCATTTTTTTTTTTTAACAAAGATCTGTTAAAGTGAGAATTAATTAGTTAACAATAAGAACAAGAAGCAAAAGTAGATTCTAGAAATTAATAATACTACTATTTTAGATTGGTAACTTCTATATAACGGATTACTACAAAATAATCAACGCGTGTTTTACTGAGGGTTCCTTAATTATTGGACCGTGTTAATGCGAATTCTTGTTGTAAGATTGCCGTGTTATAATGGAGACTCCCATAATTCTTTAATCGTGTTGCAAAGGTAGGGTGTATATCGATTGTGCACGTAACTCTAAACAAAATCACCACCTGTGGGTGAAACCGTAATCTTTTCGAATGACGCTCTTAATAAATTCCCTCCCATGCTTCTCTTATATTTATTTGTCCCTCGAAAAGAGATTCCAGACATGCCGCTTAACGGTTTGCCAGGAAAAGGACGAAAAAATGTTTAGAGGGAATGAAAAGAAGAGAAAACGAGGCTGCGATCTATCTGGGTAGGCAGATTGCGAGCGATAAGTTGCATCGTGGCTCGGTAGCGAGTTAACGGAAATGAGAAAAATATTAACATCGGGAGCAGCAAGACGTAAATGGAGGCTTGCAGAGGATGGGGAAAGGTGTTTACTGCGAGACGAGATCCCAGCTCCGAGTAATCTCGGGACAGCCGTGTGATACAACTGAGGAAAACGTGGAGTCACGATCAAGAGATCGTTCCTTTTTCGACGCCGGAATTAACATTTCATATTTCAACGTGGAATTTTCGAATTCCGTGGGTGTCTCGCATATTCGTCGTCCTGTTTCTATGTTAGCTTCGCATGTTCGATATTCGGAAAGTCGAGGATTGGATGTTCCTTGAAAACGAGAAGGAGATAGGTGTGCTTGGATATAGCCAGAATTTTTACGATTATTTTGATGATCATAATTAGACCGCGAATTTTTTATAAATTTATGGGATACTTAAATGTACAGAATGCGCGTAATATACAAAAAATATATAAAGTAGTCGAAGAACAGTAGAAATTATAATATTAAAAGGGTAAAACAATCCCCAATTTAGTTGTGCTTCCGCGGTTCTAATTTTAAAGATATGAATTTGCATAAATATCCGTGGTCTAATTATGATGAAAAGAGGATTAGTTTCTGGTTCCTTTTAACCATTTCAATGCTACCGATCTTTAAAAATGAGACGAAGCTTCATTATTGGGCTATTTAGAATGTGAAGAGGGACGAAGATTGCGACAAGAGATTGACATAAATACGATAATTAACGACTCAAGAGCATTACCAGTGGAGGCAATTAGTATAAAAGAAGCTAAAGAGCTTGGATCCTTTTGGATCCGGAAGTGAACGCTTGAAGATCGATACTCTGCATAAGAAAAAGATTGTACTAACACAGTAATACTGTGCTAATTGTAGTATTTGGAGTAAATAGGAAAAGAATTTTTGTTAAAAATCAATTTGTGGATCTGCGCCCGCAACAAGATTCAATAAATAAACTGTTTTATTATAGCCAGACTGAGAGATTTCTTTGTAAATTCGTGTATTAAAATAATCACAGCATAAGTATTTGTTTCACCATTTAAATGTTATAATATAAAGTTTACTTTGGAGATTTTTTATATGTTTGCATATTGCGTACATTCTGCAATTTCTTGCGAACTTTACTTTAGGTATATGCGTATTCTTAACTTTTTACGTTCTTCTCTAATTTCTTGCATATTTAAATTTCCCGTAAATATATAAAAATCTGCAGTCTAGTTTAGATATTTTGCTACATTATTATCTTGTTATATTTCATGTTTTTGTTAAAACTGTTCCGGTGCCTTTTGTTTCGTAGAATTACTTATTCATAGCGAAAACTATATATCTTTCAGTAAAACAATAATGTAGATTTTACTATTATCTTTCTATACTTCAAGTTTCTGTTAACATTGTATTTGTGCCTTTTCCTTCAGAGAATTATTAATTCATAACCCAAACTATTTATCTTCTAGTAAAAGAATATTGTAGATTTTATTATTATCTTTTTATATTTCACGTCTCTCTTATGCCTATGCTTGAGCCAATAACTGACTCACAAACCGATCACGGAAGGGTTAAATTATATATTACATAACGTAACTATTAAAATATATTATGTATGAAAACAGCTGAAATTACGTATTCTTGTTATCGGGTAATCGAAGCGCAAATACGTGTTGCAATGGAAGAAATAAATATCATTTACAATGAGCGAAAATAATATTTATACACGATATACTTCTAGCTTCTTTTGACAATATATTTTTATGCAACAATATATAAAAATCTTGATATATCTTGAATATATTTTGGTTGACAGCTAAATTGTTATGAATTATTACGGTGCAAAGAAGTTTTAGTTAGACGTTAACTGTTAACGAAAAAATAGAGAATAATAGAAATTAGAACATCACAGTGTATGAATATTTTTCTCGCTCACTATATATCGCTTCTCCCTCATTCTTTGCCATTTTATTACACCGTGAAAGGGTTAAGTGGTCACGTCGTTTTGTCTCTGTATTCATCATTTATTAAAAGTTCGCAGTGCACGAAACACGCGGCATTGCAACATGTTTGTTTAGCTGAGGCCTGGAGAATTTATTTTTGCTTACGACGACACTTTGCAGCCTAAAGTTCCACGACCAGCGTGCACTTACGCCAAGCTTCTTGTTGAAACGAGACTTTCGGTGCTGGCTAGGGGAAAATTTCTTAATTGTCGCGAAATAATCTACGCCGGGCTGTGTTTAACGCGAGTTTATCAACTGCGACGAAAGTTTCTCGGATACATTCCGTTTCGCATCTCGTTCCGATAATCACCTTTAGTTTTTAAAGATAGAGGATTTCTAGCTGCGTTTCAAAAGCTGTCAGATAAAAATTAAAAATTGTCGAACAAAAAGTAAGTAATCTGTGCATCTAGATGAAACATTAAAAAATGTTATAAATTAATGCAAGAGATAAATTATGTAACCGCAGTTTTGATCTCACTATCATAATTGTAAATTATTTTTTTTCTTCCTGTACGAAGAGTTTCTATCCGTAAGTTACAAATAAATAAATGAATCATTGCGTGTTTTTACAAAATCGAATATTTACTTAACATCAAATGATTTACAAAATTCGAACACAATTTTAATACTCGAAATAGTCTTTATCACTTCGGATGAATTCTTTTGGTACTCTTTTCATAGCATAATTTTGAACGTAAAATTATGACAATGCTGTAAAACATTGCGCAAGAGAAACGTAACTTTGCTGTGCTCTCTATTTTTCAAAATTTAATATAAAATTTGAATACGAAATCGTCGCAATATGAACAACATATATATAATATTCGCTTAAATGCTCAGCACTGTACTCCGAATGAAAAATTATAAATTATTGAAGCTAAATCACTGGTCATTTTGAAGCGAGGTCGTGAATTGAACAAATGGTCAATGTTTTATATGGAAGATTTGTCATTTTTAATATTCAACATTTTTCGACGCGCAGTAAAATAAATATTGTAAAGTAAATTATGAAAATCGTGAAAATGTCACGTCTATAAATATTCCTTTGCTTCACAGTAACGTTATATTATATTCTTAAAAAGTTAAAAAAAATCTAAATTAATTATTACAATGATTACAATCTAAATTAATACCGCTGAAAGAAGGCATAGAACATTAAACAATGATAATATCGGTTACAGTTTCTTTAATAATTATCGCCAACTTTCAAACATATCAGGAACAAACTTGTCGTAATAGTATTGGATTATTTCGTAAATAAACTGCGGATCTTTATGCAAATTTACATTTTTATTCGCAAAGTTAAAAATATACAACATAAATAAAGAATTGTTTTATCCTCAAAATGCAATAATTTGTATTTTAAAATGAGTATTTGGTATGTTTTCGGATATTACGTGCATTTTCCAAATTAACCTTTCCAGATAAGTTTCAATCCCCTATACCTCTTATTAGGGTAGCTACAAACAGAAACCTAATTTACAGTTTAAGCTCCATTTTCTTTAATCTATCGCATAAAAAGTTGTATGAAAAATCAGAGATGATTTATCCAGTGACAGATACATCACGAAATTTTTTCGGATTTTTTAACCACAGAACCGAATTATAAAAAAATTCGAAAATCCAATTCATTCGTGAAGCCTTTCCGTGTCTGTGTATATATTGTTATAGTTAGTTTTATAGTTGTAATGGAAGCATTTTATGCTACTCCAAAGATTTTTTTTTTTAAACTGAACTTGAACAGTTAATCGTTGGGATATTTAAAAGACATTGCGAAATGCAATATAAATATAACGCTGCACGAACTTTACGTTCAACCCGATATATTAGCTATGTTGTAAGCTTCAACAAAATCTCTGGCTCCATAATTTTTCAAGCAACCATCTTAAAAAGGTTGAATCGGAACGCCCACAGGGTAGCATAAATTATTTGAAAACGACGTCGTCGTCCGGGCGCATTATTAATTACGTCAAGCAGCGAAAGAGGATCAGGATCCATGGCGACTTTTTGTCACTCGGATAACTTCAGCGAACCGAGATTTATCGTTGATGTAACAACTGTTCATTATATAAGATCGAGTTTCTTATTTCGCTGTGTGCCTCCGACCGGCAATAAAAGCGTATCGGGCAGGTGTACCTGCAATTAATATTACGCCCACTATCGTTCGCCGTGGAATACCTTAATGGCCACCGAGAGACTCTCGTAAATTTGTTTTGTTACACTGCAACAGGGGAAAAGCTGCGAGATAATTGCGCCCGAGATGCTGCAGGATTCTCGCTTTCTTCGTAGCACACCCCCGTTGATTAACTCGTTCCTTAAAGGTAGGAACACATTCGAAAGGTCTGCAACAATAAGCAAACACAGCTCAACTTTCGGGTAATTTCAATATAGTCATACCTCGAACTTACGTACAGCGACTACAAATAGTATTTGCGCATACTCAGGTTTCCCAATAGAACGTCTTTTGAATAGGTTTAATATTTCGTTCCAACAAACCAAAATTTTTAAAAAGGTTTGTTTAATCCCTTAAATATTTTAAAAATAACTTTACTTTGTAGAGTTTGCGTATTTTTATTCTCACGTATCGTGTGAATTTTTTTTTTTTTTTTTTGGCACATCGAAATTTCCTGTAAATGCATGAAAATCCGCAATCTAACGATGACAAAACAAAAATGAATTACGAACAATACAGACTAAAGAATCGTAAACGTGAACACGAGAGAAATCACATTAACACACAGAATTCGTGACAACGCGTAACAGCCGAGGGAACGCAACGACGTGAACACTGTTTGTGCGATTGAACAGTAGCTGTGTAACTAGTTTACTACCTCGAATGCCGGTTCTTTCAAGGTGCTATTAAAAGAATGAGCACTTGTTACGTGCCAAGTGGCCCGTTTCCTTTTAGCGCGAACCCGAGTCGTTTATCGCGGCGGAAACGCACTCCGTGCGAATATGTAAACTGTTCCAAAAAGAGAGAGAAAAAGAGGAAAGGGTTGAAAATCGTGGAAAATGTTAATCGTTTTTATGCTGCTTGCTTATTCCACCCTTAAGCGGAAAGGGCGGCTATATCCGCTGTTTACGATGACTGAATTTCAATGGTTTAATTTCATTTGAAATTACGTACTGCATTTGGAACTTCCATATAAGGTAGATGCCCCAATTACTGCCACCTTGAGCTTATCGAGTAATTTCATTTAATTACTTTAGAAGTCATTTAACCTAATAATTATTCCGGTTTTGAGAATAACATTAGTTAACATTTCTTTTATTTATGTTAATTCTTTTGTATGTTAAATGTGATGTATTAATTATTCATTCATTGAAAATGTATAAAAAAGTCCAATGTCCCTCGCACTGTTATTCGAAAAGTTGTCACTTAAATGGAAATGATCCTTGCATACATTAGCAATCCAGTTTTTATGACAGATAGAACATAAACCGTAAACGCATCGTCTTTACTGCATTATAAAAATCTGCATACTTTCTACTTACACTACATTAGTTGCATTTTTATACTCAAACGATACAATCACCTTTATAATATTTATTTTTAAATATTAAATATAAACATATATGCAATGTCCATGTGTTGTTACACAAAAGTCAAGTCCAAATTAAGTTATATTTTCGATTTACTTTTCCACATAGAATTACTCTTTTCTTGGTTATATCATGATTGCTGGGACACCCTGTATATTACACTATAATTATCGATATCAAGTATCCAAATATACCATTAAAGTATTCTACATTAACAAAACTCTCCCTCAGCTATGCATCACTAACGCTTCCAATTTTTAAGCACCGCATCGAAAGGGTTAAACATAATATAAATATATAGTGTGTTTTAAATAAATTAAACCTATTTTATAACATATTTTATACGATATTGGTATATTTTATATTTGTTAAACTTTTATACGGCTTTAATATTTGCTATAAAGTACCAAAAAGAAAATTCAGACTTATAGAATCTCACATTTGCTGTAAAATATTTCGCCCACTTTAACTCTTCTACTTTTAAAATTCAATTTAGTTCCAGTAAAGTAGTATACGCGTAAGATTAAAAGTTTTCATCAAAATATTAGAGAATTTTCTCTACAAGTTTTCTAAATTGATTCTCACGAAAGAAAAAATTGGATGGGTTAACGTAAAAATGGTATTAAAAGATACACATATATCATGGTTAGAGATAGCTATCCGAAGTACATTTCACCATTGCTTCCTGTTTGCCGTAACTTCATCTAAGAAACAAAAGATATTTGACCGACTTCTAGCTTGATGTTTCTAATATACACATTCCCAAAGGAACCGCAATGATACATGGGAAGTACAGATATAATTCACGAGAAAAGTGCGGAGAAACGTCAAGGTAAACGATGAGGGAGAAGTCTGGCAACCACATGACCGTATTCATTACTAATATCAGCAAACCCAAGAGAACTCTCCTCTCTCTCCTAAAACTCCTTTTTTCTTCTGAGTGCTCTCAACTTAATTGCACATCACTTCCGGGATCCACAATTTTCATCGATTATTAATCACGTTGGAGACTGCTTCTTAATAAAACTACGGTCAAAAGAACAGGCTTATGATAAATTTTGTACTAAATTACGATCGCGTACAATTCGATAAATTTAATGGAAAATTCATTTGTTATATTTTAAAATGTCTATAAATATCATGGATAAACTAAGAAAATTGAATTCTAACAAGTAGATTGCGGATGTTTAGAAGATTCATATTTTTATAATCATAATTAAAGAAATGAAACCAAAATAGAGATCAATTTCGCCGTTTTAATATTGTAATGAGTCCTCAATTTGGCATTTGGGATATTTTTACATCTTTCACGCGCTGTGTAGCTATTTGTATATTTAAATTTCTCGTAAATGTATAAATATCTGCAGTCTATTAATAAGGTTCGAAAATAAAACTTTCGTTTTTCCGAGTGTTCTCAACTTAATTGCACATCACTTCCGGGATCAACAATTTTCATCGACTATTAATTACATTAGAGATTTTTTTTTAATAAAATAACGATACAAAACAGGCTTATGATAATTTTGAATTAAATTACGATTGCATACCATTCGATAAATTTGATGAAAAACTCACTTATCCCGTTCCCTGTTAAGCCAGTGACAACGCGTTTAAAAGGGTTAAAATTAAAATTAAAATTGAATCTGCAGCATAATTCGTAAAACGTGTGTGACCCGATACAGTGAACCAACGGGTTAACGAGGTTCTAGTTAACAGTGTACAACCCTTCGTCACGAGTCAAAAGCCACCGAAAACTAACGCGCATGTCTGAGAATTCACGCAATGAGAAAGTCTCTCGTTTTAAGCCTGCAATTACAAATAAAACAGTGATCTAGTCTCGCGGTTCAAATGCGCGCAATCTTTGGCGAGCGGTTGCGTTTGCATAAAATTTCGCCCAGGGGATGTTTATACAACGGGTAGAGTGACTCTCCTAGCAAAGTGTCTCGAAACAAGCGAAGCTCTTGTCGGGAAGTTGCGGCGCGCGTGTCAATGCATATCACGCCGATGTTCCAGCTAAGAGAGTGTGACGCGAGTTTGCAGCTATCGTAAAATGATATCGAAAACCATCCCCCTTGGTCTCGCTAGGGGGTGCGTTCATGACGTCACTGAACATGCGCACGCGCCTAAACAACTTTACGTGTTGATCGTTACCCACCTTCTCTGCACCCTCTGACGCCTAAGGGTGCATTCACACGCGTTCATAGAAACCTCTCTTTGACGACGCACAGCGGTAAAAATGCTGATTTTACCTGGATAAAAACGATTTCTATTTTTTGTTCTTCAGAAGTTTTAATAATATTAGTTTATTTGAAAAGTGTTGTTAATAGACATATCGAAATGAACGACTCTAAATAATAGAAGAGAAGGTAGGAATACGGGATAGGGTAGAAATATGAGATGTCATTGTTTTGATCTATACAGAGCTGGTAACATTTTCAATAATGATTGCAAATTAAGAATTTAAAAGATTATAATGGCCTTCCACAATAGCCGTTGCTTTTCGTTGCTGGTCTTTTGTTTAATGGATATTTTTAGTTTGGATTCGCACTAAAGTGAAATTTACTTTAGTTTATTATGTAATTTGATAAACAACTCGGTGTATCAAAGGTATAAAATACTAATTGAGACCTACTATAATTATATTACTTCGAACGAAATCATTCCAAATTTATTTGTCGTGTTTTATAGATATGAAACAGAATGTATTAACAAAGCATCTAATTGGATTTTATTAACTAGTTACTTTTTGCATAAATAGTCTGCTCTTGTTTTAATTTCGACAGATAAAAGTTTTGGTAGATTTTTGTTGGATAAATGATGTTCGTCAGGAATCGGAGCTCGTTGTATTGTTAAAGCAAGTTAGACAGAGCTTTGGAAACATCTAACTATCGTAAATTCCATAGTTTCGCGAGATTCCTATATCCTATTCACCAATTACTTCAATTTCAGGGTGTCCTATTGTTCGCGAAAATTTCATTATTCCGCTAACAACTCGCTGCATGTACTGTCCCCTTTCCTGCATTTAGGTTTTGCGATCACTCATGCAAATCAAACGTGAAATTATATTAATCCTCAATGGGTTGGACAATGCAACGAATACAGAATGGCCTTTTAATTCCAGTATATCTATTTAACTATTCATTAACCAATTTTACGCTAAATAATTGCGTATTCGATATTTCGATATTGCTGTTCAACAAACGAAATAAATTCCTTAATACAAGTAATCAATTCTGGCTTTCATCGTCGTTCTAATTATGAAGAGTAAAATTAAATTAAATTACCAATTCTAATTTTGCTGATGCAAAATGAAACCAACGATGGAAATATTGTAACAAAGAAATTTCTAACATTTTATTTTCCCTTCTTGTTTCTTGATTGACTCTTAATGAAAAGTGTTACGATACTGTAATTAAAGAATCTATATTTATTCATAGTACACGACACGAGACTTGGAATTCTTTGCGCTTAGGGCGTTCCATAATAGGCAAATTAATTTTGAAAAATTTCTATGAAACTGAAATAGATTCACTAAAGTATCAGGTCTAAGGTTCATGTAGCATGCGTTTATGAAGTTAAAAAAACGATATTAGTGAAAAATTTAATGATTTTTAATCAAATTTAGTCGATCAAATCAAGAAAAATTTAACGAAATTCAATGAAATCGAGGCAGGAAAAGCTCTATAAAATTTAACGAAATTTTATCGACCAAACGAAGAACATTTCAACCAGTGAAATCAACAATTCAACCAAATTTAAGCTGATTAACTACGAAAGATTCAATGAAATTCAGTCAATGAAACGAACAAAATTTTCATATTAAGCTACTTTTATTTTATTATCTCTTTAACGTAAAAGGAAAGTGAAGCACCAAATTGAGTATTATTTATTTATTTGAACATTTACCCTCCAAGTTGCACGGAGTAATAGAGTAAATTTTCATTTTATTTTGTAATTTCAGAAATATCAGGTCTACTAATTAATGTCGTTTTTGTATCATCCGTTTGCGAAGTTCGAAAACGGCACGAATTCTTCATAATAATATTGCGTATAACACACTTCAAAATGTTAAATGTAATACTGCCATATTAGACAACCTATCAAAATCTCAATCAAAATATTGAAATTGCTGCAATATTCTTTTCTTTTTTTGTATATTCACCTCTTCTGTACCTTTCACTAAATTATTTATAACGCATCTCCTTTCACTAATGCTTAGAACAAACATTAATAACGATGCACGAAATGAACGAAACTGCCAAATCCGCATCGAATGTGTCAAACTGCTGAAGGGTTAAAAAGCATCATGCCGGCAAAAGGTTGAATTGAACTTCGCAAAATCTGAAACTTGCAAGAAAACGTAGGATGATTTAATAACTACCGGAGAGGGCGATCTCTGCTAAAACTGTAATTCGTCGACTAAACTTCATCAAAAGCCACCACTTCCGGTGGCATTCGTCCAATTAGCGACACTCTTAGTTCAACGAACAGCTCGTGTACCGGGTCGAGGACCGGAAACGCACTTTCGGGGTGCATTTGGAAATTTCCACGGAAAATTCTGGCCGGCCCCAAGGCGGCCAGGACACAGTTCGATGGGTTCTAGACTCGCGTTGGATGCAGTTAAATTTGCATCCCGTATACATTATGCAAATCGGTACCCTTTCTCGACTTGGGATATCCAGCGACGACTCCGTAGCTCGGTCATTCAAACGGGAACCGGAGATTTCACCGTGTGGAGCCCAGTGAACGGCTTCGTTTCGCCGGCTGTCGAAACGTCATCGAGGTATCGATGCCTGCTATCGATTTCTCTACTGGTTGTTCCCTTTCGAGAGGCAGTGCAACCACTCGACGCCGAGAAAGCCACCTTCGCGTGCCTTGTTCCGGGAAATTGTACCCGACAGAGGGTTCTGTTCGAAATTACCGATGCTAATTGCGGCTGTTACGGCATTAAGCAGTCGATCAGATCGGCCGAGACGATTAGATAAGCGTGGTTTCGTGGTTAACGAGTGGGACACTGGGAACATTTCTTTTTTTTTGTTTCGCTTCTGTTTATTCGACGTCTCCGTGTGTATTTCGAATGGTAAATGATAGGATAACAAACAAATGGATTCGTTATCTTTTTCAGTTGTTAGTCGTGAAATAATTTAGGCTAATCTAGAATAATTTAAAATAACATAACCAATTGTAGGGACGAAATGTCAGAGTAGAAGCAGTAAGTGAAACAGAACTGTGTATAGTCAGACATTAGCTTGTTGGGAAAGTTCGTGACGATATTAGAAAATCATTCAAAGACACTACGTAAGCAATTATCGTTTCGTTGAATCAGTTTGCATTTTGATAATTCTATCGGAGAAGATTATTAGAAAATTAGATAATTCCTTTTTCCAAGAAGTTTTCATCGTTTTCAAAAATCAATTCTTTCGTGTAATTTTCTTCAACTACCAGTGTATTCAATTTCTGGCCATTGATAAGATTTTTACAAACATTGCGACAAATAATTAGGTGTACCAACAAGTAATCCGCTATTTTTAAATAGGTCGATGAATTTATTTCATCAAGGAATTTATAGCATGCCCGAAAAATATAGTAACAAGAATTATGTTTAAAGTCAGGCGAGTATCTAATTTTGTTAAAAATATGTGCTAAATTAAATAAACAAGATTGGATTCTTCATTGGTACACCTAATATTATAAGATTCATTGGATATAATAAGATCTGTTGCCTCTTTAACGAAATAAAATTATTAATTACCGTTCCCTTTTCTTTTAACCAACTCTAGACGTTGTTTCTTAATTATTTTATTCAAGTGACCGAATCATGAACAGTATTTGCTTAAATTAATGATACTATTACATAACAAAGGCTCGTTAAAATAATTAATACTAAACACGCTACGAATTTTCACAACAATCTAATATTTCGTTAACCACTACTGGAGTTTAAATATCATTTTCGACACAAATTATTGAGTCAATTGAACATTGAGTGGCAGTCTTGCATATATTAATATTTCATTTGACATTTTTAAGTTATGTCTAATTTCATTGCTTCGAGAAATAAAAATGCCAATATTTAAGGTTTTCGTCGAATTCTGCTGAAACTTATTCATGTATTCATAGAAATGTAAATGACAAAGGCAACATTAGAAACGCGTATCATGATATGCAACTTACGATTCCGGCGTTGTTAGTACGCTGGGAATATTATTGCGAAGCGTAAGTTGCGCATAATTACGAACTTTGGAATCACGCATCAAACTAAACAAGCAAGAGGATTCCAAGTTTCCGTAGCATTAACCTGGAAAGAACTGAAGTTACCAACTTTGCTTTGCCAACAACACAAATTCATTAGTGTGCTACTTATTGAAGAATAGAATGGAATTATTCGCAAGTTTACCGAGTAACTGAACGTTTAGAGTAGAATACAACCGTATCTTGGCATAGTGATATTATTTGCATACATTTCAATGTTTATCACTGGACTGTGGATTTGTATTATGTATTTGTGGACAATTTAAATGTGTAAAAAGGCCCAAAATGCGCATAATATTAAATCGTTGTACATGAAATGGCGGATTCAATGATAGAATTTGAATTACAGTAATATGGTAAAAACAAAATTTCATTAATCAAAATAAGTTTTGAGACGTTCAGCAGATTTCTATCAACAAACTATTGCGTTTTCTGCAATAGTTTGCAAAGTTGATATTTATCTGAATCATTATCACAGCTTATATTCACGGACAATGTGTTTCCTTTTGAACGTTTCATTTTCCAGTTAAGCACTTTTTAAATTAAAAATTAAACGTGTTGTCGATTCACTTTAATAACATTAGTATGTTAATAATAATTAATATCACTATTCCAAACGTTCTATTAATAGAACTCTGCTGCTTCATACGCCAATTTGAACTCGTACAACAAAATTACTCGAATTCGATTAAAATTTCTTGTCTGCTTCAAAATAAGTTTAAATAATTTAGACCTAACTTATTTAACAAGGCACGACTTACATTTGAAACAGTAAATTACAGATTTTAATTTAATATTCTACAATACATAGCAATCGGAAATTCTAATTCATAAAAACAAAACCGAATTCGCCGACATGTGAACACCGCCATTTATAAGTTTATTATAAGCTTGGTTCACGATATCATCTTAAACGGTCATATAATGCGTATTGATACCAAAAACTATTATTTAATCCCCGTACATTGTTACGAGTCAATTTAACCCGAAATGAAAATTGGACATTAAATAATGTCATCCTAAAAAATACAATGCGTGTAGAAATCGTGGATTTTTTAAAGATTATTTGAGAAATAAGTTTCATATAAAAAAAAACATATTATACTGTTAAGTTGTGATGAAAAACGTGTGCTATTTTAATACAGGAAAATGTACCTATAGAAAAAAATATAGAAAATGTAGCTGCGCGAAAAAATACAGGATTCGCAATAGTACAATATATCAAATAAAACACACATTGTTATATTCAGGGGGTGAATCTAATTTCTATTTATACTCCACTCCGCTGGTTCAGCTCCTAAATATATGAATTTACATAAAAATCCGCAGTCTAATGAATACATTTAAGACAGGATAGATATTTGATTTTGATGGAAATAAACGTTGTTTAGTTTAACCAAATTATTTATAAAAATATTATATATTTTACCAATTAACACTGTTCCCTTTTGTTTGGGATTAGATCAAGGAATTTTCTTTCCAACAATGAGAGGCGATTCTCTCCTGTCGAATAGTTTTTAATCTACCCACAAACGAGAACAACGAACTTAATCCCACTTCTATCAAAGAAGTTTCCTTTGGAATCTCTTTTACAGTACTTTTACCTTTATCTTCCCAGTTTCTTAGACGATAGTAATGCTCATCCGGTTAGTGGACAAAAAATGTATTATCCCATAACGTTATTCTATGCGCATACATTCGTACAAAACATTTAAACATTGTTCTCAATTTTGTTCTGAGGAAAATAATCAAGAATTCCTTTAGATGGCTTAAACGGATCAAGCGAACAAAGATCAAATATAAAGGAGTTTTTAACAAAAAGAATCAAACAGTGAGATTGGAGATTGATTGTCTACACGATCGATGCCAAGAGAAAAGTAAATGTTTGAAAAGAATTTTAAATTCGCGCGGAAAAGTTACATTGGAATATTGAACTAGAAATGATAATTTAATACTTTCAGCTTCTTTTATGTCTCCGTTGCTTAAATAGGATAACGAACATATCATTCGTAGCCTAATGAAAAATTAATTTTTGCCAATTATAGCGGATCTTTATGCACTTATGGCAAATTTAAGTTTTCAAAAAAGGACAGATTCCATATAATACATAAATGTATACAAAATATTTAAAGGAAAAAGTACAAATTACGACATTTAGATGATCAAACAAGTCTCTATTAAAATCCACTCTTTCAATTTTACTTAAGGAGATACGAATTTGCATAAATATCCGCAGTCTAATTACCACATTTGTACATAATTTAATGGATATACTATCCTTTTTAAGAACAAGCAAATTGTCATAAGCTTGTCTCTCTTTAGCTTTTCCTTTCTTTTATTTACGAATTTTTTAATAATTCCTGCAGTGCTCTCATATGAAGTATAAAAAGTATGCTTTGGATAAAAGTAAGTTTCAAAGAAAAGGTTCGTTTGGTACGAATTCGTTAAGAATTCTTATTATTTGTCTCCAAATGTAATTATAACACGTGGTACCGATAACTGATGTTTAAATATAACAAATGGATTACATTTGTAATCCGAAAGGAAATCAATAAAGTATTATTATTATTATAATAAGTGCATTATTTTGAATTAATTTTACAGAGTGTTTCGGATCCAACTGATTATGATAACAATAATCGATTGATAATATTATCCGTGATTATAATAACCGGATTCCACTGCATGTAAAATGTTACAGAATGGAAATGGTATATCAAAACTGTAGAAAATATTGAAAGTAAAATACAAATATAGAAGGCGAATCAATCCCATATTTAGATCTTCCTTATTTAAATCTATTCATTGATGTCTGAATTCGACTAAAGAATAGTAGTCTATTAATTATAAAGCAAAGAGAAAACAAACTATCAGTGATTTAATGATATCAGTTGAGGATTGATCTAACCAGACGCTATTCTTACGCTTCGTTTTCTCTTTTACTTTGCAGGTCGACTCTAAATAAATCCCGCTCGATTCTTTGCCGATATTATCTGCCTGACGAGTAAATCCTCGCTCCACTTTTACCGGGAATTCGCAGATAACTCTCTTAACGTTACTCGCGAAACGTTTTTCACGGTAAGAACAATCTACACTGATTCGTTCTAATGCGAGAAGTTCTACGATAACTTGTAACGTAGGCATTGGTGATAATGTAGGATAACTCGAAATAGCGAGGATAAATAATACATCTGTTTAAAACGTCAGAAAAATGAAAATGCTACTTTGAAATATTGCAATCTACATGAAACACGAAGAGAAATAGCGGGATGCAACAGGAAGAATGTTTTAACGAAACGGAACTTGTTACAGCCTATATTTTACGCGAGTATTTTTCTAAAAACACTTATTTCATGAATATTAATATCTTTAACATCATTGAAAAGATATTTGTTATGAATTCAGGTATTTTATTTTATACTGAAGTATTTTGTCAATTACCGTCCGATTTGTGAACAAAAGCTACCTATTTTATAAATATTTATACAAAAATAAATTCTAGAACTTCCGGAATTCGATTAATTAAACTTATTTCCACATTTATAAATAATTGATTTAGAAAATATCTATTGGATAGGTTACAGCTAAACATTTATAGTCGGTTATAAAAATCTTCGAATACCAGCATAATTTTGACTTTTATAATCGCTTCGTTAATTAATTAAATAATACACACGTGGATATTAACATCTCATTAAATGGTATACTTAATTAAGAATTGAAATGTTCACTTTGTAAATGCTATTTCTGTATCCTTGGAACATTTTTATGATGGATTGTATCTACCTCAAATACCTATTTTCCGCAGCTGTGATTGATTATAAGATGATGAAAGCTGAGAAGGAATTTATGATTCACCTAAGTGGATAATCTTCCTGCTTTGTTATTATATGTTTATAAAGCACTTTATGTGGAAAATTATAAGTAAATTTAGAAAGAAATTTGACAGAATATAATAACCTGTATATGTATGCATTTGTGAATCAGACAAATCTTACTGGTTTACTTAAAGTGATTCTTATTAATAGACTACGGATCTTTATGCATTTATGAGAGATTTAAATTCGCAGAAAAGTAAAAAATGCACAAATAACGCAGGTATTTGCAAAGGGAATCAAAGTAAAATGCAAGTTGCAATGTTTACAGTGTGAAACAGATTTCTATTAGTACTACTTCTTTAATTGCGCACGTAAACCTATGAATTTGCATAAAAATCTGCAGTCTACTTATTAATATTTAAACACCACGTTATTAAAAAAATATTTGCTCGTTTCGACTGCTTACACTAGTATTATTGAATTTATTATTGTATAACGTGATAAAGTACACATTATAGTTCGCGAAAACATAAATTTTGTTCATTTATTGCACATATGTTTTGGATAATAAAGAATAAACCAAGAATAATGACAAGATAATCTTAAAGCTAAAGACTATCCACCAAAATATCAATTATTATTATTGAAATATTAATAACTCATAATTTTAATGTTAAAATATTAGAGTTCGCTGAATTTTCGAATATTCTTTTGCGATATTAAACTTTAACGTTATTTAATTTATTTATTGCTTATTATCCAAAAAAAATGTGTGCAGTGAAGAAATAAAATTTATACTTCTACGAACTACAATAAGCAAATATTTTTCTCATCATAAGTAAGTAAATTCAGTATTATTATTACAAGCGATCGAAACGAGCAACAATTTGTTTTAATAAAATGCTGTCCGAATATCGATTATTGTATTTCTAAATACTAGTTATTTGCTTATTTTTCGTACCAATCGCGACGTTTTTTTGCTTTGGTATTTTTTTTTTTTAGTATGTCGGTACTCTCAATGCTTGTAAATGACGAACATAAAAGACACGTCACTGATATTGAAGGATCTCTTGATACGAAGAGGCGTATGATTCCAGGTCGTTAAGTATGACGAGGCGAAATAAAAACTAGTCAGAGATTGAATAATGGAAGCAGAAAATGGAAAGTCCTTAGAAAACAGATCTTCGTGAAGTTATATTTTATTCATGATACAGTTTTTTTATGTCGAGTAATCTTGAAATGCGATTCAATTTTTGAATTAAAAAAGGGGGGGGGAAGAACCATAAAATTGGCTATCACGAAAGCTTGAAAGAATTGACATCCTTCAGAAATTAATTCGTATTAACCTTTCGTATTGGTATATTTATTTTAAAGAAACAAATGTGTTTTTAATCAGATGTGCTTTCGTTCAAAAGGATATTATATTAAAGTAATTGGATTCGTCGAGAAAATGCAACGCGGAAAGAGCAAATGTGGACATTTATTTTTACATAATGAAATATAATTAAAATGCAATAACAAGTACTAAATGAAATGAAAAGTTGTTTGTATGTTCAATTGCAAAATATTTCCCCTCCAACAAAAGAATTTAACCAATGTAGTGAAATTAAAAATTCAACAAACGCGGTTCATTCGCAATAAATAAAAGGATAAGGAATATGCAAACATACAGTGGCGAATATAAAAATATGGAAACGCTCGTAAATTCAACTTCTTATACTATTCTAGACTATGTTTCTAGTTCTTTCTGTAACAAAGAAATTGGCAATGAGGGCACCCAAATATTCGTTAAACGTTTTTCAATCACCCATGTTGCAATTATGATGAATCTTCAAAATTATATACAATTTAAGATAAATATTAGGTTATAATATATAATACATATCGATGCTTTAATGCATACATGTTGTACGTCCACTTTTGATCAAGTTTGAGCTATAATATGCACTAAATAGATCTTGGTAGTCTCTCATGTTGCATAAATATCATATATATATATATATATATATATATATATATATATATATATCTTGCAAAATATGTTAAAATAGAATTTTTATTTATCGTATGCCCTTGCATCCATCATTTCTAGTGCACGAACGTTGCATGTCCGTGACAAAGAACACGTAGGACGTGTGTTTTTGTTATGAGAATTTGAAGGCCAATATTTATTACTTTATTTCTTTTATGTCAATTTATATATCAAAGTTTACTTTCATTTTTGTTAACAATAAACGTAAATGTCAAAGTCTATCTTTCTTGATACTATGTAGCTTTAGAAATGCCAGTTTGCCACTAATTTTATTTCCGTAATGTACGTTTAAATGCCAAAGTGTATTATTTTATTTGATTATTGCGAAACTTGAGCTCCAAAGTATTGCTTTAATTTATCATTGCGAAGTGAGAATACACCAAAGATTGGCATACAACAAATGTACACAAGTTATCAAGTTAGTTTGTCCATCCTCTATTATTATAATAATTCTATAGAATGAATCTTATGTTGATACTTAAATATATTCTTCAATATTTATCTCATAAATGTAACATCACACATGCAACAAAAAAAAAGTGTTTATTTAATGATAAAATATCACTAAACCTTTAAACCTATTTTTCTTGAAATCACTGAAAGTGGACGCACACAATATGTGTGCATTAAACCATTGATATATTCATCACGTTCTCCTACTTCGCTTTACGAATCTCAAGAACCATAACAAAAGAGGAATCCTTCAACCACCGTAAAAGATCGAAGAAGATTATCGATGAAAATCATGCACAGGTGGCTAATCAAACTTGTTTCTGAATTTACAAACAAACGATTTCAAAAATAATAGCGAGATAGGTCGAATAAATGTTAAAACCCGATACATAAACTTCTCCTCTCGCGAAGTTAAAGTAAAGAGCCCTTTGTAGTAAGCCAGTCATTTGGGGTGCCCTTGTTAGCGAAAAGGTTACCAAGCTCTGCTGTAATACATCATTTAAAAATACTTTTTACGTAACAGGGGCGGATCCAGAAGCTTTTTTAGGGGAGGATTGGATGTACAATACCTACACTTTTTAGTCGTTGATTATATTAGCTGTACGAATGAATAATCCACTTCTCTTATCAAATTCGGCATTTATTTTGAACATAATAAAATACCTGCCTTAAAAATTCCTCCTAAAATGGAGAAATTATAGTTACAATAGAAGCACTTTCCTACCCTAAAAGACTTTTTTAAACTGAACTTGAACAGCTAAATTAAGGTACATTCAGATATAATCGTTGGATATTTAAGAGATATCGTGAAATATGAACTTCACGTTCAACCCAATATTTTTATTGAGTTTAATGCAGGATTGGTTGTTCTCATTTATATGCCCGCCACTGTATCCTCGCGTTGCATAAAGTAAAAAGAATATGTGGCAAAAAATTTCCACATGAATTCGACCTGAATGTAAGACACAAAAGCCGTAAGGCAGCGACTGCAGCTTCTTCGATCTTCAATAATATCGAAACTTGAATGCATCGATAATCATGCATACGTATGCCAAATGCATACACGATGGGAGAAACAAATCCTTGGCTCGCATTACTTCCACGGTCTCTCGACAGAATACGCTCGATTTACCCTCTAGAACCATCATGAATGTGTGTCTATAGGCAACGGTATCACGTATTTCGGAGAGAGCAGATATTCGGTCTCAGAACGTACGATAATACGCGTCTCTTGAATATTTCACGAAAATGATCTCCGCCACGTGGCGCGTCTTGTAATTGAATGTGAAAAAGAACGTTCTGCTACACTTTCAGCAAGCGGAACACGGAAATTAGATTGTACTTTTATGTGGGTAAAACTGGAGAATGCAAAGTGAAACGTTTCAAATTCGTAGCGATGATTTCTCAGCAACAAAATTTTAACGTTCATCATTTCGGTGAAAGTAGAAAGAAAGGAAAAATGTTTAGAACTGAGATGACTTATCTTCTTTAACCCCTTCAGATTTTTTTTTTTTTTTCAAAAGCAAAAAGAAACAAATTTGATTAATGTTACTTGTGTTGCTTAAAGTTAGAGTCGAAACATAATTATTTAAAATACAAAAAATCATATTTTATTCCAGACTTTTGCAGAAGACTTCATTAACCAAAAATGAAGGATTTAAATGAAAAGCCTTTGCACTCCTGTGTCGATATCGCATTCGACATTTTTAAATTACCACTTTAAATATGCATTATATTTTGCAACATAAAAAAAGCAGAGTACAATAAAGTTCCATAGTTAATTTCAACATAATTAGTGAGTGAAAAGTATATAGAATCATGTTAACATTAATTGAACTAAGTGTACAGTGACTGTTAAAAGTCTCCCACCAATGCATAATTCTATTTCAATTGAAATTATACAGGATGAGCCTCGCAACTTGATCACCTCAAATATCTTGTTATTATCTATATATCATAGATATTAAAATCACTGTTTGCACGAAATCTTTTGACAGACACTGTATGTATAGTGTTCTGAAGAATTCACTTACGTTTAACCTTTTTAGTTCGAAAGAAAAACTACATTTCACGTGCAGCAATCTAATACAACAGGAAAAAATCTTCAGGCTGAATTTCTATTATCCTGAACAAAGCAACGCTGAGTATCGACGAACAGAAAGATTCGAACAATAGATTTCATTCTAAGGGAGTCTGATAGAAATACACAGTGGGAGCAACTGATTCAGTGACAGAATTGCAGGCACGTAGCTCATACTAGAACGACGTGTTGGGATTGAAAGGGCCAGCACACACATGTGTAATGATATCTTCAATGTGGAAACCGGAAAATCTGGCACAGAATTACAATCGTATAACGCATGAATCGCGGACAATTTGGCAATGATTTTTCCGTGAGTCCAGGCCAGTGCAAGGAGGACTTTTACAGTCGATTAAACCATGACAAACATTCAATTTACCCGTAGAATAAATTTTATTCGGGACACAGTTTCGCGCGGATGGTTCAACGTAATCTGCTGAAGCTCCTCCTTCCTGGCTTCTTTTCTTTCCTCAATACATGTTTCCCACACTTCCATGTAACTCCGGAAATAAAGATTATCTGAACGCGAAAACAATTCCTTTCCTCTATGCATATACACTTCCAATAACTTAGGAGAACTTAATAATTAATAATTTGCAATGGTCACACATATATACGGTCAGTGGCAAAAGTCTACATACACTTCTAAATCTCAAACATTTAAATAATTACAAGAGCTTCGATCATTTCAAGGACACTAATTCATTTGTTAATTCACATTACGAACATTATTGAAAAATGCTATTTTTTCTAATCGTTTGCGAAATGAAAACTTGACTTCGTAAAAATCTACGTACGCGTATTAAAATATACAAAACTAATTGTTATAGGTGTATTTATATTGTTTTAAATTCTCTGATACGTCTGCGACATCCTACAGTTTGTTTAATATAAATAAAACTATATTTTACATACTTTTAGGTGCAGATAGAACTTGAAAAAATGTACGGGTAGGGGACAAATTTTGGAAAGGGAAAGTTTTTCGAAAATTCTTTGCATCCATACCGTGAGACATCAAGTGTCATAGAACTTTGAATGTAACTCTTTTTCCATATCATAGATGGTTTCGAAGATATTGACAATAATATGAAGACTTATATTTCCTTTAAGGAGCTGTTTTCACCCCTAGAATCGATTCTTTGCCCAAACAACAAAAAAATGGATCTATTAATAGAATCACTTGAACAAAGTGCACCTTGTGCAAATTTTCAGATTGGCTTGAATGTTCAAGTTACCGAACGTTCCATGTTAGACTGATTGACTTTTCAGCCCTTCATACATGACCATTGTCCTGTATTATTATCCCTAATTCTATTTTGAAAAAATTAAAGTTGGATTAGCCAGGACCCAATATACAAATTTAATCCACAATTTAGCACCTATGTAAGTTTGGGCTTGATTACAATTTAGAACCGTGAATCTCTAATTAAGCGATAGCAGGGGGAGAATGAAGCGAGCTGTGATACGCAGTAGAATTCAAAGGGGTGTGAATGTAAAAGGTTAATCGTACGGCGTCAATGCTGGTGGTTCATTACCTAATGCAGACTACCATTGCCGTGTATATATTTTCACGATATTTGCATTGTAACCGATTCGGCTAAACCGTGTCTTTGGCAGGCATTCAACCGCGATAACACCACCCTTACATGGGAGCTACAAAGACTTGCCAAAAGGTAATTCAAAGGGACACGAATGAATTTATTATACGAGGCAGCCTTAATGGACTGGTAGAACCAGCGTTTGTAATATAAAGGGTTTGTATATCATAATAGTAGCTGGTTGTACGAAACCGAGAACCTTGGGCATTTACATTATCGCGTGTAATACGATTAATATTAGTGTACGCTTTTTGGAATGAAAATTGTTTCATATTTCATGCCATTTATGCGAAATTTATACATTTGCCAAAAGAGAAAATCTAATTCAGCTGCCGCAAGAATGATATAACTAAAAAATTGTACTTTTTTGGAGAACAAGTTTTAGTCTTTTTAAATTATTATGATTTCGTAAGGGTGTTACATTACAAGGATCAAATTGGTATAATAAAATATTATGCTAAAAGTATCGTAATATTGCCGTTTAATGAATAACTGAATCATCATTTATTGAGTAACTCAAAAGTGTACTGCATGATTTTTATGCATCTATAGGAAAGTTAAATGTGTAAATGATTAGAGAAGAATGTGAAACATTAAGAATATACAAAATAGCCAAAGTAAAGTTAATATTATTTTATTTAGATGAAACAACCCTCTAGTCAGATTCCATCCCTTTAATTGTATTAATAAAAATAGAAGTTCGCATAAAAATTCGCAGTCTACTCAAGAATAACAAATTAGAAGGTGTGACAAGATCATAATTTATTCTTTTAAAATGAAATTGCGACAAATTCTTGTATTATAATTATAATGATTTTAGTCAGACGCATCTTTCCCTTGTTATCTTTCTTCTTTCTTGTTTTTCAAACACTTGTTTTTGCCACAAGGTACCTCTATGTTTTGTTATGTATTACTATGCGTGTATATATTGGATTTTTAGCAATATAATAGCAATAATAAATTAAATTGAATAATTTTGAATAAGTGAAACACTTACATTATGGTCTGAAAATTTGTACTGACTCAGTTATTTCATAAATGTTTGTCCACTTAATATTCCCAATTTTTTTACAAAATTACTGTTTTCCAAAAAATTGATCTTTACAATCCATTACCTCTTGAACAATTAGAGATATGTATGTAATACCTGATTGTTTGAAATTTTCTTATGAATTGTATTTGTGTTATGTAACATTTAAATTAAAGAAAGGTGCAAAACTTTACAAAATAATCGTTGCATCGTGTTACGGAATGAAACTGTGAGATTCTGAAAAATGTTCAACCAGTTTTACGGCTTCACTCGAAGGAGTACCTACATAGTTTGAAAACTATTTTAAGCTTTCTACGAAAAAAAAAGTGTAAAATAATGTACCATGTATAAAGCACTGCGCAATTTATGAGTTAAAGTAAATTAAAATGTTACAGGAAGTAACTTAATTAGAAAACCCAACAAACCAAGTGAACCTGGGCGTAATTAAAAAAGAATCAATTTCTGTGGAATATGCTGCGAAATAGTGTCACGGTTATTTCATCACTGTAACACGAAGTTCCTTGCTAACATACCTAATTTTGAAAGCGATTACATTTTCTTTTAAATTCCACTACATCAGAAATATATTCCAACAGAAATTTTAATTTGACAGTAAAAAAGTTAACAATCAACAGTGTAATTTGTTACATCCGTGTACATACATATTTACAGTTTTTATTTGTTTAATTTTGTTTCAAACGCTATTATCATTATTATTTTACACTTAACACATTGATGATGGGAAACGCGAATCAGCATAAAAAACACACGGTAGGAGACACTATTAGTATCATCCATAATTGTACCAATCAGTTTTTGATAGAGATACTTAGCTTTGAATGATTTCACGTTTAATTTTTTAGCGACGGAACAATTTTCTGTTCTCTTCGTGTGAATTTATGAGATTTATGCATTTAAAAAAGTCGGTATATTATTTCGATAATTTAGTTCAATGATGCAACTTAAAGTGTAAAGATTGCATCGCGTAGTCGTAATTACGAATGGACGATACTCTTGTCTTTAATAGCTATTCGCATTTTTGCCATACAAAGAAAGGTTAGGGATGAGATTCATGCAACGTAGAGAAGTCGTCGTTGAAGGGTTAATAAAATACTGTCAACAATGTGTCAAATTTTAATTTGCAGCATATTGCCATTTTCATCAACACTAAAACAGTTAAAAACAAAAGTTCAGATAGAAAAATGATAGAGCTGTACTTAAAAGAACAAACAAAATTAAAAATTCTTTTCACCTCAGAGGATCAGAAAAATCTAACCCTTTCTCTGATTTCCTAGGGGCATTGTGTGCAGCATACGCTAGCGAGACTTTATCGAAAAATTCGTAAAAGCGACGAAGTTATAAGACTTTGAATGCGGCAACCTATAAATGAAAAGTCGGACCTTTTAACTTTTAGCACGTTTCCCTCCGAACCATATTTTCCAAGTTGACGTACGCGATATCTCGAAAACTGTGAGATCAACCGACTTCGGTTTCTCCTATTATTAAAGAAAATACTTCTAGAATTACTGTACCTACCTTAGCCCTAGGTAAACTTTATTAATTTCACTAACAAACTTTTTGTTTTGATTACTTTTAGCAGTAAGAGATTCAATGCATCGTACTCCATGAAAATTAAATAAATTTATTATTAGAGGCGGTGGTCTAAATATGGGCTACCACTTTTATTTCAGCGTTTATTGCCGGATATTTCGAAGATACTTAAACTTGTACGCATCGATCTGTATCTTTAACAGGTTAACTTTCTGATGCAGAATTGAAATATGTTGAACAAAAGTAATGTTTGTTGCGAATTACAAGTTTAAACTAACAGTGAAATTATTCATTTTTGAACGTGTAGTCAAAATATAGGCCACTCGTGAAATAATGTAAATTTACATAAAAGATAAAATCATTTTTATTCAGCTTTAGTTAGGACCATAGAAATTCATAAAAGGTGGCGGAATTTATTTACGTTAAGTTGTCAAAAAGCAACAATAAACGAATATCATATTCCCGATGTTTCATGCCATTATATTGATAAAAGCTGGAACAATTAACAATACTCAATTTTTGAACGGCATCTTTTAAAGCTTTTGAAATCCGTAAATATTCATTCTTGTCCATGATTCGGTTAATGAGATGAAGGTTTTCTAGTGAAATCATTTTCAAAAAGTAACATAAACAACTTCTGCCTTTGTTATTCGTGAATTTACATAAACATGAATATAAGTTAATAAAAATATCATTATTTCTTGTTCAATTTACTTTCTTATGCTATCAACCGTTATTTGAAAAACGTAAAAATATGTGTCCAAGTTTTACTTTGTACCACGAACGACGTGTAACTGTAGTTTTATTTAGTTTATTGTATTCCATATGCTCAGAAAATAAGGGATCTAAAGACCTCCCATTTCCACCATTGCAATAGTTAAGATTTTTATATTCGAAGCTGCAAGCGAGTTTGCGTAAAACTAAAATGTCTTCCTTCGGATGGCGCATTAATCAAGCGTGTCGATGGGCTGATTGTAAAACGACGAAACGACAAATCGTTCGAATGATGCATCTGATAACACGAAAAGCCGACATTAGGGCGAAAGGACCGGGCCAAGAATAAGCTCGAAATAGCGAAAGAATTGTGCCAGCTAGAAATGGCTTTATTCAGATAGAAAATAGCCGCAGATACATCTGTTGATAGCCATTCGCCGCACCACTTTTAGCCACACAATTCTTCAACCGGGTTCATTTATACGTGACGTCCAAAGAAGCCACTACAAAGCACGCTACAGGCTATATTTCATTTGAAAAACTCTCGTCGCTCTAAATTCGTGTATTCGAATCGTTCAAATCTGTGATCGGGGTTGAGAATAGTTATAACATAGGTTTCGGTCCTTGAAACAGTTACGAGGGCCGAAAAACTATTATAACTGTTATGGATATATCAATTTTGGTCCACTTCGGTTTCGGTTAGGGTGCTTCTGAACCGATATTATATCTACTACTATTTTCTGGTTCTGTATCGATTATAGTTCACATTGATTATAGTTTATATAACATTGGTACATACACAGCCGTTCAAAAATATTTGAACACTAGTGAATTAAAATTGTTACGTAGAATGATAATACGCTGTAATTGCAGACGTTTCTAAGCGATATAACACATAGAAAAAAATTACAAACAAGGGGAACATAAAGACTCTTGGAACCTGTTTTTTAAGGTTTAAAAAGATCCAGTTACCGATATATCATCGCTGGATTAATAATAATACTATTATAAATATTATAAATAACTAATATTTAACAACTAATAACTAATAATAGTATAAATAATGTTAAAAAGCATAGTTTCATGAACGTATGAGATATCTCCAAGAATTGAATTTTTTTAGGGTATCGTTCAGCGAACAGAGCTCTTGCAGCAACCTAATATTATAGAATTATACGCAACATCATCAAAATAAATTCCCAAAAGTGACCTAAAAAGTTGTCTGACCACTATTGTTTTATCCTATTAGTCGGACAAATATCGCCTTATTCTACTTACACTTTTTATGACCAGACCTGTACCATTCTACTTAAAATTTGTCTGGCCATTAATATCTCATTCCACTTGCAAGTTGTCTGATTAATGTTTGTATATACTACTTTTATGAATAATGCCGTATTTGCTGAAGAAACCACTGAAACTGATGAAACCATAAAAGATTTCGTAGGGAATTGAAGAATTTAAGAAGCCTTTAATTAATTGTTTACTTTCAGATACTTAAGTTCTTGCCTTACAACGACGATTCCCACTCGTGATTTAATTTGTGGTCTAAATACAGCAAAAACTCACTATACGAGATCGAAGATTATTAATGAATATAAAGTAAGACTAAAGTATACTTCGGATTTTGATTCATTAATAGGAAATTTAAGTGTGCTAAAAGCCAATGAATGCACCTAATATACAAAAATATGCAAAATGTTCAAAGTAAAGCGTAAATTATATCGTACGTCGACGTTAAAGCAACTCACCATTTACCCTCCATTTCTTCAATTTCATTAACAAAAATATGAGTTTGCACAAAGATTCGCAGTACACTAATTATAGTATTACAATGTTTCCCATTTCACACAGCGTTAACCCTATCGATACCGAAGGCGCCTACAATCGTCTGTCAAAATTTCGTACTAGTTAAGAAATCTAGCTAAATCTACTAGCATAGTTCGACACCCCTAAACGAATAATTAATATAGTATTCGTTAAATATAAATTGATTAAAAAACTAACAATTTGCAAGTGGATGTTACATTGCAAACTCGCGACTGAATTGTTCTGTACAGCCTTGGCATATCGATGGCCAACTTTACCGTAGCAAAAGGGTTAAAGTAGCGAATAGTTAATCCAATTGTTTTTAGCCAGTACGAAAAATCGTACGGCAAGGGGTTAACCCTGTTATTGCTATCAGCACATGCAGACGCTCAAAAAATTCTGCCGATTTATTTTGTAATTGAAAATACCATTAGCGTCTTCAATCACTTGAAATTCGTTGTCATCCGAGGGATACGAAAGAAATGGACGAAGAACACGAATTTCACGCAATGCAATTCAGTATTAATTAACCCTTTGTACTCCGTTGGTGCCGTTACGGCGACATACATCAATTTTCTCGTAATTCAAGATTTAAGGTTTTCATTTATTTCTACTAACTCGATTTCTATTCCTTTCAAAACAAAGCAAATTAAAGACTACTCTTTTTATTTCCGAAGTACGGAATAACACCTGAAATTCTCATAAGAGCCAGAAAAGAGTGTACAAGTTACTGGTTAGATTATATTATTGAAATAGTTTTGGAGTGCGATGGGTTAAAATCCGCCGTATCAAAGGGGTTAAAAGCCGGTAACAAAATCAGTTGGAACATGTGAAGTAAAAAAAATAAAGGAACAGTTGAGAATAGGATAACAGAGGTCCTAATTGTTAGCAGAGTTAATTCGTATTCTGCAGAGCACAGGGAATGAATAGATATTTACTGTCTACGAGGCAAGCGGAATAGTCGAGTGATTCTGTTTGACGAGTACCTTTGTTCCACTGATCCACAGACTTCAGAGCTGTGACGAAAACGGCAGAATTTATAAACGGTGGAAGACAAGTGTCAGTGGAATTCGGTGACGCGCATGAACGGTCTCGAAGTTCGCTCTTGAACCATACTTGCACGACTCGTCCAAATGAATGTAATTTTCAACTTGGCATCGTGCCTCGTTTGTATGCAGCCGTAACTGTAGAAATGAAAAGGAATGGCTGAATGTGCAGTCGTCACATCGTCCCTTAGGAGGGTCGAAATTTTATATGTTCACGCGTGTGTACGAGAGTACTTTCGAGAGCTTTCATACGAATTGATCTATCCTTTTTTTCTTTTCCTTTTCGATTGAGTGTGATTAACTAACTATTAAGCCATTGAACTACGATTATTTTATTGCCTATATATGCTACTGTTAACTGATTGCTGTTTTCATATCAGGTGACGTACAAGTCATTTAACTATTGTTGGCAATTCTTCTTTAAGAACTTTAAGTCTTATAAGACTAAGCTAAAATTCGAATTCAAACTAAATTCAACTCTCGGTAATATTTGTTTTTATTCAATCCAAGCCATAATTCATAGGCCGAGTGTGACTCATTTTCAGTTATTGTAGAGCAAAGGTGGGCACATGCAATTAAGGGGTTGACTGGAAAAGTGGTCTAAGTGTATTTTTTTGACGAATTTACGATTCAACGAGATGGTAACCAAGATGCGAATTTACGTATACAATAAATAACTTAAATAGATTTTATTGCTATTGCCACGACATTTATTCAATACTATTATAAGTTCTAGAAAAAATCAGAACTATCGGTTAAAGGAAACGTGAAAAGCATAGATGAAGGAAAGATATTACAGAAAAGATTATGGTTTATTTTCAACTATTCCTGAGTATGCTTATTGATTTCTTTTGTTGCTTAGAAATATCTATGTGGACTTTTTAAAACGAAGTGCAACTTTACGCATTGTTTCCTCAAAAGGAACATTTCGTCGCTTAGACCACTTTTCCACTCGACCCATCAATTGATATCATATGCTATTGCAAGATTTCACGTGACACTGGTACAGTGTGAGCCGATGAAATACCGTTGCTTTAAATCTGTTGGAAGCAAATTATAATCACATCACGCGTACAGTGCCGCTCATAATTATTCGAACGATTTAAAAAATTGACGGATAATCCTACTAATTCACAGGCTTGAAATTGAAAAATCTTGAAAAAGCAAAATTACTTTCCGGTACTCCTAATATAAACGTTACGTAAACTTATTTGCATTCTCGAATGCTTTGTAGAATTAATATCACAGACTTACGCCTGCTATTCGATTAAAGGAAAGTTAGTCGGAAATGCAATTGAAAAGTTCACAGGCATATATGTCAGGGTAGAATTACGCTAAGAGTTTTCAAAGTTCTCGCTTACATCGGAGCATTTTGTTAATGTTGCTTCAGACAACAACAATTTGCAGCACTCAAGATGCTTTTTCCAGTGGAATTCCCGTGCCGTGGAAGTTACTGCGAGCTTCAATTTTCGAACAACCTCTCCGTGAGCTTCGAATTACACGCCGCCTCGGGACAACATTGCAATCTTTCCTCAAGTTTTCGGTCTTCCAACTTTATGACTATTATCAATTTGCGAGAGCTGGAAACTGTTCAGATGTTCCTCGAATTCGCTACCTCTTCCTCAAATAATCAATTACAAGTTACAACTAATAGAAACGAGAATAGAACGCAAACAACAATGGAAATTTATTCGTATTACAAATTTTAAAATAATACACAAATAGAAGGCAAACTTTAAGATGTTGTCCTTAGATACGGGTTGAAACCTGATTTTTAAATCCGTAAAACTCCATCCGAAACATTGCGAGCAGTCGAAACTTTCGAAATCCAGAATACCTATTTTCTTCCGTTTGTTTCTAATCGTAATGAGAATCCATTTAAATTCTTGTTAGAAAATCAAATTATCTAGTGAATCTAATCAAATGAAACTTAAGTTTACTTATAATTTAATATCACTAATTTTTAAATATTATTAATTATAGTGATACTATTTAATTAACTGTAAACGTGAAATATTATTAATTTCTATATGCTTTATTTTTACTCAGCAATGAATCCGTAAAATTAAGTCGATTAAAATGTGTCTAAAATCTAAACGCGAACGCAATTAGATGATTAGTTAAATAAACTCATATCGTGACAATATTCTCCGTATTTATACAAATTATTATACGATTCGAAAGTTTCGAAACGTAAAAGTAGCACAAAGCTTCGAGTTCTCGAAAATCAAAGCTTGTTTAGTTATAATGTATATTGTAAATATGCAATGGAAGAAAAGAAAATTGGAAAATCATATATTCTAAACAGAAACGGAATGTTTGTTATTTTAATATGATATCTCTTGCCACATTGTGTGTGAATTTTACGATTAAACGCAGAACACGTTCATAGATATGCACTGGACCAGTGGAACGTTGGTAAAAATCCAATGCAGCGAATTCGTGAAGCAACAATCCTGTCACTGATAACGTATCAATTGCAATATCAACCGAGATACCTGGTGCAATTTATTAATGGCTTTACGATAACATTGAGCCAGAATTTTGCAATCCGATAATCGATAAAGCACAATGTTGCAATCGTTTACTTCTGCTAATGAACATATAATTTATGCGCATATATTCAAAATAATAAATTTGAAAAATATCAGATTTTCCAAGAGTAAATTGTATTTATATGTCTCTGATTGCTACCGCGATTTTCGATTTGTAACGAATACTTCAGTTTTATACTAAACTATAGAAAAATATAAGACTAATGATTTTAAATATGAAAAGCTGCTTTAAAAGTATTTAAAAATCACCAAAATACTTTGAATTATACTTCCATTTATTACACTTCAATTTAATCGAGATATTATTGCTAGCTATACAATTTTAGGAATACGTTTAATACTGACAATTGAAATCTACAATTTGAAATCTTAGATTGACTTCGTTTGAGATGCAATTCTGATAAGAAAAGTATATACAAAAAAATCATATGACAATGTTATCATTTGATTAATTTCTAAAGTATTGGAAACTCTTATATAAACTATGAACAAAATAATACAACATAGTATTCAATTACAACTTTAACCCTTAACCACTACATTTATTAAAACATCCGTCTGTAAAGTCGCTAATAATACGTACTCATTTATCTCTATTTCCCAGATTCGACTTCAGTAATTGATCATTATACTATACTTAAAAAGTACGCAGAGTGACAAGCTCGTAAATCATGCTGAAAGTAAAATAGAGATGAATGAGTAACTATTATTAGCGGTCTCACAAATCGACAATAGTAATTAAGGGTATAGCAGTCCATTAAAAATTTAATGCGGTCCAATATTGGGCCACGGTCTATACGTTGAGAAACGTTGTTTTATACCGAAAAATGACAAGAAATTTGTATGCTTAGATAAAGGCTAAGTAGGTTCTTACACATGCTTGCTCATGGAAAAGACGAATAATCTCATTAGTCGAGGTTTCACCCCTTTGACGCCCACGCAACAAAAGAGCAAGAGCTTAAAATAACCAAGGATACGTTACACGACTCTATACCTAACATCCAGCCAAAGGTTATTCTTCATCTCACAATTATGTCAATATTAAATAGGTATACATCATTTTTTAAAACAACTCTGAATAAACATATTATTAGGTTGTTCGGAAAGTTCGTAGCATTTGCAGTGGACATTAAACCATTTTGCGATGGTTTTGCATTTTGGAGGTGAATTATTTCTTGCGAATTTTTGTTAAATAATAAAATCGTAATTAGGATAGACGTCGTATTTAGTTGGAGATCTTATCCAATGAAATGATGGGTAACATGATTAAACATTAACTGATTGTGAGATATTACAATCGTAGGTGGCAACTATTACATTAGCAGTATTATAATCTCACTTATTTTAATTATTAACAGTGAAAATTCGAATAACGATCAGAAGTGTAATACATTACAGGAACAGAAGGATTACGTGGAGTAAATTCGTCTCCGAGAAAGATTAACATTTGTTAAGAAAAAAAGTTTATGAAGCTACTCAGTGTCGTATACAACATTATACGATAATACAAAACGTATTCATTGCTTCTTCCTCAAAAAAAGAAACGATTGAAAAACAATGAAATCGTAATTCTCGTGCGTCAAGAGAAAAACATAATGTTTCTTTTTTATAAGAATTACCAACTATGGCAATGTTGACGAAAATGTGGGCAGAAGTATACTAAGCAAAAACATACCCGAGGAGAACTGAACATCTGTGCAAGCTAACAACGGCGATGAAACTTTCGGAATGGAAATAATGTTCAAAGCATGGCAAGTGTTTGGAATTTAACGCGATTAAAGAAAGTTTGATAACGAAAGTAAAGTTTTACGACAACAATGTTCGATAGTCTCTGCAGACCCGATAATTGTTCAACGTAACTTTTTTCCGATGAGCCCAGTGACCCACGTGTTAGAATCGACGAAAAGGATTTAAAAATTAATTCCAACTTTGTGACCGAACCTTGAAAGAACATTTACAGAAGGCACAGACGAGGTACAGGATAGACCTATCATCTTGTAGGACTTCGTGTCACGCTGTCTGAAGTACCGATAACCTAAAACATCAGAGTTTTCGGAAGAATATCTTTCGTTTTATTATCTGACGAAGAATGTAAACACTTCTAAAGTATTTCAATGTACAAAGTGTAAAAGCAAACGCAAAAGTTATACATTTTAGACAATCGAAAGGGTAAGAATGAAGATAGTAAGGGGGTCCCGAGATCCCCAAATCATGTGACAGAAGAATACATTGGATGATAGGTCTATTGTGTACCTCGTCTGTGCAGAAGATTACGAAATATTAGAAGCGTCTCATACGTAACATACAGTAGACCTACTTTCTACAAAATGAAAATACGAATATTCTCAAGAATTTCGAATACAAAAGGGATTCAAGAAGATTAAATCTATCTTATACGAGATTATATACGTCAATAAAAAATCCCTTGTTTTCTGTTTTAAAAGATATCAAGAGCTAAGCGGATTTCTTTGTTCATTATTCACGGGAAACTCCTCTTATTCTATTTCTTAGACAAAACTGTTTTCATGTGCTAGGATCATTCGATAAGTAAAGAAGCAGAAGCTCTAATTCAAATGATATCGAAGTAAATAGTATGATACTTTTAGAATCAATAGTTAGGATCCTTATCATTAGTTTAACACTAGAACTACCGACAAGTAAACTATACTTATTTACATCAAGGTGATTAAAATAACAGAATGTTTGCAAAGATAACTAATGCAAGGAAAATAAGTCTTCATTCACACTATTTACAAGAGATCTTCAAAAATCTTCAAAAATGCACTGTTGTAAATTTATACAATTTTTATAAGAAACACAGATGGGTCATTTTGACCACCTTGGTAGTTGTACCGTTAAAACAATGATTTTTTAATTACTTGGATATTCATAATCTTTTAACGCCAAAGCAACTTATGCTATTTTTTATAAAATTTTTCATGTATTAGAGCCATTCAATAAATAGGGAGACAGAGGCTCTAATTCAAATGATAACTAAAGGAGAAATATGACACTTTAAGAATCATTTGTTGCCATCCAAATTATTAGTTTAATACAATAATTTATTAATTGTTTCCCTATTCATAATCTCTATCGCTCGTTTAACGCTAAAACCGTCAAGCTACAATAAACTTGCAGCAATGCATTTTCAAGTATATTCGATAATTTTCTGTACAAGATACAAATAAAGATTCACTTCATTTGCAACATACATTTTTCTAAAAGGTCTATCATTCTTATTTCTTTAATGCAAGTAAGTATATTTTAGACGTTGGTAGTTTTAGCGTTAATAATGGCAAATTCCTTTTAAAAGTGCATTCTGGAAGAACAACCTCCAGCGATAAAATTTCTGCTTTTTCTTTTGAGAGTGTACATTTACTAATTATAATAGATTTACTAATTAACTACAATTTATTCTAGATTGTTTAACCAATATAGTATAAGTTGCGTCATAGTGCAATGTTTTGTAAACAGATTGATCAGTTCAAAACTGACCCACGTATAGATCTTCATACAAATTTAATTCTTCATAAGCAGAAATAATGAAATAAAATCAAAGGACAGATTGGCATTAGACCTGTAATATTATAAGATATATTTTATTCTGGATGCTTTGCATATTTTTGCACATCCTACAAAATAGTATTGAAACAACAATTATTATTTGCCTCTTTACTCATCGAGAGATCCTCGTAATATTTTTCTAAAAACCCAACCACACTTTCTCTCTGTGCCCTTAATTTTATTTGGACTTTTTTCCATCATCTATTTTTTGTCATTCTGTACTTTCACAATGTTAGGCTTACCCTCATCGAAAAAAAAAGCATTTGATAAAGGACCAAAACATCAAGTTAGACTAGCATTGAGGGGGATCCAGAGTGGCACATGATGGAGAAGTGATCTATGAGCTAATTTCGAGACGATCTCCCAGATCTTTCATCATCCAGCCTGACATACCGGCGCTTCCCCGATAATTTATTGGAATGGCTTACACGCTAGACCTTATCGATCTTTTAAAGCACGACACACACACACACACATACACACAGCGTGAGAATTGAATCGCGAAGCTTCCTTGCCCGAAACTGGAAACTCCGTTTCAAAGCGACAAAGTACTTGCTTTAAAAGGACGAACAGGGGAAACCGGTTAATCGAATTCGAAAGTGGCAAAGCGAAAACGAGGTAATAAGAGGTGGGATAGATTTTTTTGATCGGGGCACAATTTCCTTTCGGACAAATGGAATTTCGATTTTATTTAATCCGTTACGACCCAGCAATGAATCTCCGAATTAAACCGGGGGAAATAGAGAATTTAGAGCGAACACCAGGCAGCTTTTAATTTCGATAGCGTTGTTTTAATTCTTCGCAACGGCCCGATACCGCTCGGTAACACGTGACTTTTATATCCAGCAATTTAACTCGATGGGTATATTACTTGTACGTGTACAGTGTATACACGTGATCAAACCTTTCTGTTAACCCGAATGTGCGTTATTTATAATGATTTCACAGTGATTAAAGCAAGCTGTTGTATTCTGAAATCGAATTTCTGCTCTTCGGCCAACCATCGCCTACCATTCAAAACCTCTATTCTTTCGCTTGAAACATTTTACTGTTTTTTTTTAGAAACTTTGTACAAAAGCGAAATGTGGGAACATTGGCAGAAGTAACCGATATTGGTTAGAAGAAGAGCATAAATATGTGTTTTGTGTAATAGGGCAAACGGTACATTGAAATATATAGTGAAAGGTTGCGATATGATAGATAAAGAGGAAGTTATGCTGGAAGAAGTGTTGGAAGGGAGACTATGCGATAGGGTAGAAAATTAGTTAAGAAATGTAGATAAAGAAACGAGAACAATAGAAACGAAAGGATATCAATTATATGTTTAACCTTCTAGTGCATTCCGTTCCCGATTCGGAACTTAATTTCAAGTGTTCCATAGTTTAATGAGTTAAGAACCATTGAAAATTGAATACGTACGAAGTTCCCACCTGGGAACAGTAATAAAATTCAATAAATAACGTTGTTAATCAGTATTTTGTTACTTATCTCATTACCGTATAAACATTTAAATGGACCAACAGCCGTATATATTTTTTTTAATTCATCGTAAAAATTCATGCAGTAGAGGATTAACCTTCAAGATGATTCTACAAAGATTATTGTACGACTATTTTTCGCGAACTTACAACAATTCAAACATTAATAGCGTTTCGGTCGAATGTCCGGAAAGTTTCGAACAGTAGTGTACTTATCTTTAAGTATGATTTGTTTCCTGTGATCCCTTATCTGATATATATTTTATCGAGTAAATAATATTGAAGCACGTTACAATTGTTAGCGAACAAATTAAAAAAACAATAAAGAGTGAAAGGGTTAAATATAAAGTTTCTAAGCGAGTAATTTGTATAATGGTAGCTACCAATCGTAAATATATTCAAGACGTATCAAGGTTGTAATTTATCGTTGTGTAAAAAAAGATATTGCCAACAGTAGTCAGAAGTTTATGGTATATGAATACCTTTTCCAGTCACTGTACAATCACGTCCAATGATAACAAATTTGGTGTAGTTGAATCTAACTAGCAAAGTGGTAAATGCAAAGATACAGTGGTGTACGAATGCTTTTTGTAGCCACCGTATATGCATTGTACAAGGTCATCAACAATTTATTTTAAAATTCCTTAAAATACACCTTTCTTCGCGATACTAAAATAGGCTGAAAACTGTTTCCTCGTGGTTCGATACTTCCCCCCATACAATAACAAAGTTTTAAAAAAGTTCACGCCAATATTATGAATATAACGAGAACAAACTTTTTCCTGTATACAACACACAAATACGATCGTGTAATAATAACATTAATAACAAACAGCGGCTGTAACTAAATTCTTTTAAAGTAAAAGGAAAATTTACAACCATTTATGACGCTACCAAAAAAAGAGTGTAAACAGGGAACAGATATTTTTCTTTAAGTTTCGCTGACAACATTTGCCGTTGACTTTTACCAAAAAGCAATTTAACTTCGAATAGAACTCGATTTTCCTCTAGTCGAAGGGACACGCAATTTGGTCCAGAGCAACTAAAAGCATTAACGATGAGGTGCTTTGAAACGTTCACGGAGACCTGTCTAACAAGCTTCCCGTTTCGGTGCCACAACGTATGCTTGACACGTACTTATCAACGTCACAAACGACTAGCCAGAGTACGGTGATAACGTAGTTAGGGTGCAACCGAGGGCGTAGTTTAGAACGCATGCGAATACGTCCGAGTATCATCGTGTTGACATCTCTAATGGAATTAGAGGGAGGACTGCTGACGAAACGTTTTAAAATGCGTCGTCGCAAAAGCATTCGCGACGGAGTTCGGTTCCCATGGTTCACTGATCGTTCTACTATCCCTAGCCAAAAGTTTTCGGTCAAACATGTGAACGTGGAACTAACTATTAGGTTGTTGCATATGAAATGGCCGATTTTACGTAGCTGAAAGTTTTGTAGTCATTAATGAATTAAAAGTAACATTAAATGACATTTACTGTACACAAATATAAAGCTCGAAGCTTGCTGAATATAACACTATTGATAGATCGTCAATTGTTTTAAAATGGAATAGCAAATAATGAAATAAAATGAACAATGCGTACAAGTCGAACTCGAATGTCCTTAAAATGCTGTTTAGGATTATATTTAACCTATAATGCGGTGGAAATTATTAATATTATTTATGCATGGACAGATATAATTTGTGAATGAACAGTTCAACGTTAGCTTGAAAAATTTTATATTGAAAATATAAAGCTTGAAAGTGTATCTTATAATAACCTGAAAGAAACAATTGACAATGATAAGGTAAACAATTTACTTGAATCAGATATTCATCAATATTTTCGAACCATTGCACAGAAATTAGAAACTCACATTTTGATTAATTAATGAGTAGAGTATTTTGAACTACATAAAATCGGCCATTTCATATGCAACGACCTAATAAGAACGCTAAAATGTCTATAATATGAAATAAACGGGGAAAGGAAAAGAATAAAAATAATTGTTTATTATGGAAAAGTAAACATCGAAGAAAATAAATCTCCTATATAATAAAACGACACTTCACTTAGTATTTATATTATCTAATATTTTCTAATATTTCTACGTCTATATGCTACAATTACTTTGCGTGTTGTAGCTTTGATACTGAGAGATTTTCGCAACGTATAAATAGAATTTCTTTGTACAACTTTTTCACTTTTAGAAGATAAAACAAGTTTCCATTCAAACTTTATTTCTTTACTTATGCTGGTAAAGATACAAAGTTGAATAAGAATCCGCAATCTATTTATAAGTTTAAGTAATAATTCAATGAGCCTACATTTTCAAGTATGTAAGTGAAGATAATTTTGATAAATGCGAAACGTATACCGCGAAACATTCTGTTATCTCAAACTCCTTCATAGTGAAGTACCTTATGGTCGTGTCACAAAATATACAGGCCCATACTACTGATGAAAACTGATTCAAATAGTACCGAGATAATCTTTTTGTACGAATGTAAATTTGATCAAGAAAAATGATAGAGATATTAATGTGTGTGTGTGTATGTGTTGATAGAGATTTAACTGGTAAACTAATCCTTACGAACTGAAAGCTACTTGAAATTAAAAATGTAAGCAATCAAATGCTTGAATAACCCATACAAGTAGAGTAGATTGATTTAAGTATAATTTATAGGTTTTTTAAGTAATAATTCATTGGGCCTACAACTTCCAGTATGTAGTTCAAGGTATTTTTGATAAATAACAAATTTATGCCAAAAATATTGCACCCGCAAAGAGTTAAAAATAACAAAATGTTCCATTACCTCAAACTCCTTTATGACAAAGCACTTTATGGTCATGTCACGTAATATTATATCGACTCATACTACTGATTAATAATGACTCAAATGACACAGAGACAATTTTTTCATACGAATTCAAATTTATATATTTATACATATAAAAAGACTATAATAAATTTATATACTTAAAAAGAAGCGAAGGAAAATAGTAGAAATATTAAATTTAATGGGAAAGCTGATCTTTGCGTACTGAAAAGTACTTGAAATTAGAAGCGTAAGCAAACAAATGCTTTCCTTCCAAACGAGTGTGGCTATTGTGCTTTTCGGGCAGTTTGTAAATAATAGGAACACACTGTGACGGCTTTAATATCGCGGAGTACTTCACAGTATGACTCATACGGGATCAAGTTACACCGCACGTGGATCGTCGAAACAACTTTCTATCTCCTACCTTGTTCCGCTAGAATCCAAAATAAACTTATCAAAGGTTGGAGTAGAAAAATTCTGATATCGTTAACCCTTTACGCCCCGTTGGCGTTGCTATAGAAACACGAATAAAGTTTCTCAAGAGTCAAGATTTAAGATTTTCCTGTATTTTCGTCAGTGCAATTTCCGTTCCTTTCAAAACAAAGCAAATTAAAAACAACTTTTTCCTGTTCCGAAATACGTAATACTTTACACTGTCACGAGAGCCGTAAAAACGTGTTGAAATTGTCTCTAGATCATAGTACTAAAAAAGCTTTAAACCGCAAGGGCTGTGGTATGTTTAAAATTATTACGTTTCACTTCTTAAATTTAACAACGATTATTTCAAGGGTCAATACAAAGATATATTACCAACTGTTAAACTATATCTTTATTCATTTATTCAATCTTGAAAATTTCCTTTTTTATATTAAAATTGGATTTCTTTTATAAAACTTTGTCTTAATTTTGTTGAATGAAATACAACCAATTAAAGTTTTAATAAAAATTCCCTGTCGCCAATGGAACGAACCTAAACGAAACATTCTGCACTTTAATATAGAGTTTAAAAATAATTAATGTTTCAAGATGAAAGTTTTCTTAAGATCTTCTAAAACATTTACATACTATAAGGATGCAAATTTGGAAACAATTGAAAAACTCAATTTTTTCAGTAACGGTTGCTCCTTTCAATAGCACATTCTATGCTAAACTAAAATTTACTAAACCCGCATTATTGGTGAACATGTAAGAGCATAGAAGTACATAATTTAATTATAACATTCGACGTAACGCGAAACGTAACACTTCCGGTAGAGCCGACCAGACTAATTAGAATACTCTATTACAATACGGGCAATGGCGAAATATTATATCCAGACTGCGGATTTTGATGTATTTGTGGAAAACTAAAGGTACACAAAAATACAGAGTGCATATTGCAGGCAAAAATGTATTAAGTATAAAAATTAATTCGGTGCTTCTATGTTTACTCCTTTCTAATAATTATGTTAACCCTCTATAAGCGGAATTTTGTTTGTTTATGAAAAAGAAATAATTGTAATTGATTATCGCCTCTGTTTTTAATTTGAAAAACAGGAACCAATAACTATTACAAATTAATTGTTTAAGTAACAATACAATGACTAAATAGTAAGATGCAATAATACAATAATAAGTAAATTGAATAAAATTAAAAAAAGATAGAAATATGGGTACGTCGCTTTTAAGTCACATAATTATTATAGAGGGTTAATTTCAAATATTTTCCTGCTCAATAAGAAAATAAATAAGATATCTTTGAAGTTATCCAAAATAATAGTGACTATTGTAAAGATTAACATTGTATGATTCATACGTAAATATTGAATCTTCTTTAAAACCGTACCAAATTAATTCATACACGTAACGCAAAATATCCAAAATGTCGAAACTTCATGCTATACGATTCATAAATAAATATTGAATTTCGTTTAAAACGACATCAAATTAATTCGTACACCAAATACAAAATATAAAAAGTATCCAAACTTTATATCCTTTAATTCATAAATAACTATTGAATGTTATTTAAAGCAGCACCAGATTGATTCACACACCAAATACAAAATACCCAAAATAAGGCACGCATTATACTCGAAGGATGAAACTCTATTTAGATTCTCTATTTGTTTCTGTATTTGTATTTTCACGAACATAAACCAGCATACATAAAAATCCGCAGTCTAATTACACTTAACATTACTATACCTTTTTCCCAACCTTATCGGAAATGTATTCTTTTGCTCAAACTGAAATTCTGTGCCTCATGAATGAGCCACGCGGCGAAAAAGTGGTTAAGCCAGCGAATTCCGGCTCGGCAGGCATGCCAGCGAACTCCATAGTAGTCATGGAAAGGACAAGCCAGACGGCAGAGGCGCACGCGGCACCGGCGACTGACCGACAGACAGATCATCGCTCGAATCGAAGCCAATTATTGGCGTCGGCGGGCACTAGCAATCGAATAAGAAACTCGATCCCCGCGGTTATCCAGTGACGATTACGGAAACACCGTGATATCCGCGCTTAAACGACATCGACGTCAACGTCGTCGTGAACGACGACGACGGTGAAAAAAGAAAAAAAAAAGTTAAACAAGATTCTTACCTTTCCACGTCACGGCGAGGTGCACGCGAAATCCGACCACGCCATTCTCTCTCTCGAGCACAGCACCGCACTGCACCATATATATACACAGAACACACTTCAACACATCTTCACCCTTCCCGGACAGCTTTTCTTCCAAATCTTTCTTTGCTTCTCTCGTATTCCTCTCGTTACTTATGTCTATTTCTCCCTCACCATTTTTGTTTCCCGATTTACCGGTCCCTGTTGCCTTTCCCCGTCGAACCCTTTCACTCCCTCACTTTGCCTATCTCTCTCTCTCACTCTCTCTCTCTTTCTCTCTTTCTTTCACCCTCTATCCCTATCTCTCTCTCTCTCTCTCTCTCTCCCGCTAACCAACCGGCAGGAAACCTTTCCGTCGGCCTCCCTTTTCTCCGGCACCTTTTCTTCTTCTCGTTACGATGGTAAACCGATAACCGAGCCGCACGATATCCGCAGCATCGAAGGATCGTGACGTCCACGACGTTCGTCGACGATACAGACGACGTAGGACGAGGTTAGGAGGAAGAGGAAGAAGAAAAGGAAGCACCTCCCTGCGGCACGCGCGCGCACGAGAGAGAGAGACAATCCAGCATCCAGCTACGCCCGTGACAGCGTCTGGGCAACTACTGAGGACGATCTGCGCGGTTCCGGCGCAAGCTTTCGTTCTAATTTTGGCCGCATGCGGCGCCACCATTGTTATCCCTTTTCATCAAGGGGTTCACTATGGTACGCACCACCGACCGCCGTTCACTGCTGTCGCTTCCATTGAACACCAAACGTCCTGTTTCTGCGAACATTTTGCTAATTATGTAGGTCTCATTCTGATTTTTAACCCTGCAATGGCACTCTGGGGTTATACATAAGTCATATAAAATTTCGAAGATTCTGTATACTTCAAAATAACGGCAAATAAAAGCTTAGTTGACTTTATTTGAACGTTTGAATTTTATAAGCTTGAAGTACACGATCGAAAGTATTTCAGTGAATTTTTATAGGTTCTTTTACATGTTCAAACTGAGTGTAAATCACACGAATTCTGAAAGATCCAGGATTAACACCAACCGCGTACCGGCATTTTGAAATATACCCATTCAATAAATCTTTCTCACAAATGAAAAAAGAAGCAGAAAGGAAGACAAAATATGAAAAACTATGAAGAATTGTCATTAAGTTAAATGAACAAAAGAAATAACAATGAATGTGAAATCGTAATTCAAATGTTTTAAAACCAGTTGTTTGACTGGGCTTGATACGGTTAGTGTTAAATAAATATCTAATTCTGACGAATTTTGCTCACTATTTTTCTTTATTTGCTTGACTTTTAAGCAATCCTTTAAGTGTTGATTAAAATGGCAACTCGTTACAGTTCTAAATGGCTCTAAATAGCATAAAACTTAGTAAGGGGATTTATAAATTCTGTGTGCTCTTTCATTATAAATTAGGAGAGCATGAACAGTCTTGAAATCCGCATTTTATGACCTAAAGAATTTTTATTGCCCATATGTCGTCACTAGTTTAATAGTTTATACTTTTCGATGTGGCCGTACGACATACGGACTTAACAATGATACGGTTAAAATGGTTGACGGAGGAATTTGGATTGGTTTGAATTGAAAAGTATACTGTATAAATCAATGATATCGAAAATAGTATAATAGAAAACAATCGTGTAAGATTTAGTTTATTTAATAATTTAATTCTGTTAGGAAACCTTTTTCTTTATTTGTTTGATTTTTGGGCATTGTACTTGTTTAAAAAGCTTAAACAAGGAATTTGAATGTTTTTGAATTAAAAAGTATACAGCATAGATTAATCGTATCAGATATAGCGTAACAGGAAATGATCATATAGAAATTAGTGTATCTTATAGTTTAATTCTTCTGAGTTTATATTTAATGGATTTTGCTCAGGATTTTTCTTTATTTGTTTAACTTTTAGTTGTTTAGTAAAGGGATTGGTAGAGGAATTTAAATAGTTCTGAATTGAAAAGTGTACAACACGGATTAATTGTATGAAAAATAATGCGCAACAGAGAATGATCATGTAGGAATTAATTTCATTTATAGTTCAGTTCTCTTGGGAAATGTACACGGTGACTGAAATAAAATAAAATCGAAGAAACGATGTCTCACAAAGCTTTTAATTTCAATTTTAGTTTTCGCCCTTCTTTTTGTTAAAAATGATTTTACCTTTACTTTATAAATAATTGCATTTATAACCAATTTTATATATCTCACGTGTACCATTGTACAAAAATACTCCCACAAAATAAAAATAGTGATAATACAATAGCTGCTAAGTACCAAATGAACATTAAAATTGTTCGAAATTATGTATGCAGAAAAAATAGCAACTTTTTAACCCATTAAGGACCACTATTATTTAACGTAGAATTTCATTTGCAATTTTTTATAGCCTATTTATATCGCTGAATTCTATTTTCTGATATTGCAAATAATGAGCATTCCAGGAAGTAGTATAATATTTCTTTCTTCTCTTTTAAATTTTACAAATTGGAATAAATTGCAAATGAAACGTTAAGTTAACTCAAAATTAACCTTTAACCGTTTCGCTACAAAGGGCGTATATATACATCCTCAAATATTGAGTAATTATTTATTAAAAATATCCATATTGCTCCTTTATAATCTATTATTTCTGTTTTTATTCGCACAACAAAAATTAGACCATAATTGATGATATAAAGCATGTAAATATTTATATTTGTCCGATTATCATATTAATAAAAACTATTCCTTACCTATGATTTTAGTCTTCACTTCCAAGAAGCCACAACAAAAGTGTTAATGGGTTAAATAAATTGTATTAATGAACTATGATTTAAAAAAGGGACAACTAAATTAATACTAAAAAGAGAAAGCTATTTTCCGCATGATATTCCTTACGATTTAATATCTCCAACGGCTGAACGACACTTCATAAACATTGCCACTAGACCTTTAACATTTCCGCTTACTCTTTGCAATGAAAATGTCAGCGTGATAATCGGCAGAACAAAATTAACAATCTATTGATCAATCAGTGGCAATTATTAAAAAGGGATAAAAAAAACATTTTACGTACATAAATGAAGGGCTGCTACACGTCAGAATTATTACAGTGGTTACAAAAAGTATTTGCGCATCACTATTTATTTTTACATTTAAGTGTTAATTAATTAGGCTTGAATATATTAAACCCTTAACGGGCAAGTCTGTATGTGACACGAGTTCGCCAGTTTTAAGTTTCGTTGTATAATTATTATTAATAGTGTTTCTATTCTATTTTGCCCTCACCACTCGTTTTGGTAAACGTATTTCGTACAACATTGGAAACGTAGGAAATGCGACACAATTATGACTTCGCGTAATCAAATTTGGTCACTTTTGACCCATCATTGAAGACTAATTTGATAAATTTTGATTTTGATTATGATTTTTTAATAAAAAGTTATTAAAAAATTATTGGGCCCAATGAAGTAACTCCTTACATTTACAGCTTATGTTACGAAACTGGAACTATGTTTTTGGGCTGTATTTGATGGAAACGACTTTTATAATGTTCCGTTAGTATCTTTATCATGTTTCTTCATTTTTGATATCAATATATGAATTAAAATAAATAAATATATACAATAAAAACATTTTTTACGTCGCGAAACTAAATTCTGCACTCGTCAAAGTATTAAACAGTACCTTTATGCGATTATAAAAAGGAAGATGGTAGAAAAGATGGCCTCACCTGGGAACAAAACTTTCACGCAGCACTGTTTAAACAATCATCCAAGAAGCAAAATAATCTCCTTATCACTTTGTCAAAAAACTATAGGAAACTTGTCGAAAATAGATGCAAACATACAAGTATGATGCTGATCGAAATCACCTAAATGTTATGTATCATCTTCATTTTTTTCATTTTAACTACATCTAGCTTTGATAATATTATTATACAGATAGGATTTTAAAATATTCAACTGGAACTAACCACATATCACAGCTAGTACGTGAAGAAAATTTAAATACAGGGTGAGTCTAGTAACTGGGAAGGGTTATAACTCTGGTCCTATTAAAGATAGAAAATAATGGTAAAGTACAATTTTTTTTCTATCATTTTGTACTGAACATTTTTTCAAACGTGCATCTAATCAATTGCAATGTGTAATCGTACTTGTTTTTTAAATGGAACGCTACAATTTTTTACGTATTTCAATTCTTCATATCACTCTGCGTAAAAAGGTATTAGGGTACAATATAAAAAAATTAATACTCTGTGAGATACTTAACTTTTTATTCATATCTACAGTAAATGCTGAAATGTTCCACCGTTATATTCGAAACATTTTCCCACGCGTTTTTTTATACTTTTCATTACACTCTTCAATTACTGGGCACTCAAATTTATATAATTTGTACAGGCCAAACATTTGGAACCACTATGCTTTTCTTTTGAAGAAGAGAAAGGATTTCGAAACACGTTACCTTAGAAAACGCCTCAGTTAAAAATTCATGAAAATAAAGGCGATTGATACTTATAACCAAAATATTAATTTTAAATTAACAAGAAAAACTAGCAAAAGACATACATTTTGATCCTTAACTACTACACCTATTAAAACTTGCGTCTGGAAGGCTGCTAACAATTACTCATTTATCTCAAATTTTCCAGGTTCGATTTCAGTACGTGAACATTATACTATAATTGGAAAATAGCCAGAGTAACAAGCTCGTAAATCATGCAGAAAATAAAATAAAAATGAATAAGTAATCATTATTAACGGTTTCACAGACCGACAATAGTAGTGAAGGGTTAATAAACAGTCTCAAACTTTCAAACGATAGTATAAGTGTATAATTATTACACTGTATAAATCGCGTGACAAGCATTCGTATTATATTTTACCCATTGCATCATCACCAAGCCGATCGACGGTAAATTCGAAACTATAGGAGACAAAGCCTTTTTCCGATTTACGAGCGAAAGCCAACGTGTAAATAGCGACGAAACGCCGATATTTCGAGAAGCGACACCGTGACTAGAATAATTGTAAGTCTTTGCAGACTGCCTTTGATTTCTATTCTATTTCTTTCTTGTTATCTCTAACAGTTCTAAAAAGATATCTCCAGATCTTGATGCGACGTAGCTGTTTCCGTTATTCGTGTATTCTTGGAATAACAAAAAGATGGAAAAATTGGAAGGGTAACCGAAGGAGAATTACCATAATTTGATTTATACGAATCGAAATATATTTAATTCTCATAATTTTCAAGTTTCAGATTCTGTAACTGATCGTGATAATAAGTATGTTTTTCCGATTTCGCGATATATTTACGACTGGTGGATTAAAATTCATATTTTTGAAAATTGGTTCCTTTCATTATAATTTATGAACTCATCAGATTTTGCTTTTTAACGCAAAAATGCGTGCAATAATCTCAAAAAGATATGTAAATACCACTTAGATTTTAGAGTAGTAATCGATTTTAATTAGGTTTCTAATTAGAAGTTTGATTAAATTTTAAAGTAGATTTCTACGATTTATTAGTATCGTATGATCCATTCGAATGCTATTCATTTCACTTAATTTATACGGAATAATTAAAGAAATAAGCAATTAATCTTTAGCCTGAAAATCGACGTGAGATTGAATCATCATGAATGAAATTTTATTTATATTTGAATGATACTTCTTCTACTATAATTAATAATTAATATTCTAATACAATTAAAAAAGCAGATCATTTTTAGGCTAAAAGTCAGTATAAACTTGAAAAATCGTGAATGAAATTTTATTTATATTTGAACGATACCTATTCTACTATAATTAATAATTCATATTCTAATATAATTAAAAGCACAGACAGTAAATTTTTCGGCTGAAAATCAGTATGAGATTAGAAAATCATGAATGAAATTTTATTGATGTAATCAATACTGCTCGATAAATGTTTCTTCACCTTGGAATGGTCTGCAGGGTTCACTACGATGCCCAGTTTTCACATTTCTTTAATGGCATACATGGTAACACTCTCAGGATGAAAGCTATTACCAGCATATCAATGTGTCTACTCACGTAAAAATTCTCATACATCAAGGTGAAAGATAGTATCTCTAGGATTATCTCGAAAGTAGTGATCAACAACGGGTTAAAATTTCTCCACTTACCGAATTAAGGTAAAAATAAAGGTAGAGTCAAATCGATCTATATTATTTATGCATACATTTATTTGTCACTGTAAATTAAGAAAAATGTTTCTTTTACAAAATAAACATTAAAATTTATTGCATTTCTGTGAAGCAAAACGCAATCGAAGAATACAAAACATTCGATCGTAAAAAATGTATTTTTTGCTAGATTTCTGGTAACTTATTCGTAATGTTTTGTTATTTCAATTTTTATTTTAGTTAATGTGGTAAGAAAAGATGTTACATTAAAATTATATGGCGAGTATTTTATGCATAGTTTCTTCGTTGTGTATTTTATAATAACGTAACTCACATATTGAGTATTACAATTTAGTGAAATACAATACAAAAATAGAATTTTGAATCCGCTATGCAACTTAAGTTGTAACTAATAACAAATTCATATTTTTAGAAACAAAATTATATAGAATCTAAATGGGGGATTGTTTCACCCTCTAAATGTTATAATTTATATTATATTTTGAATATCTTATACACTCTGCATGTTGAAATTTTCAATAAACGCATAAAAATCCACATTCTTGTTATAAGCATTTCGGAAGTGGGAAAGGAAAATGGTTTTATTTTATTTTCATTACAAAAAATGTGTTCCTTAAATCTAAAGTATACAACGCCTCAAAAATAAATATAATACGTATCGTCACGTATCAATCAAGCATATTAAAGTAATATAATATAAAATAATATTCTTTGGTCAATGCGATTAAAAAATAACTAAAAACGTTTTATATATCGCTTACAAAACAGCACATAATCTTTAATAAAAAAAAATAAAACAAAAAAGATCAACACAGCGTTAAAACTTAACTTTGCAGTTTGCACAAGTCTGTTACGGTTTTGTAAAATGCTATTCTTCTAATAATAGCAAACATAAATACTGTCCGTTAACTTTTTCTATTTTTTGCTATTTGCTGTCTAATCGTGACTTAACGATAAAAAAATAATATATCCAAAGATGTAGTATAAGGACATAAACAATAAATATGGATATCAAACTTCAATAATCTAACTTAATATCATCAACTATGTAAAAAACTTAAAAAAAAAAAAATGATACTCCGTCAATGATCTACAAAAAGGTAATAAAAATAAAGTTTGTCATATTTTTATTTCGTTGTCTACTCGTATAAACGGAACTTACCAATGTTTTTCGTGCGCCTTTTTTTGCTTCTTATGCGCATTTTTATGTTTTTTCAGCGCCTTTTTGAGTTTTTCATGCTCCTTCGTATGCTTTTCAAAAGCGCCGTATCTAACGTAAACTTTTTCACACACGCTACAGGTGAATTTCCCCGTTGCATTGTGATTAGTACGAACCTGATGAGCTGCTCTCAAATGATAAAATAAACTCGACTTATGTCTGAAAACAAATTTTCTATCAATGGAGCTAAAGGTGAATTTAGACTTTTCAATTTGAATGTGCATCGCGGATGATTATTGGACCATTCATCCATAGCCGATGTGAGAAATGAAAGCTAAAGTGTTTACACTAGTTCAATAGTTAAATTCATTTCACTAGTTTTCAAAATGTCAGTAAGCTAAATAGTGAAGACAGAACTCACTACAATAAAATTTAAAAGGCTAGCTACGATTGTTCATTAATTTCTAGACGCCTTTGCATTTGTCATTATTAGGCTGCAAATTTTCACGCAAATTCATATTTTTGCAAGCACAATTAAAGAAATTGGATATCAGTAGATGTCTGTTTCACTCTCTAAATATTATATTAGGTGTACAAATTAATTCAAAACCTTTATTTCTAAGGTCTTGGTATCTTCGTAAATTTGAAATCACTACGTTACTATTTTTCAAGTAACGAATTTGCGTCATAAAAATGTGAGAATACTGAAAATGTTAAATATTAAAACTGTATTTAATTTTCTGTGAGTAAATATTAAATCTTATGGAATCCTGAATGCTCAAAATTAATTTGTACTCTTAATAACTAGACTGCGGAGTTTTATGCAAATTCATATTTTTATCAACAAATATAAAGAAATGTAATTGAAATGCAAAGTTTTCCCACTAGTTACTTTCTATATTTTGTACGGTTCTACTTATTACGTATATTTTATACCTCCTTGCATTTTTCAATTTCCCATAAATGCAAAAAATTCGCAGTCTAGTCACTATCGCCTCACTATAAATAAACCGTCTATACAATTCATCAAAAGTGGAGCAAAAATAATCCATTCCGTTTACTGTTCATTTTGGATGTTCACTTTAGATGAAATGTAGATGAAAACGATCTTTATGCTTTTCACCGTGGATGAATCATCCAAAGTGTAAAGTCTAAATTCGTCTTAACAATCCTCGAAACTTGAAAGCTCTTGTCGAAAAAATGTACACATTTTAATAGCCCTCTTTTACCTATACTTTTTCATGCATAAATCGCATTGGTAAGGTTCCTTCTTGCCGCAATAAAGTAAATGCCTATTGAAAAGATATTTTCGATTGAAAAGCCTACCACAGATCTCGCAAAGTATTACGTACCGACCTGAAAAGAAATTCCGTGACAAATTCCACATTTTATCGCGGATAAAATAGTACATTTACCTCCGTGTGCGCTTGCCTTATGCATTGCAATTGTACGTGAATGCCGGAACCTTAGTAGACATAATAAGCACTGAAAACTACGGGCATGGTTCGTGCTTTAAAAGGTACAAAATTTGGAGGGGGGGTGAGATATAGCATTTATAGTAGCACAATTTCTGTTACAAATTATTAGACTACGAATTTTCATACATTTTTGGGAAATTTAAATATGCAAAAGGACACGCAATGCAAACATTCATTTTAAAGTACAAATTACTGTATTTTAGGGGTGAAACAACCTTTTCTATCAGGTTGTACTTCTTTAACTTCGTCAATAAAAATGTAAATTTACGTAAAGATCTGCAATCTACAAATTATATTTGGAAATATGATGAATGAGCTTTCGAATGGGTAAAAGTCTCTAAAAAAAATCTGGTACATTCTGATAGCATTGTCAAACATTCTAAATTGAGGATGAAAAGGAAAAATTGAGCAACAGTTTATTTAAGTACATTATCTTTTCAATTGTACCAAGTGAAACACGAAAAATGTATGGTTTTAGATGAAAAAAGCTGAGATCAATTTAACCCCAGTTTACAATGTTAGGCCGTCTGCACACACACACACACACACCTGATTCTTGCCAGCACGGCAATCGTTTCTTGGTTTCAATGTAAAGCTATGGGACCTTGTACACAGTATTGTAAAAGCCGGTGCCGGAAAAGTATTTATTTCTTGCTGGCTGCTGAATTTGGTCATTTCTTGGTGTTCCAATGTACGAGACGTTAAGCATAAAACAATAAAATCATACTGCTGGCTTTTGAGTCGTTGTCCATCGGTGGAAAATATTTCCAACAATGAATCAACGGGGGACACTAATTGTCTTCAACATTTGGCAACCATCGGTTCACGGAATAATACTTCGATCCCCAGTAACCCACCTTGAAAGACGGTCCCAAAAAAGAACCCATGGCGCACGTGAGCCAAACCATTAAAAAGCTGGCTAAAACTCAATTGCACACATGTTTTTTATGGAAGGTACATCTGAATATGATTACAAAAATATCCAAACGAAAATCTTGCACAAATTTGCACATTAAGAGAAATTGATTTACCGGTGCCGGCGACGACGACGGCAAGAAATCGATGCGTGCAAACGGCCTAAGGGTTAATAAAAAAATTCCAATTTATGGAATCCAATTTGTTATCTTCGACATAGATTATTATCACTAGACTGTCGATTTTTATGCAAATTCATATTTTTAAAATTAAGAATAGAGGAGGCGAACGTAAATAGGTGGTTGTTTCACCTCCTAAATATTGTAATTTCTACTACACTAGGTATACATCTACACTTTATTAAAATAATTTTGTATGATACTTCAGTTCGGCAGAATATCTTTTACTTCTGCACATCAAGGGATTTTTACCCGTTTCAAAAATAATTAATTCCAAAGAATTATAATCTATGTTCTAATATGTTTTGTATATTATGTGCATTTTGCACTTCCTTGCACACTTGAATTTCCCGTAAATGCATAAAGATTCGCAGTCTAGTTTGGAAGCTTTCCGGAAAAAATGCTTCAGAAGTTCACGCGTTCAACAAGAAATACTGTTCTAAACTTAATTGGACAGTACGTTGAAAGGAAATTTTTGGGAAATATTTGTTATGCAGATATGGCAATTAATTAACCCCTCACGTACAGCGCCTCAATGATTTTTATGTTTATACAGCCGGGGCTAACTTTCGTATAGCCAGCCTCAAGTATTTCAGACCCCATTCACACATAGATAATGGTGAAAACAATATATAAAACATCATAGGTTGTTCAGAAAGCTCATAACAATATTTCAGGAATATTCAAAAGCAATAAAGAATATATAAATTCAGGATATAAATGGCATTTATCCGAATTAAGAATTTTATTATTTGACACAAATTTACAAGGAATAATCTTCCTCTACTTTCACGACATGCAAGAGAATTTAATAGCGATTCTACCGAAAATTATACGAAGTTTCCAAACGATCAAACATCTAATATGGATCTGTGTGCGTGCGTCATGAAAAATCAGATACGAAGTTCATACGATGAATGGAGTTGGGCCGTTGAAGACGAAATTATCATCCATACAAAGTAGGCTGGGTCCTATCGTCCTAACTATAAATAGTATCGTATAGCGATAATTTATAGTATCGTACAGAGACAAAATCGTTCGTTTATCCAACCGACCGATATCGGTCCTTTCACTTCAACCAATCTAGTAAACAAATGTAACGTTATTGCATAGCATGCGTTGCCAATCTGGACACGATCATAGAATATCCTGTGTTCGTTTTTTATCGCGTTGATCGTTCGCTCGAATTTGTCGCCGTACAACATTAATTAGGACACAACCGTACGGAGTCCGTACGTGAAGGATTAAGAGCAATTTTCCGAAAAAGGGATTACAAATCTATAAGCCCTTTTTCCGAAAAGCTCCTCAATTATTATTCGTTTTACATGTCAGCTAAATGAGAAACAGGTCCCGAGCCACGAGTTACTCATCACTGATACAGAGGATTCACTTACTCTTCCTTCATTGTACTATCTTCACTATTGCTTTCAATTTGCGACATATCCATGTTAAGTAAATCTTCCCATTCTTTGCCAGATATTAGCGAAATTCCATCGAAATCAGTTTCGTTATCACAATTATTCAACGCGTTATTATTATCCTCTTTTTTATCTTGCGCATTTTGGTTAAGTATTTCCGTTTCAATAGTTTTTTCATTCGAATAACTTATAAAATCTGTTAACGGTGAGTCGAAATCATCTAAATCTTGTAAAAAACTGTTGTTACACTCGTTTAAAAATGCGTCAGTCAAATATACATTACACTTTGCGTTATACAAAGGTAAAATATCCAAATCATCTTCATTAGAAGCATCTTCTAATAAGCTACTTTTGTTTTCGTTATCAGTGACTAAACTTAAAGCATAGTCTTTGCAACAATAATCACAGCAAGACTCAGATGAACAAGAATCGGATCTTAATTTTTTATAATCAGGCAGTGAGTCATTTTCACTCAAATATTCGGAAAATGCAGAAGATTTACTTACTAAAATATTTCCTTCCTTTTGCTTGCTTTTCATTAAACAACAATCTTCTGTTTTATTGTACGTTTCGAATTCATTATCATTTATATCATTTTTCTTTTCATGATTATTACTATCACATGTGGTAATTAAAAAATTATATGTTTCATCAGAATCATCCCACGTAAAACAGTCTAAATTATTGTTATAATAAGACTCATAGTTAAATTTACTAAATATTTCATTGCTTGTGAAATCAACTGAACCTTCAGAACTTTCTGTTGACTCAATTTCTTTCAAAGGTGAGAGAACCCTATGTTTACTACTTATTGTTAGATCTTTTGGTACGCTATATGATTTTTCTTGCTTATTTATACAGATAGATGCCTTTTTACTCTTTTGATTTTGCTTTTTTATGACCTTTTCTGTCTTCTTTTTTCCAGGAGGTCTTCCTCTCGCTTTTATTGGAGTAGAGGAATTTTTCTGCAAGTCTATAAATCTAAGTTTCTGTTTCATTTTATGCAATACCTTTTTACATTTACTTTCTTTCTTAAAACAAATATTTTCTGGGAGATTCTGATCTGATGCTGTATTTGTTTCTATTGCTCTTGCTTCAGAAATTTTGCATGATTTCAGAATACTAGGAACTTTGAGCAATGTTTTCTGTTTCACACTAAACTTACTTTTCTTTTTAATTACTTGCATTCCTTTATCAAGACAGTGTCCTTTACTTTGGGTAATATCTAACAAAACTGTATTTTGATATGAAATATTTCCTAAATTTTCATGATTCATGTTCCAAGAACTACTGTTACAGTCAAACTTGTTAAAACTAGTTAATTTTTCGCACATTCTTAATTAAGTTGTTTTTGTAGCTTCCAATTAATTTTTTAGTTTCATTTGTTTATCTACTATCTAAATGAATAGAAAGATGGAGTTGAATATTTTGTATCGTAAACTTTCTTAATTCATTAATTGTTAAAAGAGATGATTGATCGTGTTTTGGTAAATCATTATACTGCTATGAACTATAACAAAAAAGCAAAAAATAGGTGAATAGAAACATGCAGTTGAATATTTTGTATCATCAACTATTTTAATTTATTAATTGTTAAGAAAGAGAATTGATCATGTTTTGGTGAATTACATTATTGCACGTAAAATAGAATTAAAAAATTATTATATAAAATACAAATCAGTGAAAATAAGCAAGCAATTGTTACAGTATTAAAATAATACGAAATATATTTCTGTCAATGAGTAAATAATTATTTTCAATTTTACATATGCAAATCACATTATTGCACGCAAAATAGAATAAAGAAAACATTGCATTGAATACAAATTATTGAGAATAATCAAGCAATCGTCACAGTATTAAAATAATACGAAATATATTTCTATCAATGAATAGATGATTATTTTCATTTTTATAAATGACATTATTGATAAGCCAATTACTATATGCAAAGCTTACCCAGCCTTCCTGACCGGTGTTCAGCGGTCGTACACCTTCACTTGTTTAATACTTTTCGTAACGATTATTACAATGTAAAGTATTAACAATACGTAACCAACGTAAAGAATTACACACGCGCGTGATGTATGTGCTTTTGTACTAAAAACTTTATCCTTAACAACACGTAAATACGAATATTTCGAAACGTTTCTGTCACGAATTATCGCAGAACACTACGAACCACATCGGTCAACAACAGAAAGGAAACTGGCCTGTGAAAAAGCATAGACAGACCATGTGCAGTCCTTTTTAGATAAAGGGAACCGAAACCTGAGAAGTCCTTGAATAACAAAACGTAAACATACTTCAGAATCGTAAACGAATCGTGGCGTTAAAGAGATATACGTGTTTATGTATTGTTTTAAATGATTTTTAAGAACTAGTTTAGTTTGAATTGTTCTTTTTTGATGTCAGTCTATTTTTATATTGTTTATGTAGATATATAGCGAGTCACAAAATTCTCTGAGTTGAATATGTGATGAAATAATTAAATAACAAAAAACTATTTAGACTTAGACTCTGACAAAATTTAACTAAAATAGTATAGAAAACGCTTGGTGTTAAAATACACTAATATTCTTTCAGAAGTAAACCTAATTTGAAAAATAGATTAAAAGAGGAATGACAAAAGACAAAAAGTATTATCAAATATTAATTTTTCGAGACTAATAATTTTTATCAAATGTTCGAATGATTTTGTGATCATATATTGCTCTTGCATAATTGTGAAACCACAATTGTAACTCACTGTTACTACTTAAAAACATAACGAGAAATAATACTGCGAAAACTTCGAAGGTTGAAAACAGTAATAAACACGAAGTTACATTTCTAATTAAAGTTTATTAAATTATTAAGTAAGTAACCTACTCGAAAATATTTACATGCAAATAAAGTTAATTTGTTAGCTTTAAAAAAATTGCGAATGTTGCGTATTGCGGTAATAATGATTAATTACTTTTATATAAAAAAAAATATATTGAAATAAAGGTGTGGAAATTGTAAGGTATGGAAATCATAATTTAGAAACTAACATGATAATAAAATATTTTATTGCAATAGTATGGTTATTTTTTTTTTATGACAAAATTTTAAGAGTAACAAAAAATGATGTGTGCAGGTGTGTGACAACAATGATAAAATAAATAAACTGTATTGTGCTTTGTAACATGTAAGTATTGGTTCAGTTAGTGTAAATACCTAGTATAAATAAAATCACCAATCATTAGGGTCATCGTCATCATCATTTTGGTGCCTTAATGTAGAAAATAATACATCTTTGACTTTTGGTTTTGGATCTTCTGTAATTTTTGTTGGTACAGCTCCTGCCTCTCCTAACATCCATTCTAATTCTATGAGAATATAACAAATTATATTAATATTGATATAAATAAGTTTTAAATTCAAGAATATTAATATAATTAACACTAGAACTACCAAAGTGGTCAAACTGATTCATTTATGACATTTTATAAAAATTGTATAATTTTATTAAAGTGTATTTGTGAATATTTTCAGTAATTTTCTATAAACTGTGTGATTAAAGATTTATTTTTTTGCATTATGTATTTTCGCAAATATCTATTGTTTTCATTATTTTGGTAAAAATAAATCCAGTTTAATTGCCAGTAGTTTTAGTGTTAATAATATAGTATAATTAATATAGTATAATTAATATTAGTATAATATAATTATTATGGTATAATCAATATAATATAATTAATATTAATATAAATGCCAGAATTTTTTCGAATAAATTCTTGTATAATTTTATAATTACATATACCTGCTTCAGTAAGTTTCATGCCTCTTAATTCTATCGCTCCAATAATTTGCTTCACCAAATTTCCATTATGATAGATAAAAATAGTAGGAAGATTCCTGTCTGGCCAGTTAGGAATGCAAGTAGTAGAAATGCTCTTTAAAAATTTTGTTGCAGGAAATTTTCTTGCAAGACTAGCTAAATATTGATTTACTAGCGTGCAAAGTGGTATACTAAAACAAACAACTCTAATCAGAAGAGATTCCCCAATTATATTTAAGTTATTGTAAATGCTTGGTCATGTTCAAAATAAATATCGACTTTGACAACAGAAGTGGATTATTTATTAGTACACCTATTTTTGCCACAAGTTTCACGTTTATCAAAATTATCTTTGCTTATATACTGGAAGTTGTAAGTTTAATGAATTATTTTTCTCGCTTATTTTCGATAATATTAAAAAATGTTTCAAACATAAATCGAATGGTTTTGGGAGGAGTATAACATAGTGTAACAACTTTTTTAGAAATGCAAGTGGTAAATGGTAAATTTTATTCTTTTAAATGGAAATATATATTTTTTTTCTATTCTATTTTCTACGAAAAAGGTGTTCACCTATTTAAACCGAAAAACCAGTATTTTAGAAAATACTGGCCCCCTAAAACCATTCAATTTATGTCTGAAATATTTTTTAATATTATCAAAAATAAGCAAGATATTTCGGATGATAAAGTTACGTAGAACACCCTGTATATTATTCTAAAATGAATTCATTTCAATTACATGGGGTATTGTGTTCTTATAAAAAGCAAAATTTTTTTCAGTTTGTTACAATAATGGTGCAAATGCTTTACTGAGAATATTCTATATTTTGACTGCAAAGAGTTAATTTTCTTGTTAAAGAGACCCATACCCGCATTTATATAAATGAAGAATAACCCAGACATCTTCTCCAGCATTATTCACTTCCTGTATGTAACCCTTTGCTGATATTTCTTTAACTTCACCATACTTAGCTTTATTAGCTAATTCCTTCATTTCTGCTATCCTTTTTTGCCGATATTCCATTAGAACCCTTTCATCTTCTTCATCTTCTAATTCGTCCAGTTCATCCAGTGTCTTTGTTTCCAAATCGGTAACAGCTGTAGGAAATAAGAGATATGGATATTTAGCTAAGTACTATTCGAAATTGTAACGTTAATAAGAACAATATTAGGTTGGAGCATATGAAATGTTTTTCTGAAATTTGAGATTAATAAATGGATATTATTCTTCTAATTTCGTAAAAACATAAATCGTAAAGGAGCATATTAAAGACGAAGATACCAGCTGTAATGAAAATACCTGTGTATTATAATAAAATTGTGAAAACTTCAGTGTTTAAGGTCATGAATAATCGGAATATTGCAGCAATTCTTTATAGAAGACAAAATTTAGCAAACATACCATAAAAGCCACTGAAATTGCTATTTGAAGAATATTATACAGATAAGTCAATAGCTTAACATCGATATGCAAAATTTAAGATTAATAATTATTCATTGGACACAGAAAGTCAGGAGGAAAGTTAGAATCCTGAAATTGGTAAGTTTTATAAATATATACAGAAAGTATTCCTACCCCACTGTATCTTTATATTTAATTACTGCTTAATCAGATTTCACTGTGGTAAATTTTCTATTGTTTAATAGTACCTTATATGACTACATTTATATTCAATAATATAAAATTTCATATTGTAAAGTGTAACTAAATATTATTTAAATTCAGAGATACAATGGTATATGAATACTTTTTGTAGCCACTGTAATAATGAGACTAGTTAATTGCTGAAGAAAAGAATGTAGAGTCATTTAAAAATTATTTTACTTAAATATATGTGTATTAGTTCGAAGAATTTGCTGATGTTTAAGTTTTCTACTTTGAAAAAGTGACATTTCATATATGCCAACCTAATATAAAGTAAATGTATAAATACCCAGTCCAGTTTTTTCATTTACAGTATTTTCCACTATATCAACTATCTGGTCCTCTGTGACTTCCTTCTCTTTCTGAGGTATAATCCCTTTTCTCCTAAGAATGTCATTCCACTCAGTATCTTCATTAGGATCTTGCTGTGTGGAAAAAATGTTGATTATACTAACCCATGTATTAAAAAGCAACTTAAAAAATCGTAAAAAGTTGTTTCTATATATTGTTGAGAATTACTGTATATTTAATTACTGTAAAATGGGATTACAATATCTTTAATTATTGCAAAATGGGATTACAATATCTTTAATTACTGTAAAATAGAATTGCTGTATATTTAATTGCTGTGAAAAAGAATTACTATATATTTAATTACTATAAAGTAGAATTTTTATATAATTAATTACTGTAAAATAAAATTGCTGTATATTTAATTACTGTAAAATAGAATTGCTGTATATTTAATTACTGTAAAATAGAATTGCTATACATTTAATTACTGTAAAATAGAATTACTATATACATAGAAACATATTTAATATTTTGTTTCACATTATCTCTATAATACTCAGCAATCCTTATTTGGAGCCAGAAATGTATAGACTGACATAACCTCAACTTATAAAAATCAGCTACAGTTTACTTACCATGATGTGAAATTCTTCTTAAAAAATTATTTTATATATACAAAACAATTGATTTTTTTCTATACAAGTTCATGAAACAGATTTAGTAGTTCTGAGTGACAGAATTTTGCCTATCAAATTTTCCTAGCCGCGACCGACAGCTGATCGCGTTTCACTAATGAGACATCCTCCTTCTACTCTCAGCTTACAGCTATTTTTGGTATCATCAATGACGCATTCATTCTCCAATGCAATCCTATTTAGAACCCATGTGATTAGTCAGTGGCGCCCCTAATAGTAATGTCGATTTTTTAAATCCTAAATTTAGTTTATTGTTGAATGAGTGACTTAAATTTTATCCGACTTTTTTTTAATTCATATATTACTACGAGTATGAATTTATTTTTAGTAGATTCAATTGCCTGTATGTTCTTTTAATTTTTAAACAATTAATCTTTTATAATAAAAATCTTCATTATTATGTTACTTATTGTATAATAGTTATATAAAAATAATTATGTGAAATAATTATGAAAGTGGTTTGGGTAAAAAATATTGAATTTAATATATTTAAAATATTGATAATATATGTAAAATATTTAAAAAAAATTGAATTTTGTCGCTTATTTTGTGTTACATTTATTTATATCACAAAAATATGCAAGCTCTTATCCTTCTTTTGTCTTATAGAACTTTCATAATCACTGACACGTATTAATTACTGTATAATTAAAATGCTAGTTACAAATTTTGCCTTTAATCAGCACAGACGATAAATTAATTTTTGAATAAGTTTAGTTGTCTGCATATATCTTTTAATGATGTGGAACACTGAAATACAGTAGAAAAATATATTCTTTTGATATTATTAGACTGCGGATCTTTATACATTTATGGGTGATTTAACCCTTTCGCTACGAAGTCCTCAAAAAGTGGGCAATCGTTTGCTAAAAATATACGAATTGGTTTTGTGTAATTCTGTAATACAATATCGTTTCTATTATACTTTATACTTGTCCTACCATAATTAATTAAGCAAAATATGCAGAGATTTATAGTGGTACCGTTCTTGTAATAATAAAAATAATCCCTATCTGTGTATTGAGGATTTTTTTAATTTTAGAGTGCTGTAACGAAAGGGTTAAATATGCAAAAACACAACTTTCTAAAGGATTATAAATATTTATTATCCGCGCAATCCTTCTCTCAGTGTCACAATATAAATTGTATTATCCTGTACACTAATGGAAGCTTATCCTGTAAATAAATAAAAAAATAAATAAATAAATATGTACAAATATATCAATTATTCATAGTAAGATATTCTTTACAATATTCAGACGGGAAGTCAAATCTCTGTTTATGTTCCAATCCATTAATCATGTTTATAAAAATACGAATTTGCATAAAGATCTACAGTCCAGATATTATATTAGGTGTACAAATTAATTTCCAGCATCTTCACATTTATCAAGCGAATTTGTCGTTTGGGAAATAGTAAAGTAGCGATTTCGACTTGATAAAGATACCAAAAGTTTAATGATAAAGGCTCTGAAATAAGTCTGTACACCTAATAATTGCCAAATGTATCATTCGATGCAATCGACGTTACTTAACTTAGAGTACAATACTTATTACGTATTTATGTTATACTCATTGACTGTGCGATCGGTCAGGTGTAATCAAGGAAACCGGTTGATCGTGCAGCTGTGCTGGACCACGGCCATGTTTTGTGTCCCGCACCAAATACCTAAAACCAGTTTGGGTCATCACCTCAATAATATTTATAGGCGCATGGAATGATAATTTCTGTCCATAACGGTACAGCCTTAGGTATCAAGACTTAAGCACACATTTCGATTTATACAAATCAGGTGATCTCTCATTTACATTTTCTTTCTTCTTTACTACGCATTTTTTTACGTATTCAATTTTAAGCGAAATCTCGAGGAGTAAACAAAATTACTTTCATTTAAATTTCAAATGAAGCAGGACGAAAAGAGATGTTGCGTAAACATGTATCACTTCGATTGCTTTTATTCTATCCCAAGGCAAATAATAAGTTGCGTAAGATTCACGATCTATAAATTATTCGGATTAACACTAGATTTACGGACATTGATAGTATAATTTCATACGTTATCTGAAAGTAGGTGCATTATATAGAAATACTCGAAATTAGAATGTCGAAATTAGAGGAGCGGAATGAATCACGATAAGTATTCGTATTATTGCATCAATCGAAGTCCATATAAATTTCTAAAAAATAATACTTATGATTTCTGTAACTCCATCGATAAAATTCGATATCCGTCGAATTGACGAGTTCCGTAAATCTAGTGGTAAGTAAACGTACTGGTTTCATCAGCGCTCTGTTTAATCTTTTGCACTTGGAATGCCACAAATACTTATTACGGCAATTCGAATTGCTACACATGAATATTTTTGCATTATACACACTTGAATGTTTTTGGAGGTTTCAGTTATAATGCTACTTATCAATAGATTGAAGATTTTCCTGCAATTTCCTGCTTTTGCAACTATAATTAAAAGAAAATGTCTTTAGTAGCAATCTATTTCATCCTATAAATATTATGACGTGTGTTTTATTTTGGATGCTTTGCATATTTTTTACACGTTGTGTGCAATGTACCTACTCTTTTGGAAATTCTAATCTCCTATAAATGCGTAAAAATTCACAGTCTACTTATCAATAAATATTAGATTATTCTATCAATTCGCGTCACAATATATTAATACTACATCTTGGAATAGTTTTGAAATATTTAACAGTCGATGGTGTATGACTCTTAATGTTAGAGTTCAGGTTCAGTTTAAGAAAAGCAATTGAGATATCGGAGTGCTCACAAGTATAAATGTAAAACTAACTATCGAACTGTAAATATAGTCGCTTGGAAACTTCAATAAAAGATTGGCACTTTTGGCTGTGTATTCTTTTGGTATAAAATTCGGCCAAATGATAGAGAATCGAACAGAATTTTTGGATTATGTACTTACTTGTTCCAATTTATGACGTGAACAAAAGGTTGATAATTATCCAAAGTTTTAGACGAACGTGACTGAATGCCCTTTGAGAATATACGCAATGGATAATAGAGATAAAAGAACTGAACAAGATAAAATGTGCATTTTCGAGGAAAAATAATTGTAGAAACTGCAATGCTCATTAAAGCATTGTAAAATGTAAATAGTAGATCTGTAAATGATAGAATATAATATTTCTTGTTCATAATAAACGAGTACTTGTAATTTTCTAAAACAAATAGATACTATTTCTATTTACGAAATGTGAGAGGACGTAACGCTCCCGAAAAAGTTTCCGCGCGCAAAAGAGTTAATATTCGGATTCCAATTTCAGGGATATAGAAGAAAATGTTGCAATCATGTCACCGGAGGAAAACGTGGATTAATTTCCCTTTGAAAATGATACGCGCGCGGTATGTAACATCGCGGAACGCTCAATTCGTTTTCACGGTGCTTTCACGTATGCGTGTATGTATAATGTATACCTTTGTACGCAACGTCCTTTGTTGCCGGACCACATAAAAGAAGTGTTTCCTCAATGACGGCAGGCAAATTGCAGAAAATGTTAGTTACTGACGGACGAGACACGTGTTTCCTTACTTTGTTACATCAATAGTACAAAAAGAAAAAAGATGTATAGATTTATTACAACAATCTTATTTAACCCTTTCATTACGGCGAATTTCGCCGTCAAAGTGCCAAAATTGTACAGGACAATTCTGCCGTGAGTTTACAGTGTAGCATTAGTTGTAAATTATTAGACTTTTAATCACTTAATACTTAACGAATGTTAAATTAACTACAAGTCTAGGAATATCGTACCGCATTATTAGATTTAGCCAAAACTCTTAACTAGTGTATAATTTCGACGGACGACTATAATCGTGTTTAGTATCGAAAAGGTTAATACTTCATCTGTGGGTTACGAAAAATTCCGTTAAGTTTTATTAGAAACTGTTGTTATTTTTCGATCAGATCTTTGTACAGAGGCGAATTTAAGTTTTCGCCGTTCTAGGATATCGTGGTTTTGTGGCTTCGGAACTAAATGACCTAATGAAATAAAAACTAAATGAAATAATACAGTAATTTAAGAAATAACGAGTATTTGTTCACCTTATAATGACCAATTGTAAAGTTAATTAAAATAGCGCGGTATAAAAGAGTATAGAATAGAATAGGATAGAATAGCACAGATTCAGCGGAAGCCATTTTAACAGAAAATCGTGGCATAAAGGAGGAATATAATAAATAAAATTTCAATTACTAATAAATGCTCCATATAAATTTATCCGACAGAAAGTTAGCTTAGAAATTAACAATACTTTTTAAGATACAGAGGCCAAAGAATTATTTTACGCTCGTATGTTTCCTTAATTATTACTATTATTAATATTAGTATTAGTAATCAATCAGTATCTTACTTCTTATATTATATTAACTAAGCATAGTGTATTATAATTAAGACCAATTAATTAGGTTAAGAAAAATGTACTAAACGATGGATTCTAAATCCAAATGTGAACACCACTTGTAATATCAAGTTGTAATGGGTACAATGATACAAAATTAATAAAAAACAATATATAAAAATTTTTCCCAAAAATCTATTCTTTCCCTTCCCGAAACTATAGCCTACCTTAGACTATACCAACATTCTCTTCTGCCCTTACGTATAGGTATGGATTCTCCAGTAAAAGTTGGGCAAAAGTAAAAAAGTATTATTTAAATCCGATGTACATTGAAGATGCTATAAATGTTTTAGTTGGACACTATTAAATTTCTTTTAAACGCGAAAAGTCGCTCGTGTTAAAGTCGTAACCGCGCAGGCGCAATCGACTCGCAGATTAAGCGTTAATACGCTTGATTGTAATCGTTTTAATTGAATTTTATAGCCAAACAATTTATAGTCGAAGAGACAACGTAGTGTAATCGATAGATGACTATCTTATGATTCAAAGTATATCAATTCATATTGGAACTTATCTGTTTTCATTAGTTAGCTGTTTGAAATTTCTGTGGAATTATCTTATCGAATTTTTAAGAAAACTAAAATTTTTGTATCATAAAAAGTATAATACTGGATGCTTAAATAGGGTGATATTTTTTTCAATTAAATTTTTGAATATGAATTTGATCAGTCAGTTTTTCTTGGTATGGAGAATTCTTTTAAAATAGAAATTTAAACCTAATATTTTTATATCAGATGAGATCGTGTCTGGAGGGTGAAGAATGAAATATTTTTGTACGAATATTAAATTTTCTAAAACGTTAGGAAAGTGCAATGGAAATGACAGCAGGAAAATACTGACCAGAGGCTTCCCTTTGCGTGAACGTATATCGCACGCACCGTCTGTCGTTATTGTTTTCCATTGTTGTGTTCTTTTTTTTTGATAGCATTGTTTGGCGAAGCACTCGTGCTTCCGGTTGCGTGCTAGATTGGAACTTAACCCTGTATTTAGGCGTTGTGTAAAACTCGATTCAGTGGCATTTCTGTCATTTATGCTCGCTTATGTATCACGATGGTGTTAGAGCGATTGTCGCGAACAAAATGTCGGAAACGATGTAACAATTTAATACAATGCGATTATCGTTGCGTCGTCTATTTTCATATATACAATTTGAGGGGAACAGTACAATTGCAAAATATCAAACACTGATTTTTTGTTACTGAAAAGGGTCAGAATTTTTGGGTCAATGAACATTTTAGTTAATTTGGCTAATTTTGGCGTTTTAATTTTTGAAGAAATTTATGCGCATTAGTAGAATAATTTAGCATAGCTGACATAGAATTATAAGCAATATGGTACAACCTAATACAATAATTACCAAAGAAAACAAAATGCTAAACTTTTGATAAAATATACAATACAAAGGAAATAAATCTTTATCCATATTTTTTGTAAAAACTATCCTAATTGTATGTTTATAAAACCTCCGTGAGAAATTACAATTTTAGCGATAATAAACGTAAACATTTCATTTCTTCCTTTCAATTATATCTTGAAGATGGTAGTTCTTCTTTTCGTAAAAAGAAAAACGTTCAGTAATTTTTTCCTTTGTATTCGTCCATAGTAATTGCCAGTATTATCCATTGTAAATGCATAAACGTTGTGCATCCATTGTCTGGCTTCAGTTCATCCGTCGATGTACCACAATGTCGTGGTCAGCTCCTTCGTTGTGCCGATACCTCTTTGCGGTTGGGTATCCATGCTTCTCTGACCTTCTTTCCTCGAATTACGGAGTGAAGATCGAGCTTGCCAATTCTCGAGCCCTGTTGAAAGTGGCAATCTCTAACTTCAGGTTATATCTGCGGATTTATGTAATAATCAATTTATACTTTCGTTAGGGTTCGGCATCACGAGAATCTACGTGTTACACGAAATTAAATTGCTCTCAAATTATCTCACCTTAAACCATAATTGCTATTTTTGATGTGGTATATTTTTGTCGGTCCAACAAAATCGTTTTCTATTGATAGATGATCGATCGATCTCAAGTAGTTATTCACTGTTTCCATAACACGTTACGACATAATATTATGTCATCCCATACGTAACGTTGTTTCTTATTGTTAGATTCCTTTAACACGTTCAATGCGGAGCCGATTCTGCTCTGCTTTCCGTTCAGGCGGCACACAGCGGCGATCTCTTCGCGAGAGACGATCAGTTAGAATAAAGACACGAAAGACTGAAGACCATTTGAGTAAAGAAAAGTATAGTTCATTGTTTCTGTGTGATATTCAGAGTTGTGTTGCACAAACTCATTTTCACAGGGATTATTTTCGAAAATATTCGTTTTCCATAACACCGAAAATGTTTAAAGAAGAAGGAGATAGTTCATTGTCAGTCCCCGCGGACTAACGCCGCCTAAACGGAAAGTTCACCGTCAGTCCCCATGGACTGACGCCGCGCTTAACGTGTTAAACAAGCGTATTCAACATTTTCCAAAGAAAGAATCCTAAAATTTCTTAAGGAATCGGAAATATCATATAAAGCAATGTTCAATAAATCGATAATTAAAAACAAATCTAAGTGTTAATGTAAAATTACTTGTGTTATGACCTAATATCAATCCTTTGCATTCCAAATTTGTTCAACCCTTTTAGTGATATGATCGTACATGTACGGCTAATCTGGGATGTAATAAATAGTTTGCGTTATTTAAAATAAAAAAACAGAATACACAATATACAATGCAGAAATAGAAATTTAGAAATATCGTTATGAATACTAAACATGACTACGTTAATATTAAAATATAGTAGTAGATAAACCAAAAAAATCGAATGACTGGTCTGTAATGATCCAGCACTAAATATACTGACAAAGCTGACAAAATTCCAGTTACTATATTTCGACATTCAGACGCTTGGAAATCGAAAATCTGAGAAATGAGAAATGTCTGAAAATCTAAAAGCTTTAAAATTCGAATGCTTAGCATTCTTAAAGTTTTGCAAATTCGAACGCTTGAGAATCCAAAAGCTTGAAAATTCGAACGCTTGGAAATTTGAACTCTTAGGAATGCATCGAATTCTTGGAAGTTCAAACGCTTATCGATCACTTCTTAAAGCATGAACATGTAAGTGTCCGAGTTTTACTTCGAGCCACTGTACTTCGCGAAGACGTTTAACGACACGAGGTGATATATTTACGGTGCTCTGGTAAGGTTCGTTCGAACACTGGTAGTACACACGAAACATTAACGCGCGTAGAACGATAGCATGAGCGCAGGATGTGCCTTGTATTTACAAATCATAGTGTGCAGCACGCACGTACAGCCGTTCGTAAACCCACGTATCCTGGATAGCGGTCTTTTTGCAATCTGTTTAATGATCCTCGCATAACTCTTGCAGAAAACGGCCGCTAACGAATGCAGAATTTCCTCTCCATTAGGTGGAAAAAATTGGCCGTATCCTTGGAAGACGTGGCAACTAACATTTTCGAAGTTTCTCACTATCTCGCGTTATCCTTTGTTGGTAATTGTTAAATTATTATGCTCAGTGAATACTTAATGTGCCAGACGTATTGTACGACTTATATGTAGATTCGTATACGTAAGCTCTGTGGAAGGTATTTACTGCTATGTTGCACGGAGGACAGAATTTTAGATTTTTTTCGGGAGTGGAGATATTTTGTATCAGAAATCTGGATTAAGAAACAATCTTTTCCTAGCAACCTAAATAGTTTGAATTATTTGTTTATCCTCGTGCAATAATGAATAGCCTTATGGAATTAAAATTATTAACCCTCTGCAGTCGAAGGTCTTTTTACTACGTTCAACTTTCCAAAGTTGATAGTTTCTACACTCTGGAGCATAATAAACACGTGGAATTTGTAACGAATATACAAAGTTTCCCGAAATTCATGGTCCAAATTGGCTTCGAGTATTTCTATGGTTCGAAATAAGTGGAAAATCAAACGTAACGAAATTGCATGGGAATGTGCAGAAACGATTACAACAACGGTCGATACTAATGTCCGTAACATCGGTTATTAATTAGGTATACGCATACTCGATTGATATTCAAATTAAATTGTCTCGAAAACGAGCACGCAATTTCGTTATTCTTGGCTATTGTGTTATCACTATTCCATTATTTTAAAATTGTTCATCAAAATAATTGCATACGTGAAAATTAGATGTTGTAGAAAAATATTTCTTTACACAAAAACATAAACATCGTTTCATAAAGTTTGGGAACATTTTAAGAAATAATAAAAAAATATAAATGGGCATAAAATGATCCCCCTCCCCCCTGCTCCATTGATAGTCCAATTTTTTAGTTTCTGATGAAAGTAATCAGTTACAGTATTCCAATTGCATCCTAATTCGACTGAATTCAATTTATTAATGAGATAAAACCCTTAATGTATAATACAGTGCAAAATAGATTTATGAAGTATTCATTAAAACATTCTAAGAAAATTAGCAAAATTATATTTGGTGATGTGAATAGTGACACGATTCACCGAATTGTAACCATATATCGTACTGTGATTTTCTTTCACTGATAACTCTTTTCGTGTGTAGTATCTACTTGTGACTCACGAAATATAAATCATTATTAATCCCTCGTGACGCAGATTATAGACAAAACAGAACAAATATTCACGACATTTATAATAAAATTTAATTTACCCCCTTTAATTTCCTTTGGAATCTTTATAACTACTATAATACATAAAAATACTGTATAACATTTTAATATTTCGTATCTAGCACAGTGTTGAAATAGGTAATAGCTTTTGCTACCACGTGTAGGGTACAGAAAAGTTCGTAGAGGAAGGGGTTAAGTAATCGTTATTAAATACTTCTCCAAAAACGGCTCTCGTGAATTCAAGCAGCAAGATACGCTTTGAAAATTCAACTTGAATACCTACTTCCTTAAAAATGCACTTGCACGCTTAACCATAAAAGGCGCGCCACTAATTCGCACCATAATTAGCATCTAAAGTATATGCATTGAATAAAAATTTCCATTCAGCCAACATGAAGCCAAGCTTCAGTTCAAATAATCGAAATAAAAAATCAACAGCTAGTATAATATCGTATTGGAGACACGTGTACTTAAGCATTTCCTTGTTTGCTCATTCGGCCAAGAGAATTTGCATAATCACGCGTATGGCATGGCAATAGGAAGGGAAAGGGAGGTCTCCAACGGCCTTGTAGAAACGTACGTGTACGATAAGGCCCTCAGATGAGGCATAAATGAAGGGAACGATATGGAATTGGAAAACGAACGTCTGACCAAATGAATTCGACGTGTGTACGTCCATTTCACCTAGGATGCCCACCGGAAATTTCCAGTTAGTTGCATTCCTTGCAGGGTCGACTAGCCTATGGATGCCTTCATTCCCGTGATCGTTAATTGCTCCCTTTCCCCCCTCCCAGTCAGATGAAAATGTAATTTTCATTCTACCGCCGATTGACTCTGATTCAACGGCTAAGTGGATTTTAATTGTTAGTCTTTGGTAATAGTATAATTAATGAAACTATGACACTGTTGTGTGCGTGGAATTTTTGATCGCGTTAAAGGATCATTAAACTCTGATCTCGCTACGCTTCCTTATTTCGTGCATGATTGCTTAATTATTAACGGTCGAAGTCGTATAAAAGTCGTATAGGTTTGAGCTTTTTGTTGGTATAATGCTAGTACCGAGGAGGTAATTAAATTGGAAAAATATCATGCAAGCTATTAATTTCCTAGTATCGGTGAAACAGATATACATTTTTCAGAATGATAATTGTTACTTGACTGGAAGAGCAGCAAGAACGATATAGACCTAGTTTTCCCCTGTAGTTTGGAAAGCTGAATGTCGAAGTGGAACACTTGTACCTGTTCCAATAACAACTTTATTGATCAGATGAAAATATGTTAATTAAATGTCCGCAGCCGTAAGTGGCATTTGTCAGTATAAAAGTTATGTGAAACGTAGGATTCTGTACTTTCTAACTTTTTACATCTTTGTTTGGTAAATTTATAATTTATATGATTCAGTTTAATTCATATAGTTCAGCTTAATTCAGTTCATTTCAATTCAATTCAGTTTAAAAGTAAACAAATCGCCTCTAAAATGCGGAGGAAAGAAATATTTTATCAGGACCTAAATATTCGACAAAATTTGTTTTGTAAAGCTCTATGAAACATGCGTAGATGAAATCTATAAGTCGATTATTTCTTATTACGAAAAAGAAATGCAAATTAAAACTAAATGAAATTTTCAATTTCCTCGAAAACAGATTTGTAAGTTACAGATTTGAATGCGCAATAATAAAAAAGAAAAATCCGTTAGTAACAATAGTCATCTTTTTAGCTTACAGATCTTGTACTTTTGTATGTTTTATTTTTTCTCAGTGTAAAGGATTATAATAAATTAATGAGTCCAATATCTAAATGCAAACTCAATTCGAATATTAGTTAAATAAATTCAAATCGTAACAATATCCTTGTTATTTCTACAAATTATTATTTTTATTATATTTGGAGAACCTAAAACTTCGTGCTAATTTTATGATTTGAAACTCTCGAAACTTAGGTATGAAATAATTTGTATAAATAACGAGAATATTGTCACAATACGAACTTATTTAACTACTAATTTAATTGGGTTCGCCTTTAGATTTTAGATTCATTTTAATTGATTCGATTTCATTAATTCATTACAATCGTAAATACCGAGCAAAAGCAAAATACAGTTTACACATAATAACAATAGTAGTAGTAGTGATCGTAGTATAAAGAAATATGCTACAATAAAATAATGGAAAATAGTGAAAATACATATTTGTTTACGTGAGCAGGGACGGAAATAAACGTTGAAAAAGATAACGAACAGCAAGAATGACAGAATGAGGATACTCCTTAAAAACAAATGGAGAAAAATAAGCGCCCAAGGTTTCAATAGTTTCGTGTATCGAGAGTTTCAAACATACAAAAATTAATAATAATTCAAACTACAATAAGTAAATTTAAATTTCAATACATTTCCTACAATAAGTAAAATAAAACATACAAAAGTTAATAACAACTCAAACTAGACAATTTGAGTTTCTAGAAAGAATTGATAAAACTTTCGATGCCTGACAAAATGAATACTGCTTAAAAACAAAGAGGATAAAATGCGTTCAAGGTTTCAAAAGTTTCGAGTTTCGATAGTCTCGTGTTTCGAGAGTTTCGAGAGCTCGCAAGATTTCGAATTCGAGTTCCGTGGATCTAGAAATCGATCGAAATCGTTTCGATCCATTTTTAGTTAGTAGTCTTCTATTCCAAAAAAAAAAAACCCTCTTCTAAATTTCCATTTATTCGAAAGCGGAGCAGTCGCACGGTGTCTGTTATCAGTGGCTTTGCAGCATGTCCCGGGAACGCAGCGGGTTTCGCCGTACGCGATAACAGCGTTCGCGTACCTGAGCGCTGTGAACAACCAATGAAAGAGCCGGTTCAACGTCGACCATCTTGCGCGGCTCCGCTTTCGAGTTCGGAGTCGCGTGGCGGCGACGTTCGGCTTGCAGTGTACGTCGACTGCCGAGCCGTGACTGACTCTGTGCCTCGTGGCCCTCGTGGCTTTCCATTGTAACCGCACGTCTATCGTGTGTGTGCCTTTTTTTTTTTACCGTTGAAAAATTGCCACGACCGCTCAATTCCACAGAGACACGGCATTCGATACCATTCTCGGCTCTGCCACTGTCAACATAGCAGTCTTCCACGATCCGCGATCGCGAAACCACCGCTGCGTGTGTTTACGTTTACGTTCCCCTTTTTTACGTTTTCCATAACTGACCGCGTGATCTGTATGTTATTTAAAGGTATCAGCCGGGACGAAATTTCGTGAATGCTTCGGGTTTAATGGACAGAGTCCCGAATTGGAGTATCAAATGAGCAAATGTTGCGTATCCCGCGTGGTTCATCGTCTGTCACGTTTGTCTCGTTCGCCGCGCTGTGTGATTAGTTGTGGACACTTTTTTGTTTTGTGTTGATGGACGTTCCGCGTAGTGCGTTGGAAGAAAGAAAACTGTGAGCTTCGAGTGTATCGTTGGACCTTAATCTGTGTTTTGAAGGGTATGTTTTTTCATTTGACTTTGCCGAATACATTTTGTTTTAAGGGTAGAACAACCGCGTGGCCATCAAAAGGACGCGTCACTAATTTACTGTAAAGATTGTATGAATTTACGGTGGCACGTTTTCGAGAACGTTTCGTGATTCTTGGTACAAAATATGGATAAAGATATGCATTTCAGCTGCATGATATATCATTTTCAAATGTCTGCCATTTTTATGTCCTTGGTGCAAATAATTATGTTTTAGTCGTCGGTAGTTCTAGTGTTAAACGATGCATTTAATAGCTTGAAAGACTTGTATTGTGTATTGTGACTATAAAAAGTGTGATATATAGAATACAATATAGCGTGCAAAAATATTAAGCAGTTATTTATCGTCAATTATTTTTGGCGCAACTTTGCGTTTAAAATATACAGCGGCTACAAAACATATTTAAAATCGATAATCTCAATTTTCCAATGGGTGGATTTTTTATTATATACTATATTTCAGTTGCAAAACAATGCATTTGAATAGTTGTATGAAAGTACTATTAAAAAATAGAAAATTTAATATATTTGGACCTAATTTATTAATGCGTAAATGTGAAAATAAATACACTTTATCTATAAATTGTAAAAAGGAGTAATGGCTTTATACTTTTGCACGTTACTGTATGAATCAAAATTCATGGAGATATTTAACCCGTAATCACAGATGCGGAAATATTGTCAAGTCAACACAGACGTGCGGTGTCAGAAATTGCTGTGTTAATACGCTAATTAACATCATACAAGAATTTTCCTTACTGTATTTTTAATTTTTTCCGCATTATAAAAGTATTCTAATTATATTCTTATTGCGGGTTGCTTTAAATTAGAGCTAATTATATTAATAGATTGATAAAGTTTAAACGCGTATTATTACAGGATGATTAACTCTGCATTTTTTTAATATCTCAGAGATCGTACGTTTGTGATTATTACACTGCGGATTTTTATGCAAATTCATATTTTGATAATTAAAATTGAAGGAATGGAACTTAAATAGGGAGTTGTTTTATCATCTAAATATTATCTTTTTTATTCTACTGTGAGTATTTTGTATATTTTTGCATATTACGTATATTCTGTACTTCCTTACTTGCCTTTAAATTTCCCATTAGTGCATAAAAATCTGCAGTTTAGTGATTGTGGGTTAGATTTTAAAATGATTAGTATCTTATTGCGTACAAATTAACCTGTTAACTGGACAAAACGAGAAAAGTTGTCTTATAAATTATCAATATTTTGTTAAACATTTGTTCCCTTTGCAATCATTTGTTATACACTTTTGCTAAACACACGTTTTATCAGTTAAATTTGCAAGAATGTAAATTGATCTAACTAAAATTAGTAATTTTTTATGAAATTTTAATTCTGTCTAAAGAATTATCCAGTTAACAGATGCATGAAAAGAAGATTCGAAGTCTTATTCTTAAACAATTGTATTGTTTAAGTATCAAGTTTGGAAATACTCATACTATCAATGAACATTGACTTTAGAACACGAGAATATTGTGAAATATTCTTGTAACATAAAGGTTCGTAAAATTTACGACTCTCTTCAGACTTTGTTTTGTGACGCGATATTACGAGCCTTGTTTTTACTTCTGTCACCAAAACTTTATTAACAAAATATATGTATTACAAACTACGGTTAAACATTCATTTGCATTAGCATATTACATCTGTAGTTGTAGGACAAAACGGCGAAAGTCACATTCTAATGAAATTGTAGATTATGCATCGATTGAATTTCAGAACACAGAATTTGTATGTTTATCAGAAACAAATGCACGAAAATAAATTTCTTATGCTCAAAAAGTGAACGTACTTTTAACGAATTTTCGACTAGCTGTTAACAAAAATATTTATTAATGCTACTGATTGAAATTTTTTGCTTTAAAAATCGTTGTGTGTGCAGAAAATTAAAAAAAGCTTACGCGTCTATTTATCCGTCCGCAAAGGGTTAAAATGTTAAGCAGCAATATCTTGAAAGCGAAAACTTGTGATTCGCGTCGTTTTGCTTTATAACCACAGATAATATAATGATGCGGTTACTGTTACGAAGTTTACCAGTTGTAAAAACCGACGAAGCTTTGTGTTCTATGGTGTAAATTGTTAAAAATTTCCTCGACCGATTATTAGTTGTTTACTAATTGATGAGTATATCCAACATCATTGATTAACATTGAACGACACGCGAGAGGAATTACATCACGAGTTGCAAATTGCACGAGTATTCCCCGTTGACAAACGGCCTTCATTACGCTACGTGGCACTGACATCTTTGCAATAAAGAAAGCGTGTCGCACAAGCGACGTGCAATTGCGTCTAGTATTTGGTGCACCAGGACGATCTTATTCAATTTAACCTTGTACTTTCGCCAAGGTACTTCGGATCACTCGTTTATTGGGTCTCTTGTGCAACGAAGTCTCACATTTCTTCTTTTTTGTCACTTTTTAGCCGCTGGTAATCTTGACATTGTCCTATTAACGTCGTTTGTGTACTGATTGGGTCATTGAACCTTCTACCAGCTACTCAATCATCATATTACCTAGGATTTTTCTAGCAAACGGTTTTTAACACTTTGAGTGTTAAAAACTTTAGTCTGTCAATTCTGGAAGACGGATTTATTTATTAAATATGTAGAAACAATTTTGACAGTTGTTTTCTTAATTATGTTAAGTAAGATTAATGAGACCTAATTTTTTTAATACAACGATGGATGTATGTATAGTTTATTTTAAACAAAGTTATTACAAATTACGATGATTCTCGAAGAAGTAATTTGGGCATTATTGGTCGACGATGTCACGATTATTTTTGGATATTCCGAAAGATTGAAGGAAATCCAAATAAATATGTAGTTGATACATGTTAGCTCGTTTGATTTAGAATTTGTGATAGTTTTTGTGATTCGAAATAAATATAGTTACTCGTAAAATTATTAGCACAGACAAAAATTTAACAGAAATATGTAGAATGAGGAGATAACAAAGTAACTTCCTATATTTTTTAATCGCAAATTTATAATTCAGGCTATGAACTAATAAAACTATTAAACAGAACAACAACATTATGATTTGCAATAATGAAAGGGCAAAGTGTAATAATTTTTTTTAATCCATTTAGGTACCAAAATTATTGATACATTCTCTAAAGCTTAATAGTTTTGACATAATTACTATTTTTTGGGGTGTTCTTTCTATCTAATTATTAATTCAAGTCCCCTTCGCATCGATTCTATTATTTTTCAAAAATAATCTTCAATATTTGGATATCATCTTGCCTTCATATTATCAATATTCTTGCACTTATCTCGCCGTATCTCGAGTCATTTAAAATGCTACGTATTCAAATTGATTACAAGTAAAATTTGTTATACTAAGTTTTGATACATCTTTATGCTTAAAGCTTGCTATTACATATTTTGGATTTAAATGAAATAGTTGCTAGAACTTCGTTAAGAACGTCATTTCTAATCAAGGGTTTAATAATACTGTTTGTCTGCATTAGTTATTTAAATATTGTTAGTTATTAATTGGCGAATTGTTTCGACGCGTGTCGCGCATAATCACGGCGTCAAAGAACTTCTACGTATGTAGAATTAAACTTTGACACGGGCTTCGTCAACAAACGCAGGCTAGTAACAAGTTTATGTGGTGGAGAGTGTGTGATTGGTCCACACGTAGCAATTAACAGCCCGATTAATTTCGTTTGTCATTGGTCAATTTGTTCGTTTCTTGCATGCGTATCGATTAAATGAAAAACAATTCAGTAACCACACACCGTACAGTAAAGCCTTATTACTGCATTTTTTTGCAAATTTTATGCATTTATAGGAAATTTCGATAAGCAAGACATTATAGAATTGCAGCAAATATAAAACGAATTTAATAAAATTTGGCAAGTATTTCGTAAATGTTCACATTTTGCTCATCTGCTGCAATATTGACATAAATTCTACTTTATTGGCACAAAAAGAACAGTAAATGAAAACTTATGACATTGAATGATAATTTTATAATACTTTCGTCTTCGTTTAATATCTTATTATTAGACTGTGGATTTTTATGCATTTGAATTATATCAACATTTATTTCGATTTCTTGGACATTCAGAAGTTTATATATTTTTACTTCACCTGAATTTGGACTAATTTCCCAAATTATTAGAAATGAAAAAGGTAGCAAAATGATTTTTGGAAATTTAGAAATAATTTATGCTATATTAGGAAGTAGATTGTTGGGATTTATTGTATAGAGCACATCATATATTTACTGTTGGATCAGATATTGATACACGAGCTTACTTTACATTTGCTACTATAATTATTACAGTTCCCACAGGAATTTCGTTGCTTATCATGGATCGAAATTAAATTTTAACTATTTTAATACATTTTATGCATGTGTAAAAAGCCATCAAATATCCACAATAAGGCACTGGTTATAATATTTAAAGGGTGCAATTAATCTCTATTTCGATTTTATTCATTTAATTATGGTTACGAAAATATGAATTTGCATAAACATCTGCGGTCTATTTATTATACAACAAATTTGTCATTTCAATATGATATTCTTACAAGATTTGATTTCACTTTGCAAAATATCTTTATTTTTAAGTCATATCGTTGTTGCTGAAAATGTGCACGTTGACAAATACGATTATACAATTACGTGACGCGTCGACAGAGAATGGTTTCGCAGAAAGGAAATTGGCAGAAATCGTGTCTCTGGGCGCCACGGTGTTTTTAATTTTTTACTCCATTGTTAAGTGACGAATTTCGTCAGCGACGAGGTCCAAAAGACCCACACACGTCATTGTCTCTACACGAGAACAATGAACCATTTACCATGTACGACACTGCATTTTTTCCGTGGCGCGTACAACGCGCCAAAGGGAAATACGTCCTCTATCTGCATACGGTGCATCTGTTTATACATTCTTCCATGCAACACACATTTATGTGTGATTCATATTGATAATAATATAATGTAACCTATCCTTGAGCAAACGAAAGTTTGACATGATAATCGCGGTAGACATCGCGAAGATGCCTGCTTCGAAATATGAAATTCGATCGAAAATATTTATCGACCAACAAAAATAATATTTATATGGTATCATAGCTTACATTCTATTCGTGATAACTATGTAGCGGATTTTTATGTAAATTTATATTTTTTATTTATATTCACACCATATTCCTGACTTTTATGCAAATTTATATTTTTAATTTATTTTTCATTTATATTTATATTATACGTTTGATTTACTTTTTCATAAGTTTGAAGTAATAGAACCTGAATTTAAGCCTGCTTTCATACCCAAAATATTATAATAGCTACTCTACTTTGGATATTTTCAATAATTTTGCAGACTACCTGTTTTCTGTACTTCTTTGCACCTTTAAATTTCCAATAAATGCATAAAACTTTGCAGTCTAGTGATAACGTTGAGTACGATATTTCACGGAAATAGGTGGATTCAATACGAAATACGAATTCGAAATTGGCGATGTTTATGGAGCGAACTCCAGAAGAGATAAAACTGGCGATGCTTATCTAGTAGAAGAGTATGCATATATTTGCAATCATTCGACGTGCGAAACGGAAATTGATTGAACTATTATATAATTCGTTTATTGCGAAATTTCTAACGATGCTTCAATTTTAAACACCAACATTTACACGATCCTTTAAATATTAAACATTACATTTAGATTGCGAACTTTTATGCATTTATTGGAAATTTAATAATGCAAAAAAATGCAGAATGCATATAAGCTGCAAAGTTATATAAAATATATTCATTAAATATCACAAAAAGAACAATTCTGAATCGTTACTTTTACACACGTAACATAAATAACGTGAATAATGTATGAATATAATTTTCTCAATTTTGTAAAGTGTCCGGGCACTTTCGTGACTAACTGTACATATTTTATGAGCATAAATGGCATACGTTTCTTATATATTTCACGTTCATCAACATTCACGTTCTAATCATAGCACCATTATTCTCCGAAGTCCTCAATTGTTGACGACTGCAAATTACATAATACATTACTTCGCCAAGTAGTGAATCAGCACGTTGCCACAGAACAAATTCTAAAACTTATTTCACCACCCTATATGCTTAACCCATTTGTAGCCGCCATTTTTCATCGCACTGGTTTCTCTTCGTTTTCTTCTTCCCGTGCAACACTTTGGTAGTTCCCGTTATTTCGTCTTGTCCCCCTCTCCCCAATTTCGTCCGCGGTGTATTAATCATTTTAATATTTCTCGCGTAACATTTTCACCACCATTACATTGCTCCGACTTCAATTTTGTCCCTTCACCGTACTTCGTCTTTTTGCCATCTTAACTTCCTCCTCTGTTTCTTCGTCTTTGCGTGGTAAACGCAGCCATGAATATTTATACACCCCTCACAGCATTCGTCTTTTTAACACCTGACGGCTATAGTTTTATCTTCCTCATTACTTAGCTGTATTTTTTCTTATTTATCCGACTCCGGACTCTATCTCATTCGTCGACTTGACTTTCAACTTTCGTCTCTTTGTCCGCTATTTTCGCTACTTACCTTCTTTTTTTCTCGTGCGAAGGTATCTACGACACGACCCATATTTTTCGGTCCCCTCATTTTTCTCTGCAAACCCCGATTCGTCTTCAACGTCGGTTTCTGTATCTGCGACTGCTTTAACGGTGCTCGCGATAAAACTCTTCTTGTCCGGGGACAAGGAAGCATTGCGATGCTTTCAGAGCCCCGTGAGGTCATTATAGTCTGTTTCAATTATACTGTTTTGCCAGCTCCTTTTTATAAAGTTTATTGGGATTAAATATTGAATATTATCTATTGGATTGACCAAAATATTTTGTCGCATTTTAAAGGCGCATAAATGCGAAACTTTATTAAATTATATTACCGACTTTTTTTAACCTTTTGTCATATTAGCAGGTCACCTCACTCAATCCTTTGAAAATTAATATTTTCTTTAAAAAAAAAACTCTTTTTAGCGAATTTTTCAATTTTCTTCCCATTACAAGATTTGATTGAGGGCCTGGAAAATGAGAAATATTTTTGCATTAGTATATTCTATTGTTTACACTATTCTCACTTGGCTTGTACTGTATTTATATGTTTACAATGGTAGCGCAATATATTGTTGTGTCGAACACGCATCATATTTTCTCCTGTTTTGAAGCTACGTTGAGCATGATAAATCTTTATAGCCTTTGTTCAAAAGACGTATCGAAATGTTTGCTTTCGAATTTTATTTGCGTTTGTAAAGTTAGTGGAATATTACTTTGCGTATCGCATTATTAATGCAACACTGTAAAAAAAGCGATCAGACTTTTTGGCCAATCTAATATTGTATCCCAATAGTAGGGATTAAATATTAAATATTCGGAATGGAAAATTAAATATTAAATATAATAAATATTAGTAAAAATTAGTTAGAGCATTGAGTACTTCTTCTCATTGAGAGTATATTTTCCTCCTTGACTAGCATTCAATTATTAAAGACCGCAAGGAACAGCTGGCTTAGCAGTTTGCAGTTTCCTTGAGAACGTTTTGATTCCGATTACGATAAGTTTGTATTCTCTACGAAGGGAAGTCGAATGCTGTGTGCGATAACGCGCACAGCAAGATGTAGATTAAGCGATTCGGAAGCATAAATCCTTTTCTTTGCAGAATTATTAAACTATATTTATTGTAAGTTACATTTGATTCGATTGTTCTTATCCCGATACTTCTAAAAGTTTTATTGCTCGTTCGTTCGGAACTGAATCAGAAATGAAATCGTTAACGAAGCGCTAAATCAGTACTGCGGTTAAATTGCCGCGACACAACATCGTGAAACATGTAAAGGATTACTGTGGCACGTTTGAAGTTTTCACGTGTGCAAAAATAGTCCCGCTTGCACGCTTTGAAGGTAGATTTATTCTGTATTTTTTCATGTACTTTAAGTATTTCTGAATTATCTGTGAAATTTCTGTTATCATTACAATTTCTATCAAAGTATTCAGGAAAAATAATGTTCACTTATATTCAGCCAGATCTAATTAAAATTACAACAGCTGCGTTAAAAGATACAAACATCGTATGAAATACTAAGTGTGCGAGTTTCTTGCATAAAGATATCCATTGGACCACAATCCTTTATCTCCTTATATGAATCCTTAAATATCTTTTTATATATCTGAAGATTATATTTTTATGTATTCACGTGTATCTCATGACCATGATTGCTAATTTTGACAAGAGATGGTTTTCATATGAACATTTTTCCATTAAATAAAAGGGAAACAAAAGTTTCTACATTTCTACAATACGTAGAGAAAGGTTGGACAGAATGATAGAAATCTCTTACTGTTTTCCATTCTTTCTGATAAGTTTGTGCTACGTATAGAAGATATTCATATCATCATCAACAAAATGATAGTACATGTACGAGAAATAGAATTGAGTTAGGGATATTCGATTCTGAATCGATTTCCTGAAGAATCGATCTTTTTGGAACGATTTTTAGCGTATCGATACCAGCTGTTTCGATTTAGAATCGATTTTTCTTGCAAGTATCAAACATCCCTAATACATACGTGTATCGATACTTACAGCTTCGATGTTTACATACACGTATGCATAGTTTACATTTGCAAAGATTAATTTTCTTCAATTCTCTTTTATTGAACCTAGTACCCCATTTTGTGCAACCTTTCCCCTGCGTGTGAGCTGTAAACTGTAAAATAAATTTTTCACCAAACAGAAGACGATTACACTGTACACAGTGCTCCAATTAAAGCTGTGCGAGGCTTTCATCGGCGCGTCCATAAAGAGAACGGGTATGAATGAGATCGAGGAGTATTCTGTGCGGTAGCTCGAAGGCGGTTGAATAATATCGCGTATTAAAATCACCCCAGACCTATCCCACGCGAAAGAAGGACTTCAGAGGTCTTCCACAAAGCTTGACACGCTGCGATCGATGCACTTTCACGACACCCTGTATGCACCCGACGGCCCGAGGCGATGCGTGGGTGGGCGTCTCGCAATGAGGGAGCACAGGCCTCTCGACAAAGTCGGGGTGAACGCCGGTGGAGACCATGCGCGGATTCTTTGCCCAAAACAATCTAGTCGTTGAGTCAGAGCCCTGTTTGGAAAGTAGAACGGACGGGCCTAGTTACTTCGACTATTTAAACACGAGCGTGCCGTGGACTGTACGCGTAACCCCCTTTGTCAGTCCCATAAGCTTTGTTCATGGCATCGACGTTCATGATTTCGATTCATCATTCTTTATAGGCGTCGTTGAGGGATTTTATGCGGGAGGGTTGCGTAGACTTGGAACAGAAAATCGACGATTTACAGTCCGTTCGAAGCAGGGGTTGAAAACAGTTATAATCTCGGTTTCGGTTTCTTGAGACAGTTACGAGAAATGGTATAAATGTTGCAGATATATTGGTTCTGGCTATAACTGTTATTTTTTGGTTCTGTGTCGATTACGGTTTGGTTCTATATAGTACTAGTGCATACATATACTATTATTTGAAGCAGATGATTTTATTTGACAGTATTGTTGTTACTTCGTGTATACTGGTGTTCATGACACTTGTTTGCATCATCCCTTTTCTATCTTCTATGATACGATTTCGTTTTATACACACAAAGGAATAAGACAACATGTGCCTTTGTTTCCATTTATATTGGGTTAAAAACAAATGATTTCAGTTTTATTTATTAGTTTTGTAGTTTAATATGTAATATAAAATTTACAATCAGTATGAGAATGTACTGATATTATGTAGAATGGAACCGTAATCGATACAGAACCGCAAAATAACAATTATAGGATCGATGTATGTATGTAATATCGGTTCTGAAGAACCGTAACCGAAACTGAAATAAGCCAGAAACGATATATGTATCCATAACAGTTTGAAACAGTTATTTTCGGAACCGTTTCAACCCCTGGTTCAGAGCCTTTTCACATTGTCCGAATTTCCCTATTCGAAAATAAATAAAATGTCATTTATGTACCCGTTTTCGTTGTTCTTAACTAACGGTACAAGAACAAGGATCGCAATGTTCATTTTCAACCGGATGACGAAAACCGGACAATGTGAAAAGGCTCCCAGACGATACGATCTTCTGACCGATTTGGTAATTTCGAGGAATCAATAATAACCGAAGATAGGATGCACATCGCTTTTGCATCGTATCGCTACACATCACATCGCCCAAATCTTCAAGACCTCAACGTTTGAAATTCTCGAAGCGCCGAATTCCCAATGCTTTGAATTCTCAAAGCTTAGAATTCATAATGCCTTCAATTTTTAAAGCTTTGAATTCTCAAAGCTTAGAATTCATAATGCCTTCAATTTTTAAAGCTTTGAATTCTCAAAGCTTAGAATTCATAATGCCTTCAATTTTTAAAGCTTTGAATTCTCAAAGCTTAGAATTCATAATGCCTTCAATTTTCAAAGCTTTGAATTCTTAAAGCTTAGAATTCATAATGCCTTCAATTTTTAAAGCTTTCAATTCTCAATGCTTTGAATTCTCGAAGTTTAGAATTCCCAATGCTTTGAATTCGCAGTTTCCAGTTTTCAATGCTTTGAATTCTCAAAGCTTAGAATCCATAATGCTTTCAATTTTCAAAACTTCCAATTCTCAATGCTTTGAATCTTCAAAGCTTAGAATTCCCAATGTTTTCAATTTGCAAAGCTTCCAATTCCCAATATTTTCAATTCCCAAAGCTTAGAATTCTCAATACTTTGAATTCCCAAAGCTTTGAATTTCCAAAAATCTTATCACTGCATGGCAACATTCGGTAGTTTATTTAAACAAAAATATAACATGGTATTATTTTAAACTTCGGATTAATTTATTCACAAGAGACTATTTCCCACGCGTAAACTGCGTGCAACGATCATACGAATATCGCGCCATAGCGAAAGGGATAGAATGCAGTATTCTTTGGGATGAATTTTGTTCGATCATGGTCAGGCTTATGCGCTTGGTTTGCACAAAAGCGAAGGGCTCCTCAATGTTTGAGGAGGCACCAAGACGCTACAGAGTTCTTCAGCTGCTCGTGTACTTATACGCAGACTATTCACTCCTTTATGCTGGTTTCCACTGAATGGTTCGTACGAACTTCTTCATGTAGGAGTTTAGCGTGGCGTGGGCATTTCGCGATTCAATTCAGAACGCCCTCGTGTTCCACGGTCTTCTTGTTGCTTTGCGACGACCACGATTTATGATCCTCCGTGCTTTGAAAAGGAATTAACGTTTCAATCCGAAACATTGCGGAACATTTAACGCGTCGAAATATTTTGCGACTTGTCGGAATTGAAGTTTTAGGTTTCGTGCTGAGAAACGCGAAGCTTAGAGGAGGAAGAGATAATCGAGCCTACAGGCGACGATTTTTCATTTTCCGCCATGTGATCGCGATTCGAAAGCTAAAATTGCGGGTAGAAGATACGAGAGATATTCTAGACTGATGAAATCCTTTCATCTTTTTTTTTTCTGCCGAGGAATTCATACGCTTTTATGATAATTGAAAGGAAATGGCGATGAACAATTTTGGAAATAATATTTCCGTGCCGAGCAATAGTGCCAGGAGAATTGTGAAACGCGAAATATTCTGGATTTATTTTGATAGAAAAGCCTTCGATTTTTTTTTTTTGGTCGAGGGATTTATACGTTTTTGCCATAAGCAAAAGTGAGGTGCATCGAAAAATTTTAAATCTGTAGCCGAAAGGATAAATGTCATTTAATCTTTTTTCTCTCGCCGATTTCATATATTTTTACGATAATTAGAAGGGAGATGCATTGAAATAATTAAGGAAAAAACTCATACAAGACTGTAATAAGAGAAATATTCTAGATTCACTGATAAAATCTTTGGCTCTTTTTTGTTAACAAATTCATATACGGTCTGACTATCAATAGCGTGATCAAGATATTTTCGTGAAAATTATTTTATTGCGTAAAAATCAATATACGTTTTGGAAGTATGTATAAAAACTTATGATGCACTAACTTAAGATGTCTATACACTATAGATTATAGTGCAATATTGTTGAATATAGCTTAATATAATTTCCAACTCCTAATTTCAATCCAAATTAATTAATAGCTTTTAATGTTATTAATACTTCTTAAATCAAATATTTTTTCAAAGATAATGATAGAGTTACAGTAATACCAATCATTTTTAAATATAGTTGTGAAATAACGAAATATATTTGTTGATGGATGTTCTATGATTTGAGCCCAGAATTTTGTGCAGGTATTTTGCTGCATTTATTCAGGCATGAAAACGATATTAAGAATCTCAAATTAAACGCGTACTGTAAAATACATTTGAGACACGCCTTTGTTAGACAGACTGTAATACGTTTCTACGATAAGTAAAGAGGAACTGCATGAAAAAGTTTTAAATCTACCACGAAAGGAATAAGTATTCTATATAAATTCACTGGCAAAATCCGTTAATCTTATTTTATCGACGAGTTCATGTATTTTTATACGATACTTCCAAATGAACCGAGATGAACAATTTTAGAAATACAATTTTTTTTGTCGATGCACAATTAAGGTACAAATATTCTATTAGGTGGTAATGAAAATGTTGACAGAAATTTTTATTGCAACTTATGGAGCATTTGCGGGCTCATTAAATAATTTGGTAATATTTATCGGTGATTTCGAGAGTCGGTAGAAACTTGCACTTGACAAAATATTTTCTCATGATCCCAACGCATACAGGCGTGGCTGTTTAAACCGCGCCAGCATCCAAACAAAGGGTAGGTTAAATTACGGTATGAGGGTGTGCATGAGGGACTCGTATCACGCGTACCAGATACAAACCATGATCCTTTGTAGAAGGGTCGCATGATATAAATCAAATTCCTTTGACTAATACAGTATCAGTATTAAATTTTTCTTATAGGATAATTATTCTATTAGAAATTAATAATTAAATGGCAGATCTTTGTGCATTTATTCAAAATTTAACCGTGCAATAATGTATAAAATATTCAAAGCTAATTGCATCCTATAATATTTTCTTATAGGATAATTATTTTATTAGAAATTAATAATTAAATTGCAGATCTTTGTGCATTTATTCAAAATTTAACCGTGCAATAATGTATAAAATATTCAAAGCTAATTGCATCCTATAATATTTTCTTATAGGATAATTATTCTATTAGAAATTAATAATTAAATGGCAGATCTTTGTGTATTTATTCGAAATTTAACTATGTATATATATGTATATCGAAGCTAATTGAATTCTATAATATTTGGAAGGTAAATCTGTATTTAAGTTCCAGTTTTTCGTTTGTATTATATTTGAAGTCCACAGGGGAAGAACTTGATTAGTCACGTTTTCGTAATTTTGGAGGAGAATAATTTTGAAGCTGAAAATGTTCTATATCAGTCCCATACTTATAAAATTGTTTTGGTATTTGGTTTCTGGTTGATGCAGGAGTTTTTCTTATGCTGTTAAGAATTTTATACAATAATTTATGGCAGTAGGTAGTTTGATAATCTTTTATTCAAACAACTTATAGAAGAACGCAAAGTTCCGCTTAAAATACAGTGAAAATAAAACAGGTTGTCTTCTCTATCAAATAAAAACAGGAAAATCATGTAAGTAGAGTCAACAACATAAGAATAAAGAGTTGAAATGGCATAGTAATATTAATAATAATGGAAATATTGATAAGAAATTTTGATATTAATTGTTTAGGATTTGGTTATTTTCTATATCGCACATTCAGTGAGACGAACGTTCTTCGGTAAAATTATTAAGCATTAAAATTTCTTGTGGACTTATCATACTGTTCGTCTATTTCAAGTGTTATAATAGTTATAAATACTTCATTTTAACTACCAAATAACATTAAAAACAGAAAATAAAGAAAAGTGGACTTATTAAGTTTTTCCCCAGTGGCTTTCAATTCATTATAGTATGAATTTGCTTAAAGATCTGCGGTTTACTCAATTTTCCTGTCAGCGCGAGTATTTGTATTTAGCATAATTAACAATGCAGTGATTTTTTCTTCGAGCATGAATATTTATATTTGAATTTATATTCGCAATATAGTGACGATATTTCGGGGGGGAAAAAAAAAGGTAATCAACGAGTAGAAATTTGTAAAACTTTACACGACATGGAAGTACTCGTTCCATTTACAGGAAGTGAAACGTGGGATTGAAAATAAGTTTGACACGGTTTGCAAAGGGTGCAAACCACGTTTTCTATCGTGCAACTTTTCAACTTTCTCGCGATATAAAAAGAAGTTCGACAAAGATGCGAGTGTCTCGATCCCCTCGAGGCTCTCTCCACGATTGTAATCGACACAGCGGCGATGCTTTTTTCCATCAAAGGCCATGAATGAAGTTTCTATGCATATATATGCGTTTCACTGGCTGGTCGTTTCATTCACACGTTAACGTAACGCGTTTAACTCGACTTGCAGTTGTATCGATACCTCATTTGTTTTCTGATACCGTTATGCATACACACCATATTGCTTCTTTCTCGTGGTTTTCAACGAGGTGTTTTCTTTTTTAATCCAGTTTTATTTTTAATCGAAAACGGAGGAATTTCTTAAATAAGGAAATTACCACAATTTGTCCTAATAGACACTTTAATGGCAAATGTTGGAGAATCTTCTTACGATTTCTTATTTTTATTGTGGAAGATAAATACTTCATTAATCGCCTGCTTAGCTATTAAATAATTTTGTGACATTTGCATTATTTCGCAATATTTTTTAATCTATAAATAGAGATTCTCGGAATATAAAATTTGGATACGTTTAACGTAGAAAAAAGAATTCCATTGATTATAATTACAATGATGATGACAATGGTATGAAAATCTTTCTGAATATTATCCTAAGTACTTCAATAAAGACTGATTTATATTCTAAATAATTATGTAACATTTAGAGTTATATATATTTCATGATATTTTTCAATTTGTAAAAAAACTGATAATACTGAAAAGATTTTTTATTCGATCTTTAGTTTAATTGTAATTAATAAAATTCTATTATCGACTTTAAATGCTTTCCAATTTTTTATAACAAGATGCATAGTTATTCTTTATGAAAGGAAAAAGAGGTACATTTAATTATTTATTTCACAATAAATATTTCATTTTACTGTTTTTATTCTCTTCTATGATTTTGAAGCAGTCAAAAATGTACTATTCGGTGTCTATGAACATTCGAGTATATTTGCATATATATGCGGGATTTAAGAATTCGCTGCAAAATTTCGAATACCGTCAGTAAATGGCTCAGAGCCACAGGGGAAAGTTAAACAGTGGCCTATATTACGAAGTGTAACTTTCTTTGTGTCGAGTATCTCACATTATGAAGAAGTCTTTCCCTTGCCTTCTCTTATTATTCGCTTTGTAGGATGTTCACAAATATATCAACTGTGAGACTGTATGATTCCCGGTGAAATTGGTTCGCTAATTTAGCTGCCTGAGAACTCTATCTTCCTTTTTCCACATTTTTTTTCTCTGCATCCCATTTATCCGTATCTTGTTTCTTTTTTACGTATAAAGCTAAAACAATGCGATGAACTTGAGCGGAACGCGAGTTTTTTGTCTCGATTTCGAACACAGAATTCTCGAAACGAGAGGATGTCCCTCGGAACAATCGAATGAAACGTCGATACTCGCTATTCATAAGCAAATTTTGGCGCTTTGCAGCGCCATTCTTTCGGGGCACGTTTATCATTGAACAGTCGAAGGGACAAACAGCTTTGTTCGTTGCTGCGTTTTTTCGGCACTGCGTTTTTCACCACAGTTGGCCCACTGTTCCTTGTAAACACACACACACGCGTGTTTTGTTCCTTTTCATTTACTAATGGGAATTCTTTTGAAATGACAAACTCGGTGAGGATAACTTTACAAATTCGCTTCCTTAGAAAAATATAGAAGAAATATAAAACTTAAAAATACATGGAGCACGTATTATTCATTTACTTTATTTATATAATCATTTACGGATCAAAAAACCGTTTGGTATAGGAAGTAGAACGTTAAATAATAACGAGGAGCCGTTGTGAGGCAATGAAAAATTTAAAACAATTCGCTTGAAAAGGAGAAGTGGACAGAAAACAGAAAAAAAATTCAGAATTAGGTGTTGACAGTATTTGGCACACACGTGTCACATTTTCATAAAATTTACAAAGACTATGGTGAAGTATGGAAGTGGAATATCATGTGTACGCGTGATTCGTGAAAGTAGATCGAGAAACGCGCCAATCTCCTAAAATTACTTAGCTATTCAAAAGGTTAAAACTGTTGGAAATAGACAAAAATGTCATGAGGCGAAATTAAATGTTATCGAATATTGCACAACTTCAATACAATCTTATGCATTTTTATTCGCCGATGGGAGCTAAAGATGCTTTAAAAAGTAAGGTGTTCCTTAGAAAGTAAAATACCACGTCCAAAGCATTAGTGGCCCATAAAGTCACAGGTTGAAGAGCTACTTCAACATTTTCATCCGTTACGATGTAATTGCGACCCAATGATGCTTATTTCTACAAGAAACGGCGTTTTCGTTTACTTAAACGAAGGAGTTAGTATCGATGCACCGTGGATCATTGAAGGGCGTCAAGTTGACCGAAAGACCGTAACGGAAGTTCCGTCTGGTAGGATGGCTTTCCGCTCCACTGATTTCCTGTTTCTTCGAGGTCTTCTTTTTCTCCAGCGACACGTACGATGCATTTACCTTCCCCGGTACCGTCTTTTGCAGCCTGATAATCGTGTCTTTTTCCACACGCATGTAATGCCGACAGTCCTCGTCCCGATGCTGCTGCAGAATCGCTAAACCTTGGAATAGGAAACGCGTTGTGAGAGGAATTCGTAATCATGCGATTGTGGGGTTAGGGGATGGCGAATCGTGTAGCTATGAAATTGAATTTTTCCTCGATTCGACAAACGACGTCCTGTTTTCACGAAGACTTACCGCGTTCCGCTTAATTGAGTTTAAGGATACTGGTACATAGTTACTGAAAGGATTTCCTGACTTTTTTTCGATGAGTTATGTTGCATGAGCAACGATAACAGGCTCTAAAGGGATAAGGTCTTAGAAGTTACAAGGAGCGTGTTGTTTTCTTTTTAGTATGGATAAAATGGTTGCTTTTATCTTTTCTGCCATAATGCAATTTGCTGATGTTGGCTAAATTGCAGTTGCTAAGGCTACTAGAGAAAGTGATCCTTTTTTTTGCGACAAATACCTCGTATCGTATTTCAAAAGATTATCATATACCGGGTGTTCGTCTTAATATAGGCCATCTAATTGCAGGCAAATTAATTCGCTTTCGATTTTCAACCCTTTTGTTGTGGCACCCCTAGCACTAAAATCGTAAGAGAGGTACATTACCATTCATAAGTATTTGAACACTTTTTCGTTACTAGAACTGCGTGAAATATACTTTAAGCAATACTTTAAAATGTATTTTTCACTACCGTCTTTATTTTATATGATCTTATAAAGTTCATAATGACGAATGAAAATAATATTTAACATGAATTAGTATAAATAACAAAGCAATAGCTGAAGTTTGACTGGTCTTGCACAAGCAGTGGTTCCAAGTGTCTTTAAACCTAATTTGTTAGTGTTAGATTAGATCGTAAATATTACCGAACCATTGGAATATGTATTTTTAGCCACGTTCTAGAAGTACGTACAAATTTCGTGAAATTTCAACTCTTCGTTGTAGAATTTGTTCCATTTTTAGGTAAACAATTTATGACAAAAGTTCGTAAACTTTTTGATCACGCGATTGCAGCACACTCAATGCTTCGCGCCAACCCTTTCAAGCTTCGGATCGTCGTTTAAACGAATAATATGTAAGTTTCGTGTGGAACCTTTCGATTCGACGTATCGCTATCGTAACTAACGAACAATCGAAGCGTTCGAAACGATTCCACGCACTGTGTTGGCCAGCAGATTATGGGTGGTGCTCGCGGATATTTTTCCTCGACGATCCGGCAGATACAAACTGCACATAGTCATTCGAAGCAAACACACGAAGCATGCTTGTACGTATGTTCACACATAAGTGCGGCTCTCCATCGACTTATGCACTCGACAGACGCGCCCAAAGGGAAGCGAATTTGCATACAGAGAGTGCAATGAATTCTCGACTTTGCGACTGCGATACCCAGCTTCTCTTAGAATGCGCGCGTCTGTTGCAAATTTCGTTGCTCCTTGCTGCTCTCGTCTTATTGACGGGAAACGTCCCCTAAATCGACGACTGTCGTTATCTCGTCGATTGCTTTAATACGAGGGTGAGTCAATAATTATCCGCAATAGAATCATCAATTTTTACTGAACTTATTGTTGCGAATTGTGTTTGCGCCATCAGATGTGATGCGCTCTCTTTGTTTTTCATTTGAACGTTCAATTTAATAGCCCATTCCTGTCATTTTAAAGCTACTTACGCTTACTACATATAAACGCTTTAAGTGCCATGTCAGTCGTCGGTGACTGACAATAAACTTTTTGTTCGGGTCGCGTCATACAGTGGTGAAAATGTTGATTTCAGCTGGACAGAAACAATTTTTTTCAGACATTCCAATACTAGTTAATTGGAAAAATGTTGTTAATAGACGTATCAAAATGAACGATTCTAAATAATATATTCCTTCATCTTTTTATAATTATGTAACATAACTATAATCCTAAAATATTTCATTTTTGGAGATAAACTCTTCATTCCTTCAAACTAATAAATAAAGGAATCTAATGAACAGAATAGCTTTTATCGTACAATTTTCAGCTCTAATCCTCTATTATTAAAAAAATTACATTTGGGCAATGAAATTGTAACTATTAAGTTGTAAACGATCAAGTTTCAAAGAGAAAAATGCACAAATTAGTTTTCGGTAACATTAATGGATGCAACGCAATGATACAGTATAGTTTCAATTCGATAATACGTTTTAACGAATTGCAGTCCCAAAATGTTTCGCGGTTTTACTTGTATCATTTCACGTAGAATTTTCTTCGACGTCTGGATGAAGTTGGATAAAGAACAGATTTCAATCCTACGTCTTCCTTCTGTCAGCAATTGAATCCGTGAATTTCAAAATAGTACAAATCCAGTAACAAATATTTTCTGAAGAACAATGTGCTGCTTATTTAGCTTCATTAATTTTCCATTAAGTTTTTTGATACCTGTGAATATCGATAAGATACCTTTATTAAGTTGGAGTTCAGAGTGAAATGAAAAGAATTGTATCTGTAACTCGTGTAATTTCAGGAAGTGGATTTCTGCTGTCTTGGAATTTGTGGTTTCAATTATCTGTGCTTGACAAATCAGTTCTTCTTACACTGTTATATGACGTGGCGTAAACAGCAAGATCATCAAAGTCAGCTTGGCACTCAACGCGTTAAACGTGTTGCAGTTGTTTTATTGGTTGTTCTTCTAGAACTTGAGATTATTAAACGTATTATGGTTGTTTCATAGGTTGTCCTTTTAATGTACTCGTGAACCACTACATTCATTCCCGCTAAATATTTGTGTTACGAATTTCATACCGCTAAGAGTGTTTTAAATCCAACTTCGGCCACAATGCACCTCTTTCATGTTTGAGAGCAGCACTTTGAGCTTTTGAGTAACTCGTGAACGATTGACGCACTGTGTGCGCTATAAATACATTTTTTAATGCTAGTGACGGTTAGAGTGGCGGAGAAATATGAAATGAGATATTTCTGGGAAAATGTTTATCTGTTATTCTATCGTTTCTATGCTTTCGTATTTCGTACTTTTTATTTACGAGTAAAGGGATCCTTAGTTTAGTTTAAAATATATCAACTAAATGTGATAATTAGACTGTTTTTAGAGTTTTTATGCATATATAGGAAATTTAAATGCGCAAAAAAGCATAACATGTATGCGAATGCAAAAGCGTACAAAATATTCGAAATACGATAGAAATTATAATATTTAAATAGTGAAACAATTCTCCATTTCACTTCCACTTCTTTGATCTTGTTATTAAAAATATGAATATGCATAAAAATCAACTTGGAAGAATATAGTTTCATAAAATATACGCAGACGTATTTATTAATTTATTTAACGTGATTTCTTTTGTGCCGAATACGATAGCGTAAAATAGTAGATCTGCAGCAAATTAAGCAGCTACATTATCATTACTTTCTTTCAAGGGCTTTTCACGTTTACATTTTAGTCTCTCCTGCAATTGAAAAGTGTCTTAAATGTTTAAATATTCGTTGATTGTGACGAATTAATTTCAAATATGTCGGGGAAACAAACCTGAATAGCTTCGTGAAATTCACGCGAAAGTACAATGTAAATGAGTGAGAAAACAGTGGGGTATGTCTTTGCCATGAAATAAAGCACCTCCATCTTCTTGTCTGTGCAGCATGATGCCTGAGGCGCTATGAAATTGATTGCTCTAGCCAGCCGATATGGCGTTCGAATCAAAAAGAAAGTTACTGCCACGGTCACTGAAAGGTTTTCACACTATTCATGAGAATGTAAAGGAAATTAATTCTCTAAAGAAGTTAATTAAACTTGTACGTTTCAAATTGGCGTATGGAACATTATACAGTGAAATGTATACACAATTAGAAGAAAAATATGTAATTAAGGAAATGGAACCAATTTACTGCAACCATTGTTACCAGCAAATAACAATCAGTCACTAAAAATTACAATGATTCGGGAAATTGATCAGATGGTAGCATTGTTATAAGATTGTTTTGAATAGATATTTTTCAAATAATTAATAATTACTGGTGACTATTGTTACCGCCAAATAACAATCAATCGTATACAATTCGGTACAATAATTCAGGAGATTGATCAAATGGTAACATTAGAATAATTAATAGTTATTAGTAGCTACTCTTGCCATCAAATAAGTAACAATCAATCACGTGAAATTACAATGATTCAGGAAATTGATCGATATTATTCTGCTTTCCTCATTAGCATTCAAAATTTCAACCTAAGAACATTCACTTACCCAGCAGAAAATAGTGCCTCAATTCTTTCGTTCTCCACGATCCTTCTTTCCATTTCAGTATCATTAATTCGTAAATAATTAAACTGTTCAGAGCAATAGATATAATAATCGGCAGAGCAATAAACATAATCGTGTTCCACACATAAATATCCGCCATATCTCCTTGGAAATAATCGTATATATGCAGTCCAATAGCCAATGATATGATACACGACGACCAAATCAATATAATCCCTTTTAGGGTTGTGAATTTCTTCAGCAAAACATGTCCAAATGACGTTTGCTCCTGGAAAATATCGATATATAGTATGAATTTCAAAATGGCAATGGTGATCACCGAAACGTCGAAGCTGATCATGCAGACGTAATCCATATTCAGTCTCATATTTATATCAAAGAACCATTTGAGTATTTCTTCGAAAGGCTCGATTAGGATCACCATGTTCGAGCAGGACAAACTGATAAGGTATAAGTTTGAGCATGTTCTTAAGGAGGATTTAGAAGCGATCGTGAATATGATTAAAAAATTCAGGCTGACTCCTGTGATCAGTAGAATTAGATTTATCACTCGTGCATCGTATAAAGGAATGCTTGGCATGATTATGTTGATTTTGGTCGGACTCGTTGACTTTGGTGCTGACGTTGGACAAATCGGAAACGACATTTCCAGCTCCATCGTGTGTTCCATTCTCGATATATTTACGCTGCATTCACTGCTAGAACACGAAAAGGATTGCTCGGTTTTATAGTTCGACTTTGCAGTAGATCTCACTCACAATCAGTGTCTTTAAGCTCTAACCCTTTAACGCATAAGCTCATGAAAGTCTCGGGCTCTCTTGAACTGTGCTTCTTTGTGTAAGTGTGCAATTTGCGATTCTATCGAATCTTTTTCTTAGCATTCGCTATGTGAATGGTGCACCATTAAAATTGAAGATAATGTGTACTACGATATTTTTAAATTATAAATTTATGGCATAAATTTTGAAATTATTAATTTCTACCATAAAACTTCAAATTATGAATTCATGCCATAAATCATCAAATTATGAATTTATGCCATACATCTTCAAATTATGAATTTATGCCATAAATCTTCAAATTATGAATTTGTGCCATATATCTTCAAATTATGAATTTATGCCATAAACCTTCAAAGTATGAATTTACGCCATACATCTCGAAATTATGAACTTACGCTATAAACCTTCAAATTGTGACTTTATGCCATAAATGTTCAAATTATGACTTTATGCCATAAATCTTTAAATTCAAAATTTGTGACATAAATCTTCAAATTACGAATCTATGCCATAAATCATCAAATTATGAGTTTATGCCATAAATCTTCAAATTATGAATTTATGCCATAAAATTTGCTTCCTTTTGTCGGCAAATGCAAGAAACATTTGAGCTTTATGAGTTTAATTTTGTGAATGCAATTTCTATATATTCTAAATATTTTTAAGATGGATCCCATTAACTATTTCAAATATCTGTTTTCCACAGTTTTGTTTCAAAATTTCTACCAAATTCCCAATATTTTCAGATTCGTATCTCTAGATTTAACTCGTATTTGTGCCTTTGTGTATTACGGCTGTTTTCTCCAATTTTTCTGAATGCAATTTCTATATATACTTCAAATAGTTGTATAATGAATTTTATCTATTTCAAAAATCTATTTTCCACAGTTTCGGTTCTAAAATTTCTACCACAAATACACAGTATTTTCAGAGTCGTGTCTGAATCGAGTTCATGTTTGTGTCGTTCTGCATTGTGGGTGTTTCCTCCAACACTTAGCTCAGTTAGCACTTGGTCAGTTTCCTTATGTTTTCCTCAGAAGATGGGAGACTTTTTTAAGTTGCATCACTCGCGGACTCGATAATTCGAACCAACGCGATGTTTGAAAGATCGCGTTAATGCTAATTCGCGGGATTCACGTCTGTGTTGATTCACGGGTCGAGTTAATACTGTGAATAACAGAGGAACGATAGTTTCACGTCTGGCGGCTAATTTTTTTTACGCCTACTTCCATTTGGGAATTAAGCATCCCGAAACACAATATCTTGGGCACGGTGCTTTGGTCGTGACATTGCACACGCGATATTTTCATTTTACTAAGTGCTCCTGACATGAATGGGATAACATAACGCAGTGATGGCGCAATTATGATACTCGCGCCAAACGTGCAATGCCAACGATTTACCTGTGATCTCGTTTCATATGTTCAATTCGATATTTTATTGCAATATACAAGCACGTAAGCCAGACAGGTATAGTACGTATATTATAACGAAATACGGTCAGATTAAATTTTCATTAAACAAGAGGAATATTATAGAGTTGTCAACACAGTTCAACATGTGATGCAACTGAGGAAGGTGTAGACCGTATGCTTTTTTATTGTCGTCGCTATCAGGAATTCCGATACTCATTTCTAATTAGAAGTAGAAACGAAAAGCGATCTATAAGTAGCACAAAAGAGAGATATCGTGAATTTTCAAATTTTGCGAGGCCTCGTTTTCGAGGAAATCGGCCTTAAATATTTACTTACGATTAGTATATGTGCATTTTAGTAGTTTAACTAAGCAGATCTTGTTATAAGATACATATAGGCATCTGTATTTATGTTTATGCTTATTATTTTGAGTAAGAGTGGATATCCATTAAAGCAAGATGTTCGCGGACGATAAATTTTATTACTTCAGAAACGGTTGGATATATTTCCCATCGTGTTGAATACATAGTTGTACTAGTATACATTGCTATGCCAATAGATTGACAGATACGGATTGTTCATAACGAGAACGATTTAGAGGTAGGCTTGTTTCGACGCAATGCGTGACATATGAAACTTTTAATAAACGTAAACATGAATAGATAACAAAGCTAGAATGTCGAGCTTTATTTAACCCTTTCGCTACTATGGACGTATACATATACTATACGTCTTCAAGAATTCGACTGGCATTTGTTAAAAGCATACGTATATTTTTTCTATAACGCAATATAATTTCTAGAATCATTCGTACGTCAATATTACGGTACACGTAATTATATAGAGTATCCAAATATTTATACCTATCTATATTATTTTTATATTAATAAACCTTATCATTACCTACTGTTTTAGTCTTTAGCTCTAATGTGCTGGTAGAGAAAGGGTTAAATGTGTAGTTCTATGTGCATGTAAAATTTTAATCCGAATTTTTTCGAAAACAACGCCTAGTATGAAAAAATGTTATTGTAGCTTTTCGTCTTATTTTTTCGCTTAAAATCTACCTGCACCCAATTGTATCACCAATTATATTCTCAGCAAATGTACGGAAGAGAAAACGTCATGCAGTAGAACAGATACATAAAGAAAAGATAAAATTTGACGAATTTCACCATCTTTACTACCAACTACGAGAAACTTTACTTTATCGGTATACATTTATCGGTAAATGACATAATTTCTTGTCGATGAAATCTGTCGTCGGTTAACGTCGTTGTCACGGAAATCTGTAATTAATGAAATATCGTTAATGGAAACGGTGTCGATGACTTCCGTGTAATGCGTATATATTGCATCGGTGCACCGTTCAATTTCACCAAAGTAATATCGAGACCCCTTTGTGCATCATAACGTTGCATATTCACCGGGTAGAATATGTATAGCACGGAGGAACCCTTGACCCTGACACCGCGGAGGATTTCGTTCTCCAGCCGCAGTAACGACTCGACGACCAATGACGAAAATAGTTTTGTACCAATAAATCGTGCCTCGTCCGACATATTTATCCGCGGAGAGAAGGGGCATCAAGTATTTAGACAGAAGGGGACAGAGAGAAGTGCTGTGTCGCGTTCAACTGCATAATGCAGGAGATGCAAGAGATGCAAGAGACTGTCGTTGGCAAATGGCCATGGGTGTACTATTGGTCACTATTCAGCCCTGATAAATTTATCGTTGAATTTGTATATACGTGCGACGCTCGTGAAGATCATTTCTTGAAAAGTAGAACAGCTCGAGGGTCTCACCTATTGTGAGGCTCACAATGGACGTGTTTCCATGGAGAAAACGGAGAATTCGCGGGATACCAGGCTCGCTCGGTACGTTTGTCTTCTGCGGTTCGTGAAAGGATGCGTCGAATTGAAAGGTCGAATCATACATGAGAGAAAGGAATGAATGGTACTTTTTGGGTATGAATTGTGGGCAATGCACGGTAATGGCGAATATAATATTTATAGTAATGCGATAGACTGCGGATATTTATGCAATCATGGGAAATTTAAATGTGCAAAATGCACTTAAGACACCAGTATGTATCAGTGAACTAAATATATCAAGTATGGTAGAAATTACAATATTTAGAGGACGAAACAATTGTTTATTTGTGTCCTTTTTCTCATTTTAAAGGTATGGATATGCATAAAAATCCGCAGTTTAGTTATCACATTTATATGCAGTGTAATGGTTGTACTATTTGTATTTGTTAACTCTGCAACTCTGTTTTCTTTAGAAATGTTTTATAATTTTGGAAAATTGAAGCTTCGACATATATTATCAGAACTTAAAATTGTACATATTAATTGCAATTTCTTGATGTTCTTCTCAAAGCTAGAAAGGTCTTTCCAAAAGTAAAATTACGTTTGGGTAAAAAGTGATCCAAGAACCGTTAGAGGGTTAAGAATAACGATGGGTCTAAGACTTGTTTGATACTATTAATATTCCTACCTTAGAAATTGATACCCGAGTATCAAATTATTGTACAACGCGTCTTCAAAAGATATAAGATCAATTGAAACAACAAAATTTCGTATCAGCGCATATCAAACGCATTAAATTTGATTATAATTTACAACTGGTCAGAAACAAACAAAGTGTAGTTAACGACAATATACGGGGCATTCTACCATATATTTTTGTATATTTTTGGTCCAAGTCTGACCAGGCACGCACGTTACGATATAAATAAGTGGTCTATCCTGTAGTTACTAAATGGTTATACGTTTCTTTCACAACTTCTCGAAGGTGCCATCTTCCGAATGGCATCCAATAATCGTGGATCTTCCGAATGGCATCGAATATTCGTGGATCTTCGAAAGAACCTTCTCACCTTTCCATATGATACGAGAAAACACGCACGTATAGGACTGCCAGTGATTACAAAGTCTTTCATGGCTGTTTGGTAAATTACAGGACCCATGTTGGCGTTCTTGTAGCGTTTTCGACGTTGCCTCTTGTTCGGTTCGCACTTTCATCCTTGGGCCAGGTGTGTGGTTCAGTTTTACGGGTTCCTCCATGCTTTTTTCTTCGTGCTTTCGTCTGTAGGGATCGGGTTAGGGGCCAAATAAGTGCAGTGGCAGGGCCAGGGCCACAACCGGTTCGCTGGTTGGCCATCATTACGACGTAACTCAAGCGACCCTGAAGAGGTTTCGAACAGCACGATAATCAGGAGGCTGCGTATTATCATCACGCTCGTCGGTATTCCCGCGCATTACCATCGCGAGACCAAAGAAGGTGTAATACGTTTCAGTCGGCGCGATGCGTTGAATTTAGCCTCCGTTTTGTTGTCTACGTGTATGTTTGTTGGTCGCTAATTACCCAGCCCTCATCATCGTTTTCTTCTATTCTATGTGCACGGTGTTAATTAACTCTTTGCACTCCAAACCTTTTTTAATAATATGATATAATACACTTCTCTGACTTTTGTGAGAACTGAATGTGCTATATATATATTTCGAAACGGAGAAATTTACAGGTTGTAAAATAAGAGCTTGGACGCGACATGATTGTGCAAATTAATCCTTTCGTAGAAAATTGTATGCAGATTAAGAGTACATCTGAAAAAACTAATACGCACTTATTTAATAGTGGGTCCAATATCAGTCGTTGTCAATTACAGCTTCACAGCGTTTAGGCATATTTTTCGGCGTATGAAATGGATGGGGATGTCCATATTTTTCGAACGCAACGAAGTAGGGCTTTTAATATTAAAACACGTTTTCCTTGGAATTTATATATAAATTCATGAGATTTATGCAGGTATTTTAATACGTAAAAATAGCATTGAAGCGTCACTGTTAATCTTTTATTATTTCGCTTGAAAACTCATCAATTTCCAAATTTACTAAATCAAAACACATGGTTGACGCGTCGACAGCGTTTTAATGAACAAATGTGCAAAATTTAATCGTAGCTTGATTTTGGTATTCGTTCCGTTATTATGCTTTCATACTGCTATTTGTTCTACTTGTTTGACTTGTGCCGTGCAAACTTGATTTATGCAATGTTGAATTATTGCGTGCGCAGTGGCATACCACGATACGGAGTATCTACATACTTTCGGTGTGCATGATTTCGTTGTCATGCACTCAGCTTCCTGAATGCAACTAACGATGAGCTTTCTAATACATAGGTATGTCATCGTATAGTCTATTATTAAAACGCAGCACTGTCTGTGTACTTAGACGCAACGTTTGATATTTAAAACAGTGACATTTTGTATACGTGACAACATGATATAGTATCGATAATCCTAAAAGCACAAATTATTGATAAGACATGTCAACAAGGTGAATCAACCACAGTTGAGTCACAGTATTTTACAGATAAATTAACATTGTGTTTTATCGAGCGGAAGCTAACACCGGTATAAAAATAAAACAAACTTAATTCGAGAAAGACAAGTACAAAATGTTTCAAGTAGCTACCAAATAAGTGAAACATATCAGATGATTTTATTATTAGGATACCAATTTCTCTAATTTCTCTAGATTCTTTACATATTTTTTTAGCGTTTTCTATATTATTAGGTAATGAAGAAAATTTGTGTTGTTTTAATTAATATGCTGCGTTAATTTTATTCTCAAATTTTCCCAAAAAAAAGTCTTTTTTTTTTCATTTTTTCTGAGTACCAACATTTTTTTCTGCGGACCGATACTGGGCCGCGGGCGACAGCTTGGCAAACGCTGCTATATCTAAAGAAGACAGCGATGTATCGTTGCCATCCCTACCCGTAAAGATCGTCAAGTTTCAGTTTCACGTTCTCCTCGCGGCTGAAATTATTTAAGCATCGAATAGGAACGCCATCCAAGCGTGCGTCAGTCACGAGTGTGCAAAACGTTTCTACGCAAAAGGCGATACTGCAAAAGAAGGATTAATCGCGAGTGGACCGCGTCACCGCAACCTCGTGCTGCTGCGGCCACTTTGCCGCATCTTGGTCCTCTTGTCAAGAGAGGCTCGTGATATTTTACGCGTGACCGGTTCGGCAAGTTTTTCCCGAAGACCGCAATCATGATGCGCGACTGGCCAACATTCGATACCAACAGTGCAGGTGCATCCTTAAAAAATTCGCGCGAGCACCCTCGAAAACACGGCGTGATCCCGCGAGACCGCTGGCCAACAAGAAAAGATTTAGCTTACAGGGATTCTCTCTGTGTTTCGCAAGGTCTCTTTATTACCTTCTCTTGATCGGTATTTTTTTGTTTAGTGATGGTAGCTGTTTGGGTTTGACCTGTTGCAACTCAAAGAAACGGGGCAAACGTTAGCATAGACGAAGCATAGAATAGGCAATCCATTTTTATATTTTTAGTTTCTAAAACGATGGGAATTGTAAATAAATACGGCGATAACTAATTGTTTCCGATATAATCGATCTATAATAGCTAGATTTAATAACAACGTGTATACAAGTATATCTTCGTATGTATTGGACTTCTAATCATTTAATCTTTTATAATTGGAATTTCATTCACTTTATTTATTTAAATTTACGCGTACATTCAGTTTTCTTGAATACATCGTACGTATTGGTGAACTATGTCCCTTAATTTCATCGCAAATCCTGTCAAGATAACAAAAAGAGGGGTTGGTAATGCGTAACGATTTTTCTCGGAAGGTGAGTAATTCCTCGGGCTAGAATTAGCGATTTTTCCTGAATTAGGAGCGCTACTTGCAATAAAATGACACCTGTGGATGAAACATCAGTAATTGATGCTCTCGAGAGTAAAATGGTACGGAACTGCCACGAAAACAAAAAGATTAGGGTTTAGAACCTGCCAATTCATGGCCATGTAAGCACCATGATTGATTCTTATAGCTTATGTTATTGAGATGAGCAGGTAAAAGTACCTATATAAATTTATAATTAAATTTCTCCCTTTGTTCTCGCCTTCTCTACCAAAGAAACATTTCTTTGCCAATTGAAATTGGAATTTAAAAAAGCACCCAAAATAATGTATCTTGTACTTATTATTATATATGGTAAAAATGTGGACATTGACCGAAAGACATAATATCGTAACGTGATGTTGATGTCACATTAAGAATATTATTAGTTCGACTTTTTAGGGCTACGGGTTTCAGTAATGCCTCAACAAAGAATACATGGATCCTAGTTTCTTTTTATGATTAGTACAAAACGATTAACAATTATTTAGAACAGAATGTATTTATTGGCAATTTTGAGATGTTAGTTTCCATATTTTATAAACAGTGAATTAAATTGGTAGCATAATTGAATAAATTTGTTGACATTTGGCGAAACATAGAATCTGTGTATTTTGGTTTGTTTAGATTTCTAATTCAGTTTAAACCGTGTTTAAACGTGTTTAATATAAAATATGCTTTTCACGGGTAAGAAAAGTTTCTCCTGAAAGGGTTAATAAATTATTATTATTATTATTATCATCATGCTTGGAATTGGTTTTGTATGTGTCACGAATGAGTTACATATTTTTGGCGGAAGAGCAAATAGTTCTACTTCGCTTGAGATGAAAATACTTTTTAATCTTTCCTCTCACCGAAAGCATCGAGACTAAAACGTGATGAATGCTCGAAAACTTTTTAACTTACAAACCACTCAATGCGTTATCGGCGCGGAAACCTTCCGAGGCGTGCCCATATAAGTGGAAAGTCCTTAAATCCCTGGGGCGAAAAATGGCTCGACCAAACCTGGAATTACCACGTCGATCACCTGCCTTGAATGAAGGGTTAAAATCCTACTTGACGCTTTCAAATCCTTCCCCGCGAGTGTGCATGCATTAATCGATACATCTTCTTTTAAACAGGCATCGATTGCCTCTGAATTCTCCACTCATTTTCAATACGCATTATTTTGTTCCATTTTTATATTTCATACGAAGCACATTAGAATTTTGAAAGTGGAACTATAAGATTATATTTTCTTTGCACAATGTGAAATAATATATTTTAAAGCGAGTATTTTGTTATTCAGTTTTTAAAAAATATATTCGTAATGAATTATCCCTCGGGTTTTATTACCTCCATTTTGTTGGAGCAACTCCACCGCGAATTTCAGGATCTCTATCTCCGATCTTTGCATTTCACCACCTTCTTTCCCCGTTTCTGTCATTTCCATTTTATATTCATTCGCTTCCAAGCACCGGCTGATCCTCGTCTGAATTACTTGCGCATACCTTGATCGTATTTTCGTGTCACTGCCTGACAATGTACCGAAATCTACGAGATAGGTTCGATATCAACTTTCTGAGCACTTCTTTCTCCGATAAGGAAAGGTAACATTTTTCCACATTTATCCGCGTTTATATTTCCTTATATTTTATAAATGTCCACATATTTGTCATCGTCAATTTTGAATCAAAAAAGTAACGAAAGATAATTCTTGCCAAGCGTATCATAATTCTAAAAAAAAAATTGTAACATGTATTACGTAGAAATTTTCTTATTTTCCGCTGAAACTTTTTTATTTTCCAATTCCTTCTCCGCTGAAAGTGTTCCTTTTTTCCACTGCAAGCCTGCAACTGTGTCCAAGAATCCCCGCTCTTATCCTAACGTTGAACGACCGTGAAATTTTTTCTCTCACGTCAACGATCCTCCTCTCGGGAGCGAAGAGTACTGCCAACTTTCTTCTTGCAACCGTCTTCGCGTAATTGTTTACGCTCGCGTCAGTCGGCTGCGGTTCCGCGAGATCGCGAAAGAAGAAATTCCATCCGCTACGCTGCAGCCGCGAAACTCCGCATTGCGGCTAAACGCGATCATGCTGACGCGTATAAATCCGTCGTAGCTCGTGTTCGCTGTACATGTGCCTGGCTAAACGTATCTTCGGCCAGGGGACATAGTTTTTCATTTAATTTCCATCGTGCTCTCGTATTTCGCGGCGCGATAACGATCCGCACGCGCAGCACGCGTTTTAATTATGCTTGGAGACCTGATGCACCCACGAGTTATGCGCGAAATTGCAATAATGCACACGATGATTTATGATAGACTTTGCGATATGGCTGATATCGCAGTAAGACTCGGATTATTAACCGTAGAACTACCGACAATTAAACAATACTTATTTACAGGGACTTAATACCGGTATTAATACCGGACATTATGCCGATACCGATGTACAGTTAACCTCCGTATAACACGGCATTCTTACGGCAAGAATTTATTCTAACACGATTAAATAACTGAGAAATGAATTAGTAGTTTTATTAGTAGATTACGGATTTTTATATATTTATGGGAAATTTAGATAAGCAAAATGGCACAGAATGCACATTACATGTAGAACTATATAAAATATTCAGAGTAAAGCACACGGTGCTATATTTGAAAAGCGAACCAAATCTGTATTGAAGCCTCGTTTATTTAATTGTGCTTCTAGAAATACGGATTGTAAAAATTGTGTAAATATCCGCAGTCTATTTATTAGCTTTTGTAATGCAATAGAAAAACCGAATAAATTACAAGTAAATGTAGATAAATATACCGGTATTTCTGTAATTCGATTAAAAATAATGTATGCCCTGGTATATCATGAAAAAGTATATATGTATATACTCTGATGAAAAAGTTGTTATTGCAGTCATATAAAAGATGCTCTACAATTTATTGCATAGAATTGCATGCATATATATTCCAATTATTTTATTTCTTCTATTGTATCGTCCTAATTTTTTTAAGTTGTTAAATTGCATACTTTTTCCAAAATGCATATGTTATAGGATTAGTTTCCTTTCGTGGTTCATTCCACCTGGTTTCCGTTTTTGATACAATAAATGCTTCCGAATATTTTTGTAGCAATCCTGTTTTATCAGTATTTTCTTTAGATATCCTTTTAATCCTTTTGATTTAGTTGTCTTTTTATCGTTCATTTTGTCATTTCCAAGTCGTTTTATCGTGTCTGTTTCATTACAATTTGTACGGCAATAATTAGCAACATACCTCAATTTCTTATAGCAAATAACACAAGGTAAAATTTATAAGTTGTAAATTTTTTAAAAAATTTTAAGCGCTTCATTAACATTATCTTAATAATTCAGGTACTATTATATACTCTTATAGTTGTGTTAGATAAATTAGTTAGGAAGATCTTTATAGCATTTAGAATAAAGGAGGTTGGTTTATTCGGAAGAATATGGTTATTGAAATATTGTTGGTGCTAATGGATTTGGAATAACTGATAATTGTGAAAGCGATATGATAATCAATGAGTCATCGAGCTGAATCGAATATCTTTGGCAGATAAATTGAAATCGAATTTAGTGAGAAATGTTTTTGTATTTCGGTACAGCGATTCAAATGTATCATAGCAGAACGCTACACGATAACTGCATTAGGAAGGTTTAAAATACGCAATTCGTAAATACAATTCAAAGTAGATAATATAGTTCACAAAATCATTGTGATATTTTTACACAATAAAGAGCAGAGTACAAAATTTATTCTTTGCGTTGATTAAATTTGATAACTAAGCAGTTCGTAAATACAATTCAAAGTAGACTGTTGGAATAATATTACTTAGCAGATACAAAAATGTATCTTTACATTGAGAAGCACTGCTTATTAAACAACAGGCCTAGCTCAGTCACTGGAGCCGATGGTCCTTTAGCCGTACCAGACCTAAGGGTCTGGTGCAATAAACATATGGAAGGCCCGGGGCCGTCTTTTCTAAATATCGGCTTCAGTTTTCCACGCGTACTCTCAAGAGCGTTCGAAGCGTTCATTCCTTGCAATAGCACAGCGAAGTAAAGACGTATTCCTCTAGCCTTTGAAAATAAAATCACTCCATTAAAAGTAAAAAGAGCATTCTTACTCAACACACAACCCCAATATTCCATTAGGTTATGGGGCCCAGTGTCGTTGTAAATTAAGTAACTTTATATAAATATTTTGTGTGTGACTCTAGTGGTAAAGAAAAAAAAGAAACTAGTTAATAAAAACTTAGTGAAGTGTAAAGTAGAGTAAGAGTACTCTAAGTGCAGTGATTGAACAAAAGGGTGCAATACCTTAATTAGTGACTAGTGTTAATTTAACTAACCAAGAACAATGGCAACAGGAGTGACCCTGAAAAGAAATATTAAAGCCTTTGATGGCGAAAAATATAGCATTTGGAAGTTCAGAATCCGAGGACTCTTAACCGAGCTAAACGTAATCCACGTGATTGACGATCCAGTTCCGGATATATTGAGCGCGGATTGGATCCAAGCTGACAGGACCGCAAAGAACAATATTATAGAATATTTGTCAGATTCGTATTTGAGCTTCGCTCAAACGAATTCGAGTGCGCGTCAAATATTAAGTAGCTTAGACGCGATCTATGAGCGGAAAAGTATTGCTACTCAGCTAGCGCCAAAGAAAAAATTATTAGGGCTAAAATTAAATAATGAATTGCCATTAATAAAACATTTTAAGGTGTTTGACGAACTCGTTACCGAATTAATAGCTGCGGGAGCCAAGCTAGAGGAATGTGATAAAGTGGCACATTTATTATTAACCTTACCTTCATCTTATGATGGGGTAATAACAGCTATCGAAACATTGACAGAGGACAATTTGACTATGGCGTTCGTGAAGACAAGATTGCTGGATCACGAAGTTAAGTTAAATAGTGAAAATCGTGACACCAGCTTAAAGGTGCTAAGCGTTGAAAATAAAAATAAAGAAAATAAAAATCACAACGCGAAAATTTATAAAAACAAAAACTTTCATAATAAAAATAAAAGACAGTTAGTGAAAGTGAGTGCACCATATGGTAAAAAGAGATGCCACTATTGCGGCAGATCAAATCACTTACAAAAGGACTGCTATTATTATAAGAAGCAGCAAAGAAATTTTAATACCGAAGCAACGAGGACAATCCAAACGGTTGAACTCATTCAACCATCCACGTCTGCTGGAAATTCATCAGGTTTTGCATTCATGGTGGGAGAACACCAAGAAGACGAAAGAAGCAATAAAGACAATATAACATTTGTCTTGGACTCCGGTGCATCGGACCACCTCACAAATAGGAGGGATGTAGCCGAAAATTTCAAGAAGCTTGCCGTGCCAATGAAACTTGCCGTGGCGAAGAACGGCGCATACATTCTGGCGACAAAAAAGGGGGACATAGGCGTCGTGACAAACATGGGCGTCCAAGGGACTTTGGAAAACGTGTACTACTGCCCTGAAGTGCCATATAACCTATTGTCGGTCCGGCGAATGCAGCAGGCAGGAATGACTGTGGTATTCGACGACCAAGGCGTAAAAGTAGGTAAAAATGGTCAAACCGTAATGTCAGGTAAGCCTATGAACAATTTAACTGGCATAGAATTTATAATAAATTCAAATTCAAAAAATCGCGTTGTTCAAGCAATTAGCGCTGAACAACACAGCTATAATTTATGGCATCAGCGATTAGGCCATATTGGAAAAAATAAATTTTTAGAATTAAAAAATAGAGAAATGGTTGCGGATATAAAGCAACTAGAAAAAGTAAAAGTAGACGATAATTTGTGCGAAGCTTGTGTAAATGGAAAACAAGCGCGACTGCCATTTAGAAAAGCTAAGGATAAAAGTCATGTGAGACGACCATTATTTATAGTCCATACAGATGTTTGTGGTCCAATCACTCCTACCACAATTAATGATAAAAATTATTTTGTACTCTTTGTTGATGAGTACACCCATTATTGCGTAACGTATTTGATAGCCCGTAAATCCGACGTATTCAATGTCTTCCGAGACTATGTCGCAAAAAGCGAGGCTCATTTCAATTTAAAAATAGTAAACCTATATTGCGATAATGGTAGGGAGTACTTGTCAAATGAAATGAAAGATTATTGCGTTGAAAAAGGTATCAGCTACCACTTGACGGTTCCACGCACTCCACAACTGAATGGTGTGTCCGAACGTATGGTGAGGACAATAACAGAAAGGGCTCGGGCTATGGTAGCCGGAGCTAATTTAGAAAAAGTTTTCTGGGGAGAAGCCGTTCTGACGGCTACATATTTAATTAATTTAACCCCAACAAAAGCTTTGAAGCAATCAAAAACACCATTTGAAATGTGGCACAATAAAAAGCCTCAATTAATGTATTTACGAGTTTTCGGATCCACTGTATATGTCCATAATAAAACCAGAGAAACTAAATTTGAAGATAAATCCTGGAAAGGCATATTAGTTGGATACGAAACAAACGGTTACAAGGTGTGGAATGTTGGAACTGGCAAGTTTGATGTAGTGAGAGATGTAATAACAGATGAAACTAATTTTTTGGTTTCGAGACCAGTGATGGTACAATCTGAAACTGATAAATCTAAATCAGTAAACTCTCAAAAATCTAATGATAATAAATTAGATGTAACTACATCAAAGAAGGTAGAAGCAAAAGAAAATGCTGAATTAAGTCGTGAACTTAATAAATCTGTGATAGAAACAGATACACGCAATGAATCTTTCGATAATAGTAGTAATAGTAATAATAATACTAATGATAATAAGAAAAGACAAATGTCTCCCGAATTAAAGAGGAGTGAGAGGATCAAACATCGTCCACCTATTTCTTATGATGAAAGCGAAGTGCCAGAAGATTATCTTTTGTCTACTCAATCCATAGTTTGCGAAATCCCTAAGTCATATCAAGAGATTGAAAATAGGGATGATAAACTTAAATGGCAACAGGCTATTAAAGAAGAAATTAATTCTCTTTTAATAAACAATACATGGACAATAGTACCAAGGCCTGAAAATAAAAATATTGTTGATTGTAAGTGGGTATTTGCTCTAAAAAATGATGAGTATGGAAATCCATTAAAATATAAAGCTCGTCTTGTTGCACGAGGTTTCAGTCAACAATATTTAACAGATTATAATGAAACGTTTGCACCTGTTGCAAGAATTTCAAGTTTCAGATTTATTCTGGCATTCGCTAATCAATTTGATTTACTAGTACATCATATGGACGTAAAAACTGCTTTTCTGAATGGTACGTTGAAAGAAGAAATATATATGAGAATCCCTGAAGGAATCAAAAGTAGTAACAACGAAGTATGTAGATTAAATAAAGCACTGTATGGACTCAAACAAGCAGCAAGGTGCTGGTTTGAGGTCTTTGAACAGGCACTTAAAGAAAGAGGTTTTAAAAACTCTTCTGTAGATAGATGCATCTACATGTTGGACAATGGAGATGTATCACGAAACATATACGTTGTGCTTTATGTAGATGATTTAGTAATAGCTACTGCTGATGTTGGGGGATTAAATAGTTTCAAAAACTATATGAAAAATAAATTTTGCATGAAAGATTTAAATGAAATAAAACTTTTCTTAGGAATTAGAATTGAAAGAAAAGGGAATGAAATATGTATGGATCAGAGCGCATATATAGAAACAATCTTAAAGAAATTTAATATGTCAGATTGTAAGGCAGTAAGTGCGCCCCTAGAAAGTAAATTAGATTACACGGCATTGAACTGCGATGAGAAATGTGAAGCTCCTTGCCGAAATCTTATCGGATGTTTAATGTACGTGATGCTGTGCACCAGACCTGATCTGAGCACAGCTGTGAATATATTGAGTAGATATTTAACCAAGAGTAATAAAGAACTCTGGAAATGTTTAAAGCGGGTACTCAGATACCTTAAAGGATCCATACATATTAAATTGACCTATATCAAAGGCAATTATAATGATATCTTATGTGGTTATGTTGATTCCGATTGGGGAGGAAGTGATAGTAATGATAGAAAAAGTACCACAGGATTTTTATTTAAGTTATATGAACGATGTACTATATGCTGGTCTACTAAAAGACAAACATCGGTAGCTGCCTCATCCACAGAAGCCGAATATATGGCCCTTTTTGAGGCAGTTAGAGAGGCATTGTGGTTAAGATCATTGGCCAGTTCTATCAAAATAAATACTTCCGAACCGATAACGATATATGAAGATAACAATGGATGTATCAGTATCGCTAATAATCCAACAAACCACAAAAGATCAAAACATATTGATATAAAATATCATTTTTCCAGGGAACAAGTGGAAAATAATATAATTAAACTAAAATATATTCCCACAGAAAATCAGCTAGCCGATCTTCTGACGAAACCGCTACCGGCAGTAAAATTCCTGGAGTTAAGAAAAGGAATGGGCTTAAAATAAAAATTATTTAAAATAAAAAAAAAAAAAAATAAAAAAAATATATATATATAGATATATGTATAATTACTATATAGAATTTTCTTAAATTTAGTTAAGCATATAATCAAGTATTTTATTGAATGGTCTGATCAGGTTTTCCTGGGTTTCCCTGATTCTTCGCAACAAATGTTGGGCCATATGTAGTTCCCAGGGAAGGCGAAGGAGAACAGTCTTTACTCTTGTTTAAAAAAAAAAATTAACCGATTCATTTTTGAGGAGGCGTGTTGGAATAATATTACTTAGCAGATACAAAAATGTATCTTTACATTGAGAAGCACTGCTTATTAAACAACAGGCCTAGCTCAGTCACTGGAGCCGATGGTCCTTTAGCCGTACCAGACCTAAGGGTCTGGTGCAATAAACATATGGAAGGCCCGGGGCCGTCTTTTCTAAATATCGGCTTCAGTTTTCCACGCGTACTCTCAAGAGCGTTCGAAGCGTTCATTCCTTGCAATAGCACAGCGAAGTAAAGACGTATTCCTCTAGCCTTTGAAAATAAAATCACTCCATTAAAAGTAAAAAGAGCATTCTTACTCAACACACAACCCCAATATTCCATTATAGACAATATAGTTCACAACATTATTATGATGTTTTTATAGAATACAAAATTTATTCTTTGCCTTGATAAAATTTGACGACAGAAAGTAACTCTAGTAACTTGATTAACTCAAATAACTTATACGTTATTTATTATAGAAGAAACTGTTTGAAATGGTATCAAAGTGATTGCATGGTATCAAGAAGAACTCATAATGTTACAATCATTTTTTGTTACTTTGCTTTTTTGTGGAGACATTTTTGTCCATAACAAATAATGCATAAGTTATTTTGGGATTATCGCGTTACGAGACTCACCTTGTATATTAGTCTTGAAATGTTAAGCTATAAAGAGCCGACATCGATATGAATCTCCAATATCTATTTTAGATTGAAAATAAACAACGATATTAATATTTATCCTTCCAATAAGTGAATCGACGTCTTAAATTAATTTGCATGTTAAATGAGGCGTGAAGAAGCATCTTTCGAGAGCAAGCAGCATGAATAATTGGTATATAAAGTTAACTGTTTTAACAACTATAGATAGTAGACACTTTGGAGAACAGTAAACGTGGCTATCAATGAACTTTACGACTATGTTGTCTGGAGCTATGAATACTAGTAACAAACGCGTACTATGGTTAGTTTACATAGTATGATAATTTTATTTTCATGGTTATAGTAGCGTGTAGCTGCAGTAGGTATCGTCAAACTGATAATAGCAATTTGTAACAACTACGAATAATTGCGCAAGAATATATATTGTAAATAATGTTACGTACACTTAAGTACTGACAAAAGTTAACACTAGAATTATCAAGGCAGTTAAAACGACTGGGTATGAATTTTGCAAAACATACAAATTATATTTTGCAGCGGTGCACTTTTTTTTAGAATAATCCGTGATTTTTTCTACAAAATATAAATGAAGATTTGTTTACCATTTTGATTTCTCTTATACAAATAAACATAATTTAGTCGTTGATAGTTTTTAGAAAGTAGTGCTGAGAAACGTAACAATAATTTAGAAATTTCTATATATTCTTTTTTTCATTCTAAGATTCATGGAATGGAATTAAAAATTGGCTAACTTATTGTTTATCGATGTATGCAAATACTTTTATGCTATATTTAATTGTAAGCTATGCATCTCAGAAGATACAAAAGAATTTATACTTTTATACCTTTCGTATATTTAGATTCGAATTATCGAGCTTCGACTGTATTATACGTTACGTATACTCGTTATATTAATTTTTAAAAATGTAACAGACATTAAAGAAGTTCAATGAAACTTTATTATAAATATTCCGTATATTTATTCTGTTCAGACTGTAATTTACTCCACGTGTATGAGTCGTGGTTATAAGTCAAGGAGTTAATAGGTTAATTTCTTAATTACATTTTGATTCAACTAATTTTTGATATTTTTGTTAAATGACAAATCATACCAATTCGTCGATTTTCTGTTAGACAATTTTCTGTAAGCGTCGTGACGCCTCCCGCGGTTAATTCTTCGCGGCGCCGAAACGGAAATAACCTCGCGATAGTGGCAGGTTCCAAGTTTACACCATAATGTACGATCTCCCCTCTTGTCGCTTCCGTTTTTCACTGGATCCCCTCTAGTTTTTCCCTTTCGTTTCGTTCTTTCGTCCATCGTGACGTCGCGTCGTCGAGTGGATTTTGCGAGAAAATACGATAATCACTCGCGCAGATGCCGTCTACAGACACCGGAAGCGGCCTCGATGCTTCTTTTTAAGCCACTTGATTTTCCATAAGAGCGTAACGTTTGCTAAAAACGGAGAAATCATGCTAAGACCGCAGTTGCCGGCAGCGTGCCTACCTCTTTTTTCACTCTCCTCGGATTAATTCTTCCCTCTTATGGTTTGTCTTCTTTGTCTTAAACAACTGTGCGAAGGTAAAATTTGATGTTATTGAAATAATTAATGGCGCTCTGAAATCCTCAGAAAATTGCGGTATTTACGGCTTCTTTACTTCCTAAATTCCTCTTAAGTACATAGTTAGTCACTACTGTTTTACTTACACTTAACTTGTGCGTATGTTTTCGAACTGGTGTGTTCGAACCATCATCAACGAACCTTTATCTGTTGTTATTAATAGCAATTTTTTCCCCTCGACACTTTTATTACCATCATGAAATTGTTGAAATCAACGTTGCACCGCACTTTCAGTGATTGTATCTTTACCAAATTTTTACCATATTTAATCCTTCGTTAAATTGATAATAAATTATTACCATAATTAATCCATTTTAGTCCGTTGGCTCCGCTACGGAGACATGCATAAATTTGAAAAATTAAAGCTTAAGTTTCTTTAATTTGTATTTTTGCCAATTAAATTTTCATTTCTTCGAAATAAAAGCAACTTTCTCCTTTTCGAAATACGTAACACCTTAAAGTTCTCACTTAAAGTCAGAAAAGTGTATCGGAGTTGCTGTTATATCGTATTAAAGAAAGTTTGGAGTGTAAAGGGTTAACATCTCGAGTAGATAGAACTTGAGAAAATGTAGGGGAGAAGGAGGGACACATTTTGAAAGAGAAAAGTTTTTTAAAAATTCTTTGAAGCCATACTGTGGGACATCAAAAGCCATAAAACTTTGAATTTAACTTTTTTCCATATCATATATAGTTTTGAAGATATTGTCAACAATATGAAAAGTTATATTTTCCTTAAGGAGGTGTTTTCACCCGTTTTCACCCGCTTCTTTGCCAAAACAAAAAAATGGATCTATTAATAGGATCATTTGAACAACGTTTATGCAAAGTTTCAGATTTTTCTTGTATTTTCGAGTTGACGAACGTTCCTTGTAGGTTTAGAATATCTAGCTGGCTGTAACTCGAAAGTATTACAAAAGTTCACGCAGCAGATAGTTGATTCTAACTCAAAAGCGATAAAAAATTCTCCACTGCGGATGCGTATGTTTTGCGTTTAGTCTGATTGCAGAAACTTACCCATTGTACCGTTAGAGTCGACGTGAGTCCCGGTAGAAATCTTAAGAAAGCGAGTAAGCAAAGAAATCGAAAGAAACTCGACAAACGCGTGTAGATGGTGGTCGTCTATAAATACGCTAGCGTACATTGTCATTCAGAACAACGATGTCTTGTTATGTCGGCATGCATAACACGTAGGGGATAGTCTTGGAAGGAAAATAACCCACCGTAGAAAAGCCTGGCCTAAACTTTTCAAGTTTTTGAAACGCGCACGTTGCTCGGCTAACGAATCGAAAATTATTCCTGTTGAATATAAGTTACAAACCGGTAAAATACAAATAAAATATAAAAAAAAACAAGAACTACAATTGAGTTCTATAACGGTATAATTGGTGTAATAATTATAGTGGTCAGAGTAATTAAACTTGATTACTTCGTGAAAGTTTTTAAAGTAGATTAAGATATTATTCAATACTTTGTTTTGATTAAACTGCAGACTTTTATTTGAATGCAAGCTTTTTGAAACACCATTAGAAAAATGCAATTATAAGCGGAAATTGTTTCATCCACTGTTATATCTTTTATTTCGGATCGTTTCATATTTTTATTCTTTTTTGTACATTTAAAGTTCTAATGAAGCTTTTTTTAAATTTTAATAATAAACATTAATGAATTTTTCCATTTTATCGACTAATGTAAAATTAAGTCTCACTTCCTCCGGTATGGTCTAGTGGCTAGGATACCACCCAGCAAAAGTGAGCGACAAAAAAACCTACGACAACACAGCCAGCCCCATGGAATCTAACAAAGAAAAAACGGAATTAATAACATATAAAAACCTAAACATCCTAAAGGACATCGAAATAATAAACCCAGGAATGACAAGATCGTTAAAACAGATCATGAAGACTAAGCAAACAAAACGATTCAATCCTATACCAAACATCCCAAAAAAGGAGGCACCAGCAAACAATCAGATAGCCGAAACAGAAGAAACCCAGCAACCAATCAATCTACAAATTACAAGCGCAGACGAAGAAATGATATACGAAGATATCCCACAACCCGCACCCAAACCAACCTACGACGACCTGCTAGGCAGAATCGAAAGCCTACAGAACATAATAAGAAAGCTCAATGAACGACTGGAAAATAAGGACAAACAAGCTAAAACTGCACAGATAGCTAAAGCCGCCACCAAGCAAATTTTCCATCACGCAAACAAATTTGAAGCGCTTAACATGGACGCAGAAAACACAAACAACACAAGTGCCACGCAGGTAACCAAACCCTCAATAACGGCAAATCAACCGGAGAGGAAGAAGCCAAGGCACGACCAAAAGCAGCAGACCACCGTAAGCAAGAACACGCCGCACCCCGCCATACCTGGACCTAGCGGTACTCACCCTCACCCCATCAAAAAGGTATCACCCATCTGTTCACCCCCAAACCATAAACCATTACCATCGAACCCGAGCAACCCCAAACATTCGAGACAGCCACCAATTAATATATTAGAAAAGTCGGCTAAACAAATCATAGACCTTTTGAATAAGACAAAATCATTCCAAAACTTCCACATAAAACGACTAAGCGACTCCAAACACCTATTGTACTTAAACACACTAATAGAATTCAAAAACGCGTGCGCCTTACTAAAAGAAAACAACACAAAATACTTCACGTTCACACCAAAAACAGAAAAGCAAATCACAGTATTGCTTAAAAATCTCGACGGGGATTTTAGAAGCGAAGAAATCTTACAAGAGCTAGTAAATACAAACACCTCAGATCTGAATTTCCTGTCGGTAACTAGGTTCCAAACCCTCAAATCAATTAAAGACAATAAAACCCTCCCCATATACCTCGTGAAACTCTCACCCGAGAGCAAAATAGAAAAACTAAATAACATAAAAATACTACTTCACACATCCATAAGCTGGGACAGATTGAAAAAAAAAACACAAACACAATGCAGAAGATGCCAAAGGATTGGGCACGCAGCAATAAACTGCAACCTGGAGTACAGGTGCGTAAAATGCGACCAAAAACACGAACCAGGCAAGTGCGCGCTACCCCCTCTCACCGACTCTAACCGAATAGAAGCTACACACAAACCCTACTGCGTTCATTGTAAAGATTACGGGCATCCCGCCTCGTACAGAGGCTGCCCAAAACTTCTTGAAAACAAACAAAAAATATTGTTAAAAAAAGAACTACTCCTCGCGGAAAAAAATAGAAAACTAAAGAGTCTGAACACTTTCATAAACCCGGGTATAACTTTCAGCGACGTACTCACTAAAAAAATTAAAACACCCACAACCACCAACATCCAAACACCACATCAAATAGATATCACAAACAACGATAAACTCACAAACACAAACCTTATCGACGAAATCAAAAACACAATAATAAACACAATCAACACCCAGATAAACCACCTCTCCACACAAATACAAGATAACACCAACAAAATAATGACAATATATGAATTCCTCGACCTAAACCACGACATTCAAATTCAATAGCCCGCGAAGCAATAAAGTAACTACCGAAAATCTAAAAATTGTATCCATAAATGTAAATTCTATTATCACAAACGAACGCAGAGCAACACTACAAGACTTTGTAGACAAAAAAAAACCAGACATTGTACTGCTTTGCGAAACAAAGCTAAACCCAAACCACCAAATGTACTTTAAAAATCACAACCTCATACGAACCGATAGGCCAAACTCCAAACAGGGTGGGGGAACCGCAATCCTAATTAGAAAGGACATTAGATATAACGAAATCAAAATTGACCCAAAAAATCTCGACAAAACCATAGAACTCACAATAATCCAAACGACACTATCCAGAAACAGAAAACTTTTCTTTATAGCAGCTTATGCAACAAGCACCGGTAAAAAAGAATTTATTCCCACACTAGAACACATATTCCAAAAACTCCATTTAGATAAAATAGAAAACTACTATCTCCTAGCAGGGGATCTAAACGCCAAGCACACATCCTGGGGGAATAACACAAACAATAACAGAGGCATCACACTACACAGATGGACAATAGATAACCAAATTCAATACAAATTAGAGATGAGAAGTTCACTCACACCGTCCTACCCGAAAGGAAACTCTTACATAGACTTATGCATCTCCGACAACAGAATACAAATTACAAACCTAACAAACAATAAACTAAATAGCCTAAGATACGACAGCGACCATAGAGCACTAAACATGATAATCAAGATAGACAAAACACCCCTACTAGACTTCGAAACGAACGATCTAACGGGAAAACTCAACTTCAACAGAGCAAAATGGACAAAGTTTAAAAAACACCTTCTAAATCATTCACGCATAGAAATTCCAAACGACCGAAACATACCCACAAACGAGATAGACACATACATTGACAACATCAACCAAAACATAATCACAGCAATAGAACACGCAGTTCCCAGGTACAACACATCCGAAAACTCCACAGAAAAATTCATAAACACAGAAATAAAAAGGCTCAGAAAACAGAAAAGCAAAATCCTCACATTACTAAACAACCACACGAGACACAAAACCAACTCCGAAATAAACACAGAACTCGTGAAACACCTAAAAAAAATACTCAAAAACACTAGACATCAAATAAAACTAGAATTCCAAAAAACAGTCAACAAGTACTGGAGACAGAAAATGACAAATATATCAATAAAAAATCCCAAGGACATGTTCCCGAAGCTAAATAACCTGTTCAGACCCAAACGACACGCATCCATAGAAACTCTGAAAATACCGACAAACTCAAACCTACTGCAAGATGCAAACATCAACACATCCTCGCTAAACACAGACAAAGACGGAAATTACACCATAGACAACCAAATGGACAAGCTAAACCTCCTAGGCGCTCACCTCCAAGCAGTTCACATTCAAAACACCCACATGGGCAAACAACAGTTAAGCAACATAATAAATACGAAAATCGAAGAGCTAAAACAGGAGATATCCACTGACACAAAAAACAAAAACACAGTCTGCACGTTCACACATCTAAACACATCTGACCAACCAAATGAAAACCAAACGCCACCAAATTACTTCACAAACCTACACAAACTCAAAGACATATTCAAAAAACTAAATAACAAAAAATCTTTTGGCCTCGACAATATACCAAACATAGTCCTCAAAAACCTCCCAACACAGTACATCCACTTCTACACAATACTATTTAATAACTGTCTAAACTCAACCTACTTTCCAATAAAATGGAAGGCAGCAAAATTAATAGCAATAAAAAAAAAAGGAAAAGATAGCAGCGTACCATCCAACTATAGACCGATTAGCTTATTGCCAAACATAAGCAAAGTATTTGAAGCAGTAATCAACTCAGCCATTAACTCACACTGCATCACAAACAACATCATACCAGAACACCAATTCGGATTCAAACACAAACACTCAACAACACACGCGATCACAAAATTCCTCTCAGATGTGTGCTGGGCTAGAAACGCAGACAACTGCACAGGGGCCTGCCTCATTGACTTGGAAAAGGCCTTCGATACGGTATGGATCGAAGGTCTCTTCTATAAACTAATAAAGAAAAAGATTCCAAAACATCTACTCAAAATATTATGGAACATGCTAAGCGGCAGAAAATTCTATGTATACGAAAATAACACAAAATCATCAGAATACTTTTCAATTAAGAACGGACTTCAACAAGGAACTGTGAACTCCCCCATCCTGTTTAACATATACATAAGTGACATATTAAACTTATTCAACCTAAATAACGACAGCAACAAAAAAGCCATCGCCTTCGCAGACGACCTCATAGTATACATAAACGGCAATAAACCATCCGTTATAAAAAAAGAACTTCAAACAATATACAACCAGGTACACGACTACTGTACCACCTGGAAATTAAAAATAAACGAAAGTAAATGCGAAACTATCCTGTTCAGGCCCTATATATCGATAAGATCAACAGCAAATTCAGATGTAAGAGCGCACAGCAAAAATTTCAAAATACTCCCCACCAATAATGTATATAATGCAAATAATAACATACCCAACAAAAACGTAGTGAAGTACTTAGGCGTAAACATAGATTTTAAGCTAACATTTAAGGATCACGTAAACATTCAAATCATCAAAGCCCGCAAAGCATTTCTGGCCCATAAAAAAATTTTTTACTCCAAAGACCTAACAGCGGAAGTAAAAATATTGTGCTACAAATTATTAATAAGACCCATCATCACGTACGGATGCCAAACATGGTTCAATATTAGTGCTACGGTTATGGAAAAAATACGCCTACTCGAGAGAAAATGCATTCGAGCCTGCTTAAACAGATATAGATCGCCAGAGACAAACTACACTAAATACATCAGCACATATAAACTTTACAACATGGCAAAGATAACACGCATAGACATTTTTATACTTAAACAAATCAGAAACGCATGGTTCACAATCCATAAAAACTCTACAAACACTCTAATCACTCACACAGTATACCCACAACAACTCTACTTTGAAAAAGCCAGATCCACAGGATACATTCCACCCGAAGCATTTACCTACTTAGATTCAATAGGCATTATCCAAAACACAGAACACACCCCACTAATATACCATTACAACAGAAAATCTGACGACACAAAACTACTTTACAATCCAGACATAAATCTAAACAACAACAACCTCAAATTTCTACACAAACTCACACTCCACGACACCAAAAGCAACTTCACGAAAAACACAGACAAATATTGGTGGCTCGAGTAGGAGACGTACAATCAGAACCGTAGCATTAATACAAAACTATAAAACTGCAATCCTGCACATAACACCATAGCAGTCCACTGTACAAGTATTAAAAATTCTACTTCCTCACACTCCCATCCCCCCCTTATAGTCAAGTTAAGTATAGTTTTTAAGCCTTTCTATACTCTTAAAGCTACCACTATAATTATACCTATATATATATATATATATATCTATGTAAAAAGAAAAACAAACCCCTCCTACCGATAAGTGTAAATAAATATTATTACTGTACATTATTTAGGCTACGCGTACTCTCCCGTAGAGTCATTAGTCTATAAGATTTTCTGTTAATATAGTTTTAGATCCTATTTGTACGTTTAAGGAACTGTTAATCTGTTATGTATATTTTATGGCTAATAAACGTATGTTACAAAAAAAAAAAAAAAAAAAGTGGCTAGGATACCTGGCTCTCACCCAGGAGGCTCGGGTTCGATTCCCGGTACCGGAATCCAATATTTTTTAATCTTTTTTTTTTTGTCACATAATATACAGCACGTCTTCCTGTAAGATAATATATTACGCTGGCATGCATCCAGATTTAATTTTCGTGATAAAATCATACGTCAGTTTTGCTTATCTGTCGCACGAATAATATTCATACTTGTGCTGGCCGAAACTGTTGGCACAGCTTGATTCTTACGATAAAAACGCTTTCTAATTACTGAAAAAGTTATTTAACCCTTCTAGTGCTACGACCGCATATACGTGGCCAACTTTGAGTATGATAATGATGACATAGCGTTTACAAAGTTCAGTCTTTTAAAACAATGAATAACCACTATAAAATGTTAAATGTGAATTTAAGAATATCGTAGTATTATCGTAATTAATTACATCGTAATGGAAGATCATGTGTAAACGTCATACGTGAACATAAATCTAGAAACATGCTGATCTTTTAAAATGATTTAGTATTCAAAAGGTTGAAGAAGAAATTATTCATGTCTACGATGTAATTTATTAGTCACGAATAACGAATAGCTTGTATAGTTTTATTAACGAATAACAACTAAATGAAACTTATTCGTCATTTTTTCATTCGTTATTGAGAATGAAGGTTACCCAACACTGCTTTCTTCCCTAAACTATTTCTTCAGTTTGCAGCGTACCAATCAAGCTGTATATACCAATACTTTCGTCCAGCACTGTATGTTTATTCAATGAAACAAACTCTGTCTATATTTTATTATCAGTGAAAAATTAAATTACTTTCAAATTGATCGAATTTATAAAACAAATTGCTAGTCAATAGAAACCACAGTTTTTTTTTACACGCGTTCACAAGAGTTCGATATGTGCCACGATGCTTTGGCTTGATAATGTAATCTGAAATTAAATCTGAGAATCACAATGGTTCGCTTGAGAATGGGGGAATGATGAATGCGAATTTCAAAGCGCCGTTCGCAGTTGATTAGTGGAAACGAGAGAGGCTTCTGAAGAAGCCACGGTTAAAACGTGTTGTGGAACTTCATTTACCTGTAGGCAACAAGGCAGCCCCAACGATAGTGATTCTTCTCTTCCTCTATAATTTCTCGGTTGAACAGCTATATTATATTTTGCTACTTATTTCGTTTTCTAATTATGCATGCTTTCTATAAACTCGGCATCATAATTAAATGCTTTGTTAAGTACGAAACTAAAAACTATTACGGATAGTTGCACCTGATAGATCTGTGGCTATAAGGCAAAATGATGAAAATCACAAGTAGTTTAACTTGAAATAAAAGCTTTGATAATATTTTACATACGACTTATTTCGTTTAAGAGTAAAGATTTATCGTTCTTGTTAGAGCATAATCACGACATCTGTTATTTTGTATTCTAATCTTTGTTTGCATTTATATGTTCGTACTTCGTTTATTCCAGTGTAATCATGCATTCTGTGATATCCGTGTTGTAAGTCAGTCGACCTACAGCAAGCGCACGAGTAACAAGTTAATTCTATCGTTATATTAAATAAGTTTTAAGACAGATTCTATTCTGTCAACCTTATTCTATCTCAACCTTGGAATTTCATCAGTTCCTAAGGAAAAACTCTATACAGTGGAATCCGTTTGCTATGATCATTTTGGGACGAGAAAAGGTTAATTATGAAACTGATTTTATTGCAAACAGTTATGGCTAGACTGCGGATCTGTATGCACTTACGGCAAATTTAAATTTACCAAAAAGAATACATAAAAATATACAGAATACTTAAAGTATAGTATAATACAAATTATAACATTCGGAGGATCAAACAAATCTCTATTAAAGCCCACCCTTTCAATTTTACTTAAAAAGATACGAATTTGTATAAATATCTGCAGTCTTGTACATCTTGTACATAGTTTAATGGATATACTATCTTTTTTTAAAAACATTCAAATTGTTATAAGCTTGTCTCCTTATATTGCTCCTCCGTTATTTTATTTACGTATTCTCTAATAATTCTTGCAATGCGCTCATATAAAATCTAAAAGGTATGCTTCGACTAAAAGTAAGTTTTAAGGAAAAGGTTCATTTAGTACGAATTTATACGTGATACCAATAACCGAGGTGTGATTATAGTAGACGGATTATTTTTAATCAATTTTATATAAAGTGTTTTGGGACCGTCTGATTATGATAATAATAATCGATTGATAACATGACCCGTAATTATAATAATCGCATTTCACTATACTACTACATTAAACTTTGCTTGTACGCGTATCGTGTAAAAAAAAACAAACAAATCTAGGGCAAAGTCACTAAAGTAAACTTTTACCCTGTTCTACGTATGGTTAACTTAACTCTTCGTATCTAAAACATGCAATGATCATTCATTACACTTCGATCTTGATTCTCCAGCGAACTAGTTACAATCACGATGAAATAAAGAGCCGGAGGCTGCATCGCGTAATCGGCCGATTGACCTAAATCTCTCCTACACGAATCCAGTCCAATTTCCTGTGATTTAACTTCTTCTGTTTAACCAATGGAAAAATGTTTCTCTGCACACTCGTCGCAAATACGACGGAATTCTACTGTTCGGAAACGTAACGCGTATCGAGTTGCCGACACTGGCATCCGTCCCCTTGACAAAGGAAAAATACCGTGGTTGCATTGTTACCGAACCCTAAAAGCGACCACGAAGACAGCGACGCCTAGCTTAGCACTCGAGCACGTACTCGCTCCGACCACTTTTCTTGGCCCCTCGAAATTAACGCCGACCACTCAGCCGTACCATTTAGTGTGTCGGGCTATGCCAGTCCGGCCACTCTCTTTTTTTGCCCCTCCTTCACTATCCTTCTCCGCCGATATGTATCATCTTTCTTCAGCATCCTTCTTTCCTCTTAATTTCCCTTTCTATGGGTGCGAAAAGTTCATAGGTCTTTTGCTTTTCATCCGTGAACAATAGGGACGCCCTGGTTTCTTCACTTGCGATCTTCTTGGTACGCCATATCGCGATCCTATATGAGAAATCAATGTCTGATCGATTTTAAATCGATTTAAAATTCAGAATCCAGAGTTGGGGATTTAATCCTCTATAATTGAGAAAGAGTTTTATGGGTTTGAGAATAGAAATTATAATTGATTACGGGTTCCCGGGTTGCAGTGGCTTAAAATAAAACTCAGACACTTACAGTACTGCTTATAATTATTCGAATGAGTTCAAAAGTTGATGGACGTTCCCATTAATACAATAGCTTGATATTGAAAAGTTTGGAAATCCAAAGGCTTGGGAATTAAAATGCTTAGGAATCTAAAAGCATGGATATTCAAACGCTTGGAAATCTGAAAGCTTGGTAATCCAAACATTTGGAAATTCAAATGCTTAGTCTAGCCATTCAGAAAGAGATGTTAAAAGTTTTATTTTATTGAAAAATATTGGCATTTCAGCTATGCTTATTCGTCTAAACTCTTTGTATCATATTTTACTGAAATCTTAAAGTGTTTCAACCCTTGTGCATTTCTTTAGAGACGATTATGATGATACTTGAGTTTCTTTTAGAGGTAGAATTTTTTCTAAAGACGCTTATCTTTTTTTTTAGTTGGGTCCTCAGTTTCGTGATTATCTGTTCTGGTAATGGATTTTCCCCGTTTTTCTTCTCTACTCTAAATTATGTTTTTCATCTTTCTTTGAGGTATACGTATGCGGGATTTTCTCGGTATCTCATACACATTTTTATCTTTCTCCAATAAAAGTATCATTGAATGGGTTTCTAAGCAACTGTAGGTAAACGAAGATAAAGAAATACTTTTAACTTTGATTGTGTTTATATATTTGACATGATTACAAAATATAACGCAATAAGTGCGTTGAGAATAGCCCTTATGTTTAATTAAAGTCTCGTTACATTAATCCCTTTACTCTGTTCGATTAAGTGTTATATTAAAACTGCTGAGATCCCTATTAAAATAATATACATTTTTCATCACAAGTTAGTAATATAATATGTGTTCTTACATATGAAACATTCTTCAAAAAATGCATAAAAAGATCTCTGAATTTTATGCGCATTTTATGTGCTGTTTTAAAAAGAAATTATTTTATTGTTCATTTTTTATTTCGCGTCAAATTGACCCGTAACAATGCACGATGGTTAAATTACCTTAAAGTGTGAGTAAATAAAGATTAAAAGATATTCTTAACGTTGATTGTGTTCATATATTTAAGACGATTACAATATGAAGCCATCTAACTCAATAAGTGCGTTGAGAATAATCTTTACAATTAAATTAATTTAAAGGTTAATTTGTATTTCTATAAATTTTGTTTAATCGAATTAATAAGAATTCTTGCTCATACCGTGTATCTCTAGGAAGTTTATTTTACAAAGGTTTTGAAATAATGGTAACCAACGCTGAGTCTGTAGAAGTTTATTTGCGAGTTTGCAGGAGAAAGAGATGGTTGAGGATAAGTTTCGCTTGTATGGAAGAAGCCTATTTTTGATGATCGTTTGAAGACGACGAGGCGTCCGACGACGCAGAATTCAGGAAGATATATTTGTGCTGTTTTTGGAGTTAAAAAAGAATCGACAGGGTGGTCTGGCGAAGTTGGTCGACTTTTCAAGAAAAAAATATCCTTCCGCCGCGCACCTACGTAATTTTCCATGAATCTTCCTGTTTAAAGGTTACAAAATTTCGAGCAGAAAATATCCGCCCTCGAGACAGTTTTCCACGAATTTCCACAACCGCTAAAGATTCCTACACTTCAAGCAATGTCATTGCAACGGTCATTCATCATCTCACCACAGTTATTTGTACATACCATTTGCAAATTCATGTTCGCTGCTTCGACATGTCCTAACAACATACTCGTAACGCAATTTTAACGGTATCAAAACTGTAGCTAACACGATTGCAATTGATTTTTAATCAATTTCACACTGTAAACCTGCAATTTTATCTTACAGTCCCGCAGTTCTTTCTATTTGATTTGCGATGCATTTTTAACGATCTGAACGCATATAAAGGGAGGCGTATAACAGGCAGAGGGAAGCAAATAATGTCTCGATCAAGTTGTAGTCATTTTCCAGATACACGTTTCAATTACGCACCTCGGGAAAATACATGGTTTACATCCTGCATCCTGTTCCTTGCGAAGCAAACGAGCAATGGATGCTTAGCTGTCTCTTCCCCTCTCTTTCTCTGTGTATTTCAAATTCATCGTAAGATAACGGTGTCGGGACACGCGTAAGTTAATATTGTTCGTTCGTAGACAAAAAGGGGACGCGATAGAGAGTGCGAAGAGAAGAAATTACCGTCAGAGTCGATACGTGTGTTACGTGTTTACCGTTACCACGATTCCGTGCGACTCGTGCGAATCCACGCAAAAATGGGATTCCACTTTTTTGTGCCGACTCGTGCCAAATTTTTAGATACATACATGATTTCGAGTATTTTTGTTGTACTATGGAATACGCTTATTACGGTCACTTTGGGATTTGTAATTTTTTTTATAAGAACAGTCGGCTGACAACATTGCACAGATCATACAAAATTTGCATTATTGGAGTCAATTTGTTACAAACAATTATGACATTTGTATACAGTTCAATGGGTATACTATATTTTCTTTTTGTTTTAAAGTTTCTCGTCGCATCGGCAGTTAAATCATTAGCGACGATATTAGATTGTGGTGTTTTATATTTGATGGTGCATGTTTATCTCCTTTAAGTAGTTTATCGTATTTTTCGTCTGATCCGTTTCTGTTAAAGCTATGGTTTGAGTGATGTTATATTTTCGCCTTACGTATTCTGATCTTCAACATTCATATAATATGCGGTTAGCTGTTAGAGGTATTTGATTTTGACATCGTTGACATATGGGGTGGTTTGGTTTTCTTTAAAACGTGATCATGAGCAATTCTCGTGTGTCCAGACCTCAGTTTGGTTATTATAGTATTTTTTTTCGTCGCCTTGAAACACTTGAAATTCTTTGTTACCTGAAAAAGAGGAAAGAAATGGAAGAACAATATATAAATTTAGCGCAATGCAATTCGGTATTTTTGCAAGTTCTGCATATTCTTTGATTAAAATTTGCTGTAGCGAAAGGATTGTCATCCGAAAGTGTGTTCGAATCACTGAAAGATTATTTCACTTAAAAATCTCCCGAGTGCAAAGGGTTAATATCGAAGTTTTAAAATCACTCAATCCATTAAATGGTTCTGTTCGGAAGTGATTAGAAAATCCCTCTAAAATACCTCCTTTCGTTACGAATATTTTATTTCAAGAATATCGAGGATTACAGACGCACGATGAAATCACGTTATTAAAGATATTCTTCGGTGGGCCTCGAATTATTCTTTCTTATTTATAATCAGTTAGAAACGTGTTCTCGCTATGTCGTTTTCCTTGAAGATCCTCGATCGAGGCCGCGTTTCACTGGGTAGAACATTGGGGAGAGAGTTGTTGATGAATATCGATTCGACGTTCATTGATTCGTTGAACATGATTTCTTAGTATTGTTACAATCGCTTGCTACGCGTCGCGTTACGCTACTGTTCGACGCGAGATCACGTTCCTCTCGTAGTATAGTAACTGCTTATGGAAGGTGTGCAACTTAATTCGTATGAATAGCAGCGTTGACATCGATAACCGCATGACACCTATTCTAATAATGCAGGTAACCATACATTTTTACGTATAAATAGACTGTGGATACTTATGCAAAGTCACATTTTCGTAAATGCTAATAAATAAATGAAATATAAATACAGATTGGTTCTAGCTTTTGAATATTATAAGGTGCAATTTAATTTAATTTAATTTAATCAATTTAATGTATTATTCATATACGGGTAATATGCCATTATAAAGTTTTTCGCCGTCGATATTTACAATATGAAATGGTTAAGACAGATTGATAAGAACAGAAAAGAGAAGAAGAAGATAGGGGTTCTTAGTAAAAAGATAGCGACGGTATAAAGATATAACGATAATGATTTATAGGATTATATATATATTTACGGTATGAATAACAAAAGATGGAGTAATTATTAGAATTAAAATGGATATAAACACACGTATATAACAACAAATCTGGTTTAAAGCTAACTTAAAACTAACTAAAACTACATTCGACACTTAAAAGTTGAGATAAAAATGTCAAACAAACCTAAAGAAAAATTAAAATATTTAAATTAAATTATAATAAATTCTTCGTTAATTATTTTAAATTATAATAAATTCTACATTCCGTTTATTAAATAAAATTAGGTAAAATATTTATGTGATTCGAATTTAAATGATGGTCCTTAAATAATATAATAGTAAAATAGTATTGCTCATGAGGAATTCTACTTTGGTAGGTTTGCACATTTTTCAGCAATTCACGTCAATTTATCTACGAGAATTGATCATAAACCATTATGTTGTCGACCTCTTTATTGTTTCCGCAAAATTTATTTTGCGATTATGTAGCGAGGCTTCTGTATGACCATGGTTTTACGAGCCTCACGAGCTCCTCTACCCTGCAATTTACTTACATTCTACCGGGAAGTATAAAAAATATTTTCTCCATTTAAGGAGACGCGTTAACCTAAGATATATGAATACTTCCTTGAATTCGGCAGGAAATCTTATTTCCGTGAAACTTCAACAGCAAAATTAACTCCCAACTTTATTTTTTAGATAAAATTAGTAAATATAATAATTCACGAAATATTATAAAAATATTTGAAGAAAATTCTAAGGAAATATTTTACAAATCAAATTAATAAATACAGTAGCTCATGAAATACTAGAAAAATATTTCATGAAAATATTAAGGAAATTCATGGAATAAAGAGATACTAATTTTACTATTAATTATGTTGTTATGCCCTTGCTGCTAATGGACTTAAATGCATTTGAAGCGTAACGCAATATATTGGGTATAATTCATGAATATATTTTGACCTCAAACCCAAAGAATATACCAAAAAATACATTTACTCCCATTTCATACTAATATGTGTATATAAGCTTTAGTGCAATAATTCTAACCTTAGATGTAAAGCTGTTAAAAAAAGAAAGAAAAGGAAGCTTCATACTTTCAGTTCGTTTTCCGTACATATTTTATTTTACTTTATATTATATTGTATTGTATTTTATTTTATTCCCCCTTAATAGTATAATTTGTTTACTCTGTTATTTCTCTGCTAGTTACTTAATTAGCACACTGGCACATTTACCCCACTGTGTAAATTATACATACTGTTATCTAACATACGTGTAATAGGAAACGTTCCTGTATTACATTAAGTAAATAATAATAATTAATTATGTTTTAGCGATATTGCAATTGTACCGAATAAATATATGTACCTACCCAAAACTTGATTCCTATGAACATTAAACAGGTTTAAATAATATCTAATAGTGTGTTAATAATCAAATCTAAATTTTCTTTACGCGTAGATGATGCTAACGTAGCTGATAGAGGATGGCTTCCATCATGGGGTTACAGCAACCAGCTGCATCCCAGGATACCGTGGATTACACTGGATATTTACAGTCGACTCAGTGTCATCAGATCCATGGAAGTCAGGCAAGCGGACAGATCCAGTCAACACAGAAATCACCCTCCAGCGATCACAATACTAGCTTTACCAGCACCAAAGGGTTGCTCAATGGACCTGGTCAAAACAATTGTTTCCTCAACAGTGCCGTTCAGGTAAGAGCAAATTTATATCTACTATACCAGGGATTGGGCACGCATAAGGTCAATGAGAGCCGCATTCCGGTTTTTCATATATTATAAAGAGCCACACCACAGTTACGTGGTATTAAATACAGAAATCGAAATTTAATTTAATTAATATGGTTACGTATTCTACACAAGTCTTTAAGTGCTATGTAAAATACACATATATGTATGTATATAAGAGAATATAATTAAGAGAAAGAAAATACGAAATAATCGTTTGAAAATTTTAATAATAAAAATAAAAAGACGGGTTTAAATTTTCAATGGGAACCGCACTTAATTAAGAGCCGCATTTGCCCACCGTTGTACTATACCAATGATTCCTAACTGATGGGATTAAATTAACTGAAGTATTATTTATTCTAAATTAAAAACATATGATTGGTTGGAGTTAATTAATGACTGAACCAATTCAAGACACTCAATGAATCGAAGATCGATTCGTGACTAAAAAACAGAATCGATTAAAAGTAATCCAAAATCGTTGCAAAAAGATCGATTCAGAATCGAACATCTTTAGTTACAACCCATAAGAAGGTTGCAAAATGCTTTTTATGGGGTTGTGGTTATTATTTTTAATCGACAACCTTTATCTTATTCTATTAATGATTAAAGGAATCAAAGAAGTACATTTATTTTTCTTATCATTAGTAATTTGCAAGCGCCCAAATGAAACTAGATACCATTTCACTATACGATTTATGGTTACTCGTGTACACTGAAAAGATTCCGTGTAATGTTCTCGTTGAATTAATACAAGTTATAATATGCGTAAACGATAATTATCAAACGGAAAGATGATATAAAATGTGTCGGATATGCTACAGTTAGGCGTGAAATAATTAGGTAGCTTTATTGTTTAAAGAGATCAAATTTTTCTCAAGGCTATAACTTAAAAAGTATTGTCTGATAATTCACTTCCACGACATGGAAAATTAATTATTTTAATACTATTTCTTGTATAACAACTATTAACCTGTGAGATAAAGAAGACTGGTGAACAGGTCGGACAAATTGTCGACATTTTGGAAGTAATAATTTCTTTTATCATCAATTTATCAAGATTGTTTGCTTTTCAGTGCATCGTTTTATGAGCTTTTCAGAAGCCAAATTTATTGACTGCATAAAGCGAAATTATCTGATTTTGTAGAATGTAGAAGTTGAACAATAATTTTGTACTGTGATAGCGAAATTAAAAAATTGTCAAAATGTAGAATTGATGAGTTTGGCTTTCGAACGACTCATATTTATCTTTGCAAGAAGGATGAGTGCAACATTTTTTGAGGAATATTCAATAGATCGTATAAAAAACGCGGCTCCATTTTGTGAGAAAAAAATAAGTGCACGTTTTACGATAGATCTGATTGATATAAGAACGATGGACAAAAGTTGTAAAGCACTAGTAACTGTCTGGTTGATTAGTTAAATTATGTTTAATGGAATAATGCAATTTAATCATTTATGATCGAACTCGTCAAAACTTTGCATTTACCTAATAAATCTGACCAGAAATGATTTTTGTTTTATTAATTTTCAATTCCATGTATGAAACGTTTGTTCTTGACTGAGAAATGTATCGATTATTGATTTAATCATTTGCACTCCCAATCTTTCTTTCAATTTTTTGTTTTTGGTAACTATTTATTATGTTAAACGTTTTGTTTGAAGTATCTTTCAGCGCACAGTTGATTAATAGAAATCAATTTAAACAATTTTTTTCACAATAATTGTGTTGAAATTAGTATTGAAATGTTGGCGAACATCACTTCTTTTTCATATTACGAAATATAATATAATAAATTGACATACATAAAATTGCGAAGGGATAATAACGCTTCAATTAATTTCCCAAGTTTTTATTTAATACAGTTATTTATAATCTTTACTAAAAAAAAAAAAACTTAAGATACACCCAAAGAAGAAAGCTCGAAGGCTATAAACTGCAATGAAAGATCAGCTTCCTGATTCGTAAATCACCTACAGTCACTCGCGAAAGTCTATAAATTACACATTTTAAATTTCAAATATTCACATATGTTAGGACACATTTTAAAATAATAAACGTGGAGTGATTATTCATAAAATATAAAATTACAAATGAGAAAGATTTTTAGATTTCGTTTCGTACAGTGAACATCACTGATTACATGAATAAAATTGCTTCTAACAGTGCACAAAATCTGATTATAATAACAAATACCACTCGTGGTATATATTGCGCTCTAAACGTAATAAAAATGCACCGTATTTGCAATAAACTTTAATTTTAACTGCAACAATAATTTTAGTACATAAGCTTAATGATTATCAACATAAGTTACATATAACAGTTCAGTGTTTTTCGTGCAATAGAATATTACAATAATAAGTATCTAACGCTACTAAGTATGAACCTTCAAAAATTCGTAGGGCAAGTGGTTAAAGTGGCCTATGAAATTCAGAGGTGTATGTAAACTTTTGCGTTCGACTGTATGTGCCACTATCGCAATCGAACCTAATCGAAAGTGATTATCCTTGCACCGATACCGTTTATTTAAATCAAATTTTGCAGAGGTTCAATATCGCGTCTCTCGAACAAGGTTGCACGGTTCGTTAATGGAAATAATTCTCGGCTGCAGGATGAAAACTTCCCATGAACCGTTAGAATTTATTATGTCGATCAGAACTGTTTTTCCCAGCTTTTGTGCGGACCGCGCTTGTGTCCGATACGTAGCGGTAATTGTAACATCCGGAGGAAGCAATTACACACGGCAGGGCTCGATTAGAACAATCGATCGGAATCGCGATTGGAATAAACGTTCGATGGCCTACACAAAGGAGATCCGATCGAGCTTCGGCTTCTAGTTTCGACGGGATTACGTAACGTTAATCGCGCGAAACGCGCTTCCACTCCGAAAGGGGACACACCGTGTTCACGAGTAATTCGAGCAAATGACTTCGGTTCGACGCAAACGATTCGTGCCTGAAATGCGAAAACCAGCTCCGGTTCTCTGCTTGTCCTCCGATTCAATCGTTATTCTTTCGTAGACGATTGAAAGTGATACCACGTGAGTGGTAATTGAAATCAGACCCGTGTAGCTCGAATTATATTTGTTAGTTTCTAAAAAGGATTGGCAAAGGTAAACGTTGTAATTATTACCGCTAAAAATAAACTTCGCATGGTTGTCAACCTTGTGTTCGTACAAAAGATTCAGACGTATGGACCAAAAACTCTTCTCTGGCTCTCGTGCGTTTCGCGTAAAAAGATATCTGACACCGTAATCAAAATCTTTAGCAGTTTACTTCCACGAACGTGTATGTAATGCCAATATATTCATGTTCAGTGCAATTAACGATACGAGTTACCGGAAAAAATATGTATTTATGACAGCACTGCTGACATTCCGAATGCAAAGGGTTAAACTAGTTAGGAAACGCAAAGGTATATTACGATTAAATAAACCTAGAAGGGCTGTTAATTGAGGGTTGATGTTTTCATAATTAAGGTAGATACAATTTATAAATCAGAGATGTGGTTTTCAAATTGGCCACTGTAGCGACTAACAGGCAGTTCGTTTAACGCTACCAAGTTGAAAAATCTTGGAAAGGGTTATGAACTGGATGTTCACCAACATAAGAGTCCAAAGAATAGAAAAAAGTTCACCAACAAACCGCAAAAGAACAATTCTTCCGAACCCAAGGGAGCTCGTCTTAAAAACCAATTAATTCTTTGTCCTACGATCATTTTATTACCTACGTATGTTAGCGTTAGCTGATTACTGCTTTCATATCATGTTACGTATAAATCATTTGAATATTACAGACAATATTCACCCCTTTGCATTTCGTTGGCGCCGGTATGGAGGCCAAGGATGACGTTTAAGTTCCTTTAATTCTATTTTCTCCAATTCAATTTTCATTTCTTCGAAGTCACAGTAAATTTCTCCTGTTCGAAATGAGTGTAACTTGTCATTGTAGAACAAGGAGTTAGCCAAAGTCAATGCAAAACGGGAATGACGAATATATTCGCATTATGGAATTTTTTTTTGTATACAAAAGGATAAATTTTTGCATTTTTTTAGCATTTTGGTTGTATGAAATTTTTGTATTATTTAAATGTACAATAACGCATCACGTACATTTGTAGATGACGATAATGTGTATGCGTCTTGCTCTATCATGTAAGAGTACCGTAGTTTTGTATGCAATTGAAATTTAGTATTATAGAAATAGGATGAAGAGCCTAATAAAAATCATATCTTTGAAAGATATCAATATGTGCAATCTTTTTTACAGGAACTGTATATTTATGTATTTATACTTTTATCGAACCACGTTTCATTTAATAAATTTAATTTCCTGTTTCGTGCTTTGGTAGTAAAATATTCGTGTAGCTAAAATGTAAAGGAACAGAATTTAAATTTACACAGAAGGAAAATATCAAACGTTTTTCATACAGTTACCCTTTATTAATTAAAAATTGTTTTAGTATTTTAATAAATCTCACTGCTGGAAATGAATTCGAAATATTGCTTTGATTATTAACTGTAAATAACTGCAGTTCGTGTTATTTAATCAGGAGAGCACAGGAATTTTGTTCAAGGTAAGCTTCCCAGTTTGCTCCTCCCATCGGTTCTCCGATATTTTTGTCGAATGTTTCTTTTTCATTTCTTTGCGGGGAACTGTTTACGTTCCCAATATCGTTGCTGCGTTTATCGAGCTGCATACCACACGTCGAAGGTCACTATGCGCCTTCCCGCATGCAACCAGATAATCGACCATGCATTTCAGTGTTTTCGTAAGCCCATCGCTGCCAGTTTGAACAAAAAGATCCGTTCCAAATAAATTCAAACTCCGATGCTCATCCTGAGAAAGATGTTACGTGTCGAAAGCTACAAAACGAAACTGAAATATCAAAATTTAATACCGAGCGGAAACCTTGTTATCCAACAAAGTTGATAGAAATTCATATCCCTTATATCATGCATATTACATATATTCTGCATATTTTATTCTTATTTCTGCACATTTCGCGTACATTTGATTGACTGGCTCCTTTGTTCAAAATTGAATGTTAGAAATGTTACATTCATAATTCTGTTGAATTAATTAAAGTTGCGTTTGTCGTCGACAATAAATAAAAAGGTTATAGATAAAGGTTCTACTTTAGAAAAATCTTGTCTTCGAAGTATTATCTATATGTAGTAACATCTTAAGTAGAACTACTGGACGCCCTAAATGAAATAGAAGCACAATATTGGAAAAATTATAGATACAGTCAGTCACGAGAGTCTACACACACATTTCAAATTTCAAATATTTATATATTTAAGGATATACTTTAGAGGAATAAAAATAATGTGACAATTCGTAAAATATTAAATTACAAGTGAGAAAGAGTCTTGAACACGGTTTATAAAGGGAGGATCATTGATTAGATGAACGAAATTGCTCCTAAAGTGAATTTAATATTATTTTATTTATGTTTAAAAATCATAGATACACTAGAAGATCTAACAAAGTATCAATATAGTTATAATAATAACTTTTCTGTACTTTAATATACGTATGAAGATTTTTGTGAAATCATGTTTTTATCTCCTATACCTTTGTTTATAAGTAAATGGAAAAAACATCATCGTTTTTCCAGAATTTATTCAATTTGAAGTAATTGACAAAGTGATGTTCTCGAATTCATCGGAACTCTTCTATTGTTTCAAATACTTAAAATTTAGAAGTGTACTTAGACTTTTACGACTAACTGTATGCTTTTATTACATCCCGTGATACTGATGAACCATTTGCGATTTACAAATTAAAATTATCGAAGCAAAACAAAATTGTCTGATAAAAGGGGCCAATTGATAGTCGAGTGTATCGAAAAAATTATTCTAACATATTGTGAAGTAAATTACAATAACTAATAGGTAAAAATAATAAAACGATCTTTTGAATATCTTCCGCATACATTTTGCATATTTCGACATATAACTTTTGCATATGCATCCACAGTCTAGTGATGATTCATAAATGTAACGATATTCATATTAAAGTCCATTTGTATACATCATCCGTGAAATAAGTTCAGAAACGCACATTCCAAAATTACTTACCACTCAAAGGTTTAAACTGATGAAGCTTAACGATTGAATTCAAGAAAATTTACGTCTATAAATAATCAGAGTATTAAAGTAGAATCATAAAGGAGTGAACACATCACAGAAACAATTATTTCTCAGTGAGAATTTCGAAGAATTGCAAATCTCATCGTCAGTGGAAAGACGAGGAAAACAACAAACATAATCCATGCCAATACCAAATTCCCCTTTAGCCTTTAAATCTCTTTAAAACGCGAATTCACGTGAATTTTTCTGAAACATGTTTACGAGGAGACGTGGTTCATGAGCCACCACGTCCATAGTTTATGACCACGAGTGGCCACCAAATCTTTAAGGCCTGCTATCTTCGAAAGCCTTCGAGGCAGACGTAAATATTCATGCCTGCTAAGTGACAGGACACGTGGAGAATCTTCTTTAAGCCCCCCTTTCGTCCATCTTCGTTTTATCTCTTTCTCTTCTTCGACTTTCGTATCGTTGTACTTTCTTTTTTTCTTTTGCTTCGACTCTTGGAGCTCACATAATAGCCAGATCCAAAATATACCGTGGCGTTAACTGTTCACGATTATGTTCCTCCACTTTGGAACGCGAAAGGTCAGCCTCTTGTTTGTTCCTGGTTAACGTTGTAAGTCTCTCGAAGGCTGTTGGACCGATTCTTATCACACGGCCACGAGAGTAGACACTCGAGGTTAATTGCCGGTGTGAATATGATTTTTCTTTTGAATGACGGAAGTATGCGATTTCAGATTCGATAAGGATTTCACGGATTGGGTGCTTGGTGATTACAGCCGCAAGTTTATCTACGCCGGCTAACTGAAGTTTTAGAAAATTTGTAGTATAGAAAGTTCTACAATGTAGTTGAGAATGCATACTTGAACTGTTCATAAACATTAACATTCATTTAACATTGACAAATTATGTTTAACCCCTTGCCCTACAATGACGAGCCACACTCGTGCTATGAATTATGGCACAAGTTCGACGTAAACGCAGAGTATTGAGGATAAAATTTAACTTGAACTCTAATTTTGGCTTTATGTTATAAGATTGGAGGTTGTTAAACAAATATTGTCTATAATTTCCAAATGATTTGTACGTGACACGATGTGAATTCAGTAAATAACTAATGCTAGCATACGTAGATAATAAGATAATCGTAGGACAAAGGGTTAACGGCGCTTGGAGTTACGGCTTGTGCGAGACCAGTCAAATTTCAATTAGGGTAGATGTCTCAATTACTGTCAGTGTCCTTATAACCGACACTTTAATTATTTTATTTAATAACAAAGTTGATGTATGAGGAATCGTGAATAAACAAATTTTTATACTAAATTTGGACTTTGGTTTATATAACAACACATAGACATTGTGTGTTCGTTTAAACTATTAAAATATTAAAAAATAAATATTAGGATGTAAATGTGCTGTTAGACATTAAAACGTGACCAATGTAATTATAAAGTATGGGAATTGTGATAGTTATATCCGTTACACAAACTGAATTGCTGATACATGTAAAACGTGTTTCTATTTACATGAGAACTTTTCAAGTGGCTGTAATTGGGATATTGAACTTTGTTGTATATTTTCAATTACGCAGTAATTAATTCATTATATTCAACATATAATAAAATGCTCATAAATAGACGAGCGGTTGAACAGTATTATGCTCCAAACTGGAACGATTATTAAGTTAAATACGTTCTAAAATAATTAAACAAAGTTACGCGCGAACCTTAAAGTGGCAGTAACTGGTACATCTACCCTACTGCTCCATTATTTGTAATAATTAGTGTTAAATGTCATTTTCAGTTATCGTGATTAACTTGAATGCATTGCGCGCCTTTTTGCACACTGAAATTCCCCATAAATGCATAAAAATCCGCAAGTCTACTTATAATATTGTGCCACGTGCTTGATTTCCATTGAACTTTTCGATTGTTTCAAATTGCAACGGCCATCCACCATTGTCCTGGTCTTTCCCGAGTGACATTCACTTTTCATTCGTGACACGAGACAAAGCAGTTACCACACCTTCACTGCGTGCATGGTTTACGCTTGAAACACTTGTATCACGTGTCACGTAAGTCGAGGTATTGGAAACGCGTGCTTCATGCCAAACACCGCGTCAACTCCTAATCGCACGATCATTTTATTAGATTAGAACGGACATTTCTTCATAACGTATTCGTGAGTATTTACCCGGCGCTGATCCCTGCGCCTTGAAAATTAATCTGTTTCGTGCCTCGCTCGATTGTTGCTTCTGATCGATGGCCCATTCGATGAATCGACACGGATACCGTGTAAATAGAATGTAAATTAGTACTTAGCTCCGGTAACCAGTCTGTCAGTGTTCCCTAGTTAATTTTGCAGTTGATTGGCTTGGGAAAAGTTGCAAGGGAAGAAAGATTGTCTATTGGGAAAGAACGAAGCGGAATAAAGATTGGTTTTAACCGATTTGCGGAAAAATTAGTATTCCAAGGCCGAGCTTTGATTGCTTTAAAGCATGGTTGACTGGGCATTTAATAATCTCTCTGGTTATTAAGTTGGTACAAGTAGGAAGAACTTCCAATAATTATCACCGCCAGAATTTTGTTCATAGAGTCGTGTAAAATCTACTGTATATGGAGATAATATATCAAGCATCGAACAATTCACCCTTTTGCTCTTCGAATATTTTTTTAACAACCTATCAGTAACTTCGACATACCTTTGCAGTGAAACTTATTATTAAAGAAAAGTATCGTCTTGGAAGAAAAAGATCAGAAGTGCCAAAACCAATTTCGCTGATAAAAAGCTGAATTTGCATAAAGATTCTCAGTCTACTTATAAAAAATATTTCCATTACCTTTTGCATATTTCCATGTAACACATTTAAATAAATATTTACAGTACATTCATGAATCATCTGAGGAATAAAGAGTATTTGGATTCATTACCATTTCACAAGATTTTTCTGAGAAAGTGACAGTGTAATTATTTCAACTAGCTATACCCTATTCAATCGGTTCGACTACATTCCGTCATTTTTTAATTCCATTGCAATTTTGCAGCGACGATTTCTCGCATTCGATTCCTTTCCTTATATTATTAATGCTTTCCAATTTTGCTCGCCAGTGAACGGTGAAATTAAACAATCGCAGTCTGCATCTGTCGGTTCAACGGCCGATAAATGGTAATTTTTGTCAGTACGGTTTAATCGGCCCATAAATTAGCTGCGTGGATTAATGAAACCCAGGAGTGTATTGCTCGAGGGTTCGTACGTCGAAACTGTTTCATTAGCCAGCGCCAACTAACGAACGAATTAATGATATAAAACTTGTTTTCGGGCTGCTATAATGGCACTTTGGGACTAACGGCCCATCCACCACTTTCATCACTGTTATCGATAAACGTTTAAACCAGTGTTTCCCAACCATTTTTTGGGGGTCGTGACACCTTTTAAAATAGTTAAATCATTTGCAAATCCACCCCTATATTGAGTAAGATAAATTTACTAAAGTAGAAGAAAACACATTGAGAACAAGTATCGTTAAATCTTATAGAGAATTAAATAAGATAGGCAAAGGAAAATCTGTTTCCATTAAAATGCTGATGTAGAATTTGTGACATCAATAGGAAAAGTTTTGCAATTTTACGTGAGAGTTTCCATAATTAATCGAATTGCAAATTCATGATACTGACATAAGCGGGTTGACATTTACGTTTCAGTATTCGAAAGATTCAGTGTAATTCGTTACAAATTTAGGAAAACATATCCTGGTGTATTTTTTAAAAAATGAAGCAAATATATTAGAATTTAATTTTGAAATTCTTCACCGATCGTAGTTGATATATTTATTAAAAAAGTATATTTCCCTATTTTGAGTTGCAATGAAATATGGTTCTTTCGTGTTGCTGAAACGTACACGACAATGTTTGAAGGTAGTTGTTTTATTGATAAAGCTAGTCGAATAAGGAAATCGATCTGCGACCCAGTTTTTGGATGATTGGAAACGGTTACGAAAGGATCGTTAATTATTTTTTACAGTTTTTCTTCCATTCCCGTTCCGTTGAGTTTTTCATTAATTGGAGACACTTTCCGCCTCGCGATTGGTCCCTCGTAGAGGAGACTGTATCTCTATAGTTAACGAAGAATTCATGGGGACTCGAACGAGTGGAAATTAAAAGTCTGAAAATAATTGGAGGCCTTCCCATCGCCTTATACTAATTGCTAGAAAATAAATTACATTCGATTCAAAATGAAAGCAATAACAATCTTTCCATATTTTAAACACAGAATTCTTGTTTATGTTTTGAGATAATTTGATAGTATCTTAAGGTATAAGAATAGGTAAATTTTAAGTTTCTTTCCTGATACAAGTATTAAGTAGAATAACGAAATGTTTTTAGCTAATGTTAAGCAACATCTTATCTTCATTTCCATGTAAGATTTATTACTTTAACTTAAAAGATGAGGGAGTTATATAACGTCATCTGTCGATGTATTTGGTAAAACTTTGTCAGATGGCACCCAGCAGATTTCAGAAACTATTCATTTGATTGACTTGAAATTTGTATACATTATTCCTTATAAAGGCATTTAAAATGAAGCTTATAATTTTTCAATCACTTTGAGAAATGAGAAAATGGCGACCTTCTGAAGAAAGACAACTTCTCTTTGCTGAGAAAATTCAACTTTAAATGCTTGGAATATTTTTTTAAATCAAAATGTAAAAAAATCATACGTTACGTTGTAGATAATCCTATGATTTATAACATATTCGAATTTCAAATTAGTCGGATGAATAGCTCCGAAGAACTGTTGGATGCCAAACCAAAAAACGTGGTTTCGAGAAGAAAATGCGATTAAAGTTTCAAGTTTCCATTTGACGCAATATAACGCATAGGTTCAGTCAGTGTTGTAACTTTGTCACGTATTTGAATTTCAAAAAATCTTTTTAAGACGATATTCTAGACATATGAAACTTTAATGAAATGTACAAAAAAATATTCAGTTTTTTCAAATCGTCTGGCTGGTGTACTCCCTAAATTAATATCTGTGACAAAAGCAATGTTAAATATGAATTTTTATAAGAGAATTAATAACGATGTTACATCGCTTCGCCGATGATAAAAATATGTTTAAAAGCACATGTGCTCTTTCATTAGTCGATGACTGATCGGCGTTGTCTGTTCTCTATGAGCATGGAAGTCAATGACACTTTAAACCAGAATCATTGTACCAATGATCCAATGTTCCTCATCTATCTCGGTGATTAAAGAGATTCTGCTGAAAGAGACACTGTCTATCTCGTTCGCTTAAAGGAGTATGTAGGGCAAATTAAAACATCTTTGATGTTAATGAAAATACAGTGGCTACGAAAAGTATTCGTAGAGGAAGTGGTCCAAATATGGACTACCATTTTTATTTTAACATTTATTGCCTAACCTGTTGAAAATACCTAATCATTTACATATCAATGTATATCTATAACATGTTAGCTTTCTGATATAAAATCAAAACGTGTTGAACAAAAGTAATGTTTGCTACAAATTATAAATTTAAAGTAACAGTGAAAATTTTCATTTTTGAAAGTGTGGTCCAAATATGGACCACTCGTGAAATAATCTAAAGTAAAAATGAAAACTATATTGTTTCTTTTTTGTCAGAAAACTATTCTTTTTATTGAAAATGGATAAAAAAGGGTCTCAATGACGTAATCTAATATTTTCATTTTATAATACTGTATTGCTTTTCATTCTAGCGGCAACGTCGCTTAGTTTGAATCGCGTATGTAATTCTGATTTTGAAATTTCAATACAGCAGCTGAAATAACAACGAAAACGCGATCTCATTCAAGGAAAATAATTTCGTGATATTCTTTTTCAATTTACGGATAAAAGTAAATGGCTATTTACAAATTAATCGTATCTTAAGTCATTGAACCCCATCATTTTCAACAAATTTAAATAAACAACTATCGAAGATTATCGATAAACTATCGATAGTTTATTCGAAGCTATCGGGAAATATCGATAGCTTTCCACCACTATTGCGTAGCAAAGGGTTAAAAGCAAACACGAGCAGACTGCAGTGAACTGAAAAAGAGGGATGTACTGTATTACTTTATCGTGGTTTATCGGTTAAAATGCTATCAGGCGACTTGTCTCGGTTTAATGGAGCTAGGGTTTTGCGCTATCTGAAGACACAACAACCGTGATGTTCACGTACTTACTTGCCGCCCGCGCCAAGATAACGTTTCGTCGACGAAGCCCGTGAGAGCAAACTCGCCGGGTGGTTTCTTTAACACGAAGATTAGGTAACGCGTTACTTTACCTTAATCTCTGTACGTGTACTTAGCGTAGTTTTTAAAGTCACTCGAGAACTGAAAAGAGCTGGCCAACCGTGTGAGGTATCCTTACTCTGGCGAGAGAACCTTGTAATTTTGCAGCCGTGTAATTTTACATTCGACGAAACGCAAAAGTGATTAAAGAGCGGAACTGCGAATATTCAGCACGTTTAATGTGACCTGAGGGTTGGATTAAGGTTTCTAAATAGTTCAGTGTTTAGAAATAATTAGGTATGTCGATTTCGTTGTTTGGGGACACCTAATTGGGAATTGGATTTTTTGAGAATTTGTAGTACACATAATTGTACGCTCGTATTACCTAAGTAATAAACTATTATGTTGTAGAAAATTTTATTACAAGATTAGTATTACGAAAATAGAACAAGAAATAATGAAGCAAATTAAGCAGCAATTTTTAAACATTATGTTTGTTTCTGTTTTATCCAAATAGCTGAAATTTTGGTAGAGTTATAAATTCGGAAGCATTACTTTTCATTCAACTCTTATGTATGTATTTATACTACAATAAAAATCATTTACAACCCTTTATAGCCCGAATTTTATTTACTGATACGGCGAAGGAAATTGTAATTTTGTTACAATTTTTAGTTCGGTTTGAAAACTAGCAATTAATAATTACTATTCGATGGATTGGTATCGATACAATGGCAAAGAAGTAAAATATAACAGTAAAATGATAGGCAAATAAAATGAAGTTAAACAAATTTAACTGCGCGAAAACATTAATTTTAAGTTACATAGAATTAGAGAGGATTAAATTTAATAATATTGTAAATTAAATTTACGTTGCCATTTTTTGGATAGTATATTAAAAGATTTCCTTTATTTCATGTTTGACCATTAATTTTTAACCCTTTGGATGCTAAACAATTTTAGGAAATCGACACATTGCTCGATTTCTTTTACGAATGACGTGTATATATCATCTTTAATATCAACATCGTCGTATTTTTAAATCATTGTAATATTTTTAAATTTATATTCGACGAATATTTCGTATTAATTCTTCATTGCTTTAAATGGCCCGACGTTTTAAACTCTATGTGTCATATCCAAAATTGGCCGCACTTATGCGGCCATAGCACTCAAAGGGTTAAAAGAAGAAATGCAAACCCGTTTCAACTTCTGGGATCACCCATACTCAACACCTAACCCCTTCATAAACCGCCAAGGAAACAAAAGTTTAACAAACACGCACCTCCAACACCTCACTTTATCCAAAACAAACAAAACGATTCTTTCTTTTCTTCCCCTTCTCAAAACATTTTACTGTTTGCACCGCAACGGCGGCTAAAAAAGCAACTAAAAAGAGACTCGACTGGTTTGAAGGACTCATGGGTGGTGACACCTAAGCACTCAACTTTCTGTCACCCACGCGTCGTCGATCTCCAAGGTTCAAGGTTCCTTTGGGTCGCAGGATTCCCTTTGATTCCCATCGTCGTACAAAAAGTCGCCTGCACAAACGATCTTCTTATCGATACTCCCACCACCTTGCAGTAATTTGACGTAGACCGTAGACGAGAGGGTTGGAAGTGGATTGAGTTTGTGGCACAGTCTGCTGGTAATTAGCGTTGGTAGATGAATCAGTTTCCTATTATAATTATCCGTTCGCCACCGGAAAAGGACGCAAAGTGAGTACACACTCCTTTACACTTGTTCACGACCTCGTCTTCTGGTTGTTGACACAGTCGCTCCCATCGCACGCTGCACAATGCACTTTTCACTCCCCATCAACACTTCGAGGGCTCGAATTAAATGGATATGTTTCCCAGGTGTGCGCCACGTTTTGTTCAACTTACTATGCCTTCGGTTTTGTTCGACTTTCGGTGCCACGAATAAAAATGGTGTAATATCGTGCGGTGATGTGTTTATGCGAGCTGTTTTGGGATACCTGTTGGGTGAGGGGATTACGATTGGTGAGCAGGTAGTACAGGATTGTGGATTACGCAGGTCAAAATAAAAAAAAAGTATCGTGATATGTAATGGAATGCGTTAGATTGATACTTTTAATTGTTAAACCTATAAGTGTTTTATTTATTAGGTCGTTGTATATCAAGTGGCGGATCCAAAGGTAGAATTGGAATTACAGTGATATGGTATAAAATAAAAGTTTATTAATCAGAATAAGTTTTGATAGGTTCGGCATATTTCTATCAACAAACTACTATGTCTTTTGCAATAGTTGGTATATATCTAAATCATTATTATAGCTTGCTTTGATAGGCAACGTGTTTCACTTTGAAGATTTGTTTTTCTAGTTTACAATTTTTTACATTAATAACGCGTCGTCTGTTCACTAACTATTAGCATTCCAAATGTTCTATTAATTGTTCTAATTAATTCTGCTACTTCATATGCTGATTTAAACTCGTAGAACAAAATTACTGGAATTTGATTAAAATCCCTAGGTTTGCTTCAAAATAAGTTTAAATAATTTAGATCCCAACTTATTTAGTAAGACATAACTTGTATTTAAAACAGTAAATTATTATTTATTATTATTTAATTCTACAATACATAACATTCAGCAATTCTAATTAAAAAAAAAAAACAAAACCTTGTGTTCGGTCCCCAAGACCGAACGGTAAACGCCAGAACCCCGGTCAATCGCACAGCGGGGGCTGTCGACGACCATCGCCAACGCGGTTTATGGCGCGGACGTGCATGGATGGTTATTTTTGAGATTAAGGATTTTTAGTTACAATTCGCATGTCTATAGAGTCATAATATTTCCTGGCGAGAGAAAGCGATGTACAACTCAGGCCCGATGGGTACTAGAGGGTCGCTTCTTTCGCCTCTCAATAACCGTAGCCGTACCATAAACCAGGAAGTTCCGAAGGGTAGTTCGACATGTGTTTGTAACGGTAAAGATACCGAACGGTCAACTACCTGGAGGAATGTCCGCAGCGCTGTCGAATGTCGTCACCCCCACACGCACCGCGACACCCCTCTCCAAGAGAGCGCGCTAAGGGCGCAAAGAGGTGTGTCGGGGCTTCGATTAGGCTCGCTGATTGGTAACTGTCAAAAATGCGAAGAAACCAATCAGCGAGCAAATAGAAAAATCAGAGTCTTCGCGATCGTCGTCACCGGTCGCGAGGATTCAGTCGTACAAGAATCGTCCTACAGTCTCCTTGAAACGAGCACCTACAACGCGTAAAACTCGAACCCTGTCAGCGATAAAAACGCGAACAAACCGAAGTACAAATAGTCACGCGCCACGAGTTAATTTTCGGAGTTGTGAACAAAACACGTGTGAACGCAAAGTGTCAACTAGGGTCAGAGGATTAATTTCCATCTAACCCAGCATCCCTCGTTACCGTCGCGACCGAGCGTAGCGGGCCTTACAACCCCGCGAAATTTTACCAAGAAAATTGCGGTGACAGGACGCTACACCTTGTACTTATAATTTGTACTTTACTTTCAATATTTCCTAAATTTCAATGCCATTTACATTCCGTCCCTTTATTACATATTTAAAGTTTCTACAAATTCATGAATATCCGCAGTCTAATAATTAAATAAGCGAAAGCTATCAAATGTAAACTTACAGCTTGCTACTCTTTCTTACAATAATTAACAAAAGTTTTCGATTTTGAACCCTGTTTGGAAGAATCGTGTACGTACACAATCATGCGAAGAAACGAAAAGGGTACAGTGAGACGCTGCTTGTCTCGCGACAATCGCGTCAATTTCTCCGTTTAAAAACGCGGAGCTGCAGAAAACTATGATTCAGCCGACGAAGCAGTCGTGACAGACAGAAGAAAAGCGCATTGTGAACCGTGCGATAGAGACGATTGCTCCACTAACGAGACACAAGAGTTTCATTTAAACGCAAGCATACTCGTTTACGGAAGCAAAACGATTCTTTCCTGTTTCGTGTATTCGCGAGACACATTTTATCCTGAAATATCGACTAAACTGTAATCTTGCTATTTTAGCATCGTTTACCGACTATTTTAAACAAAATCTAACGCGTGTCATCGGATATATTAATAATTTAATATTAACCCTTCAACGACCCTAATTTGTTTGTATGGGAATCAACGAATAATTGTTTCAAACAGTAGAACCATTCATCCATGATTATATCGATGTAACGTCAGTCTTCGTGTTTTAAATTACATCATATTGAATGAAATTATTGGAATTATCTATCAGTTTTTTTTCTTAAATACTTTAAAGGGTTATAGTATGCAAATCTAAATATATTCAATCAGCAATACTATAATGATAATTTAGCTGATTCTGTACTTTAAAAATTGTTTCAGTTGTACAGTATATAAAACAAAATTTATGTTAAAGCTACAGAATACATATAAACAATTTGCGAATTTTTGTATATTCTTTATCTTCTGATGTATTAGCTGTATCAATGAATAATCTACCTACACATTTGGTTTGATTCAGCGTTAATTTTTAACAAAAGCAATTAGTTGCTCTTTCTTAAATATAATTGCTATTATTCTATAACGTTTTCCTACATTTATCGAACAAGTTACAGATTTCTGTTTGAAGGAAGATTTGATCATTTGGTCAAATAAATTCATCAATCCGTTTAAAAATAGTGCAGCTAATACATATGGATTCGAATAAAAACTAGCATAAATTATTGTTCATTGATGCATGTAATGTTATCTTTTCATGCTATTTTTAATTCTAAGCTATGTACATATCTCAGAAGATAAAGAATATACAGAAATTGGCAAACGATGATTACTTTGTTTCTTAACTTTTGTCAGTAAGTATATGTGGATGGTATCAGTATAGACTTTCAGCGTCAAATTGTGAGTCGCTCGCTTAAAATGGATAACCTAATGGCCCATTTTTATTTGGCAATGAATCCCACGCCATGTCGCGTGATTTCAATAGGTCGATTAGTCCTACGCCTCAATTTCCTGTTCGAATTACGTCACAGGATATGCAAACAAGTATCGCTGTCTAATTCTAACGTGCCTTTTATTTTGGACGTTTCGTATATTTTATACATTATGTGGCATACTTTTTTGCATATTTAAATTTTGTCATAAATGTATGAATATCCATAGTCTGATCATTACATTTAACTTTCTACTACCGAAGCATTTGGCCGTAAAGCTCAAGATGGATTCCATTCAATTTCTGAACTTGTAATTTACGTATAGACAAATATAAAAGACATCCGACAGCTTCTTTTACTGCTTTGCTTTAGTTATACATTTCTTTAAATGAACGTTACAAAGTTGGGAGATCCATTGTTCTAATTTGTTACACGTAATTTAACCCTTTCTTGAAAAAAATTCGTATCTTGCGTGTGTTGTTGACACTTTTTACGATTATCCAACGCTTTTGGCGTTTTGAAGCATTCGCTATCTTTTGCTCCTCGAAAAGTATGAAGGAATCATAAGAAGAATATGAGTTGAACGCAATGCAATTCAGTATTCTTACTCAAAGAATTCTAACCCTCTTAAAGGATTAAATTAATGGAACCTGTATCTGTGTAGTTAAAAGAAAGATAGAATCATTATATTCTCTGAGACTCCATCTAAACAGTAGAGGATTAAGATATGTGGCCACTAAAAGATTTATAGGAAAAGTGAACACTATCTTTCAACTTGGGTGGTCAACATACCTATACCGCAAATAATTTTGCAAACCATATGCTTCTAAAGCATTGGTTCGTGAAACAAAAGCCGATCTAATCATTCCCATCTGGTAGCACGTGGCCGATCCGCACCTGACACAATCTTCCTTCTGAATTTTGTTGTACGAATGGTGAAACTTCGGTGTAGGATAGCAGCGCGTGCCCTGCTCTACGAAACATCTGCCTAGTTGGATGCAGATGCACTTTGCACAGTAAGATTCGTTCGAAGATGATCTTAGGATATTTTAGGATGCCTCCCCATGCCATCTGTGGCCTTCTATCTCGCCCACGTTATTGTTACGCTAACGAGGTCAATTTCGTATTCATCCGCAACTCTTTCAATCATTGTCCACTCAATGGCAATGATAAAGATCCTCTGTTTCTTCTCATTGCTGATTTATGCTTTTATTTTTTCTTTATTTGGTTTTAAAGATTCGCAGGATGTTCAATACGAAAGCCAATTCGAGTATATTGTCACTTGAGTATAAATAATATAAAGCTGTCAGATTTCTAGGCTAGCGTTGCGGTAAATTTCACATTTCTTAAGTAATAGATGCCTAAAAAAATACGTTGGACCGCTTGGAATGTGCCAAATCGTTTTCTGGTATTATTTGGATTACTTGTAGACTGCTGTACATGTATACTAACATAAACGTATATTATATGTATGTATAACAGTAACCAATAAGATATGATGCTACCTAGTGAATTCGAGTACTACATATGCCATATCATGAACTTAGGAATGGATTCCATTCCTAAATCCGCATGTTGTACAATACAGAGTATATTAATACATATCCATAGACTACAACTAATTCCAGGACATAGTTTGTTTATCAAGAGAAATAAATTTTAAACAGGATTCTTAAAACATTGAGAACTGCTTAATTTTTCCTAAAAAGCAGAACAATCGGGATTGATTGTATAAAATGCGGGATATTTTCGAGACTTGCACCGAATGGGGACGATTGTCAGCTTTAGTATGATATTAGGTAAATTTCGATTCTATGGTTGTTGTGCAAGTACGGTTACAGTTAAGAAATCTGCTTTGCTAATAGTACCGGATTTAAGATTGTTAAAATATTACGGGACAAAGCATCCAATTTATAATAAATGATGAATAAAGATATTGCATATCTAACTATTAATAAATGAAGGTCAACTACATAGACCATAATACAATGAAAGGAATAAAGAACATCTTACTTCAGCTTTTAATTAACCGTGATAAACTAAATCACATTTTTATGATCAGATTAAGGAATGTACAGTAATAACGTGTACTTTGGACGTTTTACGCGTTCTTGCGTAGTTTCTGCATTCCGTATCTGTTTTGCACATTTAAATTTCCCATAAATACATAAACATGCGCAGCCTAATTATAATATAGAACAATTATACCCTGATAATTAGACTGCAAATTTCCGTACAGTTATGAGAAATTTAAATGCACGAAAAGGTATATAATATGCAAAAATGTACAAAATATTCCAAATACATATTATTGTATTTTCAAGGTGCAACAACCTTTCATTATTTATGGTCCATTTCTTTAATTTTGTTAACAAAAATATCGCTCATTTGCTGCAACAGTGATACATGTAACTTGGACTTGAAGATATTCTGGAGAATGAGTTTAAGTGTATTGAATCACCATGATTGTGTAAGAATATCAATATGTGTGCGTATGTATAAGAATCATTCACATTGGGTTTAAACGTGTGATCCTTAAAACACTCACAAAACTCCTTAATCCCTTTAAAACAGGATAATCAAGACAAATTCTATAAAATACGGGATATATTTGAGACTTACAATTATGCGTGGCAAGCTATTGAAATTCAGGATTCTCCCGCCTAAATCAAGACGATTGGCAGCTTTATCTTTAACGCAAACTGCTTCAAACATTTCGTTCGCCTCAATATACATACATTTAAATTTTTACATCTAACTGATTTTACAACCTCGCTGTACAAATCTTGTTTGCTACTGTACAACTCTGAATCAGTGAACGTTGGGGTTTCAAAGGTCCCGTTGATGTCGCAAGTCGCTGGCCCATGAATCCGGGTCTCGTTTCGGGGACAATAGACGAAGAAGTTACTTTTCTGACCCTAAGAAAAAAACACATGCATCGTTAATGGCGGATGGAACCTGCTATATGCGATTCGGTCTTACGGGGCAGCAGGTGTCTGGGAAGGGAATTACTTCTCTGACTCATCGCCAGGTGATGTCTACCGCGAGGAAGGAACCGGAAGTTCTCTCGTAGAAGGCAAACCGTTCCTTCCAGACACCGCTTATGGGAAGTACTTTCTTCGCAATCTGCCTTTTCAATCTGTTGGAGATGATTGATAAATATATTATATCGCTCATTTGCCGCGATAATAGCACAACTCGTAACACAACAATTATGATTTTTCGAAGAGCAAGATTAAATGTTTGAACTTGTTATAATTTTTGAAGAACACTATATTGCAATATTAATCCTTAATTAGGTAAAAGTTTAGTTTAGCCACTTTACCTTAAATTTGTTCATTTTTTTGTTTGTTTGTGGTTGTTTGAAAAAGGGCTTTATTTTAGCATTAAGTAACAGGTTGCAAAAATTGAAGCAATTGAAAGATATTACTTTATCTCCTCCATAACTAACAAACATATTTAAATTACATATTTTTAACTCTTTCGTTGTTACATGCGCAGTGTTACAGTTTCCAGTGCAAATTTGGTTTTATTAAAAAGGATAAATTTCGCAATTTTTCGCAAGATTTCAAGATCAGGTGTTCCATATTACTAACATTTACCTTGTACACTTTTCGACCAATAGCAACCATAGCAATCATAGTGAAAGGGTTAATCAATTGACCAGATTAAAAGTTTTCTATGAAGGTACATTTTGTACGATCGATACCATCTTGTTAGAACAATAAAAGTCTACCTGAAGAAGCTCGATTGTGCAACGGTGCCCACCCGAAGTAGGAAACAAAAAGGAAAGAAGAAGCAGAAGACGGAAGAGTTGAAAGTGGAATACACAAGTGGCAGAAGGGGGCTAAGACGGTGGCTCTCCGGTAAGGGAGAAGAATAACCGTGGCTTCGTCTACGAACCACGTGTGGGAAAACTCCGCGATGCGAGACTGAGAAACGCGTGCGTTCGATCGTGAATTCGCACGTGCGTGCGTGCTTGTTTGGCTATGTGATCGTGTACAGTGTAAGTACGGTGTACACCCACGCGATTCGCATGCGTATCAGACCTTTTTCTCTTATTTCTCCACTGTGACCCGACTACATGTCGCCAGCTGCGAACGTTCGAGCAATTTTTCTAATCAATTAAACGGATCCCAGCTGCGATTTCTCGTTAGCATCAGTTCCGTTAGTATCTCGCTGAAATTTTTGCCTTTTCTACGAGACGACTTTTTTTACTCGTTCTTTTAGGAATAAAAGCCTTTGCCAGCGTTTTTCGTTAATTGAATTTTTTATTGAATTCCTTTTTAGAAGCTAGTGATATAGGTACTTCGATTAAGGAATAGGTGCACCATTAGCTTGAAGCATAGATGCACGGTTGGTTTCATTCATTTTTAATCATTTTAATGTAACGAAAGTTTAAAGTTTTGGAAATTCGAATCTCTGGGAATTTAAAGCATTGGAAATTCGAAACATTGAAAATTCAGCGATAGTTATAAACTAAAATGTTTTATGCATTTGTACTTACGCTTTACTACAGAGATTCAATTGAACGATTGAATTTATACTTACCTATATTTCCAATTGTCTTTATTTAAAAATCTAAGGCCAAAATACAAAGTGTGGCGTGTCACTCCCGAAATTACCCTATTTCATTTTCTCACGAACAGGGTCAACTCGCGTCATCTTACTATAATCTTCTAAGCACCTCATAGAAAATTCCAAGTTCACGCTTCGAATACACCAACATTATCCTTTCACAGTCGTTAAGGTATTATCGTTTCGTCGACATAGACACGATTTAGTAACGCGATATTCCACCCTCTCCCCTCAACTGAAGTCCCTGTTGGCTTTGAATTTTCTATGTCGAGAACCACGCAACACTTACCACGTTAATTCGAATGTCTCTGAAGATAGGAATCTGCCTTCCTATCTTCGTGCTTCGGTGAATTTTCTTTCACGGATCAGCTTGTGAAATCCAACGCTTTCGACGCTTCGACGGCTCCTGGAGCGCATTTCCCGCGTCAGTCTTCGCGCCTTCCTCTTCGTCTTAGTGGACCAGAACTGTCTCACTGATCTCAGGTGTTCTGGGAACGTTGCTGAACATCAGACGTATCGAGTACACGCGTCTAATCCCGACATAATTAACATCTATTTCTCTCTACTCTATTAAATCCTATTTCCTGGTCACATCATTTAGATCGGTCATCGCTTTCTACTTTTGTAGACACATTTTTAAATTCAGTGTTACTGATCCTATCTACCATAGTTGCAAATTGGATCATAGATTCTATTATGAATTAGACCAGTGATGAGAAACCTTTGTTCTTTTATGGGCCAAAATTGAAAGTCGAATATTCTATATGGGCCGCAATAAATATAATATTTAGTATTTCGATACTAGGTATATCAATTTTTAAATGGCTCGATGCACTTATTTCATCGAAAAAACAAGCTTCTTCTCGAATAGGAATTTATAGCTTGCCACGAAAATGTAGTCAATAATAGCATGTATACTTAAGACCAAGCAAATGTGCAGTTTTACTTAAAGTAAATGCTGAATTAAATAAAACCTACGCATAATATATTAATCAGAAAATGTTAACCCTTTGAACTCCAAACGTTCTTTAATAATATCACATAGCAGCAATTCCAATACACTTCCTTCATTTTAGTCAGAACTGAATGTGTTACGTACTTTAAAATGGAGAAATTTGCTTTTATTTCGTAGAAATGAAAATTTAATTAGTGAGAATAAAATGAAGGAAATTTGAACCTTAATTTTTCGTCTTTACGTACGCCTCCATAGTGGAGCCAAAGAAGTGTAAAGGGTTAATTTACGAAGTCGAAAATTTGTTACAGCATTTAATATCTCTTCGTTAAAAAGTATTTCACTGCATAGTGATAAAACAGACACCCTGTATATTCGATATCTGGAATCTCATCCTAATTGGAATATTTAACAGTCGGTGTGAGAATAAAAGAAGTTTAAGACCGCAATTTGCTGATATGGAAATTATTGTGGGATTATTAAAAACTGATGCTTAAAGTCTACGCGTGTTAAAGATAGTAAGATATTGCAAATTTTAACTGGTTCGAGTGGCTATAGCCACTTCTAACGTGCAACGTGTACTCAACGGTGGATGACCATAATCATTCATAGTAATGAAAGGGTTAATGCTTCCTCGTCCACGGTTTTGTTGCCTCTCGCGCTTTCCCGACAGGCGTTGTGTAATTTAGACGGATAGTTAATGATTGATTAACTTCCATGTATCTGCTTCTCTTCTCGTGTAACCGAAAACGGTGGAAAGTGCAGGAAGTTAGGAGTTGATTATGATGCAGTTTTAATAGAAACGAGGATAATTAAGAAGAGGTAATGGAAAGTGGCACAGAAACCTAACTTTTAACCGTTTTCAATTTCTGCAATGAAAATTTTTCTGAATTAACGACCTTTTAATTTTTCGCAATACATAACCGACAGCATTCTTTTTCTATCTACAATGTGTAGTTAGCGTGTCATCCTGCAGTTAGTTGGGGACTAGTTGCAAGATTTAATTCGCTGCTTGAAATAATTGCAGGATTATGTACTTGCGCTTCCTGAGTCAACAAGGCGTGTAAAGGCAGCGACAAAGTATTTTTGTTCGAATGTTCAAGTTACCTGTGTACAGTCGAATGTTTGATTTGGTTCAAACAAATGAGCTTTTCTCATTTTAAATTTCAAGTAGAGTCAATCCGTCTATAATACGATATTACCGTCGGGGAGCCTTATTTTGGGTTTTTAAAATAAATTATTTTAATTCAACACTCGTACGATACTTGTTATTAGGTGTACCAACGAATAATCCACTTCTTTTGCTAAATTCGGTATTTATATCTAACAAAGACAAGTATCTAACTTATTTTAAATAGAATTGCTCTTATTCTATAATGTTTTGCGTTACTTTTGTGGAACGTTATACTAATTCTTAACCGTAGCGCACTTTAATAAATGTTAACAAACTTTAATAGGCTTAGATTTAACCTTACATAAAAATGAATTTTGGTATAAACCTTGGTATACTTTGGTGGTCTACAGTAAATTGAATTAAGCTGAAAAAGAATAGAAACTAAAAACTTGATTAACCCATACTCTGTACTATCTGCCATAAACTTTATACTACTCCTATTATAATACCATGTCCAGTTTTATAAGAATATCGCGTTAATGGTGGACTGTCGCAATGTTTGCAACGTGTTATATCGAAACCGTGTTAGAAGAAGGTTGACTGTACTTGAATATTTCAAGTACTTGGACAGCGCTACTTGTGACATTTCACTAGTCGATCTATCTTCAGGGTTACAATCATCTACGCTCGTTCTTCTAAATGATTCATGCGAAGTGTCTAACGAATACATAAATCAGCACGTCGATCGTGCGGATCCGACTTCGTCATCTCGGGGCGCAGAAAGCGAAGGGTGTAGCGGAACGAATCGAAAGGTTAATGTGCTCGAAACCCGTTTCGTTCGGCCTAGTTTTAAATATACATACGTATAGAAGTAAATACACGCGTCTTTCGAGCCCATTGTGTCGGCGGTCCCCGATCGCGTAGCCTAACGAGAACTAATGGCAAAACGTGTCGAGGTCAGAGTACACACGTTTCCAACTAGACCCTGCTCCGTTTCATTCCAATCAACTTCGATATTTGATATGTATCTCTTCGATAACCTCACTTCTGCCAATATGTTACAATTTTTGCCAATTTTTATTCTGAAAATATCACGCGTCTGGTGATAATATTAAATCCTTCGATGGCATTCTGCTGAGTGATATAAAATAATGTAGACATTAGAGCTGTTGGTTATAAGATAGGTGAGATACTCGAGTAAAGAAAAATTATCCGGATACCAAAGTATCTTGAATGTTTTGAATTCTTAGAATTACGAATTTCTAAAGCATCAAATTCCCAATATTTCGAGTTTCCAATGCTTCAGATTCTCAAAGCGCCAAATTTCCAATGCTTTAAATTTCTAAAGCTTTCAATTTTTCAATGCTTCAAATTCGCAAAGTTTAGAATTCTCAATGCTTTAAATTCGTAAAGTTTAGAATTCTCAATGCTTTGAATTCTCAAAGCGTCGAATTCCCAATGCTTTCAATTTTCAATGCTTTAAATTCGCAAAGTTTAGAATTCTCAATGCTTTGAATTCTCAAAGCGTCGAATTTCATATGCTTTGGATTCCCAAGGCGTCCAATTCACAATGCTTTAAATTATCAAAGCTTCCAATTTCGAATCCTTTGAATTCGCAAGACTCAGCATTACCAAAAGCTTAAGGATTCCCGATGCTTCTAATTTCCAAAGTTTCCAATTTTCAATGCTTTCAATACCCAAAGCATGAATTTTCAATGGTTGGAATCCATAATGTTTTAAATCTCCAAAACTTTGAATTTTCGTCACACGTCCAGTTTCGAAACGTATGAATGTCGCCACATATAACGTGAATGCTACTTCCAACACTCATTTTCAATCGGGCACAACCGTAATCGAACTATAAAAACCGGGCAATGTGAAAGGACTCTAAAATAAACGTCCATTGTAACAATCTTTCTACCGCTTCACTGCTATTGGCTCACCGTATATGTAAGTATGAACGTAATGCTTGGCGCTACCAATGACGTCATCATATCCATGTAATCCCACGCCTACTCGATTACCAGGAGCCATTAGCGTGCCCTCGTCCCTCTGCAGGGAGACGTGGTCGTACGTGGTTGACCCGAGTCACGTTTTACGAGGATTGCATCTCGACTCGGTGAAACTGGATCGCTCTGCTTCGTCGAGAGAGCTGAATCTTTGGAAACGTGTGCCGAGTTACTGGTTCGGGAGGTGCAGTGGAACGTAACGTATGGAGTGGTCTTACTCTTAACACTAGAAAGACTATTCAGGTCAAAATAACCCATTTATCGAATTGAAAAAGGTTACTGCTGTTATTAACACGTATTAGCTATTGGTTCTGGCTGAACTTACTATCAGAGACAAAGTATAGAACTTACGCTCTCTGCGTGTATAAGATATTACGTGTGTGCAAAAATAATTGTGGTTTTTACTATTTTTGGCTTGGTACCGATTTTACTAGTTATAATCATGCAATACACCATTGCAAAGGGTGGAACTAACATTTCTCACCTTTGATTATGTTGTTTAACATTGTCAAATTTAAGTGTTTAATCCTGCTTCGGTCTTCAAGCCTTTTTTGACGGAAACAAGTTCCTAGTTTTCTAATCATTTCTTACTTTTTAAGGGAAATATTAAGTACTTGTTTTTAATTTCCCTAAATTTAAGTATTAATCTCAATGTTAAAGATGATTCTTTTCAGAATTACGTATACAATTTTTCTAAAGGAAAAAGAATGTGGTCGAATCGAATGGATTCTTAAAGACGAAGCAACAGAAACCGCTCGATATATGAATCATACTTTTGGCCAAAAGACAATCAGCGTAAAACAATTCGAGAGTTATTGTAGAAGAACTCTTAAGTTGATCATTCAGCAATTATTCGATATTTAAAATCCATTTTTAGACCCTACCCCAAATTGGGACCATTTTTTCTATCGATACACGTATGTATGATAATATTCGTTAATGAAATTATGAATTTGCATACAAATGCGCAGTTTAATAATCACCGATACTAGTTTCCCAAAAGAAATCGTTCGATTTCCATCCGTCGTATCTGTGCCACAACATCCTTTTTCCTTTCCGTTAATTTCCGTTCGATGATTAATTTTTGCATCACAGGAATTTGCTCGCAGGGTACGATTAGCAGTTTCCTAACAGCGGGCGTTAACGTTTGCGCGGAATTTCTATGCGCGAACGAGTGCACCCTGGGTGCGGTCGCGTGTTGCAGTACAGAGTGGTATAAAGAGGAAAAAGAAAAATGGCGAAACCTGCAGTTAGTTGCTGCTTGATAGGCGTAGCACGGATCTCTTGCGGTTCTTCTTCTTTCACGGTCGTTCGATGCATTCCTGTAAGATTCGAAAATAATATTCCTCTCTTCTACTCAATGCGTTGCGTTTCGTTTTGTTGTTTTTCGGCCAACGCCATCCACCACCGTTAGCATTTCTGGATGTGAAACTTTAATTATTGTCGATGCCTTTGGCTTGTTTCTATCGCTTCGGTCTTTAATGCGAGCGAAGCTTTTGAAGTGGGATTAAATTGCTTATAATTTTCAAGAGATAACGCGTGGTAATTATTCGAGTTCCTTGGGTGGTCTAAGAAACGCGAGTTTTTTGCCGTACGACTTGAATTTAGATAAGTACATTTCTTCGAGTTGTTTGGTAAAAGTTTGCGTTTCTTCGTGTAAATGGCCGTACAGTACATATGTAAACTGTGGATATTTATGAAAATACGCTACGTCGAATTAAAATAGCTTTTGCGAATTGTTTTTAATTACAATTATAGAACAGAATCACGTACCGATCTATGATCTATCAGCAATATTATAGATTGCAGGGTGCCATAAAGGATGATGAAGAATTAACTAATGATTTAGCGGTTCCTTAATTAACCTACTTTCTTTAGATACAAAAATACAAACAATTGAGGGGTTCGTAACAAGAACAACCCTCGTGAAAGTTAACCCTTTCGCTGCGGCGAATTTTGATCAAGGAATATGTAGAAGTCTTCAAAATACTGAATTGCATTGCGTTAAATTCGTATTCTTCTTCCAATTATTTTCTATCCTTTAGATAAGAAAGTATTGCAAAAGTTTCACGTTGCAAACGGTATTTTTTTGTTACTCAAATTAATCAACAAAAATCATGAATAACGCGTTTCTGTTTGTTTATTTCTGGTCGTTCCACACCCACTACTATTATTAGAATGCAGATTATTATGCAGTTATGAGAAATTTGCGCGTGTAAAAAATTGCACAATACTCGTAGCACCTATATAAAAATATACAAAATATCGAAAATACAGTAGACATTATTATTTTTAGGGAGTAAAACGAGCTTCTATTGAAGTTTCATTTCCTTAAATGTTTTAATACTATTTCCAATCCGTACAAAAATCTGCGCTTTACTTATTATCATTTAAAATGTGCTTAATAATTCAAAGATTTCCTCGTATATTCCTTCACGCAGTTAACAGGTTATAACTGACTCTGTATCTCAAAAAGCTTGTACACTTTATCATGCTTCGTAATAGCAACACATTTCGTCCAAATCGACTTTAAGCAGCTTCCTTGTGCGAGACGAAAGCATTCCTCTATCATGGAGCATTGTACAAATCTCTGAGGAGCATCTGCTCCTCAAGGCAGACTAGATTCGTAACAATGACCCTGAAAGCAGTTAAGAGACGTTCCTCCTCTACGAAGAAGAAACTTTAAACGCTTAAACTAAACAGATCCTACGAAGAAATGGTAGTCATCCTGGACTGTACTTACGTATTACCTTCGCGGTTTACGAGCGGGATGTTTCGCGAGACAGTGCTAAAAAATCGGCAACCCTCGACTAGAAACTACGAAAGAGGGATTGCTGGCACGAGCTAACAGCCAGAAGAACGGTCGAAACCGTTGCCATTAACGACTGCGCGCTCCCTAGGCGGAAAACATCGAAGAGACATCTGTAATTCCACTGGAGTTCCGCTCTGACGCGGAGAATGCTGTTTTTCCGCGCACGATCATTGTCGATCTTCCGGGAAGGTTTTGAGCAATTGCTCCGTGACTGATGCGTTTTCTACCGGGAAATGAGAAACGAAGGGTTTCCTGGTTTTACGTGAAAAATCCTCGACGATTTGGTTAGATCGGATGAAATTAGAATATATCTAGCGAACGCGTCCTACGCATTATTGAAATGAAAGAAAACTCGGAGTACGGTAAAATCATTATGTTTAAAGTAGCAAGTGTAAGATTTCAGTATTTAAGAATCAGCCTTTATGTATAGTGTCATCATCTATTAATTGGGGTGGAGCGTGATTATCATGCGTATTATCGCGTATAATTAGTATGGTACAAGCGACAAATGAGGAAAAATCGGCGAAGAACTGTCGAAGTTTGTATACAAAGAAAATTCGTAAGCTTTATGAATTTCCGGAAAAAAGATAAGTGTTAATGTTATCATTGTTTGGATGGCATATAATAAGCTTTGAATTTATTAAATACTTCATTCTCACCGTGCTAATTGTCCTTGGTTTTCTGATCTTTGTCTTATCCGCCACGTCCTAGGCGACGTTAGAACCTTAGAAGAGTTCTTTTTTGTAGTATCATTCGCATACTTCTTTACGCTGATACCACAACATTTTTAGAATAACTAATGATCACTCCGATGTAATTGCGTTATAAAAAGACCTCACGAAACAAGATCACTAACAATTTGAACCTTAATCTCACTAAATATCATGCAATGCTAATTTCTCCAACTTGCACAGTAGAATTTCTTTAAACCCACTTACAAATTTTAAAATAAAAAAAGTCTTATACATCAAAGATTTGAATTCCCGATTCCTATTTAAAATACCCCGGTTAAGATCTAATTATTTTCACCCGCTATTTTGTCTCACGCTAGTGATAAACTTCAACACTTTCAACGTTGACTTCCTCAGATTTTCAAAATTGCTTCTCAAAACAACGCGCAGCGTGAGATTACGCTTTAACCGTACTCTAACGACTGTACAACCGCCATTGAATAGCCTCTGCGCCCTTTTCCACGGATATTTCTTGAAATCATTAAACCCTTTTTCCCCGATTTTGTTCACATTCGCGTGTCTCCAGCTACTGTGCGACTACTTTGTATTGAAAGTCATAGAGGACTTTGTGCGCCGCGGACGTCCCTCATTATCGCGAGATAAAGAAAATAAAAGCGTGAACGGAAGGTCGAAATCTTCTTCGCTGCTTCTCATGTGGGGGTGTGTAAACACCAACAATCGACACATGGACATGAATCCACACAGAGTTTCGTGGGAATCGCCAGTCTGAGAGAATTCTTTAGCGGCTGAATTAACGGCCCTACGAGTAATGATCGTTGTAATTTCGTTGCTCTCATGGTTGGCGACGTATTTCGCCGTCAGCGACGATTTGGTAGACTAATATGCCATGATCGCAATCTTATCGCCGTTAACGAGAGTTAGATCGCGTTCTTTCTCGAAAATTTTCACGTTCAGGACAAAAGTTAACTACCAACTTTTAACCATCGAAGTTGTATTCCAGTGTTGTACACGAGTTTCTATCAAAAAGTTCGTGCAATTCTTTGACTTCTTGCGAAAGAACTGATCGATTGAGAAATGTAAAGCTGCTGGATTTCTAAGCCATCATTTATAAGCAGAACATTTTACAATTTTTACGAAATAAATGCGGGACAAAACGGGATGCCTTTTTCGTTTACTATAAACAACTTTTAACTTTATCTTTTCCGATTCTTAACACATTGCGGACCAGTAGTTTTATTTGCTAGCTTTACCCAGTGGCCAGCTATGTTTTTGGTAAATGAATAGAACAAAGGTTTTACATAAATTTCAAAGGCACGTTTTAAAATTAAATACCAATTGCATTTTGAAGTTATTTATTACATATTCTTGAAAGCTAATATATTTTTGAAGTACGATACTTTGTAAAACACTCTGTAATGTAAATCTGTACTGTAAAACCACTTTCAGGGCTTTTATCGCTATCACTGTCATCCTCCTCACTTCTTTCACTTTCAATATCATCCTCACAATGATCAATATCCTCACTTTCACTTGGAATGTCTGATAAATTGTGAGCAAATATATCTAAAATTTTATCATGTTCTTTATCGTTCTCCATGCTTATTGAACGCTATAAAATATCAACGTGATATAAAAATCAAGTTAGTTTTATTACTAAGAACAAGAGACTAATCACTTTTAATTCCATATGGGACTTATAACATCATCGAATGTGTTTCCCATTACATTGCTCCACTCTAAATGACAACAATGAAAATTCGAGAATTCCCGTAATTGGCCACGAGCTTTAGAACAGTAAACACGAAAATTCTCGCCATCCGTCCGCAATATGTTAAGCTTGCTTAATTTAATTTACTTTTAAACGTCTTAAATACTTAGAACCGACCGTGTATAATAAATTCTGAAATAAATTTTATTCTTTTTTTTTTATAAAATATATATGAAGGAATCTAACAGGGAACAATATTTATTATTTATTAACGTTAATTACAACACAATTCGCACAGTTAAACATTGCATAAACAGTAGCATGGTACTCTTGATTAAGAATAGTAACACGTCTTCTGGAGACTGTCCCAAGAACCGTTAATTTAAATAGGAAGAGGAGCTCTGATAATATTATTTTCCCATGTAGTAATTTATGAGCAAACACTAGATTCAATTTTGCACACAAATCTTCGCAAGTGCAGTACCCCCACGGTGTGGTAAATTATTTCTCCAGAAGTAGATCTAGAATGAAAAAATTCAGCCGCGTAATTAATTGATCCGTAAGAGAATAAAATCGTGATGCAGCAGAAAGCGATGACGAAGAGTTTCGTTTTCAAACGATGATTTTACCGAGCCTCTGAACAAATACATCCTAAATTGACCATGGAACGATTTCGACTTGTCGATTATCACGCTTGTTTCCTTACCCTGGTAGTTATGAAGATACTTGTTCACACTTGCACGCTGAATTCTTTATCCCGTGGAACGAATGGTTTTGTTTCTTTATACACAGTGTTTCGAAACATGTGAACATAACTTTAGGGGTGAATTCAGTACATTAAAATAAAGGAAAAAGTTCATATAACCACACGCCTGATACGATCTTGTTTCCGAATTACAGCCGTTTTCGTATCATACCCGTTTTATAATTATTTTCATAGAAATGATTGATATTTGGGGTATGAAACGAATCTCTGTTTTGCTTCCAGTTCTTTTAGATACATTTACAGTCTAATAATAATACATAATATTTAAAACAATACAAGGATTTCGACCATTTGAAGAACATCAATTTGTCCATTATTTAAAATTGAATAATTTAAAGAAACATGATTATGTTCCTTGCAATTATTGATAAAAATACGTAAACCAACTGCGCAGAACTTTACAAAAATCTACGTATGTATGTGTATGAACATATACAAATCTTATTGTTACAACTATATTTTTAGACTTTATACTACATCTCTGAAATGTTATAATCTATTCAGCATACAAATATAACATCTTTAACACTTTTAGGAGCAATTCTATTCTTTTCATGGTACGTTACCTAAGTATCGTTTTCATTTACGATTTTACATTTTATGAATTTTCGCTCCACTTTCATTCTTCTAAGATATACAAACACGTTTCACATTAAACCTTATAACGTGTACGTAGACTTCTGCGACCGATTGTAGATCCCTTCGTACAAACCAACATTTCGCAAACGTCGTTTTGCAAACGATGCTTCCAATTAGTAAGCTAAAGACTACGCAACCGGTAGACCCGTTTAAGTCCCATCAAAGTGAAATCAAATTGCAATTAGACGGAGAGCAACGCTGCTGATGCGGCTGCAATTATCATTCGATACGCGCCGATAGATGCTTGAAATCACGTCAAATTCATTCTGACAATGAGTCTAGGTTTGACGTCCGCCGCCCTGCGTGTTGTTTCTCATACCGGTTGCGTTCACTTGTGGAAATACGCGATTATAAATTAATCGAGCCCAGGAATAACGAGCCCCTGCCACGGACACGGTAACTGCGTCACGTGGGAGTCGGCGGCGTCTCGAAGAAGTCTGGCGCCTGTAGGTCGATCTTCGATTGCAGTAATCTTGTAAAATGCGTTCATTAAATGTAGGTACAACTTAATCTGCCTAATCAGCTGTTTGCTGTAACATCGTTTAACAAATTTATGCGTATCTTTTTGTCATTTAACGCGAGATAAGGATTGTAGGTCGTAGTTAAGCAATAAAGGGTGTAAAGACATTTTTTTATTGTTTTCATCCTTTCTGTTATGTTGTAATGTACGAGCATCAAGTGAAAGGTAATGCACAGTTGCATGTATTTCGAGAAGGAAACTAGGTAGTTAAGAAAATCAAAATGGGAAAGCACAATTCTTAATCTTGCGTGAAATGAGATAATTTATTGTTTATATAAGCGTTTATGTAATTAATTACTAAATTGTGGATTCTTATGCAAATTCATAATTTTATCAACAAGTTTAATGAAATGGAATTGAAGCAGAGAGTTGTTTTAGTCTCCAAATAAAATAATAAGCATACGTATTTTTGTACATTATGCGCGTTCTCTGATTTGTCGCATATTTCATCCTACCATAAATCCATCAAAATGTCTGGTAATTATAACTGAACAATTGCAATTAGAGCTTTACGATTTAAAAGAAATATGGAGCTCTTCTTAAAAAGTTCGACTTACGTTAAACGTCCTCTTATTTGCATTTGTAAAGATATGAATTTACATAAAGATCCGCAATCTATTTATATCTATTATATACTATTCTCATATCGGCAAAAGCTGCCTATCTTTATGCTTTTAATTCTTATGTTCGTTTCAAAGTATCGTAGCGAAAGGGTGAAGCAATATTCATAATTTCTTATGATGTTAGTGCAGTAACTATCTGAGGATACGAAACAAAAACTTAAATATCGGCTTTGAACTTTTCCTAAAGCAATTATCTGCTACCTCTCATTACTTGCTCGTGTTTCTTAATGCATTCGCTGCTCTTAACGCATACGTTGCATCAAATTTTGCCGACGCATCCCCTTCATTTTTTTCTGAATATTCGTTACTATTCTAATCGCATGATTTAAAGCAGAATATTATACAGCACAGGTCGCAGTCACTAATTAAAACAAATATATCTGTGATAAAAAGGTACGCAGTTACTGAGAAAGGATTACGAATGTGTGAATTAATTGCGAAGATTTTCACTTATCCGAAGCTCCATCTGCTCGCGTGCAGCATTAAAAACACGCAATCTATTTTTTATCTTTTATGTAAACGTTAAAATAGATCATCCTTTGGCCGGGTTGTAGCTGAGTTCGTTCGTCTAGCGTGTAAAAGCCCTGCTACAGATAAACTTGTTTACTACGAGCGGGGTTATTGAACAACGTGAGATCTGCCTACTTGTTAGCGTAACCTAAAGTGCAATACTTCGGCTATCCTTCCTTCGTTCCTTCGTTAAATTACCATTTAATTGTTTGCTTGCTCTACTTGCGAGCAAACTACGACGACTGTAATTTACGTCACTGTAACCTAACTTTAACTTTATCGAGTACGTGCAAGAAGTTTGATGGATATCGCGCCACGATCAAAGGGTTAATAGCATCGTGCCGCCATTAAGATATTTATTTATTTATCTGGTAACAGGCCAACAGCCCAATGTACAAACCGTACAATACACAATAGTTAATATAATGGACAACTAAACGTTAGGATTATAATTATATGGAATAAAATATTCAATTAAACGCGAACTCTTAAATAATTCGGCCGCCGAAATTATGAACCACTAACTCTAACATAAAAGTGTAAACTAAAGAGGAGGTTATATGGCGAATGGGAGAGAGAAAAATAGAGGGTGAACGTCGGTGGCGGCGATATCACGAAGACACAGTTGAACCCGCTGGTCCCACGTGATTCAACGAGCGTGACCACGTGGCGAGCAATAGTATAGTAAAGTGCCCACGAGATAGAAACGATGTTGGTTGAATGGGAAGGCGAAGACGCGGGTGGAAAGGCGAAGGAGAGGGTATAGGTTAAACCGGAAGCCGTCACCGGAACAGCTTCTACTTCGTAGGTTCACATGGCCGACGTTCACCGCGTCGGAGGTCACGATAATTTCCCCGTGTCAGTGCAGGTGCTCGCATCAGATAAAAGAACTCTTTCACACCGCTCCCTTCGCTTCTGAAATTTGAACGCTTAGATTGGACGTGGGTCAGGTTGAAATTTTAAATGGGTAAATTGGAAGAGTTCGACCATTTGCACGCGAGAGCTATAAAAAAACTGGTTCGTTTTATTTATTTATTTGTTTATTGGGCGGGGGATATTGGAAATGGGTGATGAAATAATGAAACAGTTTATATTTTACAGTGTGACTTTATTATGACGGCTTTAAAAAAAAAACACGTCTAGTTCTTTCCAGTTCTCGAATACGAATGAATCGAGCACCCAAAAGAAGGTTGGGGTCCGCTTTTCTTTACAAGACTGTTTATGTCTTTGCCTGGCGATAAAGTCTCTTGACTTTGTGTAACAAAATCCAGACACATCTGGTTGCCTTTTTATCGCCTTTGTTTAGGCTAGAGATATACGAACGTTGCACATTATTGCTTTTGCTAGCTTACCATTAGTAATAATTCAACAGGGGAAAAAATATTCAATTTCATTGAAGATTACTAAACGCGAACAGTAAAAGTAAAGGGACGAAATTTACAAATAGCAATAGACGATAAAATTATTTTATAATGTGGGTATAAAACAACAATTTTGGCGATCGACAGTCGCCTTTCGAGTGCAAAGGGTTAATTAATGATTTTTTTTTTATATACAATTCAGTACACTAAAATAATTGCAGCTGTTTTTTGTCTTCCAATAATTGCTATGCTTCTATTAACTGTTTCCTTCAACTGTTTCTAAGTAAAGCTTCTTATCCCGTGTACGACCATTTTGTCTACTATGTAAACGCTAATATAATATAACGTAATATAATAATCAGACTCGTATCTTTGTAAATGGAACTAGAGAAACCAACGAAAAATAGGAAACTGTTTCACTTTCTAAACGTTATAACAAGTATCTTATTTTTTTATATCTCGTGTCTTGTTGCATATTATATGCACGCTGTATTTTTAGCGCAATAATTTCAATGAAAATTTATTCCGACGATTAATTTTGAATTACAAGTAGTCATTAACTTAGATATATCACGTTCTTGAACTAAGCAATTTTCCTAGAAAAATAAATCCAAGTATTTGTTATATAATTTATTCGTATCTTACTTTATATATACTTACTCGGTAAAAAAATATATTTCTTTGTCACACGGTGTATCCTGTACTTCGAATGGGGCCGACAAAGTGTTTAGGAAGACCTTGAACGCGTTCCTTGAAGACAATAAGAACAATTGAACGTCATGCTTGAAGAGCGATACTTTCTGTTTCCTTTGACTCTTCCTAAAGTAGACATAAAGGATTTCCGATGGTATCCAAGGAACTGTCGATTTTTACGCCATCTTCCTTTCCAGTGAACCAGAGTGTGCACCACCCCGTGAGAACACACCCCTTTAGGAATCGAAGATTACGCAAGTAATGGCCCATGAAAAGTGGCATATTACGTGTATCTCTATCAGAAGCGCTACGAATTAATTCAGCTATGTTTCGTCGAGCGTTGAAAGGTTGTGAAGATGCAAAAGGTCTTCCTTTTGAAGCGTGACATTCTTCGAACTATCCTTTCGTAAAGGTTTCTAAATGTTTCCAATGCAGCAGACTATTTTTACTGTAGGTTACACATATATTAGATGCAGTGTAATCAAAACATGCAATTTGAAATTATACGTGAAATTAATAGGGGGTATTGGGATAAAACTAGGATTTTAAGAATAAAATTTCATACGTGTGACATTAAAAATAAAGAGGAGATTGAAATTGTATTTTATTAAATGAATCTCCTCGCTAAACAACAGTTTATACTATATAATCATTTTTTTACGATAAAGTATATTGCAAAAAGTGGCGATTTTAATTCTTTGAATACTGTTGGCGTCTATAGGCGCCCAAGTCACATTTGTGGAAACTAATGGTAAGCACCAATGGACACTCAACAAATCTTATCAGAATTATTGCAAAGCATCTTGTTTCTATCAGACGTAAGCGAGGTCTGACACAATATGTGTCGACGACCTCCATACGCTCTTTAAAAAATGCGTATTGATGAAAAATTTCGTCGTTCAGAGCATCGGTTGCCTTACGATACGCGTGGTGTATATCAAAGTCTGCCGTAGCGAAAGGGTTAATCTCGAATCCAAGTATCAAATTTTTAATGGTTGCTCGCTACTTACGGTACTTATGAAAGTACCGAACGTGGGAATGTTTAATAAACACTTTCTCTGAATCGCTGGTAGTAGCGACATGAATGAATTAAATAGGCCGAGTAGAGTCGCATGAAAGAGTCGTACGGAAGAGGTGATTTAAACATTCGATGGAGTTACGACAGGTGTTGAACGCGAAGTTTTGTAATCGTTGCTGGAGGGTACATTCAATCCGATCGTACGGAGAGATTTCATTCATTCATTCATATAGGTACTCTTAAACCGCATAAGCTCGGTCATCTTAAATGAAATACAGTTAAGCAACTTCTCGTTTCTAGATCGAGAGTTGCAAAAAACAAAGGAAACATAAATTAGAGTGTGTCGATCGGTATCAATTCCTATCACACTGTGTTCCATTCACCAGACCATCGTGATCTAATTGTAAATTGTCGAGCTAAAGTAATACTTTCTATCAATGAAAAGTGAAACCTGAAAGTTTTAAAGTAAGTTAGGTTCTATGTGATTAAAGTTTGCAATGAAATCTAGTAACTTCATTTTTATAATTTGAAATAATTTGTGCGAATTAAAACGGCAATTAACCCTTTCGTTACGGCGAATGTTAGTCAAAGGACTCCAATTAACACTCCAATCGAATGAAACTTAGGTATAGTTACAATTGAAACAAATCAATAATTGGAGAAGCTTCGTGAAATATTAACTATTAACTTTTATTCTTGTTTTTATTTTTTCGCGTTATAAACGACCATAATAAATTACGATTATCGATAATATAATTGTATCGATTAAAGTGAATCTAAAGTTTAAACACAAACAGTATTAGATTATTAGCTAAATAAATTCGTATCATCGTAATATTTTCGTTACTTATACAAGCTATTTCTTACCCAAGTTTCGAGGGTTTCGAATTATAAAGGTAGCGCAATGTTTCGAGTTTCGAGAATTCGAAACTTCTTCAGTTTCGAGGCTTTGAGGTTTCAAGTGTCCCATTTCTAAAATACATATATAACACGTCACTCCCGCTGTGTATTAACTTTATTCATGACGCATATATACGACATAACCGCTGAAGGGGTTAAGGTAGATGTTTTTAATTAACTAATTTTACAAACAGCGTAACTCGCAGTCGAAGGAAACCTGATAAATTGCAATGCATCGTAGCATTTTAATCGATAAGGAAGTATACTCGTATTTGTATGTAACATCACGATCGCGTCGAATGCAGTTGCGCCTGTACTAATGCAAAGCGCATACGCGTACGTAGACTTGCTGTGAATTTTTCAGGCGCCTTTCCTTTCATCGCTGCTGAATAACCGCCACAACTGCAGTAATACTATTCGATAGTAGTATTACATTCGTAAAGATTAACTTGGTGCATATGGAATTACCATTTCGAGTAGAGGAATCTCAAAGGAAGTATTTTGTTGTTTCAAAACTATTTTTTTTTTTTACTTCATTCAGGTGATTTCTAAATCTTCGACTTTTCAAGTGCAATTTTCCAATTTTTAATAGGCACTTCAAAATTTCGGTCATGGAATTTTGAAGCTTTCCAATTTCTAAACCTGGAAAATTCAAGCCTACCGAATTCCAGGCGTTGGAATTTTTAATATATCGAATTCCACGTCAGCAAATTTCCAAGATTTCAAATTTCGAGCAGCGACTTTGTAAAACTTGCAAATTTCGGACTTTCAAATATTCAAGTCTTCGAATTTCAATCTTTGGAATTTTTAAGCTTTTCATTTCCCAAGCTTTAGAAATGGAATTCAAAAATTCAATTACTCTACTTAATCGATAAAATTTCAATGTATTTATTTATTTATTCCTATCATAAATAAAGTAGTTATGCTAATAGTGACGGGTAATTTCCTATGCACCAATCTAATAGAAATATTAAAGTCTGCTCACCTATCTCAATAAAATTTTCCATTAAATTTATAGTTCAATAAAAGTGAATAACGAGTTGATATCACAAGTACGGACATAAAGACACTGCACAATATATAATGCAATAAACATAACAGAGTAGAATAAATAATGGATAAGTTTTATAATTCGTAGTTTTCTAATTATAAGCCGCGACTTACGTTGCAACCGTCTCGCAATTACCATTTCCTTCTATTATAGTTCGCGACGGAAAAAAAATTGAATCTCTGGTCGAAAACCGGTATGACAATCAAGAGATCGGCGAAGAGATTCTCTATTGTGGCTGTCGGGATGTTCGATGTGTGATCTAGGCGCGATAGAATAATGAACAGTGAATGCCGATGCTGATTTACGCCTACGCACGCGCGAGTCCACACCCCGCACGCGTAAACAATGCCACGCGATCATAAATCATCCCGATGAATGAGTGATTGTATTTTTCAGTGGCTGCTTAATATTCCTTTGTTTTTGTACCTACACGCTGTTGCAACCCTCCACGCGATCTTTTGCAAGAAAGTTTCGGGACACTGATAGATACAGTGGCTCGAAGTAAAACTTGGACACTTACAGAACCGCTAATAATTATTCGAACGACTTCAAAAGTTGATGCGCGCCTCCGTTAACACAAAAGCATAAAATTCAAAAGTTTAGAAATCCAAAGGCTTGGGAATCCAAAAGCGTGGAAATTCGAATGCTTGAGAACCGAAAAGTTTAGTAATCCAAACGCTTAAAAATCGAAAAGCTTAGAAATATAGAAGCTTGGAAACTTCAACGCTTCGGAATTCAAAAGCTTAGTTTTGCAAGAAAGTTTCGGGACACTGATAGATACAGTGGCTCGAAGTAAAACTTGGACACTTACAGAACCGCTAATAATTATTCGAACGACTTCAAAAGTTGAAGGGCGCCTCCGTTAACACAAAAGCATAAAATTGGAAAGTTTAGAAATCCAAAGGCTTGGGAATCCAAGAGCGTGGAAATTCGAATGCTTGAGAATCGAAAAGTTTAGTAATCCAAACGCTTAAAAATCGGAAAGCTTAGAAATATAGAAGCTTGGAAACTTCAACGCTTCGGAATTCAAAAGCTTAGTTTTGCAAGAAAGTTTCGGGACACTGATAGATACAGTGGCTCGAAATAAAACTTGGACACTTACAGAACCGCTAATAATTATTCGAACGACTTCAAAAGTTGTTGATGCGCGCCTCCGTTAACACAAAAGCATAAAATTCAAAAGTTTAGAAATCCAAAGGCTTGGGAATCTAAAAGCGTGAAAATTTGAATGCTTGAGAACCGAAAACTTTAGTAATCCAAACGCTTAAAAATCGAAAAGCTTAGAAATATAGAAGCTTGGAAACTTCAACGTTTCGGAATTCAAAAGCTTAGGAATCCAAAAGCGTGGAAATTCAAATGCTTGGGAATGGAAAAGCTTAGTAATTCGAACGCTTGAAAATCCAAAAGCTTGGAAGTTCAAATGCTTAGAAGTATAAAAGCTTGGAAACTTCAACGCCTCGAAATTCAAAAGCTTGGAAACTTCAACGCCTCGAAATTCAAAAGCTTGGAGATTCAAACGCATGAAAATCGAAAAGCTTCGAAATTCGAATGCTTAGAATTCTAAAGTCTTGGAAATTCGAACACTGAGAATCCAAAAGCTTGGAAATTCGAACGCTTTAAGATTCAAATACTTGAAAATTCAACCGCCTCTTAACCTTTTGAAGGATACTGGTACATGTACGTTTTATTTTACCTTAATTTCGACCTAGTAACAATAATGCTCAATGGCTACATATGTGTACCTTATATTTATCAAATATTTTATAATATGTTCACTACTATTTGCTTTATACCATATCTTTTGATATACATTAAACAATTGAATAAAATAATGTTATCTGGTCTTCAAAAATTCTTCCACCAAAAGGTTAAGCATGAAAATGTAAGTGTCTAAGTTTTACTTTGAGCCACTGTAAAATGATCTGAAGAATGGTATCAATTTTCTATTCCAGTGACTAAAGCTTCGTTAGTTCGTTTCATTACAAAATGACAGGTATTCAAAATTCAGGGGACAAAACCAGAGCTTTCATAAAAAGGAGCAAAAGAATATAATTGTTTGATAGACATCAAAGGTAAAAATGAAAGGATCGTTGATAACGAATATTATTAAAAAATAATACGTAATTTAACTTAAAAATCTAAAAATTAAGTTACGACTCGTCTCCGGTTGAAACGAACCTAGGACCACTGCCTCTGTTCTCTTCTAAAAAAAAAAAAAAAAAAAAAAATGGCGAAGAGTTACGGATAAATCACGACATGTAGAGTCAAGGTAAAGCACAACAGACACTTAACTGTGGGTTTCAAAAGCGATCGCGAGCGTAGCAGGCACGAGGGGCACGTAGATGCCAGCTGTGAGTAGTACTACGATCACGTAAACCGTGATCCAAGATGGCATCGCGAGTCGGGTCAATATCCTGGCTAGTTGGAGAACGGCGTCTTGGATCCTGCGCCAGTCTCGGGGAAACACCACGTGAAGGCGCCACTGAAAGCCTTTTTAATGGAAACTGGTTTCAACCGCGACCATGGACCGCACGCTTGCGTTTCGCTTGACCTCGGCTCCAAGCGTCTTCGAAAGAACAAAGGACCACATTGCTACTGGTTTTCGTTGTTCTGTAACGTTGTTGTTTCCGTGTTAGATAGTTGGAATATTTTAGGAGGTATAATAAATTGATAATAAGATGAAGTCGAGCCTCGATCGACTCGAATCTTTGGCCCCTTGTCTTGTAACAATGAGTTAAACTCGTGGTGCAAATTGTAGTCTGATTGCAATAAAAAACACGGTGTACCATTTCAGAAGTTTAACTTAATTATCACCATAGTTCAAATTTGTAAGATTGAACATTGCCAAGTACAAATTACGTATAATAATTTAGTGTTTTGCATTTGATACAGTGTTAAAATAACGTCGTTAACGAAAACAGTTGACATCCCAATGAATAGTGTTTGAAAACTTTGCTGGCGAAGGAATTAAGGGAAGAGTTGAAAACTTAGAGGTGCAGACGGTTTGGCTTATAGGAGCTTTCCAATAAGAGACGAATTGTTTGACAAATTATATTATGCATTTCTAAGCTTTCGGATTCCCAAGCGTATAAATTTCCAAGCGTTTGAATTCCTAATCTTTTCAATTCCGAAGCGTTTAAGTTTCCAAGCTTTTATATTTCTGAGCGTTCGAATTTCCAAGCTTTTGGATTTCTAAACGTCCGAATTTCAAAGTTTATGAATTTCTAAGCGTTTGCATTTCCAAAGTAACTTCCGATGCGTTTTAATGTCCAAGCTTTTATATTTCTGAGCGTTCGAATTTTCAAACTCTTGTATTTCTAAACGTTTGAAATTACAAGCTTTCGAATTCCCATGCTTCTGGATACCCGAGCATTTTAATACCCAAGCCTTCGGATTTCCAATCTTTTCGATTTCAAGCTTTCGTATTAACAGAAGCGTCCATCAACTTTTGAAGTAGTTCGAATAATTATAAGCGGTACTCTTAAGTGTCCGAGTTTTATTTTGAGCCGCTATACGTAACAAGTACAATTAATTGTCTATTACAGTTGCATACAAACATTATGAAATCGTAAAAATAGCATACAGAAGAACAAACCCAAGGAACTTTATAGCTTTAACGTTTTTCCGAATGGTTGCCTCGCGAAGCCAATTTTCCCAGACGAAACACGCTTCCGTGCCACGCAGCCTGCGTACATTTACGATTGCGTTTACAATGTAGCATAACAATCGCTTCTTGGTACGCCGAAGGGATCGTAGGTGCTCGAGAAGCTTCCGAGAAAGGGATTTTTGCGAGTGGAATCGAATCTACGCGGAGAGGCTCCAATATGGCGGCGTCGACTCGCTTCCCGCCATAATACGCGGCATTGAAATCTCCTACCTTTCAAGAAATCGCGGCAACCGCGGACCAATGGAAGCGTTTCCCGCGTTGATTCTTCGCCCTTCAGCAGCGCAGTTCTCTCTTCGTTCATTTTGTGTACGCAAGAAGTTGCAATGCGAAGTAAATGCCAACCGAATTGCGCGTTTTACTCGCAAACGCTTGTCACGAGAGGAATTATTACGAGTTATGTCGCGTAGGCGTGAGATCATTCCGACTTATTTTCGCTACTGACGTTATGAAATGCTTCTCATCGCTAATGTATATTTTATCCTTGGGAAAGTAACTTGAATAATAATAGATTTTTATAGTAAACTGTTGCAGAAATGTGGAGAACAAAAGTAAGAAAGGTATTAGGTTGGTGCGCATGGAATGTCGCTTTATCGAAGTAAAAAGACTTAACCATAGTAAATTCTTCGAAACACGCGTAGAATATATTTAGGTAAAATAATTTTTGTATGATTCTGTGCACTTTTCTCCGGCAATTAACTGGTTTCGTTATAATTTGTTGGATTAGAGGATTTCAGAGACTCCGCATTGGTTTTTAACTAAAATTGTCCGTAGTTTATACGTATATAATATGAACTACAATAGACATACACATTCCTTAAAATCTAATCATAATATTAATATAAATCAATATGAGCAATTTTTGTTCCGACATTATTAGACTGTACATTTTTATGTAAATTCATATTTTCATCAATTTAAAATTTGTCTTCAAACTCGAGGACTCTGCTTATAGAGACAATGCAAATAATTTTCAATTCATAACATAAGGCTACAATTCAAATCGTAATAACTTCCCTTATTCTTTCAACAAATTGCAAATTGTTTATGCAACTGTAAAAAGAAAAACTTACTTTTCACTTGAAATACCTTCGAGCGTAAAGGATTAATAATCTTTGTTTTTAAATCGATGTCAATAATTAGAAGGGTATCAAGATTAGGGTAATTTACCCTATATAAAAATTCTGCAAAAACATCCGCAGTCTACTGACGACCAATACGCCAGTCAATGTATTAAACATTCAAACAGTAAATCGCTAACCTACTAAACGCGCAAATATTAAACCTACCAAACAATCAACTATTATCGAATATAACGTTACTTTAATCATCGACGCATACTGTTTACCATCTCAACCAGCAACTTTCCCCATCACACGAACACCACGCTATCAAACCAAACCCACACATTCACCCAGCGTCCAGTTGTCACTCGTCTCCTAAGCATTTATGCCCAGCCTCCGTGCGAGGATCTTCGAACACAGAGTCGTGCGAGTCTTAAAACATGTATGGCTTCGTATCTATTGGAAGGATCCTCCTTTCCAACCCTATGGTACTTTATGCTATCAATTGCTGGCTTCGAGTGGTATCAACACTGGCCGCGTCATAAACATGGAAGCACGCGGTCTGATTCGGCGCGTATGCAGCACACTTTTACTCCAGTTTGTATCGTGGAACCGGTTTTCTCTCTCGTAACAGGCCACGCTAGCCTCCTTTAGCAAAGCAACACATCGTTCCCCTTCTGGCCAGCAGCTCGGCGGCCGCTGTGCTCCTTGGAGAACCGGTTCTGTATCTTTATCTCCTTTCCATACGTTCCTCTCTCTATCGTTGTCCTCTCTACCGATTTTTCTTGGGTTCCACGGCCTCCTGCGGGCTACGAAAACAACGCGGCAACGGGTTTCCTCGGCTCCAATCCGGGACGCTTCTGGTCTTCGGTACGCGTCACACGTTTACTCTCTTCTCTAGGGATTTTTTATCTAGTCAGCTGATTATTTATATACCCCTTCCCTTCCGCCCTTAATATTAGTAATTCGATCTATGTATTCATGTTGAACCTATGTACATTTCATTTATACTATTCATGTCATAGTTTATGTGAGTGCATTCTGCACTTTCTTGCACTTTTAAATATCCTATAAATTTCCCATACCCAATCTAATAAGTAGGAACGAAAGTTAGCTTATTACCAATCATAAATCAGTTTTATATTAATAGAAATAGGACAATTTCAATGGCTTCTTGAAATTCCTTTCTTTTGGTACATATTTTTTTTTTTATAGCCACGTTGCTAAGAATTTTAAGCGTAAACGTGCGCGTAAATCCGTTTAAAGGTAAGTTAAACGACAATTCAAGAAGCTGCTAATTTAATATCAGTTATCTAAAATTACCGCGCAAAGAAACCTACTAAAATGCTTAATTATGCATAACTGTAACTTTGAATTCTTAATGAGAGTAGCTTTTTTCCATCTCTCCTTTTTTGTTCCTTTGTATTAGGTTGCGCTTACGAAACATATACCTCATTAGAGATAGGTAATTGCTATGGTGTGAGTATGCTCTTTACATAAACTCGTTCCTCGATCGACGTTCCGATCTATTGGAATTAGAACCGGCGATAGAATCTAGTCCAGCACATACTCGGGTATTATTCTTGGGCAGCTTTGAATACCAATGGAACAGCAGCGTTGATTAAACAATTTATCTAACTTTTTATTTGAAGTAGTAGCTATGCTATCGGAACTCGAGGCATACAAAACTTCTCAGGTCTTTAATGTCGACATTGCGCGTGACAGATTGTGCTTATCAGAAATCTTTTTTAATAGTCAACTTAGGGGTTTCGCTTTAATTTAATCTGATCTAATTTCTATTAGGCGTACCAACGATAATTTACATCTTACATTGAAATTGAAGCATTCTGCACTCTTTATCATTGTTAAATTTCCCATAAATGCAAGATCATTCGTAGTCTAGTAGAGGAGGAAAACTATCGATAGTGCTATCGATACCGTCAACGATTTTTGACTATCGAACGAGTATCGAAAGTCAATCTTTATTATCGATAATTTTCGATAGTCGAAAATTCATCGTTCGTTTGTTCATCATTATTTTCCAATGTAAAATCCGTTTTATATGAATACATTTTACAATTTTGCTACTCTTTTAAAATGAAATGTGAAAATTTGTATGAAAAAGATCTCTTCGTAGTCGCAAATAAATGTTGTATTATCGTTTTCATAAACTGGCCTGCTTTGGTCGACGTAATCTAATATTTTCATTTTATAATATTGTATTGCTTTCCATTTTAGCGGCAACGTCGCTTAGTTTGAATCGCGTGTGTAGTTTTGATTTTGAAATTTCAATACAGCAGGTCAAATAAGAACATACAAACAAAAAGATATTGATATTGTTTTCCAATCTACGGATAAAAATAAACAGCTGTTTACAAATGAATCGTATCGTAAGTCATCGATCCCCTCAAGTTTATACAAATTTAAATAAAGCACTATCGAAGATTATCGATAAATTATCGATAGTTTATTCGAAACTGTCGAAGAATATCGATGGCGCTGATTATCAATAATTTTCCACCACTGTAATTTAGCAATAATATTTGACACTATTTTAATGAAACGCAAACAAACTTGTTACTTAACCCAATATAAACAACTCAGTTTTTCGTGATATTTTTCATCTACAGGCGATCAGAAAAGTCTTCGTACACCGTATAAAATTGTATTTAATGCTGCATAGCTTTAAAGGAAATGGTAATAAATAAATAATTTTTGCGTTACTATGTTCACAAACATAACATTTATGAAGTGTATGAGTGTACGAGTGACGCATCTTCATTTGTATGTCTGTGAAGATATCTCTTCCGCAATTAATTCTCTAATTAATAAATTTCAAACACTCACAGAGAAGAAAACTCCTTAAACTCATCCAACGATCAAATCTATTCATCTAAGCTTTCTTGTATTTTTCAGTTCCGCTTTCCACCGTAATGCAATCTCCATTATGATACCATTTTACGCTTTCAAAAGTTCTCTGAATTCTTCAATCTTTCTGTTCCATCATCAACGTGCCATTATTTCTCCGAGTTCCGAGTCCTTGCGTTTCGATCTCACTCCGTAAGCGCTTATTTTTCGCGCCGCTCATAGATCATCGGCTCCATCATGCTTGATGTTACTCGTGATACTCTCAATCTCATCTCCGTAGCCTGGACACACATTCTCCTGACGTTCTGTGCAAACTGTCGGCGATGTTGCAAAATCGCTACTCATTTGCGCAAGTTCCGCTGCTGTGCGCGACTAAGCGCCCTCGGATGGAACTGTTTCTTGAACGTATGAATCGGTTGCTGCGCGCTGAATCGATGAAGACATTATTTCTGATGCAGTTATTTTATAATTTATTATAGGGAACAGTGCAACGTACGTTAAACAGATTATGCGAATAATTTTCAGCAGTGGGGCGCAATGAACGAGTCACGCTGTATCATTTAGAGTTGAGGAGAAATAGAAATTCGAAATAGATACAGGTTTGAATTAGTGGCAGCCACAAATTAACCATTTTCATTGCAATGACGTTTCAGTGAGCTTTTGAGTGTTAAACGTGACTATTTTCTCTTACGATGGAGCAATGTTACGGTATGTTATAAGTAGACTGCGGATTTTTTATGCGTTTATGGAAAATTTTAGTATGAAGAAAATCAAGGATATGCGAGGAATCGAAAGTAAAATAGGTATTGTTTTATTTAAAGGATGAAATAACCCTCTATTCCGATTCCCTTTCGCTAATTTTTGTTAATAAACTTAGGAATTTGTATAAAAATCCATAGTATAGTTATAAGAATGTAACCACGTATAATAAACTAGAAATAATATTTCATATATTTTATATATTTAATTATATCTAATAATTTTTAAATATATTTTTTTTACAAATAACTATACTTTAGTTGTTGGTAGTTCTAGTGTTAATCAAGACTTGTCCATAATATTAGAAATTCTAATAAACATCTCCAAATTTTGCCATATTTTTTTAAAGCTTAGAACAGTAAAAAATTAGTATAGTAACTAAAAGACACGTCGTGGAGGCGACGTTAGTAAAAAAAATCATTGTGATGACGCAGGGTTAATCATAGGTATTAACGAATAAAACGAGATATTAACGAACTTTATTACCGAATAAATACATTATTACGACGATTAGTTAATTACATATGATTAACGATATTTCTGTTAAACGTACACGAATTTATCAAATTATCGGACGTTCCATTCGCCAGTGAATAATTAAGTTAAGTTTCGTAAGAAACCCAATACGTGTTCGCCACGTACGATCCATAATTTACGCCATTAGTGTGATTGTATATTCCAACGCAAAGGGGTACGTAACGCTATTTACTGGATGGTGTGGCAGAGGGGAGGTCCGTTCCACGATATTTCAACGTCTACCAGGGTAATCTTGGCGCGTACTCGTGCTGGTTGACGCTTTTCGTGGATCAGCAGCGGTAGAACGTTGTCTGGGGGAAACCTGTTTCTGCTGCTGACTCTTTCTCTTCTTCGGTACGTAATGTTTTTCTTCGTTTTGCTGGGACGAGTAGCGCACGTGCGAGCAGCACCTCCACCGAGAAGCTAGAAACCTCCGATGGAAGGACAAGAAAGCGAAAGATGAGACTCGGGATGCTGGGTGTTTTCTGTTGGAGATGGAAAGGATTGAGGTTTGGCGTTGGAAACTCGTTCTGGTTCTTAGGTAGACGGGTTACGCTGTCGAAAGTTGGAGAGAAATGAGAATTCAGTTACATCACGCTAATGAAAGATGCTTTTGGTAATCCTTTTTAAGAATCGAGGGACTCGTCGCAAGTGGAAACCAGAATTGATGTACTATTAGGTTGTTCGGAAAGTTCGTAGCAAAATTTGGGGAACATTTAAGGGCAATATGTGTACAGTTATCATTTTGTTGAATAATTTTGCATGAAATGTTTGTGTTTTGATAATTCTATGATTATCAGATACTATCATGATCCCCTTCTACAAAAACATCGTCTTTTCCTTTAAAATAAATTCTTGCAAGTAATTTTTCCTTCTTCCAACAAATCTTCACCAATCTTTGCAACGAATTCAAATGTTCAATGTATTGTAACTCTGACTTTTGCTAAAATGATTTGAAAACTGCAATAAATAATGATGGGACCGTTTGGTGAACAATAAACATAGAATGGCATATCCTAGTCACAGTTTAATAATTTTTAGTCGTCTCGTTACAAGATGCTTTCGTTTTTATACCAATTTCGTACAATTGCTCTTTAACTGTATTTAAGTAATCCATCCGATAGGACAATTTCGTAAATTAAAAAGTATTCATCCACACGTACCTTCAAACTTTATCGAATACACAACAGAACTTGCAACAATATGAATACTTATTAATAGACTACGGATCTTTATGCAAATTCATAATTTTGTAAAGGTAACTACAAGAATAGAACATAAGTAGAAATTTGTTTCACCGGTTATTTTAAAGTGCACCTTACTTTGAATATTTTGCACATATTTTTTTATTATTTATTTATTTACAGTCTAACGTCCAAGATACACCACTGTATACAAGTGTGAGATTTCATATAATAAAATACCTAAAATAATTACATGAAATAAAGAAAAATGAATTAAGCAAGAGTTAGAGTTGGGTGTAGGTATAAATTATATTAATAGCAGAAGTACGAAAATAATTATTACGTGCATTTTGCGCCTTTTTTAGTCACTTCAATTTCCCATAAATGCATAAAACTCTGCAGTCTACTTATTAACTACTATTTTTGCACCTGAATTCTTTATTATTGCCTTACTATTGAGAACGATACTAATTCCTGTCGTCGCATCGCTTCATCTCCTATTCAAAGTCGCTCGATAAGCGACTCACGGAATGCGAAATATTTTTACTCGCATACGCAATAGCAGATAAATGGATCGTATGATAATTAATGAGCATACTCCACAGGGAAGAGAACGTTGAGGTATCATGATATCGTATCCAGTTTGAAATAAAACGATGCTTCGGTTTGCTCTATTTATAGCGAATCTTATCCCCTCGAAAGACGATCATTTATCTCCTCGCGCCGTTTCTGCGTCATGTTTCGCGTGTTTTTCAACTTGCTTTTTGCTGACGGTGAACGGGGCGCACGTGCGAATCGCGGCATAGTAAACGGAGATTCAGCTAGAATCGCGAAAAGATCGCGGAGGAGCAGAGATCACGCTGCCTCTCGCTTGTGTTTGGTGAAAGGACCGCGATTGTGCAACCATAACGGTAATCATATAAATTAACGAGAAACCAGTGACTCGAATTCAGGAAAGAATATGGTAGATGTACCACGTACTTACTTCCACTTTAAGCTTATCGCGTAACTTTATTCAACCATTTTAGAAATTATTTAACCTAAGAATCGTTCAAGTTTCAAACATAATATTGTTCAACATCTCTTTTACTTATGAACATTGTTTTATGTGTTGAAATTTTTGGAATTTGAACGATTGAGAATCCAAAAGTGATAGGATAAAGTTGACCATAAATGTATCTGGCCATTTTTGGCCTTTAGTAATTCTTATTTAACATTATATGCCAATAAGGAAACGAGTAATTTGAAATCTATTTTCGAGATTGATGAGAGGCTTATTTTAATGACATTATAAAGCACTATTTTTAAATATATATTGCAATACGAATAAACAATAAATTAATAAAGTTTCGCAAGTTATATCCGATGGCTGGATACTTTTGAGACCGTCTGTACGTTGAATTGATCTGATGTTACAAATGGTGAAACTAACAAAGTAGAATTTTTACCTGCACCTAATAAAAGGAATTAGAAATAAAGTTGTAAGATTCGTGCACCATAGAATTGATGTTAGGTAATTACAGTACTTATGATCAATTACGAGGTGAGTTGGTTAATGGTGTAATGGGCATGCAATAACTAAAGAAAATAAATGAAAAGGCCTTGGTATACATCGTTAAAAAAGTGTTTAACTAAATAATAGATCTTGGTCTAACAATAGGTTTACGTTTTGGAACGTAGAAGTTGATTTGCCAAAAAAGAGATGGGCAATAAATACGATTCTTAATTAAATTAAAAATAAAACTATAACAAGCTATTCTTCTACGTGCCGACAACGTGACCAAATTGATCTCATTTAGTACTTCCAAGTATTTAGTGTTTCAAGTATCATCACCATGATCAAAAATTGCCATCAGACGACCAAATTTGTACGCACAAGCTGTACTCTCTTAACCATAGTATCACGATTAGATCTTTTCGGAGCTCCTATTATTGAAGCATATTATATTACAACGCGTCATGACTGACTGTAAATATATGCACATTAATTTTCCAATTCTATGAAGCCAACTTTAAACGCATTCGAAACATCGTTTCATGTTATCCAGTAAAATCTACAATCATTAACATCACCATCCGAGATGCACGTCTATTACCAACATTGATAAATGGTCTCTCGCAAAGGAATATGCACACAATTCGCTAACATTTCTGTACACTTTCAATGATAGAAGCTTCCAAAAGGTCAGCGAAGCGATTTGTATTACCGTCGCGCACAGAAGTCGATGAATCGATCCGGCAGTGCCCAGGATAATCGATTCCAGGTCACCTGCGAGTATTTTAGGCGATTATACGGGGTTTCTCTGCGGATTGCCTGGTTAAGTATTGCAGGGAACGATTCAGGCACAGGTGCACGGAGATACAGCGATTGCATTTCTCCCACTTTAGCGGTTGCTTGGTTGATATCAATGCACTCGGTTTACCTCTTCTTCCTGCTCCAGAGCACGTGCGCCATGCTCCGTAAAGAACTCGAAATATTAGTGGCCTCTTTAGTATTGCTTCGAATTCATTGCTTCATCGAGTTGAATTTTTAGTGAGAGGATGGGGTTTTGTTTTTCACTAGTTTAGTCAATTATCTCAGTTTTCATTATTTATATATTATTAGACTGTGGAATTATATACAGAGTCCTATTTTTGGTAAGAAAATTAATGAAATTGAGTTTGAATAAGGGGTTGTTTCGTTCTATGAATAAAACTATATATGTTTCACTTTGCATATCTTGTATATTTTTGGATGTTACGGACATATTCCCGTGCTTGGCGTATTTAAATTTCCCATAAATGCTTCTCTATCTTTCCCATAAAGTCCCTAACGATAAAATTCAATACCATTATTATACCCCGTGTTACAGATATACATTGATGTTGAAAAGTGTCTTCAACAGGTTTGGCAATAAATGATAAAATAAAGGTTACGAAATAGGTTAGAAATGTACACGCTTGGGAATCCAAGTCTTGGAAATTCAAACGCTTGGGAATCAAAAAGCTTAGAAATCAAAGTGCTTGGGAATCCAAAAGCTTGAAATTTCAAACGCTTAGTAATGCAGAAATTTGGGAATCCAAACGCTTAGAAATGAAAAACTTTGAAATTTAAACACTTAGAAATACAAAAGCTTGGAATTTCAAACGCCCAGAAATGCAGAAGCTTGGGAATCTAAACGCTTCGAAATACAAAAGCATGGAAATTCAAACGCTTGAGAATCCAAAAGATTAGAAATGCAAACGTTTGGAAATCGAAAAACTTGAAATTTCAAATGCTCAGAAATGAAAAACCTTGGGAATCCGAACGCTTAGAAATACGAAAGCTGGGAAATTCAAACGTATGGAAATACAAAAGCTTGGGATTTCAAACACATGGAAATGCATAAGCTTAGCAATTCTAACGCTTAGAAATACAAAAGCTCGGAAACTCAAGCGCTTCGGAATTCAGAAACTTGGTCATCTTAAAGCTTAAGAATCTAAAAGCTTGGGAATTGCAACGCTCATCAAACGCTTCTTCGAACATGAAAATGTGTTTGAATTTTACATTGAGCCACTGCTATCTTTCCACGATCTCGAATCTCGTTTGCTGAAACGCGTCGCACCAGCTGACTCCCCTGAATTAATTATCATACTTCAGCCAACCTGAGTCAAACAGGTACATCGAGCACGCGTCGAGGTTCATCGATGCGGCAACTTTGATTAACGCAGCCGTGTAGTTTGTCTTCGTTAAGTGTCACTGGGGTCTACGATTCGCTGCCGGACTCGAGGTCAATCAGCCGCGTTGCAGGTGTTCTTGGGTCATCCAACCGAGAATAAATGTCAACGTAAGAGCAGAAGAGCCACGCATTCCCGATGTTCGTCGTCGGATCACGGTGAAAGGAAAGGGTTTCGCGTGCTACGTGTCCAACCGAATATGTATTATAGCTGCTAGTCCTCCAATCGTGCCTTTAAGTCCTCTTAAACGCTATTACGTGATCGTAGAAATCGACTAAAGACGAATGCGAATACTGTTGGTAATTCTTTCACTTGTTGACAGCGTCTCGGTTTCCGGGTTTAAATTATCTTCTTCTAGAATGGTGTTTTAATGCTTCGTTAGATTTCACACTACGGTGGAATCCGCTAATTATGATCACCCTTGGACATGCAATTTTTTATTGGAATAACTAGTTGATACCATTACGCGAAGCATAAAAAATGTTACGAATCTTTATGCGTTTATGGATAAATTAAATAAGCAAAACGACGTACAATGAATATAATATGCAAATATATATCAGATATCTAAAGCAAGGTACTCGTTACGCAATTATTAAAGGGTGTAATTAGTCCCTATTTCAGTCTCGATCCGTTAATTATAATTGCAAAAACATGAATTTGCATAAATATCCGCAGTTTAATAATTACGCGCTTCTGGATTGGATTTTCCTCTTAAAAACTTTCCCCAATTATTATTCTTTTCCTCCTTTTACTTATCCCAACACTTAATTCACCTTCAGTATTCTTAAACTGTAATCAACTATAAGAATAGTTCATGAATTCTATTCCACTCTTTTTCTATTAAAAATCCTTTCTGCAAACAAACGAATATTAATCTGGGAAAGATTATAAACAAGAAACCAAGAAGCATAGTTTCAAGTGAATCTTTTGTTGCCTCCGTCGAACGTCTGCAAGCAACTAGATCTGGGCTCAGCTACGTGGATGTCATTTCAAATGTAAATTTCGTTCGCACGAGATGGGATCGACTTGGCCATCGAGAAGTCACAGATCAGTGGATACGAACGAGGAAGGATCGTCTCGTTCGAGACGAATGCACCTGAAAGACGGAATGATTCATCTCGAACGTGCTTTAAAATGCAGCAGGTTGCTTTCACGACCCCTGCCTTGCCTCTAAAGCCCTTACCTGTTCCCTTTATACCTGAGGGTTGTACCTGCGGCCCTTCTTTCCATTGCATTAGTGCTGCTGAATGTTACGTTGCTCCTCCTTTTAGAGGCTTAGGCACCTGCATTGTCGGAGCTTGTACAGTGGCTCGATGTAACATTCGGATACTTACACTGGCTTAAAGTAAAACTTCGACATGTTTTAGGAAGCGATTGATAAGCGTTTAAATTTCCAAACTTTTATGATTCCCAAGCGTTTACATTTCTGAGCTTTCGAATTTGGAAGCGTTTAAATTTCCATGTTTTCGGATTTTTAAACTTTTGAATTTCGAATCAGTTGGATTCTCAAGTTTTTGAATTCCGAAGCGGTTGAGTTTCCATGCTTTCGGATTTTTAAACTTTTGAATTTCGAATCAGTTGGATTCTCAAGTTTTTGAATTCCAAAGCGGTTGAGTTTCCATGCTTTTGGATTTTTAAACTTTTGAATTTCGAATAAGTTGGATTCCCAAGTTTTTGAATTCCAAAGCGGTTGAGTTTCCAAGCTTTTGTAAATCTAAGCGTTTAACAGTTTGCTGACCAGTCACAAGTTAACTCATGTTTGCACTTACATTAGTTTATCTAGTTTTATAAAAAATATATAAGTTTATATACTTTATAAAAAATAGTAACTAGAGGAAACAACAATCCTATTAGCAAATAAAGCATATTGATCTTAATTTTATATTTAATAGCTAATCTTATATTCGTCTGCACGCAATAAAAGTTTTGGCTTCAAATTCTCTGTCAACAAAGTGTTAACATTCTAATTTCTTTAAAAGTTTTTAAAGACAGGATCGATATTTCATGCGTCATATTGATTTTCCAGCGAATTCAGTATCTTTTTATTTTCCTCGAAAAACGACCCTCTTTATGTGACCCACGATAACACATGAGCCCATAAAAAATTCATTAAACAGAAGCTATAATTTGGATCAGTGCAGTGAAAGTAAAACGTAAACGTCACAATGGGGACGAAATATCAATCGAAGGACACGCACTTACCACCTGCATCGTATCGGAGGGTGTTGCATGGCGACAGATGCGTCAGTGAAACCCTGCAAGGGGTGCGCATATCGAGAGACAGTTGAATTGCCGTCTGGAACGTGCGTGTCACGTATTTTCGCCATCATATCGTTGAAAAAAAATAACAAAAAAATCGAACGGCTGTGTGTTTCGTGTAAAACAAACACCAAATGGTGAGGAATTTTGCGACACAAGATATCTGGCTGCTTGAATGGCATTTTTCGGTGCACAGAATTTTATACACCGATTTTGATCAGCCTTTTATGATTTTCCATACCAAGTTTGGATACATTAAACAAGTATTAAATATTTCTGGGATTATAAGAGCAAGGAGAACTTTTCATTATCTTTATTATTGAAGAGACATGTATATATGTTATTTTTAGAAAAAAGAAAATATATACATGTAGTGCTTTGTATAAAATTTCGAAAGCAAGCACTGCATATTGGATGCGTTTGCAATAAAATCAGTGTGACTGAATTTTGCATCTTTTTTTAATAATTCTCCTTTAGTGTGGTTCACTGCAATTAAGGGTTTTACAAAATTAATCAAATAGCATCCATCCATAATTTCAAATTTCTGAAAAACGACATTTCATATGCACTAACCTAACGAATAATAGTAATTGAGTATGTCGTAAAATATAATAAAATATATTTAGAATAAAATAAGATATGATATATAATAATACGTAATAAAATATAGTCAAAAATATGTTTATTATTTTATGAACATATTATGAAATATTACATATATATATATAATTATTACTTATAATTTATTTTATAATTATATACTGTATATATTACTTTATAATTATATATTATAAAATATTACATAATTATTACGTATTATGAAACTTTTCAGTAAAAGGAAAGCTAATATTTAACGCATAAAGTCTACATTACGTATTATTAATGACTAGACTGCGGATTTTTATGCAAATCCATATTTTTACAGATAAAATTAATATTTTCTGTATTTTTCAATACCATTTGCATTCTGTATCTTTTTAAATATTTAAATTCCCTATAAATACATAAAGATCCGCAGCTTATTAATGACCGAAGCAAATCAAAATTCAGCACACACTTCATTTATAATTTGATGCCTTGACGCGATTAATATCGATGACAACTGATACGTCGAGGAGTTCCTTCGTCAGATTTCGAAGCTTCATATTTGCATCAGCACACCTCTGTATGTCGATTCTTTCACGCGTCGAATATCGGAACTGCTAGGTCTAGAAAGTACTGTTATGCCTTCTTACTATTGTGCTCTGTGTTTTAATATTACCATTGTACACCGAGAACTAATGAATAAACGATAGCCGTACACGCTGTTAGCAGTGCGGTACAACCTTATTATGCGTTTCAAATTGTACTGATTCGAAATTGAATTGTATCCTCTCGATATATAATCGAGGACTATCTATTCCAGGCTTGTTGCTCTATGATTATCGTGTAACATTTGCAGAATTCAATTGCGTGAACGCAGACATATTTTTTAAAACAATAGGTAAAAATCGAGAAGAAATATTGTAGAAAAATGTTGGAGCTACTAGTTACTTCGAGATTTATTGCTTCGATGCCTGTTAAAATAATTAAACCGAACCAGATACTGTAATAGTAATTATTGGATTGCGGATCTGTATGCAAATTCGTCGTCTTATAAATAGAAATAATTAAAATGAAAGCTAAATAGGGGTAATTTCACCCTCTGCAATTCTGCTTTTCATTTGCTATACAAATGTCGTGGTTATCTTCTTTAGTTGTAAGATAGCCATCAATAGTAAAGTTTAATGAACTGTATTTTAATAAAATTCATTTAATACCAATTATGCATCACATATCTACATGTGTTACGAAGAGTAGCACGTTTCATTTTTCTTACGAATACTAGCGTATGCCATTATACCACGAAAAGAAGCACGTTTGATTGTTCCCATCGAAAACATGTTTCATACTTATCCACGAATACTAGCACGTTTCATACTTCGCTACGAACGGTAACACGTTTCATTTGTCTCACAAAGAGTAACTTTCAACTTTTAATCTTTCAAGGTTAAGACATTATGCCATATACATTAGAAAATACCTAAACAATAAAATTCCATTGACATTAAACAAAAAAGAAAGGATTTATTACGAATGGTATCTGCGGCTCTTATTCCAAGAGAACAGACTGTATTTTCTAAAAGTACTATTAGTTAAAGGGTGTGTTTATTACAAGTTCAGTTTCATTTAAAGATTAATTTTAGATTTATTTTACATATTAAAAGATTTATTTCAGTTAGAAGAAAAGTTTATCGTTTTATTTTCGTAATATAATCCTAAGAAGATTTTAATAAGCATCTTTCAAACATGCTAGTTTTCGCCGCGAAAAAGTATAGCGTACTGCCCTTCGTCGTGAATATCGGAGCATCCTGGTTTTCGTGATTACAAAGTCTAGCGTGCTGGTTTTCGTAAGAAAAATGAACTTCGTAACGCACGTTGATATAGTGCATGGAACAGTGACCGTGTCAAAAGTAATGGAAACCTTGAACTTTGCAATTGTATTTTATGCAAATAATATGCAATTTTATGAAAAAGTACCTAATTAACACCTAATAGATACCCACCTAATTAACCTTCGTTTAGACCCCTTTTTTCGTCATTTCAAAAGCTCACAGCGACTTTCTATTCATTATACCTATCAGAAGGATCTCGTAATTATCGGATAAATCACGTAACACGCGAAATATGCAATAATTAGAGAGAAGGTTCGCAAACGCAAGCGTGATTAACGTTAAGAGACGTGTGTTTATACGCGTTCGCGTGCTTAGAGGGATTTATTTGCAAAGAATCTGGAGGAGTGTCGATAAGTAGGATAATGGGTTGCGCGTAAAGATCGCAAGCACGCGGGTCTCGAATGACTTTCTCAAGCATTACAGTTGGTTCATCATCCGCAGCTTCGAAACTCTTCATGCATCCTGAACAAAGGCCGTTGCTGTTGCATTTCCCGCCCACGTCGTTTTTCTGTGGAAAAGATTAGCCGCTTCATGCGGATTCATGCTTGCATTGTAATACCACGAAGAATAATTTCAGGAAGTCTGAATCGATGCTCGATGCTAGATGGAATTAGAATGAGTTAACCTGTTGACTGAGTAATTTTTCATTTAGAATATTTTTTTTTGTACGCGGAAATAAAAATAATAAAAATGAATTAATACGTTTTAGAAGAATTTTAATAGCCGAGAATATCAATGTAAAAATAACGTGTTTCTCATACAAATATGTATAAAAATGCTTAAGAAAATAAGGAATTACTGAGAAAGTAAAGTACTTTGCTCGAATCATTGATAATTTGTACGAGTTTATACATTTAGACGCAATCTACGAAAGTTCCCCCACACATATTGCACGCAACTTACAAAACATTTACTGACAAAGAGCAGAATACACGTACGTCACTCTAAAAAAAAAGGAACGAGTAGGAAAAAGCAGTGACAGGACCGTGTCGAATACTTAAGACAATTATGTCTACAGGGTATCGGTGTTCTTGAAGACCGCGTAGGAGGTCTGCAAAGTATCCAAGTAAAGAGAGGAGAGGCTAGTATGACCGTGAGACTAACAGCCTCTTTGTAATCGCGTTTCGTTTTGCTCTTCCGAAAAGAAAGTCCTTCATTGTTGTTGGTCCCAGCAAGTGGCGTCTGGAAATCCTCAAACAGACGCCAGACCTATGGAAAAGCCGATGCTCTACGTGCTTAGGAATATCGTTCTCCTAATTGAAGCCGCTATCCTGGGGTTAGGCCACTCTAAATTGCCGCCATAATTGTGCACCCACTTCAATGTTTCCCAAAGGTCTGTTACAAGGAACGTTTTCTTACTTCGTTGAAAGAAATCCAGGATCTAAAACAGAATTTTTAAACAGTGAAGTTCGAGAAGCGTGCAAAATAGGGGTAGGAAATATTGATTATGATCATATTTGTAACTTTCACGATTCACAATAATTTATTTATTTTATATACAGGTTTTGCATTGTTAATTTTAACCGTTTGCAAATTAAATTATTTTAAGAGAGTTTGTTTGTTAAGCGTTAATAACAGTTTAACTATTACTGCTACTCGTAATTATGAATTCCATAAATTCATGCAAATCGATATTTCAGAAAGTGAAGTAAATATATGGAAACTAAATAGGGGGTAGTTTCATCCCTTAAATATTATGTTTTCTATAATTTTAATATTTTATATATTTTTCTATACAGCGAATAGTTTATAAAGTAGATAAATAAGTTTGTATTTTTATTTATATTTAAAGAATCATGAAGATACCGAAATCTTCTCTTTTACTTTTTCCTATTAGTTCTATTTTATACTTTTGTGAAAAGTATCTTTCTTACTTCTCTGTTCACTCGAAAAGGGATTTAGAAAGTACATATATGTTTTGCGTAAAAGATCTTTCACTTCGCCATGTATAACGGTGCCACGTTCAATTATCTTCAATTCTATATGTTTTTCGGTACACTGCTAACATTGTGGACTATTAAATTAAATTAGAGCAATTACAGAAGGTTTTCACAACGTTTATCCAATTCAATTATTCTAATCTTTATTTGGTGCCGTTTTTACACAGTCCTTTCGTGATGGCTGCTTATGGTAGGCATGCTTAGCATAATTACTCGTGTGTAATGAACAAAATAATATACATACGTGTATGCATTAGGGTGTGCCATAAGTAATGTCGTTTTTGTGTAACTCTTAAAAAAGCTTCCTAGTAAAAAAACAGGCGTTCGTTTATTTAAACATTTGAAGTCTTGCATTAAATGCAACACTACTGCATCAGTTTACAAACTTCTCAATGCTTCATGCAAAAATTATAACAGTTGCATCGTTGTTGCAGTGTGAGAGTAATACGTAACAAAATGTTTAACTAGAGAAATATTTTACGTTAAGGTATACTTATTATATTTGTATTTATTTTTTATTTTGTATAAGGCTTTCGCCAATTACAAACTTAATTTACATAGGAATAGTTTCTTTGTTTTTCTTTTCGTTTATGAGTAATTCTAGTTATCTTAATTATGATTAAATGGCTACAAAATATCGTTATACTTATTGTTTAAGGCACGTTACACGTAAAATCAGTGCACTGTACGTAACATAGCTTAGGTGGAATATTTATTATATTAGGTTGCTCCACATGAAATGACCAATTTTATGCTGCTGATTTTTCTAACGACTACATTTGGCAGCATTAGCTATTCGTTATTTCAGTATTGTGTTACAGACAACATAGTGAAGTATTATACAAAATTTCCATCTGATAATTCTCAGACCGGCAAACTGAAACTTCGTTCACAGCCAGGATTAATTTTTGTTGTACAATATAACGTGTTTTCATTGTATTAATGCCGTGATCTGCTCCATGAGTGTAACTCGCTTCATAATTTAACGTTCGATCTTTCAATAAAATAAATTCATCAACCCATTTGAAAATAAAGAATTACTTATTAGCACACCTAATAATATCGATTGCTTTTTAAAATTCAGAATTCGCCCGAATTGTTTCTCCAAGTCTCCATCACTTTTAGCTTCCACATTTAAATTTATCAATCTTAAATAAACTTCTCCGTTCCCTTTTTTATATTTCCAACGGTTCCTCTTGTATAAGATTCTAAGCTCAGCGTCCATTTGTTGGAGAACCCAAGTGGCATAGAAACGTTCCAGAATCCGCCATGCAAATATAAAGACCGGTTGCGAGGGCGTCGTCTAAATCAAGCCTCTTTTATATCTCTTGTTTGAAGCAGGGGAACGCTTAAAACCAAAGCAACCGGCATTCTCTGCTCGGCAACCGCTTGAAATTAAAGCTCCTCGCTTCTATTGTATCAACCATAAATCACAGCAATAATTTGCCGCTCTTAAAACCTTCTCTTACTGTTAAAAAATATCAGCTTTTTTGTTGCACGTTCAACACGTGCCAGCGTTTACGCGCGAAAGGATTTACGATTCCGTTCGAACAGAATGTGATTTCTGTTGCAAGAAACGGCAACGCAATAATTCCCAGCCTTTCTTTCCGTTGTGCATGAATGTTCAGAAAAATTCGCAGCCGTTTATCGATTGACCATATAGACTTCTATTATAGTATGCTGCGCGAGAGGATATAATTACGACTCTTTTGGATATGGGTCGCGCGAATAAATGGAACCGCTTCATAAGAAATTTACACTTCTTAGCAATGATTTGCAGTTTTTGCAATTTTTATGGACGTGGGTACTTTAAGAGTAGTATTTGCGATACCTTTTTTTACTGATCCGAAGTAATGGGTTAAAATTATTATACTCTGTTCACGTGTAACGAATAATACTCTTCTGTGGTGATGCTTTATACACTCGTGTTTCTTACACATGACTTGTGTTACATTTATCGATGGGTAATTTGGATAATTTATGCATAGGATTAATGGATAATTTGTTTGTAAGGGTATGGATTAATCTTAAAACAAAAATTGTCGTCGCTCTTACGAGTGGAAAATTTTACAGGGATTATTGTAATGGGATTTGTTATAGAAATTTTTGATTTTACTATTAAAATATTACAAATTTATATATAAATATAGCTATATTTAATAGTAAGTTAAAGTAATTAGTTTAAATATATTTATATTTATATAGATCTTTGCATTTTATTATTAAAATTTCCTTTAAGGTTTTTGGGACAGAACCGAAAATAACATTCGTAATATCGCGGCATAAATAAATCAAATTTGGAAACACGTAAATTTGTTTTTGTGTGATATTTGTATTCTACCGTTAATTGATAACTTAATTATTTAATTGCAAAGTAACTTTAATGTCAGATTAAAAGTTATTTATATTTTATTTACCGACAAATAGATTGCGCATTTTTATGCATTTATGGGAAGTTTGAACCTTCAAAGAATTGCGGAAAAATGATTAAACCATAACTACAAAGGGTATTCTAAACGTAACAATATCATACTGTCACTTATTCTAATTATTAACAAACAAAATTTTATTATCGATGAGAGATTTAATACAGTAAAGGGATAGAAACTGTTTGATAGAATTAATTTCCGAGAAACATGAAAATGTATTATGAAAAAGGTTTACAAAGCTACTCATTGTTACGTATAACATTATATAATAATATAAAATATATTCATTATTCTGTATAACTTCTGAATATTTCTCAAATATCGTCACGAACCTTCTGACCAGCTTAATTTGTACTATCCATCGATTAAAACGCAAAAACCGAATTTTATTTGCGATCGAATTCTCCCCCACTGAATCTCCCGCGCAATAAATATTAATACAGACACACATATGCAAATAGAACGCATCCATTCACCGACGTAATGAACGTGAAAACCTTGTGTGTACGATTATAAAGTCGGTCTCGATTCGCACGCTCATAAAGGAACACGTAGTTGAAATTAGCGCGGGAGACTAAACGTAAAAATTGGACGTAGATACGGATCGACAGAGCCCTCGGGGGGAAAAAGAGGAAGGGAACATAACGAATGAGAGGGATTTCCCAAAATTAGTCATTCTTTTCTGAATCAAATTGCGTAACAATCGCGTAGCATCGTAGCGTAACGTAAAACGTTGTCAGTGTCATGATGGGTCCTCTCTTACTCCCCCCTCTATCCCCTTCATCGCCCTTTCCTTTTTCCTTAGTATTACTATACACGTTCACCGACGTTGTCGTATTCCCTCACTATTAACAGGGGCCTCTTCCGTGGCCCTGTTCGCTACTTCCCCTTTCCGCTCGCTCGAAAACTCGGCCCTCCCTTCCAGGACGTCCATTTCCCCCTCTATTTGGCGTTACAACTGACCCCGGGCCTCTCACCCACGTTGGGCCCCTCGTAGTAAAGATGGCCGCTGTATACTGTAGTAAGCAGCAGGGACGCATCTGTCAGTATTTTTGCGTGGAAGTACTTTTTGAGGATACTGAGTCGAGTTGTATACTGACCTGAGAGAAACTTATTTCGAATAAGCAGTTTGAAAATAATCATTTTAACCCTCTGCTGCATTACGTTCCCGGTTGGGAGCTTAATTACATATGTTACATAGTTTAACGAGTTAACTAATTCTTTTATACGTGTATATGTACGAAGTTCCCATTTATATGAAACTTAAATGTAGTTATAATTTATGTAAATGAATGAGCAGGAAAACTTGGTTAGATAATTATTAATTTCAACTTTCTTTCGTGTAAATGACTGTAATGAATTGGTGAAATTGTATCGATTAAAATGAGTCTGAAGTCTAAACGTAAACCCTATTTGATCATTAATTAGATACATTCGTATCATGACAATGTTCTCGTTACTTATATGAACCATTATTTCTCTTGGTTTTGAGAGTTTCGAATCATAAAAGTAGTACAAAACTTTAAGAGCTCGAAACTTTTTGGAATTCGGGACATTTAGAAGCAAAGCTTAACAAAACTTTTCATCGCCTGAACTATCACCTCAAGCTTTAACAAAGCGATTAATATATTTACCTTTTACAATAACCCACCGAGAAAGATTATCGATACCTTCATAATTTCCTAAGCAAATTTCAAACCCATTCTCATGTTACGAAAAGTACTTTGGGCGCCTTAAAATCCAACTAATAATGGATAATATATAGTTAAAAGTAAAGGCAACTTTTCATCGCACAATACTAAACCACCTAATATTTCAATAATGAGGTAGCAAGAATTATTAATCGTTGCCTAGGATATTCTACTATAATCATTTATTGTTATGTTTGTAAAACTTCATTAATTGCCAGAAAGTGAATAAATTGGAAGCTTAGAAGAATTACTTGCATGGGTTCGTTTCGCAGGAATAAAGTGTGCAAGTACTGCAAACTTTTTGGAAAAGGGGATTAGGAAACTTTTTAATAGTCATACAATTATCTAACAATATAAATACCACATGCAAAATTATTTACTAAAATATTAAGGTGTACATATTACCTTTGAGTGCTTTTAAAATATCTCCACGAACTTTCCGAACAACCTAATAGAGGAGGTGGCCCAAATATAATCTACCATTTTTATTTTAGCGTTTATTGCCGAACCTCTCGAAGGTACCTAATCTTTTACATATCATTGTATATCTATAACAATGCTAGCTTTCTGATGTACAATTGAAATATGCTGTACAAAAGTAGTATTTATTACAAATTACAAATTTAAAGTAACAGTGAAAGTTTTCATTTTTGAAAGTATGGTCCAAATATGAGAATATAAAAATTAATTTTCAGAAAACTGTTCTTTTTATTGAAAGTAGGTGAAAAAAGCTCTTAATGTTAGCAATATAGTACACTTACAATAGTAAACTTATTCTTACTTCGACACATCATTATTAGAACAATGAAACAAACCTATAAAAACCTTTATGATCACGAAATTCGTAACAACCACACTGTTTGCAATAGAACAGCCCTATAATTTAACGAGTCCATAGTTTGACCCTAGCGCATATTTAAGGCTACAATTATATTTTTATGTACCACTACACAAAACAAAATATGATTTAAGGAATCCAATCACCCGCATTGCGATTGACGTATCCGCGATATCAGATCATGTTTTCACTGCATCACTATAAACCTTCAAACAACTACGCTCTCGTTTAACCCTTTGACTGCGGCGCGATATTCGCATAATCATCGCTGCGGGACATTAGTATAATAAGTAACGTGGACATAGTTTACATCTGCAAATGTAGTTACTTGATGATGAATGAATCCAAAGTGTAAAATAACAAAATGTTGTATCGCCGTTAAAGTAAACTTCCAAATATTTCTACATATTGATAAATCAGGCAATTAATGTTTCTTGCATTATACAAAACCTACTCGGCGTATATATACGCCTTTCGTAGATGTTTATATATGTTCGGAGGGTTAACTAGGTAGCATTGTATGTATACTAGTAATACATTCCTTAACATTATATCTTGTGCAATACAGCTAGTAAACCTTTTATAAATAATTATCTAAATTACTCATTTGTGTCCAACGTGAACATTCTCGTATACTTTTCTATAAAATGAGCTATTCGTCCGTTCATATAAAGATTATTATTAAATTTCAACCAACCCTTCTACATAAAGATCCGCAGTTAACTTATCAATGATCGATAGTCACGTCTCTAGTTTAAAATCCAAGTCTTAGATCCGCTTTTGCCCAAAGATCATCTGCGTCCCTGTGCTTTTCAGCTCCACGCACAAACTCTTCGTACTATAGCGTACTACGCGCGTATTATGCGTCTACTATAGCTCTTACGGCGTTTACTATAGCATACTGTCACGAACGCGGGCCCGCAAGCATTGGCGAGGCTCGGCGCGTTTCCCAACCTGTCCGCAGGAGTCCCACAGGCGCTGGTATCGGCGCTGAGCGGTCCCAGCCCTATCCGGGCATTGTTGCACCGACGCCCGGCTAAGAGAGTACTTGCTTTGCGCGCAACCCTCGCGTTGTCGTCTCGTGCATTTGTGTTGTCCATTACAAAAACGCACAGGCGAAATCATGTACAGTGTTACTATCCGAGATCCGTTGAAAATCGATCGTGGATGATCTTATTGGCGGTGCACAGTGAAAAGACGTCGCTAGACGCTGTGCTTCGAGGGGAGAGCTGTCGTTCGCGTTGGCAGTGAGTCGAAGAAGGACGAGGATGAAGCAGGAGCAGAGGCCAAGGAGGCAAGCCCTCTTCCAGATTGCCAAGGTTCGAATTTTTCTATCACGATCTCGTTGCTGTCATGATTGTTGATCATTCGTAATGTGTACACACTGGCTCTCACTCTGGTGCGGTTCGATACGCTGGAATAACGCGTATACCGTTATATGTATCTCGATCCTGAGGCTGTACCTGTTGATTCGACACTCGGCTGTGCTCGTTTCAATCATGCTCTGTATCTCTTTTCAGAATGGTTAACGAAATACTTTAAAATATTCGGTTTCTGTTATTATACAATTGTTGTGGGTGTTGGCTGTAATTATATCGCAAAGGAACTGTGCTCAATTAAGCCACGCATAGACTGTATTTATGAAAAATATAAGCGTGCAGAAAAGTGCACAATGCGTGCATTATGCAGATATATACAGGTTGTTAAAAGCACATTATACTTTGTAATATTTAAAAGGCGAAACCAGTCTGTGTTTAATTTTCAGTACTCGATCGTGCTCATTTAAATTATGCCGTATTCGAACTGTATTCGTGTACTTATAGAAGTTTGTTACAGGAACAATTTTGTAGATTCGACACCAGTTAACAACAGAAACGACGCTCGTCAATTTTCATTTTCTATCGATCAGAATTCAATTTTTTTAACGAAGTATTCGTAATTAATCTGCGGATGTTTATGCATTTATGGGAAACTTAAATATGCGAAAAGGAACAAAATGCACGCAGTGTGCAAAAATGTGCAAAACATTCAAAGTAACATGCTAATTATTACATTTTCAGGGTGGACCAACCCTTCATATAGGTTCCACTTGTTTAACCTTGTTGATACAGCTACGAATTTGCATAAGAATCCGCAGTCTATTTATAATATTACACAATTCTTGTGGGTGTTGTCACTAATTATATCGTATAGCAGCTATACTCGATTAAATCACGAATAAACTGCATTTATGAGAAGTATAAACACGTAGAAAAATGTACAATGCATATGTAGAATTACATAAAATGTCAAAAGCAAAGTATGCTTTACAATATTTAGAGGGTGTGACCAATCGCTATTCAACTTCCTCTTCTTTATTTGCGTTTGTAAAAATATGAATTTACATAAAGATCCATTGTGTAGACATGAAGTAGTAGATCTTATGACCAATGTTGCTAATGTTGAAAAGGATTATCTTTGTTATAATCCCTTCGATTTTGTAGGGTTCGATTATAGAGGATTTGTTGTTTGGTCGTGTTTAATAGCTTGGAAGATTCGGGGAAGGGCTTTGACTTTGACGGTGGAATTAGAGGGTTGGAGTTGTGGTTAGAGGTTTCTTCTCGCGATGAATTTTGAAAGGACTGCGGTAGAGTTCAGATAAAATTGGGATGGTAATACGTTGGATATTTTGACACTCGCACTCAGTCAGGTAGAAAAAGTATTTGGCTACAAAAAGTATTTGCATACACTTGAATTTTCCAATGCATCGTTTTTCTTTAAATCGGGTTCTTTCATTTCCACAACAGTAAATTTTTATAATCGCATGATACTACCATTAAATGATGAGAAAGTTAATATATTCGACTATAATTAATTAGCATTTAAATATCAAAATAAATACAAGAGTGTGTAAATACTTTTCGTGATCATTGTACATAATTGTCGCATTTAAAATTGATTAGAATTTAAATATCAAAACAAACTCCACTGTCGAATAAAAGTCAGTCGCTGGATCATCTTGACTGGCTTGATAGATCATTCAAAGTTTGAATTAAAAATAATCCTAAATTGCGCTTACTTTGCACACGTACGAAGCCCGAAGCTTGCCGAATTTAACATTATTGATAAATTGGCAATTGTTTCAAAACGAAATGGCAAATAGCACAATTAAAGTGAATCATGTATAACAGTCAAATTCGAATGTTTTTCTTAGAACGTTATTCGAGATTAAACTTAAGCTATAATGCAGTGGAAGCTGCTTTATAATTAATGTTATTTATACATGTAGAGATACAAACGATCGACAACGATGGACTAAAAATTTTAGCCGAATCTGATATTTGTCTACGCGTGTGAGACATTTTACAACAATTAGAAGTGCTTTGTTAAATTAATTTTGTTGGCAATTACATGCAGAATATTTCAAACAAAGTACAAACTATTGTATTTTGAGGGTAAAACGATCCTCTACTTAGATTCCATTTCTCTAATTTTGTTAACAAAACTATGAATTTGTATACAAATCCGCATTCTATTTACCACCAATATACAGAATTAAATCGTTATATAGTACCTTACTGTAGTAAAAAAAGTTTCATCGTTATTTTCTATACCAGCAGTTATTTTTTCGTTTGTTAGAAGAACATTGGAATTTTTTAGGGGTTGGCATGGGGCATGATCCAAAAAAGGTTCAGAAACACTGTTTTAAGCTACATATGAAATCGTCCGCTTCATATGCAACGGCCTAACAATAAAGTTACACTGCGGTTGGAAGCTTACCACGATTTCATAAACATTAAAACCACCATTTTTGCCAGTATTCCAAGTAACGATATAAAACAATTTGCCTGGTCGATTTCACCATGTTCTCCGACTTCTTGCAACTCAAACAAGGCGTTGTCACGTGTGAACGGGTCTCGAAATGGAGAAAACCGGCGCGGCGTTGGCACACATTCAATGGAACCCATAACGGTGGTCGTGTTTCGAAAGGTATGGTCGAAAGTCGGGTAGTTGATATTCGTGTGTGCAGTTTTGTCGATAATAAGCGAGTTCATTAAGTTAGCAAGAAACTTGGGCGGAATGTGGCGAGTCGCGATCCATTTTCCTCTCGTTTTCCCGTCACCTTTCATCGAGGCGATTGTGAATGAACGCGTTTCTGGAGCAACGCGATCGCAACGTGTTTCCGCACCGCGCGACAGCTTTTCCATCTAGATGTTTTCGCGATTACTCCACAGCGTGTACGAAGCCGATCGCGTATGGAAATCGCTAGAAATTGTTGGTTACGCATGCAAATCAGATACGCTGGTGGGAAACTAGGCACTTTCGTGATGAAATCATGGCGAATTAATAAGTTCAGCATCATGTGAAGTCTGTGAATGTTTGTGGAATCATAGAGATGTCAAGGGAAATGATTGATTAGAAAAAAATAACTCGGTGTAGTTTAATTAGGTTTATTTAGGTATTTGAATAGAAAGTTTAGAATTTGTATAGTTTGAGGGAGGTAAAATGATTAATAATGCACATTATGTAATTGCTAGAAGTGAACATTTATAGTTTACGGTAAAACCGTGAAAAAGTTAGGAATTATTGTTGATAAGAAAAAAACAGTTGAATAATTGATACGTTTTGTTATTGTTGCTTATTTTATACTACTTTATTTATATACATCTTAATTGTTCTAGTAACTATTGTTCTATTTTGTAATTTCGGGAATTTGGAAATTTGAGAATTTGGAATTTTGAGAACTTAGAACTTTGTGAGTTTAGAATTTTTTTAATTGCTCTAGCAACTACAACTTGTCTTAGATTTATTTCAATTGTATTCAAGAACTAAAGATGTCAATAATTGCGGCTCACTTATGATTCTCATGATATAAAACATGCTACTTTATCTTTAGCAGTTGCGAACGCTTGATTGTCTATCATAACTGTGTAAAGTAGACAAGTTTTTGTAGAATTGAAGAGAGGTCAGGGAAACCGTGTGAGAAAAGAGACATTATAGCGTAACGTTGCTGTTTAATTGGGTTCACTTAAGTAATCGCGTTAAAGAATTAAAAAATTTCGATAATTAGGTTACATCATTTGTGATTCGCATGGTAGGCAGTCTGATACAGATTGCTTTGTTTTTAACGGCAATAAAAAAATTTGATCGTGTCTTATAATATATGTAAAGATTAGAATCTGTAATGGCAAAACGGTAAATAAACTGTGGAGGGTGAATTTGTTTTAAAATGCAATCCTCGATTTATGAAAAATGTCGGGGAAGAAGTTTCCAGTTAGATGCATCTTAATTTTAGATTAGTATAATACGTGATGAAGTTCCAAGTTACGGTATATATCCCGAGATATAAAGTAATTTATAGAACTTAGTACAGGAAAGTTGAAATCGTCGGTACAAGAATACTTTGTTAAAACCCGGTGTGTTTCATGGAGCAGATCTGAACGAGTGCTTCGGAGTCATGCCGCAATAATTAGGTATTTAGCACAGTCTGGAATTATAACGTGCGGTTGTAATTTCTACGAGACTTGCTTCTTGAATTCTTTTGTAACGAGCGTTCAATTAATTAAGAGGCTACGTAATGCAATTAAGATAGGCTTGAACAAATTTTCAGATCTGGTACATTGGCTTTGCAGCAAACTAATTAATAAAGAAGAAAGAAAATAATATGTCTCTGATTGTACAGAAGAGGGCGGAATATTTGAAAATTTCAAACCTTACGTATTTGGAAGTAGAATTTGGGATTCAGTGATTTCTGGAGATTTAAGGATTTGGTAACTTGGAACGTGGATTCTAAGGATATTAGAACTTTGAAAATTTGCAACTTCGGGTGTATGGAGTTTAGTACTCTGAGAGTTTGTGACTTTAAAAGTTGGATACTTTGAGAGTTTGGAACTGTGAAAGTTTGGAAGTTTGGAACCTCGAGAGTTTGACATTTTTAGTGCATGGAACTCTAGGGGTTCGGGATTTTTAAAGTTTAGAAACGTAAGAAATTAGGACTTTAACACTGTAGAACTTTGAAAATACGAAAAGAAAAAATGAGAGACATCAGAAGTGGTTCAGCAAACGGAAGTTATTGATAGACACATTACGTAAAGAATAATTATTCCGTTTACTTGTTACCGATTCTAGCAATTACCATAAGTAACTGTTACAGTATCGTCACCTCATTAATTGCTTCACACGTTAATCACACGTTCATTAGTATGTATCCAGGTATAATCGATTCTATCGTTGCTCATACAATAAGAATTTTATAACAATTTTATTCTTTAATAAATTAGTTCTATAATGCAACTAAGAGTATGTAACTTTAAAAAAAAATATTTTATCCGCTTCTTATAGTAAAATTGCTTCAAATGCTTTCTATTATAGTAAATGAATAGGTGTATATGTTTTGTTTTCACAAGACGATTCATGTTTTGTTTTATATAATGTTTTCAATATTAGTTTCTTTTTTATTGTACTTCACGTTCATTTTATTTTACTGAATATTTTATGTTTCAACGAAAACCGAAAACCATCCGAAATCCAAAGATACGGATTAAGTTAAATAAATAAGTAATAGTAAAATTTCTTTGTTTACGTATTGTTTTTACTCTCTGGTGTGCTGGTTTCCATGGTCAAAAACTCGGTTGCACATTTCGCTTTGTACGTTGAAGGGGGAACTGGCCGTAATAACCGAAACGTGCACTTGTCTCTCGAGTATTGTGCTACGACCTGACCTGAGAGCCATATTGATACGCTCCTGCTGGAAGCAGGACCCTGTTTACGCGTTGGATCCCACGAGTCTTTCAAAACACGTCCATTGAATGAAAACACTTTCCCGCATACATGTGCACCGCCACTTCTGGATCTTCCTTTTACGATAACGTTTGTAAAAAGAAAAAGGAAACCAGAACGAGTCTTGTAATACGAAAGAATGAATGAGGCGATGCAACACATTCACTCTAGACCATGGGCAACAAGTTTAAAAAAAAAAACATTATTAACACTAGATTTACGGAACTCGTCAATTTAACGCATTTCAGATTTCATACCTAAAATTATAGAGACCATAAATATTATTTTTCAGTACTTTATGTTAACTTTAATTAATACAATGGTATGAATATGTATTCTAATTGATTCTCTTTATCATCAATCTAACATCGAATATTTATATGCAGTATACGTATTTTTCCGGAAGCCCGTCAAATTATGCAATTAATGTTCGTACACCTAGTGTTAATTAGTGTCATCGTGATTGCATATAGTCATTTTTATTGGTATGATAATTGTCTTTAGCTTTTTAATTTTTTTTTAGATGCGTAGGATATTAAGCGTTTGAAAGTATACTTGGGGACTTTGGAAATTTGGAAGTTCGAATGTTTGGCACTTCAAGCTTTTGGAACATTGCGAATTTGGAACTAGGGTTTAGGACTTCGAGTATTCGGGGTTTCCAGAGATTTTGGCTTTCCTAGTTTAGGAGTTCAAGAGTTTAGGACTTTGGACGCTTAAGGCTTCGAGAGATCGAGGATTTGTGAGTTGGGGCACTAATAGTTGAGAAAATCGAGAGTTTAAGACTTTAAGAGCTTAGAACTACTAGAGTTTGAGACTTCGAGAGTTTTGAGATTTGAATGTTTGGAGTTTTGAGAGTTTAGATATTTGAGAGTTTGAATCTTTGAGAGATTCGGTCGCTGAGAGTTTGAGACTTCAGTAGTTTGGAATTTCGAGAATTTTGCCCTTTAAGGATTTGGCAGTTCGAGACATTTTAAATATGAGAGTTTAGGACTTTGTACGTTCGTAACTTCACGAGTTTGGAATTTAGAGTTTTTAACACTTCGATATTTCTTACGGTTCATTAGATGAAAGTAGGTATAAAAAATTAAAAAGCGAATAGTGGTATTAAATGTGCAAACTGATTTAGAGCCCTCCTTAAACAAAGTTCAAATTTTCGTCACTGACTTTTATATTATATAGCTTTTTTACCTGTGCGATTTCATCGCGAACGGATCTAGCAGAATTAAAATAATTACCGGAAAAAATTATTATTATATCCTATTATTATCTAAATTAAGATAAACGGCAAAGAGGCACCGAATTAAGTTGCACACGTAACCCTTAACTGCTACACCTATTAAAACTTACGTCTGTAAGACCGCTAATAATAATTACTCATTTATTTCTATTTTCCAGGTTCCATTTCAGTAATTCAATTTCAGACATTATACCATAATTGAAAAGTATTCATAGTGACAAGCTCATAAATCACGCAGAAAGTAAAATAGAGATGAATAAGTAATTATTATTAGCGGTCTCGCAGACCAACAATAGTAGTTAAAACGTTGACCGCCAATGCGATTTTACTTGTTTCACTAGGATGTATTATAATTATGCGTATGTTACATTTATTTTACGAAGAAATGCAGTTCTTTCACTTTTCTGTATTTATTGCTGCTGTAACATTAAAACCAGCGAAATTTCTAGAATTATGATTGTTTATCTGATTTTTAAATGCTTTAGTTAATCCCACCGTTGTCGGTCACTGGTGACTCCCATGGTAGTGTTAGGGATTAATCGATAGACTTTTACGTTTCCTTTGGAAGGATTCCATATTTTGGCACATAAACTTAACAAATCATGATTAGCCCCATTCCGTTGCCCGGTGGCAAGGTATCGGTGTATGATTTTGAGGAATACACCGGATATTTAGCCCGGCAGGCCGGAAAGGCGAAAATAATGTTCCGCTATGCGACAGGACGTGGCCGCGGAAATTGTGATTTACTTTCCCTCGGAATAATAATGCGCTCACGATACGGTGGGCTACTATCGTGCGTAGTTAGAGGTTCGTTCCACGCACCATGCTGTTGCATTTACATACATACTTCCTCATATTGCGTGCACACCCACGCCACTGCATTTTTCACTTCGTCCGACGCGTACAGCCTTCCCAGAGATTTATTATTAATTAGCATACTGCCACGTTGATGCGTTGTTGCGGTGATAAGATTGACCGTGGGGCTGCTTCGAAAGGGTAACTCGACGAGGGAAGTATTTTTGTGGGATTCGATATACACATAATTGGACATCGCCGTTCCATTATGGAAATTCATAATTAGACCGCGGATCTTTATGCATTTATAGAAAATTTAGATATGCAAAGAAAGGTACGGGATGCAAATGGTATTCAGAAATACAGAAAATATTAAGAGTAACGTACAAATTATCGTAATTAGAGGATGAAACAATCCTCTACTTACATCTCGTTTCTTTAATTTTATTTGTAAAAATTGAAATTTGCATAATGATCTGCAGTTTATTTATAATTAAACGAATAATTGTAGTACCTTGTACCTTTTGTTAGTTGAAAGTATTTTTTATTCTTCACACAACGTCGCAGTTATCTAATAGTTATTCCGTTAAATAAATAAATGAATAATGATAAATTTCGAGTATCAAGTCAGTTTTCAAATTTTCGTACCGATATGAGCTCTCAATTTTTGAGTTTGGTTGAAGTTTTGTACTTCACTGATTTCTTTATTTAAATGTGAAAATTTGTATATTTATGATTGTAGCATAAGGGAGACCATAAATTGTTTAAGTGAAAAAAGCCTCATATATATTTCCATTTTGGGAATGAGTTTTTAAAATGTCGAGCGCTTTATCTTGATTTTGCAATGCGTATAGCATGTAATTTAATATAGCTTACAAATCACCGTAGAGAATATTAATGGCGCTAAATAAAGGTGTACGTATAATTTGATAACGTGAGTAAATAATGATTGGATTTTAATGTAACGCTTAACTAACCGCTTGTGAGTATTCCCCGTTTCGCTTTACAGTTTTCCCTTTAAGAACTTAAAGTTAAACAAATTCCAAAACGTGTAATATATAATTTTTCTATATTTCTTTGTATAAACTGTGTTCAATCTTAAAAAAATAGCGTAACGTTAACCAGAGAACGGTATTTTTGTTTCAAACGAAGTTACTTTAAAGAAAACTAGCTTGGAAAAGAAGTTTAATGGTTAAAATATGGAAATACTGTAAGATTGAATAAGGTACAGTGCTTTCCTGACAATTTCCAGAGAACAAAAGTTTCGCAAGTTACCCTATTCACAATATTCCATGAAGATTTATGGGAACGCATACTGAGACTATGAATCTCGAAATTTGCAAAGTTCCAAGAAAATTTACGACATTTTGTCCTGCGATCTCACCGCAGGGCTAACTTTGCGCGGCTTTAAAAATTCATTATCTCGTGTTTCAGGTATTATGGCACCTCGACATCTTCCGGAGGAGCTTCAGGGAACTTTCTGGACACGCCTGCATGCGGGAATCCTGCATCTTCTGTGCCCTCAAGGTAAGCAAGATGAATCTTCCCGCCATATATTAAAGGGAGAAAAAATACGTGAACCTCATTAAGAACGGACATCACAGGACTTGGCTAAATGTGTTTCGCCGGGGAGAACCTGGATAGCTAGATAGTTGCCCCGTCAATGGATATTATTTACTAAAGCACGTGACGAAACAGATAAATTGTCCATGGAAAAGAAAAGATACTCATATTCATGAACGCTTCTTGCATCCTTTGGGTGCATCTGTAACGAAGCTGCATAGAAGTGTAGGGAAAAAATGGACTTTCCTGTAAGGATTAACCCTTAACTACACCTATTAAAACTTACGTAACCACTGTTAACGATTTGCGAGATCGTTAATGTTTATTGCGTTACCACTGACATAGAAGTGGCAAATAAAACATCAGAATCAATTGTTCTTGCTTTGCATATGAATAATGAAGGCGTCCAAGTTCGATTTCAGTAATTGAACATTATACTATAATTGAAGAGTACTTAGAAATTAAGTATATAGAATAAAATAAAGTATCAAAATGTCATTTCGAGAAATAAAATTTCAAAGCCTTTATTAAGGTATTATTTAGTGAAAAGTAATATTACTGTATCTTAAAAAAACTCGGTTTTTTATTATTGTATTACTTTTATATAAAAAAATAAAGTCTTAAGGAAAACTTTGAGATTGATTTTCTTGGAATGACATTTTGGCGTATTGTGCGCTTTTTCCATCCAATGCTTCAATTATTAACGGTCTCACAGACCGACAACAATAGTTAAGGGTTAAATAAAAGGTACAGCATCAGAAATTCACGCTTAATTATTAGAGTTCAATCCTATAAATCAATTAAAAAATGGACAAAGATTTCCATTGAGCAATATCAACATTCTACTACAAGTAAACAATTAAAGATGTCTCCAAAATTATAAAAATCATTCGAAGTAAGTCAATGAATTATAGCTGGAATAATTTTCGCTAGATTAGACTACTCTACGATTGGATCCTTAGGCAAATCTCTGTTTCATTAAAAATTGCCTTGACATCTTTACGTATCGATGAGCTTCGATGGCTTGCCAACAAAAGCAGACAGCCTTGAGTAGTTTCGCGTGCAGCACAGCCGGAGACTGTGTCGCATCGAGTGATTTTAATCATGCGATTCTGTGGTTCTCACGACGATAATGAAAACGCCAAGCGGATAGAAGCGGAACGTTTGAGATAAAAATGCACAGACCGAAGCTCTGCAGAGCTTAAGATAGCAAAGAAACATCATAGCACTAAATATCCAACCAACTTTACGAATCAAAAACTTTCTATTTTACTTAGAAATTACACGCAGTAACCAAAACAAACGATAGTCTTATATACATGTACAGTAAATGAACTTAGAACCGGTATTGGATCTTTTATTAATTAGTATAATAATCTAATATAAAATGATCGAATATTTAAGAAATCAATGAAAGACTGTCCCCATTGATAAAACATTGGAAACAATAGTGGACATGGCTATAGTCATTACAAACATGTTACTTTATATTATTCGCGTTATACGAGAAAATTTTTAACGCGATTTCCTATAACGCGAATTCGTACAACAAAACCGGAGCCGGTTCCGGCTCCGATTGCCGATTGCTGTGTAATTAAATGGAGCTTTGTACACACAATTCGGTATGGCCAGGAGCCGGGTCGTCCATTTCTCCGGCGCGCAGTGGTTCGAACGTACCATAATCCGAATAAAATAGGAAAGTATCAGTATGGAAGCGTTAAAATTAAATTAATGCAAAATATAAAGAATGAAGAATAATTCTTTTCCATTTATTTAAAGGAAACTAGAATACTATCCTTATTTAAAGGATAATAAAGCAACTCTCCCTAATTTATATAAATATAATCAAATTGTGATAAGAATACGAACTATTGGATTGCATTATTAATGCAAAATGAAAAAGAGTAAAACACAACTCTTTCGATTTATTTAACGGAAACTAAATGTTTGATAATAAGGGAACTCTCCCCAATTTGTATAAATATAATCAAATTGTGATACGAATACGAAGTGTTGGACTGCATTATTAATGCAAAATGAAAGAGAGTAAAACACAATTCTTTCGATTTATTTAACGGAAACTTTAAATGTTTGATAATAAGGGAACTCACCCTAATTTGTATAAATATAATCAAATTGTGATGCGAATACGAACTGTTGGACTGCATTATTAATGCAAAATAAAAAAGAGTAAAACACAGCTCTTTCGCTTTATTTAAGAGAAACTTTAAATGTTTAATAATAAGGGAACTCCCCTAATTTGTATAAATATAATCAAATTGTGATAAGAATACGAACTGTTGGACTGCATTATTAATGCAAAATAAAAAAGAGTAAAACACAGCTCTTTCGATTTATTTAAGAGAAACTTTAAATGTTTAATAATAAGGGAACTCCCCTAATTTGTATAAATATAATCAAATTGTGATAAGAATACGAACTGTTGGATTGCATTATTAATGCAAAATGAAAAAGAGTAAAACACAACTCTTTCGATTTATTTAACGGAAACTTTAAATGTTTGATAATAAGGGAACTCGCCCTAATTTGTATAAATATAATCAAATTGTAATACGAATACGAAGTGTTGGGCTACATTATTAATGCAAAATAAAAAAGTGTAAAACACAGCTCTTTCGATTTATTTAAGAGAAACTTTAAATGTTTAATAATAAGAGAACTCTCCCTAATTTGTATAAATATAATCAAATTGTGATGCGAATACGAACTGTTGGATTGCGTTATTAATGCAAAATAAAGAAGAATAAAACACAACTCTTTCGATCTATTTAAAGGAACCTATAAATGTCCGGTAAATAAGAGAACTCCACCCAACTGAAAGATTTTCGTGCAAGTCCCCTGTGCAATTGAACTTCGATAGAAACAGCGATCGTAACGGGGCCCCTTACCTTTCTCCACCAAGAAACACGTTCTCAGGTGTTCGGTGATTGGTCGAAGGAACGGAAAGTGCCCCTCCACTTGCAGGTTCATTGTAGTAAACGTGCAGCGAGTAATACTTCTTGGAAGCTCTTGTCTGATACATGGAAGGAAACGAAACGAACCGAAACGTCGCGTCGCGTCGCGTCGCGGCGAATCCAAAGAGTTGGGACGAGAAAACCAAGTAGAATACGCGTTGGATCCTCCCAACTGTTCTCATGGGGTTAATTAGCAATCTCGAGAGTTAATTGCCGCAGGCAAAGGGTACCGTGTTTCGAGCCAAGTTCGCAGGAACGCGTAGGCCTCTGATTGGCAGCACTTTATATGTTTCTTTGTTGCGATATTTTCTGCTTCCACCCGTGTGATTTCAGGGTTGGCCTTCGGGATAATTCGGTGAAGAGGGATTTGATATATTATATTGTTATACTGCAGGGTTCTTTTTTTTTGCACTGATGGATTAGAGAATTGGGAAGGAAGCGATGGTTAGGGTACAGAAATAGCAGCAAATTGGGAGATAATGATTAGGTTCGAGGAATGTGGGAACGATTTCGAAGATGTTTCGAATCCGGTTTTAACATTTTTCTCAAAGTACTCTTTTTTTTATTATTGGATATTCGGTAGTACATGTAATTAAGGATCATTGAATAAGTTTTGACGAATTTTGTTTTATATTTAAAACCTAAAAGTAAGGAATTGAAAATCCATGACATTTGAAGTCTACGTCACGTGCTCATTGACTGTGACGTCAAACATTATACTGTCATTAGAGAGGCCATGGTGCATTTTTGCGGTATTTTTACAAAACACCACCGATAATTCTTTTTCGAAGTCATTTCAACCAAATACAGGACTTTTAACTTATTAAAACTTTTTAAAACACCATCTCACATACGTATTTTTGTGCGATGATGAATATATTACTTTATTCCCCAATTATAATAATCAGTTTTTTGCTTTGGGTATTTTATATAATTTTGCACTTCATACTGTAGCTAAATTTCCTATAAATGCATAAAAATCCGCAGTCTGATCATCAGATATTAAACTAATATTTGAATTTCTGTAAGTCTATAACAAAAGATTATTTGTCATAGAGGACCATGAATATTTTACCATTGACGATGAGATATATATATATATATATATACATATATAATATGAGTCACACACATATACACATAATTTCTCCGAGTCAGAAAATTAGAAAGAAAGATAATCCTGTCACGTTTTGGTATTCAAGCGTCAAATATGAAAGTTTCTTCTGAGAAGAGGAAGTATCCTCCATACCACAGAAGGGGTACGTGTACCATCCGAGAATCCGACCATGAGATAGCTCTCATGGTGATTCACCACAAACGTATTCGGGGGGTCGGAACTCCTTCAGGGTTAAAACGAACCGAGGTGACCCGTTCTATTCGTTTCTTCGACTTTACGACTTCAAGAGACCTCACGCACTTTCATCTCACCTTTTGAACCTTCGCTCAAAGGATGTCAAATCATTTTGACCCGACGCGCAGTGGTAAAAATACCGAGTTTAGCTGGACAAAGTTATTACAGAATAACTATTGCTATTTATGATTTAATAATTCCAATTTCGTTGTCCGAATAGATTTTTTTCTGGTAATACAAGATTAGAGTTGAAAATGATAGCAGAAAAACTATTATTTTCCTTGAATTTCTTTATTTATTTGTTTGGAGCAGTGGAAAGTAAATCTTCAAAAGTGATATGTTCTAGGATTATCGTTACATATTTGTAAAAAAATAAAAATGTAGATTTTTATAGAGATTTGTGCTCATGCTCCACGTAAAACAACGTGTGGTTTCATTTTGATATTGTATATATTTTTTTACATTGTGCGCATTCTATAATTTCTTGCAAACTTAAATTTCCCATGAATGGATAAGAATCACCAGTCTACTCATAAAAGAAACTGTTGCTATTAATGTATGTTAATAGTAGAATTGTTACACGGTGGTCGAAATGACCCATTTCTGATTTCTTATGAAAATTATGTAAATTATCAGCAGGGATTTTTTAACATGATCAGTGATTTCTTGTAAATACTATAAATGAAGATTTTTATTCTGTGTGCATTGTGAATTTTTGTAAACGTCTATTACTTTAATTTTCTTGGTACAACTAACTACCACGACAGTTAATGTAATAACGTAAATGCGGACTTTTATGCAAATTCATAATTTTAAATACATCATCAAAAGAACAAAATCCAAGTAGAAATTAGTTTTATCCCTTTATTATAATAATTTGTAATTTCTTCGTCGATTAAATTTCCTATAAAGATTCTAGTATGTATTAAATGAATCAACCACGTGAAGTCTCTTTTTAGTTGAATTAAATCTTGTAGGAGGAAGGGGTTGATCAAAGAAAAGAAGGTTGAAATTCCCTGACTTGAATAATTCTTCAAAAACAACGTCACAGAAGCTCTCACCAAACATTATTAACCTACCTTTGAAACCTATCAGAGAAACTCATTGAAACGCATTCCCTTTTTTATCAAGCGAATGCAATCGCGGTGGACGTCGAAACCGAAGCACGGGCCGCATTATCCTAATGATGTTTTATTATTAAACAAGCCAGAGTGATCCGTTACAGGTCGATGTTATCAGAGGGGGGACATACACGGGCTATGGGTTTAATTCTTGGTACTTAGAGCACAGTTACAGCGGTCGAGGACAGAGGTAATGGCCGGCCATTTGAGCAATTAGGAGACATTGTCAGAGAAATTCGCTCTTAGTGTCGAGGCTAGATGAACAGTTATTTTCCGCTAGATCTGTGCAGCACGTAACACAGTGCATGGTATTTGTTCTCATTTTGCCCACTGCCAAGAGTACGATTTGCGGTGGTGTTGCGGTTGCACCGGTTATGAATACCCTGCACCGCCGTTTCCGGGCAACTCGAATAGGTTCTCTTGAACTTGCCCCCTTCTGGCTGGCAAGAGAAATACCCCTGTTGTGTCTGATATCCAGAAACTAATCGTTGCAGGACGTTACTTTCGTTTTTACCGCACGGTTTTGCCGTTTCAGGCGATAGCTCGGTGGCATAGTTTTCATGCTACGCGAGCAAGTGGTTCTTCGATTTTTATCCGATGGTAATGAGATGCTTTCGAAGGGAGACGTAAATTATTTTTGTTACAGTAGAACGTCGATTATATTCGAATTAAAATAGGATACTATATTATAGTATCCTATAATAATCTGCGTTTTTGCTTTTTCTTTAATATGTGATATTTTGTATAGGTGATAAGCTATGTTTTGTTAATTTTTAGGATAAGGAACATAGATTATAGATGGTAGAGTAAGATTATGTAGCGTGGTAATGAAGCGGAACACTTGTCATCCTAATTATAGTCGAATTACTTTGGGGGGAACAAATCTATTCCGATAATCTATTTTTTGGGGTAATCGATGTGTGAAAGAATCAATTCTTGATTATTTATTCGTTTATTTATTTCTTGTACGGACAGATGTCCATTTGTGTGTCCCACAGGAAAGTAATTTTGAATATTTTTCAGGCAATTGAAGAATTACGTTGCATTCGTCACTTTCATCGCTATTCTGCGGATTCTTATGCATTTATGGGTAATTGAAGTGTATAGAAAAGCTCAAAGTGCATGTAACATGTAGAAGTATATAGAATACTTAAAACAAAGTACAAATTATTATATTTTCAGAGTGAAACGATCCTTTACTTAGGTTCGATTTCTTTAATTTTGCTAATAAAAATATGAATTTGTATAAACATTCGCAGTCTAATAATTAGTAATCTGGCTAATAATTATTTTAAGGACATCAAATGTTTGACAGTAATACAAACACATTCGAACACAATCTTTTTACTCTGCTAAAAAGTTAACCTCGATTATATGTGACCTCATAAATGCATCACTCGTGGATATACGTAATATGATAAGTATTACTATCCGAGTAAATGTAATTAATTATAATTACACTAAGGATCTTTATGCAAATTGATGTTTCTATAATTACAATTAAAGAAATGGAACATAAGTAAAAATTTGTTTCTATCTCTGAACATTGTAACGCGTATTTTATTACAATTATTTTTGTATATTTCTATGTATCATGTCAATTCTGTACTTTCTTTACACGCTTAAATTTCTCATAAATGCATAATAATCTGTAGTCTAATTATTATATTGTATTCAAATCAAAGTCCGATTATTGTTATTAAAATTATTCAATTACTTTTTCATTTAATTATTTGAACCAGGTGATGATTTATATAACAATATATTCTGTTTGCAAATACTCGTAGGTTTCATTTTATGTACAGCAAACTGGTTCGCTTACTCTAATATACTAAATTCATATGTTACAATGAAAAACTCCTTATCTAGCGCCATTCACTTCTGGTTATTATTTAATAATCGCGAGTTGTGGGCGTTTGGGCACGTAACTCAAGTAGTCGCTTAAAACGCGTAGGTTTTGTAGTATTTCCTTCTTCCTAAATAAAAATGCATACTAAATGAAGTCTCCACACGAAACACCCGTTGCATGAATATTTAAATGGAAACGATTCTTCCTACGCTTCGATTCCAGACGCTCGACATGTACGTCACCGGAAATCGTAAAAGACGATTTTTTCGATTGGTTTTTGGACACTTTTTTAGTCGTCGATTTCTGGATGACGCGTTTGTTTTATTCGTTTTCGAAATAATTACAAAAACAATAATAAAATGTGAAAATATTAAAATTTAAAATACAGATGCTGCGAATGAAATAAAAATGTTTGCTTAATCCTTTAATCTTTGGTAATATGAAATCTACAATGCTTAATTTTAAGATGCATGTATTTCATTTGTTGCAAGATACTTAAAAATTGTGATAATTCTAAGCCACTTCATTGATACTTAACTTTCAATGAACTCGAGCCACAATACTTTAATCGCATCTAGCATTCCAAGAAACGAACGAAATAAGGAAGTTAGAATTTCGCAGGAATTCTTCTTCTATCAATGAATCCCATAACCTTCTATATAAGTAAAAATAAACGTTAAAGGGGATAGAATTTTTTAATGACCGGTGAACTGTGGAAGTTAAAGTCATCCTTTCGTGGAATTTAGCTTACGCGGGTATAGACATACCACTTCACTTCTAACATGAATTAAATACCTAGTACATTGTTTAAAATTTGTGAAAATTATCTGAAAATTGGACACTTTGTAAAATGTAAATTATGTTGAATTAATTTGTTAATTCAAAGTTACGAGAGTTCAAAGCAATGAAAATTTAAATCTTCGTAAATTCAAAGTGTAGAAAATTTTTAAATCGTGGAAAATTCGAAGCGTCGAAAATTTAAAGTGTGGAAAATTCAAAGCGTCGAAAATTTAAAACTCCGAATATTCAAAGCATAGAAAATTTAAAACTCCTAAAATTCAAGGCGTGGAAAATTCAAAACTCCGAAAATTCAACGCGTCAAAAGTTTAAAACTCCGAATATTCAAAGCATAAAAAATTTAATGCATCCAAAATTTAAAGCATGGTAAATTCAAAGTCGTCGAAACATTAGAACATCGAAAATTCGTAGCATCCAAAAATCCAAATCGTGAAAAACTTTGAGCGTAAAAAATTCACAACGTGGGAAACATTGAAAATTTGAAGTTGCTAAAACTGCGAAGTTTGAGAATATATAAACCTCTCAATGAAGGATCAGCCTCCATCAGTTCCTCCATCATGGAACGCGATTCGGTCAGGTATATTCAAGCGTAGCCACTTTTTCCATCCTCCTTGGTTTTTCGTGTCGTGGCACTCGTAGGCCTCGCTATTCTCTTTTGTGTTGGTGACACAGGACCCAATCGTATCTCGTACACCTTCGGATATATAGAACTGGCTTTGTCCCCGTGCTCGTAGTACGGGTCTCTCGTATTCTCGTACGATTCACGTACACCTTTACGACCACACGAAGCCGTTCCTCGTGACTGGCGTAGCTCTACGAGAGGAGCGGTGGACTTCAGGGACGTAGAGAGTGATTTCAATGCGTGGTCGAGCGAGAAGCTCTGTAGCTGGAGCTGTTCTTGTGCAATAAACCTCCAAGGAAGCGATCTTGTTTTTTACACTGTCTTCATCTACATTTGCTTATTTATACAATCGAACCTCGATAACTCGAACCCCACGGGAAAAGATAAATTCTTCGCGTTATAGAGGTTTCGATTTATCGGAGTCTTCGAGTGAGGGAAGTTTATTGTACGAAAATTCAACTTAAACTTCGATTTGTAGAGTATGGCTAGTCTAAATTCGAATTGCAGAAATAAAAAATGCATCTACTTCGATTTGGAGGGGTTTGGGTATTCTAAATTCGAGTTGCAGAGGTAAAAATGCGTCTACTTCGATTTGGAGATGTTTGGTTACTTTGAATTTGAGTTACAAAGGTAAAATGCTTCTAAATACGTGTGCGGTAAATAATTCGAGTTCAAGTAAGTTTCGTTTCGACTTTTATAGAGCTTTTCGCAGTGAAGCAACATTTTTGTGCTGCACGGTTAATTCTAGGTTTATGTTTTCGAGTTGATGCTAATACTACGTGGTAATTTATGCAATTTTTACAAGAAACTACGAATGCGTTATTTTGACCACTTTGGTCGTTTTAGTGTTAATGAACTTCGAGTTATCGAGGTTCATCTGTACCTAGATTCCATAATACTAACTATGCATAAATAATAGTGGTCTATAGGTTTAATCGTAGACAACATAGATGAATCATACTGTTCACTTTTAATATTTTTTTAACGTATTCTACATAATAATTTTAAATTTTTGTGACCTCTTGAAACGTGATAAGATTTCTTTTTGAGATATCAGTGTTATGAAGTTTATTTTGTATTAAAATGTTAACTGTAGGGAATATGAATAAAAATTAGACGATGGTGATAATGAGAATGATCATTAGACTGCGGATTTTTATGCCAATTACAATCTTTGCAAACGCGATTAAAGTAATAGAACTTAAGTAAGTAGAAATGCATTTTACATATTGCATATTTTTCTATGATACGTGCATCCATGCAAATGTATAAAAATTTCAACGCAACTTAGATTTCATATAATCTTTTCCTTTTTTCAGTTGAAATTGTTGGTTACGTTGTAATTCCTCTTGTGGTAAAGGAAGAGATTCTTTTTTCAAAGTGGTAAGAATAAAACGATTTAAAGATTCTTAGTAAGGATGAGGTAATATACCACTTTAAGGGCGTGTAAAGAAAGATATTTAATTGTTTGACGTTATTCAGAGTTATTTGCTCTCTGCACGTGTAAGTTACGCATGGTAGATAAAGAATTGTGTCAGCGTGTTTTATGTGCGCTGATAAAACCGCCTAAGTGATTAGAACTTTCTCCAGTGATGCAATTCTTCACGTTTAGTATAGTTAACTGTATATCGTATATTTGCAAATAGTTTTCTCTGCTTCGTTTCCTGTCCATGATACGTTTTTGCATCTTTTATGTTAATTTAAACTCATTACATCGCTCGTGGCTGATAATTGTAGCGAAACTAAACGTAAATTATTCGAGACTGTCGAAGGTTCACTCGATTTAGTGTTGCCTGCGTTTTAGGACTCATCCCCTAATTCAACCTACCCAACAGCACCTGCTCCCAAACCCTCGTACAAACACATTTTCTGGCCCTAGAAGATCCTCGAATACGAATTATCGACGAAAACGTGCAGGTTGCTATAGAAACCTATGTATACAAAAGTTTTAACACTACAAGTTTGTATTAATTCTTTTACCGAACAAAGTTTTCGGAGAAAACAAAAATTATTTAAAGCTTTTGAATTGTGGAAAGTTTGTTAGGTGAAAGGAGAGTGAATAGTAAATGAGTCGTTTACGTTGAAAATGACTTAAGCCCATTTATGGCCACCCAAAACGTCTTACTATTCAAGTAATTATAATTAATAAATAAGTGGAATGGATTAGTGTGTTACACACTTTTAGAAATACAAAAATATTATAGTACCATATTATCACTGATAACATTATCGGTTACCAATATTCTTAAATTAATTCAGGCACAAGCCCTTAAATATTTCGATTGAAAAATAATTTAACTTATGCCACTTTTAAAATAAATGGTTCAAATATATATGTGCAGTTGATTACAAAAGTATAATCTTCTTCTGTTCACTTAGCGATTTTTGTTTTGTCTTCAGTAACTGCAAAACCATGTTCTGTCATGATTTTTCTTATTCTTGAGAAGAGAAGCAAAGCACAAGGTGTTACACCTGACGAATACAATGCTTATGGTACCATTAGGGTGATATTTTAGGACAAAAATTCTCGAACAAGCAACGACGTGTAAACTGTTGCATTATTGCGGAATTAAAACATGCATTAAAACGCTTGCTTGATTATCTTATTCGATATGGCCACTAGTTTAGACAAATATAAAACACAAATATAACATCACAAAATAACCATTTTTCAATCGCACGTTTGTATCGTGAGAAATTCAAAAAATTGTACGGACTTTTCGTTCAAGTCTCGTAGATAACTCGGATAATCGATGTTTTACTACTATGTGGACGTAAAAATATTAGAAAATATTAAGTAAAGTATCGTATTATCATTAAAATTTATTTCTTTTTTATAGCAAACGATTATTTGTATTCTTTTCCTTTCCTCATTTATTTCATATTACATTTACGTAATCTTTCCATATGTTTCTTTATTTATGGAGTATCGTTTCGCGCTTCAAAAGTTCTACTATTCTCGGTTAGTTCCACGTTCTCGCGTGTTTGACCGAAAACTTTTTGCCAACAGTGGCATATCTAATTGTTGGATTCTGAGGAGGTTCCAAAGTTTTAACTTTACAAATACTGCTTCCCTACTTGCAATCGTTTTACGAGCTGTCTGAAGAGTAATGAAGCTGTGGAAAAGAGGTCGCGGAAGGGCCCCAGGAATACAGCCCTGGCTGGGCCTGCCGGTCAGCCAGGTTGGTGAACGTAGGACAGCTAACCAGGTGACGTCATTGGCTTCTTGGATCTATGGTGGGCCCGTGATGGCGGTAGGGGAAAGAAGGAAGCCAGCGTGGCGAGAAAGAAGAACAGAGACAGATTGAAGAGTGGGGGTTGTTCTCCAGCACAGTACGAGCTGCTGCTTTCAGGTACGAGTACACGGTGCCGCGTGCAGGTAGTCTCGTGTTCGTTCTCCACGTTCTTCGACGCTATCGAGCCTTTCCGCCCGATTTCAAACGTTTCCCCGGGCTTTTTTTTTATCAACCATCCCGACATCGAACTACATATTCCACCCCTGTGTGCACGAAACATTTACTGCAGGCGGTGGAAGCGACGAATGTGCTCGTAGTTGCTCGATGGACGATAAAAGTGGTGTGAGAGAATCTTTTCTAATGATTCAGAAGGAGTTCCGAGCAAACGATGTGAAAAATTTTGCCTTGCGCGCGTGAAACGTTGCGTAAAGGAAGTGCGGGTGTCAACAGATGTTGGTACTGTGATGTAAGTTGGCTCCGGATGGATGATAAAAGTGCAGTGATAGACGTTTTTCACGCGATCCGAATCGATTCTTCGATCTTTGAAAAAAGATCTTGCGAAATATTCCATTATATTCGTACCGCGAAGTTTTAGAGGGAGGATTGGAGTATCAAATATTGGTTTGGACTTCGATTGGTTCCTCCTGAACGATACAGAAACTTTTCTAACGATTAGAAACGATTTTTTTGTTATCTGTGAAAGCAACGCTTACAATATATTCCATCTTGTGTATGTGTGTGTGTGGTAAAAGAGGGTTGAAGCAGCAAGTGTTGGTATTGTGAATTCAATTGTTTCCCGGTGGATGAGGAAGTTCATAGTGCTTCGAGAAAATTACTGAATGCGAAGTGTTGTGCTGAGGAGAGGACGGAAGTCATACCAGATGTTATTATATTGATTTCCGTATTAGCAACGAGGATGTTTATAGAGGCTAAACGAAGAAACAAGTTACCGTTAATTGCGGTTTAACGATGTACACATAAGCTAGCTTAGCAAAGAAAGTGATATTTTTGTGGCTAGAAAAGAGCGAAGGAAAAGTCGAGGATTTCTAGATCGACTGGTTTTAGATTGTTTAAAGCGAAACCGGTATAGCGAATGCGAACAAGAAGATTAATACGCTTACCTTTTAAAATACTTTAAATATCGCAGGTACTTAAGATTTATATTCGTATAACTTTATGTGAAAATAGAATAAAGCACATGTGAATCTGATTCGTATAACTCGTGTAAAGATAATATAAAGTACATGTGAACCTGATTCGGTATAACTTATGTAAAAATAAAATAAAGTGGATATGAATGCAAGATGGTCGAAGAATAATCTGCGATATTTGATCAGAGATATCATTTCCTAGAGGAAATGGAATTGATTAAACGCTCGTGGATAAGTTCGTCCGAAAGATACGTGAATTTGAAGTTGCTGATCTGGACCTGGTACCATGAATTTTAAGGAAACCGTGTCAGCGAAGGAGCGAGAGCACGTGGCACGCTGAAGTGGAACGAACGGCGTCGAGGGAAAGATGCAACGAGTCGTTAACGCCCGGAAGAGAGGTTTCCTACATGATTGAGAAAGATTGTAAACACTTCCTCGTTTATAACCTTAGCCATAAATATAATAGAAGCCAGAAGCTTCCCTACGCTCAACAAAGAAATCGAATGATTAAACTTTCAAATAATTTCACATCAAAAAACAATTATCAAAGGAATTTTCCATTCTCCCTTGAACAGATCGGCGTTCCCAGCGTTGTTTCGACGATAGAGAATATATAACCCCACGGCACTTATTCAGACTGTATAAAATACCAGCGACTCGTAGATCAAAGTGGTGACTTCACTTGCCAAACGAGTTTATGTTTTTAATAGAGTCTACGAGTTGTCTGGCAACGGGTTCTCTCCGCTACATCCGGCATGCAATTGCAAACGTGGATACGAATCCTCCTTCAGTATTCGTGAAGGATCATCTGCCGGGGTCTCTCTTTCAGGACGTGGCCACCTGTTTCCCGTGTCGTCCCGTAGACGCATCTCTTCCCTTTCGTGAAAGCCACGATTCTCTCGCCATTGAACAACATCGGATATCGTCGTCTTCTTCGATCCTGTAACTTCCAACGTCAATTAATAATAAGTCGTTTCGAGCGCCACACGGCAAATTTGTATTTGATAAGGGCAGAAAGTATTAAAGATTAACGCTAACCACGCCAGAATTTTACGTATACCTATTTAATAAATCTTTCTGATTTTGAGTGAAATGAGAAGCAGAAAGAAGAACAAAATCATTCGACGTAATATAAGGAAGAAGAACCTGATGTCGATGCGACTTTGATGTCTATATAAAAAGAAAGTGAGAAGCTGGTTAATCGGGCAACGTAAAAATTGTCGTAATGTTACCATGAATGAGAGAAATAAGAATGAATGTAGAACCTTAAATCAAATATTTTGAAACCGATCGTTCGACTGAACGTGGTACGTTTAATGTTAAAATTAGGACAGAATTTTAACTAATTGCGATTCAAGTTCACGGAGAATATTCATTATGAACTAAACAGAATAAATACGGATTATATTTTTAATAGAGTTCAATCTTTAATAGCACATAGCTAATATTACTGTGCGCAGCCAATGAAAAACGATAAAACGGCAGGTCAAGAAGAACAAAGCTAAGGATATATTCCTAAATGTGTACCTCAAATTAAATTTATCTCGCAACCACCTCTGTATCTTTCGTTTCTTTGTAAGGTAACAAAATACTGGAAGAGAGGTATAGAATAAACAGAGAGGGAAATTACAAAGCGTTATCAGATCTAGGAGAAAAAAAAGGGTCGATCGAAGGGAACACACAAAAGGGTCTGCGTGGCAAGTGCAGAGAGCAGATTAAGCTTGGTGCGGGCTAACGAATCCCGTTTTCGTTGTAGACACGACAAACAGAACTATCTCTCTGCGAGAGGATCAGAGAGAGGAGTCCGGCAAAGTGAGAATTCGTATTTGTTCGGGACCAGCCGGAGAGACATGTCGCCTCGCCTCCAACTCTGCCCTTATCTGGATTTTCAAACGCGATTTTGCGCTGCACGTGTTTCCAACATTATGCGGTTTCTTATATTTCAACTTTGTGACTTTTGTAAATATTCCGTGTGTTAACCGTGCAATGAGTTTGAACCGCATTTGAGTAAAGTTTGGTGTTGTTTTGCTGAAAAAAGGAACGGTTCTTGAAAGGTGGTGATTTTAATTTAAGAAATCTATCCGTCAGAATTTATATTTAATAATATAAAATTACCAGATATTAGATACCATTAAAAGATTGAGGTATAAAGGATAATTTTCGAAAACTCTGGTGTAGCATAAAATTAGAAGAATATAGCGAGCTGTACAATTGAACGTTGCAAAAGAAAGCATACAAATTATTCAAAATAGAAGGATTCAATTAAGAGAAAGCGATTAAAGGAAGAAAATTCTCGGTGAATTTGAAAAATCTCGACTAAGCAAAAATGATTTTAAAATGAAACGCAAACGACCATTCTTCGTTTTATTGACTAAACGTTGCGAGGAAGTTTCAAGCGAGTCCTACTTCTTAAGTATATCATCGAATTGAAGATGAGATGAGAGAGTAGATTTAAAGCAATTTGGAAAATGAAAGGAAAGCTCTGGTAGTAGATAGTTTCTGTGGTGGAGAGACATTGCGGAAGAAAATGTTGAAGTGGATAAAAGTTCGCCAGGACGCGTCGGCGACGCCGACGCCACTCGATCATGAAAAGAAGGACGAGGTGGTGGCAAAGGTCGAAGTTGAAGAAGCAGCGAAAGAAGAGGAAGAAGACAGTGGCATGGAAAGGGAGGATACTCCATCTAACATCGAGCTGAACGATCTACGAAAAGTATGCTACCAAACTTTATAATCATGCCTGCAATATTTCTTTCAACAATTACGTAAATTGATTTTTCTGTGTTTTTGAAAAAACTTCCAGCTAACTTCTTCTATCTTTGGCTTAGGAATATTTGAAAGTAAATATTGCAAATAATTTACGATAATTTCAGCTTTCTACTTTGCAAACGATGCATATATCTCTATTTTTAGGAAACTTCTAATTAACTTCTGTATTTAGCTTAGGAATACATAAAAGTCAAAATTGCAAATAATTTACGATAATTTTAATTTTCTGTTTTGCGAAGATGCATTTTTCTCTATTTTTAAAGGAACTTCTAATTAGCTTAGAAATGCCTGAAAGTCTTCGTTGCAAATAATTTACACTTTTAGCTTTCTGTGTTGCAGAAGATGCAAATTTCAAAATTCCACTTAGCCTTGCTGCTAGGATTCGTGTTACGATTGTTTGGTTGTTTTCTTGATTATATCCATGTTGTGATTCCTTCGCATGCGTTTTAAAAGTGTTATAACGTCTGGGCTTGTATTTTTTGTATGCGTTTTTCTGAGACACCTAATGGAGGCGTCCTTTTTTCTCTAAAACATCGTTGACGTTCTTCAAAACACATTAAGGATGGCGAGATAAGGATTAGTGGCACTGTGCGCGAAAGCACTTGGAGCAATACACATGGCCCCTCTTTAAAATGTCGTTAGTGCTTGATTTCTTACGCTTGTAGCGCTCGAACAGATTCTTCAACCTATTTACGATTCTGTCTTCTTTTGCCGAGTTAACATCTACATAGCAGTTAGTTTAGTTCAAACAAAATTCGTCGGTGAATGGTGAACGTCAAAAAATCTAAAGTCTGAATTCTAAAGGGTATTCTTACTATTTTTAAAATATTCCATAACGACGGTGTATATGAATTGTAATTTGCAACCGTTCTGCGAATTGTGAAGGCCACAGAGTCCAAATTAACCACGTTTCAATAGGAGTTGATATATTAACAAAATAATAGCACAAATGAAACAATATTTGAAATACTTCAGTAGCTCAATTTTGGATTGATAAGCTACGAAATTAATTACACATATAGTTTATTGTTTGTAAATTCACAGTCAGGATGAGATCCTGAACTCGGTGTAAAGGGGTTAAATAAAGTAACATATATTTTACTTTGGATATCTTCTATATTCTTGATTTGTTGCATTTTAAAATTTTCCATGAATACATAAAAATCAGCTGTCTACTAATAGTAATAATAGAAATTCCGATCATGATTAGAAAAAATCTCGGCGTATTTTAACGAATAATTATCCATGTTTTCAGGACGTGTATGTACGTCCTTCGTAGCGAAAGGGTTAACGAGTTCAAAGAATCATAAAGAATCCTTCCTGTTTCTCGTAATCTTTTATGCTCGATTTCCCACTCGGTTCTGTTCGTTAATATTTCAATTATCTTGTTTCCTATCTATATGCTTGATTTTCCTGTCACTGAAATTTTTCTGCTCATTGTTTCTTTGCCATATACCATTACTATCGTTAAGTATTCAATCTCAAACTCCATTGAAAACAGCTTTTAATTTGTTTTTTAAATCTCAAATGCATTCTCTGCAATTAGTTTCGAAAACTACTCTAAATAATGTTACTCAGCTTAATTGGTGCAACGATTTATTGCAAATCAGTTGCTCATCATTATTCCCTTTTCAAGTTTCTTAAAAACCAATTTGTTCCAATTTTCTTCAAGTCTCGAACCCATTAATTACGATTAAAACTGTATTAAAGTACTGCAAATTGCATGGAATAATGTCAGCTAATTAGTGCAACGATTCTAAGTACCATCATCGTTAATTTCCTTCAAGTACCTAAAAAAAAATAGCGAGATCCAAGTTTCTTGCAGTCTTCTTTACAGTTACACCACGTAAAATTATGGAATCTGTTTCTGCGAATAGTTTCTTGCAAAGTAATTTGTATAATAATCTGTATGAAATGCAGAGGTATACAAAATATTTAAAATACGACAAGAGCCAAAACTCAGTATCCAATTTATAAAAGTAAAATTTTGATATAATTTATTTACTGTAAATTGCACCTGCCGCAATTAAACTGTAATACATATTCTATAAATAATACTGTAATTATGTCATTGTTACAGAATACCTATTTATTTGCCATAAATAATATTCTGCCCTCGTAAGGTAAAATGTCTTATCTAACATTTTTACATTTTTCAAAGATATACAGAAATATATGAAGTTCAACACGTTTCTTAACTTTTAAGTAAAATTAGAAAGTCCTAAGTACTTTGTAGAAGTCTAATAACAGTATAATGCATTTGTCCTAACTGTATTTCAAGTGACGTTACTAATTTGAAATGTCTTATGTGTCATTTACTAACAAAAGTTAGATAGTCCTAACTGTACATCTGATTTATGCCAATAATTTTCCCCGTGTTAGCTGTATATCTAAAAATATTAAATAAATACGATTCCAAGTGTTTGCTAGATTAAACTGCCCCATTTCAATTCCTTTACAAAGTTAAAACGTCGTATGTAAGTCATTTAATTAGCGTTTCATTTTATTAACTACAAAAAGAAAGACGAAGTATAGCAGAAAGAAAATAATTATTCAATTTTGTCGGACGTCTCGGAGTAATAAATAAGATATTTTAACTTATGGGGGCAGTATTATAATCAGACTCTAATTGCCCTACAATTTCACTCAATTTCATTTTCGTGAGTTGTATACTTATTTTGTATTCTCACAGTATTTCTGTCAAAGTCCCATTTGTTTAACGCGTTTCTCTAAAATATACATTTGCATAAACTTTCGCAGTCTAACGATAATTTTCCTATCAAACAAATTTCCCTTTAAAAATGACCAAAGTATTTAAGAAATCACAGCGTTAAGTACCTTTTCACCCGGTTCAGCTTTCAGATCATAAAATCGAATTAGTTCTTTCTTCGTCCTGAAAGATTTAAGTACTTTTTGGCACTTATGGTTACATCTCACGAGAACGTTCCAATTGAATTGATAAGCCTAAAAGCACGGTCGCTTTCATTCATCGATTTCACTGGCGCAGCAATGTAGTTTCAGTGAACAGGTTGGTTTTTTTGATACCAGACTAACCTGCTTCCAACAGGTGTGACATCCTTGTCGATGCACGTGGATGTTCAACCAGACTATCGTCCTCTTTATATCGGCCAACGCGAGTAGAGCTGTGCCGCATCTGTCACTACCATTACCGCTGTCTTTCATTCGATACTCTTTCGAACGACTTTCATTGAAAAATTTCACCCAACCATTTGCGGTTCTTTCGATTCCGCTCGTCGATTTTGCCATCGCCGGGAAAGAATGATAACCGCATAAGAGAGAAGGTTTGCTTTCTCTGGATTAATGTCAGTTTTTTTTCTATCGCGGATGTTAGATAGTTCAGGCTCGATCGAGTTTTATTGTACCGATGCGTATGAAATTGCATTGATCGTGAATAATGCAAAAGTTCCTTTATCTATGATGAGAATTCGACGGATACAGAATTTAAAAGGGACAGGATAAATTACTTGGTTTCCCGTTGGAAAGCATTTATACAAGCTGATAAAAATTGTATTAGGTTGGTGCAGATGGAATTTATTCTGCCAAGTTTGAGATTAACGGATGGATACTGTTCTTTCAATTATGTAAAATCGTTAATTGTAATGAACCACGTTAAAGAAGAGGAAATTGACTGTAACGTAGATTTGTGTGTTAGGTAATAAAATTATGGAAACTTCAGTGTTTAACAGTACGAATAATCGGAATATTTAAGCGAATCTTTATGGAAATCTAAAGTTGGCAAATATACCGCGGAACTCATTAAAACTGGGATTTGGGGAGACTTGTGTAAATAATCGAATAATTCAACACTGATTTGCAAATCGTAACCCTTTAACTGAGGATGATGAGATAATTATCAATCTTTTAGAAGCAATATTTTATTTTCTCAGAAATTCCTAACTTCTTCAAACATCATTATATTCGTATCAAAAACACGTTAGTTAACACTTGTATTCGTCACAATTAAAATTCCCCTAACCAATATCGACTACTTTCTACTAATTTTCAATAACGAGTTGGGAGGAAGATCAGGCAATAATTAAATTTGTCATTTTTATAAATACAGTGAGAGTCAAAAGTAAAGGTACACTTTACAAAAATGAAATTATATTATAATTTCTTCACCGCGAATTATATCGTAATCAAATTACAATTTATTTATTCTAAGCAATACTATAATTATATTACTATCATACAACGTATATTTATTTGCAATAATTATACTGTAATTTCATTTGTACTATAACCAACACTATAATTAAACTATAAATTCACGAATTCATTTTTGTGTATATTTTTGTGAAGCGTATACTCATTTTTGAATCTCACTATAAACTGTATTAACTACAGACGTACACATATTATGGAAAATATGGTAAAAGCTAAAATTAAATTCCAATTGCACATCACAAGTAGAAAACAACCCCTAATGTAGATCCTGTTTCTTCAAACTTATTCGCTAAAATATGTATTTGCATAAAAATCCGCGGTCCAATGATAACTCCCACCTTTTCCTTGTTATTTCTACCATAACTCTAACCATAACTTTTAACCTTTACTCACCTGTTCGTGACTTGAGAAAACATAATTTATTCTTTGCAAACCGGCATCGCACACTGTATGGCTATTACAACTACCTAAATCGTTCACTAATTAACGAAAATCGTTTCTGTGAGGTTATTGATTTTTTTTTTTTTTATGATAACTCTCTATCTTCATTTAAAAATTCTACAATTACCGCGGTTCGTAACTCTTCCTCATAGTATATTAAGTATATTAATTTCTACTTTTTCTTGTTACCTTACTCGTTAACTCGTCTTTTTGTAACAAAGCGTTTATCCCGTTGAAACATGAAATAAATTAAAACGAAAGAAACTCAATATCGCACTTTACACGAGATCAAGCAGCAGCCAATCGATCGATCGATCGACCGGTGGACAATCTGCACGAAGATTTACGCTGCACAGCCGGCGTGCAGTTGCGTTGCATAGCTCGACGCCTCTTTTTGCCTTCGTTAACATTTTTTCTCGTAGCCGTGTCTCGAAATGCTACACACGCGTTAAGCAACTCGAAGCAGTGCGTGTTGCCAACTTTCTACGTGGTGACTACCGATCGTTCGAGGATTAGTTGCGAAATTAACTCGCCTCCACTCGTAATCTACGGAATCGCAATTTGTTTCACGAACGATCAGGTAGAAGTAACTAAACTTGGCGATCGAACGACTTTTCCCGTCTTCGAACTGACTCGAAGAGGAGCGTTTCGCGATGGATATTTCGTAATCGTTCACTCGTTCATTCATACCGTAGCGATATGCTGATTAGGGAAAAGAAGCGGAGCGCTCGTACGATTGCGTTCAAAATGAGAGGGGGGGGGGGGGGGGTTTGGTTCGGGTTACCGATCTGATTTACATAAACTGAAATTTGCATACGTTTATGTAACGGGAAATGTGCGTTGGCGTTATACGTTTCCTTTTGCATTTACCAGCCACTTGAGGCTCGATTCGCGACGGAGTTGGTGGTTCGCTTTCGTTAATTCCGCTTTTGGTCATGATTGTAACGCGCTTCGTCCGTGAACGTTCTGTGAATTGTTTTGAAATTGTGCTGGGCATCTTTGGAGCACGCTGATTTATTCGTTTTTGCTATCAGGTAGAAATGGGTCGAAACCTAATATCTAGATTCGCGAAACTCGAATTCGAAACTTTGCGGGATCTCGAAATTCTCGAGTCTCGAATGTTTTGAAAAATACGTTTGGAAAACCAAATTATTTATTGGCTCATATTAAATAAAGCTTCAGTATAGTTATAAGTCACATAAATAAATCAGAAAAAAATCGTAATTATCGAAATAATTTTTTTTCGGTATAAATGACTAACGAATTTGTGAAATCGAATCAATTAAAATGAGTCTAAAATTTGAATGCAAACCCGATTAGATTATTAGTTAAATAAATTCATGCCGCGACAATATTCTCATTATTTATATAAATTATTATTTACCTAAGTTCAAATAGAACAAATATACGTAATACTTATAACAAAGATTGATTTAACTCCTTTAACTTCTTTTAGGTCTTTAAAACTTAGTGTAACAGATACACACAAAGTATAATATTTCGATATTCTGTATCTGGCGCAAAGTTAAAGAGGTGAATTATTTCCCTTAACGTGTACAGCTACAGAAGAGCTCATAAGGCAAGCGGTTAATTGAAATTTTGCAATTCGTGTACCGTTGAAACATTTTAGGAAATGTTTCTCAGGGTAATTAATTAATTTGAACCTCTGACATAATTGAATACCAGTGTTTACAAGTGTATCATTTCATTGCACGGAAATTAGTAAGCGGCGTAGGAAAACAAAGGTGAGAAGTACCTGTTGCCAAAACGGAGCCACTTTAATATGGAAATTTCGGGTTTGAATTCATGAATAATAATAAATGACGCGAAGAAACCAGTCTTTTATACAGCTACCAAAAAATACGGGAAATTTATTTCCTTGACAAGGTTTACTTTATTCATGCACCGTTTATTTGCTTCTCACGAAACATTCTTTCCAGTCCCGATGATGAAATATTATTTTCAACCACCCTAACCGAAATATATAAAAAGATATACTGGATACGTTGAATAATAAATTTAGTTAACGTATTTCACAGAATTAAAACGAGAAAACCTTTTTCATTATAGAATACCTAGCAAAATGCAATTAAATATTTTGCAATTTAATTTACGACACTTGCAATAAAGCGAGATAATGCAAACGAGGTTGAATTTCTAGTCAGGCGAAACTAAAATAATTCTTTCTATAGAAGTTTCGTTGAATTTATACAAATCTTTTTGTAAATTGTATAATACAATATTGTTACAAGGTGCAATATGCAAATGAATTCAACGTATCGACTTCGTACGTGCTTCTGTACTACTGTACCGAGTTTTATAAATAACATTGCACAACGTTTTATGACATTTTTATGACATTTACGACGGTAATTGTTACCCAATGCTGCGGGGCAAAAGTTTCATACGATATTACACAATATTCCTTCATGCCTCGTGGCCAGGAGATTCAAGTGCATCTTCTGCATCGGTAACGCGATACATGTGTCCTACAAACAGAGATATTTACACAGTCCTCGCGACACGTGCAGCTACTGTCCACGTCCTATTCTGTTCACGAAGCAACTGCCTGTTGCCTTTTACGCCCTTATTCATCAGAATGTTTTATCGTTTAACGCTATATCGCTACAGAATAGGATACTCAAGTTAAAAGTAGTCAAACTCATCATTATGTTAATATTATATTCGCAATATATACGGTGTAGTTTGAAGACTTTTGCAATAGGTAGTTTTAGAAGCGGCGTAAGCATACGCGATTTTGAAATTATCATTCTTAATTTCATTTCTTTATTTACTTAATCCTTGCCTGTTAGGCGTCGGATGGCTTCCAGTTTACGTGTTTTCAATACACATTTTCTATTTACTTAACCACTAATCCATTGCATTTGCACATATCCTGTTTAGTTTCTCTATTTTTATCGTGCTTTCTAATAATCTAATACACGCACAACAGCTGAGACACTCCTCCAAACAAAACAGAACAAAAAATGAAGTGAACTGTGATTATCAATTTCTACTGCTTCTTCTTTGCACTGTATCATTGGTCTTCAACTTTTCAACAGTGAATTTTATCTCAACTCTTTTCAACTCAACTTCTCCAGAATGAATTTTATTAATCTTACTGATTGTCCGTTGATCAATTCGGTTCTTAATCATTGATATACTTTATTAATGAATAAAAACATTATTGCGATGTTAGGTATTTATATATCTACCCGAAAGCTAGACTAAACCAAGTCCATTTTTGTCAAAATTGTGTTATACACGCCGTCTTATTATTCTTGTTTAACTTTAGCTGTACCACAAGAATGTACATGTATGTTACATAATACACAAAGAAGATTTAATTGTGTGAATCACTTCGAATGCAATGTTGTCTTATGTACTTTTAATTTCTGTTTTCGCTCTGCTGTAAATGTACAATATAGGACATAAATCAATCTGGCTCTGAGGTACACATATGTGTATGATAAATGATATTTTTATTAAACGTACACGAATTTCGCAAATTCGATCTTTCGTTCGACAATGAATAATTACAATCCTTTCACAGCCAAACTTTTTCCTGCATATCTCACCTATTTTCTCAAACAATAAAACATCACCTTGAGCCACTTCACCAACCGACCACAGAAACTATTATACCACACGTACGTAATTAGCCGTAAAACAATTTTTCCAAACAGCACAATAGTAACGTACACGCATGCAAGTGTGCACGTACGTTTACTAGCACACAAACCTTACACCTATAACCAAAGTCTCGTTAGTCTATACCCGCGTAATATCATAGCGAAAGGGTATTCACGAGACACAATGCACACACGGGCGCTCAGAAAAGATGCCATTAATCACTTAAACGCGATAAACAATTCCTCGACTCTGTTTCTGGTAGACAAAAGCAGCCCCCCTTCTCCTATTTCTAGATCGTTGCCATTAAATTGTTCGTCACCTTGTCTGTTTCAGGACCTGTTCTCGCAGCTGCAGTTTTCGCAAGAGAGCGCGTTGCCGCCTGATACGCTGCGTCGCGCTCTCGCCGAGAGCTTTCTCGATCAGCAAAGGTTCCAGCTCGGATTCATGGACGACGCTGCAGAATGTTTCGTAAGTGACGATTATCACGTTCTCTTTGGTCTCTTGCACGCCAGCCTCTTGAACGATCTAGGCGATCCGAACAAGTTTTAGTCTACTTTGGAAAGGCAGACGCTTCGCAATCCTACCTAGAGGCTGTAGGTCATTTTGAATGTAAAATTGGAACAGCGATGGTCCAAGGCGGAGAATCGTGGATTAAGAATTGAAGCGGTTGAAAGGACTTAGTGGATTTTATTGTGGAAGCAACAATAAGGGGAAAATAGGGGTTGAAGATTTAATGTGAAGGATTAATGTGACAATTAATATATTGGGTTGTGTTCGGATATTTTGAAGCGTTTTTCGATATCTAATATTAAGCTTTGTTGTATGATTGGTGTTGCTGAAAAGGACTTATCTTAACGAGCCTTTGTTCAGTGATACTATTATTAATTTAAGTAAGTACTGTTCACGGTTGGGACACTTAAATGCGACAATTAAGAAACAGCGTCTAGAGTTGGTTAAAAGAAAGAGCAACGGTAATTAGTAACTTTAGTTTGGTAAAGAGACCGTAAATTTTCTTAGAATTTATTGCGATGTTTGTAAAATCTTATCAATAACCAGAAATTGAATACACTACTTATTTAGCGGCTGGGAAAATTACCCGAAAGAATTCATGTTTGAAAGCGAAAAATTTACGATTTATTAATAATGTTAAATTCGGCAAGTTTCAAACTTTACATTTATGTAAAGTACGCGTCATTTTTAATTAACTAGTGGCTAACAAGCTTCGCGAAAGTCTTCGTACATCAAAGAGTACTTACATGAGTCTCGAACAGTTTATAGTTACTGATTTTGTTTATTGACTAAAATTAGACGCAACTTCAAAAAATGGCTGTTTCCTTCCGTTTGCTCATACAAAAATATGCAAAAGTTAAGAATTTCACCACGCGGTATCTCCTATTAAATATTCAACATTTCCAAAAGTTTACCGAAAGCAACTGTATATAAAATTGGTCGTTTCATAAATATGCAACAGTCTAATATCTTGGTCATGGTCTTGTTAGATCAACTGTAACTTTGTCTTTTTTTAATACCTCGAACAAACCTCATAGTATAGTTTCTCGTTGTTTTTGCCCATTCATAAGAACGATTAGCCATTACCGCGACAGTCGCATTAATCTCTCCGTTTCGACATTCAAACCGGTGTGTCGCGATTTCCATCGAGACGTCGATTTTCCAAAGCGGTTTGCGATCCTGAATATTCCATCGTGCAAACCAGTTTCCTCTCTCTCTTCCTCCAATGTCCCTTCTTGTGCGTATTGCACAGTGGCAAAGTATATCGCGGATTGCCGTAACAACGTGTCCGTATGTGAGCCTAAGCAAATACACACGGTCGGGAGTCCACTTTCTCGTTTACACCAGAGTCACGTTTGTACGCGTGTATGTCGACATCGGTTCGCTGGATAAAATGAATGTAACGTTACGAATGCAGCCCGCGAGCATAATAAACGTAAGAACAGTGGCGATCCTACCACCAGTGCTATCTGGAGCGTTTTAGAGCATGCTGATTAGGTTACAGTTCGTGGTTAGGGAAGTTAAGGGGCTTCATCGTGACAGTGAGGATTTGGGATCATTAGCCTCGAGAATTGCAATCCATAGTATCTGGTGTACTTGAACTTACGCGAGATAGATATAAATTATAATATATATACTATAATTTAGTTTTTATGTTATTATTTATATTTATATTAATATTTATATTATTATTATTATATATATTAATATTTATATTATTATAAATACTTTGGCGAAAGAAAAGAATACTTTCAAGTATACTCGAATCTTGATCGAATAGATTCGAAAATTTAATGAATATAATACAAAATCTCTGATCTTCCTAATCATTTTTTTCTGTTACATTTAAGAGTAATTATGTTACCCTTTAATGCATGATTCAATTTTACATATATAATATGTTTGTACTATGTACATCAACGAATAAAATTCAATTGTAAGCATTATACGGAATACGTTGCTTAAAACTTGTTGTCGAAGTACTTATAAGTACCCTTTCAAACTTGCAAGTATTTATTTCAGCGTTTGATACTTATTTCTATAGAATAAGTACATTTGAAGTATAATCATTAAAACATTATTGCTTCTGATTAGTATTCGAAACATGTGGAACGAAAGATGCTTATCGAAATTGAGCTTCGAGTACATTTGAACCTCTACGAAATCTATGGGAACCTTCTATAAGTACTTTGACAAAAAAAATAATGCTTCGAAATATACTCGACTCTTCGCGAGATAGATTCGAGCTCCTTATAAGTATTTGGACGTAAGGAAACAGTAATTTGAAGTATACTCGAATCCTGGTCGAATAGATCCGAAACTTTTATGAATATTATATCAGAAATTCTCTCATCTTCCTAATCATTCCTTCTGTTATTTTTAGAAGCAATTATATTGCTCTGTAATGCTTAATTCAATTCTAGATGTATGCATACATAGAATGAAATTCAATTAGAAGCATTACATCAAATATGTTACTCGAAACCTGTTACAAAATTTTAATTTCTAAGATTCGAATGCTATTTACAATAAGATTCGATTCTTCATAATATCGAAGTACTTGTAAGTAAGTACTTGTTCGAAACTTACAAGTACTAATTTCAGAGTTCGATATCGATTTGTATAGAACGAATTTATTTCAAGTATAATTGTTGAGACATCATTGCTTCAGAATAGTACTCGAAATCCGTGGAACGAAACATGATTATTTATTTACTTATTTATTTAAACGAAAACCCACACTAGTGAATAAATTAACTTATAGAAAAATAATTGACTACATTACAGATAAGAGCTATACATATACATATAACGTTGTGCAGCTGAAATATAAATTAGATTATGATTACTGAACTTAACTTGGATTCGTAGGTACGTAACGAACTTGATCCCATCTCTACTTGCAATATACTTGATATATCCAATCTCTATAAGTAACGAAGATAGGAAATCCGCGATGCACGAATACTTTTTTCAACCACTGCAAATCACTTTAGTAATTCTGCCGTTAATCACCGCTAAACGCGACCGCGATAAATATCCTATAACGACTTACTTACTACAGTTTCTCAACAGGAAAAGTTTGCAATTTCCTTCAAGTATAGCTAAAGAGTGTCATAAATCAACGGTGACACAAGAAATGTGTATCCTGTTTTCGAATTATCGTAATCGCCGATTACTAGTGGCTTCTCTATTTTTAGCGGTGTTATCACCGAGAAACGACACGTTAACGGAACTCGTTGTTACAGGAAAATATTCTTCTGCGTATACACCTTCACATCGCCAGCGGGGAAGCGGAAGACATGTGCAGCGCAAGACACTGCGTACCGCATCAGAAGTTCGCTATGACGCTGGTTGAGCAAAGCGTTTGCGGAGCTTGCGGTGCCACTTCGGAACCTCTGCCTTTTACACAGGTCAGTCTAATCTACGACACTTTCGTCAAAGAGACCTGTAATTGACGTTACCGAAGGGCTAACCACTGACGTAAATAGCGACGAAGCTTCGGTAGCAATTGCACAACTTCAACAGAGTCCAGCAATGTTTCGAAATGTGCAAATAGGTAGGTGATTGAAACTTCGAGGAGAGTTTGTGCAAACCTATAGTTCTTTTACTATTTATTATTATTTATTCTTGATCCTTGCCATCCGGCTTAGAATGGCTTCCGGTTTACATTATCTTTATACAAAACTTTACTCAAGACTAACTTTTACCTGTTAACGAAACTTCGACAATGTTTATGCATACTTAAAGGTCAACTTAACTCTGTATTGATACTGTAATTCTTTATACAAAACTTTACTTAACGTTAACTTTTACCTATTAACGAAACTTCCACAATGCTTATGGATATGTAAAGATCAACTTAATTTTGTATTAATGCTATAAGTGATACAACTATTGACAAACCTGATTATTGTAATAACATTGCAATTAAATAACCAACAATTCAACTAATAAAAGGAAAATGCTTTTCGTCTCCGTCTTCAAAGATCGTTAGAATTTAACAAAACGAAAACAAATTTTAAATGAAACAATTATAATACAACCAAAGGAATAAAACCAAAATAGAGATTAATTGTGTCCTCTAAATATTATATATAACGTGTACCTTATTTTGGATATTTGGTAAATTGACACTGCGTGCCTTTTTGCAATTTCATATTTCCCATAAATGCACAAAAGTCCCCAGTCTAATTGCTACCAATCTTGCAACTCGAATGATTGAGAATTGAGAGAGAAAGTGTGAAGCGATCACGTGACTGCAATATTCCCTATCATCAACCTCTCTTCAGCCGGAGCCATTAGCATTCACTTCGTCTTTACGATTCCATCACATTTAAAGGCATATCGTCTATCACCACTTTTCTCATATACATATCCAATAGAATAGAATCTCTAGATAATGTGCAACTCGTGGAAAACGAGTTTCTTGCGAAACACTTCCATTAAGTTTCAAGGATATGCCAGAAGAATAGTTTCTCTTCCCTCTTTCTCTCCATCTGTCCATACCTGATCTTTCCCCGTCTATTTGCCATTTCTTTTCTCGCGTTTTCCTCACAAATGGACCACCGGAAAACCCTTCGAATAGAAAGGAAGATCCTCAGGTAGAATTTTGCCTCTGTTCGGTACCAAAATCCAAAACAACAGTTACTTGAATAACTTGTCGGGAAAAAATCATGAAGTAAAAATTAATTTTTATCCAATTGGAAGGTAGACATCATTATACTTCAAAGAAATTTTTCGAAGGTTAAACAGATAAAAAATATTGATTTTTAACTGTTTCGATTACAAGTAACAATTAGATAGCCGAAGAAATCTTTCTTTGTTGGCTTTCCAGTTGAATCACAAGAGAACAACAATTATAATTGATTAACCTAGAACCATTACCCATAACCGAAATTTTACTTTGATAACCAGTAACTATTAACGATGACCGGAACTTTATTTTGATTACTTATAACCAGACTGTGGATGTTTATGCATGTACGCGAAATTTGAATGCGTTAAAAAATATAGAATGCATATAATATACAGAAATATACAAAATGTCAAAAGTAAAATGCATATAACAGTATTCAGAGAATGAAAATATCTTGTATTTAGATCCCATTCCGCTAATATTATTTATATAAATATGAAATTGCATAAAGATCCTCAGTCTACTGATAACCATTATCAATAACTGGAATTTTATTTTGGTTATCGCTCGTCAATATCGAGCACGAATTTTTTTTTCTGGTTACATCCGATCGTCGTCAATCGTTGTTAGCATTACTGGTAATGGTATTCATCGACACCATAAAGTAAAGCCCTCGATATGGCCGAATGACAACCAAAATAAAATTTTGGTCGTTTATTACGTGTACCAATGAATAATTCACTTCTTTTGTCAAATCCAGCATCGATTTTTAACACAATAAAATACCTGTCTCAAAAATTCCTACTAAAATGGAGGCTTGGTCATTCGATAAAATAAATGTATCACCCTATTTTTATATCCGAGTAGCATTGTTTAAAACCAAACTATAGTTATTAAAAGAATATTGGATTACTTACCGGTACACCTAATATAATGGTTATTCGTAACCAAAATTATTTAAGTAGAGATACTGACTCTTATACTATGACTTTTAAACTAGATCTTATAACAGTTATTATGATGTCTGGTTCCGTATCCTACATTTTCTCGACAAATTATTATTATATCCGCGCGAAAACCTTGAAATGTACGTGGTTCAGGATGGCTTAAGACGAAGAAGCAAGAAGGTAAACGGAAGTTCGCCCCTCCGACGAGGCTTAAGCGATTTAAGCGACTTAGCTAAGAAGCCTAAGCGCGCCAAGATACTAAACGATCGAATCCCGACGTGTAAACGGATTAACTGATCGGGATTTGATGGCTCATTGGTTACGAGCAACCGACAGGAAAGGGGAGGATTTTGGGGAAAGGCGAATGATCGAATCGAGGGATACTATTTCGTGCAATAAACTCCGGACAAGGCAAACGGGGTGCGGGTTGCAGACTTGGAATTGGTAATAGGCTCTTGGATCAATCGAGAGGATTGTAATTACTAGACTGAGGATGCTTATGCAAACTCCTGCCTCCTTAACCCCTTGTCTTATAATAACGAGCTACACTGTGATCTAATTACAATGAAAACACTATAGTTCTTAAAAATACTTGAACTTTAATTATAATTATAATTTCAATTTGTAAGACTGATTGTGAGTAGTATTAATAAGGGAATACATCGAAGTGTTAATCACTTGAGTTTGAATCAACTTTGCGCAGTTGTAGAGTAGCCTAAAATATTAGAGCTGTATATTTCTTTTATTTGCCATCGTTCGTGTTAAAGGGATGAAAATTAACTCGAAAGTAGGGGTAATAAAATATATTTAATCGAATAGGCCAATCGGGACAGGCTTATTCAAAGGTTGGGGATAGGCCAATAGCGTAAATGGATGAATTTTGTATTTTGAAATGATAAATCTGACTATATATACGAATTTGTAAAGAATCCATTTGTTTAAATAATAAATTAAAAATTATTATTTTTAGCTAATTTCTTTGGCCAAATGTTCACGTATTTTCTTCTATGCTTGTATATTGGATATATGTATATACCCAAATACAAAATACGGACGAATTCAAATTTTGATTTTTGCAATAATAAAATAGTTAATAAGTCTGAAATTTGATGGCATTTTGGGTTGAACAATATTGCTTTTGTTTTTAACTATATATTGTTCATTAATTATTGGATTTTACGTAGTCCGAATAGGTACAGTATTTGTTCTTAAGCTTGTAAAAGATGATCCCCTTTCAGTTTACCAATTACACAACAGAAGTAAATATTATCAAAGGCACTATGAATATCCCAATACCCCAATAAATTAAAGCTTGTTTAATTATTGTATTTTTATTATATAACATTTGCATCGCCTAGGAATTCCATACATTTATCAAATTTATTAAAAGGTTTCCTGTATAGATCCTTTGTTTCTTGTGCCTCATCAATTACTTCCTAGCATCTTTTTCCTAAATATTGCGTATAATTATTATCCTCTATAGTATGTTTCGAATTTACGTATAGTATTGCAGTACATGGCTATTTTCTATTGCACCCCTTAATTTCACGTAAGTATTATCCTCCGTCATCCATCAATAATCTCCAATTAAATATGCAGTTATTTGCATTCACGAATGCACAGCTGTTGCGCTATCGGAACAAATTTAACATAAATTACGTGAACAGCTTAACCAACATGCACGAGAAACAAAGGCTCCCCTGGCAAAAAGGTAAACCGCAAAGCTACATCAAATCAGTAGAGAAACCAACAACTCTATCGATGGTGGAAATCATCCGTCTCTGAGTCATCTCAGGGGAATTTCCTCCAGTCACACGAGTCGATCAGCCCTCCTGCATTTACCGGTGGTTAAACTCTCACGAGTTAATTCAACCAAACCGGTTTTATATGGTACTTGTTTTATTCGTCACCGTACTTAACGTAGTTCCGTTTCGTTGCTCTTTAATTACTCTCGCGACGCTTCGACTTAATGAAAAGGGGGGAAAAGGTGGGAAAGGGGGGAAATTGTGAACTGTTTTTCTCACGTCGCCAGAAGTCACGGTTTTGGCAGATTTAATCGTGGAGAACGCATGCTCGTGCAACTGTTATCGCGTTTCGCGTAAACTGCCCACTCGTTCGAAGAGCTTGATTATTTCCGCTTCGACGGGGAAAGTGAAACTTTCAATTATTCCTCTCCTTCTGCTTCTGTCATTCGCGCGTTTCGCACTCGCAGAAATAATATTTGCAATTCCTGTGTTGACCAAAGATATGTAGTTTGATTACTTACTGACCGTCTATTGTTCTACTTGTCTATAGAAAATTATTTGTAATATTGTCTCCGTTATGCGATAAGGCGAATAACATTTGTGATAACCACTTTATTGTATTAAGCTGCGCATCATTATGCATATATAGAGAACTCAGATATGCAAAAAGGCATCCAATGCACATAACGTGTAAAAAGACATTAAATATGCAAAATAAGGCGTTTGTTACAATATGTAAGGGGTGCAATTACTCTCTATTTTGGTCTTGTTTCTCTAATTGTGGTTGCAAAAATATGATATATGCGTAGCGAAAAATGTTTCATGTAGAGTTGAATACTTTAGAAAGGGGCACATTCCCATGTTATTAGCTTTTTCTAGATGAACGCATATAGATCCTATGGAGGTCATTAACATTTTTTAAATGGGATCTTATATTTTTTATCGCACCTTTATATTCTCTATAAAAAAAAGTATTAGTCTATGTACATATGTCATCAAGTGATTAATTTAGAAGTGATTAGTTTCACAATATTAAAATTAATTCATTGAACAAGTTACTTTTCAGAAATGAACATATCTTACTCATTTATAGTAAAATCCATCACAGCCTGTGCACCCACTTAATACAAATTTGCATATTCATGGTTTTAGCGTAACGAGAAATTGCGATAAAAAACAGATTGTCATCAGTTTTTAACTCGGTTTTTTGTTTCAAATTTACATCTGTGCATACTAAATTCGCTAACTATAGTTAAAGGTAAATTATTACATCAAAAGATGGAACTGTAGAACAATCTTAAAATGAATTCCTTTGTATACATATACAAATATACTATATGTACCGATATAAATTATTACTCTTGCAATTATTTTTGGTTTTGGAATTAGACGTTTGCATCGATTATTCGATGACTATAGTAAAATAAGCTAGCGAAAGATGGTTGGAGGAAGATTGGGCAGAGATCAAAAAGTTCTTTATCGTGGAATTGAATATACCTCACGGTGTATGGAAGAGTTAATTAAATTTCTTAGTTAGCAACATGGAATTACTTGTGGTAAAGTTCCGATAAGAAAGAAAGAAAGAAAGAAAGGGGCAAGCAGAGGCAAGCGGTTCCGAACAAATGCAATCACGAAAGTTGCATTTTGCACCCGCTGCTTCGTAATTACTCTTTTCCTATGATAAAATTATATAATTTTCTGGGAACTTCGCACCTCGTTGCGCTTTCATCATATACCACTTATTTTCCTTTCCATTAAAACCAAACTTTAGATGATTGCTTTTTTCTATTCTTTTCCCTCTCACAGACAGCTTTTTTGTCCAATAAACATTTTAGTTTCACTTCCGGGAACGTGACCATAATAATTTTATTATGACGGTTGGCTGCCTGCTAAAAACATTTTTACAGTCTTTGTTTTGCAACGCCTACAGTTTACTAAGAGTTTCACATTATGATATTTGTATTCGCCAAAATTGTACCCAGTTTGGAATTTCATAAGGATAGTTATAATATCGTGCATTGAAATAAATATACTGAAACATTCCGACACACTTCGTGGTAAAATAGAAATTCAAGAATTTTTTTTACACAGGATTAGTTATCCTCTTAAAAATGATTTTTCTTACGTTATATAGAACTGTAAATGTGAATTTAATTCAATAATTCAAATACCTAATTAAAATCTTTTTGCTTTCATTAAAAATCAAAAGATAAGAAATGATTCATGATTAATGCATGAAATCGAATTAAAAGTTAAAAGCTTGAATCCTCAGGGATTAAAAGTCGCACAATATTTTTCCATACTTATTGAAACATAAGGATAATACGTACGGTTGCCTCTAGATTTAGATACAAAAATAAATACCTAATGTAAATTTAATTCGATAATTAAGATATCGAATTAACTGGAGATATATATCTTTTCTTAATTAAAGACACACACTTTTTCTGTCATTGGAAATCAAAAGATAAGAGATAATTCATGATTAATGCGTAAAACTGAATTTAAAGTTAAAATCTTGAATCCTCATTTCAGGATTAAAACTAGCACAATATTTTTGCATACTTACTGGAATGTAAGGATTGTAGATACAGTTGTCTCTAGATTTAGATACAAGAATAAATGTCTGCACTTTGGCTTAACAACAAATGTAACTAATCTAGGAATACATTAAAACAAAGCGAATTAACGTGTTTCTTAATCTAATGTCCAAGTTTAGAGGAAAAGTGGACGTTTCCTAATGCAACTAGGAACAATAGCAGTGCCCTTTCGAGCACGTTTAACACAGCACGGTGCTCGCATAATCGAGCGCAGACCGCGAACAACTCACGTGGGTGGAGTTGGTTCTCCCTTCGTGCACTCGTATCGACTGTTGTCGGCCGATTGTAAAAACGCAAAACTCGTTGCAATCTCGTATCGGTCATGGCCGATCGCTTTTACCAGCTGGCTACTATTCCCAGTCCAAGTAACGCTCTACAATACAGCTAGAGCTCGAAATCGAAAACTTTTATTTGCTTAAGCATAAAAGATACAAGAGAACAAAGAGTCATGCAGATTGGAAGGCTCGATGTGAGCATAGAGAAATTTAAATAGAAAATGTGATCGAAAGATGATTTATATTTTATTATAATCAGTAGACTGTGGATTCGTATGCACATATGTTTATGGGTAGTTCAAGTTTACGAAAACTTGCAATGTGCTAAACAGTATGAAAAAATATATGAAATATCATAGTAATGTAAGTACATCACAGATTTGTACGTTTAAGGGATGAAACAAATCTCTATTAAAATCATATGTGTTTTTAATTGTGCTTGTAAAAATACGAATTTACATAAAATTCCGCAGTATAATAATCACTATTCGAAGATTGATTTAGTTAACTGAAACTCGACGCAGAAAAATTTAGAAATTTTATATAAATTAGTGTATTTGTATCAATCAAAATTTATACATTTATGCTAGTCATAACGTTTAAGGGATTTTCTTGCTTTGACGACCAAAAAAATTAGACATGCTTTGAAATCTTTTTCCGACAAAGACGAACACATCAATTTTATGCTACATTGATGATTTGGTTATTCATTAATGATTACAAACGTACAAAAATTATGACTCAAATTATGCTCAAATTGACTAAAAAAAGAAGCAGTTAAGGGGACTCTGTTGAAAAATGGTACTGAAATTTGTACGTATTATAATAGAACGTCGATTATCGGAATTAATTGGGCGACAAATCCGTTCATATAATCGATTTTTCGAATAATCGATCCGTAATATTCAAATTCTTGATTAACTCATAAATCGAGTAGAAATCAAACCATTTTCAAATATGAATGTATCTTACTGAAAATAATGCACGCTTAGTAAGAGAAATAAAATAAATAGGTACATAAAAGATACATAATAACATAATAACATACATAATAAATACATGAAGATACATAATATAAATGATATATATATAATAAATTCGTTATACGTTATATAAGTAAGTACGTCTACCAAAATTCGAATAATCGACGTTCTACTGTACTGCTTTAATCAACTTTATAAACACGTTGCGGGTAATTGTTGACTTACCCTCGTACATCTTTGACACAAGTCGTTAATAAGTATGTAATTATTGTCTTTGTAGATGGTCCACTACGTGTCAGCGTCGGCACTGACTTCGCAAGCTCGACAAACGCCACCGAATTCTCGCAACAGCCCGGATCTTTTCGGTCAGCTTCTGCGAAAAGCCGGAGGCATGGGTGACATCAGGGATTGTCCAGTGAGTAACATCAATTTTCACCAATAAAACAACTTTCTTTTAACGCTTCTCTCTTATGTAAATTCGTTCAACTTCGTGGAACCCTTTGATCGTGAACGATTCATGATTTTGGACTTTAAAATAGTTCCGGTGACTCGTATTTGATTCATCCGGATCGCGAGATCCCAGATACACTCTCCTGTGGCCTTCCTTGGAAGCAATATCTCGTGCGGACTTTCTCTTTGAAGTGGAACGATAACTATCGTTCGAGTGCCACAGGCTATTTGGTGGATGCTGCGGCTCGCGTTGGAATTTCGTGTAACCATAAACTCCATAATTTGTGGCAATATCGATGCTAAAATAATTAATAATTCGATACCTTAGAGCCTGACTGATTCAAGCCGTATATTGTGGTTTTATAGCAAAGCGAAAACAAAAAGCATCCGAAGTATTAAGAAGAGAAACATTATATCTATTGGCCTCTTAATACACCTGAAATACTTTGCTATCTGAAGGATATGCGAAAATTGGAAACTGAATATGAATTTAACGCAATGCAGTTCAGTATTTCGACGACTTCTTTTATTATCCAATGCATATTCTTTTATTAAAATCCGCCGTAGCGAAAAAGTTAAGGGAGTATTCGCTCCAAAGTATGGGAAAAATAAATAGTTTCCACGAACTTTTTTCTTCCATAGGAAAAAGTTTACGTTAACTACATCGACTTATTAACTATACTAACATTTTCACGCCGTTACATTAAACGGTATAAATATTATGTTAATATAAATATTTACCGAGCTAGGCGTATTAGTGTGCGATTACTTTTCAAAAATTCCTCCTCCATACTTGACACGATTGCATTCGTTGTAATCATCTAAAATGAAAACAGATTCATTTTAATCAGTAAACTTTTATCGAAGAAAAAGATTGATGAGAACTGTCCATTTTTTGGATACTATCGATCGAATACTCCCTTAACCCTTTAACGCTCAAATTTTCTCTTCAATTTTAATGGCGGATCGTCAAAATAAAAATAGTTAAGCAGAAGATACGTAAATCATTAAGAAACATAAATTATTAATAATGATAATGAACAGTTGTACGAAGAAGCACAGTTCAAGCCAGCCCATGGCGTTGAGCGTTAAGGGGTTAAAGGCAAACACAGCATTAAAATTATATAATAACTTTTATATTCATCAGCAGAGAAACCGTTATAAGGCGTATTAAAAATAAGGCATTGTACCCTTTATTTGCAGAGCTCCTGCGGCGCGAAAATTCAAATTTGCCGGACCCTGATGAACCGACCGGAAATCGTTTCCGTCGGAGTCGTATGGGATAGCGAACGGCCGTCGTTGGAGCATATCATGGATGTTTTCGCAACCGTGGGAACGTCCCTCAGATTGAGCGATGTTTTCCATAGCGTAGTGGACTCTCGATGGGGTGCCTCTACTGTGCATAATCTCGTTGGAGTCGTCACGTACTACGGGAAACACTATTCCACCTTCTTTTTTCATACTAAACTCAAGGTTCGTATACATTACGTTACTTTATCTTTTCAATTACATTAGACTAAGTGAACTAACTCACTTAAGCTTTATTTGTGAATTCATTTCCATATACAATATTAACCCTGCCGCGGTCTTCGACTCGATCATGTTATTATATCTTCTAAAACATTTCGCAGTTCTGTAACAAATATAAAATAGTTGTTATTAATACTTGGAAATTTAGGTTTTTGTCAGATGTATGCACGTATTCGAAAAAAGAGGCTGTAAAGTAATTTGAATAGAATTCCGAAAATCGCAGCGGAGTTAAATCATTTTTGGTTGTTGGGTGGTGGGATTTTTAGAATTGATTAATGTATGTATTTTTGAATAAACGTTACGTGAGATTTTTCTCAGAGAGCGATCGAAACGAATAGTCACCATTAGCTTGATCACACATAATTTTAATGTATGTAATTAGAATAAAATTGTCTGACTTTAATATCGAAAGATAATAATTAATGCTTCTTGGAGCTATTTTAAAAAAAGTACCTTTTCTCGAATTACAATTAGAATTCACACGACACTTTAATAGAGATTTAAGACAGATATCGTGTATAAAATATTCAGTTGCTAATTAAAGTAAAGCTAATTATACGTACAGTACCTCCCACGATTATTCGAAGGAGTTCAGAAGTCGGGATTAACTTCGAAGGATAGAATACTTTCCAGCAATAATTCAAATTTAAACTACGTGCAATCATAATTAATTGACAGTACAAGGCATTATGAATTATTCTAATAATTTCTATATCAAATCTGATTGAAAAACCAGGCGTTTCGTTTGTGTATCTATAAGGTTTAACTGGTATAAACTTCTTTCATATATAATTTTATTTTATAATGTAAAAGATGAACAAAATATTCTGATAAAATCACCATTGGTAATATTTAATTTTACGAAATTCAGGGGAAAAAATTCTATTTTAGCATATTTCTCATATAAAAATCAGATGATTTATACCATAAATATAATTTTATTTATCGACATAAAAGATAGATGCAAAATTCTAATAACACAACTATAGTTATAGTAAATTTATTAAATGCTATAAAAATTCGATTTGAATACGTTTCCTATAGAAGTTACGCACGAACTTTTTCTGGCGCCTAATACTTTTCTACGGAGGAGTAATAAAGCGGATCTAAAAGATCTTGAAAAGGCATACAGGTCAATCAACTCGAGTTTTTTAAAAATTTTTCAACTGTACCAATAAATGATTTTCATTTTCACTTTTTCCTGGTTTACCATCATCGTTGTTGCAATATCAGTTGATTTCTTTAGAATGAAATCCATCAGTGTATATTTTGAATGATGCCATAAATTGTCGCCAACAAACAAAACATGGGGTGGTATTATACCCTAAGTGTAAACCATAGTTTTTACCTTTTTCCTATTAACTCTTCGACTGCGATGCAATATTTGCATGGCGTATAATAAAAAGACAAGTACATAATTTACGTGTGCGAAACAATTATTTCTGAATAAATTAACTCGAAGTTTAAAATAGTAAAATGTTACATCGTTGTTGAAATGAACCCATAAATATTGTCATACATATAATGACAAATTAGGAAATTAATGTATATTGCATTATACAAAATCTACAGGTCGTACATATACATACACGTCTTTCGCAGTTAAAAGGTTAAAAGAGTAGTAGATTATTCCTTGGTTACACCTACTAAATTAAGTTCAGCCAAGATACAATTGTACTCGTGATAATTAGTGTCTATTTTATTCGCTAATATTATAAACAGTGCCGTATATTTCCTTATGTACATATAATATTCTCTCGTGTATTTGACTAATCTATATAAAATTAATATTTCATTCTGTTCCAGGTATGGATTTACTTCGACGATGCCACCGTGAAGGAAATCGGTCCACGCTGGGAGCAGGTAGTGGAGAAATGCAGAAGGGGCAGATATCAGCCTTTGCTTTTGCTCTATGCAACCCCTGGTGGAACTCCAGTGAACACAGAGAATGCCCCGAAGACCGTAACGCCTTTCCCAAACGGAAATGGACTGAAGACACCCCCGAAGAATAATGTTCGACGATCGATCACGCCCAGCCCGGAAAAACCATCGATCAACAGTACTGCAAGACGTGCCATCACACCAAATCCCGATAGCCCTCCTCACCCTTATACTCAACGCAGGATCTATAGCGATTATCAGAATCTCACTGATATTCAAAATAATATCTTCGGAAATCAGGTAAGTCTATTCTTAATAATTGACAAATCGTGCTGTATCGGATCTATGCAAAAGTTTTAATCTTTATTTTCACTATTCTTTTACTCGTATTCATATAATATTAGCATTGAAAATTAATCTTCGCAGTATTTTTCTTCATTTTTGTACAACTTTGTAGTATCTTTCTGCTGAATTTCCTATTCCATCGCGAAAGAATCAAATTGCTATGGTGGTGGCGAATTGTACGATCCAAGATTTAAACTTTTGCATACATCTAATAATTATTTTAAATGATGATTGGTAACGCAATATTCGTTGACGATGGCTGAAAATAGTCTACGACTATTCATGCAGATTCATAGTTTGGACTTAAATAGAGATTTGTTCCACCGTCTAATTATTATAATGCGTATTTTGGATATTTTATATATTTTTGCAGATCGTATACATTCCATAGTTAGTTGTTAAATATTTACAGTCTATTAATAAGTAATGTTTTACAAAAATTATGTAAAAGAAGAAATATTGATATCTTAATAAATAAAGAAATTTTTATCGTTTTGATTTGTTCGATATCAAGTAGCCCAGATCATAATTCATAAATTCACTTTAATATGTGAGAATAATGAAAAGAAAGTGGAAATTTTATAAACAACATTTTTAGGAAAACTATACGAAGATAAAATAGTGATAATTGGACTGTAGATTTTTATGCATTTATGGGAAGTTTAAATATGCAAAAAGGCGCAGAATGCAATTTAATATGCGAAAAGGTATACAATATTTAAAGTGTAGTAAAAATTATTGCATTTTGGGGGTAACTTTAATTTCGATAATAATGAATTGAATAATGAATTGAATTCGTACAAAGATCCGCAGTCTAATGATAACCCTTTCATAATTGTACCTTCCTTTTTCCTTCGTTTATCTAAATATTCGTTTCTGTTTAACGAATTTCTGTTCCTATCTAATTTTGATGTAAAATGTGATGAAATACATCGAGAATACATACCCAAAGCTAGGGAATAAAACAGAGGTTTTTTGTTTGTGTTGAAGGGTGTTGATACCGTGGATGGTGAGGCAGAATCGAAGTACATAAGCCGACGTGCAGTGGAGAACGTGATGCAGCAGCAGAAGAAACAACAAATGCAGCTGACGCGTAGTTTAAGCGCTGGATCGACGCCACAGGATGCCATCAGTATTCCAGATCACTTGAATGTGCCACGGAGGCGAGATTCCGGAAACTGGTCCGGTGATCGAAACAGTGCTTCCTCGAGTTCCTCCACTACGATGGATAATCCGTATTTGTACATTGTCAATAAGATGCAGAGGAATTCAGGAGTGCCAAAAAGTCCCACCAGTAAATCTGGAGAACTTTCGAGTAGTAGCAGCGGCCATTACGACGCTGGATACGACTCTTATTCTTTGTCTTCCACGGATAGTCTTCCGTTGCAGCAGGGCCTGAAGCATAACTTGCAGGTATGTTTTATGCTTTATAATTATCAATGTAATTTTTTTTTTTTTTAATATTCCGTACGTTAACATTATCGATCACTAAATTTTGTTCATCTGTCGTGACGTTTTGTGTATTCTCTAGGCCGATTAGAATCTTGTTAACTTCCCCTTAAATTTTTATAAAACTTTGTAAACGTAACGAGAGAGGTAGATTATTTTTCAAGAAATTCATTGTGTATCGTTTCAAAATGGCAATATTATTAATACACACGAGTAAACGTAGAGTTAAATTTACTGAACATAGCTTGCCCAGATCCCGGAAGGCTACCAAGCTTCCTCAGGGGACGACTGTGAGCGTCTTTGCAAGGAAACCGACGCATTACTGGACAAATCTCGAGCAGCCGAGGATGCAGGAGATCTCAGCACCGCGGTTGCACTGTGCAGTGCAGCCAGCAGCAAAGCTCGAGCCGCCATGGATGCGCCCTACAACAATCCTCACACGATCACCATAGCGAGGATGAAGCATAACACTTGCGTGATGAGGACTAGAAGTCTTCATCGAAGAATGTTGCAAGAACAGGCTACCGCTAATGGAGAAAAAGAGGGTAAGTTGTTCAAATAAAAAAGTATTGAAGCAAACAACTGCCTAAATGTGCTAACATTACGGAGTAGAAGATCTACCGTAGATATGTAGTTCCTTTATGATATCACCAATAATACCATTAATTGCCCCCCTTTGCTTAGTTTAGTGAATTTTAATACGTACATTCGTCCCTTTTGTAACAGTTCAGTCTTTAAACCAGCTGTTTATAAAAGCAACCTTAAATCCCGCGGACCCTATCACATGAATTAGCAATTTTACGAATGAAGTAATAATTTCAACATGAATGTACATTATAATTTCAGAAGGTGCACCAGAAGGCAGGCATTCGCGAGAGAACAGCAAATCCGGCCAACATTCTCGCCAGAGTTCCAGGGATAAGGGGAATCATTCCCGCCAAAACAGTCGAGAATTGCTGGTGAGCGCACCATCCGCAACCACTGACAAGCCCACCACGAAGAGCATCGAAATCTACGCCACGTTACCGAAAAAGAAGACGTTACGCAGCAAGGCAACAGCAGTAAACGTGATCGAGGACGAAGAGTACATGTTGTACGATCGACCAATACAAAGAACAGGCTTGTTCAGCCGTACGAAACGCTGCGACGATGATAAGAAGGACAAGAAGCGGGCTCGCAGCGAGGAGAGGAACAAGAACGTTTCTAAAGACTTCTCCATCGCTCCTTCCCGATCTTCACCCTCGCCCAAGGGAGCCAAAGTGGAGAAATCCAAGGAAAACGTCGATACGGTTACCAACAATATGCGAAACTCTCAAACGAATAACACGAATGGCGAGCAGAAAGGCAAGAAGCAACACAAGATTCGCAGAAAATTGTTGATGGGCGGGCTAATCAAGAGGAAGAACAGAAGCATGCCGGATTTGAGGGAAGGGCAAGATGGACAGGCAAATGCCAGCGTGGAGGGAGTCTCCAACACCTTGCCGAAGCAGTCAGTGGACGATTCCAGCGTCGGTTTGAAAGGCAACGAGGTGTGCCAGTCTCTGAGCGGTTACCTGTCAGAGGGACACTTAGAGTTTACTGGGAACAACAACGGAAGTCCGGGAAGTACCAGCAACCCGAATCTGGAGAGAAGTCGTCTGATGAGGAAAAGCTTCCACGGCAGCGCCGGCAAAGTGTTACACGTGGCGAAGGTCCCACCGCCTCCTCCGCTCAGGACCACTTCTCAGCTTAGCAAGTCTAAGTGTTCGGGCGAAGTGCACAACGAGCAGCAGTCCGAGAAGTCGTACCCATCGTCAGAAAATCAGTGTACCGTGAATCAGCCCCAGGAGCAGAATGCCACCTATTGGAATCACGTGAACGCGACGAATTCGTCTGGTGGGTCTAACAGGACGTCGAATTACACTGACTACTCCTCGGAGACCCATTCCCTTCCGTTTTTGCCTTCGTACAGCATGGAACAAAATGGTACAAACATACCCACGTCCTGCCCGGCGAACTATAATAGCAAACCTAGGATTCAGGACGACGTGGTGCAGTATGCTAATGGGATTTTGTACGAGCCTACCTTTGTGGTTACTCGAGCGGATGTGCATAACGAGCAGAGTCCGGTGAAACAGCAACCTCAAGTGGATTCCTTACCTCCTTATCCTGAAAATGCGAACGTTTCGCATTCGAGACAACCTAGCGAAGACTTCCCCCCTCCTCCTTACCCTTCTATTCATTCTGTGACCCATTCGAGGCAAGCCAGCGAAGACTTTCCACCCCCTCCTCCACCAATCGACGATAGTTCTAATCGTATTCAAGAGAGCCAACAGCATTATCAGCATCAGTTTCAGCAGCAACAGTATCAACAACAACAACACTCGACTGTGCCATTACAACAGCGGCAGCAGCTGGATAATCAACACATCAGCAGTCTCTTGCTGCAATTGCAGATGAAGAGGGATCAGATTCTGGCCCCAGAAGGTCCGCGAGAAGAAAAGAGGCCAGAAGAGCAGGAAGAAGATGAAAAGTCTTCTGGGGAAACTTGGTTACGCGAGTTGCAGGCTAAACAGGCGGAAAGAAGGATGAAGAAACAGGGTCCCCTTGATCAGGATATTCCGAAAGTTAGATCATCCGGTCCAACGATTTCGGGGCCGACGATCGCTAGAAGAACAAGTGACCTGATGATGAATAGTCTCGGACAAAGTTACGACCAACCAAGTCGCGATGTGCCTGATTGTCCAAGAGTTGTTTCCTCCGTCAAAGACATGGCGGCTAGATTTGAACAGATCAAGCTGCAACCTGTTACGAAAGTAGAACCCGAACAGAAAATTCCGGCGAAGCAGAATGTGAATTGTGTTTCACCTTCACCATTGATGGATAATTCACAGGAAGTTCAGCACGAGGAATCGAGGCCAATGAAACTTTCCACAGAAAATCTGGCGAACTTCAGTAAAGCTGATAACAATTCGAACCAGTCGATCATGAACTCGAGTTTCGAGTCCAGCTCCAGTCAAAATAGCTTCATTTCGACGACAGTTCCGAGTAATCCCATTCAAACGCAGCAAAGCGGATTGAATCAGGCGATCATGTCGATGTCTTTGACGTTACCGCATGAAAACGGCTTGCCTATCGACTATCCTGAGGACGATATCAGCGAAGTTGCTATGCAAAACACTATTCAGAATACGACGATCCTACCTAGCGAAGAAGACATCGCACCGAGGAAGGTGAAGAGGCGAATAGGAAAGAAGAAGAGCGTGTCTTTCTGTGACCAGGTGGTTCTCGTTGCAACTGCAGAGGACGATGAAAAGGACTCCTACATACCTAATCCCATCCTCGAAAGGGTTCTTCGATCCGCGATGAATAAGCCAGAGACTGCTCAAGTTCTTCGAGAGATCAGAAGTCTGCAAGAGGCGGAGATGAATCGAGAGAACTGCACTACCACTAAATTCCAACAGCAGACTCTTCCATTGAAAAGCGAAGCTGACAGCGTACCTGCGACTCCATACCAAGATCAGCTACGAAGCGTGAACCCCGTCCCCATCCCAGACACCATCAAACCTACCTTTGGCCGGCAAAATTCGAACGAGTCAGTGGGATCCCTGTCGGACAAGAAATTATGTGGTTCGTATGTTAACGAAGGGCAAGATGTTGTAAGAGACACTTACACAGGTCTACCCAATGTCTCCAAACCTCCAACATCGTACTCTCCTCAACTCCAACAGCAGATACGATATTCTCAGAACGGATACATGCCATACTTGCAGTCGCAGTCGACGTATCCTCAAGCGCAAACTGCCCATCCGAGGAATTGCATTCAGGGTGACAGGAGCCAGTGCATTCCTCTATCTCAGACCCAAAAACCAGCCAGTCCTTATCCTACCCAATTACACGGGCAGTATACGGTGCAGAACAACTCCGTTCAGCAGCAACAGAAAACGATGTGCCAAAAGAATACTTATCAAACCTATTATCAACTGGAGCAACAGCATAATCAGATGAACAAGCAGATGTCTCAGCAACAGCAGCAAAACCAGAGGATCACGAACCATAATGCAAGTCCCATAACTGTACAGCATTCTCAGCAACAATTCGCTTATCAACCGACCCAATCTCCGAGTCCTTATCAGAATCAGTACAGTCACAGTTCCTATCAGGGTTACCCCTATCAGTCGGTTCCTCAGCAGAACAGAATAAACCAACCACTTCCGCAGTATCAGCCGCCACCGAATCCGCCGACTTCTTATCAGCAACAACAGAACATGCAGAATTATCAACAGAGACACGATAATTATCAGAGGCCTCCTCAGAAGACTGATCAGCAGAATATTTTGGCACCCAATCAAACGTATCCGAATGCGTTGCAGAATGGTCAGATCCAATCGAATATGAAATATCCTACGTATCAGCATCCGCCAGTGTCGAAGCAGAGCAAACAGATGCATTTTGTGGCCGCTTCGAAAGGAACCGCGACGGTGACACAATCAACTTCTTCTCTGCAGAAGCCTGCGGTTGGAGGTGCTGCGAGGACTGCGCCTTGTCATCTTTGTCGAAAGAAACAGATCACCGAACCTGCTATCTATTGTTCGGATTGTGACTTCTACATGTCTCGCTTCAGGCCGAAGAACTGAAGTAACGGTGGACTAGAATTTATGGAAGAAAGTTGGAAAAAGGGATGGTTTGGCAAAAGAACGTACTCAATTCTGTAGCTTTTGTGCTTACTACTGTTCTGTCGATAATGGTAGAAATATGTTCTGGATGCAACACAAACTTATTGGGAATAATAGAAGACAATACAGGTAGGAATATATTTTTGTCACGTCACGTAATAGTACGTGATAACATGTGAAAAGTAAAATGTTATCCTTCACGTTTTCTTGGTTTCCCTTCGTAACAAAAATCTATTCGGAAACAAATTATATTCATGTCATGCTTTTCACGCCATTCAGAGTTTAGCATATTTTATTCGAATAACGAATAAATCCTTCAAATTTATTCGTAAATAACAGATAATGTTTTTACTCGAAGAAAAATCAGAGTTGAGCATTATTCGAATAAATTACGGGTATGGAATTTTATCCGAATAGCACGTGATATTACTTAACGTGACAAATGTGTTCCTACTTTACGATATTTCTACTAAAAATCAAATTACATACGCATATAAAAGTTATGGTATCCAGTGCACCATTTTGTTAAACTACCCCATTTTATCAAACTACACCCCTACTAATGAACATATATCGAAAATTAAATCGAAATTAAAAAATTGACGATTAAAGGTTTGTCAACTCTTTCGAGAAACGGCGAGTGTTCATCATCAAACACTCTCTTGTTGTCGAGTGTTTAGAGATGCATACAGTACGCTGTCGACAAAAGTCGACACTTAAGTACAGTGAACGTTTGGCATATGTTGGACACAAAATTTATTTACATAAGTATCAATTGTTGACGACCATACCGAAAGGGTTGCAGTGGTTTTTGTAGAAGATGTATAGACGTTGAGATGATTCGTATCGTGTAGAACAGTGCTGTCTAAAAAATAACTGATGGAATCTATATAGCGAGTTTTTAGAAGTCGTTAGACTTAAAAGTATAAGTGTTTCGAAGAATTTTGGGTAACCTTGCGATATGAACTTCACTAACATTCTACTACTAACCAGTAGCTAAAAGTTTAATTTACCAGCTCGCTATGCCACTTCCACGAACTATAAGTTTTCCTTTTTACATGTTTAACGCGTTGACTGCTACACATAATTAGATAATATTATCAAGGAAACAGTGCACTATTTAACAATTAAACATTTTTATCGAAACTAGGATGAGAATTTTTCTCAAAATCGAAACGGGATCCCAAAAATTTTGGGATTATCGAAAATATCCGTGATTCCTGCACTTTCAAAATTCTTGATGCTTCCGAGTATTTCGAGATTCCATTTCGGTATTCGTTTCGTTGAACACTTTCATACCAGCTACCAAAAAAGTGGAAAAAGATCATTGATCAATGTTGCACATGCATAATTGTTACAATTTACTTCTTAATTTACAGGTAAATGATCTTAAATACAATAACAAAACGGAACAAATATATGTTACAACCCGATATATTGCATATAAGTAGTTGCAATTATGTATTTTTGCATTTGGCAATCGAAATAATGAAAACGTTGCAATAAGGAGAACAAACATTTTTTATATCAGCTTTTTCTCCGATACTCATTTTATTACACTGTGAAAGGGTTAAAACATAATATTTTATCCAAATTAAATATTACGGGATGCTGCATTGAAACACATTAAATTCTATCGTGGCTTCAAGGATAAAGTTCACAAAATTCGCGTGGCAATCAACGTGTTAATAATGTATAAAAACGAAACAGTAGACAGCACTTAAAATAAGTAGGAAAATATCCTCCTGTTTGAAGCTCTGAACTTTTGTTTCCTTAAACTCTATTTTCTTCTTTCTTTTGTTACATTTTTTTCAGAAGCTTTATGGATGTTCTCGCATCGGTTATCGAAATTTTATCGAAATTATGTTAATTTTAGATGAAGTTACGATTCGTTTCACGAAGGGAGATGCCCCCCTCCGCTTTTGTACATAGATACGTTAGTTGTAGATTTGTATCATTGAGGACCTTCATCGCGCAGCTACTAATCATTATATGTATTGTACCATTGACTGTGTACTTAGCGACCTTATATTTGTAATTTATAGTGAATTATTGTAGAAAGAGCGTAGTCGAATGCGTTTTTTATACACACACATTGCATTCGTTGTTTCGCGCTTACGTTAGGAAAACGTAATTATTAAGTTCGTTCTTTTAATGCTATATCATTTGTAACTCTTCATGTTTCTGTTGTATATAGATCGTTTCTATGTAGAGTTTAAGTTTCTTGTATAAAATCGATGTAACTTTTTTAAAATTAGTTGTTACGAGCAAACGTTTCTCCGTTTCACACACACACACACGCACACACACACACACACACACACACACAGACAGACACATATACACACAGCCTCTGTAGACATTGGAAAACGCGGCGATTATTGTATGTACTTCGTTTGGGAGACAATTTGTCAGAATTGTGATACTAGCCATGCTACATAGAGTCTTATCGTTAAAATTGTAGAAACTGTATCGAGAGGATTTTACAGACGATACAGAGGCAGTCGCACAAAAAATCGTGGAGAAATAGAGGAAGCGTGGAGGGAACATGATCTCTGATGAAAGCGTGAAGTTTATATTTTATGTTGATAGGCGTTGATGTTATATATAATTATTGTGTACTTAACGGTTACGTTGTATTGTACGATTTTCTATGTGCTAGATCGATGTACAAATCCCCCCCCCCCCCCCCCCCGATTTTATACGTTTTGTATAATGAGTATTTTGTTTTAAAAATACTTGATTTCCTCCCGTATGACAAATAAAGCGCTGTCGAAATATTTCAACACGTGCCTCAGAATTACTATTTCATCCCCAAACGATTGAAATTATTAATAATTATACGAATTTATTGAGAGGGAAATTCAACTATGGGATAGGAAAAAATGTGCGAAATATTTATTGAGGAAAATTTTAAAAGATAGAAGGTTTTAATAATTAACGGAACCGTATTTCAAGGTTTCGACATGGAAAACTACAAATTACTAAAAACATTCAATTGCAAGGTAAGAAAAACATTTCAAATATCTATTGAGGAACATTTTAGAAAATAGATGGATTCTATGGAAACGTGAAGTTTGTTTAATAATTTACAGATACATATTTCACGATTCTGATATCGAACACTTCAGAAGTAAAAAGTAGTATGTAGCGTAATAATGTAGTATAATATAATTAGGAACGAAAATTTGTATCAATCGAGGCTTCATTCATTAATTTCTAATTATTTAAAAAAGACTTCAATCGCATATCAATGTGTAACAATAACTAAATGAATGGTTATACAAATTAAAGTTAAAATTTTGGCATTGAAAGAAGATCTAGAAGATCTTCTTAAATTATAACTACAGTTAGCACGTAATTTTATTTCTTAAAAATCATACAAAAATAACGCTACTTTGTATAATATAAACTTGTCAAAAGTACCACTGCCATTATCCCTAGGCATTTTGTACAAAGTCAATTAACATACACATTTATCTTACTAATTAATGCTAATTCCACAAGGTGCACTTGGTTCGTCGATTCATAGAACTATTTTGTGAACATTTGAAGGTTCTTGAAAACGCTGCCATGTTAGAAAGGGAACCAATTATCCGATACTTTGCAGGACTATGTTCGTCGACGTTGATTATGTCCGCCTCGTATTCTGGCCTCGTCGAGGAGCACCAGGACTGTAAGATGAAATTGTGATAACTAGTCGAAGAGCATTTACATTATATTTGTTTAGAAATACAATTGGCACTCGATTATGAAAACCGCATTAATAATTTTTTTGTAGACCTTTTAACTTCGAAGTTACCTGAACTTGTTAAGTGACTGTTAAGGTTTAAAACGTTCTAATAAAACGATGCAAATTTGTATACAATTAATACAGTTGAACTTGGATAACTCGAAAATTCCGATAAGTTGAAACGTCTATAACTCGAAGATTTCACTTTTTCCCCTTGGAATTCGAATTATTGAGGTGCGACTGTTTTGAAGAGCCGAGTAACAAAAACTGCTATAATTCGTAAATAAAATAGTAAACTTACGTTTGCAAAGGTTATGAAAAAAAGTTCATCATTGGAAATATATTCCAGACCAGGTAGCTTGATTTGAGGTTTTTGTTTCGTTGCTTTTTTATACGCTGAATATGCAATTTGGACACCAATGGAATCCGCCATATTTTCGTCACCGGTTAGGTGTCCGTCCAACTAAATGTTAATGTTTGAATAATTGAATAATGTAAATGTTTTTTAACCAAAGAAAAAGTATCATAGAAGTATTTATAACATTGTACACATTTTGAAAACTAATATAAAAAGGATTGAAGTCTTCAAAGTATCCATTGCGCAAGTTGCGTGGTTGCGTAGTTAGTTGCAGCATTCAAGGTGAATAATTTTCTAACGGATGCTTCAGATTCCTTTACTCGATTAAACGTTTGTGTAAAAATTTACTGCAGGTGTTAATGAAAGAGCTCACCTTAACGTGTTTTCCATCCTCGTTTGTGATATCCAGCGTGTAATTGCCATACTGATCGACGAAACACATTGTTCGCTTCTCGTACTCGTCCGATGCGTGTTGAGAGGTCCACGAAATTTTGTAGCCATCTTTATCAAATTGTATTCCTAAATAAAATAAATAATATGTATATACCAGGTGTAGAATATACGAATATGTTAGGTGTTCCGATTAGTTTTGAGGGCTCATTATAGACGACTGCAACTAGAAATTTATTCACATCGTTTCACAGTTTGAACCTCTCTACAAATAATTCGTCACGTGTATTTTATATTCGTAAACAAAACCATGCTTTTTTAAGCGCGATTGAAAATGGAGAGCGATAAAGAGCATTTTCGACACTTATCGCTTTATTGGTTCGATTCGAAGAAAACAATTGCCAAAAACGTGTCAATTCTTCTGAAAAACTTATCCCAAGTCTGCTCTGTCGGTTAAAACATAGGAACACTGGTTTCGATGGTAAAGAACTGGATCGATGATTGGATCGCTTCGAAGGAGAAACATTCCTTTTATCGCAGAATTCATTTATTCCCAGAAAAATTGGTAAAAGTTATACCTGACGATAGAAAATATTTCAAATAGAATATGATTTAATGGCTCTCTACAGTAGATATGCTATTTTGCAAAACTAACTGGAACACCTAATAAGTTAGAGTAGACAATAATTTGAACAATTTTGGCACATTGCACAACGGTCCTGCATTTTCACTTCCGCGATATTGCGCGATTCTAGCTACACTACTCGAAACAACTGTGCTGATGACTACGAAAGTGGAGTAAGTCGAAAGAAAAGAAAGGAGAAAGCTTCCATATTTTTGTAATATAAATCAATGTAAAGCAAAATAAGTCCGTACTTCAGAGCCACACTGATCTAAGTTCTGTATCGTTGAACGAAAATAAAAATTAAAATCATATAAGACGACATTATATTTGAAGTAATTCGCACAATTAAATCTTCTTTGTGTATTACGTAACATATGTATATTAGTCTGGACCAAATAAAGTTAAAAAAGAACAATAAGATGGTGCGTATAACACAATTTTGACAAAATTACACAAGTGATAAATTCAATTTTTTTTAATTTTTTACTTAGACCACTTTCATAACCATAGGCACAATTGTGGGATTATATACTGCGGCCATTGTTCTTGTATCATTTTAATTCTGATTTTAACCCTGATTTTTTACCCACAACGAGTACCTATTTTTCTAAAAGATTTGGTAGTTTTGAAACAAACGTAAAAAGGTTATTAGTAACCCTTTGCGAACGAGACAATATAATATTTAACGAAGTTTCGTTCAGTTATTAGCCCTTTGAGAACGGGATTTAACAAATTCTTGTGCAATTATTAACATCAGCGTCTATTAATGATTTTGTTTAAAGTTTCTTGTTTTAAAAATTAACATATGTCCAAAAAATCAAAAATACTTGGTTGGCTATGTGCTGCATTTCCCTATTGTTATTGTTCTTTCTCAAAATTATGAAATATTTCTAAAGAAAGAAGAATGCTATTGAGTTGCATAGAAGTGTAAAGGCCGCAACGGGGTTAAAATAAACCTGTTTGACACTACGCTTATCGAAGAAAGAGAAAGCAAGGATTAGTACATATGTATCTAAATATAGCAGATAATAGTGGAATCCCGCAATAATGCGGGAACGATGCGCAGTATGTTAAGTACCTTCATTATCGAAGCCGTGAGATAATTCGTGTCCAATTACGAACCCGGTGGTCCCATAATTAACAGCGCTGGTAGAAATAAACTGGATTAATCCGCAAGTCCAAGTGCAAATACATATATACAACATTTAGCATTAAATCGTAATTAGAAATATTTAAATAAATTAAAATAAAGTAACTAGGAACGCATTGGAATAAAGAATAAAGAAACATACCATGGAACAAAAAATAACTTACTCTGGTAAAAGTGGAGTAAAATAAGGATCTTGTAGTTCAGCTGCTGGTATAACTAAAAAATTAAATTTGGGTTTGAAAACAGTTCTAGAAGAAAATTATACGATACAATACTCACGTATTGCGTTCACTGTTTGAGCGTAAAACGCGTTAACTGTTGTAGGATAATCTAACCACCTAAGAAGCAATGAAACCAAGAGTAAATATCAAATATTGTACGTGTCAACTATTTCTTTGTCAAATAATTGAAATATTTTAAGGGAAACTCACTGATCTCTCACAACAACATCTCTAAATTCTATTAAACTCTTCTTTAATTCATTTTCTTCGCAATTCAAAATATTTTGGAAGTAATCGGATCCTATACGAAGCTATAAACAATTTGTAGAATAAAGTTATTATTTTTTTTCATTTAAAGCTAGCGTAAGATTGTTCGATTTTATGAATTTGTTAGTTTAAGTTTATGTACCTCGTCGTAATATCGTGTAACAGCTTTGTCGTCCTTATACCACTCTGGATATCCAATCTGGGTTTCTAGAGTATCCAATTTTTGCATTAGCGTTACTTTCATAGCATTTGGTAGCCAGTGAGCTTGTCCTATGCGGTGTCTTAATTCGTCCTTTATTTTTTTAACCATTCTCACTGCCTTAAAGGAATATAGGAAAATAAAACTAACATGAGAGTCAGACCTTTTAATATTGAGAATGAATCTAAAGAAAAGCAATTTTACCTCGTGAATAACATGATCTGAAATATATCTTTTAACGAACATGTAGGAAATTGCGTTCTTCATTTTTATATTTCGTATGCAAATTTGCCATCTAGGAACAAATTAAATAATTCTCTATTATAAGAATCTACTATGTGGATTCACTAAATTTAAAATCTATTTTTCTATATTAAATAGTAGCTATTTCAAAATAAAATTAAAGTAAAATTTTTGGGGATTCAAGGCACGCAATATTTTTGTATAGCGCATTTTGTAATGCTATTAGAACCACTCAAAACTGTGTCTGTAGAATACAAAATTTTTTAAACATTCACAGCCACAAATAATGTTGCATAACAAATTCTATGATGCTATAAAATTTACCGAATTTATTCCGCTAGTATATAAAAAAAAAAACAGAAAATAAAATTTTCAAGGTTCCTGGACTCGAAACATTTTTGTACAACAAATTTTATAATGTTATGAAAATTTATCTAAACTATACTTCTTTAAAATACAAAAACTGTTAAGAATCCACAGCCCCAAGTATTATTATATCGCACATTTTATGATATTATACAATTTTCTGAAATTATTTCGCTAGTGTATGAGAAGGCACGTATATACATATTAGCAAAGAATACCGTGGAATATATTTGGAGACGTTATACGATGATAAGGATATATCGAACTTAATGTCACTCATTTCCTGCGTGGTGAACAATAGGAATTTGTCCACCATGTTCCATTGTACGTAGTTCACTATAAACAGAGAAAACAATAAACGTGAACGGTGACGGTGCAAATGGATTTATGTTCAAAGAATATCCAAAATGGACACGTAATTACAGTCCGATCGCTCAAATAGCAAAGTGCAGCAATGGACGTAAATTACTACCGTACAGATTTGTAATTACAAAGCCGCGGATGTTTACGACAACTTATAATGTATAAAATATACAACAAAAAATTTAAGTATGTATGATTTAATAAAGATACACTCGCTCCTGAATTTACGCGAGTTTCCTTCTTACACGGTAAATAATCTCTCGGCTTACGCAGACTTTTTACACGTGATTTCAACAAATGCGATTCTCTTCCATTTTTGGTAATTACTCGTTCTAAGAAACGATGGCCTACCTCAGCAGAATTCCAAGAAGAAATATTTCGTAACATCCAATTGGGTATTGGTACAGTGTTAGTTAAAAAGAGAAGACATAGTTTTACATCACAGTTTAGACACCGACAAACAAGTCAAATTTAGGCTATAGTTGCAATAGTCCCTTTATCCTGAAAATTTTATCTCGATCGACCACTGAGGCCATTTTCAATTTTATCCAAAATTTATTATGATTTTTGTGAATATTTATTAGGATTTCTTTGTGAAAATATATTATTATTATTATTATTTAGAATTTGTTTTTTTTATAGGAATATCTTATTACAAAAGACTGTGTCACAACATATCCAATTCGTGAATATTGCTAAATAGTATATTTGTGATTTTCGTAAGCTTTATGAACTAATATATGCTGGATAACCCTTAAAACACTAAGGATGGCTCGACAAGCCCATCTCGAGATAAAAACTATTAAAAATATCTTATTTTTTTAGTATACAATAGTGAAAAAAACTCAATTTATGTCGCTTACGTCTTTAAAATTATTTAATTATAAAGGAAGTGCTTTTAGGGTGTAATACAGTATCCTAGTTAAATAAGATGTGGATATGAAAATATACAACTCCCCCACAAAGTTAAAGAATCAGGAGATCACAAAATTGTCAATCTTTGAACAACTGTAATATCAATGGGTTAACGTGCAAAGCCTCTACTTTTTCATTCATGAACGGAATTTCCCAAAATGCATAATTGGCGTAAATCGAGGGATGAGTATAGAGCAATATTAAAATATATACAATTAAATTCTGGTTGTATGGCCACGTAATAAATACAGTGACTCACGAAATTGATCGAATGCACCACTGCTATATGATTATTTTGTGTGCAATTTTCTTAATTTACTCAAAGGGGAACAATAGGACAACAAAATCAGCATACGAACTCAAATTGTACATCGAGGAAATCCCCAAAATTGTATAGCTAGCGATTCAATTTTCGTTAAATGAGAAATATGACGAATGGAAGTACCCGATGAATTTCGTGACTCACTGTATCTACAACACGAAATGTAGCTTCCTTCAGTAGAAGCATGAATTTGCATAAGCAACTGCAGGCAAATAATTACAAAATTACCTAGCACGCGTCTGGAAGTATTTGCAAGTAGCCTCGCCAGCTTATGGAGGAAATCAGGTTTGTACACCACGATAGGTTCAGACGAATTTATGTTTATATTAGCCAGCTTGAATGCGTGTTGTATCACTTCCAAGAAGTTTATCTATAAATATTCCATATAATCTTTATCATGCTCACGTTTATCACGATTGCAAACTACATTTAATTGTCTATTGATCATTGATGCGTTACGACAAACGAAGGTTTATTGTTGACGAAAAAAGAGTATCGTAACTTATACGCAAGCCAATTAAAGTTGAATAATACTTGTAGTTGTTTGAGAAAGTATGTCAAGTTTAACATTAGCGGCTTGGAAAGACATTTGATACTTGATTTTAATATTAAATAGAGCAGAGAACAGTGCTACGAGATTAAGGTTTTAGGTAAAATAATAGAATTTAAAATTTATAATTAATTATAAAACTGTAAAAAGTTCGAACAGATTTTCCCCAAAATTTCACTATTATCATTGAAATGAAGAAAAAGCAATCCACCAAATTAGTTCTTTTGTACATGTTAAAACTGAAACTATAAGTTTGTAACGATATTAAAATAAATTTTACCTTTGCCGTAGGCGACGTAACACCTGAACTATTGTACCATCTTTGCAATTGTTTAATCGTCATTCTTTCGTAATTGTTACTAACTGTGTGTACTTCTTTTCCATTCTCAATTATCTATAAAAACAAAACAGATACATTCTTTACAATTTCTTTACCAATAAAATTATTTGCACTTTCTATTAATTAGGAGAGAATAATTACTTGTAATAATTCGAGTTCGAAGTACACCATGTTTGCTATGTCAGTGGCTAATTGACGACGATCCAGAACGTATCCTTTTTCTCTTGCGAAGGCTTGAACTATGCGAAAGATACCAAGCGCGTATGTATCGTTGTTGAAGAATACTTTGGCCAAATCCCTCTTACTTGTTAAAGGATAATCAGTATCTTGATCTATCTACATTGCAAGGAACTCTATATTAACTTTTGAACCTTAATATAGACATTTATTTTTGTATTCAGATTCGAGGATCCATATTTTTCAGTAAATATTGGGTTGTCCGAAAAGTTAGCGGCTCGATAAGATAATGTTGCATTTCACTATATTTTTCTTAATTATTGAACAATTAGAGCTCAATGTACTTTAGCTGTTCAAGTCCAATTTAAGGAAGGCTTTTGAGATAGCAGAGTGCTCTTATTATAACTATAAAGCTAACTATAAAAATATAAACGTAGTCGTTTAATAACTTCGATACAAATTTTGTGACTCACTGTATTCACTAACGTGTTATAAATTGAATTTCATTTAATGGTGCTTCTCAGAAAACCGAATGTAATGAAATATTATACAAATATTCCTAACGAATACTTTCGAAATTTATAGTTAATATTTTTTTAGTATTCAATTAAATTATTTTTGGTCGTTTCGTGAATTATTTTCAACAACAATCCGTAATAAATCTTTAATATCTAGACCGCGGATTTTTATGCAGTTATGAAAAATTCAAATGGGCAAATAAGTGCGAAATGCACGTAATATGCAATATTATATTTAGAGATTATTTAGGGAATAAAACAACCACCTATTTATGTTCCCTTACTTCGCTTTCAATCATAAAAATATGAATTAAAAATCTGCAGTCTACTAATATCTAATTTAATAATTTCCAAAAAATGGATCCTTGAATATCAATACTAAAGCTGTTAAATTTAGTACTTATAATCTTACTGTCAGCACGTATCGCTTCGTATTATTGAGATCAATTTCATATTCTAGATTGTAGAAAGCGCTGGTGCCAATCAGTAGAACATAGTGTTTGTCAATTTTCTGCCATGGAACATTATTAGGATCCCATGCATGCATTGGCATTGCCATGGGCCATCCTCCATTGCGATCCAGGATTTCTTGAATCGGTTTAATACCTCTTTTCTCAATTGCATCTATTAAAAGTAAAGAGATACTTTTTACACAAAGCTTCGTAATTTAAAAGAGCAAACTCTCCCTTTAATGCCATGCAGTTGCATTCATAATTATTCGAATGAAAATGAATCTTATATTTACCCAGCGGATCGGTAAAAGCTTTGTCTCACAAAGATGGAATATTTCAAAGCCTTTTAAAATTTTTGCCACTTGAAATGTACGCATAAAAGAGACGAGAGATATATCCTTTACCTTTTACAATTGATACGTTGCACATGTTTAAATTGTCTGAATAATCGCCGAAAGAGATTATGTATAATACGAATAAACAATTATTTTAGTTTTCAGAATTCTGTTGTTTGTGCGTTTGCTCATGGAATGAAATAGAAGAATATCATTTTTGTTCTTCAAAATTTTCTGTATTTGCGGATCAACTCATTCGAATAATTATTCAGCGCGTATTGAAGCTGCTTTAACACTAAAACTACCAACGACTAAAGTATACTTATTTTTATCAAAGGAATAAAAATGACAGACGTTTGAAAAAAAATATATACCGCAAGTGAAATAAATCTTTATGTATGTTTCGTTCAGAAAATCATGGAATATTCTCACAAACGCATCGTTGCAAGTTTACACCGAGTGGATCGCTTAACGTGACCATTTCAATTATTTTCATTATTAGTAGACTGATGATAATTTCGCTCTATTGAAAAAGAGACATAAGAAAAATCAAATGTAGTCACAAAAACATTCGGATCTGTTTACTAATAACAAAAGTAATCAAGGTGGTCACGTTAACTGGGTCACCCTGTATAATTTTACGATAAATTACTAACTTAATGACCGTCTTGACCACCGTGGTAGTTTTAGTGTTAACAAGAAAAAGCAATGCAATTTTCCTACCTACGTCCATGCAGGAACGATAAAGCTTCCTGGCCATTCTAACTGGCGGGATATCAGTGTTACTATCGGGCTCCTCAAGGATTTCTTTAAGGAAAAAGTTTAAAAATACATGATCGTGTGACTCAAAGCAGCCAATGTATTTTTCATTTCTGTTTTCAAAGTTGTACGAAGCATACAGTACGACCAAAAAGTTTGGAGTTGCAACCTAATAATTTTTTGGGTACGTGCTTAATAGCTTAATAGTAGGGGCAACGTTCTGCAGGTAATTAATACCGATGACCAGCACGCGAATCGTGTTTCTCAAAATATTGAATATTTTTACCACAAGTGAAATTTTAATGAAATTCTCGCGACACACTGCGGTGTCACAACACACCAGCTGAGAAACACTGCTAGGGTAGACGTCCCAATTAACGTCAGTGTCCCTATAATTGTCACTTTAATTATTTTATTTAATAGCGAACGAATGTACGAAAAATCGAGAGTAAAGAAATTTCAATACCTAATTTGGATTTCATTTTTATGTAATAACATATGGACATTGCGTATGTGTTCATATTTAACATTTAAAAGTAAATATTAGGAGGTGAATGTGTCGTTTGAGCATAAAAAAGCGACTAATGTATTGTAAGTAGAAAGTATGGAAATTTTTATGATGGTTTTACGATTTATCTTCTGTCCCTCATACAAACTGACGTGCTTATATATGTAAGGATCATTTCCATTTAAGTGACAACTTTCTAAATAACAGTAACAGGCACATCGTGCTTTTGATATATATTTTCAACGAATTAGTAATTAATACATCACATTTAACATACAAGAAAATCATCATAAATAGAAGAGATGCTAACTAATGTTGTGCTCTTAATTTCAGCGAATGCAAGTATAAAATAATTAGTTTTTGATAGGAATATAATACGCTTTAAAAAGTAAAGAATTACTAACAAAGTGAAGTAATACGACCAGAATATTGGTAATTCGTAAGACGCGTTAACTCGTCATTCTCAGTTAACAGTTTAACCCTTCTTCGAATTCCCGAACTTTGTTACACAAATAAATTTCCAAGTCCGTTATACAGAATTTCGAAATATCCCGTTATTATTACTAGAAACTATAAACTCTGCGTAAAATGATTTTTACATTATATGCGAGAATAAATGTAGACAAATTGTGTATTTTAAAATATTTAAAGGCGTATTTGATTGGGAGATATGAAATTAACGATTAAAGGAGATTCATTGTCAATTCTGTTACACCTTCAAATAAACAAAAGTCTCTGAACTTTTTGGTCACACCTTACAACTGATTAGAGAAATATTTGCTTGCCTCTGATACGCTCGTTCGTATTGTCCAAAACAATTTGATCTTGAGACCATTCAACCTCATTATCTGGTATGGGATTATGCTTGTCCCACGAACCGCAAGCATATTGATAGAAATTTTCACAGGGATCTGCGCTCAAGTCTCTGCTTTCCTGAATTTTCTTGGCTGAAGTGAGGCGAAATATTATTCAAATATATTTATATTTTCTTCGATAGTCAGCTGTGTACAGCAATTATTCAGAAAAGATTTTGTATACTGCGGAATTTTGTAAAACTAATAAAGAAACTTTATTTAAGAAATCTTCGATCAAAAAAGTCTCGATTCAGCTAAACGAAAAAGATGCTGCATCCTCGTTTTTATTTATAAACTACAGGGAATGTTTTAGCACTGCGATTAACAACCCATGACCCTTAGACTATTTTTCTACGGTTCGTCGAAACGTTGCATTCCATTTGGCTAAACTCTAAAAGTGATAATAATCTATATCGAAAAGGACAAATTCGATTGGATAAATAACAATTTTTTAATTAATATATTACTTGTAGGAGTTAATTCGGTGCCCTTTTCCACAAAATTCAATGCTTATTTATACAAATAATCGCACACAATTTTGATATTGAATGACTATTGAACATTAAATTACTATTTTGCATTTACATGGCAAACTGTAAACCTCCTATTTTCAAATACAATGCAGGTGTTGAGTTGATTAATTCAACGTAAAAACACCGAATTAATTTCCACACCTAATATTTAAATATTTAATATCACGTTTATTGCGACTCATAAGTAATACTAGATTCTCAATTTGACCCACTAAAGAATAAAGGTAGCTCATCATTGTTTCACCATATAAATACATAAAAATTCTTAAGTTCAATTCATTATACGCGTGTAGATTATGTTCCTATTTGTTGTAATGTGCCTTGTGCCTCTGTATCGTGCTAAATTCTCACGTGCAACGCGACGTTCCGTCCCTGCGATTTTATATTTGCGATTTCTCATTTTTGTTTTTTTGTCCTTTATGGTAATGTTCGATAACATATCGACTCAGCGGTATGCACGCTGCAACGTCTTCTTATATAATGCAGCTCATTTACAAGAAGACTGCAACTTATGTAAATGTTACATCACGAGAGCGTGGACGTACCGATCTCGTAGCAGTGCGCTGTCTCGCAAATTTTCTGTTCCCGATTTCCGTTGTAGTCATGTCCCAGCTGTGCTTCCGTGTCGTTCATTGTGTTCACTATCCTCCAAACACGCGCGAACGCCGTCGGCGAAGGCGAAACTGGAATCGACGCCACTACTGCCAAGTGACATCTGAATAGAGAAAAAACTGTTTCATGAATAATTCTTTATTGAGTAATCGAAGTGGAGTAAAGTGTCCTAGTCGAGAAAAATGCGTAACGAATATAATTTGCCGATAACAAGTCGTTTGATAATGTTTAACGTATAAGTTACAATTCATTGTGTTCCCCAATGGTATTTCTGTGACATTTTATTGTTAGAAATTGTATCGGCGAACAAATAAATAGAATAATTATTCTTCAAATTAATAATTGTCATTACGATGGAATTTAATAATATCACTGTGGTTTTAAAAACATATTTTCAAATGTTTATCTACTTCCCGATGTCCTTTCATTTAATTATTGTCAATAATTGTGCCGGTAATTATAAAAGTGGTGTATAAGTGACAAAACTGAAAAATGTTATCTTCTCACTCATTTCGTGTTACATAGATTTATATCACAAAAATATGCAATCTTTTTATCCAATTTTTCCACTTCACTTGCACCACTTTCACAATCACCGGAGCAATTATCGCGCAATTATTGAAGACAGTTCTTCCAAATTACGTGCACGTAATTTTATATAGTCCCCTGTATTACTTAAAACGAAACACGGTATGTGTTACTGTTAGTATAATAAATGGAATGTCGAATTACTTGTGGATGGTCGTTAACTTACATTAGCCACGGGAGGAGCATGTTTACCGAAGAAGCGAAATCGTGAACTGATATGTACGCCGGAGCAACGAGCTATCCAAAACTCGCCAAAGCAGTCGACTTTTTCCCACGGATACGTCCCGCGTGCACTTTTTGAATTCGTCGAAGCCAATCGCTGTACAAGGTTAATTTATAAAGCATGTTTCATAAAAAAGAGGCAGGTATCGCTAGATACGTAAGGAATAATTGATTTCTTAGTCGTCATGCTTCGATATCCGGATAACAAGTAGAATGACTCAACTGGACGAGAATAGTGGAAAATAAAAATCGGTGATAATAAATTGTTTACAGGAGTACTGCGATACTGGACCATGAATCATCCTTTTTGTAAACTATTATTTGGTAATAATAACTTGAGGAACTCGGAGAGTATCGCTTGTAGCAACATTGAAGTTACGGCTCTTTCTCGATTTATGATTACTATATTTATGATCTATTATGATTGCTGTTCCTTTTGGTGTAGGAAATCGGAGTTGTATAAAGATATGCAATCAGTCACAAAAGTCGACGTACAGATTTTAAAATTAAAATATCTACAATCCCTGTCAGAATTCATCGGATAATTAGTAAAAGATAAAGAAAAATTGACCTTACGATTGCGAAACGAAACTAATAAATTAGCCACCTAGTTAGTTAGTTAATTAGGTCTCCTTTATTTCAGTTTACACAGCCAAGAAAATAATCGCTAGCTATTTACGACACAAAAGTTAGAAATTTTAGTTTTGTATTTTGAAGATGTTTCTAAAAGTGAAATTTAACAAACGTTTGCTTGAAAACTAGCAGGTACCCAATGATTTATTAGTGAGAGTGCACGTATTTTAGGACATGTTATAGAGTAATAAAAATGGAATGAAAATTTATAACATAAAAAATTACAAGCGAATAAGATTTCTAGAAGACATTTCATGAAAAGAGCATCGTTGACTACATGAATGAAATTGCATTTAAAAGTATAGAAAACAGTTATAACAATTAGTTTTCTATGCTTTAATACACGTACGTAGATTTTTATGAGGTTGAATTTTCATTTCATGTTCGGTTTGTTACAAATAATTAGAAAAAGTAATCGAATAATAAATATACTTCTTGAAATAATTGAAACTCTTGTAATTTTTTAAATATTTGAGATTTAGAAGTGCACATAGACTTTTGCGACAGAGTGTAGATCCTTTTGTAAAGTGCAAAAAGGTGCAATAGTATTAAATAATTATTTGGTAAAATTAAGCAATATATAAAAAGAGTAGGATTTAATGAAGTAATTTAGTAAAAATCAAACTTAAAGGCTAACGTACTTATAATTATCACAGTTAAATATTTATGGCTAATATTCCTTCATCCATTATTCGACTAAAATTTAAAGATAAATGTCGAATACAGGACAAGGATTGCTACGGCTGACTAAAAACTTATTGGAGACTTATTCTACTTTGAACTTCCTTTAGAATAGAGGAGGACTAGAAAAACTCACAGTGGCGTTCCACTTTTATACAGAGTAGTGGAATTTACACCTTAGGGGATATTATAGTGGGGATAGATTAGCATCGATATTATTTCAATGGCTTGTTTCTCATTCACTATAGTCAGTGCAGGCATTATAAGTGAGGTTTCACATTAAACAATTAAGTAGAAGCATCCTGTGACGCAGTGACAGCCGGCGGCGCATGCCAACATTAGACATTTTTGTTTATCGGAACAAAACTGTAGTTTCTATTTAACATTACAGTTATGGACATTTTCCAAGAATTACAGGAGATTCTCTTTAATGACAAAATTTAATTGATTTTCACTTATTTATCCAAAGATTTTTTATATTATTTGCTACTTTTAACCGTCTTTATACATTAACTATTACTTTAATGATTTTTATTTATTTTTTATTGTTTTCTATTAGCTATCATTATCAAATATTTATTTAATTATTTTAACGATACAAAATTAGGATATTGCTTAGCTTCAAAAATATATAAAATAATATTTGATATTACTTTTATATTAGAATAGGCACTTGCGAAACCGAAATACTTTTGTTCCTCTTACGTTTCTGTGATTGTATATATAATAATACTATTGAAACGATTTCTTACTATAAAATGAAGTTACTTGAAATTGTTCGCTCTTTTAAACCAAAATGAGTTTTTTTGGCTTAATAGAGATATAAATCATGTAACTCTTTTCTTGATTTTTTATTTATTGTCAAAGGTGTGATAGGCATTACCCATATTACCAAAGTACAGGTCAAGTGTTTGTATACAAAATAACAGTATCCTCCAAGGATTCACAATGTTTCAACACGGCGAGGATAAACTTATTATAATGCTTATATGCAATGTAACAAGAAGAATGAAATACAATAAACCCAATATTTACCATAATAAGATGAGATACATAGTTACTGTTACAACTGTGATTACTACTGAATTTTTACTTATACCTAATAACATTTTTATTTTTTATAATTGTTATTAATTTTTTTAATATTTGTCCCCCTTTTTGAGGCAGCAGTTCAAAGAGTCCCCATATTATTACTCATATTCTTTAATTTTCAACAATTCTTTTCTTCATATTAACTTTAGTTTGCCACTTCCACTTTTCATCTTCTTTTCTTTTTTGATTTTAATTTAATTTGGCGAGCATTTGAGATTCACTTCTATCGCTGCATTTAGTAATTATACATTAAGTAACAATTACAAATGTTTACAAACAAATGCAAATATAAGAAAATATATACCGTTCGCTTGTTTTTTTTTAATTTTCTTCTAAATCATTTGAATCTTTGTGGTACAAACGATATCTGTATCATCTACAAGGTTGTTGACTTTACCAACTTCAATAATTCATCCGGATGGAGTTCCCAAACTCACCACTATAAATCACAGGGAGCATTTTAAAGCCCAAGGATGCATCGTCGGAAGATTTGCTTCGTGAAATTTAGGTAAAATTCATAATTAATAACTATTATTCCAGCTAAATTTATACATCAGTCACAAATGATAAGTATTGGAAAAGCTTGACGTAGAAATTTATTATAGACAAACACTCTTTGCAATAAAGATCTCACCGAAAGATATCGTGTTAGTGGATCGGTATTCTTCTTTTCTACGTAGCATCATTTTCGTCCTATCTTCGTCCTACCCTTTCATTCATGCTAATCATTCGTAAAAAATCCTCAAATATGGTCGATCAAGCAGAGAATTACGTTAAATTTGATTCTGAAAAGGTAAACTTCATGCAAAAAGTTTCCTAAATAAGAATATGCCAAAATAACCTAACAAATATGCTTATGCCAGATAATCGTGACAATGTAAGTTTGTTAGAATTAAATTTTGTCTGTTAGTAGAAAACCAAAATTCACAATGTCTTTAATCGTAAGTTAATTGCATATGAACAATATGCAATTGTGTGGGACTTAGCGTGGGCGTGCAGCACAAAATACGCGGGAGTTTCTCGATGCGCGCGCAATTTAGAATGCGCGCGCAGTCCATCATGGCTAGTGTGTAGAAGTGCACTGCACGAATGTTTGTTCCGTATAAATTAGGTAAAATATACAATTTTAAACCATTTTTCTTGTTAAATCTACTTCGAAATAATAGATAATAAGCACCGGGAAACTTCTACGTAAGAACATATTATAAATAAGTATTTTTCATAATGAAAATCTATTTGGAATATCTCGCGTCGGTAGATTCGTATTCCTTTATATGGCATTCAATCGCATTCGCTCTATTTCCACTTTACTCTTCTATTAATACTATATATTCGTCAAGAACCTTAATTATGATCGATCAGACGAGTAATTACATTAAATTTGAGCTTAGAAAGGTAAACTTGACATAAAAAAGGGAACTTTATGTGCAAGTACGAATATGTCGAAATAATTAATTTCTCGCGGCCGCGTTTAAGTCGAAGTCTCACGATAATCTGAATTTACTCGAGTTGATTTCTGTCGGTTAATAGAAGATCAAAATGTACGATGTCTCTAACAATAAGTTGAACGCATATGAAAATAATGCCATCGTATAAGACTCTACATGCGCGCGCAGCACAAAATGTGCGGGACTTCTTCAATGCGCGCGCAGTCTATCATGGCGCGTAGAAGCTGTGCTCCGAAAATTTGCTCCATATAAATTAGGTAAAATTCCTGCTTTCTAACAGATATACGTGCTAAATTTACACAAAAATCACAAATAATAAGTATCGCGATACTTGTACGTAAAAATATATTATAAATAAGCATTTTTCATAATGAAAGAGTATTCGAAATGTTTCGCGTCGGTTGATTCGTATTCCTCTATACTTCTTATAACCACTTTTGCACCATTTTCATTTTACTCTTTCGTCAATACTAAAGATTCGTTAAAAACCATTTAATATGACCGACCAATAGCTTAATTACATTAAAGTGGAGTCTAAAAACGTAATCGTCGTGTAAAAGTTTCGCTACCATAGTTCTCGCGGACGTGTCTAAATAACCGATAGTCACGGCCATGTTTTTATTACACTTTCATGACAATGAGAATTTACTTGAAATAATTTCTGTCTGTTGACAGAAAACGAAAATCTACGATGTCTCTAAACTAAAAGATTATGTAAATGGTGTCATTGTATGGAGCTTTTACTGAATACCCGCGAAGTCTATGCAATTCGGTGCATAGAAATGTTCACATCGTTCATTGGTTACACGGCGTAATTCATCAGGTAAGATCTACAATTCTTAATAAATATTCGTCCTAAATCTGTACAATAAAGATACATTATTTATTTATTTACCTATTTATTAAACGAGTTGCCCCATTACACTACAAGACAGTAGAGTACGGAGAAAATAAATCAGAAAGCATGTCAACAATATGGTTTGTAATAATACTCTCTAGTCTTTACAGGCCGCAACTTCATCTATCTATTGATACCTTTATAATGGTCTTCAGCATGTCTTCCTCTGGACTACAGCAGTTACCACAGCCAACTGTATTCATAAGTCGCATAGTCTTTGGTTTCTCTGGTCCCCAGCTATATCAGGTACACAATTTTTAATAAGCATAATTGCTGTAGATGTACCTCACAATTGTATGGAACCTAAAAATACTTAATTCACGATTTCTTACAATCTTTTCATAAAATGAACATTATAATTTTCTTTGAGTTGTTTGTATAACAAACATAATACAAATACCTAACAGATATATAAAATTAATAATAGTAATCACTGATAATAATATGGTATTTTTCTTGCTCGAAATTGACAACGTTTTTCGTTTCACTTAATATATGTAGAATTCAGTAGATGCATGCTGTGTTTGGTTTAAATTAACGTCAGTTATGTGGGTTTAGAATTGCACACTTGCGAGGTTGGTTAAAAAATCGTCGACTTCGTAAGTTTTAATAGAATTAGATAGACACCTGCGTGGTTGGTTGATGAATCACTGATCTCGTAGGTTTAGTATAACTATGTAAACACTTATATGGCCTAGTTTGGAAAATTACCAATTCTGTAGGTTTAGTAGAAGCTAGTAGACACCTATAGCGTTTGGTATGAGAAATTGCCCATCCTGTGGGTTTAGTATCCCTTTGTAGACTCCTGCAGCATGGGGTATAAGAAATCGCCAATATTGTGGATTTAGTATAAGTAGGTAGACATCTAGGGTGTTTGGTTTGAAAAATTGCTAATTATGTAGGTTTAGTATTCGGTGCGTGGAAAAATCTTGTCAATTTCTGTATTGCATATAAATAGCTTCGTTTCTGTAAATTAATTCTGATATATAGAAACTTACTTTAAAGTTACAGAATAAGCTTCGATTTACAAGTATCCTTACTTTAAAATACATAAATAACAAAGCACCCCCATAAATAATACATGCAAGGTATAATTTAATATAATGGAAACAATTTTTTATGTAAGGATTATGAATCCGTGTATTTAATATATGAATTATTTGCTGAACGACAATTTTTCTTTGAGAATTTGAATAATTCAGAAACATTTCTAAAGTGATTTCTTTGATATAACATAAACAATAGCCATTTTTTATTTTAAAACGAAAGTGGAAAGTCAATGGTATTAATACTTCGCAATTATGCTAGTAGCATTACAATTTTACGTTTTTTTCATTCATTCATTCGGGAATTATTTATATTACCATTTTTACAACGTTCCGGAAACGGGTTTCAAATCATTTGTATGATTTATTCATTGCTTCTCATACGAGGACCTATTACTTCACGGAACACAGTTTGACAATCGTTGCTCTATTATAACTTATAATTTGTAAATGTTTTGCCAACCCTTTCGTTGCGGAAAATTTTAATGAGATATGCAGAAGTCATCAAAATACCGAATTGCATTGAGTTCAATTCATATTCTTTTTTTAATTCTACACTATTCTTCAGCTAACAATGAATTTAAAGGATTTCAAAATGCCAATAGTATTTTTAACTACCAAAATCAATCCGTAAAAGTCATAAATAACGCACTACGCGCGAATTTCTTCAGCGTCTGTAGACACTAATAGTAATGAAAAGACGTAATGTGTCTTAGTCCTTCGATATGAGTTCACAGGTTGATTTCTCTAAGAAGAACCCTATTCCCGTATATCGTATCGTTCGTTGCGATTCGAAATTACCGTCGAAAGGACAACACCGCGTTTTATCGACGGCGCGAACGCGGCCGCGAACGGTATATTGCCGGCCCCTCCCACCTGATTGATCGTACGCGATTCACGAACTAGTTGCCGTATGAAACACGCCAGCTGATTGGCGCTCGGGTTGCGACGAAGTGTCAAGCAGGACGAGCAGGTGGTGCTCGCGTGCCACCGCATTTGTAATGGCGTGCGACGGCTAGGAAAAGGGCAACAACGCACACGAGTGCTCGAGTTTTCGTCTGTTGTAAAAACGGGAAGTGCGTTGGTGCGTGCGTGGCGTGACAGCATCGTTAAAATGACAACGACGTCAAATATCCTGCCGTCGTATCAGCGGTTCGTGAACGGTGTACCGGTGCCTCTGTTCTCTAGACGGTCGTTCCGTCCGCGCGAGAAGTATCTGATCCTGTTGGTGTTTTTGACGTTCGGTGTCGTTTGTTTCGGAGCGTTCTTCTTTTTACCGGATTTCCGTGCGGGCACCGGTGGCGTCGCAGTGAACAGTGTGTACCGTGTGTACCAACACATGCAAAAAGCGGGACCGGAATTGCTCATACCGGCGCCACCTCGTTTACAAGGGGGCCTAAAGGGGTCCATGGGTCATCCGAATGCTGTCCCACCTGGACACGAGGGCATAGATCATCAGGATGTGCATCTCCTTGAGGACAAACAAAAGTTGCAGGTCCGCGCGAGTGTCCGAGTCTCGATGCTGCGCTTCTTTCGATTCTCGATTCTGCTCGATTCTCGACTGCCTAGCCTCTTCAAACCGCGCTCGTTTGGTGTTCCTCGACAAATCTTATGGTGTTACTCTCTCTTTGACATTGATTCGATTGACCTCTAACATCTAAGGTTGTCCTTATTTCCTCGTATCATCCCATGTGCTTCGTTCCTTCAGCTGTTACACGCTTTCGCGAACCGTTTGTTTACATGCGGCCATCGTGACGTATCGCGAGCACACGTGTGCACGCGTAACGGAGCAAATGCTCGCACGATCCGTGATTCTCGATATTCTTTCGATTCGACGGACCGTTGTTTCTGTTTATTCCGGTTTTCGTGCTAACGGTAACTGTCAACGTGTTTTCGAGAGCTATAAATTTGCCAACCAATACATGTACCACGTTATACCTGTAGCCCATCGATTCCTCGAAATTCTGTAATTGTTTCTCGCTCGTTCGGAGCAACGTCGCAGTTTTGCGTGTCGCATTTACGGCTTCCTTTTTTTTTATCCCAGTTTGCATCATGAATTGCGCAGGACACGCGCAACGTAGGAAACGTAGACAGAACATTCCGTGCGGGTAGAATATTTATAGCGGAATCTTGAAGTCTAAATCACGTTGCTCGAATCTCATTTCATCACGGTAGCGGGTTTCTGTGGCCGGAAAACGGGGACCGACGTGCGTCGTTGTTCACCGAATTACGTGAATTAAACGGCGAGCGAATTATCCTCTATACGAGCATTGTGATATGTAACTGTGTGAAACTCGTCGGCCGGGATTGAATAATCTAATTTTTCGTCGGTCTGCGGGCCGGTGCCGCGCTTGCGAGAACGAGTTTTATCAACGCTAATAGACTCTCGCCCTAAAATTTCAGAGCACAATTTCCGACGCATCGACGCGACCCTCGTTCAGACACTTCTCTGCTACCATCGTGTATATATAGGGTGGCGCGAAAAAATGCCCATCATTTGTGGCGGTTCTTCCAAAGTGATTTAAAACAGCGTTTCTCAACCCCTTTACCGCGGAACTCTATATGTTTATTTGAGGCATTGAGAGTAACATGCGCGAACTCAATAAACACGTGTTCCGAGAAAAACGCTTTTTATTTATATTTATACTGAAGAGAAGGACGAAATCCACAAAACAGACAAATAGGAATGCGTCATAAAGCAATTGAATAAAGTAAGAAAATTTTGAAAATGTTGAGTTCGGTCTTACTATCCTTAAACGCCTCATTTGTACTGGTACCGCGGACCAAATTATTATAACATAAAAATTTGGAAAACCGAATTGATTGGAATTATATTATATAAATGAGGAAAAGTACATATATTGAATAGTAATTTCTATACATGAAAAGTAACATTTAGTACATTTCTCTTTAGAACGGTATGAATTTCGATGTATAATAAATATGTACTCCAATTTCATGTTTAACAATGGAAGAATGTAAGACTAATAATTTTAAATAAGAGAAGCTGTTCCAAAATTATAAAGGTTACTAAAATAGTTTAAGTTATATTTAAATACTATATTTATTAAAATAATTATCGAATTAAATAATTAGAAATAATTAGAATTTATTAAAATAGTTATTCGGTTATATTTGAATAAAGTAATACAAGATAATATTCAGTGGCAGATTCAAGCAATTATCATTTCGCGGTACATTAACAATTTAACGCGGTTCAATATTTGACCGCGGATCCATAGGTTGAAAAACGCTGATTTAGAATACAGAAGATTACGTAAATTATGTATTAACATTAAAGTGGTATGCAGATCGCGATCGATAATTTCAATGTAGGGAAATGAAAAATATTGAAGTATATAGACGACACGTAAAATTGCGACGATCGCTGAGCATGTTTTTTTAAATTGACATAAAATATAGAAAGATACGTAAATTATTCGTTAGTTGCTAATATCAAAATGATATCGAAATTACGTTTGTTAGTTTCAATTACCTTCAAGGAAAATGAAGTGTATCGACGTACATAGGATGACGTAAATGTATAGCTATGGTCTAACATGTTTTTTTATATTAATATACGATATAGGAAAGTAAGTGATTTCTTGATAGTGATTATTTAGTTATAGTTACTAATATTAATATACGAATATTAAAGTAATATTATATAGAATAATAGTTAGAATAATTTAACAATTTAGAAAAATAAGTAATTTAGTGGTAATAGAATCATTAGTAAGTAATGGTGTTAATAAAAGAAAATAAAATACGATTATTAGTATCAATGCAAGGGAATGGGTTACATATAGTAGCACAAAAATGTAGCTTTAATTTGACGCCTTTCCTAATTAAGAAAAAGATTGGAGAAGTTGTTTATTAATAGTAAAATGCTATAAAGTATCGTTACTAATCGTTCTTATCGTTATTAACTATATATTGACTGTTTATTAATACTAAAAAATAGTATAATACAGGGATGACAAGAAAGTAGATTAATTGCATAGCGACATTATTTTCAGTGATTCCAATAATACAAAAATTAAATAATGGTAGAAGGTTAATAAGTTTTCATTTAAACAAGCTCGATATTTGAATAATGCAAATAATTAGCATTGTACGCATTTTTTCCTCCAACAGTTAACGAAACTAAGTAACTGTCTTAAGCACGAGTGAGCAATTTCATGTTTTCATCTAATCGATGCTAAAACAAACTTTTACTGCTAGTTAACTATTTTCACATGCACTTATTTAACGTTTAAATATCGCTTTTCGCTGTTTATACTCTCGTTTCAATAGCTATAAATTCCCATCGCTTAGTCTGTAAAATGTTGGCGAACGCGGTGAAAGCGATATTATTAAAAAGGCGATGGAATCGAAGCTGGGGAGAAGCGAAAGGTATATCTCATTTTATGGGCTAATTAACGATGACAAGCGTGAGATTGTAGCTCGATTTACGAACCGATCGCGAATCGCCACTGCACCCGCGTTCACCCAAAACGCTGACGCCCCTTGTTACTGTGAAATAATAGAATTTATCGGCGATTCACGTGCAATCGCGTCGCGGACATACGTTCAACGAATGTTTAACCGTTTCGAAACCCGTGTAAACTCAGTTTGCATCGTTCACTATAATACTTGCAAGATTTCCATCGCAAATTTTCACTGTAAATAATTTTCTACGCTATTGTTATCAGCATCGATTACTCTTCTACAGAAATAATTTTCTATAAATACGGTAGAAGAATTGTAGAAATTATAGAAACTACGAAATTATGAAATTATGCAAATTATATGATAAACAGCGTATGTATTAGGGGTATCGGTAAGCAGAGACGGTCAAAATTTCGTTCTTTGTCAGAAATCGGATGACGAATAAAAACACAGAATAACATTCCATTCGTCATTGTGGGAATAAAATGTATCAAAAAGTTGATTCGGGTAAGAAATTCTTTACATTATATTATATTGCACAGATGGATCAAATAAGAATGTATAAACGGTATTAAACGTGAAAGATTTTCTCAAACTTTCTTTTTGAAACTTCGTCATATTGCTCAGATGTTGAATTACAAAATTTTTGTATAAGAATAAGAGAAAATTAAAAAAAAAACACATGAAGTAAAATAGCATTTTAATTTCTTAAGAAACATAAACTAACTATTTTTTAATTTCCAACATCTACTTTAAAAGCATAAGAAACTCGCATGAAGTTAATTTAGAATATTAACAAAAGACAACACACACGTCACAAAAAACGACATCATTTTCCGATATCCCTAATAGATATTAGTAGAATTTCTTTTAGTATAGAGCTTTTGTTATTTTGCAAGAAGCTTTTGCTACAGCGATATGTTTATTTTTTAATGCGAAGGGAAACAAGTTGAATATGGCGGAAGTTTCGTTATTGTTGGAAATTTAATGCATTCCATTAATGTGGTTACTCGGAAAGCAATTTTAATACGAAGGGCGGTTTGCCTAATACTTGTTCACAAGTAGAAGCATTAAAATTGAAGCGCGACTCTGATGACAATTTCATCGCAGAACACGGGTAATTCTACTGTAATTTAGCAGTTGCTAGAGAGTTTAGCAGGTTTCATGTTTGTGTGTTGAATTCAACGTATCCAAATTCAAACATATGCAATGTTTCCTAGCATAAGGATAACTTTAACCGAGCTACAGATACCGTTTAAATTTATTCAGCATAAAATTACGCATTTATTTTTCTAATTTTGTTATCACTAGATTGCGGATTTTTAAGCAAATTAATATTTTCGCGATCAAAATTTTCCCTAGAACTACCGACGACTAGTATACTTACTTATATTAAAAAAATAAAAATGATAGACACTTGCAAAACGTATGTAATTGAAGTGCAATAAATTCTCATTTATATTTTGCAGAAAAGGTAAGAAAATACTCCGAAAAAAGCATTGTTGTAAGTATATATATTTTTTATGGTAAATTTGCAACCAGTCATTTTGACTACCTTGGTATTGCTAATGTCAAAAAAATAAAAACAGAATAGAGATTAACTTCCGCTCCCAATGATTGCAACCTGAGTTGTATTTTGGATATTTTGTTAATTTTTGTAAATTACGTAGATTTTGTACTTTTTGAAGGTCGAAATTTTCTATAAATGCATAAACTTCCACAGTCTATGTATTACCTATTACTTATTATCTTTAATATTAGTAATTTAATGGTAAAAGCTCGGAGTTTGCGAGCAGACACCTGTGAATTATGTCATTGACCTTTGAATTAGATCGTCCATTGAAAGTGTTACAGATGTAAAGTCTGGATCGATTTGTAATCCACATACGTTCTCCATTAGTACACGTCGGTTGCAAAATAAAGTTTGCACAAACGTAAAGTAAAAATTATAATACTTAGAGGATGAAGTGACTCCCAATTTAGGTCGTATTTACTCGAACTTGTCCACAAAAATATAAATTTGTATAAAAATCCGCAGTCTAATGATGAATATTTCTGTATGAACTATTCCATTTCACAAGTCGAAATTTTTAATTAAATTTGTTAAAAGTAGATCACTTCTACAGTTATAATAAATATTGCAAATCGAGAGAATTAATAATTATTAACAGTAAACTTCACTCGCAACACGTCAGTAAATACTTGTTTTTTATGTTCTCCAGATAAGTGAATTAGAATATCTCAAGGATACTTTATACGCGTTTCGTGTAGTTTTTTAGATAACGAACGAAATTACGTAATAAATTTCAACATTTTATGTTTCGATAACCTTGCATACGAATCCTTTATCTCGAGAAATTAATGAAACTGCGGGAAGTGTTTCCTAAGCACATCGAGGAAATTGCAATAGTGTGATTGATGGTTGAAAATTATCGCGTGAGTGTAATTTTTTTCAGATAAATACAGAAACGCAGTAATACGAGTAAATAATAGATAAAGCTATAAAATAAATCCTTCCGTTGAATGTGCGACGAAGTCTATTGTATTTATCAATTGATTGGGTTCCGATAAAATAAATGTCACACTTTATATCGCAGAAAATATATTGAGTGGATGGGTTTGATAAAGATTGCAGCGAAGCGAAATTTAATTAAAAACATAGTAGCGATTAAGATAGAGATAGGATGAAGTAGATTATTCCAATAATGATTTATTGTACGGAAACTGATATTTATTTAATAACACAGTTCAGTAATTAAAGTAATAGGTACTTATACTATACTTACGAAGACATCATTACTCATAAATGGTAATGTGCAGTTATGAATAGACTTTTCACTGAAGATAGATGACTGAATAATTGCGCACAGTTGTAAATATTAATATCGCTAATGAATGTATAATTGTTAATTATACTTCAATAAATGGGGTGAAGTAATTTATGGTCGAGTGAAAATAGGTAAAATTATGTTTCTGTATCGCAACAATAATAAACTAGAAAAGTATTTTCATTCATACATTGCAGTGTGCAAAAATATATTTTTTTGTTGGGAATTTTTATACATTAATTCTGTATAAATAACAGAAATAAGTATAAGTGATCAATTTTTGGTTTCTAATAGAAACCAAAAATGTAATTAAACTCAGACGCAAATTCGTTACTATTAAATTACTATCCATTCCATTGCCATTAAATTATTATATTAAGACTATTACTGTTAAATTACTATCAAGTAATTGCAAGAATTATTCCAAGTTGCATCTGTTACATACAAAAAAATATTTCATATCACCAGGGTATCATAGTTGGTCGTTGCATAAGCTCTGTTCTTCAACACCTTGCCGTTAAAAATACATAATTATAAGATAATATTATCGTTTTTATAATTCCCAAAAGATATGGTAAATATAAAAGAGCTCCTTAAACGCTATAAAGATAACTCGCTAAAAATATTCTTGTGTTCGTTAATCAGTATTTGTAAAAAATTTTGTAAGGACTTAAAATCGCTAACAGTGTAATTTATTTAAAGCACAGTTTTTTAATAACTAAGTCGGAGATGTTCATGGAGCGGAAATAAAAATGACTAAAATTTTAGAATCTTTGTTCGAGTTATAGTCATATCGAACATACCTACCAAGATATCTCTTGTATCTACCAAGATACAAAAATTAATTGACGAATTTATTTTATAATACCCAAATATCAGAGAATAACACAAATTGTATTTAAGGCAGGATAGGTACATACTTGGTCTTATTAAAAGTAAATATTCAATTTGACGATAAAAGGTATACCTAATACAAATTCTAATTTCTATCTTTTTTTTCAAATTTTTATATTCCTTGGCAATCTTCGAATGCGTACTGAATTCAAATTTTTAACTGGTACTATAGCTTGCACTTCAATGAAAAACCGAATTTAAAACTAATTTACTTGTGAATGCGTAAAGTGTTTCCAAGAACCTTTTTTTCTGCAATATCATCCAAATAATATGTTAAGACAGAACTTGTACAGGAACCTAACAGTAAACCTAACAGTAAAGCGTTTATTCGAGGCGCAATCGATGAAGACGGGCATTCCCGCGACATTTCTCCATTCTCGTTTTCTATTTAATAATTACGGGCTAGGTGGTCGAGAGTGTTCATTGAGCGAGCGAGGCGAAAGAAGCGCATTTCCGCCGAGCCGAGATTGCATTCGCATGGCGGTATTCGAAATAAATACAGAGAAAATGTCCGAGGTTTCTCGAGTGCTCCGAGAAAATTTGATTTTCATTCGAGCGGCGTAGACCGGAACTATTCGTGGCCTCGAGACGAAAATTTTGTGCACAAAGCAACGCGTGAACGGCGCTTGAATTGCCGGAAATAGAGTGGAAAATGGGTATCTGACGAGAGGGGGAGGAGAATGCGCGTTGATAAATTGTATTGTAAATTGCTTTGGGAAAATGAATGGAATTGTTTGTTGAATAAATGGGAACGTTTCATGATCCAAAGAGATTGTGTCGCATGTTACTGACCTCTCCAGATCAAACTTCCTGTACCTTGAATAATTCGATCATCGATCATATTTTATAATAATTAAATGACATATTATGTAGTTTTCCGAAACACTGTATTATTATTTCATTTTTAATGTATGCGTTATTTTGTATCGGAGTTTCTTTACGCGTTCAGCCAGATACTCATTTCCTTCTCGTATCGAATTATTGTTGAGTATACAGTCAGTCACAAAAGTCTACATACACACTTTAAGTGTCAAATATTTTACATATATCACGACATATGTTCGAATAATAAAAGTGGTGCGATAATTCGTAATATATAAAATTATAAATGAGAAAAATTTCTAGGTGACGTTCCATAAAGCGATTAGAATTGATTACGTGAATAAAATTGCTCCTAAAAGTGTGACAAATGTTATTTTTTTATGTTAGACAAATTATAACACGCCAGAGGTGCGTTAGAAAGTCTAACAATATAAAAATGTAGTTATAACAATAAGTTTTGTATACTTCAATACACGCACGAAGACTTTCACAAAGTTATGTTGTTGGCTTAGGAATATTTCTAACAGACAAGTGGAAAAAATATAATCATTTTTTTTAAAATCCATCCATCTTTAAGTAACGCACAAATTGATTTCTTGTAATAGTCAAAACTCCTGTATTTTTTTAGATATTTGAATTTCAAAGCTGTACGTAGACTATTGCGGCTGACTGTACTTGTTAGAGGATTACCTGCAATTAGAATACTTTAAAATGCACCTGAAACATGTTGCATACTATAGAAGAGAAACTGAACATTTGCATATTTAATTTAGAATCTGTCAATCTTAATATCTATTAATATTATAATTTATTAATTTTTATATCAATCGATTTTATGATTTGCTTCATTCATTTGGTTAATATGAAAATAATGGATTATTTTATAAATTCCAATAATAAAGACCTATTCATTTCCTTAAAAAAAAACAAATTATTTTGAACAAGAATCTTTTGAATATTTCGTTCAGTATCTCTGACCACTAAATTCAATAATTGTATTTGATTATTCTCTCGCTCTATTTATCATTTGTAATTCATATTCGTTCCGCTCTATTTTTTATTTCAACGAGAATAAATCAGAACGCAATGAAAGACGTGTCATTAGACAAAGGCTAGCTCAACGAGAAACCATCGGATTTCATTCATTTTTCAAATCGTTGAATTCAAAATTCGGGAAAGTTACGAAAGCCGCCATTCGAGAAAAAAAAAAAAGAAATCTTGAACCGTGATTCGATGCGACGGAGATTCCAGGCGAAAATCGACGAGGAGTACCAACATCAGAAGACGCTGGAGAAACCGGAAGTGAATAGTGATACGCGTGTGCGTGCGAGTAGTTCGTCCTCGTTAGTGTTCCACCGGAAGGACGACGTTCTGGAGACCGTGCCGCCAGCGCCTGCGGATAAACTTCCTTTGATCGTCGGCGGAGAGGACAAGGACCCCATCGCCAGGGAGAGGAGGGACAAGGTGAAAGAGGTGAGTCCTGCTCTTCATTCAAATACACTGCGGAGCATAAGAGGTGCACAATATTTAATACGCGATACAGTTTATTAAAAGATGTAGAGTTATTCTGATCTTAAGGCGTGTCGAATTTTTTCAGAAAACAGATAACTTTTAATTATCTATAAATTTCCAATATGTAATTGAAGCCATTTTGTCTAGAAGAGCTAAGCATACAGAACATAACTTTTGGGACAATCTAATATACTAAAAATAGTGACAAGTTAGATGACGCATCAATTAACGGGTTACCCAGTTAACCCAACAAATCTTGAATACGAATACGTATCTCGTGTGTGGCTTTGCTCTATCCATTTTCCAACTAAATTTCACAAGTTCCCAATTCTAGTACGTCTCTATCCCATTGTATTTCGTTGGTTACATTTGCGTATAAATGAGAATACAGTATGTACATTCATGGATATTCCGATTAATGGCGTTTCTGCTGGTCGGACAAACGAAATTGGTCGCTGCAGGGGCAAATTAGTGTGAAACGAACAACCTGGTGCTGTCGTAATTTCGATTCGCACCCAATAAAAATGAAATCGTTCGAAAGTTGTGAAATAGAATTAGCTTGTGTTGAACTGTGCGTGAAACGATGCGTTAAACGGTCGTGAAATTGTTGAAAATAGATTTTCATTGCACGCTTTCATGCGCTCTATATATTTTGAAGAAACAGGGGGGAAATAAAAAGCTTTCCGACAATGTAACTCGTTCGATATTTTGTGCAATTTGCATGAACATGTACGCCGGTTTTGTTTCCGGGGAGTATTTTATAATGGACGGAGATTAATCTAAATCCGTCAGCTATTATGCTTGACTTTTATAAGAATGAATTAGTGAATGTTTTAACGAGGAAAAATTATTTCTCTTTTAGTGCTACCGAATGAATAGAATACGTACGCTTTGCAGAAAGAATGACGAAAATAATTCCGTTAATTTGCAATTTAGAATGTAGGGCAGAGGAAGTATTGTAAATTGAACTACGTAGTAGATTCGAATAGCATGTAGGGTATAGCAGTCTCCATAGCATATTAACTCTGCATTGGCACAGCGGGGTCTTTCATAACCCCAGCAGGATACTAATCTTTGTTATTGCATCGTATAGTAATTACAGCTATCAAATATCGTTAACTTGCTTTAAGCATCTTATTTTGTAGCCCAAGACTGGATATTCAAAAGTATTTGAACAAATTCATTTACCATTTTTTATGTGCTTTAAATGTACGAAAATCACACTGAATTTAAGTACATACCGTGTTACAAAATAGTGGACTAGAATATAATCACACCATCAAAGAAATTTTAACCTCTTGCCTTATTCATTTTTCAGTTACTGCAAAATTTGAGTTCGATATTTATGGCTTTAACATTGTGTCAGATACAAAACATTGAAATATTATACGTAGTTTGTATTGGATAAACTTCAACCTTATAGTTTGGTGATACTATTAGAGTTAAAATTGTAATTTATTAGAAATGTATCTCACCATTATAAGGCAAAAGGTTAAGACAACATTGTGGAATCGTCGTCGAATCTACAAAATTTTAATTTTATGCATAGAGATGTGAATCAATTATAATATTTTGTTTAGCCTTTTAATTTGAGCAATAGTAAGACAACTGTAACTTTAAAAGGTTATGGATAAGAGTTAGTATGTCTAATTAAATAATTTTTGGCTACGAATAACCATAATAAATGATTAGAATCTTTTTGCTTATTTATAATCAGTGTTGGCAATCGAAATTTTTTCTGGTTACAGGTAACCAATATAAAATTTCGGTCATCGATAATGGTTACAAATAACCAAAAAGAATTTTAATCAAATCTGATTGTTATTCATAATTAGAACCGTTGAAAATTAATATTTTTTAACTGTTTGTTTGGGAAATTTCTTTGAAATTTAATGATGACCGTCTCCGAATTAAATAAAAATCAATATTTATCTAATGATGTTTTTCGAACGAATTTTTCAAATGCCTGTTATTTTGGATCTCTGTTTCTTTAAGCCAAACGCGATTTTTACCACGCGAGGATAGTTTTGCCAGTAAAGCAACCGATTATTCTACTTTTATCGAAACCTGCGTGTTGAACAATTTTCTATTCTTTTCAATACATAAATTATTCGTATATGTATGTGTATATTTTCAGTTTTTGAAACGCCTCTATTCCCAATATGTTTGTTTCTCATCCACCGTTCGTTGATTTTAAATTTCAGGCTCGTCGAACGAATTCTCCCAATAATGTACGACATTTGTCCAAGCTGAATCGGCTTTAACTGGCAAATTTTTTCACAACGATTTCGTCTCGTGGCGACGCTATTCACCGATCGCGTATTCATCGAATATCCGGCCGTGCTCTCATTTTCGTGTTTTATGAACGGTCCATCGCGCCCATTATCTATTTATCGGTCTATTAAATGCTTTACTGTAGGTCATCGCAGTGCAAACGGTTCGCCTTCCGTCGATCATTTTTAAAATTCTCGTATGTATATGTTGTCGTAAAATGTCGTTAATAATAGTTAATAATGGTCAGTTCACTGTATAATTTTTTGTTAGTTTTTCTCCCTTGTTTTTCTATTTTTGAACCGTTACACGCCGACTATTTCTATTCGCGAAATTCATGGCGTGTTTCCAATTCTCTCGATTCAATAACTGCACGATAAAGGGAGCGAGGTTTTTTCTTTTTTTTCCTCTCTTTTAAAGGCGGACATTTGTATGGAAATCAACTGCCAGTGATCTTCTAGATACAATTTTGAAAATACACATGATTTTGTACACTGAAATGAATTATACAAGAATTAGATTTGTGACTAAATTTTTCGATAATCTTGAAAATAAGTTTGAAAAAAAGAAAATGATCGGACTTGAAGGAATATGGAAATTAATTAAATCTGTGTCCTTAATTTCTTTAAGTAAAAATAGAGCCATTTTAAGCGTTCGAATGTCCAAGCTTTTGGCTTCTCAAGCGTTCGAATTTTCAAGACTAGAATTCTAAGCAATCGAATTTTCAAACTTCTAGATCTCCAGGCGTTTAAATTTCTAAGATTTTTGATTCCCAAGCGGGTGGATTCCTAAACTTTTGAATTCTGTAGCGTTTAAATTTGCAAGCTTTTATATTTTTAAGTATTTGAATTTTCAATCTTTTAGATTTCTAAGCTTTCGGATCCCCGAGCGTCTGAATCTCTAAGCTTTTCAATTTCCAAGCGGTTGGATTTCTAAGCTTTTCAATTTCGACGCGTTTAACTTTCCAAGCATTTCAATTCCCAAGCCTTTAGATTTCCAAGCTTTTCAATCTCAAGCTTCTGTATCAACGGAAGATAATTATGAGCGGTAATGTAACTGTCCGAGTTTTCCTTTGAGCCACTGTATGTTTCCTCGAACCGAAGGATTCCTCTCATGTAGAATTACTGGGGTTTGAAATGCGTCCTGAGAAAACGACATGAATATCTTGTACGGTATAGCCTAACACTTTCTCTCGAATAACTCGATGCAACGTAGAAAGGAATATTTTTGAATAGTTGAGTCGTGAGCGGGGGCTCGTCTCTTGTCGGTAAGTTGAATCTCACCGTTTTCTCACTGCCAATTAAATTTAATCGGGCTCTATATTCGCAAATGCAAGGCCGCGTCCGCGTTTAGCTTTGTTCCTTCTATCTCTGATTGCGGCTGCTTGTTCATCGCTCGTTGAATTGTTGTGCACGTGGTAATATGCAAGCATTCGTACGTCAGTGCATCTGTAATCGCGTAGGCATTCCTCAGGCATCTCGTAATTGTTGATAGAACGTTTGACAACCGATAAACTCTACACCTTTGTGGATCAAAAATTAAATTTGTTGCGGTAAATTCTACAACATTGTCAACCACTGTATTATTTTCTATTAGGTTGATGCATAATATGAAATGTCGTTTTTGAAAATTCCTGAAATCTACGTTTGTAGAATATTGAGAATAATAAAATTATGAGTTCGAATAATGAGATGATATTTGGCAAGATGAGTAAGTGAAATATTTGCATAATTTCTTGTAGAAGTCTAAACGTGTAAAATGTACTGTAAGAATTACTGACAATATAAATTTGGCATTTAGAGAAGCTTATACAAATATTAGAATAGTTCAATATTCATTTATAAACTTCGAGAATGATGATTTTTCATTGGACAGCAAATCAAAAAGTAGACCGAATTATTGTAGAATTAGCGATTCCTATGAATATATAATAATGAAATTAATTAATTATTGCTAAAGGTATGCAGAATTATGTACAAATTATTTGAATTAAGTGCATGTTGTTGTGAAAAATCTACTTGCGTTTAACGAAGAAAATTAAATCTTAAACAAATTTTGTGTTATATGCAATTTCTATTAGAAGTAGGAATTAGGGATTTTTCTTGAAATAAAATTTGAATAATTTTCCATGATTCATTGTAGGATATGAAATATTACAAGCTGAAATTTAAATTGAATAATTAAATCAAGTTTCTTATCCATATTTTAACGAAATGCCACCTTTTCTTGGAAAATAGAAGTTTTTTGGTTTTGTAAAACATTGACAAAATATTTGTTTCAAATTTAAAACAAATACTTGTGTCTTTCCTACTAGAACTACTATTGAGACATTTTTGACAATAGTAGAAAAGAATTCATAATTTTCCATTAATTTAGAATTTAAGTTTGTTCGATACTTAGTTTTTATTTTCAGTAGAAATTAGGTATTTTTCTTAAAGTAAAATATGAACAATTTTTTATGATTCATTATAATACATAAAATTGCATAAGGCGAACATTGCATCAAATAATTAAATTAACTTTATTTATTTAATTAATTTGAGGTCTATTCAACTTAAAAGTTTTTGGATAAGAGTTTTTTCTTTTAATAAAAGTTCAGTAGACAGTTTGTTACAATTTCTTCCGGCCGCTTAAGAAAATGTTTTTTGCGGGACATTCGTTCCATTTTCGAGTGGATTAAATTTTTTACAAGCAACGGAAGTTCATCCAAGAAACACGAAACTTGCCGTTTTGCGTTCGTGTCTTTTTGGAGAGTATTACAATTTTCAACTAGAAACACAGGGCCACAGTTCGTGCTTATTTAGTTGGAAACTTTTTCAATGGCTTTCTTAACGCCTCTTCGAAGAAACTTCTACTTACGTGATTGGCACGCGGACGTAATATTTGCGAAGCCAGAAGTCCAGTTGACGCGTGAAAGATAAATTACACGTTTAACGAGTTCGTAACAATGGAGAGTCGAAAGTTTTCTTTCCTCTTAAAAGAAGCGAGTGAGATAACTCCGTTTATAACTGAATCCCAAAGAAGCGAATTAAGAAAATACCATTTATACACGCTTTCACTGACTTTTTTAAGTCAGCAATATTAAATAAAAACAAAACAGTGTAGAATTTGATTAATCCTTTCCCTGCGGAAATCGTACATATACATTTTCAAAGATTGTACAATTATTCAGTCAAAGCACAAGTATATTTCCACTATAATACATACAATACTGTTTTTGTGTCAATTTATGCAGCAACGCTACATCGTAATTAATCACGCGTAGCATTCGCATTCTTATATTAATACTTCCCTCGTAACAATAAAAGCGGCTCTTCTTTGTCCTTTCAAATTTTAGTTTTAAAGTGTCCTAGTGAAACAGTTAAAGATGCCTGTATGAAAGTGTGTAGAAATACTTTTAGTAGCCACTGCAGTTCTATTTAGGATTGCTTGTATGAAGAATCGTATGCGATAAGTAATGTTGAATTGTCTGCCATCTTCCCATCAGGAGCCATTAAACTTGATCGAATGATAAAGTGGGCACGACAGTGATCTTCTAAAGATATTATTCATCGCTAAGTACACTTTCTATTTCAGAGTTCAATCTTGCACGAAGTTTGACTTATTCATCTAGTAGGTAAGGGTTGAGGTCAACCTCTTCCCATTAAATACTATATTATACACGTATCCAAAACCTACGCTCTTGGTGCTTAGTTAGCGTCAGTAGCAGTTAGTTCACGTCAGAAATTCGTCTAGTCGATTAAGCGTCTATTCGAACTTCCTTGTACTTCCTGTTATCATAAGAAACTATCTTCGATATATATAGAGTTCCTTGTATGAAGATGAACTTAGGATGTCCCGGGTAGATAAATTCTTAATCAACCTTCACTCCGATACAGGCTAATAATTAACAAAATTCCTATTGCCATAGAAGAAGTTCTTGGTTACGGTTAAATGTTGAAATCCTTGGGAAGCCGTCCTTTCGTTTTGATAGCTAAAGATAGATTAAATAATTTATGATAACATATCAGTGATAAGTAATCTGTGACGCTCATCGATCATTTTTTATGATATGATTAGCACAAGGATGCAGTCACGCACCATCTACCGACAATTATCGACAGCCACTGACCAAGTTTCAAACATAGAAATAACAGATTCAATACCGTACATATCTGTATAATGAATAAATCATCGTATAGTTAAGTTACAAACATTATTACGTATTTTGTTCTCTTTTCTATATACATTTCTTTTCGTTGACATGAATGTAAATATTTACATAAAATATATGATGAATACACGTTAATATATTTTGATATGAATTGTTGCGACCATCGTCAACCATAAACCATCTCTAACTGGTTTACAAATCAACATTACCATATTTACCTTCATAGATGCTTGATGACAAATGCGGTAACACATGATAATTGCTGGATTTTATTGTTACTAATGTATCCGTTACCTGTTTCTCATATTTACGTTTAATAAGTACGTATTTATACGCAATAATATTTCATTATTATTAAAATAACCATAAACTGTCAACTGGCATGGGTGGATTAAATAAAAATAAGATGTTAACAATTGCAACTATGCTATATTCATGGTTCAAATAACATTCACCGTTCGGTGGAAGCTGCGTGATCGCATGTATTAATATTGGCGATTGATCGATAGTAATAGTCAATGGATGACGCGTGACTACACCCTAAGTAAATAATAAAATAATCCTATGGGAAGAGGCTAAATTTACGCGATCTGAATTAAGAAATGTTTATAGCAATCTCTGAAAATAATAAACGAACGTTGTAGGAGGCCTTCAGAATCGAATGATTTATTTGATCTGACGTCGATTCGTTTGTCGACCATTCTAGAGAAATCCGTAGCAACAACAGCTACGCGGCAGCGTACCGATTTCCATTCCGGTCGCGAGGGCAGCAGAATCCTCTTCCCGTAGAGACATATCCGGTTTTCGAAGCAGATGAATCGACGCTCGATGTAGTTTAATCGGTTACACGTAAACCGCGCCACCGAATCGCGTCGATTTCGATTCCCATGCCGGTGAACCGTTTCCGCCCGTTGGAATTAAACGCAACCCCGTGAAAACTTTATGACGCTAATCATACGAGCGTTCTAATCGGCCGGTCGCGATTGAAATGGGCGTTTCGATGCATTTTACACGCGAAATCACCGCCCGATCGATAGACCGGTTGATTGACGTTAGCGTGTTTATTGATGGCAGTAACTGAAAATGAAAGATTCAGGATTCTAATTCTTTTGGTAAATGAAAAATGAGACTGTCGAGAAGAGTTACTTTTAACGAAGCTTTTGAATGAATATAGGATTGTTCGTTCATTTTTGTTTGTATTAGAGTTGCTATTAAAGAATGGAGAATATTTAACTCTCATCTTCCCCGTGTTTTCCTAGCTTAATTTGTGCATTGCGCGTTATATTGAAAAAATAGTAAATCTTTATGTATTTATATTTTGTATATAAAATTATCCAATGTTCTTAAAAATGTATCGCTGCAACTTTATATAATTTTGATGGTAAATTATTGATAATTCTGACGTTAACAAATTTATCCATCCAATTACTATGAAAAACCTATTTTCAATCATATGTTATTTATTTCATAAAACCGCAACTCGGGAATAGATGCAAACTGGCATTTGCATTCTTTTGTTTGCGGTTTTGAATATTCAATAAATTTTAGTGGAAAATTGGGTTGGGAATTGAAGTTGTTTGAACAGCTTTCGATCCTCTTTCAAGGATGAACAGTTTATTGGATACCTACAGAGAATTCGATAAGGATATATGCGATTTTAGAGAGCTTAAAAATACACAGAATACACAGAGCACATCGGTGTATATATTTGCGAACAAACGAGCCATTTGGCTGCGCAGCTTGTTAAATTCGCACGTACTTTTCCTGCTCGGACTCGTTAATTCGCCGTTAATGTTTTTATTGCGAGCAGAGTATCGACAGAGAGCTTACACACCGCCGCGTGAATACATATTCGGTAGCGTGCGATCAAACGAATCAATTTGCCTTTTCACCTTGCCTCCAGGAGTGTTTATTTTCAGACAAAAACAAAACCGTAAAAAGCTCCAACGAATCGTTTCGACGTTGATCTTTTTTAATTACTTCAGATATTTTTCCAACCTAGCCTCGATTTGTGTACACACTTTGATCCCATTTTCGGTTAGCTGTTTTAAAAGCGAAAGGGATTTTTCAAATTTTTATTATGTCTTCCTTTGATGTCCGATAGAAATTATTTTCAAATGACAAAAAGATCGATTCCCATCAAAATTGTGCTGGATGCGCTATTTATGGCAACTGTACCATTTGTGGCCACTCTTTCATACACTCAGTTATATTCGTGCACCATTTCGACAAATTTAATGAAAAGTTCATTTAGACTTTAGACACTCCACGACAGTGTTTCCCAACGTGGGACCCACGCCCCACTGGGGGGCACGTTGATTGTTAAATGGGGTAATTCGAAAATGGACTCGTCCAGAGTTTAAGTTAACCGTATGGCGATTCTCCGACGTTACTCGAGCTGGATAAACGTTAGATTATAGATAATAGACGTGTGTTTCCTCAACAATTTCCTAGTGATTTCTTCTTAAAACCTATCATTTAAGTTTCTTCAGTGAACAATTCAACTTTTTAAAATTAAAACGTATGTATATGTTACATAGGGGGCATAAGAATTTTAGAAAGGCTTAGGTGGGGCGTGGCACAAAAAAGGTTGGGAAACACTGCTCTACGATATATACGAGGATAATCAACGTTCAGATATTTGGTTTCAGTAGAGTTATAAGAGTCAGAAATGTAGGTATTAATTTGAAGACATGATTGAGTCATACGAACCTAAGCACTGTAGGGGAGTTAATGCAATGTATGGAGATAAAGGTCAATCAGAATTGAAAGTTCAAGCACCATGTTCTATTATCAGTATAAAGGCATTAATAGGCGTGGCAGTTAAACAAGTTTTGCACTCACAATCGGAGAAACTGATATACTCTCCTTTCGAAACTAGACCGAGATTTCTATTCTTTAAAAATGCAGTACCTATATAAACCTACAATACGTATCGCAAATTACATATCGAAAAAGAGCGGTTAGCTTGATTAGTTAATTCTCTTCGATACCGATACGATATCTCTATTGATATAGTACAAATAGAATCCTTTTACATTTAATTTTTTGTTAGGTACGCCATTAACATTCCATCGTTGTTCATGAATCTGTTAAGTTAGTGTGAAAATAATTGTACCTTTTAATATTTTAAATTTGCACCGGTTTTTCTAATTACCTTTTATTTAGTTGTAATCATGTAATGCACCATTGCGAATGGTAAAATTGGCGTTACCGATTTCTGCTTACGCTGTTGTTTTTATTATTGAGTGTTGTCAAAGAGACAATAGATTGCTGAAAATATCAGCCGTGTTTTTGGTCAAAAACGGATCACATAAAGTAAAATTCGAGAGATTACTAAAGATTTCTATGTTGATTATTCAACGTTTAAACCTATGTAATTGGAAAAATTCGATACTTACAAATTGCAACTATTTTTGCACCAACGTAATACATACTTGTACACCTAGTTTAAATTACAAAATAAAACAAGCTTTTCTGTAACGAAATGAATGTGCCATTTACAGTAATCACTAATCCCTAGTTTATTTATTTACGGTTATGAGTCCTTTGGTGTACAGATTGAAATACAGAGTACATTAAAATCAGGAACCATTGCGGGACATTACACAGATTTAATTACATTCCATTGAAAGTGTACGAACGGATGGGAGAAGTTAAATGCTTCACAGAACTTATTAATATTTTTCAAAATTTGATTCAGATAATTGACATTTCTATAGAGTGTCCGGTGAAGTTCTTGACATAGTAAAGAAATGATGTCTTATAGCGGAATTAGACGAATTAATATTGAAATGAGATAAAATCTCGGAATAATTGATAGAGCCATTTACATATAATCTTGTGGGCAAAGAGTAGGTCAGCCATTAATTGGTGATGTTCAAAGAGTAAATGCCTGAGAAAAAGTATGATTTCCGCAGATTAACGAGGAAAGCAATTAATCTGGTCAACAATGATCTTCTTTCTCTATAAAAAAAATAAACATTCCATTATTATAAAGGATTAAGTTCCAAATCAGTTGATTCATTAAGAGTAGTCTACTCAACACCTCCATTTACATCAGCTGTTATTCCATCTTTACTCTTTAAAACTACAAAACGGAGGCTCCCCTTTCACCAACATTTCACTTCAACTTTCAAAGTCCTTCTCCTCCTCCTCCCCTAAAAAAAAGAAGTAATAACCTACAAACTACGCGTTCAATTGCATGCGAAAATTATCAGAAGTGTGCAGAGTGTCCCGTTTGGCACAGGATGGCGTCGTCATTGTCGCTTTGCTCTCGCGGCTACGTTGCGTGTCGCAAAATTGCACCGAAAGGGTATCAATGTGCGTGGTACACAGAGGGAAATTGCGGTATATTCAGCGGGCGAAATATTCCGAAATAGGTTGGCCGTTGTAGCTCCCGTGGTGCATGCATAGAACCGTGTGCAACCGGTGAACGGGCTCCTCGCTCGAAATTAGATTGCACTCACGTTACTCGCGGCAAAAGTTCACGGCACTGTGCGGTTAACGGTTTCGCCGTGTTCCCGGCTAGGTCAGGCACACAACGTGACGCGCTGATGTCGAATCGAGTTTGCGTGCCACGCATCGCGAGTACTGTAGCCGCGTGTTCCGAGTTATTCAGCCACGGTTTCGACCTCGACGAGCACGCGACTCTCTTCGAACCGCTCACGATTCAATCGCAGCCTCGCTCATGGGCTACTGACATTCGATGAAACGTGTGAATTATACTTTGCACGGTTGAAGAGCAGCGAATAGGGGTGGCGAGGGTGATTTCTGGGTGATTGAGATAATAATAACAATCATTTGTTTCGCGGTTAACCATCTTTTAATGCACAAGGGAACACAATTGTGACAGGATTAGACATTACTGTGCTTTGTTCAATACGACACAAGTTTTACGTTTAACCCTCTATTGCAATTCCGTTCCCGATTGGGTATTTAATTTCAACTGTTCCATAGTTTAATGGGTGAACATTTTTGTACACCTGTTTATGCACGAAATTCCCATTTGGGAACAGCCATAATATTCAATAAATAACATTGTTTATAAATATGTTATTTATTTCATTAGCATATTAACATTTAAATAGAACGTCAGATATATATATATTTTTAACTTGTCATAAAAATTCATGCAATAGAGGTTTAACCCTTTATGTGTTACGGATATATATATGCGTTAGTGAAGGTTTCTATTTTATAAACGTAACACGAATAAAGATAATGTTTCAAGTAAATACATATTTGGGAGAAGTATGAATATTCTATTTATTGCTGCGTGAATAGATAAGTATAATAGTAACTTTCATCAGCAGTTTATGTAAAAGTACTACTTTTAAATCAGAAGAACTTTGCGCTCAATGGGTTGAAAGCAGAAGAATATAGATCACGCGTTTCTAGATTTATTTTACGGATAATGCATACGCGTGATCCTTAATATCAATATTATCATTTTTATTAATCATTGCAATGTATTTAAATTCACATTTAGTGATCATTTTGTACCGATTGTTCGTTGTTTGAAAAAAAAGGAGATTGTGGCGGCTCTTCTGCACCTACCACTAGAGGAACATACCAAATAGGACTTTCTCGAAAGCACTCGTTCCAACTACTTCGTCCATATATATACCGCCTTTAACCTTCCTTCCAATATCCCAACGTCTAAGGCAGGGCCTGCTAGGTAGCCTTACTGATGAGTCCACTAGCAGACCCAGGACGAAACGCAACACCCTTCCTTTTTCCCATTCTTCTCCCCCTCCACAGCTCCACAGAGATAAACTTTAAATATCGCATTCAAAATTGATCGCACAAATATTGACATAGCACCGAAAGGGTTATAAAAAACAAGCACATCACTACTCCAATCCTCTCATAATTAGTTCAATTTAAGAACCAGAATAATAATGTGGCAATATTTGGTGTATAGCCGCTACAAAGTCGCAAGTAATTATATAGAAACTACGTTCCGATTTATCCAAATTGCACATAAGATCAGACAATTCTCGCATATTTTCACTCATCGCTTTGAATTCATTATACAAGTACACGCAGCAGGTGTGTCTGATCAAAGTACTCGTCCCTAACAACTCGCGCAACCGATCGTCAGAATCGAACTTATTTTTCTTTCCGTTCGCACGGTATCACTTATCCATCGTTTCACTTTGGCGGGACGCTGTATACACGGGTGTAAATTGTGATGGGCGCCAATTGATTTCCATCCCGCCATCCTCCCTTGTTTCTTCACGGTTCTCCTTCAGGATTTCACGGATCCGTTAACGACACGCGTCCGCACGCTTGATGGCCCTTCGTCACGCGATTCATCGCTGCCATAAGCGGCAATCGTTGCGGTGGACTCCAACGAATTTTCTTTTAATGATGCACTTTAGGCGAAGCGAGAAGCATCGTTTTTGCGTGGATTTGCAAGACGCCGTGAAATCGCACAGTAGAGCGTATTTCCGGCGATTATGCAACCATCGGCTGTTCGAGTTTTGCGAAGTATTATCGCCCTTTTGCCACTTCATTCAGTGCGCGCACTCGAGTATTATAATGAAGGACAGTCACGACACATCGCGGGTTACGCTTCGAGCACACTTACTTCGTCTTTCATCTTTGGAAACTCGGCACGGGGTGGCTTGATTTTCACCGGAAACAGGCCAGATCCTGATCGCGTTTTGATTACGCCACTCGTTTGCCGAAATAATGATTATGAAGAACGATTGTTTGTACTTTTGCCAGGTATTATTAAACTGCTGATTTTTCCACGTTTATGGGAAATTTAACCTTTTTCCGGATTTAGGGTACCGCAGGAGCTTTGCATAAATTTAAATTCGGCATGTTTTAACCTTGCTGTTTTCCTTGGATCTGTATGACCCACTATGAAGATTGTTGGATTATTATTTTATTCTAACGCAAAAATAAACTTTGTGTTGAGAGACACTGGGTCTGTAATAAAGGAAAACCTTAACTCTATTACCAGAGTCATGGGCCTCTGGCCCATGTGTCTAAGGGCCTGTGTGACAGACACGTTGCAGACCCAGGCCGTTATTTTCTTTCTGAATTGGGCGCCACATTTTCTACGTGCTTGAGAAAAGCCCTCACTTTTAGTTCGATCTTCGTAACGTTAAGACGTCCTTTGTCGTTACTAAATAAAATCATATCATATAGAATAAACCGTATTTTAATTAATTTAACCCCATATCCCAATAGGTTATGGGCCCAGTTATCGTTTATTTTTCGGTCCAGTATCTAAATAAAAAAGTGACATTATTGAGTGATTAAGTTATAAGTGATTTAGTAATAAAAATTTGGTGATAAATATTTAGAGATAATACTTAGTGGCTATAAGTTAAAAGTTAAATAGTGATTAAGTGTTATTTTATTGAACTGTGTATCCAGTAACATTTTATTTAATTTAGTTAAATAATTTTTGAGTAAAAATGGAAAATTTAAAAACAAAAAGGAACATTGTACCTTTTAACGGTGAGCGATACAGCGTCTGGAAGCTCAGAGTGCGCGGTTTAATGAGCGAATTAGACGTAATACATGTGATCGACATGGAAGCTCCAGAGATGCTAACCGTTGACTGGATTAAAGCCGAAAAGGTTGCGAAAAATGTAATCATAGAACATTTGTCGGATTCTTTTCTCGGCTTTGCGAAAACAGGGAGTACGGCAAAGGACATTTTTAAAGACTTGGATACAATATACGAAAGAAAAAGTGTAGCTACCCAGCTAGCAGTAAGAAAGAAATTATTATCGCTTAAATTGCAAGGCGATACCCCATTAGTGAAACATTTTACTGTTTTCGACGATCTTATCACCGAATTGTCGGCGGCAGGAGCAATATTGGGAGAGACAGATAAAGTGTCCCACTTGCTCTTGACACTTCCAAGTTCTTATGACGGAATTATAACCGCGATAGAAACATTGTCGGAAGACAATTTAACAATCGCTTTTGTGAAAACTCGCTTATTAGATCACGAAGTGAAATTGAAAATAGAAAGTGCGAGTACTAGCTCGAAAGTGCTTCAGGCGCATAATAATAGGGAAAACTTTAAAACAAATACCAAAACATCAAATCAATGGAAAAATACAAATTTTAAAATTAATAAACATCAATTATTTAAACCCGGAAAGAAAGGATTCACATTGAAGTGTCACCATTGCGGTAGGAAAGGACACAAGATAAAAGACTGTTACTATAATAAGAGAAGCCTTCACCACAATCAAGAGAGGAGGACCATCCAAACGGTGCAGATGCAGCAGGAACCATCAGAAACACAGGGCACATCCGGATTTGCGTTTATGACTGGGGATTGCCAATTAGAGGCCACGAATAGCCTGACATTCTTATTGGACTCAGGAGCCTCCGACCACATAATTAAATGTGACAATTTCTTCTCTATTTACCAGGAGCTACAACCCCCATTACAAATTTCAATTGCGAAAAATGGCGCATATATATATGCCACGAAAAGAGGGAACATTGAGGTGATCAGCAACATCGGCATCAAAGGAGTTTTAGAAGATGTCTTGTATTGTGAAGACGTCCCATACAACCTCTTATCCGTAAGAAGAATGCAGCAGGCGGGGATGAGCATCACTTTTGATGAAAATGGTGTGACAATAGCCAAAAACGGTAAAACCGTTATGATCGGTAAGCCTTTGAATAATTTAATTGCTGTCGATTTTAAATTTAATACAAAAAGGGTGAGCAATTTGCAAATAAATAACGCCGTAAGTAATGATTATGAATTATGGCATAAACGCTTTGGCCATATGGGAAGATCTAAATTTTTAGAATTAAAGAACAAACAAATGGTCGATGATGTAGAGTTAATTCATAAAATTATACCGAATGATAACCTATGCGAAGCTTGTATAAACGGTAAACAAGCACGGTTACCATTTAATAACGCAAAAGATAAAAATCATATAAAGAGGCCATTATTTATTGTTCACTCTGATGTTTGTGGACCTATCACTCCGTCTACAGTTGATAATAAAAATTATTATGTATCATTTATTGATGACTTGACTCATTATTCTACAACATATTTGATTACATACAAATCAGATGTATTTCCAGTTTTTAAAGATTTTATTGCAAAAAGTGAAGCGCATTTTAATTTAAAGGTTGTAAATTTATATTGCGATAACGGTAGAGAATATTTATCAAACGAGATGAAAGATTATTGCGTGCAAAAAGGTATTAGTTACCATTTAACTGTTCCACGAACCCCTCAACTGAACGGTGTTTCTGAAAGAATGGTTAGAACAATAACAGAGAAAGCACGCACAATGATAAGTGGTGCTGGTTTAAATAAAGTATTTTGGGGAGAGGCAGTGCTCACTGCCACATTTTTAATTAACTTAACTCCAACTAAAGCTTTAAAGGAAAATAAAACACCATTCGAATTGTGGCATGGTAAAAAGCCCAAATTGAGATATTTAAAAATATTCGGTTCTACAGTTTACATTCATAGAAAAATTAGAAAGACTAAATTCGATGAAAAATCATGGAAAGGTATTTTAGTTGGTTATGAACCGAATGGTTACAAAGTGTGGGATGTGGAACATGGTAAATTCGTCATAGTTAGAGATGTGATTGTTGACGAAACAAATTACTTAAAAACTCGTCCAATAATGAGGTTTGAAGGGGATAGTGAAAACCCTGAAAGTAAAACTGATGCATCTGACATAAAGTCAAAATTAGTAGAAATAAATGAGAAATCTCATAAATCTGATAACGATAAATCAGATATACCAGAGTCGAGTACAAAAGTAAATGCAGAAGTAGAATTAGGTAATGACCCTAATAAATCTGTAATTGAAACAGATATGCACAATGAGTCTGATTCTCGAAATGATAAAGCGAAAGAACAAGAAAAACATGAGCTTAGAAGGAGTGATAGGATTAAGAAACGCCCTCTTATTTCATATAATGAAGATGATACACAATTTGATCTTCTTCTGTGTGCACAATTGTTTGTGGATGAGATTCCAAATTCATTTGAGGAAATAAAATCAAGGCATGATAAAATTCGGTGGGAACAGGCAGTTAATGATGAACTAAATTCACTTTTAATTAATAAAACTTGGACCTTAGCTGAAACACCGAAAAATATTAATATAGTTGATTGTAAATGGGTGTTTACTATTAAGAATAATGAATATGGAAACCCATCGAAATACAAGGCACGTCTTGTTGCACGTGGTTTTAGTCAAAAATATTTGATTGACTATGATGAAACTTTCGCACCAGTTGCAAGAATTGCAAGCTTTAGATTTATAGTAGCTCTAGCAAATCAATTTAATTTATTGCTTCATCATATGGATGTAAAGACCGCATTTTTGAACGGTACTTTAAAGGAACAGATTTATATGAAAGTTCCTGAAGGAGTTAAATGTAAAAGCAATCAAGTTTGTAAACTGAATAAAGCTATATACGGTTTGAAACAATCAGCAAGGTGCTGGTTTGAAGAATTCGAAAGGAATCTTGTAACTAAGGGTTTTCGAAGTTCATCAGTCGATCGTTGTATATATATTTTAGATGAAGGAAATATATCTGAAAATATATATGTTGTACTTTATGTGGACGATCTTGTGATTGCTACTGGTAATAAAGAAACACTGAATAATTTTAAAAGTTACTTAATGAATAGATTTAGTATGACCGATTTGAATGAAATTAGTTTCTTTTTAGGAATAAAGGTTGATAGAAATAATACAAAAATAACCTTAGATCAAAGTACATACATAAAAACAGTCTTAGAAAAATTTAATATGCATGAAAGTAAAGCTGTTAGTACACCTCTCCCAAGTAAACTGGATTATGTAGCTTTAAATTCAGATGAAAGGTATGAAGCACCATGTAGGAATCTAATTGGTTGTTTAATGTACATAATGATATGTACAAGACCTGACTTAAGTGTTGCTGTAAACATTTTAAGCAGGTATACTAATAAAAACAATAAGGAGCTTTGGCAAAATTTAAAAAGGGTGTTAAGATACCTCAAAGGATCAAGTAACATTAAATTGACTTATGTAAGAGGAAATTACAATAATATAATAACTGGTTATGTTGACGCTGATTGGGGCGGCCATGACGAAAACGACAGAAAAAGTACAACGGGATACTTGTTTCAATTATTTGAATCATGTACAATATGTTGGTCGACAAAAAGACAATCATCGGTAGCTGCTTCATCAACGGAAGCAGAATACATGGCATTATTTGAAGCTGTAAGAGAAGGAATTTGGTTAAGATCTTTAGCAATCAGCATCAATATAAACATTTCAAAGCCGATAATCATATATGAAGACAATAACGGCTGCATAAGTATAGCGAATAATCCAGGCAATCACAAAAGATCGAAGCATATCGACATTAAATATCATTTTTCTAGAGAACAGATAGAGAAAAATGTTGTTAAACTTAAATTTGTTTGTACAGAACGCCAGGTAGCAGACATCTTTACAAAGCCATTGCCAGCAGCTAAATTTCTGGAGTTTAGAACCAGGATGGGACTAGAATAATTTTATTAATAATTTAAATTGCATTTGTTTTATACATATACAGTTAGGCGTTTGAAATGGTCTGATCAGGTTTTCTGGGTTTTCCTGATTCTTCGCAACAAATGTTGGGCCATATGTATTTCCCAGGCAAGACAAGGAAGGACAGTCTTATTTTTAATAAATAATTTAGTTATGCTTAGTATTGTGGTTTACATATACATAATTTTATAACGTATATATTAGATTAGGTTCAACACAGCCGATTTATTTTTGTGGGGGCGTGTTGGATTATTATTTTATTCTAACGCAAAAATAAACTTTGTGTTGAGAGACACTGGGTCTGTAATAAAGGAAAACCTTAACTCTATTACCAGAGTCATGGGCCTCTGGCCCATGTGTCTAAGGGCCTGTGTGACAGACACGTTGCAGACCCAGGCCGTTATTTTCTTTCTGAATTGGGCGCCACATTTTCTACGTGCTTGAGAAAAGCCCTCACTTTTAGTTCGATCTTCGTAACGTTAAGACGTCCTTTCTCGTTACTAAATAAAATCATATCATATAGAATAAACCGTATTTTAATTAATTTAACCCGATATCCCAATAAAGATTATATTTTATTTAGTATTATATTTCCAAACATCTTTTCTTGTCTGTAAAATACGAAAACACTTTTTGGCCAACCTAATATTTAGATATTTAAAGTTAAAAATAATGACAATCTTCTTTTTTTTGTAGGGATTATGGTAGGTTTAGGTTGGTCATCTTTATATTTGTTTGAGGATCTTAGAAACGCAACCCTTTTAGCGTTGTTAACACCTTTAGATATTGAAAAATTTCATTCACAGTGTAGTGTTGTTAACTGTGTAGTTTACAGCGATTAACGTAGAGCAAGGTTCATTTCTTTTATGTCAAGTATCCATTTTTATATTTTCGAGTAGTATAAAAGCAAAAACAGATATTTGCGCACACAGTAGATGGTGCTCTTGTCTAACAATTGGCGTTGAAACTTTATGGTTTCGAAACATTTGCGTTTACTCTGTACATTTATAGCACATTTCAAAATTGCGCGAGACAAATTACCTTCTAAATGGGATCAATTTCATGAAACTTTCCTGAATTCAATTTATTTACCATTACTTTCACACTTCCGTATTTTAATCACCGCCCAATGAATAGTAATTGTACGCGATCATTCACTCATCGTGAATGCGGGAATTATATTTTAAAATCATTCATTATTTCACGCGGTGAAATTTAAATCGTATGTAAAGTATTCTAATAGTATCTCTTAATAATCCTTCTATTTATGCAACTATGAAAAGTACAACTATCCTTTGAGGAAAACTGTAAAATAAAGCTAAAAGTTAGTTTACAATTAAGTCTTAGTTTGAAGTAAAAATTGCTATCTGCAAAATAATTTCAACAATTTCGATTTCTACGATTATCTAAATCCATTTTACATTTGGTTATAAATTTTCGTAATTTGTCGAATCGTGTATTCGTGGTGTAATAATTCGATTTAGGAACTGAATGTACCTAAATGTCAGAAGCAGACATTTTCAATCAAGTACACGAAGAAAGTTAAATAATAATATTAAGTATAAATAGCGCTTGATTTTAGTTTACGCTAATTCATATTTTTATACACAGATTTAAGGAGATGGAACCTAAGCAGAGATTAGTTTCATCCTTCAGTTACTATACTTTATACTTTATTTTGAATATTTACTGTAATTTTATTGATTAATATGCGTTTTATACTGTTTTGCAAACTTAAATTTCCCATAATTGCGTAAACATCCTCAAATTTGTTGATTCATGTATCTCTTTTTAACTCTTTAAGAATCGTTGATGCATCGATTTTTAGATTTCCGTAAAATCGTACCATTTAAGCGGAACAAGAAACAACGACGAAAAAATTACCGCGCGAATCCCCTGAATGCACTTTGATAATAATTAGACTATTAACCCTTTGCAGACGAGTGTCGACAAATAGTCGCCTAATCATTTATTGACTTTCTGAACTCATGTAGACTTTTAAAGCAGAAAACTTAACGTAATGAATACTTAACACAATAATAAACATTTGAAATCGTTAGTAATTATATGATTTGGAACTCGAAAGCCTGAAAATTCGAAGACGTAGAATTCAAAACTAAAGTACTCCCATAGATGTTATTACGTCTCGTCCGCAAAGGGTTAAAACGCATAATTCAATAATGTAAATTGACTGGAAAAAATTGCAAATGAAATGTTACGTTAAATAATGGTGATCTTTAAAAAATTAATTAGTCCAGTATTTACAGCATTTGTCATCGTATTCAGCATGTAATTTGCATCCTTATATCTTACTGAAGAAATACTTGATTTCTGGTTTGTTTGACACTTAGTCGTTTAGTATTGGAACATCTCAGTTTCACTTATCTCTCGAAAGCGTTAGGTGTTATCTATCAATTAGCAAATAGTGCCTATGTATGCTTATTGTTAAACATGTAACCGTTTATGTGCAATTAGCAAAATTTCATTTGACGTCTTACAAGATAGCAGCTGTGTAGTATCATTTGAAATTCAAGTATGAAGTGGTAGTTTCTAGCAACCGTACGAGGATTATGTAACTACATGTTCAGTACACTGTACTTTGTAGAGACACTGGATAATGGCCGCGTGTTCCCCGATATTACGATGCTTGAAGTATAAACCGGTTAAGATTTATTTGGCAAGCTGACAGAAAAACGAGCATGCATTGCCAACGAAATTCTTCGACCACGTTTCGAGAAAGTTAAAAGCCGCATACTTTATTGGCCCTTAAGTGATTGCACCGGGTCAGATTTACGCGTACACTTCTTCAAAGTTTCATATTTTATAGGTTATAAAAAGCTGTCTGGAATTTTATGCGCTCTACTTATCGTCCATTAACACTTTGTATGAAATATAAACTTTCCACTTCGACTTTACATGGTTCCATAATCTTCTTTCATTTTATAGTTGCACAAAACGTATCCTCTATTCCTCATTTTTAACAGCTTAGCAAAATCTTCTGTTCGCAGCAGTAGGATTCATTTCTGTACCTTGTATCGGCCAATATTTATGAATAAATTCAATTCCAGTTCATCTTTAGAAGAACAGTTAATCAAATTCCGTAAAGACAATTATTCAATTCCATTAAATAGAAATCAATTCAAATTGCAGTTCATAGATTTGAAACAAATTCCAATTCTATCGTATTACCGAGATTTTTCAAAAACCTTTTACCATATCAGACAATTTCATCGTTTGATTCTCGAAGAATTTTCATTTTTTACAAGAAAAAAACTCGTCTAAGTGAGTTCCATAAGTTCAAAAAGTTTTATTAAGGGCCTAAAAAATAAGTTCGCTTAGTATTAATGTGTATTCTACCATTCGCTCTGTTCTTTCTTGGTTTGTACTGTATTTTTACGTCCACAGCAATGCTATATTATATTGCCCTACAAATGCATCTTATTCTCCTTCTACTTCAAGGCTATATTAAACATGATAAGTACAATCAATATTTACGGCTTTATTTTTAAGTGATACTTTGAAGTGTCTCCTTTCAAATCTTATTTGCGTTTGCGAACTTATCAGCATATTAACTTAAGTATCGTAATTCTAATCCCACGTTGCAAACAAACGAAAAGACTTTTCGACCAACCTAACACAGCAGAATTTTCATTATCTGGCAGCCCATTATCCGGAATGCCTGATTAACCGGCATTTTTGGTCAACCGCAGCTGATTATATTTCACAGAAATAAAAAAGTCAGAACCATATGCATCCGGTAGTGATATCTATACTAAACATTTGACGAACGAATCAAAAGGAATCGCCAACTGTTTGGTGACAATTTAAAATATAACTGTAGCTCTATTCCTCTGCTAATCAGCCCGAATTTAGTTTCAAGCGGGTGCCTTGCATTCTGTAATTCCGCAATTTTTTGTACATAGATATCCTTATATTCTATTTTAGAAGATATATGTAGAGATAGGGACAATAAGTACATTAAAAGTTGCATAATTAAATAGGTATATAGATCTACAAGGATATATTTAGAGGTAGGGATAGTAGATGTATTAATAGCGGTGTAAAATAAATAGGTATATTAAATATGAGGCAGAATAATATAAAGCATAAATGTATGTAAAATATAAGATAATTAGTAGTTTAATGGAGTGAATGCATTAGTGGACGAATGAGTGAGAATTATTTTTGTAAAAGCAAGTTCCTTTTTCAAGGCCGAAGAGAATTACATTGCTATTTCATTCATAATCGTTTCTTAAATTACATTTGTTTTATCACTTTATATGTATTAGGTATAGTCCAATTATCTGTCATGTTTGATTACCCGGCGCTGCCTCACACCCTAGTACTCCGGATAATGGGAATTTCACTGTAGATAAAAATCACGATCAGAATTTGTCTTAAATGGTGCTCGCAAGCGTGCAAAAAGCACAGCTCAGCCTATAGAAGATAGTGCAACAAATTTTCATCGACGCGGCTGTAAAATCGGGGTCCATTTTTTATTATATCCCCAGACGGATCTCGCGCGTATCCGCAGAAATTTATCGCCGATGATATCGCGTCGATGGAAGAACGGGCATAAAAGCGATTTTAATGCTTTCTACGGTGGTTTCTACCCCTGGATGCACCGACCACGTAGGTACACGTGGCCGTGACTACAATGTGGCGGTGTGCCGAAGCACACGTAAACACGCTTGTTCCCCGATATCGACTCGCTCGACGAGCATCGCGTATCGTGTACGTGTGCGGAACACGAGATGGAGACGTTTTATTGGACGTTATCCTGGGTCGTTTGTAATCATTTCGCGGGATCGGCCGTGCGCCGCGTGGACTTGAAAAATGGAAGACTGAGCGGCAGGATATCGGGGAAAAGAGAATGCTAGGAAGCGTATATGAGGGACGAGCTCCATTCAGATTTTTTTTGCTCCCAGTGAATCGTTCCATGTTGCCTAGTCCGTTGTGTCTATCGTACGGTGTACTTTTCTTCTAACGCGTACGATGCGCACTGTTTCGATTGTTCTTTTCACGGTGAAAGGGATGATTGTGATTAGCAAGTTGGGAGATTAGGCGTAGCCGTTGTTGAAGATAGGACGGACGTAGACTGTACAAGTGTCGGATGACCAACGTTTTGTTTATCCTGAGCTAATAGAAGAACCTTTTTGATAAACTCAGCTAGCATCCGCAGTCTGAGATAATGCATTCAAAACAAATTGCTCATCCCTACTTTTCCTTTATGCACAAAGTTCAGAAACAGTCATATTGTTAGTCAGTAACGGCTAATGGTCATCTTCACCCCACCCAAATGCCGAGCCTATAAAAAGCTTGTGAAATGCAGACAGTGTTCTTTCCTTGCCAGCGCGATTTTTTTTTTTTTTTTTCGTAGCCTAAGTTGTAACCGCGTATGGGATAAATTTTTCTGAATAAATTATCGTTCCGCACAATCGGTTATTATCCTCATCCCGGCATACAACATAAGGTTGTATAGGCAACCCTCCTAAAACACGATTAATTCGCTTCGGATTAACACTTTTTTGTCCCATAGGCAGTGGTAAATAAATTTCATTGAGAGATACGTATGTACAATAAAACTCATTCAAACTTAATGTCAACTGATATTCTATAACTAAAGGAAACTACTATTTTGAAGGATTTACTGTGCTTTGGATACTATGATGCAAGAACTAGTACTATATCCCATCGTGTCTTTAGTTGCGTATTAAAAGTAGCGGATGTTAATTTTTTCCATGCATCAACAAACACATAAATGCCATCTTCTAAATCAAGTTTTTTTTATAAAACTGTAAACGCTCGATATCGGTAAAATGTAAAACTATTTCGATTAACTATATATCGTTTGGAAAGATTTATTCACGTTTAATGTTTTGTTGTGAAAAACGACCTAATAATTTGTAACGTGTCAAAACTATATAATCATCTTGATCTTCGTCGAACTCTAGAAATTTGCTCGAAGCATTTACAAATCTCCCCCGGATATCTAAATCTATGCGTAGAAAGCGCGAAGGGGGTTGGAAAAATCGGGTTTATCCTCTTTGTTGCGCGCTCATATTGCCGTTGGTAGGCTACAAAGTAACACAGCGGTGATAAATCTGCAAACAAAAGTGGATTATGACTGTGTTTCACACAGCCGTCGTGCACACTTTTCATACACGGCCGTCATTCGCGTTGTGCCTGTACTCGAAGTGTATCGGACGAATTTGACTATCGAACGTTTCCAGTTATTACGTTCACCAGGGAGGTTGCATCGTTTCTTTTTGAACGTCAACGATGGTGGCATCGATAGATATTTGGCGTTCATGCATGCCTCTGTACCTACGTACACTACCGGCCAAAAATATGGAATTACTTACCGCTTTCTACCTATATATAATCCTCTAATAATCTTCTTATTAATGAAAAATTAATGTTTTGGAGGCGAGTAGCAATTTCCTATTATGTTTATACATTTTTTATTGGTAAATCCTTTAAGGTGGCACATGTTTCACCTTTCGAATTTTTATATTCCTTAGACCAAAGCTCGACAACTTCTCACTAACAAGAGCAACTCGAACTATTTTTTTTTTCTTTTTTATTTATTGTTAATTGATTTAGGCAGCAGCCTATTACGATCTTGTGTTCGTATATATATGTTTGCAGTACCGCGACATTCTAGTATATTATGTTTATACTTATACTATAATAAACTACTAACTTTAATATAAGCCTACAAAAATGGAAATAAAAATAAAGGTATAAAATTTAGAATTTGAACTAAGACTAAGAAAGATCTTTGGTTGAGTGATTTCCAGTTCCATAACACCTTGGCATTTAGTGTGACTCATTCATCTACGCAGAGGAGCAACTCGAACAATTATCGTACGATAAAGAGCGCTTTACTTTAACACTTTGCATTTCGTTCGCGCTGTTATGGAAGCACGCATAAATTTTCTCAAAAGTTAAGATTAGAGATTTTTATTCATTTTCGCCAGTTCCACTCTCATTTCTTTCAAAGCAAAGCAAATTGGAGACAACTTTTCCAGTTCCAAAGTATGTAATACTCTAAACTTCCACAAGATCCATAAAAACGTGTTAGAATTATCAGTAGATCATACTATTAAAAAAGGTTTAGAGCGCAAAGGGTTAATTTTTCGTAGGGAAAAGTTTGAAACTTGGGGGTTTGTGGAGTCCTAAAAATGTCCAGGACTCGTGAAGAGGTTCAGAATTCTCAAAATCTTCAAAGTAATTATATTATTTTTATTCATTTAATAATTGGCCTATTACCCTTTGCGTACATTTGCAGCGGTATTAAAGCAAAGCAACGAAAAGGAATAAAATAGAATACATTAAACATTATACTGAAGAAAGTTCCTATTATCATCTGGTCTCGACTTCATATTTTCGGATTGTCGCATATGTTTAAAAAGCACGACGATATAATAATATATCATCGATATTGAACAAAATGAATATCGAATAAATCCCGCACGCCCCTAATATTTATTTCAGATCGTACTTAATGTTGAAAATTGATCATAATTTTCTCGCGGGCGCTGGAAAAATGTTTCGCGCGCACTTGGCTGCCTTAAAACGTATAGGGTAAATGACCCAATTACTGTCACTGTTCCTATAACTACCACTTTAATTCGTTTATTTAATGGCAAAGTAATGTATAAAGAATCGTAAGTAAACAAATTTTCATACTAAATTTGGACTTCGGTTTACGTAACAACACATAGACATTGTATATTCGTTTACATTTAATATTTATAAATAAATATTAGAAGGTAAATGTGCTGTAGAACATTAAAATGTGACCAATATAATTATAATGTATGGAACGTGTCATAATTCAATAAGGCGATACGTTAGCTATATATCTTATATCCGTTACACAAATTGACGCGTTAATATATGTAAAACGTGTTTCTGTTCAACTGATAAGTTCTCAAGTGACAGTACGAAGGACATTGGACCTTGTTATACATTTTCATTTACGTAGTAATGAATTCATATTGAACGTATAAAACGAAAATGTTCATAAATAAAAGAGCGGTTGAACAATATTGTGCTCCAAACTGGAACGATCTTTTTGTTAAATACGTTCTAAAATAGTTGAATAAAGTTACGCGCGAACCTTTAAAGTGGCAGTAATTGGTACATCTACCTTAGCGCTCCCAAATTTTTGGTCGGTAGTGTATAGCTCTGTGGCTATGGCTGCACCCTTTACACCGAACGCACTCTCCACCCCCCGTTGATTTTTCACTTTTTAATATTCTGCTTTCGTTCGATCGTTTCGTCGGTGCTGTTGGCAACGTGCAAACAATCGGGAGGAAGTAAACACACAAGCGGAATGGCGAAAAATTTTGCGTCACACCGCGGAATTTAATATTAACGAGGCGTGACCGCAGTGTAATAACCGTGCGATTATTTCCACCGACGCATTTGCGATCGGGACGACACGCGACGATTCATTTTTCGCAAGACGTATTTTACGATGCGACTCGTTCATTATCCCACCGCGTTAATTACAGACGGACTGTGAATTGTTTCTTTCATTCACATCGAACCTCGTCGACGTTGCTTAAAATTCGAGATGTCCGTTTTACTACTTGTTTATTCGTCTTGTGGTCGACGTTTCGCGAGCTTGCAGGTTTTTCGTTATTTTTATTTCTACTCGATTGGTTTTTCGACGTGTAGAGAGTTTTGGGAAAAGGATTGTAAATAGATGAAGCATTCGAAGATTGGTAAAAGTATGTTAGGAAGATTGATTAAACATTTGTCGAAGCTTTTTTAGGTACAGAGATCGAAAAGTATTTCAACACAATATACACCTACTTGAAAACAAATGCAAAAATGGTATTGAAAAATATATAAACAATATTGAAAGTAACATACAAATTCTAGTATTTAGAGTATGAGGCAATGCTTTATTTAGATCTCGTGCCGTTGGTTCTATTTGTAAAAATCTAAATTTGCATCAAGATCCGCAGTCTAATCGTGAGATCGATCATTTCTGGCGTATTTGAATGAATATTCCGCTTTGCTTGTAAATTTTATGATAATCATCCTGAGATTCATTTACATATTTATGATAAATCTTTCAAGGGTAGAATATTGCCAGGTAACCATTGTTCTGTTAAATGTTTATTAGAAACTTACATGAATTCGTTCCATTCAAATTTCTTCGTTGTTATCTTTTTCGTTTAAGTTTTCGGGCTTTTTCCTTCCGTTCTCTTTTTTAATAAAAAATGTTATATTTTCGAAATGTACGTACTTTATAGTGGTGCAAAATTGACGTATTGCAACCAGAGTTGGGCTTTGTTCGAATAAAATTTTATCCGAAAAACATCTCGAATAAATCTTTCGACTAACATTTTATTTGAATAATCTTCGAACACGAAGTACCAATGAAGCATACATATTTGAAGCAAGAAAATAACCGAAACTATGAGAAACGTAACAAAATTTTATCCGAAGAATTTATTCGAATAAAATATACCCAAATCTGATTGCAGCAACTCTTTAATATCTGTCGATCTATTAATTAACATGAATTTTAAAAGTTTCCTTCAACGATGAATATCAGATACGTAATTACATTACGAACATTTACAGAACCAGTTGATCAGTTTGATTCTCACGGCTTCGCGCGAAAAATTCAGTAATGACGGAACGATGCCGACAGAGTACAAGCTTTCGAGGAAATAGCATAGATCACAGACTATAATTCTTACGTCGAATACGTCACGATGCATTCCCATGGTTGTCACGTTCGCACGAAATGTCAGTAATGATCGATTTTAAACATCGCGGAGGGTTAGGGGAACAAAGGAAAGGCAGGGCAAGGGTGAGGCACGTGGCTGTTAAATGCAAATATCCCATACGTAACTCTTGATGCATTACGTTCCTTCTTATTGTCCTTGACATTTTATCTACTCGTCTGTTCTCATCTGTCATATCAACTTTGGATGAAAAAGTATATTAACGCATTATTTACCAGGAACCGATTAACCCTTTCACTACCGTGGACGTGTACGTTTATATACGTCTTGAAGAATTGAACTGGCATTTGTTAAAAGCATACGTGTATGTTTTTTTTTTCTACAAAATAATATAATTTCTGGTATTATTCGAACATCAATATCATGATAGTTATGTAGAGTATCCAAATATTTATACCTATATTGTCTCTATATTAAGGAATGCAACCCTAATCTACGCTTTTAATTTTCGGTTCCAAAATGCCGGTAGGGAAAGGGTTAATAGGCTTTTCCTATAAATCTTATAAATCCATATAAATCGGCTTTTTGTTCTCTGTATTGTTAATAACAATTCAACCAGTAAACAAAGTGATGCTTTTAATCTTTATTTTACTTCATACGTTCCTATAAGATTAAAAGCATCCGATATTATGGAATTATAAGCTTAAATCGACCGGTCCTTTATGTGTTTTAATTCCTAACCGGTAGATAATGTGTTAAGTAAGCTTTCATATTTAATGTGACATTTAATTAAATTTTGCTTTGAAATTATTTGGTATTTTGATTAAAGAGTTTGGTTAGGAGAAATTTGTAGCATTCTTTTTCTATTTACGAAGGTAGACTATAATAGATCAAATTTATGTCACAAAATTGTGTTTCTTGGTAACCAACGTGTTCACCTTTGCATATCCAAGTACATACAGTGGCTACCAAAAGTTTTCAGTGAAAATGTAGTTTTATGATACTAATGAGACGAAGAATACTTGAGAATAAAGGTGTATTGTATAAATATGTCGCTTCATTATCTTATTGTTTGGTACACAAATTAATTCGGTACATTTACGTTTAAAGTCTGGAAGATATTCTTGACTTCAAATCATCACTGTTTTTATTACAATGGAATATAAAAGTTGCAGAGGGCGAAGATTCAATAATGGAAATTATTTTGAGCATTAAAATTGAGCACCTTTGACTTTCCATAAATTCACATTAAATTTCGTGAAGAGGCACCGAATTAATTTGTACACCTAAATAAATCGTTTCCCGAATGAATTTCTGTAATGTGTAACTTAAATTGAAATAGAATTACAGTTTGGACGGAAACTTTTGCTAGCCACTGTATTCTACTCAATCGGATACAAATGAAACCAAAAACCCGTTTCACTTGCCGATATCAGAATCAGCGTAATTATCAAGATCCTATAATACTTTAAAATTTTATGATAGCTATCCACTAACGCAAACATCTTCCGCCAAAAAAAAAAACTTAATATTCTCGCACAGGCAAACGTATTTGAAACCAGTTCTCGAAAATTGCACGTTATGTGAAAAACCGGTGTTAGATGGCGCGCAGGAAGAAAGTACGAAGCGGTGAAATTCTCGCGAATAATTAATGCCACGTTGGTTAAAGCGGCAACGCCGACGAGCCGAAGGTATTCGAGTAGTAAGCAGGAAGAATTGGCGAAAGGTGAGAAGGCAGGCGAGATAAGCTCCGTGCTGTCATTCGTAAATGACAACCCTTTCGCCTCTAGAATAGACATTAGGTAGCTTTAACACTTTCAACGCTAGCGCAAACACATGTGCAAACGGTTCGATGCGAAGAAGTGCCATGCGATGCACACAGGTTTTTATCTGGTAGATTTATGGAATACAAGTACAGCAGAACCTCGGTTATCCGAATTCTTTATTATCCAAAGGCACTACATTATTCGAACACATTTTATATGCACGCTGTTCAATTTAATTGTCAATTTAGTTCTATAACCAGTCGTAAAGAAACAAAAAATTAGATGATATAACCACATTAGAGCCACATTAGATGATATAACATATAATAAGAACGTAACTTTACTAAATTTAATCTGTTAAAATGGTTACATCGTTTGGTATCTAAAAAGCTTTGGAATATATACAATTTTTAATCAAATCATGTTTAATTAGATTATCTGAAATTACCGTTATTCATAGTACACGAATGCTATCAATATTCTTTTTGAAACATACAGAAAATCAAGATAAAAAAAAATACAATGTTTTATTATTCGAAAATTTTCTTATCCGAATATTTATATCTCCCCATTAATTTGGATAATCGAGGTTTCACTGTATTTAAAATATTATAGATACAATTAACCACAAAAACATTTAAACAACGCAGAATTGCACTTATAAAATAGAAATTTCTATCCTTAATATTGGAGTTGCTAAAGCCGTCAAAATAATGGGATATTAATTTACCATAAATATTGCATAAATTTACAGTTGCATATTCTTGAGAACAATCCGTGATTTTTTGTACGAAATAAGAATAAAGATTCATTTCCAATAACCATATACAGTGGCTACAAAAAGCATCTGCGCACAGCTGTATTTTTTTGGTATTTAAACGCTAATTAATTAGAGTCGAATATATTAAATTTCCATAATTTGCAAATGAAATGTGAAACTTAATCAAAGAACGACCCATTAAAAGATATACGTATGATAAAAAATATACGTAGATGTACGTGCGAACACTTTTTGTAGACACTGTATGCAATGATTAATGAATTATCTAAAGAAATTGAATATGCAAAAATTTATGAAACGATTCAACAGTTATTCCATTTATTGTTTTCTTTATAGTTGCTGTTAGAATTGGGAAATAAAGCGTTGATTTGGGGATATTGGGTGAAAGTTTCGGCAATGTTGCGTGCATTTTAGTAGTAAATAATAACTTCATATGAAACTACCTCACTTTACGTTGGAACTCAGGAAATTAATTAAATTATACGCTAACGGACAGGTAGCCTCTCTATCCGTCTTCCTTTGCTTCCTCTCTGCTTTCTTCTCTGCTTGAGGAATTTCGCATTTTTTTGGTTTCTCGCGAGAGGCCAGTTTAGAATCTTCTTTCACCGCGCTAGGTATTCTATGGCTGGAGTATTGTTATACGGAGAAAGCCCTCATTTTTCACGGAAGCCCGACTCCGGCGGGATGATATTTATCTCCCGGGCAGATTTGCGGTTAAGAACATTACGTCGAAGATTACCTTCGTGCGGAGATCGCCACTGGGGACTCGCGGTGAACGTTTGTGAGCAAGCGTCAGAAATTGTTTACCGTGGAATTAGAATCGTGTTTTTCCTCTCGAGCTCCTCGTGCAGCTGATGCTAGAGTTAAACTGTTAAGAGTCTGGAGAGAGAATGCGATGAAAGGAAATGGTAGAGACGAGTCGAAATGAAAATGAAAAAAAGGAGTATTTTATCATAGTTTTCTCGGACAATCAAGTTAGAGTTTCGTACTTTAATTCGTTTGTATCTTTCTCGCATCACCAAATTCTTTCAATACGGATTGCATGCCATGTACAGGGTGTCTCACTTAAAAGAGGCCACCTAGTTTTCTTCTTTAATTGAGATAGTGCAACAAATATTTCACATGCAATTTAAATCATATTAAAGAATGAATTCCGTATGCGAAGCATTTTTAATTCAGGATCATATTTTTGAAGCTTTCAACTTTTTTCTACACGTGCGTATAGTACAAAAGATTATTACTGTATATGCAGGATCGTAAACGCATTTTTATACTAAGTTTCTGATAAACTAGGTCGCTTTTGAACGAAACCTAAATGTTCTGAAAAAGCTTCAGGCTTCTAATATTTGTTTCACCTAACTAGAATCAACATAGCTAATACATATGCAGATGAAACAATGGATTATCCATTGGAATTGGCATGATTTGTGATCTGTTTAACCGGGCTACGTCCAAGTCACTTTACAACGATCACTGGGACCGCGAAAATTATGCACAGATTAACTGTCGTTAAATTATATTACGAGGCATAATTAGAGCGGACCGCAACGCGATCTGAATCCATCCCCACGCGGGCACCACGAAAATAACTGGCCGAATCCACAGAGTCCATTCAGCCCCGGATTATTATCCTGCTGTCAGCTATGAATGTGTTGGCAACCGAAATCTCGACCGCACAATTATGCCGATGTCATTCATTTATTTCCCTCGGTTAGCGCAACGGCCAACGCACTAAAACGAATTTCGCACTTGCACGTAGATGCGAGTTTGAAAAGCTTCGAATAACCCTTTCTTTTCTCGTTCACCACCATTCCTGGTACACGTTTTGCACCGTACTAAAGGATTTCATCGGATTAAAAAATGAACAGTTAACACTAGATTTACGGATATTGATTGCATAATTTAACAGGTTTCCGGAGAAATAGGTAGGGTAGATGTACCAATTACTGTCAGTGTTCCTATAACCGACATTTTAATTATTGTATTTAATAGCAAAGTAACGTACGAAGAATCATAGATAAATAAATTTTTATACTAAATTTGGACTTTGGTTTACGTAACAACACATTGTATATTCGTTTACACTTAATATTTAAAACGAAATATTGTAAATGTATAATAAATGAAATATAATAAATGTGCTGTTAAACATTAAAACGTGACCAATGTAATTATAAAGCATAAGAGTTGTCATAATTCAGTAAAAGCGATATGTTTACTATACATTTTATATCTGTTACAAAAACTGCATTGCTAATAAATATAAAAATTGTTTCTATTTAAATGAGAACTTTTCAAATGACAGTAAGAGGAACACTGGACTTCGTTGTATATTTTCAATTACGTAATAATTAATGCATTATATTCAACATGTAAACAAATGTTCATAAATAAAGGAGATGTTGAACAATATTATGCTCCAAAGTTTTTAACATTTTTAGGTTAAATAATTTCTAAAATAGTTGAATAAATTTACGCGATAACCTTAAAGTGGCAGTAATCAAAAAAAAAAAAAAAATAAAGAAAATAAAGTGGTACATCTACCCTATACTGTATAGAAAAATCTTCGAAACTAGAAACTTGAGAGGGAGGGAGATGCAGTAGGATATGTATTCATATCATTATATCAATTAAAAGCAATATAAATTACTGAAAGATAATATTTATGATCTTTGTATCTTTAAGCACGAAATCTGAAATCTGTTAATTTGTCGAGTTCCGTAAATCTTGTATTAATCAATCAGCAATAGTTACTATTTTCTTTAATCCTTTCGTTACGGAAGGCGCATATACATTACGTCTCAAAAGTTTCCGGACTTTGGACCGAAACACTATCAATATTTAAACTGTTGTAACTTCGTGCAAAATAGTCGTACGATAATCTTTGTGGGGCCATTTTAAAGGTTAATGCCTCTACTTTCACTCCTATAACGTTGAATTTTCCTGAAAATCATGGTACACCAGGAAGCGATTGAAAAAGTAAAGATGAATTTCTCAAAAAAATTCAAATCGGTCCCAAGTTTAAAAAATCTTACGCATGTAAAAGCACAATTCCATTGAGGCAACGTGTAGCACGCGACAATGACAAATTCTTTAAATTAAAGCGATAAGTAGCATAAAGTAACGTAGCGCGAGATACATTAATTTGTTTTGGCTGTGAGATAATTTTCGATGACTTTCGGCAAGAGTCACCTCAAAATAACAGGAGGACATGTGGCATACTACAAATTGCTTAGTGTTGCTTCAATGGAATCACATCTTACGATTACCATGGTTAGTCCAACCTCGTCGAAAGAAGGGCAAACATCGAATGCAAAATTAAATTCAAGTACTGTGGCACGTAAAAGGAGCAATGAAACAGACCAAAATCTTCCCACAGCCTAAATAAACGCCCCAAAAGAAATTGTGAATGAAATTTAGCCGGACTTACTGCACGAGGCTTCCGTCTAACTGAATGGAACGTTTTTTTCATTCAGCCGTTAAGCGCGATGATCTTTTGCGTATGACCCAATTCCTCCGCTTGAGGAGCTGGAAGTTTCAGGGAACACTTTCGCTTTCAGAGGCAAATAGTCCGTTAGGTCAAATCGCCGTTTACTCCACGGTGTAGAACAACGATCGATTCGTGAAGGTGGCGCTCCTTGTCGGGATCACGTACCGTTCATTCAGACTTTCGTTCTCCCTTTCCTAGAATTCGTATCGTAGGAGTCTTCAGAACGCGTCCTTCTTCCAGACCTTACCGACTGTCGGTGGTGAGCAGCTTTTCCGTTGAGTGCTCATCGCAAACATCCTTTATTGCTGCGGTTATAACTTCCTTTGTGAAACGGAATCTTCCAGAGATGGCATGTTTGGCGAATCAGTTCTAACCCTTATTCAACCCTTAACGATGTAAAGGCCCAAAAACGGAGACAACACCTATGCCATAGAAAACGAAAGGCCCCAATACGGGGACATGTAAAGAATTTGGTTTTCAATTCATTTATTCATCATTGCCGTAGTTTTTTTTTATCGAATATTGCAACTTATTACATTAGATAGTTAGTTGTTTATGCACTCATAAGAAATATTTACAGTTATATAACGTTCCAATACGTAAATATTATGGCATTTGCTGAACAGTTTTGTCGCAATGATATTCAGTGTAGTTTTGTTATTTAGAAGGTTACAACGTGTAGATAGTTTATATTTATGATTTCAAATTTTCGAGTATTTTCAATATTACAAGTGTTAGTTTATGTTTATTTAAAAAGTAAATACGCATAACCGATATTTCAACATATAAATCATGCAGGAAATACACGAAGACAATGATTATGAAATTAACAGCGGTGAAGACGAGTGGATGTTTGATTTACAATTTTATTTATAAAATTATGAATCAACTAAATATCTTGAATTTATATCTAAATAGAGTATAGTTATATCTAAGTAAAGTTATATCTAGATGAAAGTATATTGTAATCTTGGTAATTCTTCATAATCGCGGCGACTCTAAAGACTGCAAAAAGAATAATGCACAATCGAAACCGCAAACTTCGAGGGACAGCTGTATAAAATGGATTGGCAAACTCTCAAATAAATATGAACGTGCCCAATAATCCTGGAGAATGTATAATAAACTAATTAAACTTTAAGAAGCGTCGGGCAATAGCAAAACCATAAAGGAAAGAAACCGGAAGTTATTTATGACTCGACCTAATAGTTGTCCGCGTTCAACTGAACAATCAAAGGTTTTAAATCTTGCACACGCTATAAGGAAAAGTCTATTTCCATCAGATAGGGCAAAAACGGATCGAGAACAGATTCGATGGAATTTATGCGCGCAGCAGTTTAAATCTTGCGACAGTTTCGACCGTGAACTCGCACGGTGTACAGTGTGCATCCGTTATTCTACGGTTGTCCGTTCCACGGGGACGCCGGATATTCCAAAGATGGCACCGAGACTGCGGACTCCATAGTGACTGGATGGCACGCGAGCTTCCCTTTTTGACTGGAATATTAATATCCACCGGCTGAAAGCGGTCTAAGGGGACGCATAAAGCGAGACCTAAGGGACAACTCGGGAAAACTAAGGCCACGCTCTCCGTTCAGCCAGGGCACACGTTGCTGTGGTTTGTTAGAAATTCTCTGGGACGTTTTATGGGGCTGCCTCTGGTGTAATTTTACGGCGATTAGTTTTCGGATTAATCGCGAGAGGAAATTTGAAAGAACAAGTTGAAGGGATATTGGTTCGCGCAATATTTCCTTATTTGATGTGGGTATACACGGTGATACGGTGGCTACAAAAAGTATTAATTAGAGATGGATCGAAACCCAATTTCCAGATTCGTGAAACTCGAATCCGAAACTTTGCGAAGTGTCGATTACGTCGAAACTCTCGGAACTCGAAAATTGAGAAACCTATAGGTTTATTTTTCCCCTTCTTTGGTTTCAAGGATTTTGTCAGGAATTAAAATTTGAACAAATTTCTTATGGAAAATCGATTTATTGAATACAACCAAGTGAAGTTTAAATGTAGTTATGATTTAAACAAATGAATAAGCGGAAAAACTTCACGAGATAATTATTTACAATACATCCAACGTTGCCAGAAGTAATGCGAATGAAAAAAATTCAGGTGTAACAATAGTTATGTTTTTAGCTTACAAAAATTCTATTTTTGTATGTTTCATTTTCTTCCAGTATGAACGATTATAATAAGCTGGTGAAATCTTACCGAGTAAAATTAACCTGAACGTTAAACGCAAGCTCGGCTGGAATATTAGTTAAATAAACTCAAATCGTGACAGTATTCTCATTATACAAATTATTATTTATCTAGATATCGAGAGTTTCGAATCATATTGGTTCTTGTATTTTTTAAACAAATATAGTTTAATTTTAAAATATTCTAGGCAGATATAAGAGTAAATTGATGAATTTATTTTATCGAATAATCATGCGTTTAATAGGCACAAATTTGCATTTTAATAGAAATGTTGAATTTGGCTAAAGAAGTTTAATTTGGGTTATTCATTGGTAAACCTAATATTTTGATCAGTGTTTCCCAACAAGTGTGTCGCGAGAGTTTCATTAAAATTTTACTGGTCGTTAAAATATTCAATATTTTAAAAAATATGATTCATGTACTACTGTAGTCATCGTCAATATATAGTTATTACTAGACTGCGGATTTTTATGCAAATTGATTCCTTTATGAATAAAAATAAAGAAGTGAATCATTTTAATATCTTGCAGATTTTTGTACTTTACGTATATTGTATACTTTTCTACACATTTAAGTTTGTCGTAAGTGCATAAACAGCTGCAGTCGAATTATTATATTGAGCGCAGAGTTTATTTCTGATAATTATGGTGTATGGCGAAGGCCTACTAGCTTTAAAGTGTCTTGTCACTTCGAAACGGTTGGGAAACACTGATTCAGACAGTAGAACAAATTTCTATTACGATCCCATTTCTTGAATCGTGTCCCGAAAAAATGTGAATTTGCATAAAGGTGCGCAGTCTAATTATTACTACGAAAGACAGTGATAATTCGAACTCATTTCTTATGCACGTACAAAGACAGTTCAACATTCCTCACGCCCAGTCCAATTCCGTGACCGAGAATTTAAATGCCAGACAACCGTAACGTTTTGCAATCCCCGCTGCCTCAAAGAGTACCTCGCGTAATCAGGTCAGTAATTTTTTACACCGGCACATTAAAAAAGCAACCAAGTTATTTCTGTATGAACAGCAACAAGACAAAATCGATAGGCTGGCGCGAGATGAAAGTGCGTCCGTTGCAGAAAAATGAAGGTGTTAATAATGACACCCGTAATTTATCATACTGTCAACATGAAATCTCCTTTCTCTTCTCGTTTCTTTTTATTTTATTTTTTTTCTTTTCTTTTTTTTTCTATTTTAGGCTCCTTTCGCTGTTATTTTATTCTTAAATCGTCTCGGCGAATGCAGATTATTTGGAATGCCATTCCAAACAATTTCCGCGACGGTCATGAAAGTTTGCTCGGTCGTGAAGCCGAGGTCTCCATTACATCCAGCTTACAGAGTCGACTTAAGGTCGATAGAATTGTGGAAACGTGTTTAAATTTGCATTTCATTCCACTGTCGAACCAGCTGGAGTACCCAGACGAAGGAGTTAAGAATTGCTGGGGAATGGTTTCCTGTGATTACACGTCTCTGCCCACGATTAATTCGTAGAATTAACATTTTCCGTTATTCAGAGTTTCGTAAGAGATTTAACAGAAGTAATACTGGGTGTTCCATTTAGAGCAGGACTCCAATTTGTCTTTTATACTACGTTATTAGGTATACCGATAAGTAAATCACAATTTTTATCGGATTGTTGAATTAAAGCGTTCATAACAGGGGTAATCTTTGCAAATTTTTGTCTCTTTTCCAGAATACAGCAAAAGAATACTTTAAGATATTTCACTTGGTTTTTACTAAATTTTAATTGTAATTAAAGGTCAAATTGCAGCAGCGTAACTTGCAAGGCAAAATAAGGAGAAAATGTTATATAAAGTCTGTTTGTAAACGTTTCGTTGCACAGTTATAGGCAAATATTGTCTGTACTTACATGTTAAGTACGCATTGTGTGAAGATCGTTGAAAATGTTCAAATTATCATTTCAAAATGACCACCTTCTACGTTGGTGCAAGCTTCACATCGGTCTGAGGTGGAATTTATCGCATTCCGAATTTCTTCGAGATTCTGCTGCATCTCAATAACTGAACTATTAACCCCTTGCCCTACTATTATTTTATTACCTACTTAGGCTACCATTAGTTGACTACTATTTTTGTATCATGTCCCATACAAATTGTTTGAATATTGTACACAATTTTTCTTTAATAATCAAAACATCCAATCTTATAATACAAAATTAAAATTAGTATTCAAATTAAATTTTATCCTTATTAATAGGCATTTTTCTTTAACCTGTGTCATAATTCATAGAACGAGTGTAACTCGTTATTGTAGGACAAACGGTTAATTCACTGAATTAGCTCTTCACACATTATATTTATTTCTGTACTATAACTATGTAACGAAGCGTTTACAAACGAACTTTGTGCAACATTTTTCTCTTACTTCCACTTGTAGTTTTTGCTATTAGAATTTGGCCGTTAAAGTAGGGAACACCCTGTATATATGTACGTTCATCGCAGCATAGGGTTAATTTGGAATCTTAATTATTCTACTTATTGTTGTATGAATACGTCAGCCGTTTATTATGTAATTGGGGCAGCTCCATTTCTAAAAAAAAAAGTTTAATTTCATATTGTTATTGCTTTCACTGAACATGAGAAGGCGAAACTTTAAACATCCTATTAATGAAGAGAATGAAGTTATCTTACTTTCAATAATAAACGTCTCGCGTAAAGGTAATTAGGTTTGCCGAGGTACAAGGAAATTTTTCTCGATTTTTAATTTTTAGTTAGTAGAACACTTGGTATATTAATGGAGAATTTTTCATACAAACACTTGAATGTTTTATTTTCCTATGACATACTAAATATGTTTAGTGAAAGAAAAATGAGAAAAATCTTCTGCTTCAATTAAGACGGATCGATAAGGTGACGCGATTTAATTGATTATTTAAAGGCCCGGAGAAGCTGGCGAGGAAAACGAGCTCGTTACGACACACAATTTATTTGTTGCGTTTGCATGAAATATACTCGATGCCGGCGACAATGGTGTGTATACGTGAATCACTCGAAAAAGGTGTTAATTACGTAAGCGGGTAAATTTAATCCAAGATTGCGATCTGATCACCGAAAGCAGAGTATTCTCGTCCAACGTTGATATTCCGGATTAATTGTTGCTTGAATTTCTATAGTAGTACTCACTTAGTCGTTTAACATTTTCAAAATTTTCATTATCCATTACCACAGACGCGATACAGTGACTACAAAAAGTATTTGTGCACTAATGCATTTATTTTGCCATTAAGTACTAATTAATTGGGCTCAATTAAATTAAGGTTCCTATTATTTAATATTACTCTTGTGTGACTATTTAAAGTGGCTTTGAGGAGGAAAGATATTCATACATTGATTAAGAAGTGCCGATTGGAAGAATGTGAGCATGTACGAATAATTTTTGTACAATTAATAAAATAGCATTTATCGTCCATTGCAATATTTCTATTAATTTTGATCGTTAGGTGTCACAATTTAATATTGTTTGTATAATCAACGAGACAGTATTTAATTTCTTTGCATTGCCAAGCAATAATAATTCGATTCTATTTTACAATGATACATTCAATCGGTTTGTTCCTTTTGTTAAAAAATAGTAGTATTATGCAAAAAAAAAGGTAGAAACTTATGTAGCTATCTAATTAGGAGTTAATAATTTTTGGAATATTTCAAGGCATACAATTTTCACGTAAACACCCGTAGTAAAAAATGATCCGCATCGGGGTGAAAAAAGATAATTTTCACGGAGCGTAGCAACAAAGGACAGTTTGGTATTGTAAATTATGGACAGAGGGATACCATTAAAGCGACCTAATCACGGGCTATCGAGTTTGGAACTGCGAGGGGCAAATCTAATGGTCGGCATAGAAGCAGGGCAACTGGTCCAGACCAAGTGGCGGATTTGCTGCAGTACTTCGAAGCTCGATAACCCGTGATTAAGTGGCTATTCGTAATGATACTTTATGAGCTATCACCTCGAACCGGTTCCATTTTCCGCGCGAGTTAACGAACTACCAATCCAACTAATTTCTGCTTCCACGTTCGATGTTCTACGCCGTGTTTCTCGCGTTCGATTATCCAGATTTTTTTTTATAGCACTTGGGATGCTAGGTGCAAGTTGAAAATAGAAAAAAAATAGAAGCACTTTGAAAATAAAGAAATTACTCGATATTAGAAGTGGAAAATTGCAGCGTCAACTTTTTAACTGTAATACATCTTTCGAGAGTCTACTCAATTTAATTATTTATTCGTTTATTTGGATGGATGAACTCACGTTAGGATACGTAGATTTTATGCATTTAATTGTTTTATTTTTCCTACATACGTCTATTATTATTTCTTTATAATTTCTTTGCATTGTAATTCTTAAGCTCGTTGTTACCAATGAGGATTCACCCGTATAATAAATAAATGAGTAAATAAATAATATAACAATTTATTACTAGCAAAGTTACACCTATCTGTTTTGGAACCTTTGCCTGTTCTTAAATGCATCCAATTTTATTCTTTAAATACAATCAAATTTCTTTGAATAAAATTCCATTCTTTGAATACAGTAAAATTTCCATGAATAAAATTTTATTCTTTGATTACAACAAGATTTTTTTTAATAAAATTCTATTCTTTGAGTGGAATAAAATTTCTCTGAATAAAATGTTATTCCTTTAATATAATTAATCTGTCTATTTATAATTCTTCCAACTTTACAGTCTTCTCTTTAAAAGTGTGCGCTACATAAATCTGTTTACATTAATCTACAGTAATGGGATTTACCGTAAAATAATTTGTATGCTATTGAAAATTCTCATTCTAATAAAGAAGTCTGATTGAATTTCCTGATAATCCTTCAACGCTCTTTCAACTCTTTCACTGATATCGATTCATGAAATTCCATTCAGTCATACTAGAATCTATCGCATTTAGTTCACGAAACTCGTCCAAGCTGCATGAAATCTGGTCTCGAGGACCGCTTCTACTCGAGATGCAGCGCATATGAATAAACGTCTTGCAGAATAACTGCCCACGATACAGTTGATTTACTCTCTCCGGATAGGGAAACGGAGAGGCGAAAAGTGATAGAGAAGGTTAAAAGATATGCATGAAATGTGACCAGCGTTTTGCCTGACGTCGAGGTTAGGTTTCTGGCCGAGTTTGTCGACCAGTGTCCGTAACCGAAGTGTACAAATATAGCGGCTGACTTGATGTATTCAGGAAAGCGATCGGTCCATGCTGGAAGAGCGGCAAGGAGCAACTTCTAGGAGTATTATAGCTACACACAGGCAGCATTCGAGTATTATAGTCGATGTAAGACGTGATGTCTTGAGCGAAGGCTGGATGTGTTATCAGAATCCTATTAAACTCGTAAATATGAAACATACTGTAGAAACTTTCTTTAAATTATTTCTTCGTCGATTCTTCTTGAAAAATGTAACAATTTCGCATTCAGATGTTTGGATACTGGATTTTGTATTAAGTTGGTGGAAAAATAATTGCGGTTTTCAAGCGTCAAAGTTTTCTAGTTAAGGTTAAATGGCGAACAATAGCTCTTCCGCAATAATTCTTAAGTTGTTTTACGTGGGTCTGCTTCAATAATGGGTATTAAATCGTTATTATTAAGCTGCGAATCTTTGTGCATTTATAGGAAATTTAAACGAACAAAATGTGCACGATGCATATTAACAATATGCAGAAATATACAAAACATCAAAAGCAAAGCACATTTTGTAATATTTAGAGTATGAAACTAATCAGTATTTAACGTCTACTATTTCATTCGCGTTTATAAAACCATGAATTTGCATAAAGATCCGCAGCCTAATCTTAACGATAATTTGACATAATTGAAAGTAACTGCAAAATCGTTACTTTCAAAAGATCAAAAACTTCTGACCGATTTCCAATCGAACGAATCTAAAATGAAAACCGCAAAAAAAAAGATGGCGAGGTGCGTTTTTAGAATCTTTGTGCGAATCACAATCTTTGATTGATACGAACGCGATAGAAGAGCGTAGCAAGCGAAATCGTTCGAAAAGCGAATTCGTCCAATATAAGGAAAAGTAAAGAGATTCGAAAGAAAGGAGCAAAGGGAAAGCGAACACAAAAATCAAAGCATTGCATTGGTTCGAATGGGAGAAGAGGAGGACACGGAAGGAAGGGCATTCGAGGTCTCTCGAATCAGCAAAGGTCTGGCTTGATGTTCCGTAAGGTAAGAGGGGTGACTATTATTGGATTACGGTGGTTCTGGCACGTTTCGCCACGTAATCCTGGAGCAACCTAAGGGTTACCGCGTTACAGGGCTGCTCCGACCACCCTTTGCCCTTTTGTTCACCCTCCGGGTTCATCGCTTCGTAGCTAGCTACCCCGTATACGCCCGGCCATCTGTAGCTTAGAACGCGTTTACGTGTTTTGGCCAACCTTCCTTCCTTCCTGCAAAATAATATACCCATGCCCTTTGAACTCCTGTTCACGCTGCATATTTAGGGACTACCCTGATCTACAGGAGCGCGTCTAAATGGCTGTTACCCGATGTGCAAAATTGACTAATGAAGGTTCTTCCTCGTGGCTAAATAATTAGGAATAAATTAATAATCTCTAGGACATGAAAGGAGATGTGGGTCTATGGGTTAAATATAATTAGGAGGCTAATAATACATTTAAACTTCCAGTTATTCATTTTGCAAATACAGTGGCGGACAAAAGTACTTCGAACATTCTATTATATTACATGGAAATTTTCTTAACCTGTGAGTCCAATTTTAATGCAAGCATTGTGTGTGCATGTAGACATAATAGTGCATGTAGACATAATAGTGCATGTATGAAGCAATTTTTGATCCACCGGAAATTTCTTTAGGAAGGTGAAATCAAATCTCGAAGGTTTCAATGCATTTGCAGTTTTTTTTTTTAATGCAATTTTAGCAACTCCATCGCATTTTTGCAGCGAAGCTTAAATTGTTTTTATATAATTCAAAATCAAATTTTTCAACGCGTTCACTCGCTTTCAAATTTTCATAATAACTTCCTTCCCTTCTTATTTTTTATCGTTGAAAAAAGAATCGAATAATAAGCTGCACTGAAGATACCTAAAGTACGAATGTTAAGTACGGTAGTATCAAGGGTTAATAACGATTGTTTCTGAATCAATGTTTGGAGTATAACTTAAATTTGTTCACCATATAATGCTCCTGTTATTATTTCACTACGATTTCGAAAGGTGTATGTAAATGATGCGCTTGGCAAATTACCATTCGATTATCAGTAATTTCACGTGATACAAGCTACTACTTGCAAAATACTCGCACGCTAGAAACAGATGTCTGTCTACCCTGTCAGGGAAGCCTCGTTGATCCAACGCTTTTTCCAATGCGGCGTGTTCGTACATCAGAACCTGCTCTAAACGTCGTGTATTCGGGGAGGCAGAAGAACACCACGAGGGGAACCATGTCCAAGCCGTTCTTCAATGTCTGATTGGTACGTCGTACAGGGTGGCGAACGGGCTGCGATCGAAGGCTGTTTGGGAATACAAGAAATTACAAGATGCCTATCCGATGGTAGAAGGCTAATGGTACCGACTGAAAGGCCAATAAGAGTGGACTAAGTGCTGCTCTGAATCACGGTCCGAGTGATGTACAGACAGTCGGTGCCTGTGACAAGGTAACCAGGCATTCCTGCACGTACTTCGCTTGTCTCTTTCACCGAAATCACCGGTCCTCTCGATCGAACCACTCGAATAAACGTCCACGGCTCCACTCGACCGGATCCGAGGTTAAGAATCTTGGGACATCTGCTGTGGGCCAGTATTTTTCTTGATTGCTCAATCTTCCGCTATGATCCGGTTCTTAAAACGTTCTACCGATCTTTATGGGGGTTTATAACTGTCTAGTTTAACCCTCTCAGTGGTATTTACTATTTAGCTTGTAATATTTGAACGAGGCGGTGGTGGTACTGTGGAAAAAGAATTCGAGTTTCTACACAGTTTGTCGGATTAATTTCTCCCACCCTAATTTTACTAATTATCTCCCACCCTAATTGGCCGTTAATGGCCATAAATTGATTAATTCAAGGAGATGTAGACAATAAATCGTTTCGTTATTCTCCTAAATTCGAGCGACAATAGCTTTAGATTTGTTAAGATGTTAAATATAAATTTTAAAGAAGTTTTGGTAGCAAAGCTAATATGGTAGCATGTTGATAGTCAGAAGTTTGCTAGTTTAAATTCGCTAAGAGGTCTACTTTTTTTTAGTTGTTTTAATGGTAAAAATGCAATTTGTGAATAAAAATTGTTGTTTGATCGTGTTTTAGTTTTTCTCCACTTACCTTGACCCTCTATAATCCAAGTTTTATTTAATTGAGTGAAAGAATCATAATTGATTAAAGTTTCTTTATTTCAATTCGAAAGCCAGGGAATAATAATGATTACAAGTGAATCGTTTGCTAATGGTATAATAGCATGCTAATCAAATATACCACTATAACAATTCCAAAATGAAATACAATTGAAAAAGACATGTATATGCTTATGTAACTTGCAGTTTACGTAGCATTAGGGGGGGTTAATTTCAGCTTAGGCACTAATAAAAAGAAAGATGAAATATCCAGTTTGAATCTATCAGATTTTACTCTGATTTACTATTCCCACCCGCAAAAATCAACAAATCCGGTGAAAATTAACTTAACCCTTTGCCCTATAATAACGAGTCACACGCATGCTATGAGTTATGACACAGATTCAACTAAAATGCATAACGTTAAGGCTAAAATTTAACTTGTTCCCTAATTTTGGCTTTGTGTTGTAAGATTGGAGGTTATCGAACATATATATTGCCTATAATATTCAAATAATTTGCACTTGACGTAATATGAAGTCATCGATCGGCTAATTCGAGCATACTACGTAAGTAATAAAATAATCCTATGACAAGATGTTAATAACCAAAAAGCTACTAAATACGGCTCGCTCGCTTTTTTCCTTTCACGAAGAACTCGTCTTCCCTCATTGCAAAGTTCCCCGTTTTCCATCTTTTCTTCTCACGAAGTCCGCGACGCGACGATCCTCTATTTATCAGCGCGGGAACAGCGAACGGTTGGTCATTTTTCCCGATAGTGAGCGCGGTTTCTGTCGAAGCATTTCACACGGAAGTTCCCTCGGAGTCTGACGGATGCGTTTTACATCTTCTCGCGTGATTACCTCGCGCGTCTCGCGATCTCAGTCGCTGGACGCGCGAGGGGCACGCTTGCAAACGTCAGCGTGACAAATGGCGGCCAAAAGCGGACGAGCAAGGCTGCGACGTGACCTCCAGTAACCCTGCCAACAAGCATCCGAGAGATTCCTTGAGGAATGTCGTGACGCTTTCTACGTCGCGTATCCCTCTTCCCTCATCGTTCCTCGACTATCGTTAAAAATTATTTCGTCGCCGCGCCGAGGAGAATCCGGTTGCTCGACAGTCCAACGTCTGGGAAATGTATCATAGTGTCCGAGTTCGTTGCGTAGGTGTGCGAAGATGCGAGAAAATAGGGGTGGGAAAAGGAAGCTACCGTTCGATGCATTTGGCTTTGCATGTAGTGAGTTACGGACTCGGAGTTTGGGCTGGTTTGATTGGATTGCGGATCGTTATGCAAATTTGTTTCTTTGTAAGCAAAGACGAAGAAGTGGGCGATATAGGAACCGTTCAGAAGCTAAACTGATTAACCATCTGAAATGAATTAAATTAATTTAGGTGAAGTTTATCGCTAATTATGTACTTGAGTAAAGAAATTTAGATACTTAGGAATGTTTGACTTTCGAAAGGTTCATATAGAGTGTAGCATCGCCCTCTAAATATTCTAATGTCTTTTTTAACTTGAATACAGTGGGATTTGCTTATTATGATCTTATAAATATTAGAGACACTTCAGTTCTCATGTCTGATAATTGTTTCGCAGATCTGGTTTTTAAAAAGTTCAAAAGTGTCAATTTCTTCTTGAAAGTTTACAACAGATTATATTTATATTTCTACACGTGCTTTCATAGTTGTAGTTAAAGCATGCTGAAATTCGAAATGCTTCTCTAAAATTGAATTTGAATTGCTACATTAAGATTCGTTGACTCCTAATTGCTAATTAATAAAAAAAAAATCTATGAAAATATGGTATTAATATATTCTGACAGGAATTCATGGAACAACCTAATACTATAAATCATACTATAATTCTACTCTATGGTATTTGGTATTTTCACATTCCATTTTATTCGAATTAAAAAGTATAAGGAATCGACCTGTGTACTGCTCTATTTATATAGAAATTTTTCAGAAAATTGCTAACAGAAGATTAACTATTGCGCAGTGGGCTGCCAGAGTTTCGTTGCAGCTTGTTTTTGGTCCTGTTTGCTTAGACTAAATTTTAACCCATCAACTAGCCAGCTATCATATCTACGAAATACGAGAACTCGCTTTACCTGAGGCGGTCTCAGAGGCAAACATCGCGGGTTTCTGTATTATCGCGTGTAATTCTGCTTCAGCTTTAATTAAACTCGACAGTAGTTTAAATGACGATTCGCCGAATCGTTCGCAAAAAGGTTAATCCACTCGCGTAATTAGAGGAAAAAAGATATTTCGTGATACGTAGCAGAATTGCACTTGCAACCCCAAAGGGTGAAAAAATGTCGAGGGTGAAATTTGAATGAGAGGAATTTCCATCGTTAATTATGATATACATTTCTGTGGCGAATTTCCTGTTTGCGTGTAACAGTCGAATTTTACGGGTTAAACGTGTTTGGGACGAATGAAGATAATTCGAGTTATAAAGTTAGAGCAAATTATTCTAGAGTCTTGTTGGGAAGAGAGCCAAGTTATATTATAGCTGCTATTCTTTTTCCTAGTCCTTATAAGCTAACTTTATACTATATAAGTTTCCTTCTGGAAAGTTGCTCGATCTTTAGAAACATTGTGATAGCATAGCGTTGAATATAACAATTTTTATTGTATTATGAAAGCTATTATTTTCCGTCTTTTTACATTTTTTTCTAAACCTAAGAACCACAATAACTCGCGTTCTACAGTTTCTCAAGTAATAAATAAAATTCTTTTATTGGGTTTATACTCGACATTTAGAACCGGAAAAAATTCGATCCAACTTTAACCCTTTCACGCTCGACGTTGCGTATACGCAATTTTACATTTAATTTCAATAAAACTGAACAATGCGTAACTGGTATTCTTTGTCTTTCTGCAAATCTAAGTTTCCTGTAAATGCATTAGCATTCGTAGTTTACTTATAAACATTTAAGAAGTCTCTTTATCTTATTTCATGGATCTGCAAAGAAACATTAAAAAAAAGGGGTTGTTCTTTCTCAAGTTGATATAGAAAAAGAAGTGTGCGGAAATGCGTTAAGCGGCAGTATGTCGAAAATGGAACCTTGTGACTTAATGTCGTTTTGCCTTACAGCCACGGAAACATTTGAAAGCTTTACACAAAAACGATCTTCTTTCCCTCTTCAACCTTTTTTCTCTATTCCACTCGTTTTCAGTGCATCGTTCTCTTTGCACGAGAGATTCTTTTCGCCCAGTCGTTGCTTCTGTAGTAGCTCGTTGCTGGAATTATTATGCTGTCTCGATGTTATTACCAGTTACTTGTCTTCCTTCTTGCACAACGAGAAAAGAAGAAATGCCACGTTCAGCGTTCTGTTTTTTCCTCCATGCGCGACGAACTACGAGCCTTTTCTCTGATTTACGGTTTCTTCGGGATGATGCTGGTATTATGAGGAAAAAGTATTGTTCTTACCCTGTTGCTTGAGGAATGTTGTCTGGGAGTTGTGTAAATGAACAGGTACACTTGATTTGCTCGGAACATTGAGTGGGTACTTATTAATTAGATTATTGCGCATGAAAATGCAACGTTCGTACGCTGGTAAATTCAGTTGAAACTTTAGTCTCTAAAAGCTTCGTTACTAGAAAGATTACGATAAAAAATACTTAATATTCATTTTGGTATAAAATGTATCGCACAATATGATTACAGTGCGATGTTAGTGATCATCCCTGCTACGAAGAATTGGTATAATTAAACTTACATGCATAGTTTACACTTGCAAAATAATTAAGGTGAAGTATGAAATAAGAAAATGTTATATTGCCACTAAAATAAACCTTCAAGTATTATTGATATATAATGGTAAATTAGAAAATTAATTTATGTTGTATAACGTAAAATTTGCTGGACGTATATACACGTCTTTCGTAGTCAAAAGATTAACATCAGGTAACAAAAAATGTTCTTGCAAGTTTAATTAATGGAAATAAATGATGCACAAATACTTTATTCGCAAAAGTAGTCATCTTCAGCTTCTATTACCTTTTCTCAACGATTTAATAACTTTTCTAATCCTTTTTTTCAATTGATAGATTGTGCACATATAAAGTTTGATAAATGACAAAATCTAGAAACTGCACCAATTTTCTTGGTTGCTTATATGTTTAATTGTTTATTGATTCAAAACTGTTATTATTCTTCGAAAAAGAAAATCGTAAATTATCTTAGAGATGGCTTAAATTTGTACAAAGTAATGAAAAATATTACAATTAATAGTATTGAATATAAGACACATTGTGTCTAATGTTAATAAACAGTTCTGCGAAATTTGTACAAGATGCGATTAGTTTATTTGCGGAGTTACTATTTCTTATTATTATTCTTTTTTTTCTTACGTAGAATAAAGAAACTGGACCATTTCTTGCTTTTCTTCTTTTTTATTCTGTTATGTCAAAAATAATTCTGGTCTGCTTAAAAAGGTAGGAGTTCTTAAACACGTAGATACGAGAAACTAGTGCAGTTAATCTACCTGAAAGATCATAACCATCTGGAGCACCGATTATATGGGCACTTGAGGAAACTCCTTTTATTGGGTGTTAAGGGAAAACGTGACAGGAATCCGCCCTAAAATTTGACGACCTCTAGTATATCCCAAGAGAAAAAAAATGAACTCTGGTAAATCTTTAGAAAAAAAGACGAACTCTAGTAAATCTTAATAAAGTCCAATTCAATTAACCCATTGGCTTACGGATTTTTCAAAGATTATCCATTGAAGTGTTGACTATTTGTTACTATAACACTATATCGAATGCAAAACACTAAAATATTATACGCGATTTTTACCTAGTAATCCTACATCTTACGATCTTACAAATTGAGATAGAAATAAATTCAAATTTATTGCAAAATACAGCATGTTTTTATTGTACGTGGTCCGTAGGCTAAACCACGAGTGTAACTCGTTGTTATAAGCCAAAGGGTTAAATTGCCGAAGACTATTATTTTCAAAAGTAGGTGTAGGTAGAATTGGTTCCAACTTTCTAATTTTAAGGAAATGTAAATGTTTCCCTGCGATTAAACTAATAACTTGGCTTCTTTTGTACGCCGTGGTAGAACTATTATGACTTTATACAGAATCATATCTTTTGCATGAAAAAATTTCAACGCGTTGTTATTCATACTTTCATAAGTAAGACTACAAGATTTTAAATGAATACATTTATCATTAATCTGGATCTTACTGGGGAGATCCTTTAAGGATACGGAATTTATGGTACTTCAGTAATTGCAAAGTTTCAAACGCTTTAATACCAAAAATAGCCAAATTAGTGGATAAAACAATCTCTAATTTAGATCCTAATTCTAATTTATTCTCCCTATAGCACAGAGATAAACATGCACTTAAATATATGACAAATAATTCGAGTTAAAGTAAGTTGCATTTCGATTTATGGAAATTTTCCCATGGGAACGGTAGGAAGTAAACCAAATTTTCGTGTTATCAAGATTCGTCTGTATAATCCAAAGTTCTCTTAACTTCTCCTTATTAACATTCTGAACCTTACAATGTTAAACAACGGACAAATTGCGTATCGCTGCATTAATTTTAATGCAATTCCTTCTATCGCCGATTTCGTCATCGTTCCGAAAGTACAGTTAAGAATTTAGCGGTAAATCGTGTCGCGCTAGCCGTACGAGGCGAATCCCGGCGAGTTCTCATTAAAATTTATGTAGAACTTGGCCGGGGAGAGAGTCGCGTTATTAAGGCGGAAATAACGTCGTCGTGGAAATTTATTGTAATCGTGTAAGGAGGCGAGGACATCGTCGTCGGGGAAATACGTTGAACGTCCCGTGGAAACTACCTTTCCCCTCGAAACTTCTTTCCCGATCCGGCCACGAAGTCACGTAGCGGAAAAATGGCTTAATCCCAGAAGTCCTCTCACCTAGTTCCCTGACTCTGACGGCCTTTGTGCTTCCGACATGTGCTCGTCCTTTGCATTCGCCGCCCCTATCTATCCCCCCAATGTTGAACCAACCGCCGCCTTTACCTTCCAACTTTTTCGCTGCCGCGTTTCATCTGGTAGTTAAAGTAATCAGAACCTATCGCTGGTGGGATTGGAAGGGATCGGAGGATGTTCGTATTGGCGTGAACGCGTATTCGGTTAGATTCAAGTGTGTTTCAACCTTTGCACAGTGTAAAGGCGCAGTCACGAACCATCCATTGACTACCGTCGACTAGCATCGAATGTTATTGACCGGTCAGCAAAATTGATATAGTCTACCGAATGGTGAATGTCATTTGAACTATGAATGTAACTTAATTGCAATTGTTAACGTCTTATTTATATTTACTCCACGCATGCCAGTTGATATTTTATGGATATTTTGAAGGTAATGAAAAACTGTTGCTTATAAACACGTACTTATTAAATGTAAATATGAGGAATAGGTAATAGATACATTAATAACAAAATCTGGCGAATACTATGTGTTACTTATTATATCTATTATTATATCTTGGAATATTGTTGGAACTCAGTGGAAATCGTACACACCGATTATTAAATTGCACATTTTTATGCAAATTCCTATTTTTATTAACAAATGACTGGAGGACTGTTTCGTCTTTTAAATAAAACAATTTGTATTTTACTTTAGGTATTTTGTATATTCTTGTCTTATTGCATTCTTCTCGAATTTTTCGCATATTTAAATTTCCCCTAAATGCACGGAAATCCGTGATCTACTGATTATATTTAAAAGTATAATTTACAGGGTGAGTCAATAAAATGTATCGCTTGGAATAATTCGCAATTTATGCATTTTATCCAAAAAAATAAAAAAATGTTTCACATGAAATTCGTTTTATTTCGCGAAGCTCGTCTGATGAAAGTATTTTTAGTTTCTTACGCTTCAAGTTGAACTTGTCGTATCGTCGATGTGGTTAACGATGGTAATTACTCAATGAAAGTAATAATAGCATTCAAGCGAGTTGGGTAATGGAACTCATAAGCACAACTGTGTAAACTTCATCAATAAACTGCAAAGAAGTTGTTATATACTCGCGAGATTAATGACTTCTCTGAGTACACGTGAAACCAAGTGCAATTTTAGTCTCTCACCTGAAAGCTGACGAATCTTTTTACGTCTCGCATTATAGCTGTCGTCGAGGCAGCAATCGGAATACGTAACTCTGATTTATTATTATTGCAATCATTCTCGTAATAACACAAAATAGGTGTAATAATAAGACCTAACTAATGAACCTTTATTTGCCATCCAGTAAAATACCTATTCTATACACGAGTAAATTACCATTTCCAAGGGAATATCCTCAACTTACACTCTAATTTTAATGAAACTTCACAAGGAAATCGTGCAATGCATAAAATGAAAATTTATGCGTGTAATTTATCCTGTACTATTATTTCAATACGAGATACTCTTGCAACAGCATACTTAAACGTGTAACAAAAATGTAATATTAACTATCATGCGAACCATTAATCATCTACGCCCAAAACTATATATGGATTGTTCCAATATTCTAAGTCCTGTCGCTATGCAAAATTGTATTAACCTTTTTAAACGCCATGTAACTTAACCCTTTCACCGTTGAGCTCGTACGATCATTCATAAGAGTAGAAACTATTAATCCAATGACGACACATAGGCAATCTGGGTTCGTTTATACTTCAAAAGACAAATTTCACAAGTGTTTATGCTTTATTCATTTTTTATGAAAACCCATAGAATTTATTTGTTTCGCGCTACTTAGAATCGTCTTCTTAGACGCGCGAGGATTAGTCAAATTTCAGAATAACCTCAAAGCAGCGCGTACTCTACAACTCAAAAAAATCCACAGGATTTGTCCAATTCTAACGAACGATAAACACTAACCGAAGGAATTTCTCCATTATCTGAGGGCACCGCGTTACCTACCGCATCGTTGCCACAATCTTTCTGCCTACATCTCCCGTGTACACTGATCGGACAGGTTTCTCTCGCGCGGCAAGCTGCGTTGAACAGGTGTTGTTTCGAGACAGAAAAAAGCCAAAGGACATAAGCAAAAAGAGGATACGCGAAGTGGTGTTTTCTTTCTCTCTCGTTCCAAGGCTCCGTTCGTTGAAACGAGCGAAAAGAAACAAGTTGTCTGCGAGAGGCAAAGAGAAGAAACTATATGCAAGTATATGTGTCGTTACTAATGGACGCCCTTTTAGAATCGTTGCGATTCTACGAAGAATACGTCGAGACACACGGGTACTTCGTTGCACTTCTACCCACTTCTGGTCGCAACGTCCGGATTAACGAGTTCCGGACTATTCCGACCCCTTGAACCCTTCTTCGTTTACCTGGTACGCAAACGTAATGACGTACCGTGGCCTTTGACTGGTGATTTCGAGTCGTCTGCATGGAAAATGTCTTTCATGCTTCCTAATAAAGTGCTGAACGCGATTGCACGAGCAAGTTTCGAGTTGGGTTTAGAAAAAAACTCGTCAGAGTTTCTTCGGCTGACGCGATTCTATAGAGAGCCACGGCCACTTCGTTATCTTGTAATTCGACGTAATGTGCAAAGATATTTTTTTCAATTCGTGTTCCGTCGCTGCGCGGGATGAATACGCGAATCGGGCATCGAAGAAAGCCGGCAAAAAGAACCCTACGCCATTTACTTGAACGTGTTTGCAGAAGTTTTCTTATTCTTAATTTGTTTCGCGAATATCTCTGGGCACGTAGTTTCAAAGCTCGTTTAACGAAGGAAGTGTCACCAGTGTTACACTCCATTTTTCAATCCTCTCACCGTAGATTAATATAACGAAAATTGCAAGTAAGCATCGAGGCGCGAGTAAGCATCGATGAATTGAATATTATGAAAATCGTTGCTCGTTCAAATTTTATTTCACGTGAAACATGTGCTGCCGACAAACTGTCCAACCGATTTCGAGTAGGAAACGCACAGGTGTCAACAACAGGTGTACGAATTTAACAGAACACAGAAAACTGATGTAATAGTTTATCGCTTTTCGTAAACGAACTTATCCTGGAATATCGGTCGGATTTATATAATTACGTCTTTCAGCAAAGATATAACTGTAAATCCTATTCAACAATGTAAACTGCATAGTTCCACACTACGACTTACAATCATACACAAATAGATCTGCCTTTTTCCCCATTTTTAAAGAAATATTTGTTTTAATCACTTGAACATAATAAGAAGCATAACAAAACATTGTTTCTTTTACAATTTTATTATAATAGCTTTAAGCATATTATTTTACCGTACTCTCTGGAGCATAATACCGCTATAGATTTAACACTAGATTTACGGACATTAACAGTGTAATTTCACAGATTTCCTAAAATATAAATGTAAATTTATTATACACAAATACGCGTAGCTAAAAAGTCGGATGAAGACGGAATGAATTTCCATATGTACGTGTGGGGGCTCTCCTGCACCCACCACTAGAGGGACATACGAAATAAGACTTTCTCGAAACCACTCGCTCCAACCACCTCGTTCGTATATATACCGCCTTTAACCTTCCTTTCAATATCCCAGTGTCTGTTCTAGGTTTTTTGCAGTTCTGGGTTTTTTGCAAATTTTATCCTAGATTAACTCCACTACCGCCAAGCGGTTCACACTTCACTCAGGTCCATCACGTTCCTCCGGTAAGGTGGCATTAGCTACCAGGCACGGTACACCCCCCCCCCCCCTAAATAGTATCTCGACAAAAAAAGAAAGACCTTTCAATATCCCAGTGTCTAAGGCAGTGCCTGCTAGGTAGCCTTACTGATGACTCCACTAGCAGGCCCAGGACGAAACGCAACACCCTTCCTTTTCCTATCCTATCCCCTCTCCACAGCTCCACATACTCATATCTATTATTGCATCGTCAAATTGGCGTATTCCGTAAACCTAGTGTTAAACTAAAGCCACAGTTCGAATATTTCTATCTAACTCTGGATATTTTTAACACTATCCGGATTATTTTACTACTATTTCGAATATTCGAATATCCGGATCATACGCCCAGCCCTAATATTAACGAAACGAGCAACGTCCTTAGAACTCCGTTTATTTGAGAAATATTTCCCTTGGTTGTCGTTGGTGTTGTGATTAGATCAGTTTTGGAAGGAGGGAAAATTAGCGAGCGACGTTTGTTTCGCGACGCAGCGTAGCACCGGTTGCTGCGTCCCAAGGAGGTAATGACGAGCGCGGAGAAGTAGGCTATTGTCTAGATCGCGAGGGACATACATCAACGTCGTGAAACAAGGGCCCGAGCACTCGTTAACAATGGCGAATGTCGCATTAATATTCGGGACGCCACTCTTCTGCCTTTAACGCGTTGGATGTGTCGACTGAGCCGCTCGCGATAACTCTTTCCAGCGTGCCGCTACGTTCCCTTAACCATTATTTCCCGTGTTATCTGTTGCGCTGTTGGACAGATGTTTGATAGGTGTACGTTGTTCAACAAGTAAATTCTCATTAGAATTGTTAATGTCGTCCGTGCATGAGAGATTTCTGATCGCGGTGGCCCCTGGGTTCGATGCGACCTCCAGTTTCTATTTTCTTTCGAATATCTTTCACAAAGTGGCATACTTTCTCCGCGCGGCGAATGTTGTGGGAGTTCCATTAAAGTTGAGCTTAAAAGGTCAGTGATACACGGTAGAGTAGGTAGCAACATAACTGGACGGATTAATGTTTGATCTTTTTAACAGATTCGCGACTGACGAGATGTTTAGTAGCGATTGTAATACCGGTAAATTTATCAGTTTATCGGTTAACTGATAAATTTCGAAAAATAGCATACAAATTTTACTGGTAATTCGCCTCTTTTTTTACCGGTAATTAGATGAAGTAAATGTAATAATAGTATATAGTATATGCGTTTTATATGTTCCGTTATAGTTTCAATTACGGCACAACGTGCCTGCTTTTCCTATTAGACGTATGTTCAAATTGCTATAAATTAGAACACTTTTATTTTTGCGAATTATTAGTCTTAAAAGATGAATAATTAAAACTCTTCATTATTCAATTTCCTAAAAAGAACACGTTTACACTTGCTAAGATCTCCTCATACTACAAAATCACTTTCACCAAATTTAAATTCCATCGACTCCAGCTCAAGTTGTGGTAAAAGTACTTAAGAGCAATCGGTATCGGGAGACCTTCTCTGAATCGCTCTTTTTTTCACCTTTACGTTCGGCCAATTATTGCAACTAGTACAAACACTCTTACACATATATACGTTTGATATTTCTTGCTAGCGTCGATCATTCTCAGGCACCTGTGAAACTTTCTTCAACCACGCGACAGATACCCAATTCGATACTGCACTAAATCTTCGTCCCTCGCGAAACTGCAAAATATACTGAAAAATAGGTCAGCCGAGGCGTGAATGAATTTCCTGTCGATCACAATGGTTCGCCGTGAATCACGCGGCAATTGAAAAGCCCGGGGTCTCGTTCCTGGTACACCTTAATTCCAAGTGCCACTTTCGTAGCCGTTAATAAGCGGCCTACTAGAGATTCGAAAAAGGAAAAAGAGATGCAAGATGGTTATTGTGCCCGCGAAAGTGTGACGAGGCATGGAAGCGAGCCGGTGCCAGGATGATCGTTGCAAAAGGATATAGGGGGCAGCGAGAGGGAGAGCTCGAAGACAATGAGGGACGCCACATTAATATTCGCGGCATGCGGCGCCAGGCCTCTCGTTCTCTTCTCTCTTTCGCTCTGAGTCTTCGAAGCTTCCGCCCGAGGCGACTCGTGCGCCAGATTGCAATCACAACAGCTTCGTTAATTACTAGATCCTCCTTCCTCCTATGGCAGCGGACGAGAACGTCCGCCATCGCCATCCACGAGGATTTACACGCGAATCGTTCCTTTGGGACGCTCGTGACGACCAACCACCGACTTCCTGCGATCTTCTCTGACCATGGTGGCCGCATGGTGTCGTCGTCGTCGTGGTTCGCTCGTTCTCTCACGCTTGACTCGCTTCCTCCTCCCCATTCAGTAGATTCTGTAAAGCAGATTCTTCCCTTTTGTACCGTGCAAACCATAGCTTGATACGAACACAAGACGATGTACGGAATAGACGTATCGTCCAACGTACTCTTCTGTCATATGATTTCGTTTCATTTTTACCTTTTCGATCGTCTAAAATGTATAACTTTCGCGTTTCCTTTTTGTACATTTTGTACGTTAAAATACTTTAGACGCTTTTACATTCTTTGTCAGTTTATAAAACGAAAGATATTCTTCCGTAAATTCGGATGTTTTAGGTTATCGGTATTTCAGACCGTGTGATTAAGTCCTCATAAAATGTTAGGTCTATCCTGTACCCCGTCTGTGATAGGAATTTAGTAGGTTTGTGCTCCGATTTTTTTCCTTTTTGGGCAAAGATCATCGATCACTTACCAGTAGAACGCATGAATCTCAAACCGTCATCGACAAATTCACAATATCACGTATATTTTAATGGGAATGCGTCCATTTAACGACAACAGCACATCATCGATACTCTTTCCCATTGCTTCGATAATGAAACCGATCGCATCCTGTTTGCATAACAATCATACATTAGAAACTATTCTTTTATAATAGAATTGAAAGACAATGATCCACTATTTCTGAAAAATGAGAAATAGGTGTGAGAATGTCGATGCCGATGTTTGTGTTGCGCTGATAAATGAAAGATAACCTTAAGGGTTAAAGGAAGTGGTCCAAATATGGACTACCACTTTTATTTTAGCTTTTATTGCCTAACTCGTTAAAGACACCTAATCGTTTACATATCCATGTATACCTATAACCTGTTAGCTTTCTGATGTAGAATTGAAATATGTTGAACGAAAGTAATGTTTGCTACGAACTACTTTAAAGTAACAGTGAACATTTTCTTGTTTCAAACTGTGGCCCACATGTGAGCTACTCATAAAATAATCTAAAATAAAAATCGCTTTAAGATTGTAGATTCTAGGTCGCCTCTGTACCGAGCAGCGTAGATCAAGATACAGCCGTGCAAAATATCAAGTATCTGCTTTGAACAGCAGTTTTCTTTTCCACCGTTTCAGTGTCGTTGACTGGGGAATTTATACTTAACCATTGGATCGGCGATGACGACGATGTTGTTTCGACTATACCATTGCTGTTGCTTTTTCTACGCAACGTTAAGTATACAATATTCCTTATCGTTCCTTCCCTCTTCTGCTTTTCTCAGGAATCAACGTTGCAAACGATGGAAACGGGTTTCCTCATTCTTTCGCGATTCCTCTTTATCGCCGCCGCGAAACGACAGTACCGAATAGTACTTCCGGTAAATTTAATTCGGAAGATAGCCAGGCTTGATGCAGAGGAAATAGAAAGACGAAAGAAGTGCCTTTAAACGTGTAGTACCTTATTTCTTGCTCGTGAAGCTTTCCTTTATTCCGTGTTCGAAGAATGCCATTTTAGTCACGTAGCGTACTTCACACGTGTATGTTTTGAAAATCAAATTGTGTCCACAATTGCTGACAAAATATATAAGAAGAATCTGTGAGTAAATTGCAATTCTAACGTAATAATTTATTCTGGCTTCTTATTTGAAAGACTATTTAAGTATCTCGTATATTTTTATGTATCATATAGAATCTGTTTCTTTTCGCACATTTAAATTAACCATAAATTGCATAACGATCCGAAGTTTACTTCTAACTATTTGTAATAAAATGAATTCCATTATGACATTTTTTTATCCTTCGCGTAATATTATCAGTCGGTTATTCTTGCCAAAAATTCTAAGTCCCAAAGTGATCGTAACAACCGGATTCCACTGTAGCTAAACAATGTTCATTTCAGTTTCCTCAACTTTCCAACAAAAATGCTCTCCGCGTTTTACGTTGAAAAATTGAATCCATTTTCGGAGATCTGCTGGCGTGCCTGAATTCGTCCGACTGTATTGTTGACTAGGAAATTTATGCTTATCCATTCGGCTCTCGTGGTGACGGCAATATCGTCTTTCAAATGCCGCATTGCTCTTGCTTTTCCTCTCTCTCTTTCTCTCTCTCTCTCTCTCTCTCTCTCTCTCTCTCTCTGCGCTTATCTTACTACCGTAAGATTGCCACAGCTCTCCCGTGTGCTTTATCGCACGTAACATAAGAAAGGAAAGGATGCAAGACATTGTTCCTTATCGCAGCGAGGGGTATCGTCGCGATTTTTGCAATTCGCGAGCCAAGGAAACGAGTTTCGTCGAGTTTCCTCCGTTTGGTTCGCGGCGATCTCTGTTTATCGGCCTGGCAAGATTGAACGACGCGACGCGAGCATTCAGCCAACCGGTAACTTCGATAGATTCGATTCCGAGGATAGGAGGATCTAACGTGCCACCGGGGGGTAGAAAATTGCCCCCGTAAGGGGACGGACCGCCCAAAATTTCCATATGGTGATTCGCAGTAAACGTGCACCGATTTAGAGGAGAACAATGCTTTTGTTTATAGCGGACGCATAATGTGAGTTTAATACGGAGATAATTGCTCGAGATAACTGAATCTCTGCGTGATTTGAGCCGCTCGGAAGCCGAACTGATTAACTACCTAAAACGAATTTAATTAATTTGTGAAAAGTTCAATATTAATTATGTACATGAATAAATGATATAAATTTTAGATAGAGCGGCGTGCAAAAGTTCTTCGTCATTTGCTTAACTTTTACGCATGCTAGATTAATAATATTTTAAATAAACACTTGTGAAAATGAATCGCGTTGATTTTCCATTTGCTGTATTTTGCACGCAATATGCCCTTATGCTGCGAAATAAATAAAAATTGTTTTAGTTTCTTTGTTTGAGACAATAATTGAAAAGCAATTTGGTCTGAAACTTTTGCATGCCACTGTATATAGAAAAAGTAGTGTTAATCAGTTTAACTTCTGGGAGGCTTATTTAGTGGTTCATTGTTTTATCGTAATATAAGGGTGCTTCTTTAATTATTGATATGTTACGAATAATTCATACAATATGTCGTATCATTAGAATTCTCATACTTTCTCTTTAACCAATTATATTCTATTTCTTCTTACATAAATATTTACTAGACAATTTATGCATGAAATGTGCAAGAAGTATATATAGAATATACTTAATGTACAAAGATAAATAAAATATTCAAATTAAAGAGGGTGAATTTATCCCCTATTTGTCTCCCATTTCCTTATTTCAATTGATGAGAAGGTGAATTTGTGTAGAAATCCGCAACCTATCGATCAAAAACGAAATCTGCTTATTTAACAATTTATTATTAGTGAAGTAATACACAATAGTTAATTTAAATCGCAACGTCACTAAACGCTTTTGCTTTTCTAACATTTTAGAGCAGGTAAGTTGATTTGTAAGAGGATGAATTTAATTTGCAAATGGATGAATTTGATTTGGAAAAGGTTAGATTCGGAGTGTGGGTACTGTAATTTACAACACAAGCCGACATCTACCACCGACAGTATACAGTTAATGGATACAGTATATACAGTATATACAGTTAATAATATGAATAAAGGAAAGTACATATAAAAAACGTAATAGAACCGTCCAATGGCGGAACACGTGGACTTACAGCGCCGATGTGAACATGTTAAAGAAAGCGTACATTATGCTAAAAAAAAGTTCACCAAAATTCAATTAGGAAGTATTAGGAAGAAGTTCGGCGTAAAAGGAGTTAAACGAATCAGCTTGAAATATTTCAGCGCGCATTTTCCGAAGTCTTACAACTCACCTCATCCTCTCTCCGTTCACCAAACTGCGTCCCCCTCTTCTTCCGAGGCACCCAAGCACCACGAGCCTTGCAAACACAAGCTATCCATACACGCAAGAAGCCGCGGAGCGTTTAGTTCACCGTTCCTCGATGCTGTTAAAATTCCAATAACAAACGTCCGTTTACCTCGCCGCTTTTTCTACCCGTCTTATTCCCCATCTCCCTGTTGCGTCTTCTTATGCATGCGACTTGCGCTCTGCTACCCTTTGTGTTCCGGTCGCGCGTGTTTTTCCCGCGGTCGCATGCCGTCCCAGCATATAGCTAGGCTGTTCCCGGCGCATATCATCGCGAGACCCTTTCGGGATCATCCTTTTTGAGATTCCTTCCGAAGCGGAGACAGACCGTCTCGCGGACCCGGGATAATAAATGTCTTTCTCTGTCCCGTCTGACCCAAACCGTGTTCCTGTTGGTCAGAGCCAGTTTCCAAGCCGTCCACGACCGCGTGGACAGATAATTGAACATACATCAAGGCGAAAGGAGGCCCGACGACACGGCCAAGAAAGATAGCCTCGAAAAGGGACCGAGAGCGGGGAAGTATGGGAACAGGGATGGGGGAGAAAGAGAGATGGATAATTCAGCGGGGGCAATTTGAAGCCCGAACGGCGGCACGACGATATAAATTCAGTAAACGCCGTCATTAGGGCCAATCCGAAATACCGGGCGTCTATTAAACCTGGAACTAAGATAATTACCTGTACTGGACTCTCTCGCTGTCTGTCCACCTTCCTGCCGCTTTTGCGGACGCTTCCCCGCTGCATTGTTGCGCTTCTTGTGATCCTCTGGCAAATAGAATAACTGGTCCCTTCGCTCTTTCAGCTTCGATGATCGTTCGAATTTCTAGACCCTGTGTGAACTCTCCGTCTGTTCGAATGTGGATTTTCTTGACTCGCGTTGATGGTGTTGTACAGGGTGGACCACTTAAAGACTTAAGGGTTTGAAAAAGTTACAACTTGTTCATTTTTAATCTTTCTTTTTATGGATTGTAAAGCAACATTTGGAGATTAAAATTGGTTACGTATGATGTTTAGCAACGAGTGAAACTCATTGAGATTTTCTATTCCAGTGAAAAATACGCGTTAAAACTGTAGATTTAACTCTACTCTTTTAGATTTTGAGGTATTGAGAATCCAAGAGAGTTACATGACTAAAGTGATGGAAAATGCTGCGGAATGAGTCCGTATTTGTGAGCAAGAAAATGGTGGTGATTTGAGGGATATTGTTCTTCACACGTAATATTGAGAAATATCCATTAATTATATTTCCAAATACAATAGTAAAAAATTAACAAAACATGTGTCTGTGAAAGCTATTTTTGTTTTATAATTTAGCCATTCAGTGGCCACCCTGCAGTTTAGGGCGAATTTACAATAACAGAAGAGCGTGAATACGATAACTTTATAAGAGATTGTACACAGATCAAGAGTATACTTAACAATAGATCCAATTTCCATTGTTATTAATTATAGCTTCACAGGGTTTAGGTAAATTTTTGACCACCTTTTCAGTGTATACAGCAGAATGGGAATTCCATATTTTTCCAACGCGACCGATTAGGAGTTTTAACGTTGAAACACGTTTTCCTTGAAGCTTATACATTATAACGGATCAAACATTTTCGATGGGATTGGTATCGGGTGATTGGGATAGCCAGTCCAACATATTGACACCGTTTCAAATCAGCTTACATATGTTACGTAGTGCTCACCGTGTAAAGGTCCGTAGTTCTCGACGATAAAAAAGATATTAAGAGGCTTTAGGCCAACACGTATCAGAGACGACTTTATATGTTTGTATTAACACAATTCCCCCTCTCATTAGATGCCAACTTTCATAGATATTGCGCCCACGCTCTTCTTTTACAGACTGTAGGTACCAGGCTAACAGGGATCATCGATTTAATTGAAATTTTGTACACTGCTAGTTTTCGATATCCCCTTTACGAAAATATGCCATTATTGAGTCAGAAAAGTGATCGACCAAGCTTTTTTTATTCCATTTTTGCGTTTATTTCTTGAAGTTTACAAAACTATGCTACTACCTCAATTCATTAGCGCTGATCCGTGATATTAGTCGGCATTTTCTTCAATCGACAATTTTTTCAGGGCATTCAAATTTATCTGGTGTTTCAATTGAATTTGAGGATTTTGAAGAAACAGAAGACAAATTTCTGAAACCGATAAACGTAACCGAAGACGGTGCCATGTGTGCTTTAGAAATAAAATGAGAAAGACAACAGATCTAATGTGTAAGTCTTGTGGAGTTGCTTTACACCTCGGAGATTGTTTTGCTTCCTACCATTTAAAAGAGAAATACTAAGTATTACGAAAAATAATGTATAAACGAAATATATATATATATAATACAGAAAATTTTGCAATTATTTACATATGTCCTTGAAATTTCGTGAAATTGGAGGGACATAATTGAGAACTATTGAGATTAGTAGAACTTCACAATTTATGATCTCCCGAAAATCTCGAAAAAACCCCGGCGACAGGCGAAAAGATCTGAACCAGTCCTGCCGGCGCTAAACAAAAGAATCCGGATTACGCGTGCGGACGGCATAGTGTTAAGTATTGTTGTCGGGGTTGACTAATGGTAAGGACAATGATCGAGGAAGAGGGTGACTAAGGAAAGGTACGGAGTACAGGATGACTAGGGACTGAAATTAGGGTGTTTGTCAGATGCATTTGGTTTAAGATGAGTCTATGGTGTTTACAGTGTAAGTGGTCGTGTTGGTCATCCAACAGTAGTAATAATTGTCTGTCATTTATGATGGTCTGCGGCAAGTAGAAAATGATACATAGAACGCAAGTTGAAAGGTGAGGGTAATGGGATGTGGTGTGTAGACTTGTAAGTTGGTTACTTGAAGAGCCTTTAACGTCACTGTATGGTGGTCAAAGTGTGATCGATTGGACGTGTTTGCGAATGAAATGACGGGAAAGTGGAGGATGATCGGTCAGCCATGAATTGATGGTGGCTTTTAGTGGTGAAACGTGGTTTCGACGTGTTGAAAAATTATTTATACTATTACTACGTATGTAAAAGATTATTCAACTGTAATGGTAGGTCAGCTGAAAATGATTCCTGGATTTTAGTGGTTGGAAGCTGTTTCGATAAGTTGAAAAATTATTTATACTATTACTACGTATGTAAAAGATTATTCAACTGTAATGGTAGGTCAGCTGAAAATGATTCCTGGGGTTTAGTGGTTAGAAGCGATTTCGATAAGTGAAAAAAATATTTATATAGTTATTAGTTGTATGAACAATTGCTTAGTTGCAATAATTGAGCAGCTGGGAATTAATGATCGCTATTAGAGATCAAATGTGATTTTTTTTAATATTATTTTTATAAATTCTTTATTACATCATGAACAGAAACATTTTTTTCATTCCATGGTGTTCAACACAATTATTAAAAAAATTTATCTTTGCTATAAAAAGTTACGTGCTTTAACACTAAAATTTTGAAAAATCAAGAAAAGTGGTGTTAGTTACTTTGGCCTATGAACGTTTCAATTAATGGTCATACCCCATAACCAATGTTTCCCCAAAATTTTGCAGAAATTAACTTTAGGACAGTATTTGTTGTTGACTCAGAAAACACATGTATTTCCAACGCAATTTACTCGACCTACCAACAAGAAGTATAGATAACAAGGGATGTAAGATAGATAAAATAATAATAATAATGTGGATGGAATGAGAGAATTAGGTTAAGGAAACGGATCTCTTTGTATTCGTACGTGGAACCTGTTATGGGTCTCTTTTTTAGATAGTTTCTAATATTCCTACTCATCCCTAATCCTCCGTTACACGTTCTGCAGCAATCACGGTAACGAAACGTATTTACATTGCGCTCAATCAGTCCATTGCCTTCCGCCGAATTAAAATATCCTCGATAGCTTAATGACGAAAATTAAGGGAAACACTTTGCTACCGTAATTGCTGCAATTCGTCTCAATGAATTCGCCAATGGTACAATTTTTCGTGTATACGACGAGGCTGTGGCAAATACAGTGGCGCGGTATTTCGTGAAAATACCTGTTTACACGGTTTCATGTAATTTTCGGCGCGGCGCGGCGCGGCGGTTCTCAGATGTGAGAGAGGTTCCACTGGAATTTGGTCACAACTGTACATGAACACCAGGGGCCAGAAGCCCCGGGAGAAAGAGGAACGAAGGATGAATAAGAAACCTTAAACTACGTTTTTAGTTGGACGTTACATTTGTCGGATACCGACGACTCGGGTCTCGAATTCGTGCTCCCTCGTCACGGGAATGTTTCGGGAATGTCGCGAACTTTTATAATGTCGCGTTGGAATCGACTGTTCTGAACACAGTCACCGCGTTGCTTCGCTCGATCATGTGTACGATAATCTAGGGAAAAAGTATCGGTTCTCATGGTGCTTCGTGAAGATACGAACCGGTTAAATTTTTCTTTCTGTTAGATTTTAAAAAAGTGGTTTAACCCATTGCCCTAAGATTATTTTGCTATCTAAATAGTTAAGCTAGCATTAGTAGGTCACTGCTTTCGTATCACGTCAAGCACAAATCATATTTACAAATATTGCAGACGATTTTTATTTAATAATCTCCAATCTTGTTAGACAAAGCTAAGATTAGAGTAGAAATTAAATTTTATCCTCACTACTATTCTTTTTTCTTGAAATGGATGTTTATATAATTATAAAGGACGATTATGCCTAAGCATAATAAGTTTTTTAATCTTTGGAAGACTGTTTCAGAATAATATTTTCATATTTAGATAATACTTTATAATATTAATAAAATTCCTAACAATATTAATATATACTTTATAAAATTATACAATACTTTCATTGTTCAAGTATCCATTATATAACAGCAAGTACATTAACTTCATAAATATCGCCGTCTCGAATGTCTGAATCGTGTTTAGGAATAATAAAAACTCAAACGATAGATTACAATTAATATTGCTCGTGGCATTAGCAGATTATGCAAGGGAATCGACGACAATAACCCAGAAATAATTATGCGCACGATACTTGATTTTCAAGTAATCAGTGGTTGCGAATGCTTGAGGAAACGTAGGATCGTTGCCCTAAGGCGAAGCTGTCGTAAGAAAAACCTGAACGCGCGTTTACCGATTTGGGACGCTTATGTCGCATGCGTGCGGAAATCGTCGGAGTATACTAATCAACGACAAATACTGATCTAACTTCTCGATAGTACGGCGACTGAGAATTTCAAGGAACAATATCTGATACCGAACCTTTTAACACTGAAACTACCAACGTCTAGAGTATACCTATTTGTACCAGAGGAATACAAATAATAGATACCCACTTGAAAAAAGTATACGTTGCAAGTGAAGTAAATCTTTGTTCATATTTTGTACAGAAAATCATGGAATATTCTCGAAAATGCACCGCTGCAAGTTTGCATAATTATTTATGATAAATTATTAACCGATCAATGGTTTTAGCGTTAAGAAGAGGAAATTCTTATTTGTAAATTGCAAATTCTTGTAAATTTTTATAAATTCCTGCAAATATTATACTTATGATTTCTTATTGATTTTTATAAATTTAAAGAGAACTTTTTTTAATAAGAAACCGCTCTGAAAAGTGGTTTGATTCAAGACGTTTACAAGTACTTACAGTTGAACACGTTCTACAAAGAAATGTATAAAATTTCATCTCTAGAAATAAAATTCATTTACTAATCTTAGAAGTAGGGAACATCCTTAGAGATGACTAATATTAAGGTTCATATTGAAGTGGCTTCATGTACAATTTCTAGACAAACGAATTACTGGAACTGGCTCTTCGCTATTTCTACCTTCTCTCTCTCTCTAATTTTATTTCATTCAATTTTTTTGTTTCGAGCTACTTGAAATACAGTACGTTTATCGTTAGAATTAACTTGAATTGTGCGAATCGAAGAAATAGTCCTATATTCTCTTAACCTTTCGCCGCGGCACTTAAAATTAAATATTAAAATTCAATAGTAAAATTCAATATTAAATATTAGAATTAAATATAATAAATTAGTAGCATTCTTAATGCAAAGATGAAGGCAATTTTTATCAAGCCTCTTTCATTTGAGTCACTTCAACAATAGCACATAGCAATAACCGATTGATAACATTATACGTGATTATAATACACGAATTCCACTGTATTCTGATGTTTGAGCAAAGGAGTATATTTTGGTGTTCGTATAATTTATTGCACCGACCGATGAAAGTCGAGCTTTCTAATTTGGATGCATCCTAACGTGACTGAAGATCCGATCATTAAAAGCGTCTACGCTTGTAATTGCAAGAAGCAACGGCTTCAACCGAGAAAGTTCTTGGGGCCACCGAAATTCATTCGCTTATCTTATCTTGAAGAAAATTGCACGCAAATGGACGGGCTGATACGAGAGCCTTAATTAAAGCGATGCACCGGCCTCGAGTTGGCCGCGTTCATTTCGCGAAATAGGAAGCACCGGTTTGAAACGTAAATTCGCAAGATGACCCACGAGGTTTATGTTCATGAGAATTATTCCTTCAACGACTATACCAGAATATCGAGTAAACAAAGCTAATGATGTCGCAAGGCAACTTTTCGATGAAAATATGTAACATTTGATATTATTAGAGATTTGAATCGTGTCAGTATAAAGTAGCAAATAACTTTACTTATAATATTTGAAAAATGAACAACCGTAATATTCGTTATGAAGGAAATAAAATATAAGAGAAATATCTTCCAGGTCTAGTAATTACCTAAAAATTAATTACCTGTAATAAGTGCAAACTAAACGCGTAACAGTATTCAAAATTTGGTGAGACATTATAGTATTAAATAAATTTGTGGTCTCCATAATCCGAAGATGGGCTAAATTAAGAAGTTAATTCATTCTACGTTGATAAGCATAATAAATGAATTCGTATGAACTTTATTACATTCACGATGAATATTAATACATTTATTAATTTTTCAAGTTATCAGTAGAAATAATTTTGCTTTTTCTATTTTCTACCAGGTATAGTAATAATTAATGTGATTTTTTAATTTCACAAACTCATGATAGAAAAACGACATTAATTATTACTGCATCTGATAGAAAATGGGAAAAGCGAAATTATCTTTACTGATAATTTGAAGATAAATTAAATGTAATGATATTCATTGTGAATATAGTAAAGTTTGTAAGACTTGATTTATTATACTTATTCACAAAGATTGAATTGGCTTCTTAATTTAACCCTTCTTTGGATTATGGGGGCCACAAATTTATTTAATTTTCTAATGTCACACAAAATTCTAAATAATGCTACGCGTTTAGTTTGCACTTATTAACACGTTGATAAAATTAAAGAAAGGGTAAATTGTGAATTAAACTTGGAAGTCCGGAAAAGGGTTAACTTAGGACCACTGTAAATATTTCGAAATGAAAAAGTATTTTTTTATATACAAATTATATCTCAAGTTATATAATTTATTACTTTTTAATAAACCTGTAGTCCTTTTATAAACAATTCGTATTATTGAAAAATTATTTTAGGATATATGCAATATAATAAGCGAAGGAAAATGTTTGAATGGAAGCTCTTTACTTATCTTTTAATCATCTCTCGAACATTTTCAAATATATTTATTTGGTGAGATAGTATATAAAGTAGTTAGTTGAAAAACTTTAAAAAGAGTGAAATGAACTGAAGTAGAATTCAGAAATCGCCGAAAGGAATTAAAAAGTTGCGAAGAATATTGTGAAAAGTGAAAGAGATTAAAGCATGAAAGAGAGGATCTTGAAGAAGATTCAAGAAAAATTTATAAAGGATAAATAAGATTGGAATGGTGATGAAAAAGTGAAAGAGCTGAGAAATATTTAAGAAAAGTGGATAGGATTGAAAGAAGTAAATTTTGTTGTTGAAGCAAATTGAGGGAAAGTGGAAAAGATTTAACAAGAATTAAAAAAAGGTGAGGAAAATGAAGCGGAATTAAAGGATGCTAAACAAGATTGAAATACTTTGAAAGAGGTTAAAAAAAATAATCTGGAGAACGTTGAAGAGCGCTAAAGAAGATTGAAAGTTATTGGGAGAACTAAAGATAAATCAAAGAATAACAAAACAAATTAAAAGATGGTGGACAAGATTTTATAAAGTTAAAAACAACAAAAAGGGACGCCATCTTCTTACATATACAATAAATTATCAGCACTATAGGAGACTTGAAAAATTTGTAAATTTCAAAATCTCAATTTGGATATTTCGATGGAAATTTTTAATTTAAAATATGCTCTAAAATTTACTGTGACGTAAAATCTATATAAGTTGATCTCGTTATCTAGGATGATGATGAAATTTCTATTAAAGAGTTCTTCATTATTTTTACTATCGATCCTTTATTGTACCTACGAATTTAGAATTTTAAGAATTCCATAACTAAAAGAAATAAACGAGAAAATTTATAAGATTAAAAATCCTATGAAGATCTCTAAATGTTTCAACTTTCAACCGCGAGAAACACAATTTTTATTCAGACCGAATTTAATTGCATTTTTAAACTATCGTCCAAGTCTACAAAAAAACATATTATTTCAAATTTATTCCTCCACATAGTGTTTACAAAGAAAAAGAAACAATAGAATCCAGTGACGTGTACATCTTGACATGTTTTCAAATTTTTTAACCACAGTACCGAAATTTAAAAAATTTCGAAGAAGCCATTTCTTTATCGAAGTTTTTACATGACTGTGTTTATATTTTCATAATTATAATAGAAGATTTTGTTGCTTCAAATGCCTCTCTTATATTAAACTTGAACAGATAAATTAAGGTACATTCGGATCAAATCATTGGATATATAAAAAACATTGTGAAATGCAATATAAATATATCGCGGCACGAACACTACGTTCAACCCAATGCTTACCCTTAACGCCCTTCAATTGATTGCAATCCATACGCCTACGCTTAAAAGCCGTCGATTCCAGCGTATAAGAAAATTGCATGGGAGGCTGTAAGTATAACGCGAGTCGGTGTCACGTGGGAAATCTTAGAATCGGTATCAGTGGAGTCTCCAACGAGCAGAGTCTAATTTTACGCATCGCTGGCCGGTTTGGCCGCGGATCGAAAGGCCAAAACGGATTACAGACGGTGCACGCGAGATATTTCGCCGTGTTCGATGCTTTCGTTGCAATGTCACGGCCAGTCCACTTTCCTTTTCTTCCATTTCCTTCGTTTTTTTCTTCATGCCTCGCTGATTCCCTCTGCATTTACATGGGAAGAGGCAAGATGCGAGCAGATCAGAAAGGATCGAAAATGAAGTTTTGACATCTCGTTGTTGGAGATTTTATGCATTTTTTTCACGTTTTGGATGGTGGTGCATAGGGTTACCAACTGTCAGTAACAAATTTAAGGGGGGATTCTGGTGCAACGATATTAAGATTAAATTATTTGTCCGAATTTGTGTATACAGAACTAAAAGTCATATTGTACTGGAATTTTGGGGATATAAAGGGAGACCCTTAAATTATACGAACAACATTTTTTAGTCGAATTCTTGTTATCTCTTGTTAACCCTTTCGCTACAATGGACGTATATATACGTCTTCAAGAATTGGACTGGCATTTGTTAAAAACATACTTAGGTATATTTTTTCTGTAACTCAATATGCGTGTCATTTTGGAATCGTATATTCGTATGTTAATATTAAGGTACAATTAGTTACGTAGAATATCCAAATATTTGTACCTATATTATTTTGATATTAATAAACATTATCATTACCTACGCTTTTAGTTTCTAGTTTCAATGTGTCGGTAGCGAAAAGGTTACTTAATGATGGAGTCCTGTAATCATATTCAATAATGTAGTCGTGATTGGCGGATAGCGTAGCATTTATAACGCACATCGAGAAGCAACAAATATAAACTTTTCCTAAAGTTACATAATTTAAGCCGGGTTTAAATCCATTTTAAATAAAAAATCTGGAAAAGATATTATTGAAAACAATGAAAAATTTGCCCTCAACGAATTTTTTACAACCGTTCTACCGTATCGAGCTTGCACATCTGATGCTTCATTTTCACGAGATAGCAAAAATACGATAATGCATCGTAATGCCCTACATTTGTAACATTTCATAAAGCTCCCGCTTTCGTGAATCAATTCTGCAGTAAATATTCCAGTTACACACGTGATAAGCGCGATGTGAGTTATTATAACGCATGTCACACGGGATGGAAGTAAATGGATTTTAATGCAAAACACGTCACCGTTTACATTATTTAAATATTATATTTCTGCCGTTTTAATACACTTGCTTGATAAATTTTCGAATAAAATTTCCACGCGTACATTGTTGTTTTGTGTAAATATCAAATTTACATTGAAGTAATACGCAAGGTATATGTGAACGAAGTGGAACGTAAAATCGCTGGAAAATAGAATATTCCGAGATCTGAAGATTGCAAGTTTCTATGCAAGGAAATATACGATAATTGTAACAGTTTATTTTGTATTCTGGTATAACTTTATTGCATGGGTGGGTTTAAACTTTGAAGTTTGTTACTCGCCTGCATTGGATGCGTAGACGAATAATGATACTGGTTGGAATATCGTTGCATAATCTGCATGCAATTCGTGAGCGGAAACTTAGTATTATCCGTCGTACACGGTGTTTCATTGCTGTGATGGTGAATAAGTTTCGCCCTGGTAAATGTCAGACTCAACTATTCTCCTTATTCGTTTAACCTTCCTTTGCGTATACTAACTAAATAAAAATAATTCGATAGAAAATATTAGGTGTTTTAGATAACCTTGGGAGATTGTTTCCAAAAGAAAGGCATGCTTATTTTAGAAATACGTTAAATTATACTACTCCTGGAAAAAAGTTTTCGGTCAAACGTGAGAACTTGGAACTAACTAAGAACGCTCAAATCTTTGAGGTGCGAAATGTTGCTGCACAAATGAAAAACTTATTGGATAATTGCATAAATATAACACGAAATAAATGGGTAAAGGAAAAGAATAAAAATAATCATTTACTATTAATAAGAAAACAGCGAGGGAAATACATCTACTTAATAATAAAACGATACTTTATCTAATATTTTCTAATATTTCTACGTCCACATATGATTACTTCGATGTGTTGTAGCATTCATACTACGGGATTTTCGCATAGTATAAATGGAATTTCTGTTTCCAATGATTCTATTATTTCTCGAAACTGATTTTCACTTTTGGGGACATTTTTATTAACTAATGTTGCCCCGTGTTGTCGATAAATTCTCTATTAGATTTTATAGTTATACAATAGCATTTTGCATAAGAAAAACATCAGCGGTTTAATCTAATTTTGTATTATCGAGTTTGGCCGAAAACTTTTTACCAGGGGTAGTATTTTATTTAAGATATTTACCATCGCTAGCTATAATTTCTTCCAATTTTTCTGGCAAGTAAATAAATTTCACGATAACAAATATATTCATCCTTCGAAGCGATTAATCCATGAAACCATTTTTGTAACGTTATACAAAATGACAAACTTGATCTTATTTATAAATTTGAATTTATATGCTCTATTTGTTAAGAAATAAGGCAGTGTTAGTGGAAAAATATATTGTTTATTTTAAACTCATATTCTTTTCCTGCTGCGCATGAGGATTGCGTATTTTGGCCACGATTCGCATAATAATGGTTCCACATATTCGGATTTTATATTTAGTCATGAGTATCCGCCATTTTCTTCGTTGCCTTACTCGTCGAATTCCAATCGACTGATCTTCGGGTAAACAAGGTGAACAGGTTTACTCGATTAATCGATTAAGAGAGTTTCCACTTTTACAAGATATTCTATGGAACTAATTAAGTTTTCCTTTTAGACGGGCGCTAATTAATATAATAATTACGGCATTCCTTTAACGCGAATAATTTCAATTTCAATTTTAACTTTCTTAAAGTGGCTTCCCCGATTGTTCATTGGAAATCTTTCTACCTGGAAATTTTCTTAACTCGGAGTTTACAGAATTTTATTTTATCTTAATTAAAATTAGTGATTTGTTACTTTGAAGTTGGCTGCTTTGTTTATCGAAACTTGAAGTTTTTCAAACTGATGATTATCTGATATATTTTAAGGAACATTTGTGCCCGTAAAACTAATAAATTAAATTGTATTAAATTATCTATATTTGCACAGTCTATTAACTTTTGATAAAATTTGCGCATGTCTCCATAGCGAAGTCAACGCAAGCGGTTAAAATAGTCACCATATTGTACAATTTCCATAGCTGGTACATGTAAAACGAGTACACAGTACTAAAAAATTGCATACAATTTAATTGGAGGTCCCAGATGCCAAATAGTCTAAGTGACGAAATATGTGAATGAAGATAATCGATTGTTTAGAAAATGGGCTGCAGAAAGAAATATTGACGTTTATTATCATTGAATATGCTTGTGCAACATGAACGTGACGATTTATAGTTATACGTCTATGCATGTGACTTAGGCTGCTTTCCGCTGAAGAATTTTATAAATAATTTTGTGCCCAATATACAAAGCATTAACATAATGATCAACTTCTTATGTCACATGAAAGTTTGGATACTGAAATGGTATTTCCACGGAATAACTCAGTTTTGATGAAAGACTGACTCACAATTAGGCTGATTAGCTTTTGAGCTTTTCAATTATGAACTAATGGACCTCTTATCTAACATTCAAGGATATTACACAAGCTGTTTTCGTTGTAAAATCTTGAACTACGTTTATTCCCCCATTATCCAACCTTACTTTGTCCAGCGTTCTCCAAAGAAGTTCTCAAAAATTCGTATTTTATATTCCCTGTCTCCATTTGCCCGAAGCCATTATATGCGTCGTCAATTTCTTCAACGATCTCTACATCACCGTCAAAACATCTTCTCTATGTAAAGACCTAAAAGCACATAAAGCTATACTATACACAAAATTTCCGGATGCTTCGACGAAACGAATTCAGCCTAGAACCCCCGACTTCAAGGAACGGTCTCGCGGGGCAAGTCCCAGAGGACCATTTCCGGTGAACGACGAAGCGGGAAACGCGCGTCTTTCGTTTATTGGATGAAAACAAATAAGGGAAAACTCATCATCCAGGTCGACTGAACGACGTCGATAAAACGAATCGACCGAGATAAAGAACGCCTTCGCGTCTTCCTTTTTTCCAGCGATTTCTTTCTTGAACGTAGCGCGCGCGCGATCACTCGAAGCGTCTTCGATTCGATCCTCTTCCTCTTAGCTGCTTGTTTTTGCGGTCTCTTTTCTCCAGGTTCGTCCTTGGCAAATTACACCGCTTGCACGTCCACAGATTTCTTTGGACTTCAAGGTTTCCTCTGGTTCCTTCCTTGACCCCCCCCCCTTTTTATTTATTTTTATGTCGTTTTGTGTTTTCGTAAGTCCATGATGGACGCGTACTTTAGTTATTGGGACAATGTGGAGAGGGGGGTTTTAGAGCTCGAGAATTAGGAGAAGAAATGTTCAAAATGTTTTCACACCGAAGCCATAGATTCTGAATTTTAAAAGCTAGGAAATTTCTAATATCGAAAGAATTTCCTAGAAATTAGCGTTATGTTCCTTATTATACAGTAACATACGAAATTGATCGAATACCTTCCATTATATCTGCCTTATATTTGTTGTTTAATTAAAATGCAATGGTTGACTGTAGCGCAATTTGAATTTTTATATTTACTCCATTTGTAAGTGAATTGTTTTAAGAAAGCCATATTTAAAATAATCCTATAATAGCGTTACCATTCAATTAATTTCACGACTCACTGTATGATTTCCAAATATATTATAATATGTTACAATAAGTTTTCATATTCCTAATTATACAATTTATGTGGTTACCACGTTTCATTATTTCTTGCGTTTATCTTGGCAAATTATAAATGGGTACGGTGCAACCTTCTTTCTTTTTTCTTTCCTTTTCTTAGGCTTTCGTATATCACGAATTTTTCTCGCGACGCAGTTCTGCCCTTTCTCCCAACATTTTCACCGTGACTGAAGGTTTTCAGGGCCTTAAAAGCGACTATAGAACGCAAAGGGGTGGCACTTAGGTCATGGGTTGTCTCGAGTGGTGCTTCTTGCTACGTAAAGTACGTTCCTTGTGCATGAAAATATCGGGCCAAGTACTGTTGCCTCTTTCCCTTCAAAATTGGCTAATAGAAAAAGAAGAGCCTCGAATATACTTATAAAAATATCTCCAGCCTCTATCATCCACCTCTACACCCAAAAAGAAAGAATATACTCTAAAAATACTCAAATATTGGATTCAATGGAAAGCTCATACGTTCTCTTCGACATAATCCTCAATCATTCTGCTTATTTTCTTATTTTTACATTTTCGTCTGGTAATAAAAAAATAATAGATGTTAATGGAAATTAATTTCTACAAATAGCTTCCACAAAAATAATATAACTGGATGTATGTAATGAAATCATAATTGTACAAAATAATTGTACTAAAATAACAATGTAACATTCTACTACATAATTCGTCAACAATTATTTTATGATTTTTACACTTTCATCTAGTAATAAAAAAAACAATAGATATCAATGGAAATTAATTTTTACAAACAGTTTCTACAAAAATAATGTAACTGGATGCAGTCGAATAAAAATGCACGAACTTTCCATTCAGTTCAGTAAAAATACAAGAAATATGCAAGATGGTTAGAAAGTGAAGTCATTGTTTTGTTTTGTTTAAATGTTTTGTTTCTTCAAGTATATGAAATAGAATTGCAATTTAAGTAATGTATGACATAATTTTATTTGGCATCAATATTATACCAGATTCTATCTAAAACTTACCACTTTAATCATAAATTCATAGCCGTAATATCATAATAGTATACAACCCATTAAAAATTTTATATTTCTAACAATGTAATGTAGCACAATAAAACATACTTTACTAAATATTAATTGACATTCTATAAAAAATTCATAAGTTTCACTCTATTCGCATTAAATCTTGTAACTAAATACCTATTAAATATCAGGCGTACACAAAAATGTCAAGCTTCATTGTTTATTTTCTTTTACTTATTGTAAACGTACTTTACTAAAAATGAATTAACATTCATCCAAACATACACAAATTCCACTGTATTCACACCGAATCTGGTAAATAAATATCTATTAAATATTAGGCATGCGCAAAAATATTTTAGTCTTTATTTTCAATTTTCTTTCATTTATATATAGTAGCTATAAATATTACAAATACACCTTCGAAGTATTTTCCTTCATTTTTTATAACTTTCAACTAACTTTGTGCGAAGTTTTGAATCCCATCGCGAAATAATGAAAATGGTTCGAACTCTCAAACTTTGAAATCAACGAAGTCATCAAGTTGAGACTAAAATTTATGTATACGCCTAATTGAATTAGTCTTATTTCATACATTCCATATTAACCTACTCAACGAGTTTCAGTCATAGTGGAAGTACACAAGGCAAGAATCGTGTGTCTTTGATTCCTGCGAGCCGTGGATGAATTTCATTAAGTAATTAATTTCGATGGTAATTAAATTTGCATGAAATTACAAAATCCAATTACCCGGCGGCAATTCCACCGGTATATATCGACGTTTACAAAAGGCAGCGTAACGAGTGACCTGTGCACGCAGATCAAAGGAAACCGAAATGTGTTAGTTTATGAGCCGGTCACAGGATGCAGCCACAAGAGATGCAACAGAGCTTGTTGCTTTGCATACAACTTGTATACAGGCGTGTGCATTTGCATGTTTATCATCGTATCATTTGCAAACAGCGGCCGTATTTCTCGTTGATGTCGATACCTCATGACTTGTTGACAAGGAAACTTGATTGTGTCATAATGTTGTTCCAATGATTCGTCGTTTCATTTGCTCCCTGTGGCATGAGAAGTCACTCTATATTTCAAAAATCTTGTTTATTTGTTCCGAGTCCATTATTACAGTTCGTTCAGACGATGCAGTTTTTCGACCGATTCGGTAATTTTGTCGAATTGATAAATGACTAGACGCGCGTCTTTATGCAAATTTACATCTTCGTAAATAGAAATAAGGAGATGGAAGCTAAACAGGGAGTAGTTTTACTCTCTGAATATTATTATTAATATTAATTTGATATTTTATATGTTTTAACAGATTCGGCATATTCTACGCCTTTTCGCATACTTAATTTTTCCCTAAATGTATAAACATCCGCAGTCTAATAATGATTAACGTCACTTTTAACGAATTCTTTTGGTTTACATATTCATTCCAAATTTAACATCCTAATAGCTCAGATTTAATAAACATTAATTATAGATGATTAGTATGATGAAAAGTAACGGAAGTTTTGTTATCTCTTCCAGGTGAGTCTCTAGAAGCCAGAAATTACATACAGCATACGTATGTATAATAGAATACCGTTCATAATTATCCGGGCAACAGAGATTTTATACTTTAGTTCAATATTATAATACAAGGTACGTAAACTTCTTATAACTATTAAGTTATTGCAATATAAATGTTTTTGTGCGATGACATAATAATCAAGTGACTTATCTAAAACATCTTGATATGTCAAGGGGTTACATTGAATGCATAACTTGTTTTTGTATGAATGAATAATAATAGCTCCAATAATAGAGTCTCACAAAGATAAAATTTTATTTTATCAAGATTTTAAAATATTAACACGATTTATTCACAGTTACACGATTATGCGTTTTTCACTTTGCTTTAATTCAGTAACTTTTTACAAATCACTTTCCATTTGCACATTTTTCGTTCGCTGTATCACATTTTTTTAAATTACTTTTTATACAGTTTGCATTTTTTTATAATACAAGTTTTATACTTTGCTGCCGATCAATATTTGCCCGACCTTTTTTTACACGATACGCTTTCAACTGTGTAGAAGTTATTCCACGTGTACATAGAGTGAGTCATGCAACGTGACGACTCAAAATAACTCGTAACACATTTGCTGTACGAAAGCATACTTCCAACAAAAGTTGCACGGTTTTGACAGGGTCATTTAATACTGTAATCGGTTTGTAGATATTTTGTTTTTTTCTCGAGATATATAGGTCACGTTTAGTTTTGTAAGTAGAAATCAATTTTTCTTCCCGAATTCAAATAAAGCGTCAAATTTTACTACTTTTATATATGGGCTACTACTTCTATTTCAACGTTTATTGGCTAATCTGTTGAGGATACCTAATCGTTTACATATCAATGTATATCTATAACATGTTAGCTCTCTGATGTACAACCCAAATATGTTGAACGAAAGTAACGTTTGCTACAAATTACAAATTTTAAATTACAGTGAGAATTTTCATTTTTGAAAGTGTGGTCCAAATATAGGCCACTCATAAAGTAATCTAAAATAAAACTGAAAATTATTTTTTCAGAAAACTGTTCGTTTTATTGAAAGTGGGTAAACAAGCACCCAATGTTAAAAATATAATGCTCTTAACAAATTAATACTTACTTCGACAGATAATTGTTAGAAGAATGAAACAAACTTACTTTTGAAAACTTTACGACCGCGAAATTCGTAAAAATGACACTGTTTGCAACAAAACACGTTGATACAACAAACGATGCTTACTATTTCTTGTGTACAACTTTATTTGTTCTTTAATCGTAGTTCTGCACCGTCTTTGACACAGGGCAGCAACACTTAACCAGGTATATTTAGACCCTAAACCACTTGCTCTACGAATGTTCCCGTAGAGGAGTCAACGCAATCTAAAGAGATAACATAAAGGGAATGCAAAATTCCAGAAATTTTATAAACGTTCCTTTAAACTCTCAACAGCATCATACGCGTTTACGACATTCGGTTTGCTTGATTATCGCGCGGAAGTAATCGTTGGCGAACAAAGAAAAATTCGCAGTCCCATTGTCCGCCGCAAACGTCGGCATCAGCACGGGCGTCGCGACGATAAAGATGCAAATGTGCAAACGGCGCAGGCTGACGCCGGCGTAAAACATAATCCCACGATTAGCGCCAGCTGAAACTGAAGTAGATTCCTCGCCATAGAGTCTATGCCATATAGACGATTCGTCCTCTCGAAACTCGCTTAGGATTCGTCCCTTCTAGCCTGGCTTTTGCGAGTATATCTTGAAGCACTCTATTGAAAATCCACTTGGATTGGATTGTGTCTCTATTGCGTCAGAGCCTGGGTTAGTTTAGTCGGCAAAGGGGACTGCTTTGAATTATGCAGTAATTTATAGTACGCTAATCATTTTGGATTTCCGAAGCACGCAATGTGTTAATATTTGTTATGCATATCAGTAAAAGAAGGCGCGTTATAAATAATAATTCAAAGAAAGTTTCAGTGACGGCAAAAATACAAAAACAGTATATTGTAGCATTTTTAACGTAATCGTCATCTGGTTGAAGAAATATATGCAATCTACTTTGAAGATTCTTTCGTCACGATTCGCTACGAATGTGTTAATTTGAATATTTCATTTATTTGTCAGAATATTCATCAGGTAAAAGATATTGCTGACCACAACGTCAACAGGTCAAAACAACAGACATAAATTTGTCTACAGTCGACAGATGTTTCATCCGTCGTAAAAAAACTTAGCGTTGAACTTTCAATATTCGCAATAAATCACCACTTTTTAGTTTTGATCGTATCGATCGCATAACATCGGTGGTTTCGATGGTATGCATTTCCAAACATTGTTGTATCAATAGAAAACATCGATGTATCGTTGCCACGCTATCACAGAATTTTTTACTGATAAACAAGCAATTGCGAGTTCTCGCATTAAAAGGCAGAAATATCTGTGATCTTACATCATAAGGAACAGCTTATACGCTGGCCACAATGGTTTATGTGGCTGTCTGAAAGCTATTGGAAAGTAGGCCGATGATATCCAGTTTGAAGAGTTGCAACTCACGAATTGGATTACAGAGTTACCGGTTTCGTGAGTGGTTGCTCCAAAGTGGATGTTACAATTCCTACACATCCGGTATACGTTGCATTGTTATCGTTCGCCAGTTTGGTCCTCAGGATATTGTGACCGCGCTCCACCAAGATTTTCCCTGACAGAGAATATTTCCTCCGACTTTTCTTTTAAATTGGATTATTATAGTTGTCCCCCAGTTTGCGTTTCCATGGCGTGTTGTCCTTCAGTTTAAGTTTCAAAATAGTTTACAGTAACTGAAAAAGGTATTTATACAACAAGAACCTTTAACTTCTATTAAAAATATCTTTTTCAAAGCAAAGTTAAAACGTGTACCAAACGCTACCAATTTGCAAATGTATTCGAGATATATCAAGGTTTTAATTTATCGTTGCATAGGAAAAGATATTGCCAAAAACAAAACACTTTTTTCAGTCACTGTGTGCAGTATATACTGTGGAATAGTAAAATTCTTATTTTAAATAACGGATGAAATTGTTTGAATCGTGGAAAAAGTATAAAAGGTTCTACAAATGTAATTAGATGTAATTAACCGATATTCCGCTGTTTATCCTGACCAATTTTGTGCATTAAGTTCGATGATTTAATTTTATTCGAAGTTTTCGTAAAACACTTCAATTTATTGTTTATTAAACTTTCAATTCATTTATTCTTTTCAAATAGAATCTAGGCACAGCCAAAATTTGTGATAATTTTCTAATTATAACTCACTTATAGGGTTAATATTGTATTTAATTGTTGTGAGAATGCTATCAGAATTTAACCTGAATTTAAAGCAAAATTTTGTTGGATAGGAAGCAAACTGGAGTTTTCTTTTTCGGGTGAAAAGATCATGCAATTTATAAACTTGATTATTGTGATCATTTTTACTGTAGCTCATGTATTTGTCATATTTATATGATTTTTTAAAGGGTTTTCAGTTTACGTATGTACATACATTTGCTTTTGAAAGATTTCAGATTCAGATCCCTTATTTTTCAAGTGTCCTGTTTCATATTGAAATATTTTTGCGTTAAAGAAAAGTTAACGATTGCTTTTTGCAAATTCGAAGAACAATTTTTCAATTATTTCAATATAGCTGTTTACTCTCGTTGCAATAACGATAAGTTTAAATTAGAAATGAAAAATAAATGCTTTTGCAATACGTTTAACGTTATGTATTTTAATGTAATGTGGAAATTTCTCACGTAAAGATAATAAATTTTATTATAGAATCGCTGAAACGAAGTTGGAATTTTCCGTAGTTAAATTGACAGCAAAAATGAAAGAGGAACAATTAGATTTTCTTGCTTCGTTTGAACTCAGTGAGCATTATTGAATGATCTGGTAATGGGATTAGGCTTTGAAACGGTATTGCTTTTTAATACCTCATGCTCGTATTGCTAGGGTTTCTTCTCTCTTTGCATGAGTGCTAATCATCCAATATTACAGTTAGATGCAATTTTATTTTTTAATAACCACGGCAACTGTGAAATATGTTTCCTATGCAATAATAATATACCTGAGCAATGTTTCCTCTATTCTTATATTTCTCTGCATATTTTCTATTTACTTGCTTTCTTTTCTCGTTACTTTTTACTCTTCAGCAATTTATAAATTTTGTAGTTTAAATACATCAACGACGGTTCAATTTAGAATTAAATCAGACATTTAAATTGAACGTACAAATTAATTGGACAACATTTTTGTACGAAATTCAGTTGCTTTATAATCCGAAATAAGATAAAGTTTCAATTTACTTTTTCTCGTGTAGTTAAATATTTTAATGTAATGATACCGAATTAAGTTGTGCACTTAATGCAATGATCTTTATTATTTACGTATTATTTGATGTACCGATAAGTAATCTACTATCTTTAAATAGATTCCTGAATTTATTTTATCAAAAGAATAAGCTTTCTCTCGATACAGAAATTTATAGCTTGTCAGAAAAATGTTGCAGATAACAGCAATTATATTTAAGAATTTTAAAGTCAACTAAGTATCTAAGTTCGTTAAAATTTATCGTTGAATTAAACAAAATAAATGTTTAGCGCACCTAATATTATTAGGTTATTCGGAAAGTTCGTAGCATTTTTAGTAGTATTACTTTCTATTGCATAATTGATGATATTCGAAGGGGATTATGTTTTACGAATTTTTGTTAAACAATACCATCCTTAATTTGAACAAATACTGTTCACAATTAGGCTACTTATTGTAATCGACCTATTATTATTATTATTATTATTATTACGGTCTATTAAACTATTTTCACTTATTGTAGTCTTTGTTAAACTTTCCTAGTGCGTGGAGATTGAATGACAAAAATTAATTCTTAGAAAATTACGTGGAAATATTTATATCGAAGAATGATACTCGCATCTTGAAAATGAGATTACGAAACTTTCTAATAGTTCTAGAATTACCAAAAACCAGAAACCTACACGCAAAATTACTTAATAAAATGGCAATTTTATATAAATTGCCTTTGAGTGTCGATTAAATATCGTCACGAACTTTTCCAACAACCTAACATAATTTGTAACTGATTTTAGGAATAAACAGGTAATTGCAACTTATCAATTTTCTCCTAATTCTTCTTATTTTTATTAATTTTCTTTCTATCAATTTATTTCGTTTCGTTGATTTTACGCGAATCCACAAACGATCGAACAAATTCCATTCCTCGGAACGTTTAAATGCCGCGCCGCAGGCTAGTAATTCACGAATAACTCATTTAATCACCCTAATTTAGAACTACTTTCGCTCTTTAAACACCTTTACGAAAGTACTCGGCACCATTCAAGTATTTATTATACTCCGATAAGCTCGCTCGAGTTGCTGAAGTGTCCATTTTAAGAGAATTACGAAATGTAGGTCATCGACCACCCAGACCAGCCTCGGTAATAAGATCGATTTAATCTTGGAAGGCCGTTCTTACCTCGGCCGAATGAATCTTATCGAGTGTTCGCGTTCTCATTATCGCGAATCATCGATTTAAGCGTTTCACCTCCGCTAATTGAGCACCAGAAAAAATTTTATGCGACTTTTTCGCAACGGACAATCGCTATTCTTTGGTATACTCTGTTAGCCGGCGATTTCACAGCTCATAAAGCCACTCTCACTTACTTACCATTCACCGTAGAATCTTGTTCGATGCTTACGCAATGCCGTTGCACAGCTCTTTTGTCCATTAATCGATTACGCAAAAGCGTTGGTATCGAATTTACGGAAATACGCCATCTTTATGTGTCGCAGATAGGGTAGATGTCCCAATTACTACCACTTTAAGCAACTTCATTTAATTATTTTAGAAGTTATTTAACCTAACAGTGGTTCCGGTTTAGAGCACAACATTAATTAACGTCTCTTTTGTTTATGATGATTTTTTTGCACGTTAAATACGATGTATTAATTACTAATTCACTGAGAATATATAAATAACAAAGTCCAATGTCGCAATTACTGTCGTATGAAAAGTTGCCACTTAAATGGAAATGATCCTTACGTATATCAGCAATTCAGTTTGTACGATCATTTCTTGTCTGCCCGAATTATTCCACTTTCAGTGGCGTAAGATATATTTTTCTGGGAAATACACACACGAACACAAATGAATCGTTGCAACTGACTGGACTTTCTGTTTCTACTTTTTATCAACAGTTCGCACGATTGTAGAACATAATGCACTGCATATGGAGCAATTTTTTTGTCGACAGAAAATCCCTTTGAGGGGTTGAAATCAGATCCCTAAAATTTCAGCACGCTTTCATTTTTTCAATGCAACTTTTCCTGGGACTTTTTTTCCAATAAGGTGATAGAATATTCAAAACTGAAACGAAAAGTTTTTTGCTTTCTCTGGCGCAAAAACCGTTGACCCCTTAGCCTCTTTTAGAGATGTAAAAGAAAAATTCAAATCCCCGACGGTATTTGTAACCATCGCAGTCGTAAATTTGCACCCTGTGGCCATAAACTGCAATGGTAACCTTCGCGACGCCGGTGACACGCGTCGCGAGATTAAAAGGCACGGCAAGGGGGTGTAAGCGCGAAAAAATGCTTGCGGGGAAAGTGGTCGTCGCGTTGTTCGCGTGCGTTCAGCCGGTTCCATAGCCGATTACGCCGTGACAAATCGTGTCACGCTAAAACGCCGCCTTATGCCTGATCTGCCTTTTCTTTCCTCGCAGCACGCGTATATATATACGTTCCCCTGTATTTGCAATAAAGCCTGAAACACGCTGATCTTCGTTGCGCGCTAATGCGCAAATATTTGCAGCGGTCCTGTCCGTGCAATTGTGTTTCTGTTGGTGGTCGGTAAACGTTACGGAAAGTTGGAAACTGCGCCGCGTAGCTTGAAGCTTAAGCGCGTGAACACGCAGCACATGTTTTTAGTGTTGTAACTAGACCGCAGATTTGTACGCGTTTATAAATAATTGAAAAGTGCGAGGAAGTAGGAAATTCATAGGATACCTATAGTTGTAAGGTAAAACGACGTACCGTGGCTCAATGTAAAACTCGGACACTTACATTTTCATGATTAAGAAGCGATTGATGAGCGATTGAATTTCCAACATTTTGGATTTCTAGGTATTCGAATTTCCAGGATTTTGGATTCTCAAGCGCTCGAATTTCCAAGACTTTGCATCCTTAAGCTTTTCGATTGCCAAGCGTCGTCTGAATTTTCAAATGTTTGAATGCTAAGCTTTTGAATTCCGAAGCGTTTAAGTTTCCAAGCTTTTATATCTCTATGCGTTTGAATTTCCAAGCGTTTGGATTACTAAGCTTTTCGATTCCCCAGCACTTGGATTTCCATGCTTTTGAATTCCCAAGCCTTTGGATTATCAAACTTTTCAATTTCAAGCTTTTGTATTAACGCGAGTGTCCGTCAAATTTTTAAAGTCGTTCAAGTTTCACTTTGAGCAACTGTAAGTCACGTGTTTTCACTTTCGAGATATTGCCATCCAAAATTTTGGGTACGGTTATTAAATTCGGTTGGATCACATTCATTTGTTGAATATAAGAGATTTATTTCCATCCATTTTTGTCATCTAAATGCATGAATTCTATGTTCCAAAGCTAATAATAACCCCGTAAGTGTTTTCAGTCGCACACGTGAGGTCGATATTGAATATGATACATAGAGTTTACAAATTTGGTTAATTGAAAACAATATTTGGACAACATGAATTCAGAAATATTTTAATGTTTAATAAATACGACTATATTGATAGTAAAAACCATATATAGACGTCATTCATAAAATAAATCCAGAAATGCACCGATTTTATTAAAATTATCTCGCACTCAAAGGGTTAATGCATAAGTTCCAATTTTTTTAAAATATCATTCGCGTCGTTTTGCCTTACAACCACAGATATCAAGCGTAGAAATCAATTAACTGTGAAATATGTGAAATAAGAAAGGTGTTTTATCGATAAAACGTATTCAAATAGGACCAAGAAAAATTATATATTTTATTTTGGTAATTTAAATTGTTCAACGTAAACAAATTTTCTTAATCTTTTTATTATGAAGTTCTATTTGTGAAGTTTGAACTTTCCAAGTTGTAACCATTTTGTTGTCGAAGCTTCTATACTGAAATTTTTAAACACATACAGAAAATTGAAGATACAATGTATAAAACATACTCGTATCTTTACTAAAAACATATGTTCTGGTATTACCGTAAGAGCGCTTCGAACGTGGGATTTTCTTCTGCTTTTCGCCAGATGTGGCCACCTTACACTCAGCCAATCGTAAACTTATCATTCCTTTGCTATCGTTTTCCTTCTCCGATTTTTTTATTTCATTATACTTCCGATCATTTATTATCCCATATTATCTTATTGAAGTAACTAATTTGTTCGTGTTCATTTACCACCTATATAATTATTAGATATAAATTCTATAAAATAATTTGCGCAGGAATGACTTATTATTAAATATAAAGATACTTCTAAAAAATTACAATTGTGCATAATCAGTTAAAAAGAAAATGTTGAACAAGGTTGTTACTGTAATACTCTTGATAGAATGTAAAATTACATAGCAATATGATTTCTGTTATCGTTCCAAAAATGTATTTTATAAATATAAATATTTAATTGCGTTGGATAAAATATTGGTATTGTTTTTCGTTAAAAACAATAACAAAAGAAGAACTTTGCATCGGCCGGGAATCGAACCCGGGCCGCCCGCGTGGCAGGCGAGCATTCTACCACTGAACCACCGATGCTCATGAATGAATGGTTAACTGTCCCAATTTTCATGGGATTAAAATACGTTCTTCAAAACAAAAGTGTAAAGTATCTTACAAATAAGATAAATGACCCACGTATCATCACTGTTCCTATAACTGCTACTTTAATTACTTAACTTAATAGCAAAGTAATGTATAAAGAATCGTAAGTAAACGAATTTTCATACTAAATTTGGACTTCGGTTTACGTAACAACACATAGACATTGTATATTCGTTTACATTTAATATTTATAAATAAATACTAGAAGGTAAATGTGCTGTAGAACATTAAAACGTGACTCATATAATTATAAAGTGTAGAACGTGTGATAATTCAGTAAGAGCGATACGTTTACTATATATCTTATATCTGTTACACAAACTGACGTGTTAATATATGGAAAACGTGTTTCTATTTAAATGAAAAGTTTTCAAATGACAGTAATAAGCAAATTGAACTTTGTTGTACATTTTCAATTACGTAGTAATGAATTTATTATATTGAACATATAAAAAAAATGTTCATAAATAAAAGAGCGGTTTGAACAATATTATGCTCCAAACTGGAACGATCTTTATGTTAAATAGTTTCTAAAATAGTTAAATAAAGTTACGCGATAACCTTAAAGTGGCAGTACGTGGTACATCTACCATATCTATACAAATGTCATTAAGAATACCTTAAACGTTGAAATAAAAATTAAATAATAAATACATTAAATAAGTGATTAATAAATATTGGTATGAGATACCGGAACAATGACTGGTAAGCATATAATAATACGCTGAAATTTGTATAATACAAGTGGTTCAGATTCTAGGAACATTATAAGAATATTTAGTGGAAAATCGTTCAATCAGCCTATCATGTCATCAAAAGAAAAATCCAAAAAATATCGGTATTTAATTCGATTTTCGGTCCTGTATCGCTTGCGGTATTGGTTTACTGGCATAATACCAGTATCAAAATTATACCGGTTTTAAGTCCCTGACTTAAAGGCAAAATTCCTACGGCTAATCCTGTTGCTCAAGTTTACAGGACTGTCGACACTATATTTTCATATTGTTCCTTTAGTTGTATGTCATATTTCTTCTATATTTGATCAATTTGATCAATGGGACAACCTTTATCGAGATTTGACCATACGTATGAACCCCTAATGAACTCACTAAATATTATTTCTTTACATACTAGGAGAACTATAGTAGATCTATGTTTCCTTTATAAGATTATTCATGGTCTTGTTAATATGTGGTCCACTAGTTACATCTTGTATTAACTTTATCGCCCCTTCTAGATTCACTAAAAATCCGTTATCGTTTCACCCTTCCTTCTACTCTTCCAATCCAAGCCAAATTGATCAGTTTTGTCGATTTTGTACATCTGCTAACTATATTTGTCTAAATATTAACTTTTTTTCTCGGTATATTAATGTATTTAAGTTTGAACTTTATCGTTTTTTTCTTATATTAAACAATCTGTGCTCGTTCGCTATATGCTCTGTATGTTATCTTTGTTGATATGAAATGGGTTTTTGCCCGTAGAAATAAATGAAATAAAATAAAACAACAATAAGTTGATAAACTATTTTTTCTTATCGTGCGCTGATTGAAAGTAGTGTGAAATAAAATAGCTTGTAATGCTACGTGCATCAATACCCTGTACATTCGGTTTGCCAGGAGCACCTCCATACGCCCCATTGTTAACTTACAATAATCGTGTAACGCGTAAGTAGTTTGCGGTGGAAACGTTAGAGGAGACATCAGCATTGTTGCTATAATTACAAACCGCGAGTCAAAGGCGGCTCGATGGAAGAAGGGTGCTAGAACAGGACAGGGTGTTCATGGTGAACAGGGTTGAAACGAGAGGCACTCGTTTCTCTTCTAGTCTAGAGTTGAGTCGAACTTGAAATCCTCTCCGACGTAAACGCTCGTTATCTCTGATCTCGTATCAGCGAGACGAGATTCTCGCGATCCGAGTCGCGAGCGACGAAAGTTATCAGGTCACAGAGTGAAACGCTTATATCCGACGAGATAACCACGCTGGATCCCGATTATGTCACGCCAAATCTGCTTCCTGACATCGAATGGGCGCCGTTAATTAAAACGTCTTCCAGCGTGGAACCGGATGTTCGTGAAGTTGTCTCGCAGTTGTAGTCGAGACTTAGAGGAATCTTATTTCCCGTTTTCTAGTCGTTGCAGACAGCTGTTACTCGCGAAGTCAACGAGAAAGTTAAAGGATTTGATACTCTTGTGGGATTATGCTTCCGCGCTTTCTGATTGTATTAGATTGTACCAAACGAAATCTCCTGTTTCAAAGGATCGAAATGAAAACGATGTACTTGCGCGTATTCGAAACAGCACTCTTCGTTTAATTAAAATATACACCATTAATGTTAATAGCATTTTCCTAATTAAGCCCCATAAAAAACAGGTTTAGTCGATTTTCATAAAAATGAATGCTTTTCAATTTGATAAATTAGTTATATGCTCCACCTCCGATTTATTGCTTTTCGGATATCGAACATTTTAGTCGTTCGACACATTTTTAAATGGATAAATAGATGCGATGGTCTGTTGGAGAAAAATCTGTCGACTATGGTGTACGCGGTAAGGTTTCATATTTTTAGTTCAACTGATTGTACAATAGCACATAGTAGAAATTCGCAAAGCCCATGCGATTGAAGTACACTAAATCTTCACTTATATTTTGTACAGAAAAATACGGAATATCCTAATGAAATGGACTGTTGCAAATTTATATAATCTTTACACTCAATTTTTCCCCAGTCAATTTGACTGCCTTGGTATTTCTAGTGTTATAAACAAAGTTAATAATCCCATTTACGCTCGTCAAAGTGCAGCCCGTTCAACCAATAAGAATACTTCTCGTGTCACGGACAAGCGAATGAAAATCCTCCCGTCTGTATAATTCCTACGACTTCTCCAAACCATCTCGAAGCTTCGAGATGACCGCTAAGATCTCTAATTCCACGGAGATCACGATCGATCGGATTTACCGGTCTCGATTCCTCCGAGGTGAGACAGGCAGGTGGAGGATCGCTTTCTAAATCTCGAATAGAGCAGGCTTACCGGGGCATCGTCGCGATATAGGCTCTTCCTCGACGCGATTCCGTGTCCACGTCGCATGGGGGCGAACCAATGGTAGACAAGGGGACCGGACAAAAGGAAAAGTCGTCGGCCTTAATACGAGAGAACGGCCGTGTAAACCGTCGATCCGGCAGTTCTGCTAACTTCCCCGTCAATCAGCGTAAGCCTCTTTTCGGGGCTTAAGACGATGACGCTGGTGGATCCATCAAGGGGAAAAAAAAGAATAACAGGTAGAAGCGCGTAAATGTTCTCGAAGATAGTTTAGGTGGCCTCTTGAACATACTCTTAACGTTCAGGGTGGTCCACTTTTTCGAATGCCCACAGTTTTTCATCGCTGTTCTTGGCACTGCGACAAAATCTGTTTGAACGAGATTGATTTATGGCTATTTTATGGAGATGGGTCGGAAAATTCATTTTTTGGTTCGGAAAATTCAAATTTGGAGTGGAATCGAAACTCTCGAGATACCAAATTTAAATTACGTACAATATTTATTATTTTTCATTCGGTACAGTGATAAAGTAGAAAATAACTAACGTCTCAATGAATAGTCTTGAAAAATGGGTTAATTCGGATAGTACATTTTATATATTGAATTTTGTATTGAATTATACCTACTTTTCTTCCCAACTCAAATCAATAAATTCGTAAAGGAATGATCTGCGCTGTCTTAGAATTTTACCAATTAGTTCTTAAAAATTCTCTACGTTAACCAATCTTCTTTCTGGATTACAGAGTACCTACGAGATTAGGTTCCAGTTTGATCCTCCGATCGAGCCATTACGCCTTCCGTTCAACGAAAATCCATCTCGACAAGAAACTTCCCAATCAGCCTCCCGTCGCGATGAAAGCTCGTCAAGCACCCGAAAGAAGAGAGCGTATTTTTTGCGCGTAAAAACACTCGCCACTTCGTCTTTCTCTACTTCTTCGAGCATCTCCTTTGAGTAATTAGTCTGTGCCATCCTGACTAGGCGTTGATGAACGCCGCTATTAATCTCTCTTCACTATTCCTAGTCTTCAATCCCAAAGATTGAATACGTACAATATTACTTTGACTGTTACATAATGATTAGGCTAAAAGTGGTCACGGTTGGGCAAGTTGTTTTACAATCGTATTGCTTAGACATTCGGACACTATTTGCGTTGATCCTAATAATTTCAACCATTCTATTCTAAAAGAACGCTGAGATTTAATTGAAACTCTAATTTTAGCTTTGTATTATAATATCGAGAATTATCAAATAAAAATTGCCCATAATATTCAAATAATTTGTACGTAACGTGATATGAAAGTAGTGATTAGATAACGCTGTCATACGTGGACAATGAAATAATCGTAGCGCATGGGGTTAATAGGATCACTTGAACAACGTTTGTGCAAGGTTTCAGATTTTTCTGAATCTTCGAGTTGCCGAACGTTCCTTCTAAGACTTCTTCTATTATACTGAATTTTTAGTGTAACATTATCCGCTGCAAAATGCTTCCTTCGGTTTAGTTAGGCTTCGAATCGAGAATAATGCCGATAGATTTTCAGCAGCGACGCGACAATTCCTGCGATGCAATATGGGGACGACAATAGGAAGGTTGGTTCGACCATAATTTGTCGCAGGTGGTTCGTCGTCTCGGCGTTCAGTCGACGAGAAATCTCGAGTCCCGCGTTGAAATCCGTTCCAACCACTGGTTTCTTCGTTTTGTCTTCTCCTTCCTTCCCTCTTTTCGACTGTAAGGATCTCGTTGACCGTCTCTGTGTCTCGTTCCGGAGATAAATGTGAGTAAAGAGGAGATGAGAGACGTCGACGATTCGCCTCGAAATTTCATTTCGGTTTTTAGCGATGATCCCTCTTCCTCTGAGTTTCTGCATCCGTAATCTTGCCTCCAACTCTGTAATTAAATCCTTCCAATTTATTTCGCCAGATCTCGTCGTGACGTACGCGTTCAAACACGATTTTCTTTCTCGTTCAACGACCATTTACGTAAGATTTAATTGCTTCGTAGAGTAATTGTGATTGAACCAGGAGGCTGAGCTTTCGTGCGTGGTTCAACATTTTATAGGAAATACTTACTTGCATCCGTGTTTTACATTTGGCTTATATCTTTCTGTCCCTCTATATCGCTTCATATTCGTGTTTTTGTATAAACGAATACCTTTTATTTATATTGCTTTGTAACTATAATAATAATTAGACTGCGATGTTGTATGCAAATTCGTATTCTTAGAGACGGGTTTAATCTTTGTGCACTGTTCGGATAAGTGCTACTCTGATATCTTCAAGATTACTACTATACAAATATTTTTCACCGTAACTGAATAGTGTAATGCATATTTTTACACGTGGATTATATGCGTTAATATTCTTTTAAAAATGCACAAATTTGACATGCATTGTACATTTGAATAAGGAATTGTGTAATGTTCATTTTTCATATTGACTCAGAACATTGCAGTATGATTAAAGAAATGAAATCCTGGTAGAAATTTATTTTACTCTGTAAATATTACTCTACATTAGGTATTTAGTACAATTTTCCATACTCTGTGTATCTTACGTTTCTTTGCACATTCAAATTTCACATTAAATGCGTAAAAATCTAAATCGTCCAACTCGTTTTGCATTGTTAAACAATTTGAAAGATTTAAAAAGGACGAACTATTCTACTTTTGCAATAATCGTGTAAATATAATAATTAGAGTGCGAATTTTTATGCATTTATTGGAAATTTAAAGGTGCAAGAATGTGCAGAAAATGTATGATCCGCGAAATTGTACAATATATCCAAAGTATAGCAGAAATTATGGTAGTTATTGTTAGAGGGTAATGCAACTCCCAATTTAGATTTATCATTCCATCTTAAATTTATCATAATAATATTATTATTGATAAATATGTGAATTTGCATAAAACTCCCCAGTCTAAAAAAATATATATATGTAGCATTTTGCAGTAAGATATTTATTTTATTTTCATTTATTGCTATGATGAAAAGGTTTTGATGGATGTTCAAATACTTATGAGTACATAGGTAGTACGTACGTACACATATACTGAGTTACATTTGTTGTGGAATGTGGTGTGTTTTATGAATAGGCTACGAATCTTTGTGCAAATGTATATTTCTATTCAGAAACTTAAAGAAGTAGAATCAGAATAAAGTATCATTTCACCTCTAAAATACGATAATTTATAACTTCCATTAAATATTTTGTAATTTCTCGTAAATTGCATACGCATTATGTGCCATTTTTCACATTTCAATGTTCCATAAAACTCATAAAGATCCGCATTCTACTTACGAATTATTACCAAAGTAATTTTTGTACCTACAATATTCAATTCGTTCTTTTCGCATTCCAAATTATGTATTATAACGCTGTTCGGAGTAATTATTGTATTTTCAGTATCCATTTTATACGACAATGTCTTTTTCTGTGACGAATCGTCACTATAAGTTTTACAAGGCAATTAGTAATCGGGCAAAATTTAACCCGCGAATAACTAGGGGAACGACATTTCGTATGCATCAACTTGATATCACACAAATACCTCATTGCACTCAAAAATTAATATCCTCCCCTGCAGTCGGCTCGTCCATTAACATCCGAAACCATGGCCCAACTTTCCTTCATTTCGCACGAGATCGGGAGAAAATCGTTTCCCTTAATTACTAACTTTCCTCGGCAATCGTGGTGGAAGTTTGCTCGTCTTCCCATTCGCGATGACGCTCCGCGACGGAAGAGCAAACATTCTCGACGGACAGATGAAACGTAAACCCCCGTCAGCCCCTGTTTTCCTTGTAATTAGCGGCGATCTTCGATCGTAACGACTATTATTCTTGTCGGTCGTTGAATCGTGGCCATTTGACCTTGGCATGGTCGCATCAAATTTGTGCAATCGATATTTGTTTCGTGCGGCAGCTCGAAATTGTTGATGCTGCCTACTCGACTCTTCACTTAAGCCGAGTCGAGCTGATTTTGGAGAATTGGAGAATGGGTGCGATGTTGATCCAATGAAGCGAGTGTCTTTATTTAAACAGTAACACTATCTATAACTAGACTACGCTGTCACTCGATTATTCCGACGGCAACGGTAATACAATAACTCTCAAGTACGCTACTCGTCGGTATTCAGTGGTCTTTCTACTCGTTCTGTTCCGTTTCACGATTTTTCTTAAACTCCTCGTCTGTTTGTTATTTTCCTTCCACGTTGTCTCGAGCCCTCACTCTTCTTCTCCTTTTGCTAAGGGTAGTGGAATCACTTGCTTCACCTCTGATAGGCGGCCGAGTGTCAGCCAATCAGGTAATTGTTTGAACTCAAAATTGTTGACACTCACAATTAATTGACCGCCCACCAGAGGGTCAGAGAGATGGACACGTTACCCAGGATGGAAGACCCCGAGTAACGGTGTCACATCTGGTCGCGAATCTAGGGTTCGAGACCTCACACTTTAATGGCGCACCAGTCGTTATTGGGGACTACGAGGGTTTCCAAAATCTGCTTAATTGATGGTACAAAAAATCTGTCGGCCTTAGCTGCCGGCCTCTGCCGTAATAAACTAATTTTCACCAACGCCCCCAATAACGACGAAAGCACGTTTGCATCATAAACGAATTCCCTACTGTCTAAAATAGCGGTAACGACCGCGACAATATTAGTTCGATAAATCGACGAGTATTAACCCTTTGACGAGCGATCCTGCGGTTTTGAAAATTTCGCTTTTCGGGTTAAGACATCTAATTATTTGGTTGTAGCATACGAGCCGTTCATTTGCCAAAATAACTAACTCCGTAAAGCGAAGAAGTAGGGAAATTGGTAAAATAGAGAGATTTCTTTTTTTTAAGCGTCCTTTCGAAATTTAAACTCAAATCGACGCTTGTTTTATTAGATACAAGTTCTTAATAGATAGCATATGTATTCGGTGTACCAATAAGTAATCCGTTATTTTCAAATGGGTTGATGAATTCATTTTGTGCTATATTTTATCATTATATAAAGTAAGTGTGAAACAAGTATAAAGTGTTACGCAACAAAAATGATTACATTTAGGACAGGATAGGTATTTGATTTTGGTGAAAATAAATGTTGAGTTTAATAAAAAAAAATGGATTATTTATTGGTAAGCCTAATAATATTGGGTTGGGAAGAAAGTTCGTAGCGGTTTTTAAACAAAATTTAATGATGAAATTCACATAATTGTGCACAATTTTATTTCACTGTGCATGTATGCCATCCACTACTTTTTGCCATCTGTTTGATAATCTAAAGATTCGATCATTCCAAAAAATTGCATCTTTTTATTGTATAGTATATGCCGTATTAATGATACGTTTTATAAAATAAAAGTTTTCCACATGTGTATACATACATCAAATCAACTTTAAAAATTTCTGTTTCATACTTAACAAAAACGATCAATCACTGGCAAAATTTACCCGTGAAACTAGCCAGCCTGTGAAATCTTAATTTTATCCGAACTACGAATACATACAACAGTACTCGCGTCAGTTAGTATCACGGAATACCATGATAAATCGCTACCAGTCTATCCCTGAAATAACCATGCAAGAAACACGCTAAGCGACCCGACAGTGGCCATAAATTTTTATTAACCCCCATGTATCCGTTTCCCATACCGTAGCAGAAGAAGCGAGATCATTCTGGCACGGGATAATCGATTTCGAAACAGACATATCGTGGATTTCCGCGATCCCTGTCGCGGCTGATAAAGCTGCTTTCCAGCCACCCCGTGAGTTGCACGATAACACGACGTTGGATCGACGTTTAGTCGCAAGGTCACGAGAACGCAGCGAGATAAGGTGAAACGGACGGATACGTAAATGGCGGTGGCACCAGCGAAACGGATAAAAGGGTTCGATCAGGCAGCGTTTCCCGCCATATACTGGATTATCCTCGAGGTTTCGCCGGATTACGAGCGAGCTTCTCTCTACATGAGATCATCCGGCGGTCACGTGGATCTTCGCTTCGTGAGTCCATCCACAGGCTACTACCGGCTTATCGACGTCGCTCTCTCGGTGAACTTTTGCCTTTTACAGAAAACAGCGTCCCTTTTTTCACGTTTACGTAGAGTGGGGAAAAGGGTGGGATTTATTTGCATCCATATCGAATCCTCTGTTAACCACTTCGGTGTTGATTAAAATCACGTCGCAGTCGGAGATGAACGATTATACGACACTTCAGCGATATTATTGTTTGTATGAAGCTTATGCAAATTTCGAATACATTAAATACGAAGGAAGAACATTTAGAAATATAATACCAAATAGTAGTATAGACCCAAAGAGAACAGCAGGGTTAAATAAATTGATAAAAATGATGTTTCATTCCAGGGGTTGAAAACAGTTACGATATTGGTGACGGTTTTTGAAACAGTTATAAGAATCGAAATAATTTTGAAACAGTTATGAGTGAAAACCAGTCATGAGTGTAACATAAAAAGCAGAATGTAACATTAAATTTTTGAACATGTTTCCAGCTGAATTATTAAACTCTATTAACTTTTTATTAGATTATTTAACTGATATAGGTACTGTATGTTGAGTTAATAATACTAGGTACTTTATGTTGAGTTTTATGCATAATTTAAGTTGCAAAAAGTAGCAATAATTTATTGTAAATTGTCACCTGAAAATTGATGTCTTTCTCGGAATAAATAAGTTCTTCCTATCCAAAATATGCAATAGAGGAAAATGTTTCTGAAATCCTCTCATGGTGAAACATATTTCTGTAAAAATTCCACTCGTTCAATGTATTTCTCCAAAATATGCATTCGCATGAACTTTCCCAGTCTATATAGAAAATTTTACATTACATTTTACATTCAACCAAATGTCACCACAAAATTGACAAACAAATTTTACACGCAACTGTCGTAATCTCGTTCCTTTCTAATTTTCTCGGTTTTCCCCTTCTTAATTGACAATATGTAAAGTGATCGATCTTCTTATAACTCTCGGTACTCTGTAACACATTTCATATACATACGTCGAATATATTTACTATGTATCCGAAGTTCTAGAATTTCATGATTTAGCAAAGATTGAGCGGTGCTTTCACTCCATTTTCGAAACGTCTTCCATGCTATCGTAACTCGAGTCTCACCGGGAAGTAAAACCAAGTTGGCCGACGCGACGCGACGTCGACACTGTCAATGGCCTTTCAGTTTTTACTGGAACCTCCTCCCTGCGCTACCGTTGCTTCAGGAAATTTTTCATAGATCGTAGATACCACTTTCATCCATTTTAATGAGGCAGACGGCAAGGGAGTGTAATGAATATAAATCGGTGTCTAATACGCGTGCAACAACGTAAACGTGAACTTACTTTACTTTGAAAACATTCTGTATGCTTCCCAGTACACTATACTGCTCCCCGGAAGATTTAATAAATCTCTATGTGTAACCATTTCTTGTTGGAAACTTTGCTTTTATGTTTCGCTTCTTCTTCGTGGTCTCGAGAATATTTTACTTTGGTTGTCACACATGTTGATGTTTTTCATTATACGCGTGGGCCATTCAGTAGCTGAGGAGACAAACAACTGTTTAACCTTTGCGTGATCAATAAAAATAATCATAATTATTTGAAGCTTCGATACTAAACATTTCCAGCGTAGATTTATACTTTCCAAGCGCAAATCGGCGGGAAAATGACCAAATAATGGAAATCTAGAAATATCAAACATTAAGAACATTAAGAATTGCTGGATGAAATTATAAAAATGGACACCTGAAAAGTTAATTTATGAAATCCATATTTTACCTATTTTTCGACACAACCCTCTTCTATAATTATGCATTAGTTTAGAGTTGCTACCGTTGGAATCTAGAACTGAATTGAATTCGCGCAAGACATGCTCCATACATCCTTTTGCTTTGTATAAAATTACCAAAACAAGCTTGCAATAAGTGTAACACTCTCACATATACAGAATGTAATATAAACATTTGCTTCAAGTGACAGATTCGATGCTTGTACCTCTTTCTTTCATTTTTTCGATTTCTTTATAAAATCAAATACTTTTCTTGTAAACTTTGATTGTATTCGTGTTTTTAATTGACGTTGCCATTTTTACGAATGCTTAGTAATAACGTTTCTCATAGGATAGCTTTGGTTTCTATTGCAAGTTGTAGCAAATATTACTTTTGTTCAACATATTTCAATTCTGCATTAGAAAGCTAACATGTTATAGGTATCCATTGATATGTAAACGATTATCTTCAATAAAGTTAGACAATAAATTCTAAAATAAAAAGTGATAGCCCATATTTTGACCACTTCTTCTAATTCTCCATAAAATTTGAACTTTTAACCTACTTTTTGATTCGCAAGAACAGCTATCCTCTTCGAGCTTTTCAAATCGTTTCAAAGTTTCTCGAATTCTGTCCTTTCATACCTATTCTCATATCTCTAAAATTACCCACACAGACACACATGCACTCCTAGTTATCATCGAGATGTAAAATTACACGATACAGCAAACTGTATAACAACGAGACACGAAAAGAAATCTACGGAAGTAGCCCCCCAAGAAATAGAAGAGAGAGCAAAGTTTTTGCGCGATCCCGGCTCCTCTGCTGCATCACAAGAACACATAGCCGTGATTACGGAAACTCGGGTCGTTTCGAATGCCAAGTGGACATCTTTGAGAGTTGCAACGAAAGAGGAAGTTCCGTAAATCTCGTCAGATACGCCGCGGATTTAATATAATCTCGTTAAGTCGAAGTACGTCCCTCACGTAACAAAAGAAATTGGAGCAAGTCAAAGTGAAAACGTTGCGTTTCTATGTACGCCCCTACTCTGGGATTAATCTTGCGGAATCGAGCAATCCCTTCTGGTGGCTCTCACGGGAACGTCTGCGGCGATTTGTCGCGAGTCTGCAACACCGTAATGCGGTTAAGGACTTTTTCTCGTTGCTGGTTATTGTCCTCTTACGAACGGGACGAGGGGCAGAAACCTGGTGTGAAAGTTGTCGACGTGATAACTTTGAACGTTGATGAATTGGGCTGGAAGGAATCGCCTACGCGACACCGCCTATGCATGGTGATATTATTAAAGTTGGGACAAGTTTCAGGATCAATAGATTGGGTTGAAATAAAATGTATGAAAAAAGTTATTCGTATCACGAGTGGACTACGGATTTTTATGCACTTAGGAGAAATTTAAATGTGCAACATATTAGAGGGAGCGCATAATACGCATGAGTATACAAGATAGGGTAAATGTACCACGTGCTGCCACTTTAAGGTTATCGCGTAACTTTATTTAATTATTTTAGAACGTATTTAACATAAAGATCGTTCCAGTTTGCAGCATAATATTGTTCAATCGCTCTTTTATTTATGAATATCTCTTTTTATACGTTCAATATTATAGATTCATTACTATGTAATTGAAGATGTATAACAAAGCCCAATGTCTTTCGTGCTGTCACTTGGAAACTTTTTAATTAAATAGAAACACGTTTTATATATATTAACACGTCAGTTTGTGTAACAGATATAAGATATGTACTAAACGTATCGCTTTACTGAATTATGACACGTTCCACACTTTATAATTATATTGGTCACGTTTTAATGTTCAACGGTTCGTAATGTTCGTAATATTTATTTATGAATATTAAGTTTAAAGGAATGTACAATGTCTATGCGTTGTTACGTAAACCGAAGTCCAAATTAGGTATGAAAATTTGTTTACTCACGATTCTTAATACATTACTTTTCTATTAAATAAAATAATTCATGTGGCAGTCATAGGAACAGTGACAGTACGTGGGTCATTTATCCTATCCAAAGTAAGATACATATTATTTAATTTGGAGGGTGAAACAATCTTCTACTTAGACTCCGTTTCCTTAATTTCATTAAGAAACATTTGAATTTGCATAAAAATTCGCACCATAATTATGATATACTGTAATTTTAACTGGAACTCCATTATCAAATTATAACGCCGATGATTATGAAATACAAATTGCGTGTAGTATTTCAATATTTGGTGTCCGATGCAATGTTAAAGCAGTATTTCAGCTTTCTTAAAATTTCCAACAATAGAACAAGTGGATAAGAAAATTGATATAAAAACGATGGAAATTTCTGCATACTCCTAATATTTAAATGGTGGAATTTACTTTCATTTAGGTACCATTTTCTCAATTGTGTGTTCAGAAACATGAGTTCGCATAAAAATCCGCAATCACGGTGATAAATTAATTTTGGAAAGATTTATAGCCACTTTCTGTCACTCATTAAACTTGTTAATTTCGAATAAGATCATTATTTGTATGAGTTAACATATCTGAAGTAATTTCTGCTGCTAATTAAATTTTTCCCTTCGGTTTAATACCTTTGGGTTTGAAATGTACTTTGTATAATTTTCTTCGTCGACGCGTATGTTAAACGCTTCCGTATATTAAAACGTACAAAACGAAAACAGCTGAACGCACAATAATTTTCGCAAAAGCCATAAAAATTATACCAAAAAGCAGCAAAATAAGTAAAGGGGAAAGCGACGTTTATATTATACATCGCGTCAAAAGAAGAAATCGTATTATTCGTGTGATTACCTTTAAAAAGGTTATTTAATTCTCCAAATAAATCGAACTCGCTAAAAAGTTTAAATTTCGTATGAGAGGGATACAACGATTCATTGGGGGCAAGTTTTAAGCGCGTTTAATGGACGACAAAATCCTTTCTCGTCTCCTAAGTCGCTTGACCATTTTTTTTACCCCCCACCCCCCCTTCTTTTTTTAATCCTCATCCGTGAAAACAAACTTACCGATATCATGAAATATTCCTGTCGCTTCGTTCCTCTCTTTGTCCACTTTTTAGACACGTACCTCGGGGGAAATCAATATCCTCCAATTTCGCATGCCCTGAGACTTTTCGTATTTCTCACGGGATCGATGCCTTTAGCGTTGGAGAAGAAACGATACTCGCGTTTTAAGAAACACCGTACATCGAATACCTCTTATTTCCACGGTAAATTCTATCCCCGACAGCGAATCGTCATGAACTCGCCGATAATTCGATGCCTTGTCCGTCCTTAAGGGGGTTATTCTACTGTAGCCGGTGAAACGAGAAGAAGAAAATCAATTCTCTTTTCTTTACAGGGTTTTCGTTACTATTGTTATTATTATTATTTTTATTATTATTATCTGTATGTTCTCTGGTTAAGCTGATTTAATGGGGCAAAGTACTAACGAGGAACGTACGGCAATTCAAACATTCAAAAAGATCTGAACATTGCACAACGTTGTTCAAACGATCTTATTAATGAATTCATTTTTTTGTTATGGTAAAGAGGCGATCCTAGAGGTGAAAACGCTCTCTTAAAGAAAAAAAATAATTTTTCATATTATTGCAAATACCTTAAAAATCATATGTGGCATGGAAAAGAAGTTAAATTTAAAGTTTTATGGCATTTGATGTCCCACCGTGTGGCAGAAAGAACTTGGAAAAATTTTAGGGAGAGGAGGGACAAATTTAGAAAGAGGAAATTTTTTCGAAAATTCTTTGCAGCCATACTGCAGCACGTCAAATGTCATAAAACTTTGAATTTAATTTTCTTCCATATTATATATGGTTCCGAAGATATTCGCGAGTAAATTTCTGTTTGATTTCCGTTTCGTTAAATGTGATTCTAAAAATACGAATTTGCATAAAAATCCGCGATCCGGTAATGACGATCTATGTCGAAAATTGCACATCCATTTCTATAAACTAAAATTGTTTCACTAATATACGTAAGCATCTAATATTACTGTTCATTGCGGCGCATATCGAGTATTAGATTTTCGTGTTTCGTCCACAAAGGAACAATTTGTTTCGATGCTAAACGCTAAACGAACAAACCATCCATGAACAAAGATGTTGCTCGCGCGAAAGTTTCCGGGATCAGCTGAAAGATTTGGCAACCGGTGGTTTCTGCTTTGCGAGGACTGTATCGTGCAGCGTCCGTGGCGAGGTCTCTGCGATCCCCGGGTCATGATTCACGTTAATACATAGTTTCGCGGGGTTTTTCCTGTTAACAGTCGTGCCGCGGCACTCCGCGGGAGGTCTGGCACGCGATTTGCATCGAGGATGTCCGTTTCACGTGCCACGTGGCTGTTTCACCACCCAACTAACACTCTTTGCACCGTGAGACTTGTTACGAGCCTGAAGTAATGGCCGTTCCGCAGGGAAACTATAAGTTTGGTAATGATTGGTGGTCGGTGTAATTCGAAAAGAGGCTGGACGTGATCGGGCTTCCAATAGATTTTATATTGGCTCGGTGCATATGAAATATCGCCGATCGCGGGCAGCATAGTGTCTTTGTTTGTAAAAAAACGCGACGCACGCAATGAATGCAATCGGCGAATCTCTGTAAATCATGTTGCGTGTAGCGATTTCTATTCGGGAAACTGCAACATCACCCAACAATTGAAAACTAAAAAATGGATACACCGGATGTTATACAAAGCCGAATCATGATACAATTCAGATACCAACGAAATATTCTCTGTCCAACATATAAAATACACGTTGAATACATTTTTGAAATTTGTTAATGAATGAGGAGGGAAATGTTAGGTACTGGGAAATGTTCGTGCGGCTTTTCTATCAGAAATATATTTAAATCCAGTTTGCATAACATTTTGTAAAACTATTGTAACAATAGTGGTGTCAATAGAAAGTTTTTACATCGTGATTACTTTATTATACGTACTATTTATGTGACAAAGGGTTTAACCAGTTGATATTATATAAATACTAATAATAAGTATCGTTAAATAAAATTACGTTTGTAGGAATTTTAGTTCGCTTCAGTTTTGTAGTATACATTTTCACGAACTTCTTGCGCTGCTTAATATATTTTGAATTCATTTTTCCATATGAAACCATTATATTGTCGGTATTCTATCCTCAGTTACAGAACACCGTGTTTAATATACGGATATAAAACTGCGAGGTTTTAAGTCTGTATGTTTACTTCGGATTATTTTATGAATAGCTCATATTTGGACCACACTTTCGAAAATGAAAATTCTCACTGTTACTTTAAATTTGTAATTTTGTAGCAAACATTACTTTTGTTTGTAACAACATATTTCGATTCTACATCGGATAGCTGACATGTTATAGATATACATCGATACGTAAACGATTAGGTGGTCTTCAACAGGTTAGGCAATAAACGCTAAAATAAAAGTGTTAGCCCATACTTGGATCACTTCCTCTATTGCATACGTTCTATACCTTTTACCTATTTAATTTCCCCATAAATGCATGAAAATTCTCTGTCGGGAAATAAAATAGGAGTTCTTCTTGCATAGGTATCCTGCTTTAAACATTCTTCCGTTAACGGAAATAATTCCGTGCGCTGTATCGTTCACCTGTTAACCGTACATCTTCTGATCGATCTATCCATGCAAGATCAAAGCGGACGTTAACCCAAAAGTTGGACCTAGTCGAGTTTGATGCTCGCACGAAACGGAGCACGCCACGCAGTGTTAATTTCCGCTTCTGCCGGCACAGCTAAAACCGTGAGCTCGTTTAGCAGTTCATTAGCCACGCCGTCCCTCGAACGGCGAATTATGCAAAAGGCAGAGTAACCAGCCCCTCTTTTCCTTATCGTGAAACAACGATGGTCACGTTCCAAGCCATCCAGTGACCTGGTATCTCGTACGCCATCTTCGACGGTTGCGCTGCGGACTTTCGTAAACCGGAAGTCGCGACGTTGTCAAAAGCCCTACGACCTATTTCAAATAATTTCTGTCAGGGGCTGGAAGCAGTTACAACATTAATTCCGGTTCTTAAACTTTAACTGCTATCGTCGATCGTACGAACCCTACTTTCCTTTTATGGTCAGTATAAAACGACGAATAATGAGTTGGAACAGGCAGAACTATTTATTAGCGATTATATGACGCGTTGTTGGTCTCAGTATTTTATAAATAATAAAACTAATATAGTAAATTTGTTGAAATTCAGAAATTTCTTTTAGTTGCATGCACGGAATAGAAAACCGCACCGTCTTTAAAGGATTAATACGTTGACCACCACAGTGGATTAGATTAATCTGGCCAAAAGTATCAAATCGTTTAAATCACTTTATTTCGTAGTTTTCGGCCAATATTTAATAGATTGATAGTTCTGATGATAATAAATTACCATACGAACCTTCCACAGATTCTGAACATAATCCTTTACATTGCATATATTAACAAAGAACTCTCAGTTGGTAGTCAACGTGTTAACCCTTAACCACTACAGCTGTTAAAACTTACGTCTATAAGTCCGCTATTGATTACTCATACATCTTTAATTTTCCAGCTTCGATTTCAGCAATTGAACATTATACTACAGTTGAAAAGTATCCAAAATGACGAGCTCGTAAATCATGCGGAAAAGAAAATAGTGATGAATAAGTAATTATTAGCGATCTCACAGACCGACAATAGTAGCTACGGGTTAAAAGAAACATGCTTTTTTTGCATAAAGATCCGTCAAAACTAACCGAAATACAATAGTGCGCGGACATACCTTTATAGTCACTGTACGTGGAAATCGTCGACACAAAATTTCAAAATATCGCGTTCGAGTATCCAACGAAATCATCTATTAAATAAATCATTCTTGCCATCGAAACTCTCGCGGCATCGAAAACGACGAAAATACAGCAGGGCAGCGATGCATTCGTGGACTGAACTTGCTTTTACGCAGAAGGTAGCGTAGAATGCGGATGACTGGTGGAGCATGATACATCGTTCGCGGTGATTTAAGGCATTGCGTCGTTTGCACTTGCACCGTACCGTATTTATTATTGTCTCTCCAGAGGCGGACATGTTTATTATGATTGCCCGTCCGACACGCGGCTAGCGATCCTTTGAGCTTTTAATTTAAGCACTGCCGGTAGTAACGCTGACTCGTTAATGGGATACGATACTTGCCGCGAAATTTAAACGCGTTCGATGAAAGGATCGTAACGGGGCCGTTGCTAATGGCTGCTATATTTTCTGACGGCCGAAGAGAAAGGGAAGAAAACCGTGGAATTGGTTTCTATACGCTTTACAGAAGGATCTAAAGGCAGAGGAGATTTGAGAATAGAGAAAGGATGAAGAAACGGAAATTATTAGGTCTTGTTGCATAATTTCTGTCCGTATTTCTCAGTGATATTTTTAACATTTCGTAATAGTCGCTAAACTAATTCTAGTCCAATTTGTGTTGAATTCTTTGCTTATAATTAGGCGTCTTGTTTATAATTATACACGTTTTTCCAAAATTGGGATGGTTTAAATTTCATCCGAAAATACGATTGAAATTATGCAATGATTTAATATTAAAGTGAAATGCTTGCAGTTTAGGATGCATTGAGTTTTTAAAAAATACACTGTTATTGCGAATATATTGGAAAATAAGCTACTGTCAGTCACGAAGGTCTACATATGCATTCCAAATTTTAAGTATTTGCATGTTTTAGGACGTATTTTGTATGAGTAAAAATGACGTGATAATTCATAAAATATGATAAAAATGCGAAAATTGAGAAAGAATTGTAATAGACGTTTCATAAGCAAAAGATCATTGACTACATGAACGCAACTGTTTCCACATTTTATTTGTGTTAAAGTCATAGAAAGTCACAAATGTACCTGAATATATAACAAAGTACAAAATGTTTCAATTTTTAAGCAAGCGAAATTAATTCTACTCGTCGCAGTAAAGGAAGATTCAATTTTGTTGTTTTATTGGAAACGGTTTGATGTTAGGAAGGAGTATAGAGTTGCTTTGCAGTAAATTCGTTTGGTTGCTTGGAAGAGTTAGGGGTGTTAGAGTACGGACACTAATAGGTGCGATATTTCCTCGTAACGAACGCAGAGGAACGATGAAATTAGTGTTTAACCGCCTTCAAATTGACGCTTGCAATTCGTATTGGTTTTACGAGCCGGTTTTGAACGGAGAATTAACGTTTGAACGTAAGTGTCGATCGTAATTTTCGAGGAAATACTTTCTAACACCAAGATTTGAGTAAGGTATCGTGTTTTACAAAAACAATACAACAATTTTCTTCGACTTCCGAAACAAATTATCGTAAAAGGAGGATGTTAAGAAATGGCCCAATTTTGTATCACTCTAGAGCCTAAATTATTATTAACTCCTGTGGAAAATTTTAAATATTTATATATTTTGAGGACGCAGTTTAGAACAATAATAAAAGTGGTGCAAAAATTCGTAAAATATAATATTACAAATGAACAAAATTTCTTGATTATAGTATATATAAAATTGCTTCTAAAAGTGCATAAGATTTTATTTAAGATAAATAAATTATAAGACCCAACAAATACATCACCGAATCTAACAAAGTATGAATACGATTATACCTATAAGTATTTACGTAAACTTTCGTGAAATCATATTTTAGGTTTATGTATATTTTGTTGGAAACAAATGGGGGAAAAATCGCTATATTTTTACAAACTGTCGAATTTTAATTAATTAACATAAATCAGTATTATTCAAATGTTCGAAGTTTCTACATTTATCTGAATATTTCAAATTTAAAGCTGTACGCAGATTTTACCTTATTGTTCGAAAAAATCTGCTTACGTTTGAAGTTTCACTTTCAAAACGCCGTCGCATATACACCGTCCTATAACAACAAAAAAATCTAAATAATACGCACTTGAAAATATACTCGCACGAACTTTCTCTGTTTAATCTGAAAATTCAGGGTCATTTAGCAAAGCGAAATAGTACACTGTGCATAAGATGGTGACACTTAGAGGACAAACAACTGTAAATCTCTGTTGTTTCCACCTCGGAAATGTCCCTTCTTCCAACGTCGGGACATCGCCGCGTCGTCGTGCGTCGGCTGAAAGTTGGCCAATTTTCGTCGCCCCGAGGCGTAACGAGATTCAGCGTAATTTCCTCACTAACCACCTGCGGAAAATTTGATACGCGATACCATAATGAACCCCCGTATTCTGCTCGCGGAAATTAATGTTTACGCCGCGACTTAGCGTCTGTAACCCTCTGTAGGGGGTGGGCGAGGCCAACGGGAAGGAAGGGGTTGAAACTACGTAAGTAAAGCCTGTGCTTTATACGCGAGCTGCCTCGAAAATTCCGTGCACGATTTGTTGGAGGCCAAGAAACCTCGACTCAACCCGTACACGTTGCCGTCGCAGCTGCAACCCCCAACGAAGCTACGTTGATATGCAGAGTACGAGCGCCGATAAACTTGCGTCAACGTTGCACTGCCGACTGTGGACGCGTTACGTGGATAATGAGCAATGAGAAGGGTTGGACCGATAGGTTTGGTCGCGTTTAGGCTAACGATTTAGGACAGTGGATTAGTGTGAAATGCTGGATAAAAGCCGGATGGGTTCTTGGGGTTGCTTTGGAGAGGGGGGGGTGAGCGGAAATGAATATTAACCCCTTGCACTACAATAACGAGTCACACTCGTTCTATGAATTATGGTTTTCATTTGACAAAAATGGATACTGCTGACGAAAAATTTTAGTTTCAACAGTAATTTCAGCTTCGTATTATAATATCCGAGGTTCCTAAATAAAACGTGCTCATAATATTCGAATAATTTGTACGTAACGTAATAAGAAAGCAGTGATTAGTTTAACGTCAGCACACGTAAGTAATTGAATAATCGTAGCGCAAGGGGTTAATACGTACCGTTTTCGGTACGCGTTGATGAAATTCATTCCTACGTGAAGTGTGTATTTTTATCGATAAACAAAGAAATACAAATGTTTGTTAATATTATTTTTACGCACTCTAATTGTTATTTAACCCTTTGCTTTACAATAACGAGTTACACTTGTTCTACGAACTATGGCACAGATACAACAAAAATGCCTATTATTAGGAATGAAATTTACCTAATTGGGAAATTTAATTTTAACTTTGTATTATAAGGTTGGAATGTTATTAAATAAAAGTTCCATAAAATATTCGAACGATTTGTTCGTGACACGGTATAAAAATAGTAATTGACTAACGTTAGCTTTCTAAAGTACGTAATAAAATAATCGTGAAGCAATGGGTTAATAATCTCCAATCTTATTTATACAAAGTTAAAATTACAGTTCAAATTCATTTTCATTCTTAATAAATAAATGCCTTTATTGAATATGTGTCGTAATTTATAGAACGAGACCAACTTTTTATTATATAGGGCAAGGAGTTAAATAATAGAATAGAAGCGAAGCACTGGTGCCTGAATATTTTTGTGACCGATTGAATAGGATAGATGTCCCAATAACTGTTAGTGTCCCTATAACCGACATTGCAATTATTTTATTTAAATAAACAAAATTTGATAGTAAATTTGGACTTCGGTTTACGTAACAACACATAGACAGTGTAATATTCGTTTACATTGAATATTTAAAAATAAATATTAGGCGGTACATATACCGTTGAACATTAAAACGTGACCAATGTACGTATAAAGTATGGGACGTGTCATAATTCAATAAAAGCGATATGTTTCCTAAACATCTTATATCTGTTACGCAAACTGACGTGCTAATATATGTAAAAACGTATTTCTATTTAAATGAGAACTTTTCAAGCGATGGTAATGAAGACTTTAATTGGACTTTGTCGTATATTTTCACGTAATTAGTAATATTCAACATATAAAAAAGATGTTCATATGTAAAAGAGATGTTGAACGATATTATGATCCAAACTGGAACGATTTTCAGGTTAAATAATTACTAAAATAGTTACATAAAGTTACGCGATAATCTTAAAGTGGCAGTAATTCATACATCTATCCCATGTCTTTTTAATTATGTATATCTTTTAGAAGCGACCTCGCAGTCGCGCCATAACGGTTAATGGTTAAGCCTGTCAAAAACTTGTAATCAAGATGTCAACTATCCATTAACGTTTCACTGGACGCAACGCTGCATTCTAATTGTTCTCCGGTCAAATAGAAATCCCGGCAGACAGTTAGCCATCGATTGCCGCTGTCAGTCGAAATACCAAGAGGTCGATCGGCCATTGGGATCCAGCAACTTTCTAATTCACGTCCGATCCTCCCGTGAGAGTGGCCGGAAGCCAAGCGTTTTAGTAATTGGCTAATTAATTAGCATAACGCCGCGCTAGAAGGATCAAGTCACGGTACGCGATTCTCGTGTCGTTCGTCACGGAACCCGTCGTCATCCCTTCACGGAATGCCATTCATTAAGGAAACCACGCCGGTCACGTTCAACTTGGATGGTACATCGATCATGAAACGTGAAAATAACCGGCTGTCATGAACGGACCGTCGTCGTTATCGGTGGCCTCTCGTTGACCCCGCGACTGTCAACGATGTTTCCTCTGTCCGGGTTTCGTTCACGTTCACCGAAAGCGAGAGTTGCCTTTCAATTCTTCAGCGCGACGCCTTTCCACGCTTCTTTATAGTCGGTTCATGCGGTCTGTGCTGGAATAACATATATAAGCAGGTGGGAGATGATTTCTTATAAAAAAAAACGAGAATAATATAAGGAAGAAAATTGTGACATTTTCGACTTATTGTTAGTTTTCGAGATAATCAAATTCGATAATTCACGCTATTAATCCGCAGCGTTTATCTTGCGAATGATAAATTTTCGAAAAAAATAAAAGAGGAAAGAGGTTTCATTTGCAACATGGCACGACAATACTTACTACGTTTCTGACTTAGTTAGGAATCTTTTTAAAATAATACTACGAGCTTTTGAAATAATATTCTCTTCATTCCTGTCTCTTTTGTTTCATAAATCTTTTCGTGTAATAGGTCGTTGAATTCGTCTCAGCAGCAGCTATCATAAAATATGCAAAAAGTTATAGGTATCAATTTAAAAAAGTAATAGCGTTCTCATTTCAAAGTCACCATTGTAAAAATTTAAGGGTTAAAGAGTTAATCTTTGAAACGAATCATTTCTTATTATTTGTTGGCAAATCGTACATACACTACATTAAAAATGAATAACAATAATTGAATATACAATAAATACAAGCAAACGTAACAAATAATAAGACTTTTACATATTTTCTTGCGAAGTTTCTGCGAAAGGAAATATTTGATCATTATTGCTCAAAATTTTTAATTACTCGTAACACCAAATTTTCCTCTTTTCAATTATTAAATTACACTTTTATTCTATATTATTGATGAATAGTGAGGCTAAACTGTTAAAATATATTTTGCGTTCCTTATACACGTTTAATAAAAACGGTATCTGTGAGAAAATTCAGGGTCAGAATTTGTTCAACGTGCCGCCACAGAAGCAGTGCGTCAAATCGTAAATATTGCTGATAGACACGAAGTGTTTACAAATTTCTTGAAAACCAATAGACAAGAGTGGGATAAGAAATTCGTTGCCCTAGAATAGGACGAAATGATTCTGGGATTTCCTCGCAGTCGTAACCTTACCCTTGTTCGAGCTGGTTCGCGTGTGTTATCAGTGTCGCTGTTATCGTGATTCAAGTTCATTACCAAGTTCGTGGCTATTGACTTACTCTCGCGTCGTAAATGTGCTCATCGGTGGTACTACATTTTCCTGTTGTATTCCAATAGTCTTCAACGCCTTGAAAAGGTACATATTGCATTACGTTAGAATAAAATTACACATTGATCGTAATTAGGCTGCGGATCTTTATGCAAATTATTATGCCGAGTACTTACCACAGATTTAAGAACAACAACGCAAATTATTAGTCCGATTAATTTTGTGACTTACTAATTTAAAATCGCGATAGCGAAACGTTTCGAGGATTGTTTTATTTATGTTATCAAGGATACAATTTTTCATTTTTTTATTAATCGTAAAATAGCTGCCATCGAATTTAATTCTACGCGAAGCTTTTCTCTTTTAATGTCCGTCCTCAAAGGGTTAACGACACAATCAAGGGATTAGAACATATGTAAAAATATGTTTCGCTATCTAAATATTTCAACGTCTACTTTGCTGTAGATATTTCACGTATTTTTATGAATTGAATGTATTCTGTAAATTTTTGTACATTTAAATTTCCCATAAATGCATAAAAATCTGCAGTCTAATCATAATTATTCAAGTATGACGTAAGAGTGATATTGTTTTAAAACGTTTGAAAAGCAGCGTTTTTATTATAATATGTAGTAAATTATTTCAAATACGTAGAAGGAGAAGTAAAAAAAATATACTCATTTATTCAATTTTCTTCACAATTACTACATATAATTACCTTTTGTATTCTAGCGTGATTATTATAAACGAATTGTGACCAGTAACTCCATTTATTGCTATATTTACTATTGTTTCCTATACAAATATATTATCTGAAACGTTTTGCTACCGTACGAGTTACAGTGCTTATTTTTCTCAATTTTCTTTCGGTATTTTCAATAGCTGTTGCAAATTCTTTCTACGGTATATCAAATCCCTATTTTTATGCATTTATGAGATATTTAAGTTTGCAAAAAGGTACAAAATGCACGTGATATTAACATGTTCGTTACCAGCGCCGCATATATACATATGTATATGCGTTAGTTTGTAAAGTTGCTTATTTTGCCTATCTAAAATGATATAATTATATCTTAAAATAAAACCCACACTAATTGGAGTCATATTGTAAACAAAAAAAATATCCTGGACTGTGGTGTAAAATTTTCTTCTCAGATGCTGGTAGCGAACCTGTTAAAAGATATGCAAAGTAATCCACATGAAATACACGATACAACAATTTAGATTGAAACAAGTCTCTCTTCGAGTACCAATTTTTAATCGAGCTTGTAAAAATACGAATTTCCATGAAAATCCACAATCCGGTCATTACTAATTCACCACTGTTCCTATATTTTACTATCTTATTTTCCAACGTGATCCAACAAATCCGTTGCATCTTCATTTCCATATCTCCGCCATTCGGGTGTAAAAATTTCTGAAACGTAGCACAACAAAGAACAGAGGTAGAAATTTTAATTCGGCGATGCGCTGGTGGGTTTCCCTACTGGGGGAAATTCGAGAGAATCGTTGATTCGGGCAATGTCCTCGTAACGGAGGCGAGAGCCGCGAAAATTAAGGCTCTCGGCCGAGTATATCTTGTAGAGCGTCGCGCTCACGCTACCACGGAACGAACGTGGGCGAACTGTAACTTGTTTACTTAATGCAAGTACCCATTCACTTTCCAAGTGTCCTCCAACGTGGCTGCACTTTCGCGAACGCACGCGGAATGGTAGTTTGGCGCCCTGTTGCAGTCGAAAGCTCTTTTCCGTTTGTCGGAAAGTATCCGCAGCTCTCTCCGCAGTGGTTCGTTATAGGTTCGAAATGGCGAACTTATGACACGCGCGTATCAAAGGTAGCACGTATGAACATTTTGTTGCCGTATCAACGATTTATAGTCGATAGCATTTTATAGGCTTCTAAATTTGATTGACTGTTGTAACATCTTTTTTAATGTCCTATCGTTAGACGTTCCTAATTGCACCAGTGCAATTACTTACATTTTTGTTAGTGTTCGGGTTTGTAAGACCCTCGCAGGTCAGCGGTGACCGCGATGGCCCTCGCATCGGTGCGCTCATTTAGCGAAGCACATTTTATTACACTACACCGGCATTGCCGAATTGTTTTATTGGCTGCCAGATGTCAGGGAACCGAAGGTACTAGAAAACAAAAAAATCGCTAACGGTACTCTCTGACTCTGGCCGTCCTCAAACCACACAACCAGATAATACACACACACACACAGTCAAGCCCATTCACCCTCAGCGGACCCAAAGCCCTCATCAGTCCCACTCCTCGGCATCCACCTCCACTACCTTCCATCCCTTCCTGCTTTTCCTAGCACCCTCTCAGTCATCCAATCAAACAACAATCTTACCCTCCACGAATTTTCCACTAACCAATAGAAACAATACATAGTTTACATCGACGATCACAACATCCAAGACAGACACTATGCAACAAGACTACACACAAGAAACAACACACCATCCATTGGAACACGCTCCGCGGACCGTAACTTGTCGAACGAGCACCGGTACAGCGAGACTAAAAGTAGTTCGAATCAACCATCGAAATTCTTACAAAGTGTCCTGATCCGTAACAGTTAGCATGTCGGTTTCACTGTAATCACTGGAGCAAAAATTAGAACTAATGTGTACGGATATACTGTTGCGTTGTGTGTAAGTGTATCTCTTGAGAATTTTAGGAAGGCCAGAATAACAATTTACAGCAATTTAAATTTCACAGAGGAACTGCAATTATATTTAAGATAGAGTAGATAGTTTGACAAAATAAGTGGATGACTCAGTGGTACACCAAATAATTCATAATTAATATTCTGGATAGAGGAGTTGATCTAAATATATATTGGTATTGCATAGAGATAGATAGGATTTGAGAAGACATGAAACGTCGACAGGGTTGTTTGGGAGCAAGGGAATTTTGTGTATGGCAATCATACAGCGAAAATCTGCTTAAATTTCATGGTGGTCGTAGCTCGTATGATTCTGTCGTTTCTCGAAGCAACCGTTCTCATAGAGGATATCGTGGATTGCACGCACTAGCGACAAGATTTTATTGCGTTCAATCTCCATTCGGTGTTACTATTCTCGAAATATAGTTCATCGATATGACCAGGCTTGCGTGTTTCAGATTTTCACGCATTTCGCGTGTCGTTGGTTTGCCAGGATACGAAAATCGAGGTTCGAGCAATAGCAAGAATAAATGCTTCAATTATTCGATAATATCACCAACTTTTTACTTTAATTATTAATTGTACTCTTATTTCTTTTTGGTACTTTTTGGCGTATAAAAGGCATATTTTTTAATACAGGGGAAGAAGATACTTTGAATAATGATAATTAGGTTACGAATGTGTAGACAGTTATGGGAATTTTAAATGTACAAAAAATATTTGTAATATTTAGAAGGTGAAACAAGTTTTCATATTTTAAGTTCAATTTACTATTGATGAGAAAACGTAAAAATCTAAGTAAAATTTGAATTACAAATGATTTAGTGTGCTTCCAAGATTATTTGACCAGAATCATATTCTTTCGAAAATTTAGTTATATTCTGGGTACATTTTGATTACTAAAACCAGAACCATTATTTCACACTTTCATGATCAGTAAAAGACTGTAACAATAAATTAAAAAAAAAAACAATTGGTGGATTAGCAAAGGGTTAAAATCGTCTTCGAATAAAAAATCACCTTTTCCATTATAAAATTGATAAATTTCATCATCAAAAAATAATTAATTCCTCAGCCAACAACTTACAACATAACACATCTATTAAGATTAGGAGAAATAATTGGATTACAAAAGGGTCAAAACCTTCCAATAAAATATCTCATTTTTCCATTATCAAATTTATAAATTTCATCATCAAGAAATAATGAATTCTTCAGCCACCAACTTACAACATAACACATCTATTAAGTTTAGGAGAAACAATTGGATTACAAAAGGGTTAAAACCTTCCAATAAAATGTCTCATTTTTCCATTATAAAATTTATAAATTTCATCATCAAAAAATAATGAATCCTTTAGTTACCAACTTACAACATAACAAATCTATTCCTACGGTCAAAGAATAAATTAAACGAGCACAGAATTGTTTGTAGTGATCCCTTGGCTCCGAACAGTAGTAACTAAACAGAACTTAACTGCTCTAAGCTCTAAAGTTAATACCCACTTTGCTTCGAAAACGTAGCGAGAAGTCACGAACCGATAAATCGCCGATAATCTCTACTTGAATAGATTATCAGCTAGCTAACCGGTAACTATCTCGCGTCCATGAATTTATTGCGAGTCGAATTTAACCCCGTGTCGCGGTGTTGACGTAACATTATGAATTAATCCAGCCGGCCTGGATTTTAGGAAGCTGCATGCTGATTACGGATAAGCGGCGTCCCTGTTTTCGTATAATTAAAACTTGTGCACCACCGAAGAATGCAAATCCGTCGGTTATGACGATAACGATACAACACACTGGCTTCCATATCGTGGCGTTCGTTGCTCGTAACGTGTAATTAGCACGTTAAATCATAGCCGCCAGATTATTGGACTTCATTCCGTTGGTTTCCGTCCCAATTTTCCTCCACGGCCATCAAAAAAGCTAGGAATGGGACATTCTAAATAGGAATGTCCAATTCTGAATCGATTTTACGAATAATCGATCTTTTTCGAGGGATTATTGATATTTTTTTTTACATCGATTCATGTATGTCCGGTTTTGGTACGAATCGATGTTTGATTGATCGAGTGGCTTGAATTGATTCAGTTATTTATTAGAATAGATTGTTAATATTGGAAATATAGGTGGTGGAATTTTATAAAATAGGAAAATTCAGATACTTTTGATTCTAAACTTTGTCTTTATTTAAACACGTGGAAGGGCACGTCTTTACAGCACGAAAGAAACTGTTGGAATGACGAGAGGTCAGTGAGTCAGTGAAGAAGGATTCGTCACGTACCCATAGAGCATATCGGTCCCAAACTTCGTCTAAACAATTCAAGACGGGACACAGCTGCACCGTCTTGAGCTGTGTCTCGTAAAGAAACGCAACACGCGCAGAGATGGTTTTTGTAAATGAAAAACTTTCTCCTCTTGAAAGAGAAAAACCAACAGTTAAGGATTAATGAGCAGTGCCAGTATATCTTTTGTTAACTTCCACTGGTTTATTAATGCAAGATAAAAATGATAGACAAAACGAACAATGGGCTTAGCGCGTGTAGCGAGATTTTTAGTATCTATGTGAATATAGCATTTATTCTACTTCTAGTTAAGTAGTTTACATATTTCTACACAAGGTGTCACTACTCTGACATCTCGTATGATTGATTGATTGGTTGATTGGGATTTACAGTTAGCTGTATTGTTCGTGTTTCTAACACAGATGTCCCAGTTACTGCCACTTTAAGCTTATCCCGCAATTTCATTTAATTATTTTAGAAGTTATTTAACCTAATAATCGTTCCGGTTTGCAGCACAACATTAGTTAACATCTCTTTTATTTATGATGATCTGTTTGTGTGTTAAATATAATGTCTTACTTACTAATTCATTGAAAATATATAACAAGGTCCAATATCCCTCGTACTGTCATTTGAAAAGTTGTCGCTTAAATGGAAACGATCCTTACATATATTAACAATTCAGTTTGTACGACAGATAGGAGATAAACTGTAGAATCATCGACTTTACCGCATTATAAAAATTCCCATACTTTCTAATTAAAGTATACATTAGTCGCGTTTTTATACTCAAATGACACATTCACCACTTAATATTCATTTTCAGATATTAAATATATGCATATATAAATATAACATATATGCAATGTTCATGTGTTGTTACATAAAAATCAAGTCCAAATTTTCCAAGTACTGACATTTTTTTTAGTCTCCATTCTTCGTACATTCGTTCGCTATTAAATAAACGAATTCGAGTGACAATTATAGAGACACTGACAGTAGTTGAGACGTCTACCCTAATTGCAACCAGTCACATGTTTTTAAATAGAACAAAGAATATTTCAGTTAATTTAATCTTAAGACAAGAAGCGGAAATGATTTGGAGGTTTGAACAAGGAAAGTTTTAATAAGTGAAGTCAGATTAGGTTAGCTAAGATTGGTTAGCTTGATCTTTCATACTAGTCTTAAACAAATTCTAGTTAATTTTTTCATTTGCCTCCTTAAAAACAAATGGAAGAAAAGAAATGTTTGGAGTTTCGAAAATTCTAAATATCGTGTCCTTATAAAGTTTCGGATTCGAGTTCCGCGAATCTAAAAATTGACGTTCGACCCATGCCAATAAAAACCGAATCAGTTGAGATCCTTGTAGGTATAAATATTGAATGTTGAGATTAATTACTCGATGGTGGGGAAGTTGTTTATTAAAACAGAATACACATCGTATTTTTGATGCGTAAATATCGACGATGATTGGGTGACTGTTGAAAAAATTAGCCGATCGCGTAAATATTGGAAAGGACACTAATTTTTGTGATGCGTAAATATGAAAGAGGACAAATAACTTTTAACGCGTAAATACTGGAAGAGGAGCAATATTGAACACGCGTTTTATTTTATTTATGTTTTTATTTGTTTAGTTGGCACATATTGTAATTTTACGCTGTTTGTATTGAAAAAGCATCGAGCTGTGTGTGTACACAAATACAGGCTCTTCTCCATTTTCCATTGAATAGTACCTATTACAATTATTACTTTGCTTTGAAAGAAATGATTAAACTATAAGGTAAATTAGGCAAACAGTACAAATTATACACTCGTAAGCAAAATTAAAGGATTAGAATATTCTAATGGGAAAGCTGTCAATTTTTTAACTGCTGCAACATGGTAAAGAATCATCGTACGACGATCAACTTGGGCTCGTTTTAAAGCTTGAAGACTCTACTTTTACATAGGTAAACAGACGTTTTGCGAAAATTTTCTTACATCAAAGAATAAAGGGGAAAACTAAAGGTAGCCTTTTTTTTAAAAAAGTATGCATAATTCAGATGACTCTCTTTACGATTTTCAATCTACTCTTCGCAGTAGGAAAATCTTTGAAAAATATCTGTTCACCTGTGTGAAAGTAGAAACTTAAAGTTTTAAAATGAGTGCAAGGTGGTCGCCATATGACGTTTTTCTAAGAAGTTACAGCAGTTCAAAGATTGACAACTTTTTCATCGGAATTTTTGGTCCTTCAATTTTGCTCACGAATGTATATATTACTTATTATTTTAGGTCATCTTTATTATCGGGAAATACGATTGCTACTGGAATGACAGGCAAAATTTGTTGCGAGTAATAGCGATTCTCTGATCGATTAAATAAATTATTTTGGACATAATAATAGGACTGCGGATCATTACACGAATAAATATTTCAGTAAATTTATAAAAAGAAATGGAACACGAATACAGATTACTTCCCTTTCCAAATATTACAGAGCACGTTTTACTTTCGTTACTTTGTCCATTTTTACATTTTCTGTGTATCGTCTATATTTTTGCACGTTTAAATTCTTCATAAATGCATAATGATCCGCAGTCTAACGATAATAAAATCATTTATGAATGAACCCATGGGAACGTTTCAACTTTGGATGCACCCAACGTGTGCCTCATTTTTTTCCAGAAAATTCACGCGCGCGTTATGCATGTACAGGTACACACATGAAAAATGAAACACGAAGCTTTCTGTTATCTTAAAGAAAAGAATCAAGATTGTTTCTCTTGCAATCATTTATCAATTTAACTCGCTTTGATCTCTTAGAACTCGTTAGAATGCCCGCATCATTAATCGACAAACCATCGGACAGTAATTACACCTAGTTGAATTGCAACAGAGCACGCGAATCCTGATTCTTGCGTAGGGGAAACGCGTATTCTTTACGATTCTCGTGCTAATATGATGCTGCGTGTGATAAATCACCGCAACGATCAAGAACCGGTTCTCAGCACTGACAAATTTCATTTTATTACCAGGCTCAACGTTCCCTGTGTAACTTGGAACATTACACCTTAGCTATTTGTACCATTTATCCATCAGCTTTGTCAATAACGCTTTACTAGCCGTGCGTTGTTCGTGTTGAGAGGGGAAAGAAATCAACAACGAACGCGGAAATTGATCAGTAATTCGTGTAGCTTCGTACGGGTAGGATTCTTTTTGCGATCGATTAACCACGGGCGGTGTTGCGTTGGCAAACTTGTTTATTAATGAACGTTCTACCACAGTGGAGAGAGGAAACAACGTATAAAGTAGAAATTTATCGTAACCACGCGTAATAATTGAATATATTACTAAAGAAGTATTAACATTCCTTCACTGTTTGCAAGAGTGAAAAATACCTTTACATCGCTTACAAGACACATTAGCTAACCGGAAAATTCTGTCTTTTTTTTAATCGTTTGCAGTCGAGTGGCGAATCTGAGTCACCAAAATGAACTAGTTTTGAATTTCTAAGTGATGCTTCTATTTCTTCTGTGATTCGGAGACAAATTATTTCACTAAAAATTCATACTTAATATTAACCTTTCGCACACGACAGGCAACTCAAGTCGTTAAAATCAACTAATTTCGAAAGCTCTCGAGTGAAAAGGGTTAAATTTTTAGGGTATGTTGAACTATTCCTTTTATCGGCTACAAAATGATCGTTCGGGTGAAACTACCCCTTATACGTATTTAACTGATTTCCTATATTATAAATTTTATTTCGAGCCGTAGAACCGACGATTTCATATGCTAAAACCTGATAAACTTGCCTTTGTTATTTGCATTTACAAACCTTCAAAGATCCACATCTCCTATATACACGTACACCATAAAATGAATCGTAGAATAAAAGCTTAAAAGCGCTATAAATGGCGGTTCGCGAGGATGACGATCGGTGACGATGTAATTGCCGATTCTCTAGGGATGCGTATTCGTTTCCGAGATAATTGAAACGTGTCTCCGCGGTATTATTTATTGGTTACCATAAATCGAATTTACCTACCGTCGTGTGCGCGCACCGTTGTATCGGGAACCGATTTATTGCACTCGTAAAAACGCTTCCGTGCGCTACCACTTTGACCCGTTACGTAGCACGCTCCCTCTCGTCGCTTGCGACCGATTTCCCGCAGGATATCTCACCTCGTGAAACGTTTTCCAAGTCTTCCAACCTTTTCTTTTCAATATGCTTTTACGGCTCAGCTTCGCGAACGTTAGCCTGTGGATACATTTTTGTTCGCCATCTTCCAAACCGAAAGAGGAATTGATCGGCCCCGTTAGAATAATTAGATTGCTTCGTATGAAATGGTCTTTATATTTTTATATATCTCCAGTTTTTCTAGTCCCTAACGATAAATTTACGAATATGAATGGCATAATTTATTTTTATACGAAGAAAGGTTTTTAAGTTTCTTTTTACTTTCTATCATTAATGTTAACCCTACTGGTTCTCCTTGGGTTCCTATGACACAATGTAAAAATTATCTTGTGATCTAGATGAAGTGAAAAGGGAACAATAAATTAATGAAAAATACTATTTATGATTTGTGTAACTTTAAACGCAAAGTCTGGAATACGTCCAATTAACGGGTTGCGTAAATCTAGTGTTAATGAATTGCAAATAACGGTAAACGGTACTTTCTTTACGACATTCGATCTTATCGGTAAAAGAATTAAAAAGTGAAACGATTAGCTTCGTCGTAATAAGGACGTTCTATTGCCACTTAGAAGCGTGCTGCACCCGTATCATAAAAAAAACCCTGCATTAGCAAACGGTTCATTGCTAGTGACAAAAATAGTACACCATAACCATAACTCACGAGTCATTCTATCCACGTCGAATCCTAATTATCCCAATACTCGGCTATAATCTCGACGGCAAACTAAAACTGAAGGCCGATAAAAAAGGCGGCACAAAAAGGGTAAACTAATTAGCAACGATGATCGTAAATCCCTAAAACACAGCGTCTAATTTCCTACGCTTCCTGGTTCACTGCAGATAATTCTGGTTCGGTTCATCGGAACGAATGAGCTTTCGAAGCTAGTGGCCGAAGTATCGAGATACTCCCTGTCACTCAATAGTTATCTATCTGGCCGTTTATCTCCTTACTTTACGAGTTCCGTTAATGGCCGCGGTTTAATGAATTCACTTCAATTACAGATAATTGCTCTGGCGGATCATTAACGCAGTTAGTTGCTCGTTACGCTTGCAAAACTTATCCGCGAACGATAAAGTTTCCCCGTTATTTCTGTTTGGCTCTCCCTCGCTACGAAAGCGAGCTCGTTTACACTTAACCCGACGATTTCGCGCTCACCCGACGCGATTTCTGTGCTCCGATCGTTACACGCAACATCGTTGTTCGAGACTGAAAATAGGTTTCATGAAGCTGATCGTGTAGCAACCGGGGATAATCGTTGTTTCAGAAAGTTCCACGGTGTATGGTGTGTGATACGTTTGAAGGGGTGAAGATGCAAATTATTCCCAATAGCGATTTAATCCTTTAGAACCTTTTCACATTATCCGATTTTCGCTGTTCGATTCTCGTATCATTCTTGTTCTTTCAGTTAAAAACAACGAAAGTAGCTATACATTCTTTTTTTTTTAATGGGGAGTTTAACGTCGCATCAACAACTAGATTATTAGCGACGGTACCATTAAATTATAGTATTTGGTCATTATACAATTCTAGTTTCTATAATGAATTCAAGAAGATCAATTGAGATCATGAATATTGTTGATTTCGATGCTAACATTCATAGCGGTTCCAATATTGTATTTGTTACGATAAACGTTCAATTTAGGACGCTACAAAATCGTCGGCGACTTTAATGGTGTACCGTCGAAATAGATAAAGCTACTTATTTGTTTATTCGTCAATTACAATAATCATTGCCATGTATCGCAAAAAATACGTACAATAAGGTAAACTAGAAACGACGTTACTAGTGTAGGAGATTAAATTTTAAGCTTAGGTTTCTTTTTCTTCGAACTCTAGATTAATAATTAGTGTTAAGTTTGTTTCATATTTCATATTTTCAGGTCAAATTGATATTTATGTTTATCGTTTGGTGGCGATAAAAATTATTATAAAGTACAAAGGGCATAGCCGGATAAGGGGGTCAAAAGTGCCCTTAAACCAAATTAGACTTGTGATGCACCATTCGATAGGGTATCCAAAAAACCCCTTCACACAAAGTTTCAACCCTCTAGCTCGATCTGGGGGGTAGTAATGGCGAAAAAACGAAATATCAGTTTTTGGCATATTTCTCCCACTTAGTGGCGAGTAAAAATTCTAAAAAAAATCTGGCATATTAAGTATATTGTGCCACATGTTCGAGAATTTTTAAAGCTTACCTAAGTTTAACTCAGAGAATACGAGGTTAGATAAACAATGGAATTAAAAGTGGCTCGCAATTATTATTTAATTATTTATATGTATGTTTGGAGTTAAAATATTGTTGAGATGTTTGTAAAATGTTTTACGATACATACTATTTACATATATTATACAGTTAGGATAAAAAAAATCGTTAATGTAATAAAAAAAAAATTATCTTAGGCGAGATTCGAACTGACACCAAAAAAGTACGCAGCGGTTCCACAACTAAAACTGCGCCCTAGACCACTCCGCCACCGAACTTGTTGGAAATTCTTTACCTGTTCCACATGATCTCTGACACGGTAAAAAATCAATTAATTGAATTAATTCAATTTCTTTCCATTGTACACCATTTGGACGAATGCAGAAATGTTTAGAAACATTTAATATACATACTGAATAAAGAGGATACAAATATTCAATGTAAAAACTAGTTTTTCGTGTAAAATACGTCGACAGAATCGGTTTTTCATTTTTCCGAGTATGTTGCTGATTTCAAAAAAATATGAAACTTTTTGAGGATAATAGTTATGTTATAATGTTGTTACGGTCAAAATATAAAAGTGGTGCTCTTCCTAGTTCACTATGAAATCTGCATTTTTCTGATTTTTTGGGGGTTTTTCATCTTTCGTACCCAAGCTTTACATCAAAAAAATACGAAAAAATTCTCGAACATGTGGCACAATATACTTAATATGCCAGATTTTTTTTAGAATTTTTACTCGCCACTAAGTGGGAGAAATATGCCAAAAACTGATATTTCGTTTTTTCGCCATTACTACCCCCCAGATCGAGCTAGAGGGTTGAAACTTTGTGTGAAGGGGTTTTTTGGATACCCTATCGAATGGTGCATCACAAGTCTAATTTGGTTTAAGGGCACTTTTGACCCCCTTATCCGGCTATGCCCTTTAGGTTATACGGTTAGGTGGCGTAAAAAGTTAGGATTATGATTCGCTGTAACCGGAAATCTTTCAAAACCGAATGGTATGAAACAAAGAATTAAATAAACTAGAAACGGCGTTAACCGATTCAATTGCTCTCAACTTTATCTTGTAACATTTTTCGTTACACTATAACGGCAGTTGTAATCTCGTTTTACCTCGTCCCTTCGATAAGTCGAGAAGTTTTCACGAACGACTTGTCTGTTATGGCAGTTTTCGAGTGGTGAAACCCGGCGGAGCAACAAAGTGTTTGGAGCGTGATGCTTGCGGTACGCAGCTCCTACGGAATAAATAATTCGCCAACTTGGGCGTTATCTTCGAGGCGAGTCGGAAGTTCTTCGCAATAGAAGTTGGTTGAGATTAGTCTTGAAACGAGATTATTGCACGGCACGGCTTCTGACGTCGTGCAATTCTGTCGTGAAAATAGAAGCACACTTGACGCGCTGCTGTTTCATGTTTCTCTTTATACAAGCATATGGCGGAATGAAGTACTGAATTATATTTAAGAGAATGCCTCTGACGTTGTTAGTAGACCGAGAATATTTAAGCATTTATGACGAGTTTAAATTTTTCTGGGGAAAGGAAAGGAATAAAAATATTCGTTTATTACTATTAAAAAGAACACGGCGAGGAAAATAAATCTACGAAGAGATAAACGTTACTTTACTTAATATTTATATTACCTGATATTTCCTAATATTTCTACTTCTATTTCTAGAATATAAGTCATAAAATCATGGCTTCCAATCAATTTGAAAAATTTCCATATTTTCTATTCATAATAGATTAATCGCGTTTTTATGCTCAAACGACACATTCACCCCCTAATATGTATTTCTAAATATTAAACATAAACATATATACTCACAATGTCCATGCGTTGTCACATAAAAATGGGGTCCAAATTTAGTATTGAATTTTCTTCAGTTTCCATTCTTCATACGGTATTTCGCTATTAAATAAAATAATCGAATTGACAATTATAGGGAAATCTACCCTATTATTTCCCGTAACCGTGAAATTTCTATTACCATAACGCAAAATCATTTTCTATTTCTATGACCGATGCATGCATTCGCGATTCCCCGGCGCAATGTTCGGGTGTATCAGCACCGAAAGCATTTTCACAGAGAATTGAGCGGCAACGAGGGTGGCATCGCTCCGGTACTTTTCTTCTTTTCCACCGACGCGATCTTCTCTACAACCCCTTTCCACCATTTTTCCGCACGATTCTCGTCTCCCTACGTTTCGCGTACGGCCGTTGCTCGTTTCTCTTGGATACGTAGAGGCACGTCTGAATTGTCGTAGATTTTCTATGGGTGCCGTGTGTGGACCAAATCGGGGAAATTCGCTTGGGAAAACCTGTTTATATTCACGGCCGCGTGGCAGCCGCAAGGAGAGGAAAAATCGTGAAAGTTTATCTCGTTTGTAGCGACCGCGACGACTACCCTGTCGTGGTAGTTTCCCTTCGACGATTTCCTTTTTTCATCCCTCTTCCTTTCCGTTCTTTATACTCTGTTTCCCTTTATCGGGTAGAGTTTCATCTTCCTTGTTCTCGTGACGTGTTCCATATTCACACTTTTCCCGTTTCAAGCAAACAAGGTTTTCTCCGCTTCCACTAATTTCAACCGTTTGCACCTTTGGAAGATTTTTCAGGAGAGTTGCGTTTTAGCAGTTTGGTAATTAAAAAAATGGACTTTGAAAATGAGAAAATTGCAGTTACACATTTGTTGTGAATAAAAAGCATTGCGTTGTAGCATTTAGGGTAAACGTTGGTAATATGGAACGCTTGATTTTCAAACCTCGATAAAAATAGAGGAATTTATTGGTTTTAACAAAGTCAATGCGACGAGACAAAGAAACTAATAAATAATCGTATTTAATTACGTAAGCGTGATACGATTCAAGTGATTTGAAATTATAGTGAAATATTAGATATACCAATAAATAATCCACTATTTTCAAATGTACTAAACGTTTATTTCATTAAAGTTTTAAATTAAGCACTTATAATTTCCTCAATAGTTGACGTCAAGCATTACTGAAGAACAACAATTACGCATAAGATAGAATAAGTATTTGATTTTGTTCCACATAACTAGTGATTTGCATCAAAATGGTGGATTATTCATTGGTACAACTAATAACTAACAAACGTGAAATTTGGCCAATCTGATTATAAGAAAGCAATGTTCAAAACATATGAAATAGTATCATTTAAATATTTAGAAGCCATGGTTTATAAAATCTTTATGAATGACAAAGTACACAATTTAACTTTTAATTTCATTCTTGGAATTCGCGATTAATATGAAATAATGCTGAAATATCAGGTAAAATAGAAGCAGCGACTCGCGTGGTTTTTAATTTTTAATTTTGATTTTACTCATTATACGAGAAATAACTAATTAGTGTACAAAAACTATACAATTTTTTCGCTGTCGATATTTACGGTATGGGTAGCAAAACAAAGGGTAGTTATTAGAAATAAAACTACACATGAACATAAATTTTATATAATCTAAATTAAAATGGAACTAGGTATAGTTTGGCTGGAACCTTCTATAAACCACTATAATTAACGCTACGATACATCATTGGGTAAAACAATTGTAAAGCAGGCGATAAAAACAAGGTTAAGAATAAAATTTAATTTGTCGTTACTTTTATGTGTTTCAGATGAATTTACATCTTCTTTTGCTTTTGATTTTTTAAAAGATACTTATTATTATTATTATTTCACTGTTCTTCTGCAAATTGCGAACCAACATTTTATAACGTTCCATCTTTAGTTCTTTTTTCTTTGTTATAAAATATATCGTTTTCATCACGAGGTATTTTACCTTTCCTTGCGTTTTATTTTCCAGTTTTATTTCTCACCCCTAATTCTTCGGTTCCGTCCGAGTCTTGTGCTTCTTTGGTCTCTTTTCCCCTCCACGACCGCAACGAACCGGCCAGCAGTACGCTTAAATTGCACGATTCGAACCACGCGGATTTCCCATCCGGAAATTCGCTCACGTTTGTTCGACTCGGTGCATACCGTGGCGGACTTCCGGTTTTTCTCGCCCGGGTTAAGTTTTTACGTGGATTGGCGTGTAGTGTCTGCGACACTCTAATTCTCTGGTTTTCCCCTTTCTCCTAGCTGCTGAGATCTTAAGAATTTCATATCGTATATTGAGATATGACGCGATTCTATTAAAGTTATTAAAATATTTTCATAAATATTAAATATGAATATTAGGAATTAAAATTGAATATAAATTTGAAGATTGAAACTCAATTTTTTCCTTTAATGTACTTGAAATAATATAAAGCAGAAGCGAGACTTTAAGTATTCCAATATTTTCGTTAATCCAAAGTGTACTAGAAAACCTTAATCATATTTAAGATTGAATCTTAATTGAATGAAAAGTATTACAGTCTTTTTTATCAATCTGTCATGGATTTAAAAATTACAAAATATTCGTTATAAATTAAATATGCTAATAGATAAAAGAAGGGAAGTTATAATATATAAATTTGGTGTTTAATCAGTATTTTCATTCGTTTCGCAGGCCAGAGTTGTTAATGTGACACAGTAACAAGTTAATTTTAAAGGTGTTTTTGGCGAATTTCAATTACTGTTTCTTTGATCTCAATTAATTTTTAAGGTGTAACAAGTCAAAGTTAATGTTTACAACTCAGAAGGTTGGTGAATGGCAGTGGAAATTCCTGGAAACTTCACGACCTACATTTTTTCCTGCGAATGTATACATTGAGAGTAGTAATAGTACAAAATCTTGACTCAGCGTCTATCGTTGGTCAGCACAGGTCAGTGGTTGCAGAAGCAAGAGATCCCATTTCATGAACAAGATAAAGATACTGAAATATTCAAAATTATAGTCCACTAGAAGTGATGTTATCTCAGCTATAAAATGTTATATCGACGTAAAACAGACGCAGTTTTAAAGGGACGAGTTCCACTATGCTTTTAATAGTGTCAGTTACGATTTTCCTTGGTGCTGCAATTGAGAAATATGATGCTTCAATTTACATTAAACAAATTATATGTAAACACAGGTTAACTCATGGAAAATTAGATATCAGTAAAATCTGATAGCGTTTAATCTCCAATTATGTATTTATATTTTTATTTTTATCCAACAAAAACAAATGCGTACGATTTGCTCTTCTGCTTTCACTATAAATAAATACTTAAATTATTTTAATAAACTTTATTACCGAAGATACCAAATTACCTATACTTTCAAATACTTCAATTAGACTAATCATATTATTCTGCAGTCTTAAATTATACGTTTCTATATTACTTCCGCTGGATTACTTTAACAAGTTTATTTTTTGTATAATCTTAATTAATGCAATTTATTCATATCACACACCACTAAAAATAATTTTAATATTAGCTGTAGAAATTAATTGCAAGCCTTTAGGATTTCATAAGATTCAATACTTATTCTTACATAAAGATTAATTAAATAATCGAAGTAACGCGACGCACAATTTATTCATTTATATTAGAATTGAACAGTGTTTCATAAAGGGGAGGAAGATATTAAATTTTAGCAAACTTGCAGCAACTTATAAACTATGATATCACTACTCAATTACAATAATAAAGTAAGAGCAAGCAACTAATTATTCCACAAGACATTAAACGTTCAAAGTTAATTGTAACTTACATTCGAAACTTTAGATAAGCTACTCGTGTTGTAAGCTGTTGTCTGTAAAATGTAGAGTAAAATTCGAACAAATAAAATTATGAAGGGAAAGAAAGGAAACAGTCATACGATTCGCACCCGCTCGATTCGAAACCGACTAACACGAGTTGAAGGAACCGCTTTCGAGATCGAGATGATGTTGCGTTGCTCAGTGGAGGATCCAGCATAGCCTAGTAGTCGGATCGCAAGAATCTCGATCATAAGGGCAGCAGAGGATCCATGATGGCGACTAACAAGAGGCTGCAGACGCTCACTTTACAAACGCAACTCCAACGCGACTCGAAAGCGGTTTCAACAACTCGAAGCAAGAGCAAAATTCGATCGCGAGTCAGACGGGATTGAAATCAACACGAATGAACGACTTACCAATCATGGAGTTGGATTGTTCATGACCACCCACAAATAGCGCGCCTGTTTGCGAGCGAGTACGTCGCGAGCAAGTCGGAGGAATTAAGCAATTGCAAATTGGTAATCGCGTAAAAATTTAGTAAGAGTTCGAGAAAGAGTTGTCCTTCGTTTTACGTATCGCACGAGACAAAGTTTTCCACGTGATAAATTCCTTGATACTGCAAAAATCACAATTTCCATATTTACACATTTCATATTTACACATTTCAGTTTTAATAAATAAATATTCAACGAAAACAAAATTAATACTGTATAAAAATCTGCAGTCTAGTTATATAAGTTATATGGAGAGTAATTCATCGATATCTAATCGCCTTTGTTATTTTTGTTTCAGGTGAGTGTTAACCCCGTGGCTTACGAATTTTTCAAAGATTATTCACTGAAATGTTGACTATTTTTTACTATAACACTATATGGAATACAGAACACATATTATACGCAATTCGTACTTAGTAATCCTCAATCTCACAAGCTTACAAATTCAAATAAAACGAATTAAAGTTTATTAAAAAGTACAGCATGTTTTTATTGTAATTAGTCCATAGGCTAAACCACGAGTGTAACTCGTTGTTATAAGCCAAAGGGTTAAGAAAGAAGTTTGAATTTGGAGTTGCAAATGGTATTGCGTGGTCAGCGTTGAAGTTGAGAATAAGGTGAGTGTTGGAATAAAATTTGGTACCACTATAAGTACAAAGACTTTTTTTTAGAGCAATTCGTGAAAAGCATTTTGATAGGTTTCAATTATTTTTAACGCTACAACTACCGACGACTAAAATATGCTTTCCTGTGCCAAAGAAATAAACATGATAGACACTTGCAAAACGTATGTGATTGAAGCGCAATAAATCTTCATTTAAAAAATTCATCGCTGTAACTTCATCATATCATTTCTACGGTAAATTTACGACCAGTTATTTTTATTTCCTCGGTAGTTCTGATATTAAAATGGCACAGTGAGATAGTAAATTCTTCAATTTACCCTCAAAGCACTCTGTCATCTTTGAAAGAGCGTCGTTCAAATTTCGTTTAAAAATTCACTTGCTTCTACCGTAACTAATTTTCGGTCGATTAAACAAAATCAATCCCGGTCGTTTTAATTAATTAAACGCCAGCTTTTTTGCTTTTCTCCAACGCGATCCTTTTCAGTGTGTCCGGTTACATTAACCCTTTCATCGGGCCGATAGCTTAATTAAGAATCTCGCCGGATGAATACGGTAATTAAAAAACGCGACAGTCTGTTGAGCCACACCGGTGGCTGTCTTTGAAAAGGTTGGTACGATTGCCATCGACCAACTATGAGGCCGCGTAACGGGTCGAATGATTCTTTAGAAACTACCAGAAACACTTTGATGATAGCGATGATGATGTCACCGCGCGTGTCGCTACAACCGTGATGAACCAACGCTTAATGAAGCCGTCATTTAAGCGAGCTCTGTTTCATTGGGACATCTTTTAACGCGCTTGCAGTGAAAGATCATTTATATGGCTATTCGAGAGGCGTGTCGCGTTACTTTCCTTCATTCAGAGGAATTTTAGAGTAAAATGTTTAAGTTGCAAGGTTTCAACCCTTTGACGACGACTTCAGTATCTCCTATTGACCATGCATTTACGCACGATAACATAAACTACTCGCTTAATTAATTTCCCTGGCTTATCAATTTAAAATCGAGCTACTAAACTATTTCAGATATCGTTAAATTATTAATTGGTAAGCGCGTATTAGTGGTTGTGGTTATTTGATAGATATGAGCAATTTTAAGTAGAGTAGAGTTTTCGAAGGCAGAACTTTTCAATCGGAAATCTATGAATTAAAATGACAAAGTATTGCCTATTTCTTTCATTTAGAGGATTTTTAAATAGCAGATGTGAAATTTGTTAAGATGGAATTAGAAAGTGGTACTAATTATAAGGCTAAAAACGTAGAAACAAAAATGAAAAAATGCACATTTGAGATAATCAAAGAATTGAAATAAAGAGTGCATAGGCCTCGAGAAGAATTTATAGATTTTCTTAGACCAATTCTTCTTAGCGCAGGAAGACATTCAAATGTTATTATTACCTCTTTAAGGAAATAATGTGAAAAGTGATTATAGCCAGATAAATCCTTAGACTATGCGCCATTAAATCAATAATGTCATTAACCAATACCTTTTTAGTACTTGACGCTTACCTTTATTTTACGAGCGACAAGAAAAGTATTTCCTGTCACATTAAACTACACGCGTAGGTATGTAATAACCAGTAATGACACTGTTATAAAGCTAGAATCTAATTAGATCTAATAGCAAGTGATAAAATTGGCGATAACCAATTTGTTAAGCGAACATAATGCAAAGCAGCAAAGTAATTGATCATAAAAGTACTCAGTCGCCTACTATCATTGAAAACCTTCATTCGTGTATTATTAATTCAGCTGTAATATATATTTTTAACGAGTGAAGCTTAACAATTTTGTTATTATCGCGTACCCATCAATGTCAAAAATAAATGTTCTTAAATGTGACAGTTAGTGATTAATAGACTACGGATCTCTATGCAAATTCGTAATTATCTAAATACAATTGAAGGAATAGAACATGAACAGACATTTGTTTCATCTTCGAAGTATTTTAAAATGCACTTTGTTTTGCGTATTTTGCATATTTTTACGCGTTACGTATCATAGAATTCAAACACACACTAACACTAAAACTAGCAGCGGTTAAATTATACTTATTCGTATCAAAGAAATAAAAGTGACGGACACTTGAAAAGATATACGTTGCAAATGGTCTAAATCTTAATTTATCTATTGCGTAAAAAATTGTGGAATATTCTTAAAAATGCATTGTTGCAAGTTTATATATTTTTTATAGTAAATTATTAACCTCGGTAGTTTTAGCGTTAAAAAAGCGAAAGGACGTTTTTGTCAACCTAATATTTGATTCGTATCTATTTCATTTTACAGAGACGAATGAATAATCCTGAAGATTGGACAATTTTTATCGTAAGCTAATATAAATGGCTGGTTGGGTATTTAATGGGCGAGTCTCGAACGAGCGTGCAAAATAGTGAAACATTAAATACGCGGACGAGAGGCGTGAATTAATCTTGGTCATCCCTTGTCGCCGAGTTTTTAAATGCCTGCGTTAATTAAGAGCCGTGCGTGCTAACACGTGGACTCCCTTAGCGTTTAACGCTTCGTTTTGTTTCACCAGTTACACCGCAGACTGTTTCTTTTTATGGTTTTTGAAGAGGTTGCGTGTACGTCATATTTTTTTTTTTTTTTTTTTTTTTAAATACAGCGCCGTGCATATGACACCGTGATAATGAATGGACATTCCTAACTATGCGACACACTTTCACGTGAAACACGTGAAAAAGCTTGGTTTCGTAATTGGGAATTCATCACGGATTATGAATCGCGAGCTTTTAACCTTTTGACGGGGCAATGCTATTCAGATAGTTGGGAATTGTAGAAAAGAATGATTAAGAATGTTTTATAAAGAGAAATCGAAATTGCATAGAATTTCTGTAATCTTTTCAAATTTTCGAATCAAACCTTTTGAAGAGAAAAAGTTCAGTTCATATAGAAGTTTATGTTTTAAAAATTTGATTGGTATTTTAAATTTATTTAGCTTATTGTTAGTTATTATCTTCTCTCGTTGGCGAAATTTCACTGCAATGAAATTTCATCTCGATATATGTTAAAAACTTGAAAATTGGTGATACTTATTAGTTTGTCGCGTACTTATACAGTCGTTGCAAATAGTAATCAATTATTCAAGAATCCCGTATACCCAAATTGCCAGATAAAATTTCTTAAATTTATCTATTAAATCTTAATACCAAACAAGCCAAACAATTAAGCCTCGATGCAACAGTCAGCAGCCATATACGCATTTGCACGCCTGGCATAGTTTCCCGATTATTTTTACGAACAGTGTATCTGTACCTGTTACACCAATAATCCGCTCCACTTAATTAGGGACGAATGAAAACGAAAGTGAAACAGTGTTCAAATCGCAGTGTCAATGGACAGTTGGTTCAATTAAGGAAACAGGGCGAATGATTGGAAGGAAGGGTAGCAATTAATTCATTATAGGTGGCTCGTTAGGGGGATTCTTGGTCCCTTTTGTCTCACTTTTCCATCTCTCGAGGCGAAGCCGGTTCGCAAGATGCATTATTAATCACCGGCCACAGGGTTAGGCAGCAGGAATTAATCCGAATATTAATCAAACATCCTTTTCGGATCTCGCCCTTCGTCTCCGTGATAAATTACGGATTCCTCGTGTTACTCACACCTTGTTTAACCACGCACTCTGACGTCTCACCTGTCGTGATCCGATAATAGAGGAAGTGGTCGAAATATGATCTACCACTTTTATTTTAGCGTTTATTGCCTAACCTGTTGAAGATACCTAATGGTTTGCATATCGATGTATATCTGTAACATGTTAGCTTTCCGATGTAGAATTGAAATATGTCGAACAAACGAAACGTTGGCTACAAACTACAAATTTAAAATAACAGTGAAAATTTTCATTTTTGAAAGTGTTCTCCAAATATGGATCACTCATAAGATAGTCTACAATGAAAATGAGAACTACTGTTTTTTTCAGATTCAAATTTATCCAGATCTTGTTATTCATAAAAATCCAAGATTATTCAAATCTCGTCATTCATAAAAATTGTAAATTATCCAAATCTCGTCATTCATAAAAATCGCAGATTACCCAAATGTCGTCATTCATAAAAATCGTAGCTTACCCAAATCTTGTCATTCATACAAGTCGAAGGATATCCAAACGTCGTTGTTCATAAAAATCCAAGATTATTCAAATCTCGTCATTCATAAAAATCGTAGCTTACCCAAATCTTGTCATTCATAAAAGTCGAAGGATATCCAAACGTCGTTGTACATAAAAATCGTAGATTATCCAAATTTCGTCATTCATAAAAATCGTAAATTATCCAAATCTCGTCATTCATAAAAATCGTAGATTACCCAAATCTCGTCATTCATAAAAGTCGAAGGATATCCAAACGTCGTTCATAAAAATCCTGGATTATCCAAATCTCGTCATTCATAAAAATCGTAGATTATCCAAATCTCATCATTCATAAAAATCCTGGATTATCCAAATCTCGTCATTCATAAAAATCGTAGATTATCCAAATCTCATCATCCATAAAAATCCTGGATAATTCAAATCTAGTCATTCATAAAAATCTCATATTATCCAAATGTCGTCGTTCGTAAGAATCGTAGATTATGCAAATGTTGTGATTCATAAAAATTGTATATTATCCAAATGACCAGCATTTCACTTAAGCGCGTGGCGAAAGAATCGGCGGACGTTAGATGAAACGAGGATTCCGAGCAACGTGATAGCCGTAAATCTAGCGTAGCTTGTTTCATCCTTTTCATATTTACCGCGACTGGCTCGACATAAATATCACTCTTGCTGACCGTTGGCCGAGATGTACGATATTGCTGGTACTAGCAGCGAACCCGGAGTGCGTGACCCGGGTCCGGAATCGTCCTAAACGACGTCACTTCCAATCGCGGTTGCCATCCACTATCTATCTTCGTAGCCGCGACGCGGGTGCAACGGTATCAGCGATCGCCGTGCAGAATTATGCAAACTTTATGCGTCACTGAAACCGCACGAGACTTATTAATTATTAATAACCCAGGCCACGCGGTTGCCTAGTTTTTAACAAGATATATGTACGATGATGTTGCGGCAATGGTCAATGAAATTGCACTATAGAAAGTAAAAAAATTGCAAAATAATATTCATTATTCGTGAATTTAATACAGGCATATGTTTGTCGATTTATATTGGAATTATCGGAAGAAGGTTTAGTTTTTATTAAAACACACAAGAAAAACTTTTAGATTGATTCTTATTTCGATGTTCTTTCAAGCGCTGTTAGACGCGGACTGAAAACTCTGACCCCCTTTTGTTCGTGCTCGAGGGTCCCACACTTTACCGATACTTTTGTATATTGATCTGTTACTATGCTTATATTACGCGGACGATCTTCGACGACGTAGTTCGCCGAACTACGTTCTAATTAGACAGGATGTTTATTTCTGACTTTTAAATAAGATTATATTAACGAATATATTGATTTTGTATATGGCAACAATTTATTCTAATAAATTATGTTTTCGCTAACGTGAACGGAGCTTTCAATGATCAACTGCAGAGACGATTATTGCTCGTGTGGGAATTATACTTAAAAATATTAATATTTCTAAAGTGACGCAATTAATATACAGTGGCTCAAAGTGAAAATCGTCTATTATTCTCGTTTATTCATTTCATTCTATGACATGGAGTATAGATATTAATCAAATATATTTACGATCGACATAGAAACATTCTAATTTCATTATTATGAAATACCAATTAAACGTATAAAATTTTATGGAACAATAATGAAGCACAGCTTTATAAAAATTCGTACAGTAAGAAGTCGACTATTTTTTTATTATAGGGAACTTAAACATTGATTTGTTAAATATATAAACTCGATATTTCGTAGATCTCCCTTGACTATTTTTATTATTATAGCTTTCATTCTATTGTACGATGATTTCATTAGGTTTTCCTTGTCTTTGCTAACAATTGTTATAGGAGAGCAAAATTCTAATTAATTCCTGGAAAATGTCGTCCAGTTAGAGAAAAAGAAACGATAGAATGAAAGTTTCATGGTTCTGGATCGTAAGCGTAAAATTGTATAAAAAGTTGACCTGTCAAGTTGATGATTTGGATTACTAGGTTAAATTCTAGGTACAGCTTTTGATTAGTTAAATTGGAGCATTGGTTTGCGAAGGCAAAATTATATGAAACATTCAGGTTCGAAAGTGAAAAGTTGGATTGCTAGGTTAAATGCTACATACGTACAAGTTTTACTTAAACAAATTAGTTAGGGTGCTGCTTTGTAAAGATATAATTATGTGAAATGTTATGGGTGAAAAGTGAAATGCTGAATTGCGTATTTAAATTCTAAACAGTAATTTTGATGAAGTAATTATAAGAAACATTGAGGTCGTAAAATGAAATGTTGAATCACTAGGTTAACTTCTAGGTGCAAGTTTCGATTATTTAAATTAGTTAGGCTATTGGTTTGTCAAGGCAAAGTTATGTGAAATATTGGGATTAAAAAGCAAGATGCTGAATTCTTGTTTTAAATTCCAGATGGGGATTTGAATGAATTTGCTGTTTAGTGAGGGTAAGAATATATGAAAAATTAGGGTGGTAAAAGTAGAATCATATGAAACAATGAGATCCTAAAATGAAATGTTGAATTACTAGATTAAATTCAAGCTACAGGTTTTGATTAGTTAAATTAGTTAGTGTATTGGTTTGTCAAGGCGAAATTGTATGAAACATTTGGTTTCAAAAGTGGACAGTTGAATTACTAGGTTAAATTCAAGCTGCAGGTTTTCATTAATTAAATTAGTTGGGTGCTGTTTAATAAGGGGAAAGGTATTTAAAATGTGAAAAGGAGTATAAAAATAAAAAGCTAAACTATTGGGTTAAATTCTGCATACAAGACTTATTATACTATACATTAATTAAATTAGTTAGGGTTTGATATACTTTTTTTATAGTTTTAGCATTTCATTGTAAATGACTAGTAAGAATGAATAAATTTTAACATGCATTAACATGATTTATAGTAAACCGATGAACAAAAATACGTTGAACAAAATGACGCATCTCAAATATTCTTGTTTATTATTGTACGTTAAATATGAAGAAAAAATATTTAAAAGCATAATCTTCCATCATTATTTAGACCCTTTTGTTCTCCTCGAGTTTATCAAGATTATGTTTTCGAATATTTCTGCTTCATATTTAATATATTTAAAATTCTCATAGATCCAAATAAAAGTAATAATGTTGCTCAAGAATTTACTGAAATACATAATTTTCTGATTTCTTATCGTATTTTTCAAGAAGCCTGAATTTCTTACTTTAAGAATCCGATAAAATTTTGATCAACGAGCAAGATAAACGAGATTGAAATTTAGTGGAATAAGGAATTGCTATTAGATACCGGGTCAAGAGTAAGATGAATAATGTCAAGCATCGTTGTCGCTATTATCTCATTTGTCATCCACATCGCTCATGACAGTAGGTACACGGAAATATCACGATGGCAGGTGCCGTTATCTGATGCCAGGCCGGATCGATAAAGCGATCTTAAATAGGTTACGTTTGCCAAGGGTGGCTCCCTATGTGAATAAAAATACCTCTTGGTAAAAGTAGCAAGGAAACTTGAAGCGTTATTATGAAACTGTAGATTCAAGGTGCGTTTAAGAAATTGTTAAAATTATTTATTTGTACATTCAGTGACAGCCCAATATATAAGTCATATATTTTAAAATAATTAATACAATGTACAACTAAATGTCAGAATTGTAATAATGTAGATTAAAGTTGGCGATTTAAGTATTTTTAAACAGCCGGCGAAAATCGGTTTCGAAGTTCTTAGCGTTTATTAAAAAGAAATCGATTCTTTCAATATTGCTGTTTGCCAAAAAGAGAATTCTGTTAAACGGGTCTGAATTGGTAAGCCTTGACGTGTAGAAATGTGTCCAAAAATTCAATGTAGTCTTACCAGAATTCTAAAAATATCAACAATATTTATATGTCTTACATCAAATTAAATTAGAAAAATTCAAATTTGAAACGAAACTTTTTCCTTACATTGGCCACTATATGTGGTTTCTCTTCGGTTTCAATGAATGATCGAGATAGGAACGATAGAGGCAAGTTTACTGAATAAAATAAATCCAATTTTTTTATTTTATACGATTGCAATGAACACAATCGCGATGGCCATCAAGAACGAATGTTCGAAAGTAATCACACATTAGTTCAATAAATATTTATCATCACTGTTCCAATGTAAGGGCGAGAAAGTGTTGGCAAACTGTTAATAAACCAACGTACAAAACAAGAACCACGTAAGCCATTTTCTTATGGAAGAAAAAAAAATCCACGAGAACAAGTCCATTTTTTGTAAACTTTCGAGCGAATACGAATAGAGACGTAAGCAATCCTGGCGTCGTGTCTCATATAGAAACGCATCTTTTAATTCGCTATCCGGCCAGACAATACCGTGAGTCGGGGCGCAAATAACGAAAGGGGTAGAATGAAGTCATGCGTGGAAGGGATGGGAATCTTTGCATAGGCATACGTGGTGCAGTGTTCCTCGACTAGCAGGAGAGTCCAGGGCGGCGAAGGAATAACGGAAATTCGCGATAGGATACGGTTCAATTATCCTCGTTCCTTTCTTCCGTAGCTTAGCTAGAGGCGAAATAACAATGCACCGTAAGATAAACACACGATAAGCGAGTAGCATCGCGAACGAAATGGAACTGCACCGGCCCGTACAAAGATCGACTCCTTTTCGCTTCCCGTCTTACTATTTATTTGCCCGTCAGGCGATTTTTTGGTGGATTCACTTATCGTTAGTTTCATTAAAATAGCGTCACGTCAGACGTTCACAAGCCAAAGTGATTAACCCCACTTTTTTAATTGTTCAAAATTTTCATGCCAAAGCATTTAATTGATCCTAAACTGACCGTGTGTTAATTTTTCACTAGATACTGTTTCGCTAACAAAGAAATCAGATCCAAACCTTTAGCCAATTTAAACTACAGTCTACAGCCTTCCCTTTGCACCCCTATCTTCCTCTCAATCTCTTTCTTTCACTGGTTCTCTCGTCGTTGCTCAAGATCCCTTCTCATTATTATACCGCATATTTTCTCTTTCTACCTTCCTGCCGTTTTTAACACGTTCTTTCCACCAATGCGACGTTTCTCATCTGTTTGCACTGGTTCTCGCTCTGTCGCGCAGCCAGCTATTTTTCGTCCTCTTCATCTATCTTCGTTAATGTTTGTCCGCTTTATTTCTTCCCGGTCGTTCCTCGTGACGCAGCCTCTCGTTTCTCTTCTTTCACCCCCAACCCTGCGCTTTTCTCGCGAGTTACTTTTTCGTAATTTCCTATTGCTGATACAGAGCTTCCTGACTGGGGAAATTTCACCTGCATCGCCCTTTGCTGTCTTGTCTTCGACTGTAGTCGATAAAGGGTGCCTGTTCATTGAAATTCTTTTCCTTTCTTTTTTTTTTATAAACTTTCAATGATCCATTTCGATCATCCGTTTTCTCCGTAGTGAAGTAAAGTTGATACGGCGACAGATTGACGAAGATGAATTTGTGAAATCGAGGAATACGAGTATCATTATTAGGTCATCCTATTAAGTAATGTTATTCGTTAGATCTCTTTAAATAAACGCGTTTCAAAAATGTTGTCAAGAGAAGACTAAGCTTTTCGAAACTGTCGCTTAATAGTTTGCACTTCAAATTAAGTTGAGAAGCGACATTGTTTATGGGATGACATAGTATTTAGGTTTGTTTATTTTTTAAATATAGAGCAGAGTTAAAATAAAAGGGTCACTTTCTATGGAAAACTAAATGACTATCTACTTCTATCTTGAATCATTCGCAGGATCAATTCTTCTACTATAAGAACTCGCAATGCTATTTTCACTCTACATTTACCGGTTTTATCTTTTGGTTCTTAAAATAGTGCGATTTGGGGTTGAATAATGTTGGTCCTTAAAGGATTAATAAAAATAACGCTTATCTATTCTTCTTCTTCGTTTCCAATTTTTAACGGTGCCACAGCGAAAGGGTTAATATCCATCGAATCCGGTAGCACGCCTCCTCCGGCTTTCTCGAGGCGTTTCCGGTTCAATAAGTTGCGCTAGCTGGACGTTCGCCAGTCCTAACTCTAAGGCAGACAATGCATCTCTTACGTGGCTAGCACTATGAGATGTTTAAACAACGATCCAGGTCTCGGATGAACAGAAACGATCGAAAACGGTCCCGTCGAAGCAATTGCTAAATGGCCGTTGCTCGGTTCAAGCTCCCGAACCTCGAATCCCTCGAGCGAGAGACGTTGACGAGAAAAATGGGCCAATTAGTTTCCGCCGGTCTCGAGAAGCAACGGGATGTTGACGAATCGGACGTTGCGGCAACTTGCATTGTACTTGAAGTGAACAATGGCTTTCCGTTCACTACGTGCGGGTGTAGCTGGTTTTGTTAGGCCAAGATGGATACGAAATTGCTCTGTGTTTCGGAGGGTTGCAAAGGGTAGCAAGTGAGGTGAAGGATTATTCGAAATTGAAAGGTTTATTGGTTGCTTTGCTGGAAAATTGGAAAGGGGCTCGAGATGTGGAAAAATTATAGGCACAGTTGAATTTCCGTTTCGTGATATCGAGTCTAAATCGAGAGTTTAGGATTTAAAACTTAGGGTTTAAAATGATTTACGCATAAGAACAGGATTTAAAAGTTGTCCGTTGTAACGTCCGTTGTACGAAACGAAGAGTGTAAAAAGTATTAGAACCGAATAAATACGAGTTTCTTTTAATGTAACAGAAAATATTAGGTTGGAAAGAAAGTTCATAGCGTTTTTTTAAACAAAACTTATTGCATTAGGTTGCAACATAAATTTCTTGCCGTTTTGCCAGCACGTTTTCCAAGTTCTAAAAATTTGATGTTAGAGGAATCCTTTGGCTACCGGGGAAAAAATGGAACAAGCAAATCGATTAACATGACAAATGCATGCATAATTGATTAAATTTATATCTAGATTTACAAGTAAATGATTTTAAAAATAGTACTAAAACGAACCGAATATATGTATTGCAATCCAATGCATAATTTTATTTCAATATGTATTTGCCACCTCGTTGCACTACTTTTTGCCATCTATTTGGTAATTTAAATTGATTGCCTAGACAGTGTGTACACTTTCTTGATACTTTTAGCAAAGTGTAAAATATGAACATTATTTTATGCTTTACCTAGGTAATAGTGATAGGTGTAGTGATACGAGATGTACGATCTGTTTTTGTAAAAAAGGCAAGCAACGAATCGACGGTACATAAACGTTGAAATGGTTGTCGATTCGTCGATTTCGTTTAATATAAATGCAAAATATCCGCGAGCTGAAAGAGTAATACGATCTCAAATTCTGATCGGTTTTTATTTCGGTGTTCGATACAAAAACAGTGAAAAAAATCGTGCACACAGGAATGAAAATGGTTTCGATAATGCAATAGTATACGAATAAACGATAGAAAATCGATGCGGATTAAAAGCGTTAATACGAGAAATAAAATTCCGATTTTAGAGGAAGTCTTTTCGAATAGCAAAATATTGATAATAATTATGACTGAGCTCTTTTTTGTTACAAATGAAGTAAATTCTAGTAACTTTGAGAAACGTATATTTTAATTAATTCGTCGGTTCAAATTCTTCTTAATTTTTGTCGGTTTAATGTTGCAAATAATTTGATAAATTCATGAAAACTTCGGTATTAAATCTGTACTTCTGAGCCAGACTAACCGAAGTCCAATTTTGTCAAACTTGTGCTATATTGTATACCATTTTATTATTTTTCCTTAACTTTATCAGAGCAACAAGAATGTTTCATGTTACATAATACATAAAGGAGATTTAATTGGATGAACTACTTCAAATACAATTTTTGCTTTTGCTCTACTATAAAGTTACAATACAAAACTTGGGACAGTTTGGTTCTAAGGTACAGAAATATTGAGCTGAGGATGTTGAACTCTTGCAAAAAAGTCGATTCTGCGAAACTCTGACTAATCTCGAATCCGAGTCCTTAAAATTAGATTTGCAAGACTTGATTGAAAAAAATCGAACGTCCCTACCTCAAACCATAAAGAATTCCCCGTTTTTTCCCCGTTTTGTGCAATCTACTAAAACCATTTACATTTAGACGACGGAGCTTAGAATCAGATAGATTATCGTTGGAAACAAGATCGCTGGATTCTCGTGTGATCGGTCCCGGTCATCATTCTCTAATCTCTAAGCTCCACATACATACGGATAACATCTGTATTCGGTCGCGTCGGCCATTCAGCCGCGAGATTAACGTGGTATACACACTTGTTATCGCGCTATCGCGACCGTGAAGATCAGATAGAAGCATCGAGCCGCGCCGGATACAAATTGCACGAGGAATCTTAACCACGCGAATCCAGTTATCCTTTTCTCATACGCTCGCATTAAAGTTTCCATTGTAATCGTGTGTCACGGTGGACAATGTGCACATTATGATAGAAGTTTGCGGGATTCTGGTTCTTCCTCTCCGTTCGAAACCGAAGAAAATTGTACGAGAAGAATCGAGCGCTTGCAGTTAACCCCTTCGCTTACCAATTCTTCGAATATTATTTGGTAGAGTGTTGGTTATTTTCTACTGTAACATCGAGTCGAATGAAAAACACCAAAATGTTATACTTAATTTGAACTCAGCAGTCATCAATTTTACAGTCTTACAAGTTGAAATTAACCCTTTGCGGACGAGTGTCTGCAAATAACTGTCTAGTCGTTTCTCAGTTTTCTGGGCGCACGTCGATTTTTAAAGCGAAATATTCAAATTAATATGGTTAATGAACGCTTCAAAGTTTTGGCAATCCGATGGCTTTGAATTCGATAGCTAGGAATTTGGAGGTTTGGAACTGAAGGCCAAAATAGTTTCTTAAGTGTTATCATTCCTCGTCCGCAAAGGGTTAAGTCGATTAAAGTTTATTAAAAAATGTTAGCGTGTTTTCATCGTAACTTGCGCACAGGTGACACCACGAGTGTAACTCGTTATTATAAGGCAAGGGGTTAAATCGTGGCTGTTGCGATCGTTGCATCGGTAGCTGATGTATTCTTGTTTTGTTAAGCAATGCTTTAATTTTGTATTGAATTGAATTGCAAGTAATGTCGGCTTTTCTACTACTCTTGGCAAAAAGTTTTCGATCAAACACGGTAATATAAAAGTAACTAAAAACACTGAGGTTTTTTGATGCAATGAACGATTATGTAACTATAGAACGTAATCAAGAATTTATAGGTAACACGGGGCAAGATTAGTTAATAAAAATGTGGCCAAAAGTGAAAATCAGCTTCGGGAAATAATAAAATTATTGTAGAAAGAAATCCCACTTAAGCATCGTGGAAATATTGCAGCATCAATAGAGTAATCATATGTTGACGTAGAAATATTAGAAAGTATTTGGTAATGTATCGTTTACTTTTTTGTAGATTTATTCTCTTCGCTGTTTCCTATTTAAAAATAAACGAGCACTTGTATCCTTTCTATTTCTCCATTTACTTCATATTAGATTTATTTAATTTTCCCATATGTATTTTAACCGTAGCGCAGCATTTCACACCTTAAAAATTTGAATGTTCTTAGTTTGTTCCACATTCTTATGTTGGATACCCCAACCCACATGCCGACCATCTCGTCCCTTTTCTTCCCTTTACCCTATTGTCCACTGATTCCAACTTTCTCTTCTGGCTTATATCACCCAAACATGTGTCCCTTAAAATTTCCGTTAGCCTCAAAATTTTCCCAGGACCCTCTCAAGTACTTCACTCCACATCCACCCACCGCTCCTCTTTTCTAACCACCTCTTTTCCCACAAAATCAGCCAATGACCTTTCCAGCTCCCACACCCTTATCCTAAGAACAACCAATAGCCTTTTTTCCAAAGTCAACGTTTCTTGGTCACCACCATTTTCCGCAGATTTTATCCGGACTCCACCGAGCGATTTTGTATACGAATAAGGAACTAGATTAAGGATTAACCTTGTATTTTAGTTGAGTAATAAACGTTATTGTTACCAACTCGAGCTAATCCTGACTCCGGTCTCCAACACTTAGTTTTAGACGAAAACTTGTTTCCAGAGGTTGTACATGCTACTTTTACATTTCTTATCTGCTTATTCCAATACCCGTTTGCATCAACCTAATATCTAGGAATCATATATTATTCTTGCCAATTAAAAAGGTGTTGCATTATAGCTCACCTATTTGGTATTAGTACGAAGATTACTTCATAACTGCAACGATGCCTTCTTGTTACACGGATGGCTGAGACAGTATAATACCATAGATCGCATAGAACCATGTAATCAGCTAAAATCCTCCAAACAAGAAGCCAAGGATCACCTTGAAACCATCGTTACCGGTAATACAACTTCATCTTGCAATCCCCTATTCTCCTCCGAAACATCGTCGCTCGCTTCGTCTCTTTGACTTCGATGAACTTCCTTCCCGTTTCAAATCACAAGAAGACACCGTCATGAATGTTTCATCGTTTCGAGCGAAGCTTAATAAAAGAAGTTTCCTGCTCAATAAGAGCGGTGTAAATCAAGGATCGAACGATCGTCAAAAGTGATCGGCGACGAAAAAACGAAAATCGGTTGAAAGCCGCGTACGCGGAGACAGATCGAAGATGGAATAATGCGAGGAGCTGGTCGGTGCTCGATTCAAATTAGCCGGAACTAACGAGCAGATGGAATGCGCACCCGCGGAGCAAAAGAAAAGAGGGTTAAAAAGAGAAGGAAGCAAAGAAGAAGAAGAGTAGCTGATGCATCATTTCGGTGCTGGTCGTGTTTGAAGAAGGATCAGGTTGGCCCGACGACTACCGTCGTTATTCTTTAATTAGGCTGGGCTACATGCCGCCGAATCGAAGGCTTAACGATCGGATCCATCGATCAGCGTATCCGTTTTAACGTCATTAGTGTCACGGTGGAGTGACGCGAGCGCGAAAACGGAGAACACGTCCCTCTACGAAGAGATAATCGATTTAACGGCTATCACAACATCGCCTCTATCGATGGATGTTCCGCTGATTGATTAAGAAGTTAAGATAAGAATCGGGGTTCACTTCCTTTTAGATGGGTTGCGAGTAGATAATAAAATTCGATCGGATGCGTTGAATTAGACGACATTTTTCGAGTTGATTGCATTAGCCTTCAATCATCCAACCTGTGGTCGACGAGTTAATTTAGATTGCTAATTTTTTGAACATGATAATCAATTTGCTTGAAAAATCCATATTTGTTTTAATGTTTTCATACGTTTATATCAACCCCTTATTCTGCCATTATTTTATCGCCTACTTAGGCTAGCATTAGTTGATCACTGTTTTTATATCATGTCACGAACGAATAATTTGAATATTTCAGGCAATTTTTATTCAATAGCCTTCAGTCTTGTAATAAAAAATTAAAATTAGAGTTCACATTGAATTTCATCCTCAATAGTAAACTTTTTTGTTGAATCTGTATTGAAATTCATGACTCGTTATTGTAAGGCAAAGGTTTAAAACACATTATATCATTTTTAGAATCAATTGCATTAACCTTCAACCATTGAACTGTGGCAGACGAGTTAATTCAAATTGCCAATATTTAGGACTTAATTAATTTGCTCGGAAAGTCGAAGGTTTTTTTAATGTCCGAGTACATTTATATTAAAACACGTTGTACCATTCACTTTCGCACGAACAAAATCGATTAATCTAATTAATCATTAACTTGCTCTCCTAAAAATCTGTTGATAGAGGAACGACTCGGTGAATGAGGTTTTCTCGAGACCCAAAAACCACGCTTCAGAACGATAAGTCTATTCTGTACCTCGTCTGTGATTAAACCTTCTTTCTCCCAACGCAGCAGCCTTAAAAATGGCGTATCGTGTATCGTAGGCTTGAATCACGCGCCCCCACGTCTTATCTATCGCTCGAGTCAAGAGTTTTCCAGCGTCGCGTGCAATGGTTAGCCGTCGGCTAGACGGTTACGCGGCGTTCGATAGGAATTCGACAGAAAGGAATTCAGTCGGATCGAATCGAACGTCTAGGCCCCTTCCGATGGAGATGGAGACACTGGAAGATCTCTCGACTCGGATGGGCTCAGACAAGCATCCATTCGAAGGCATCTTATACCATCAGCGTCCCGGCCAAGCCATTTCCCATTCCTCGAGAACAGTGCTGTACATTTCCCAGACTTGCCCCTAGCCGGCAGTCAAATGCCAATACGGCACTTATCCTTGAACCTGCTATACCCACCTCCTCCCTCCTTGTATTTCCCTCTTCCTTAGATGCGGCTACACTCCCGTACTCGCCACACCCCCGAAGCTTTTAAACCATTACCAAGGGAATGACGCATCTTGGATCGTCGTCCTGTGGAATTCTCTCGCGTATATTCGCCGTATGTCTTCGGGAGTACTTCGACAGTATTTATGGTGATGGATGCGCCGCGGTGGGAGCGAAACCGCTTTCCAGCCCGCTGTCGTGGCAAGATTCGACACCGCGGATCGATACCAATTTATGGGGACCGGAGAAATTAAGGGCGGATAGCTTGTGAGAGGGTGTCGATAGATTAGGCGGCGCAAAGTGTGCGGAAACAGGTTTCTTTTACGGTATTTTGACGTATTTGGTGTCGAGTAACCTTTCATCGGACTTCCCGCAATTGAGGCATTGAAAGGAGAAAGGGCACATACGCCAAAATGTTATTTTTAATGAAATGTAACACAATAATAAAGACCGAGTTTTTTTTTAAGATATAGGTAATAATGTTATTATATTTTATTATGTTATTATGCTATAGTTACTATATTTTACTATATCTATCTTTAATGAAAAGCAATGCAATAATGAAGATGGAGTTTGTTTAAAATACAGTAATATTACTTTTCATTAAATAACGCGTTAATGAAAACTTTGAAATTGATTTTCTCGAAATGACATTTTGGCGTATATGCTCTTCTTCCATCCCATGCCTCAATTTACTTTTCTTTTTAATTTGCTTACCATATTAATAAGTGCAGCCCTATTAACATAAACAACCTAATACAATTATTATTTAGAAATCAGAGGAGGCTTCAGAGGTTCGACGTAAAGGCACTGAATTAATTTGTATAGGCACATCATAACAGCTATTATCTAGAAGTTGAAAAATGTTCTGGAATTATTCGCAGACTAAAAAGTTTCAGAAAAAAACTGTAACAAAAGAATTTGAAAAATTGCCACGAGAAAATTATTCTGTTGCTCTGTCTTAACACGTTGCGGAAAATTGTTTTCCCGTCGGGAGTGAAATATTCGCGTAGCATATATCGATCGATGAAAAGCTTTACGAATTCGTCTTTGCGCAAGAATTGATGAGTTTTTCACAAAGCTGAACGCATCCGTTTTAAAACGGATCAATTTCGTTGCAGCCGCTCCTGGACGCGATCGCCAACCCTCTCGTATCGTAATACGGAATTTGCATTTCACTGTATATTCCTGATAGTTTTCAAATCCACCGCGAGAGAATGAAACCAATGAATTTCGACGTACACCTTTCCGAATATTTGCCATTTATCTTTCCATATCGACTATATTTCGACGATGCCTGCAAAGATGGATGCGCTATTCTGACATGAATCCGTGAACGGTTATTTGTTGACCGGGTATTGGAATTTTCTTAAAAAAAGCTGAAATGTTTTTTGCGAAATTTATATTTAAAGATTATTTACCGTGTTGTAATATTTATTATCTATTTATTATATTAACTAGCAAATTTTAATTTATGATTTTAGCTGGATATTATCTAGAAAACTTAATTTATGATTATTGCTATAATATTAGCTAGAAATCTTGAATTATTTATTTATTTATTTATTTATTGAAAATTGATAACTTCAGAGAAATGATCGTGGATTATAAATGCTTCTCATAATCAATTCATTCTCTAATATAATTTAAATTGCGTATGAAATATTTGTTACATTATCGCAATCAAAGAAACCAATTAGGTGACCTCTTTTATGCGAGACAGCCGGTATACTAAAAATAAAGTACGCCAAAGGAAAATGTCTGTGTTATGTAAATGCTACTAGAATGTTTGATAATATTTTGCTTTTGAGGTATTTATGTTAATCGGCAGCAGAACGTATCAGAGGTATAGGGGCCACTTTGCTAATGAATCATAAAAAATTCAGTATCTGTACCGCAAACATACATTGGCCATTAATACACGATTCTCTGAAAACCAACTATCTAACCATTATGCTTATCAATAACATAATCGGAAATACAAACAGCATAATGCACTTCTAATTAATCTTCCTGCTGCTAATAATTGAAATACCTCGTGCTGTACATGCCGTGAATACGAGTCGCAAAAAAATCCCAGCCTCGCCAGAGAAGGAAGCTAATCGAGTTATACGAGTTACTCCGCGGCTAATGAAACGAAACAAAAAGGAAACGAGTGCTTGACACGCGGTTAATTAGCATAAAAGCAGTCCCGAAAGATCACGGTACTTGATGTTAACCCTTTGTGGACGGGACAAAATAACGTTTAGCCAATTTTCGCCCAATTGTTAATTCTTTGCAGGAGGGACAAAATAATTCTTAACGAATTCTCGTCTAGCTACTAAATCTAATTGTTTATTGTTCTAATAATTATTATCTGTTGAAGTAAGAATTAATTTGCTAGGGTTACTTATATTGCTAACATTGAGACCTTTCTTTACTCACTTTCAATAAAAGGAACAGTTCTTTGAAGGAAGTAATTGTTTTCATTTTTATTTTAGATTACTTTATGAGTGGTCCATATTTGGGCCATACGTTTAACAATAAAAATTTTCCTATTGTTATTTTAAATTTGTAAAGATCTGGATAAATTTGAATCTGAAAGAAATCAATAGTTTTCATTTTTATTTTACACTGTCTTATGAGTGACTCATATTTGGAGCACACTTTCAAAAATGAAAATTTTCACTGTTATTTTAAATTTGTAATTCGTAGCAAATATTACTTTTGTTCGACGTATTTCAATTCTACATCAAAATGCTAACAAGTTATAGATATACATTGATATGTAATCGATTAGGTTAGCTTAAAATTAGATTAGCTAACATAAAAGTGGTAGTCCATATTTGGCCCACTTCTACTCCATTAATAAATTTTAACAAATCTACTCAACTATGCTACGAATTTAGTTTACTATTTATAGAATACAAAGATTAAACACGCGTCTCATAATCACCAATAAATGGTTCTTTCTGTTCTAAATAATTCTTAATCGTTTCATATTAATCGTAAAATGAAATTAGGGTTTGTCATCGTACGAATGCCATCCGTGAAGTGTTAAAAATATACGCGTACACGTGAACACCTGCATTTAGATGCTTAATATTTTCAACGTGTTTTCATTGTGCACGTTAAGAGTGATTGAAAAGAGGAAGTTCCTTTAACATTATTTCGCCCCGCCACCTAACATTTCTAGGGTGCGGCCAGAGACAACAAAGCGACGCCCACGCGGGAAACCGGTTCCACCAGGGTTGAAGGATATTAATTTCCTCGTCGATAAATCAATCGTCCGCTGTGTCGTTCTCGTTAGGTTGTAAATTGTACGTGTATGTAACGGGGAACTCGGAAAAATAATGGCTGGAAAATTGGAATCGTGCGTTCGTTTTAATTTCGCCCGTTTGTTAGCTCGGAACTCGTTCTTTGCGTCTCTTATTATTACATTTTCCTACATTTTTATTCCTTCTTTTTTTTTGAAAGAGGTTTATGTTCCTTTTTATATATTAGACATACATTAAAGCATTAGAATACTATGCTTAGCATTATTTATTCTTATTTGTTGAAAAAAGCAATTTTTGAAGTATCGAAAAGAAATTTTATATAGAACAATGTATTTTTAACTTCGCAGAGTTGTAGACGATATTAAGACGAGTTCAACGACTTACTATATTGTGACCTTGAGGTAATCTTGCGCTAACCCTTTAACAGCTTACTAAAATTACAGAAAGTGGTAAAAAAGACACTTATTTTTTTAATGAAGGAAATCGCTTCTAACTATCGTAAATGACACGAAAATATATTTGTCCCGAATAGTTTATTTATGTCGTTACTTTTTTTAACTCTTCGAAGTACAGCGGTATGAAAATTACCCCACCTTTTTTTATACCCAACTTGCATGGCGCGATTTTTTTAAACTCACTTACAAGTTATGAAACAGCAAAAATATTTTGTGCCTCAAAAAGTTAATCCGTATAACGCACGGGTTAAAAATTTTAGGCTCATTTCGTTTTGCCCGTACCACGTACGGATTAAGCACTTCGAGGGTTAAACAATCCCCACGAATATGTTGACATGGTATTTAATCGAATGAAAGATGTGCCATCTATTGCATTATAATGCAATGAAAATAAATCTTTGTCCTGAAGAATAAACTCCCTGTAAGTTCATATATATGTTATGAAAAATTATGATTCCAAAGATTAGGTCATTCCGACCACTTCAGTAGTTCTACTGTTAACCTCTGCCCTATTAATTTCTCAATTGCTGAGAAGTTTGAGTTGGATATTTACTGCTTTAACACTGTATCACATAAAACACAAACAATATCCACAAACATTAATCATACATTCTCGGAATATATTTAGAGTTAAAATTACAATTTATTAGAAACGCAGCGTGCAGCTGTTGTACATTTAGTCTAAAATTTGCTTCGCGAGCTCATTATAAGGCAAAGGGCCTAAGTAAACAGCGCGATTTCTCCTCGATTCTCAAACACTTCCAGTTTGGTCAAATTTATACGATAGCCGGAAAACTCGGGTAATTTGGCGATAAATTGCCAGTGTCACGAGAGTGAACTTCAATTAAGAAAGATATAGAGTCGTTGCAGATAAAAAAGACTGGGGAATAGGTATATATAGCGAGCGTTCCGGTAAAGACTGAGAGTCTTTAAAACTTTCGTCGAAGTTACCGGGGTGCCGCGTAAATGTTGCACCCCTTTAGACATTTCCGAGCAGGAAGTGGGCGTTGAAGATTTAGTTTCCAGCGGCGCCGCGGCGCCGACTAGTGGAAACGGATTTTTAAGTACTCCGGTACGTTTTCGCGAGCCATTGGCGGAAACCCGCAGGAAAGTGGAAATCGACCGTGGGGGATCAGACAATTTCCTTTCCCGTCGAAGTAACTCCTTTCCAAACTCACCCCTCTTTACGGAGCTAAGTTGTCAGTTTACTTTAAGAACCAGCTTGGCTTTCATTCTTAAATTCAATACCGTGGCACGCTTAGAGAAGCTTCGAGGTCTTTATCTTACCGTATTTGAAATTGAAATCGGTCAATCTGTCCGTTGGTTATATATAATTAATATAATCTGTAAATACTCCTAAATTCGTCAAAGAATTTTTTTAGTTATCGTAAACGATACAGTTTTTACTTCGTTTACGCGTGTTAAATTCAACAACCTACTGAGTAAACGTGTTGTTAAATTTAGGAGTTGATTAAAGTAAAAGAAAAGGAAGGATATAAATGAGGTGAGATTTTAATATAGGCGAACGTTTACACGAGTATTTTTCACGAGATGAGTTCTTTTTATACTAAACAAGACCATTATATTATTTATTAGACGTTCGTTACCTTTTAACAATATCATCTTGGCCAACTTCAAAGAACGCGGAAACAATTTTACCGTAGTATATTTTCATATTAAAAAGTTGCTCCCAAGTTTCTCTTTTCTCGTTTCTTCATTATCCTTTGCTTTCGTGATGCAAATCTTTTATTACTCAATCACTATTAGGTAATCTTTCGCTCTTTAGTAGGTATTAAATATTGCAAGCTTATTAATTGTTTACATTTACTTATTTATTCTGCTACGAACTCTCAAATTGGTGGCAGAAGGTACAGAGTTATAAATTGACTCTTTGACGACCGAAGCAGCGGAACGAAAATTTCGATGTATACACGAGGGGCCTTTTTCACTTCAAAAATTACTACCTCGGCAAAATGCCTTCGATCAAATGCGATAATATGAAGCTAACTAGAACACCAATGTTTTGAAGCAATTTTACTATCTAAATAAAAAGACGTACAGGTCATTTTACGCTAAATCGGTGACTTCTCTCCCTCGATGTCCGGAATTTTGTTCAAATTGCAATATGTTGTAGTTTATGCGAAATTATTCACTGGTCTTTTCCCATTAATTTGATCCGCGGATGATCCAAATCGGACGTCTAGAAGCCGTGAAATTAGCATTTTAAACGAACTGCAAAATTTTTGTCCGATAAACTTTGTCCGAACAACGAATAATTCTTGTTAAAGAAAAAAATTAATTTCTCCGCTTCTAGACATCGGATCGGGACGAAGGATGCCTCAAATTAAAGGGGAGACTTCTGGATAGAAGTTGGAGTATGTTTCATCCCGATAGGACTTCCGCTTCAGGTGTTATAGGCGTTTATTTCTTTACCGATAACATCAAATTATTTTTTACCCTCGGCACCCGATAGAGATAGCTACGATATGTTTGTAAATGGAAATAAGAAAAATTGGAGAGGTTCGTGGAGCGTCGTTGTATCGGCGATCGATGCATTCATCCGGGTTTCATGCAGAGCGAACTTTATCGACGAGCAGGTGCTTGTTATTTTCCAATTCGATGGAGAACGCTGTTTAGTCGAACAATTTTATTGCCGCTGAATTAAATTCCTTTCCAGTTAGGACTGAGAATTCGGGGAGAGAATTCAACGTTTGTCGCGAAGGAATTTCCGTATTGCTATGAAGCTCCGCAGCGTATCGAACCAACATTTTCTGAATTGAATCGTCTCACATAATTTTCCACGCGCATGCAGCGCAGTCTGGTTCATTTACATTGCTTCTATCCTGTTACGAATACCTAAGGGTAAAGGACCCAATTACTGTCACTAACTGCCACTTTAATTCGTGCATCTACTAGCAAAGTAATGTATAAAGAATCGTAAGTAAACAAATTTTCATACTAAATTAAATACACATAGACATTGTATATTCATTTACACTTAATATTTATAGATAAGTGTGTTGTTGAGAACATTAAAGCGTGACCGACATAATTATAAAGTATGGAACGCGTCATAATTCAGTAAGGCGATACGTTTACTATTGTGGAGCTGTAGAGAGGGGATAGGATAGGAAAAAGGAAGGGTGTTGCGTTTCGTCCTGGGCCTGCTAGTGGACTCATCAGTAAGGCTACCTAGCAGGCCCTGCCTTAGACTTGGGATATTGAAAGGAAGGTTAAAGGCGGTATATATATGGACGAGGTAGTTGAAGCGAGTGCTTTCGAGAAAGTCCTATTTCGTATGTCCCTCTAGTGGTAGGTGCAGGAGAGCCGCCACACTATACATATATCTTATATCTGTTACGCATACTGACGTGTTAATATATTTATGTAAAATGTGTTTCTATGTAAGTGAAAAGTTTTCAAGTGACAGTACGAAGGACATTGGCCTTTGTTGTACATTTTCAATTACATAGTAATGAATTTATCATATTGAACACGTAAAAAAAATGTTCATAAGTAAAAGAGCGGTTGAACAATATTATACTGCAAACTGGAATGATCTTTACGCTAAATACGTTCTAAAATAATTAAATAAAGTTACGCGATAACCTTAAAGTGGCAGTAATTGCTACATCTACCTTATACGTTTTTGTCAAGTTTTATTTAACCCTTTGACTGCGACGCGATATTAAAGTAATCGTCACCGCTACGAAGATTTGGTATAATTAGGAATTTAGGCGCGCGTAATTTACATTTACAAAATAGTTAAGGTAAAGTGTAAAATAATCAAACGTTTCACTGCTGTTAAAATATACCTTCAAGTATTCTTATACGATGATAGAGTACGAAATTAATTTATGCTGTATTGTATACAATTTTCTGGAGGACCAGAATACTTAACAGAAAAGGTTAACGAAGGAAACCAAAGAGTTATATTTTTATTAAAAATTGTAAGTCCCAAAGTGTTCGTAATAAGCGGATTCCACTGTGTATATATTTGAAGAGAACACGAGATTATTGAATCACATCTTGAGTAGCAATTGTTCGATCCATTCGAGTTCTATCAGTAATTACTATATAATGAACAAACAATACTATTATAGATTCAATCTGCTAATTAATACAGTAGAAAAAAATGTGAAAAAAAAACAAGAGTGGATAATAATACATAATTAAACCGATGCATGGAACCAATTAGCGATACCTATGAATAGAACCGATAACCGAACAATTTCCCGAAGAATAATCCATCTCGTTGAAGTTACAATTATGTGGAACTTGTACACGATAATGAGCACACCCATGGATAAATTCGCGACACGTTCGCGACGTGCATGAAACATAATCGTGGCACTTGCGAAGAAAACCCTGTGTCTCTCGACCGATCCCGATCGTTTTTCACAATGAAAGGGGTATTAATTTCCAACACTGGGCTATTATTTCCTAGAAATCAGTCGCAGCTTCCGTTCTTGGCCTCTCTTAATTGCCGAGCCATTGTCTTTTTTCCTTGTTATTGCCATTTTCCCCGCAATTGCTCGATGCTGGACAATGGCCCGATGAAAACGGTCGAATGCCAGGCTTGGCTCGTTTCAGATCTCGATCCAACGATCCAGTCGCACGTTTCTTTCTATATCGCGTATGTATGTATGTATGTGCGCGCGTTCGACTTTCCTCTCCCTTTTTCTGCGCGCATTCGTCTTTCCTCTCCCTTTTTCTGTGCGCATTCTTTTTCTATCTCTCCTTTTCATATATAGGAATCCTGTACACGTATCGTTCACGTATCCAACTGGAATAATCGAACAAACGATTTCGTTCGAATGCGATCAGCAGAAGTTGCACGATACACACGCGAAACATGATTTCGAGGCGGGCAACAGTTTGTCGTTCGACTCGGTTTGGATTCGCGATGGGGCTACCAGTAGACAGCTGGAATCTGGACCCTCGATTTTCCGGGGATTCTGTTTTAATCTTGATTCGCCAGGTATTGGAAAGGGATTATTGGAAGGTCGATGCGCAGATAATGGCACGGTCGAGAGATTTTTGTAGCGTTTAAGATCATTTGGGGTATTTCATTCATTTTGGTGGCAGTAATTGGAAGAACGAAAACAAATAGGAAGAAATAGAGTAGATGTAGCAATTACTGCCACTTTAAGGCTCGCGCGTAACTTTATTTAACGATTTTAGAACGTATTTAACATAGACATCGTTCCAGTTCGGAGCGTAATATTTTTCAACCGTTCTTTTATTTATGAACATTTTCTTTTATATGTTCAATAGTATAAATTCATTACTACGTAATTGAAAATGTGCAACAAAGTCCAATGTCCTTCGTACTGTCACTTGAAAATTTTTCATTTAAATAGAAACACGTTTTACATATATATTAACATGCCAGTTTGTGTAACAGATATAAGATATATAGTAAACGTCGCGCCCTACTGAATTATCACACGTTCCATACTTTGTAATTATATTGGTCACGTTTTAATGTTCAACAGAACATTTACCTCCTAATATTTATTTATAAGTGGCAGTTATAGGAACAGTGACAGTAATTGGGTCATTTACCCTAGTACGAGTTTATTGAAAGGAATTAGAGAAGTTTGAATTAACACTATTCCTACCGAAAGAATCAAATGCCACTTTTAACATTTTTATTTCAAATTATTTTCTAAATTTAATCGCCTTTCCTCCAATGACTTTACGACTTTCCCTGTAATGATCATGAAATTAATTTAGCAGTTTAATTCCCTGGAATCTGATATATCAAAGATCAAAGCAATTAATCATTTTAAAAGAATTGAAAGTTACGTGGCAGATTTGGATGTAGGGTGACTTGGGAAAGCAGAAGAAGTTAAAAAGAGGAAATTGATTTCTTGAATTAACAAAAACAAAACGACAACAAACACCAAGTATATATATTAAAAACGCATTCGGTAGTTTTTTTCAAAATAATTGCTATAGAAGAAATAAAATGAGAGTCAAAATTAAATAATCTATTAATTATTAAAATAAATGCTTCAAAATAATACTTATTAGTTATGCCTAAATTCATTCGTAAAATAAGAAAACGTAGTTTTTGATACGTGGCTTAAGACTTTTGTGCATTACTGTATATTTATATTTTTTACAATGTTTCTTGCTAAGTTAATAAATCGAAATGATATCCGCTTATTTTATCTCTATTCTTGATGCACAAATCGTGCAACAAACGATGCTGATGGTGCCTGTATAGCGAACAAAGAGGATTCCTCGACGAGCGCGTCAGAATTCTAGCGATAATGGTAAAAGACTTGCGATCCATAAACACCCCTAAACTGGTCCCGTGATAAATCAACTGCGGTAGCACGTATGGCTTATCAGTCACGCCATACTCGTAGTGGCTCGTTCTGAAGCGACGCATTCAGCTGGTCAGTTGTCCGGCTTCACAGTATCCGGTATAACGATAGAGAACAATTGCAGATCTGGTCACTTGGCCACCACTAGAAGCTGATATGGAATATACAGCTTCAGGAGACCCATGAATCGGTCTGCTTCGACGTATGGTGCATTAACCCTTTGACACTAAAGCTACGAACGACTACACTATACTTATTTCTATCAAAGGAATGAAAATGATAGACACTTGGAAAAAATATATGTTGCAAGTGATGCAAATCTTTCTTTATCATTTGTACAGAAAACGAAAACGATATGATAAATCAGCAACCGATCGTTTTGACCCGCTTGATAGCTATAGTGTTAACTACGGGTACATTTTAATAAATGTTACCTCCAAACGCAAAAAATAGTCACCAATTATCGACGCAGTCATAAACAACGAATCACTGTGACATGTAAAAAATACCTCATTTCTGTTTTTTTTTTAAATAAAAGTGGTAACGTTTTAAAGACAGAATGTAGAAATTATTTATTCAGAAAGCTTTTAAATTAAAAAATGTTTCAAATTCCATATTACAAGATTTAGACATTCAAATCCCTGGAAATCCAAAAGCTTCGAAACTCAAAGACTTGGAACGTTCGAGGGCGCAAATACGAGTTCATCCCTAAGAATAAAGAACCGAGTAATCGCAACTTCTCGCGGCGTTAAATTTTCGGAATCGCTGGGCGCACGATACTTCAGAGCATACCGATCAGTTTTTCACGAAGCACGTCGCGTTTAGTCGCGTATGAGTTCCCTCGCGACTCGGTCATCACTCATGCTCGTCTCGCGAGATGCATTCAAGTGTACACGCAAACGCACGCGCGTGCAATGGCTCCGCGATGGGGGTTAGTTCGCGGCGCATTGTCTTACCTCCACGGCTGACCCTCGCGGGGTCATAGATCACGAGCTTCCTGGAGTAGTCCACGATATAAATCATCGGCCACCGCTCGGCCTTTGCGAATTTATCGTCCGCGTCCGAGCCACTTAATTTATCAGCGGACAAGAAACGGTACGCAACGGAACACGGGATAGTCCCCTGTGGAATATCGTCGGTTTCGTGAGTGAGAGTTATGAAAATAACCACGGTTGTCATACCCGTCTGCGTTTGCTAGTGTGGCGTGGTATATTTTTTCCATCCGTGCAATATATTATTTGATGTAGAGTAGATGTCCCAATTACTGCCACTTTAAGCTTATCGCGGAAATTCATTTGAGTATTTTAGAAGTTATTTAACTTAATAATTGTTGCGGTTTGGAGCACAATATTAGTTAATATTTCTCTTATTTATGATGATCTTTTTTTGGATGTTAAATACTATGTATTAGTTACTAATGCATCGAAAGTATGGTACAAAGTCTAATGTCCCAATTACTGTCATTTGAAAAGTTGTCACTTAAATGGAAATGATCCTTACATATATTAACAATTCAGTTTGTGTGACGGATAGATGATAAATCGTATAAATTTTTAAATACTTTCTACTTACAGTACATTAGTCGCGTTTTCATGCTCAAGCGACAAAATTCACCTCTTGATATTCATTTTTAAATATTAAGTATAGACGTATTTGCAACGTCCATTATGTGGTTACGTAAAAATGAAATCCAAATTTAGTATTAAGTTTTTTTCCAGTCTCGATTCTTCATACATTCGTTCGCTATTAAATAAAATAATTAAAGTGACAATTATTGGGACATCTACCCTAACAATTGCACTTGAATAGGTGACTTACGAGGAACGTTCGGCAACTTGAGAATTCAACAAAATCTGAAACTTTGCACACAAACGTTGTTCAAGTGACCCTATTAATGAATCCATTTATTGTTTTTGCAAAGAAGCGATCCTAGGAACCATCCCATTAAAGAAAATATAAGTTTCCATATTACTGGCGATATCTTCAAAGCCATGTATGATATGGAAAAAATGTTGAATTCAAAATTTTATGGCATTCGATGTCTCACATATTTTCGTGTAAAAATGCATAAAGATTCGCGGTCCACGGATTACGAAAATTTATATTCTGTAAGAAGTACTTATCTGAAGATACATAATTATTTCACACATAATTGTAAAGAATCGTACTACAATGTACCATAAAAATCTTTCGAATTTTCTAAATTTAAAGACGTTTTATTTACAAAAACTTTCTGGAAGCTCTTGCTGGAAGACCCTTTACAATGTAACATAGTAATTGCGCGATATATTATACGTTAACAATATGTGTCATGGCATTTGTCGATTTTTTTACAATTGTCTGTGACGTATGGGAGGGAACAAAATCTCGTAAGAGGCATCAGCGAAGGATAGCATTGATGTACAAGGTACCTGGAACGCTGCTTTCCGTAGTATGTCTTCGGTGTACCACCCCTGAGGAAGAAGCTTTCGGTTCGTGCTTCCGATTTTTCGTCTATACTGTATTAACTGTGCCCGTGTATCGACGTGGTTTGATGTATGGTCGCGTTTATGCCAGTCTGGGCGAAGTTGTTTCGTTTAGTGGAGCCTTTCAGTGATGTACGATTGACAGGACATGTAAGCCATTTTAATCTATTATGAGCTGGTTGCTTCAGTACTGTTCGCGATTCTTTTGCATTCAAGAGTTACCTTTGAAAAGGTAATTTAGGTATGTTAAATCCCTTTGTGACCTGTAAAATATAACCAGGATTCGTAACCTGTTATAAATATAGGTTTAGATTCTGGAAATAGTTATGAAGAACTTTTATTCTCAATAATTGTCATAAGAAACTTCAATTTCGGACTATACCCGTTTAAGTTGAAGTTCTTTAATCAGTTTTCGTATAGGGAAGATGTCCCAATAATTGAATTCTTCATAACAGTTTCGACCAGCACTTTTATATAAAGGTTTGGAACAGTTATTTTCCAAACCTTTTCAAGCCCTGTTCGACACCAAGAAATTAATTTAATTGAATTAATTTAAGGCACGCTCCGCGCTAAATCTTACAGTATAATTAATAATATAAAAATCACATTTTTACCAATTTCGTACGAATCCCCGCTGGAAAGCCAAAAACAGCAGAGACTCCGATCAATTTATCATTATTCCGGTTTCTTCGCGTCGTATTCTAATAGCGCGTGCCAAAAGAAAATTGAGCGAGGAAGAATAGGAAAGAGTATCTGTCCGGAAGGTAGCCAAGGAAATTACGAATATCCATCTTCTTCCGGACGTTTCGTGGAAACGAAAGCCCCCGTGCTTTGGCCTAGCTACTCGGGATCGAGAAAGATAGCATTAGGCGAAAACGTGGCTAACCATCAATCTCATAGTCGTAAAATATCTATGAGCAAGATTCGACGGACGTCTCTTCGAACCTTGTACACGGTGAATTTCATTCAGTTGCGCGTTAGGTGATTTCGAATTGTCGGGGAAAATCGGAAGATTTAACATCTTCTCGTTGGATTCTTGAGAACGGGGAAGAATAGCGAATGATATATGGTAACACGTGGACACGGTGAATAATGTTTCCCTGGATCAGTTTATTTGAAAAATGGATACCGATCTTTTCGTAACTTTTGGCTCGTTGAAAACTGTTTAGCGAAAGGCGATATCTACCATCAATTTATCTTTTCCAACGGAATAAATTAAGGAAGAAGAAATATTTTATTACTAAAGACATTTTGATAATCGTCATAATTTGTTCTTTCTTACGGTCAGAGACCCAATAATTAAATGGAAGCAGAAATAAAGAGATATGTAATCAGTCAAAATATGTCAGATATGAGTTGTTACTTGCAATTAGAATTAGTACGAGAAAAACGCGTAATGGAATTTCTACAGTTGGCTGGTCGAGAAAGTAATAGTAACTCATGCAAAAAGACACAAGCAGAGACTATCCAAGCACCCAAATATGCTAACTAATAATTCATGTAATATACCTATCGAGGAGATTAATTGAAAAACGTCCTATTGATTTAACTAGTCATTAAACATCACATCACTGCTAATGATACTAAAAAAGTAACTCTTGTAGGTTAATTCCGTGTTGTCTCACGAAATTTCGATTACTGTTACGCGATTAGTTCGCACTTATTATCTTCCTAATCAACTTAAAGAGAAACAAGTGAATCGTGAACTAAATTTCTAAATTTACCCTCAAAGCACTCTACTATATCTATTTATAAGCGATCCCTGCCACAAGATTCCAAATTCCATTAAAACCCGCAATATTTCTCGCAAAATACACGTTCATAGATTAAACTTGGAGATGCATAATCGGCGCAGTCCCCTAATTGCTTGAAGCGATCTAATCAGGGGATTTCTTCGGAGGATTCAAAATGGGGGGAGACGGTGGTTCATTTTACTTCACAGATAACGGTAGATCGTTGCGAACGCGTGAGATTTGATATCCAATCAATTTTGCAAATTGCTGGCGTCTCGCGTTAATGACGTCGTCAATAGAGACGATAGAAAGGAAAAGGGAGAAAGAGAATATCCGTGACGACGAGTCTGGTCTCTTCTTGCCCAGCGAATCGCGGCTCGTGTTCCGTTTAATTACAAATTACGGCCGTAATGAGCAATTAAATAGCAGCTGGCAGCGGGCTAATTAACTAAGCGTTACACATAACTGAACGACCGATATGAGTCGTCCCCGCTTTACCATTTGCATACCAAATTATCCTCCGATACAATGCAACCACGAGGACCAATCTACTTGCGAAAAAGAGTGTATCTGATAGAGCTTTTTTCTCGTATCAACGCTTGTAAGGACAGCGACCGTCTTTCAGACGTTGGATATATAAATGAAACGAGTTTGCCTGATCTTGTCGAATTCTTCTTTCGTCGACATCCATTTGCAAATGAATTTCTCGCTGGAGAACGTCGACGACAGATGGATCGGGGGCAGTTTGCTTGCTGTTGATCCGATTTAACAGGTGACGTAAGTTTTAACTCGAATTCTGCAATTTGCGTGGCTTTAATTGGCATCCCATGCGGATAGTGTTTAGAACTCAATCTCTGATTGATTGGGTTCTTGAAATATTGCACTTCGTGCCGTCTGATTCGAAGGACCACCCAATGACTTGGGACTAAAGGAACACTGCTGAATTTTCTAACTAATGTACTGATTCTAATGTTGTTGCTCTGACAAGTATTCTTACAAAACTGAACTCTTCTTACAAACCTAGGTTTCTTGACACCTTGCTCCAAACCCCCCTCCGTCATGTACGGAGAAGGTGGGGCCTAAAAAAGGTGTTTCCGAAAATTCTTAAAACTATGGTGACCAATCCCGTATTACCCCCTTCCAGTGCGCCCATAGCGCGGTTCATCCCTGGAGCGGGGGTGACGGGGTTTGTCGCTATGGTTGACTTACGTTTGGCAACATCGGGGAAATTCCGTCAGGTCAAGATCCTTGCGGACACTTATGTCTGAAATTCTAAGGGACCCTCTGGAATACGACTTTATGATATCCGGACTGAAGCGAAAGAATAGACAATAAGCTGATTTCTAAAGTGACCCTTATGTCCCGCATATTGGCTGCAGGCCGGCCTGCTGAACTAACGAAAGAAAAAACTAACGGTTTATAAATGACTCTACGAATATTTCACCGTATCATAAAGTTGTCCCCTTGCCGTCCTAACAGATAGATTTGATTAATTTCTATCTCTGTGCGGCTAGGAAATGAATTTAAGAAATTATTGTGGAAGGTGCTTGATTGTTTTAGAGAAAACAACTTTATATTCCAATGTGTTTGCTGTCCCGATTAATAATCCACTTCTGTGGTCATATTCAGCATTTATTTTTAACCGAATGAAATATCTCAACACTAGATGTACGGACATTAATTGTATAATTTCACAGGTTTCCTAAAAAAAAAAAAAAAATAGGTGTATTATACATAAATACACGAGGTTAAAAAGTCGGAGAAGGGCGAAATGAATTACGATATGAATCCATATCGTTGCATTAATCAAATATAAATTACTAAAACATAATATTTAAGATTTTTGCAACTTTAAAGGTAAAATTGCAGATTCGTCAAATTGACGGGTTCCGTAAATCATGTATTAAAATGAAGAATTCAAACCATTCGGTAAACTTTTAAATATTTGGAATTATATTATAAAATAGAAGATCGATTAAAGCTGTACATTGTAGAAACTACGTTAGATTTCGTTAGTTCACAGCGCAAAAGGTTTGTTCCTTCTTCTGTGGGATTTTATATTGAAGATTTCTTTAAAATGAAGAATAATTATACCTATTATAATTCCACCTAGTAAGGATTTCAATTGAACGTTCATAAAAGTGAAACTAAAGATTAAGGAACAATTGTAAAAAGAGTTCAACATAAAATTCCACGGGAAAGTGCATGATGAAACTAAATTAAGAAAAATAACATAGTTTAATCCAGAGAAACTCTTGGTGTCCAAATGCTTCGTGTTTGAAACGAAAACACATAAAAGCAGGTATTCTGAGATTACAGTCGCCTTTGCAGCCGCGAAGCCACAGACGTCCTTGCGCTTTATCGAACTACATGTATGTACAGTTACTCACAAAATTGAGCGTACACCTATGTTGCCGATGAAAAATAACTAAAAGTAAATATATACACACATGTTCAAAAGTAGAAACTCAATATATTTCGCATATTCTGACAGACAGTACGTCAAAAATTCTTGAGATAAAATTATATATACTTAATAAGAAACGTGAAAGTATAACTTTTTTGCTTACGCAAAATTGTTATTATACATATGATACATGTAGATTACTATTTTGTTAACCACCTTTAATATTCATGGTATAGAATTAATTAATTTTCCATAAAGAAGGTGAAAAATTGTCCTATTCTTTTAATTTCATTTTGAAATCTTCCCTATCCTTAAAAGTATAATTTATCATTTTGGATTTCAATTTTTCCAAGATATGTTCAATCAGATTAATAGTTTGAGTACACTGAAAATTAACCATATTTTAGCCATCTTTTTCATTGAGTTTGAAGGTGTACGATCAATTTTGTGAGTAACTGTATGTATATCGTTGCTCCGTGGAGTTTCACGTCCTCGGTATTCCATGGTTTTTATTCTCGGCTCCCAAGGATGAAGTTTCTTCTGTTCTTGGCCAACGATATCGCGAAAATCTCGTCGTGTCAATTAGTTAATGGCGCAAGGACGCTTAAGTGAAGCGAGCCGGGTAAAAATTGGAAAACGCGACTCGCGAATGTCGCGCCGGTCCATTAAGCATATTGCGTCCTTCCTCTAGCACAAGAGTCCTGAAAACTGGAACACAAAGGGAAGTCGCCGATGAAAGGAAAATTGGATAGGATATTGAACCCGAACGCGGAAACACTTAAATTCGAAACGTTTTGTTCTATGATTTTACTAATAAGGTGTTAAAACGTTGCTAATATGGAATAGTTGATTTTAAAATCTTGCCAAAAGTCGAGGAATTTATCCTTTCTAATGAAATCAAGGCGTTGGGACAAAGAAACTAATATATAATCATGTTTAATTAGTTAAGCGTGAAGTAATTCAAATGATTTGAAATTATAGTGATAAAAGTAGGAAATGTGAAATTCGGTAGTTTGGAAGGAACGTGTCTAATGTAAAACACTTACAAAACTGAATAAACTGTATTTGTGTTATGAAAAATTAATATTTGTTTAAACTATTCTGGAATAGTCATAGTTAATGATGAATCATACAAAACTAATACTCTTTAATTTACCTTTACTGAAATCTTTAACTATTTGACTCGTCTTTCTGAAATTCTTGCACGTCGCGGAGGAGGAAAACATTTGTTTTTCAATAATGTCCATAATATTAATCAATAATCTTCCATATTACCTACATTTACCTTATGTGGATTGCGGATGTTTATGGAAATTCATTTCTTTAAAATTAAAAATGAGGAAGGGGAGCATAAATAGGGGGTTGTTTCGTCCCTTAAATATTGTAATTTCTACTATACTTTGTATACTTTATATATTTTTGCATCTTACTTACATTGTGCGCTGTTTTGCACGTTTAAATTTACCATAAATTCATACAAATTTGCAGTCTAATGATAAATTAAGGTGGTACATAATTTAGGCTGCTTTGAAAAACTGAATATCTGTTTGTACATTTTATTAAAGTTTCACGTGTCTACACGTGCACAAATAAAATCGCAGTATAATTTAGTATTATCTATATCAAATAAATATATAATGTATAATTGGTAGTACAATGATAATATTACTTATGATAAGTAAATTCTAGTACAATTGCGATATAATTTACAGCGAGCAAATTATAGTATAATTCCATTTTTCTAAAGTGTGTATTTTCGTTTCTATTTATTATAAGCGTATAATATATAAATTTGTCGCTCTAAAATGATCAAGTTTTACCATTGGAAACGAATTTCTCGTTGTCGAGGAAGCTTAATTATTATCGAACCGACTAATTGCAAGATCAATTGGTGCGTGTTTCGTCAAAGCAGTTTCGAAATTATACAAAGAGAACCGAGTGTACGTTCCTTTATTCACGATTATTTCGGGAAGCAACACGGTGTGTCTCTGTTCGTTCTCGAAGCTATTTTGATTCTCCGTGGCAGGTCGCTCGAAAACCACTCGTCTCTCGATTGCGAACGCTCACGGCTCGAGAGGATTTTAATTAAATGCTTCTGGCCTCCTCAAAGATCCCATTAGGCGAAATTCGTCGCTATTCATGCGCGACGAGCGTTGCTTCAGGATTCTACGATCGAAACATCTGTTTCATCAGCCAGTTCATTGGTCGAATTTCTCGTTCGTTGCTCGATTAATCAAAACGTTTTCCATAGAAAAGTTTTTCCCCCCCATCTGACGTGGTCCTTTATTATTTCTCTACTATTGTTGCATCCTTGGCAACGCGATTCTTTGGTTAGAATTTCGCGAATTCTAAATCTCTTACACTTATCTTCAGTTGCACCATTTACCACCCATTTCTGCTATATAATACAATTTAACACGTTCGCTGTCAACGTCGCATATGTACGACTCATCGATTTTATCGTTGCCTATCGGAAAACTAGATTTTTCACGCGTTTCACGTGTGTGACGCATTAAAAAATTATTCTACTGTATTTTATCATATTCACATGTACTTATTAAATTTCAATCGCATACAAGTAGCAATTTACAGTGCGGTTTATTAAAATTTGCAAAATCAGGCTCATGTTAATGCAAAGAATTTCTTATCCGAATGAATTTTATCTGAATCAATTTTCAGATCAATTTTACATCAATAACCTTTCTTTCGAATAACGTTTTTATTTGTGCAACAGCATTTTGCACCTAAGAAACTGTAGCGTTCTTAGTTCCACGTTTTTACGTTTGACCGAAAACTTTTTGCCTTTCTCGCGAAACAAATGATGTCCAATCATCGAACTTTCGCGGCAAGGCGATAATAAAATAGTTTGACCAATCACGATAGATAATCCATGGGTTTAAGTCTTTGGGGGCGAACAATTCATTTTTGCATCTATCTTCTTTGGATCCTGATTCAGACGCTTATTCGATTATCCCGACTAAATTGTATTTTATGTTAAAGAGCCTTTGACTTGGATTTTTCTTTTTCCTGGTCGGTGCTTAAATTTTAAACTCTCGATAGAGGAGGAAGTTTTAATGGTCCGTTAGGCTGAATCGAGCGCCACGGTTCAAAGAGGATGCTTGAAATAATTGGGGAAAGGTAGAAGGATGGGTTTGATTAATGTGGGAATTTGAAATTGTTAAAGATCAGTGGAAATATTAAATGTGGGGATTGCAATTGAGCTGCAGATTTGTGTAAATCGTAATTTTTGCTGAGACAGCAGTTGCTATATTGAGAATTTTATTGGTTAAAAATAAGTTTGAAGTTATTCTGCTGATCAATTTAAAATTTCTGTTGCATGTTGTAAAACAGTCTTCATTTATTTATTATTCTGAAAGTACTAAAGAATCGTCAGTTATTCTAAAGAATTTTACGGGTTAAAAATAAGTGCGAAGTTATTCTGGTGATCTGTTTGAAACTTCTGTTGCATGTTCTAAGATAGTCTTAAATTATTTATTATTCTAAGAATTGTAAGAATTTTCAATTTAAGATCGACCCATAAATATCGTCGTTTCTTGATTTTTGGCCATAGTTTTAACTGCAAACTATTAATACTTTATTTTTAATCATCGATTTATCGAACATTGCTTTTTATCATTTTTCTCAAGAAACTTTTTAATTTATTTCTCAACAATTTATATTTATGTATCAGAATTTTCAAATGTTTTTATTCATTAAAATTTCGCTTATGAATAGAATACCCCAAACATTTATTTTGAAAGTGATATAAGTATATTCAGACTTCTGAAATAAAAACTGTTGACCTAATTAATTGTCATAAAAAATGACTTGTGTAATTAACTTACACCTATTTGAGCTTATAAATACGTCCACAATTTATGTCAACCTTATCAAGATTATTCAATACGATGAATTGGTAGATAATTACTCTTTTCATGCTCATCTTTCTATTCAAATCACGTTTCCAATTTTTTAACTGTACGTTTACGTTTTATTTTATTTCTATTATTAACGCTTAAGAAAAATTTTGATTCAGATTAATTTCATTTGAAAGGGGGTGAATCTGATTTGCAACCGGTTCAATTTGGCGTGCAAAACCTGCAATTGAGCGAAAATTTATTACGTGTTATTAGACGTGTCTCTCTGCTGCATAGGTTTAATACGCAAACCAAGTGCAACATGTTTCTCAGTAAGCTACAATGATGGATATGTAGCGTCTTGCAGCGCAGCGAAATTTGTTGACTGGCGACCGTTGAGCTGCCTACGCGTTGCTAGGGAGTAGGTCGCCCGCGATTCGCCCGCGTCTCGCCTGATCGCAGTCAGGCGATGGATACGCAAAATTATTTATCCGTCGCTAAGGAACGATTCTCGCGCAATTCGCGGAACTGTGATCAGGCGATGAGTAAATAGCCATTGCGTTGCCAGGAAACGAACTACCCATAAATAGAGGTGGCAAACCCGAGACGCGGACACTTGCAAAAGATCGAGAAAACGATTCAGTACGAGTCCAACGGCGAACGACCAATAAACGTTACGAACATACCAAGTTGCGTTCATTAACACGTCTACCTTCTCTCCACAGATATAGTAGAGGGATCGTTTAACGAGCGAATTATAAAGTTACCGATGATTTATATTTTATTGGCGGCAGATTATCAGACGAAGGAGCAGGACCATTAATCGAGTCATGTTACATCCTAAATAGTCCTGCGTGTACGTTGTTACACGACGCTTTAACGCAGCAGCCGGTGCTAATTTGCACCGCGCCAGACGTATATACGTATATGCTTGACGTACTTGCGTTGCAGCATTTTGATCTTGCCGAAGCTGAAACTCACAACGTCGCGACGCGTACTTCGGCCATGCTTCTCTTTACGTTAACTAAAATGCTCATTCGAAAGACCGGATGCGAGTAATATTGCAATAAATTCAGAATATAAATGAAAATATACTTATCCGAAGTAAGGATTTTATTATTTAAGTAAAATTTGCAAAGAAATAATCTTCCTCCAATTTTACGATACACAGAAGAATTTAATTTCGATACTATTCAGAATGATACAAAATTTCCGAACAACCTATTACATACTGATTAATTAAATCCAAATATGTTAACTCTTTGAGAACAAAGCATTTTATATCGTCAAAAACTAGAGTCGTATTGAACAATTTTAGCGTAATCCAGTTGGTGTTGCTTGAATAATTTTTACAAATTCTATAATCCTGTTTGGTATAATTCTTCTTAATTTACCGAAGACAACACCTGTCTGCGTTTTATTAGTAGCCATGCAAAATTCATTCCCATTTGTAACTGTAAATTTGTGAAGCATGTAAAAAAGGAAAAAGCTTTTACCTTTTTAGGAACCATTAAAAAGCTTTTTTTATTATGTGTACCGTTATGATATACCAAATTACAAAAATGCATTTCATATATCAAGTAATCAATTTTTCGTTTCAGTGAGAAGTGATGTACGCAAAAAAAAAAAAAAAAAAAGAAAATGTAACACAAAATACGATCTGTCGTTCGTTTTCGCTTTGAAAACGCTTTATTCTGAAAGACGCATTATATGAGATTCGTTATTCATTCCATGGCAGGTAGTATCGAAACATTATTAGTATGCTCGTTAACAGGTATCAGCCGATACTTTCAATGAATAACAAATATACTGCTATTAACAAGCGGGTGATATTGAACCCGTGAAACTGGGCCATCGAGAGGATACTTTGCTTCAAAGGGCTCGATGTTCCTGAAAAATATATGCAACCCCATTTTCATTGAAATGTGTGGTTTAATGGTGGCGTAAAAAGAATCGGTGAATGGTTTCGCATGGAAACTTTCGATACAGAAAGTACCATAATAAGAAGAATATGGAAAAACGAATAAGCAGCCATTATCAAGAACTTGTACTTTAATTTTATAACTGCATAAACTTCTATTAATGTACGAATTTTAAACGTGGACTTGAAATAAACTTTTACAACGTGTTTTAATTATACTATAAAAGTAGAATATAATAACATAAGGTCAGAGTTGGGGATATTTTATTCGCATAACATTTCGAAAATATTCTTCGAATACAATTTTATACGAAGTATTTATTCGAATAATTTAGTTGAGATATTATTGGAACAACATTTTATTTGAAGAATTCATTCGAATAATGCCTAACTTTGTATAAAAATGTTAATGAAATGAGACTAGGATTTGTATAAACTTTTATCTATAGATACAATTTGTCTGTATAAAAAGCATTATAATTAGCATTATATAAGCATATTTCTATCGTTTATTCATGCTTGTTAGTATAGTTGCGATAGCATTGAATAGACGAAGGAAACTTACAAGTGGGATACGAGGTCTGATAAATTATGGATTCGTACTACTGGCGCCTAGTCGAGTATATCGAGTGATATACTAAAGGCGATACTTAATAGCGTCTTGGACAGTACCAATAATAGGTTTTACAACGTAAGATATAAGAAAAGAACAATAGGCTTTTAATTCATATATGCAGGAATGCAATTATGCAATTATAGAGTTAGAATGGGGAAGTAAATAACACATAAGAATATTGAGAAGGAATCACTTACCAAAATACATTTGGATTATAAAAGAACTTGCTCGTAGAATTTTCGTCTATCTAAAACAATGATAATTTTGAGCAAATTTAACTTATTATGGCAACAAATTAATAGCATAAAATGCAAATTTAGAACTTTCCCAAATCACTTCAACGAACATTTTCGAATTATATCTTACCCGATGATTCTTTTCAAGACAGCAATGAGTGTAAGCTCGATAGCTGCAATTTAAGGAGGAATGAAATAAAAAAAGATGTGCAGGAATGCATATTCTTTTCGTGGCACATTAGATTTTTTCGTGTCCTCAACTGTCTCTTTAAAGTATAATGCTATTAAATATTTTTAATGCTTTATCGTTTCCACTTAGCGAGCGGGGTTTATCATTGTAAATCTTTTATTTTCTTTGTATATTAATGGATTATTACTCGTAGAAGAATAAACAAATAATGTTCAGAGAACAGAAACAAACACATTCATAATAATTTCAATAAATGCTTTGCGAAAACAGCAGAAGTATTTATAGAAATCAGAAGCGTTGGGTTAAAAAAACAGCTGAATACGGTTCTTGGCTTACGAAAGGCGAATAAAGTTAATATGAATTGAATAAAAGTTTATAAAATTTATATAAATTGCTATTTAGGAATTGAGATTTATATAAATTACCTATCTAAAGAATTGTTGGGTAAATTTTCATGCAAATATTATCACTATGATATAAGTAGTTTTCAACAAGTTATTCGAGCTTGCAATAGCATTCGGTTATTGAATAAATGAATGGACGTGCAAACGCAATACGAGCGCCTGACCAATTATCGACTTATTCTACTAGCATCCCAGCAGAGTATATTAAGCGCTATAGTAAAATTTTAATGCATAAATCAAGGAGAGCTACGAGGCCACAAAACATTAAATTAACGAATACGTTATACAATCCGGTTATTTATTATAATTTTCCGCGTGTGATACCGCAGCGTAATATATTCTATGTGTGATTCCCTTGGGAAGCTGTTATGCATCGTGTCTTTAGAGACGAAATTAACGATGCTCATTAATTTGTTCTCATATGAAAACAAATTTCAGTTGGAAATAATGGCGAATTTAACAAATTTCTATACTAAAGGATGAACTTTTGGCAATATAATTATTACGTCGAAGTCCGAAACATTTGATTCAATCTTGCTCTCTTAATTGTTGCAATAAAAGTTGTACCGTTTAACACAGTTTTACATTATTATTCGTTTATCAGTAGATTGCTGATCTTTGTGCATTTATCGAAAATTTCGATTGTGCAAAAAGGAACAAAATTCACACAATATGTAAAAAATATACAAAATATACAAATTAAAGTGGATTCCAAAATACGTACTTGTTTTACTTGTTTATACTTTATATCATTATATTGAAGTACTTTGTATATTTCTATGTACCATATTAAATCTCTTCTCGTTCGCAAATTTTACTTTACCATAAATGCATAAAGATCCGCAGTCTGGTTATAACTGTTTGCAATAAAATCAGTTCAAGAATGAAACAAAGGTGTAGCAGAATTGTGCAACGAAATCAACGAAGTAGTTTTGTAAAGACTAATCGGCAGCATTCTTTAATTAATACAGAACAAAGGAGCTCTCGCCTATTATTAAAATTCTTCGTTCTACCGAAATTATAATTTAATCATTTCGTTACAATTAATCATTCTAATCACATCGTGATTTCATTCGTGCTATAGTAGTGCACTTGTAAAATATTTATGTTATTGTCACATCTTGTCTTAAATAAATGTTATGTTCGCCTTTTGATCATTATTATTATTGCTTTTTGGCCCGTTAGGCGTAATATATTTAATTTTAATAAATTATTAATAAAAACCTTGAAACCCTCGAAAGTTTTAGTGGTGGTTATTATAGTATATATTATATACTAGATATATATATTTTATGTTATAGTATAACCATAACTCTCGAAAGTTATAGTTACCGTGTGGCAACTATAGAGTTATGCTCCGTAGTGTATAAAGGCGCATAAGTGCACGGAAATACCTAATTTCGAATGAAAGTGTCCGAGTAGGAAGTCTTCGTAGCCCCAGCTCGGAACTCGTGTAACAACCAGCAACGCCGTTTAACAGCGTATTTATGGGGACAATCGCCTTGTACCTCTGCGTTTATTCACGCTTCGTAAAGTCTCACGGTTCGTTGTATGGCTGCTCCTTCGCCTGCTCGTTCCTCGTTCCCCAATAAGATATTCCGGTAGAATAGTGGAGAGAGAACGGTCGAAGGAACTAACGATCGTTCTTCGAGCGTTTCTCGAATATTTTCCACCATTATTGTTTCCCCGAAGGGTGGTAGGCTGATCTGTTAAGTGAAATCGAAGGCTCTATCATTGAGAAAGTTGCTGATCGGGGGGTGGAAGTTAATTCCCAGTCTTCCGGAATCGCGCTCAACCAAAGTGGCAATCGAATCCCTTAGGAATCGGTCGAATAAACGCATTCCTCTTTTACGTGATTGCATGAATTACCAAATGAGGGGGGATACTTTAGGGATTTAGAATTAACTTGCAGTGATTGTTTTATTGTTTTTGATTGCATCTTATCGAAGAGTAATTAGTCAGATTTTTTTTGTTGGCTCAGTTTAAACATCTCTGTTAAGTTGGTCATGTAAAATTGCATTTTGTGGAAAAATAGGTAATAGGATATTATTGCATTAGTTTAAGAATCTTTCTTAATTTAAAGATCTAAAATTACATTTCATCGAAAAATAATTTCGAGATCTTTTTATTGGTTTAATTTAAACGTCTTTCCTAATTTAGTCATCTAAAATTGCATTTTATGGAGAAATAGGTAACAGGATTTTATTGGATTAGTTTAAGAATCTTTCTTAATTTAAAAATCTAAAATTGCATTTCATCGAAAAATAATTTGTACATTTTTTTATTGGATTAATTTAAACGTCTTTCCTAATTTATTAACTTACAATTGCATTTTGTTGAAAACTAAGTAATAACATTATTATTGGATTAATTTAAATATCTTTCTTAATTTCAAACTCTAAAATTGCATTTCATTGGGAAATAATGAATAATATTTTATTATACCAATTTAAAAATTCCGAACCTTAAGAATTCAAAGCTGTTAAACTTCAATCTTTAATAATTCAATGTGTCCAAATTCCTAATCTTGAAAATGAAAAACCTTGCAAATCCTAAAACTCTAAAATTCCAAAAGCTTAATAATTTAAAGCTGCTAAATAACAAACGTTTAAAATTAATAGCTTCGAAATTTCAACCTTTAAAATTTCAATATAAAAGTACAATAAAAACATTTTCTTTAGTACCTTTACTTTTCTTTTGATAGTAGAGCAGTCGTCGTTCACGCTCTTTTAATCGACATACATTCTTTTATCCGTTTATATGAAAGAATGATAAAGATTATTTAGCGTTGCTTTATTTTATTACATTCACTGCACTTAGAATTCAATGTTCTATTTTTTTCCGTGTATAATATTTTAGGGTTTGCTTGGCATTTTAGACAAAATAGCTTACAGTGGCAGTGATTGGGTAGGTGACAGCGATTGGATCATTTACCCTATTTCTTTGTTTAACGAGGAAAATTTTTCACATGAATAATTTTGACGATCACGGCGGGGGAGGGGGGGGGGGGTCGTTGTGGTGTTCCAAATGAGAAAAAGTTAAGCTCTTTAATTTATTTTTGTGCTTTTTAACTAGTTACGTGATTCACTAACTTTCTACCGTGGAATTTATTCAGAAAATAATTTTCATAGGGAAAGCCAGATGCTTTTATGGTTTATGGCAAGGGGGGGCTGCGCACTGTTCGGTGTAAAAATTTCTCTTTGTTACTAAAAACTCCTGTACGACCCTTGATGCTTCTTTATCCTTCTGAATATTTAAACTTGTAATATTTCACTCGAAGCTGCTGCTACTGTGTGCTCGACTTTACCCCAGAATTTCTCTTCCCGCGGAAAATTTTCACTTATCTTTTAATAATAATTCTTACCTCGGTGCTGCAATAAAAAATTAATATCTTTTACAGTAGTTCCAATTAATCAAGCTTACTCTATCTTGGAATTTTACCAAACTTTCAAACTTATGGCAGTGTAATTATAGAAAGTTCATATAATGCTTTGTCAAACGTATAAAATAAGCTTTGTACAATGAGAATTACGCATTTAGATTCATGTACTGGAACTAGTTTATTTTATTTGTTACTTTCAAAGAATAGTGACAAGTAGATAAGTACATCTAAATTTTGAGTGTAGTTTTTGCTTTCAGGTTTAAATTATTTTAAATTATACTTATCCCATATTCATTCTCTTATTTCGGTAATTTTAAAGTCACTGATATTTTTTACTTTATATATGATTCGCTCTTTTTACCATACTATTATATTAATTTATGTTATCCTATTATTATACTTACTTTTACTATACTTATTCACTTCACTTATTACTAGTGCTTGAATGAAACTGTAAACTTTTATACAGAAAAGTTATTCGGTTAGCCTTTAACTTTTAAATTACTTCTTTCCTATTTTAAGCTAACTCTACATTTTGTAATAGTTACATTAACGCTAATTGAAAATGTTAACGGTTTTGTTCAAGTCCTGAAAGAAATTACAACAAATTCAACATCGCGTGTCGTCGAAATAACATCAAATTTGAAGTGCTACACTCATACAATTACTCTACTCGTTCATCAGTTCACTTAACCTTCGGGTTCGTTTATTTTTCCCCGAAGAATTACTCAATTTCTTCGACACCAACGACGGAAGTTCTCCAAACGGGAGAATTGACGAGCGCGAGTGTTGAAACGAAAAGCCACCTTTCGTTTCTTATCTTAACGAGGGTGCCGCCGGTGGAAGTTAAAAAAAAAGGGTGCTCGGTTTAACGAGCAAAAGGACGCGTTAGAGATTATCCTGGGGAAAAGCGATCGATCCATTATCGGCGTGGGATGCCCGTTCGGGAATTTCTTCGACGAAGTCTTCCTTCGGGGGCACTTTTAATTAACGTCAGACCCGTGTGCCACTCGATTCGACACATATTTTTTAAGATATACGAGCTGTTCCCTTTTCCTTGCCTTCCTCTTTCTCTCTTCCCTAGTTCGTTTCGCGCTGCAATCGTCGTAGATTGAATTTTACCCGCGCGAAGCGTTACTAATTACAGCTCTTACACTTTGTTCGAACCTTTAATATCCACCTGCCGGATTCTCACGTACGTACGCGGAATTTTATCCCCTTTTCTATATAGAAATGTGTTACCTTTGCTTGGTTGGGCACGAGAGGAACCCGTTTGCGACATTTTTCTACATTCTTGCTTCTGCTTGAGATTGAATTTAATGACACACTTACGGTGAAAAGGGGTTGAAAAGTGTTTTTCGGTGAAATCTGATAGAGGGAAACTAAATTGTTGGGTTCATTTTGAGCATTACATCTGATGAAAATTAAAAAATTACATAAAAATGATGAATATTGCGCAAAGAAATGTCGATTTTGAACTTCTCTAAGAAAATAGGAAATTATTATTAGATTAGATGCAGAAAATTAATTAAATGGATTGAAAAGTGTTCTTCTTGGAATCTAATAAAGGGAAACTAAATTCTTGGGTTAAACGGATTGGCTTCTCAACGATGTTGCTGACATGGATAAATTGACTGCCTGTTTTAAATTTAGCGGCACTTTCAGAATTTGATGTAAAAGAAGCGTTCAAGTTTTCTTAGAAAATCGTAAATTAATTTTCTCGAAGTACTACGACCTCAAATATAACATGGTTTCATCGTTATTTCCTTCGGTATCGGTTAATCACTTGTAGTGATGAGATTGATGTTTGATACCATTCACACGTTTATGTTTAGAATTGATACTTGTGTATCAATCTCATGTACGATACATTTTCAAACGATTTGAGATGTATCGAAACAATTCACTATCGTACCGATACGTATCAATTGTATTATGTTCGATAGCTATTTAAATATAATTACCGAGACCCGATTATGATTCAACTCAAATTTGCATCGTGAAACATGTAATAATACAAGCCAGTGATGATCAACATTTTATCCTCTATTGTCGATTATATTATTTCTATCATTCTTATTATTTACATTGAAATCGTCTCGAAAAATAATTCATAGATTTGTCTTGCTGCGAATAAGAAAATTATTTTATGTTGGCTATTGAAATTAGTTAAACAATTACAGCAATCATTATTGATCATCACTGTTATACAATTTCCTTTGTCTTATTCATATCTTCATGAACGCTACGTAATTCTGTTGAATCCGTACTGCATCAGACAAATTCAAACATATTCTACCAATACCGATTACAAATCATTTTGATGCGCATTTGATACCATATCAGGCTATTCGGGAATTTATATGTATTGGTATTCATAAGTATGGCTTCGAATTGGTACCGTCACTAATTGTAGGAAATTCTTGTATCGCCAACAATAAGGGAAGGAAGAAACAAGGTACCATCGACCCTAAAAAGACGTGACCAAGTTACACTGTCAAGAATCATAATTGGACATACGAAAATAACCCATACATCCCCAACAAAGAAGACCAACCACTCTGCGAACGATGCAAGACGACCCTAACAGTGGATCACCTCGTACTGCAATGTGAAATATTCCTTCCGTTAAGAAACCAACTCAACATCAAACCTACTCTAAAAGACAACCTAAAGGACAGTGGAACAGTATCAAGACTCCTACAGTATCTAAAGCAATCCATGCTCTACAACGACCTATAAATCTCCCCTCCTCTGTTGTCGCTAATAACCCAAGAGGTTGATGCGACACAAAATAATGGACAAAACATAAAAAAAGAAACAAGGAGTGAGTTTGGTTGCAATATGGTTGAAATTAGGAAATTACATCGTTGAAACCAATTATTGATTTCGAAATGGCTCCTCTTCTCCCACGTTCGCCGTTGTTTAAACCGTTTCTCGTCTATGTTTGCGAAATAGTACTTCTAACCCAGTTTTCCGCGACCCGATTCTCAGTTAATAGGTCTGGTGCACGAGTGCGAAATAATTCTCTTCTTGAAACGGTGCTCTGTTAACGAACTTCCGATCACATTTTTCAATTTCTTCAGATCGAACGTTCAATGTTTCGATTGCTTCCTTGAAAAGGTGAAAAAGTAGAAAGCACTTCTATGATTATTTCGCCAATAGGAAAAACAAAGTCATTGAATCATCAACCATTGTTTTATTATTCGTTCTTTTTTTTTTTGTTTTCTTTCGAAACTATAATTTCATTGCGTAAAATTTTATGTGAAATTGTGAATGAAATTTTATATGGAAAATATAAATGAATCATTTTTCTGCGTACATTTCTATTAATAACTCAAATCACGTTTTTCACTAAAAAAAAAAGAAAAGGTATTACTTTATATTCTAATTGCTAGATGTTTGAAATATTGTAAGTGTCAGTTTGTATAAAATCAAACGAAACAAATACATCGACGAGAAGCAACTTCTGTATTAATCATTTAATCAATTCAAAATAGAATACCAATAAAATTGAAATTGGAAAAAAGGTGCCTTTAAATAATGAAAAATTGAAACGAATGCGATAAATGTATTAAATTTATTTGAAAACTTCCATCCTGCTAAAAAATGAAATTTATCATTAAATTGAATTATACTGTTGATATTTTTTCCATTAATTTTATCTCGCTAATTTCATCACGAATTTTCGATCGATGGATAATATTTCTTAAATTAATTACAGCGAAATATCGATTATCCAAATATACAGTAACTACAGAAAGTCTTTATGCACCACCGTATTTATTTCGCCATTTAGGTACGAATTAGTCAAATCCAATAAATTAAATTTCTCATCATTTAATATCAGTTTTATAATAAAGTTGCGATAGAATTAAAATGTAAAATCTAACTAGAAAGTGTTTCATTGAAAAATCTGTTTTATTGCTTTTTTGAATCCTTATCACGGTTCTATAAATGAAAAATAATTTCAATGACTACTGAACTTTAATTAACAGTTTTGCTTTTATAAGGCAAGTGAAAAACTCCTATTTTGAAATACGACAGGGATTTTGAGTTGGCTAATTCAACGTAAAAGCACCGAATTAATTTCTACGCGTAATACGTAATATTTAAGCATTTAATATTACGTCCGCTATTTCCTATATGGTATATTAGGTTTTCAATTTCAGCCCATTGAAGAACAAAAGTCGCTCATTGTTCTAAATCTTTGCGACACCACGTAAGTGATAAATTAAATTTTTCCCGATTTTTCACATCGCACCACTTCCACGATCGCATGCACAATTTGTAATTAAAATCATAGAAACTGTCGACAACGTGATTAACGTCGATTACTAGATTACTCTATCCTAATACGTATTTATTCAGTAATCGACATTTCAGATAATCGACCTTCCCCACTGTATCGATCAGAATTGCAAAACAGATACAATAGCTATAACCATCTATTACTCATTGTATAATGTTGTAACATGCAGCGGCCCTGAAAGCGTTAAACGCCTATGCAAGCATCCAAAGAGGTTATAAGAACGCCGCGTAACTCGGTTACAAAAGCTTTCTCGCGAACAATCTCCCGTGTCCGCGTCCCTTCATCCCTTCGCCAACCCCTTTTCTTTGCTACGATAATACGGAAACTCGGTTTCCCGATAAATTGTTATCCCCTCTAATTTTATTCTTGGGGCTTAATTAATTTCCCGAGGATCCTTTTTCCCGCCGGAAAACGTTCTCCCCGGCGCATAATCGATAGCTTAATCGCCAGTAATAGTTCTCGGTATTAACCAGCCGCGGGGGTAGCTACCACCACAATTGGAATAAAGTCGTTTGCTCTGAACGGGTGACGATGGTGCCCGTTTCTGGATTGATGCATTCTCGATTCTCATTCCATGCTTTTCCATTCAATTTTTTCCCCCTTTTATCGTGGCATTACACTTTTCAAATATCTTTTTCTTCCCCATATTTGTGTATTCTGCTGCAGATCTCGGAAAATTTGATTTCAAATGAAAGTAAGAAATGATTTATTTCAGATTATTGTTTAAAAATAGAAATAATATGGATTCGTTTGAAGTAAAGATATTTCTAATAATGAGTTATTTCTTTATTTTCCTTATTTGTGTATTCTGTTGCAGACCTCGAAAAATTTAATTTGAGATGAAAGTAAGAAATGATTTATTTCGGATTATTATTTAAAAATAGCAATAATATGGATTCGCTTAAAGTAAAGATATTTCTAATAATGAGTTATTTCTTTATTTTCCTTATTTGTGTATTCTATTGCAGACCTCGAAAAATTTAATTTAAGATGAAAGTAAGAAATGATTTATTTCAGATTATTATTTAAAAATAGAAATAATATGGATTCGTTTGAAATAAAGATATTTCTAATAATGAGTTATTTCTTTATTTTCCTTATGTATTCTGTTGCTGACCTGGGCAAATTTTATTTGAAATGAAAATAAGAAATAACTATTTAAAATGATTTGTTTCAGACTGTTATTCGAAAATAGAAATAATATCGATTATTTGAAGTAAAGATATTTGAAATAATAAGTTGTTTGTTTATTCGAAATTTATTTCAAATTGGACAAAAGGAAATAATCCTCGAAATAACATTTATGTATAATTGTATCGAGTAAACAATAAACGGTAACAATAAACATAATATCATTAAGTATAAACTAGAGCCAAATCTGGTAATCAGGTCACCCATAATTTCGATGATTTCGAACAATATCACGATTATCTCAAATAATTAGTACAAATAATTATAAAATAAAGTAACACGTTATTTGAAATAGTATTTCGAATAATGTTATTCCAAAGGTGATCACAGTTCTGAAAATAATTATGAAATAAAATATCATGTTATTTGTAATAATGTTTCAAATAATATCATTCCAAAAATTATCACGGCTCTGAAAATAATTACGAAATAAAATATCATGTTATTTGAAATAGTGTTTTAAATAATGTCATTCCAAAAATGATCACGGCTCTGAAAATAATTACGAAATAAAATATCATGTTATTTGAAATAGTGTTTCAAATAATGTCATTCCAAAAATGATCATGGCTCTGAAAATAATTACGGAATAAAATATCATGTTATTTGAAATAATGTTTCAAATAATGTCATTTCAGAAGTATTCTGTTGAGTTGCAATACATATATGCCTCATTTGACTAGCGGTTTTAAAATCATTTATCTGTTAATTCAAAAATAAGTTTAACCCCTTGTCCTACAATTATTTTATTACTTACGTATGCTAGTATTACCTGATCACTGATTTCATATTGTGTTACCTACAAATTATTTGAATGTTATATGTAGATCATGATAGATCTCTGCTTTGCTTTTAAGGTATTAAATGACATAGTAAACTTTCCTCAAACTTTATGTGAATGTTGTCTCGTTCATCCCTAAGACTATAATCACTCTTGCGTCAAGAGCATCATAGTAAATATTTTATACGGTCATTATAACTGGTTCAATAGAATATTTATTAACGTGAATAAGCATGGTGTGTCATTAAATTTTCCCAGCTCTTTTTCCCACGTTCAAACATAATATTTTACGACTTGTTAAGATCTACGATGAAAATTTTAGATGAAGTTTGCCGATCCGTTTACAGATAAATAAATAAATAAATCTATTAGACATCAAACTCTTCTGAGACAAGAAATTCACAAAAGATCTTTAACTGTATTAAACAAGATTTTTAACTGTGTTAATAAGCATTGTAAATCTGTCGATTTTTTTTTACTCCAGCTAATTTTAGGTGTCAAGTACTCCTTATAATTAATTCCTACGTGTAAATTTTGACTGTATTCCAAAGACTTTTGCCCGTTCGAAATAAACACTTAAATAATTGGACAATTTGTTTAATAACCTCTAATCTTATTACACAACTCTTCGCGAAAAATATCACAGCACTCTTTACGATCAGTTTAACCGTTTGAATAGAATTTTTATCAATGTTAATAAGCATGGCTCCTCTCTTAATTTTTCTTCAAGCTTCTGATTTTTTCCACGATTGATATTTCAATTTATGCGACACGGAGTCCCTTAAAATAAAAGGTCTGCCCTGTTTCTTGTTTGCGTTTGAACGAAATGAAAATCCTACATGGCTGGAGTCGTTATCCTGTATAGTCCTTTTTCATGCGAGACACTTTTAGGAAAGAACTATCTTTCTTCTGTACTTCCGACAGTGATAAAAAAGATCCCATGGTGACCCATGTTACTTCTAATGTTTGCACCCTTCTTCCTGCGGCATCTGTTACTAAAAACGTTGTCCTGCTCGTGACCAGTTTAACACAGAAATGTTGTCAACAGAAGTTTGCTTTAAGATACTCTTTCCAGCGAGTATATCTGAGAGAAGGGAGAATTAAAACAAAAATTCGACCGAGTCGATATTAAACCCTTCAAATTTTGGGTTAATTTAATTTATTAAATCGTTGAGTATGAAATGACCCACTTTAGCCTAAATAGCCTAAAGTTTTCTAATCACTAATTGATCAGAAAAAGTACTTGTAATTATTGTGAAATGCCTCGTATACATTGATTAGTATTTTAGTTAGACTTTAAACGTAAGTTTAGACGTTGGGTTGGACTTTTGCTAACATCTTCAAAGGACAGTGTCATTTAAAGAAGGTCGCAATTCAAAGTGTATTTACTGAAATAAAGTAAGATTTATTTCATTTCAATTCAATAAGTATATGTTTATCTGTTTCGTATGCAATTTTTCAAAACATTTCAAATATATTGCTGGTTAATACTCACAGAGACGACAAAAAGTTAATACTCTCTTATCTTTCTTAAAAGCAAAGCAGAGCACTGTTAATTAAGCTTCCAGATGACGAAAAATTACAGCACCAACGCCCACGCGTTAAAGTATCTGTAACTCCCTTAATATTCGTTCCTTTTGCATGGAACAAAAATTGTATACTCTTGAAATATAGACCGAAGATATGAATTGAATCCCGATAGAATATTGTGTTACTTCTAACAGATCTAAAAAAAAAGGTTTAACCGATTGCGGACTAGACAAAATTGTTGGAATATTGAGAGGGCAGTAATCTCTCCTTTATATTAGCTTGATATTTACAATAAACGACAAAATGATTCTCATTCGTGTACTCTCTCTCTCTCTCTCTCTCTCTCTCTTCTCTCTGGCTACGTCTGTCGCGTTGCGAGCCTTATTTTATGGCCTCCAAAACGAAACGCCGAATCTTAATAATTGCCTTTAACAACAGTAACCATTCAAGAACCATCATATAACGAAATTTGTCTTTCCTATCTCCCTGTGCCAGATGTTGTAGAAGTTACTCGTCGACCCTGTTTATGACTGTTTTTTCCAAACCCCAGCTTACCAGGTTTATTACGCGCCACGATCAATCGAAAGCGCATAGCGCTACCTTCGGGTGACCAGCGGGATTTCCCAAATTCCGTAATTTTGGTACGTCCCCGTACTACCCCTTCTTGTAGGGGCTGGCCTTTCCCACCTCACAATTTTTCCGAACGAATCAACGTTTCCTCGTAATTGTACACGCCCAACAAAAAATGTATAAATATCGACGCTCACGAGAAAACGGGAGAGCTAACAAGAACTTCGAACAGACAAGCAAATAAAGAGTACATATCATATTTCGAGTCACTACATTGATTTCCACAAATTAATACAGTCCACTTAATTAAACTAAAAATTCGCACAAAGTTAATTCGGCGTGCGACGTACTAATTTAACCACCGAACATTGTCGGTGGAAAACGCGTACACGACAACGTCCCCACCACTTTCTCATTCTTCCATCTTTTTGTCTCATACTTATTCCCATACTATTCCCTTTCTCTCTATTGTCCAATAATTTTTTCCAGTTCTTCCCGTATTCTTCTTCACGCGCACATATGCATACGCCACAAAAAACAACCACACATACAAAAACTACCCCGCTAACTATCATAAGAGAGGGTCGTGACATAAAAGAAAGTTGAAAAACGCTGGATTAGAGAATAGGACTTGTTACGTCGTTTTCGACTCACGCCGTCTACATTGGAACCAATTAGTACGCAAGATCGAGCTACGGTTGTATATCATGCCGATGGTTCCGCCGAAACTTTCCCTTTGCTGCGTGTAAAATAGCCACCGACGAAACTTTCTCTCTCTCTCTCTCTCTCTTGAGAGAGAGAGAGAGGAATCGGTGAAAAGTGGCGGAAAAGTATCGCGCCCGTACGAAATCAAAGAAACGGGTCACGACACGAAAGGGGTGAAGCGCGGACGATGGAAAAGGAGGGAGAAGTGGTAGAATTTATTGAAACGCATTAAAGTTTGTTGCTTTTATGGTGCAGCATAGGATAGGCACACGGGTATGGGTCAACGGAGGTCGCTGATTTATGCGAGTTGGAGAACTTTATTAACTTTCTGTCAAGAAACGTTTTGCCCGGGCGTAGCGTAGCGCGTTTTCTCCGCCACCAGACGGGTTGAAGAAAACAGTTCGAGGTAGGAACGTTACACTCAGACGACGCGACGTAAGGGGTTGAAGAGAGATGGGGTGGTTTGCGGTGAGACTGCCAGGGGATGAGCGCCAAAGGGTTAGACTCGTAATTACTTATGGGGCTGGCTTTTTATGAAGCATCCTAGGATATTAACTGCACGAGGTTGGGTTTTGCTTGGACCTTCCCCCCTGGCGTTCTTCGATATACGCTGCAAGGTGGTAGAGGTTTGTTTTGTACCGTGTGACAAATGGAGCGCGCGTTTAAACCTAATTGGTGCTAAATGGTATTTAGCTTGATTTTTAATTTCGAACATAGGATGGATGTCCTAACAATGATTGCTGCTATCCTTGGTAAAATGTTTTCTCAGAATTAACTGAGAACATTGAAGTTTTCGAGGTGCGAATTCTGCTCCGTAATGAAAAAAAAACCTATGGGAATGTTAAATAAATCTAATATGAAATAACTGGGAAAAAGGAAAAGAATGAACATATTTCTTTATTATTGTAAAGAAGACAGGGAAGAAAAGAATGTTACAAAAAGATAAACGATACTTTACTTAATATTTATATCACCTAATATTTTCTAATATTTCTACGTCCGCACTTAATTACTTTGATGCGTTGTAGCATTAATAGTACAAGATTTCTGAAATGCGTAAATGGAATTTCGTTCCGCAATAATTTCATTATTTTTCGAAGCTCATTTTCACTTTTTCGGTCATTTTTATTAACTAAGTTTACTCCGTGCTGTTTATAAATTCTCTATTAGGTTTATGGTTGCAGCTACTTTGCACCACAAAAACCTTACTGTTTACATATTTGACGTATTTATTATTATTATTTATTTTTATATTTTTTTATATTTTTTCATTCAACTGTTATCTGCTTGTTTCTTACGTGTTCTATATTACCACATATACTATTAAAGTCTTCAGCATCGTATATTGTTACTTTTACTTAATCTATATCGTAACTGAGGCAAAAAAGGGGACAGACAGCTTTCAGGCAAATTTAGCGGATAAAAATCCCAAAGAGAAGTTTAGTCACGCAGCCTCATCTATTCTGGATTCACTTCTTTTTTCTCCTTGGATTTCTCCCACTGTAAGATCCATTTGTACGGTGCGGTAAAAAAGTTGCCCAGTTTTTCAGGATTACAAAGCACCGGCGATGTAACCATCGTCGACGGCTAGTTTTTGCAGGTGCAACGCGTCACGAAAAGCAATCTGATTTGTTTTGCGAAACTTTCAAGCTCCGTTGTCATAGCTTTTGCCTGGGATTAGTTGAAGAAATATGTTGTTTCGTTGCGTTCACCAAAAGGCTTAACCGAGTTCTCCTTTCGAAAACTTACTCTTTCCATTTCGGTTTTAATTAACCCCTTGGCTTACGGATTTTTCAAAGATTATCCACTGAAATGTTGACTATTTGTTACTATAACACTATATCGAATGCAAAACACTAAAATATTATACGCGATTCTTACCTAGTAATCCTACATCTTACGATCTTACAAATTGAAATAGAAATAAATTTAAATTTATTGCAAAATACAGCATGTTCTTATTGTACGTGGTCCGTAGGCTAAACCACGAGTGTAACTCGTTGTTATAAGCCAAAGGGTTAAAGAGCAAAGTTGCTTGGTTTAGGAGAGAAAAATAAGACGACGTAGGTTCTTTGAATCGATTCTTGGATATTCGATTTTATTTTATTTTATTTCATTTGTTTCTACGGGCAAAAAAAAACATTTCATATAAACAAAGATAACATGAAGAGTATACGGTGAGCGAGCACAGATCGTTTAACATAATGAAAAAACGATTCTCAAACGAATCGATCTTTTTGGTTACGAATCGATCTTCCATTCAAAATCGCCGTAATGAATGATTAATGTATCTTACATTTTTGTTCATTCTTCCTTTATCAAGTCATCAATAGATAAATATACAGATCTAATTGAAAAGTTTATATGCGATATCTCTATTGCTGCCTCGATAGTGTTACAAATGTTATACATTTAGTATTGAGTTATTGTTTCATTGGAAAACTTGATTTTGTAAATCGGCTATAATGTCAAAAATTATTCTACTATATTCTATTATGGTCATAGCGTAGATGCACCAGTAAATAAACACACACCAATAAATAAACGTTAAACATAATAATCGTGTAAATTGAGTTATTAAAAAAAAAAGGAAAAGGAAAGAAAAATGAAAAAGGTTTTCCTATACAAAAATATACGTATTGCGAAAGAGTTAAGGGGTTAACCAAAATAAGAGCCACCTAAATCAGTACATTTTTACCATCGTGACTTAAGATAATACACAATTGTCAACTATTTAAGCCTAGTTGAAGCGCAATGTTTATTACGTAATAATCTAATAAATAATTCTCGGAATTTAGTAGCCCTTGTTATATTGTCGCGGAGAGACTATAATCGTTTCCGGTGGGCAGTGAAATTTAGCTTTCAAGATTGCGGTTCGTAGGTGCACCAGAAAAGGGAAGCTGAACCACCGCGAAGGTTAACAGAAAACCGCATGAAAATAATGACTATGCCGCAATAAACACGTTCTCTAAAAAGACAACTGAAATCTCACCTTTGCTTTGCGGTAACCGGCTAGCATTAACACCGATGCTCTAGCAGAAAGTTCAACCATTGACTAAGTATAGGATAGACTACTCATTTATAGGGAACATCATAAATTTCAAACAAAACAAAATTATTGACCGTGTAAAAAAGTAGACGTTCTTTTTTTACAATTTTGCGGTTTTAGGAATTATATTTCATACAAAAGTTGACAAAGTTAACCCTGTATAATGCATATGACTCAAAAGTTAGGCATACATCCGTGTATTTAAATTTGTTAACGTTTATCTTATTTACTTATCATCGTATTACTGCATGTTTTTTTTTTATCGTTGTGAGATCGATTACATATGTCGAAAATAATTAATTATCGCAATAATTTAGTTACAATTCCTGTCATTGTAAATGCGTCATGGTCTTATTCTAGTCGAATTAGTATTCTCTAGATTGTATGGAAATGGATCAAGGATTAAGGATCAAGGATTAAGGATCAAGGATTGACAAAAACAGAGTTTGTCGTTTACTATAGATTTTTCGAGCAAACTATGTATAAATTCCCATTCGAAAGGAAATTTTTTCTTTCGATAAAACAAATTCGTAAACTCGTTAAAAAATAGTGGATTATAAGTAATTGGTACGGCTAATATAATTCTATAATTTGTATAAAATTGATTTCTATAGAAAAGTTTTCTTTATTTTCTGTACCAATTTTTTGATAAAAGAGATAACGAAGGAAAAGCAAAGAAACGGATATATGTGTAGATATTTATGATGCCTGTGTAAAGAGTAATTAACACCTCGTATAAAAGATAAATAAATCCATTAAAATTTTCAACAGGTATGCTCGTAAAATTCTCAGATAATTAATAATAGTCGACTAGTGTGAACTCCATTTTTTCAAAGCTGGCCATTAATTTGACAATGCAATTTAAAAGTTTTACACTTCTTTTACGTTTCTCTTCTCGCATTCCGAGTGCGCAGAATTCATTAATCAAACTAATTGTATCGTTTTTATTCTTTCAGGTGAGTCTTTGTGACTGAAGTTCAAAGCTGTTCCTGTAGCCGCAATTATAGGACGGTAAATCGATTAGAAATTACAATGGACAGTCGCTGTGATCAGTTGGACGCAAACAAAGAGGATCTCGTTAAATCGTGGACACCCGAAAGTGAGTCGTTATTCACAGATTTTGTATTTTTATAACGTTGCACGTAAATTAAGGTTGCCTGAAAGCTGCCTTTCGAAAAATCGTAAGGTAAACTTAGGTAATATAGAACAATACGTAATATTGTAACTTTGTAAAGTTTCGATAAACAATATAATGATCTTTGTAAACAATAACGAATCATACTGACAATTAAGCATCAGTCGAATCTCCATTACTGGTAAAGAAACGTTTTTCTCTTTCCCAGTGTGCAAAAATTTTTGAAGGACAAGTGAAATAGTTAAATACTATAATGAATGTAAATTAAAGAGTATTACTTTTGTATCATGTATCATTAACTATGAGTGTTAGAAAATAACTTAAATAAATATTGAAGAATTGGATTTATTGAGTTTCCTTTACAAATTTCTTAAGTGTGCCGAACTCTACGTTGGCTACTAATTTTACTATAATTTCGTATCACTTGAATGTTATCACATTTAACTAATTAAATATGATTATGTATTAATTTCTTCTTTCCCATCGCGTTGATTTTCTTAATAAACATAAATTCCTCTATTTTTGGCACTGTATTAAATTCAACTGTTACATATTACCAACGTTTACCCCAAATTGACCGAAACAAATCTTCTAAACAAGTTTTTCTCCAAATTACACGCATCGCTGCCTTTGTCGACTTTATCACTCGCCATATTTTTCACTATACATGAACAATTTACGCGTCCACTATTTTCTCGCGCCTGTAACTGTTTTCTAACAAAAAAAGAAAAAAAGAAACACTCCAACAATCCAAGCAAAATAGAGAGAACGAAAAAAAGACGAGCAAAAGTGTTAGAAAGTTGCACGAATTCTCGCGACGATGCATCGGGGCAAAAAAACGTTGCTCATCAGGATGCGTTTGTGCCTGGTTCTTTCGCGTCTGATTTCTATTTACCAAGCTGAAGTCTCCGCACACTTCAATCCTAGGTAAAAAGAGCAAGAAATAGAAAGAGAGGATATGAACAGGAGAACCGAGGATGAGAAAAATCGTCTTGCAACGTTTCCTCGTGTTTCCCTTCGTTGCTATTTCGATTTACTGCGCGAGACGCACCGAAAGCGGATTCGATATTGCCGCTGCAGAATCGGCACGTAACCCTCTATACGTTCTCCCGTGGAAACATCTTTGCTCGGCAAACATAATATTTAACTAAAGAACGCTTCCTATAGCCGCCACTGCACGTAGAGAGTCCTCGATCTCGAGGTAAATAAGTATAGTCTCGCGATGCAAAACCGTGACACGGGGAAAAAGTTTCGCGTTCGCAGCGAGTTAATTGGTAACTTTATAGAGAGATACTCTACCCATGGCAAAAAGTTTTCGGCCAAGCGCGATAACATAAACGTAGCTAAAAATGCGAATGTTTTTGTGCGGCAAAGTGCTATCTGTGTAACTGTAAAGTCAAATGGAGAATTTATGGACAACACGGAGCAAAATTAGTTAATAAAAAAGTCGACAAAAGTGAAAATCAGCATCGAGGAGTAATAGAATTATTGTAAAAAGAAATTCCATTTACAACGTTGCGAAAATCTCGTAGTATCAATGTTACAGCACATCGAAGTAATCATACGTGATTTTTAGAAAAGGCTGTATTTCAATATTATAAAAATATAGATCTGTGGAGCTTAAAAAGAGTAGTGCGCTTTAGCTATATTTTTTTCACAAACTACTGCAGAACGGGTGAACCGATTCCACTGAATTTGAAGTATGATATAGAGGATGAGATTTCGAACAACTCTTGTAGAAACATTTTCTATCGCATTTGGAGGACTTGCTGTAGAAAAATTCATCCAGCTGATAAGTAAAACTTTCAAAAGTACCTTTAGATTAATTCTACGCTTACAACGGCTTCAAAAAGGTTCGAATGAGAATGAAAATGGTACGAAAAATTTCGTCGATTCCTGTATAAATATTTGTACGCCAATCTACATAGATGTATAGAAATACCATGGAAATTCTACTCGCCCGAAAACACAATTGTCGCAGTTCTACGAATCTCTAACACGAGTAAACAAGCAGACAGGACAATTCAATCGACAAGAAGAATAAGATTCCAGGAAGCTTCCCGCCCCGCAGGAAGTTACAAAACGAGCGAGACGACATAACGATTTAACAACAACGAAGTAACACCCCGAAGCACGCCACTGCACCGGAACATTTTGCAACGAAGAAAGGGACTGTGTTTCTCAAGCAATATCAAACGTGCTCAGACAAAAGGCTCGACTGGTGTCAACGATAGCACGAGCTAACGCCATTGAAAAACAAATGACCCCCAGTACGCACTATGGCTGTTCAAACCGGATGCCGGGAACCGTTCACGGGTTCTTTCCTGCCTTTCCATTTCTTCGACACAATGGAAACAATTATGTCCCTTTAACCATGGGTCCACCCCACGCTTTGCTACCTTTCAAACGTTTTCACTGCCTTTCATCGAATCGCGATTTTCAACTCGATTTCGTTCTGCTCGCAGACTACTCGTATTGTACACTTTGATCACATTCGACCACCATTTGGTACAATTGCCGACCTGCGACCGTTCTTTTGACATATTCGGGTGAGTGATAATTTGGGGGTTTTATTTTTGGAGGCGCAAAGAAGTAGAGTAATTAACAATAGCTGTGGACTTTTATCCTTTTTTGGGAATACATTTTTCGGGAACAATTTTGGGTCCACTGTTATTGTTGTTATTGTTTTATATATTCGGAGATGCATACTTAAGAATTAACTCTCGTTGCACCACGGGGCAGTTCTTTGGACCTGTAAGAATATTTTTTTAGAAATGGGCGGAAATCTAATTTCTTGATTCGCGAAACACGAATTTGAATCTTTTTGCGAGGCCTCGAAACCCTCGAATCTTTGGAAACCCTGAATCAGTAATTAAGATTTTGATAGATCCTATTTAGAAAGTCAAATTATTCATTGAATCTAATTACATGAAACTTTTTAGTTACAATTTAAACACAGCAATAATTTTTATTTTTGATTTATAATAATTTGATTTCTTTAAGGTAGAACATTATTTCGTTCACATATTTTGTGCCGCTGAGCAATTCCTTAACATTTTTCGGAATTTTCATTCTAGTCCTAGAATCTCTTGAAATTGCTTAGTTTCATTCTTATAAAGAGCAGAGTTTATGTTTTCAATCTTCGGTTATCAGAAAACCTTTGAACTCGATAATGGCGAAGCTCATGCAATATCTTTCAGCCGCTTCGTGATACTCGTCTGCTCTTAATGTAACTGCCGTAATTTTCGCGAGTAATGGTTGGAACTTCAATTTCAGTTGGTTCGGTTATTTCATTTATCTAAGAATCGCCGTACGATTCTCAGAAATCGCCACGTGGAAACCCTTAAATATTTGCCGAACGTTATTACACCCACGCTCGCGGGCTCCGACAACGTCGTGGAAACTATTAATTTTCAGCTTCTACGCTGCCGCATTTGCGGTGTTATTTCAAAGCTTCGCATTTTTCATCGAAGGTGTGGAACGTTTCACGCCCACTCTGCACGGACATTCGTTTCGTTAAATAACAGCTCGCCAGAACATGTCACTTTTGTGATGTAAACTGTTGCATTAGATCTAACAAATGAAGAATGCTAGAGATTTATAAATATTGTAACTCACAGGATAACAGTGGGGCACTAATCCCAGAACACAATAGTTATTCAATATTGCACGTGGCGCACGTACCAGAAATTCGCGAATAATATTTAACAATTTGCTGACGTGCTGAACAGTTTTTAATAATGTGGGAGAAATGAATAGAAAATTAATTATTGCAAAATTTCATTGGGGTAAGTGTAAAAATTAACATTGGATTTCATAAACATGAACTCTGTGTACGACATACATATTATCGTATACAGATCAATATCAGTTGATTATTGAATAGAGTTTTACTATGGTATATCGTATGTAAAACACTTTATATCATATTTCGTCACTTTTAATCACGTATGTACATGTCGAAATTTACAAAGCCACTAATTCTTGTAAATATGAATTTTCAAAGCTTCCAATTCTCAAAACTTCGGATTTCCATTAAACCATCGAATGATAGACCATTTGATTCTATCGTGTCCTAAAATTATTGTCTATCGTAACGAATACAAAATAGGAACCACAATTAACCCTTTCGATACTACGGGTAATTATAATCACCATCACGAAACGCTTCTTGTATACTACAAGTGACTATAGTCATCCATTTAAATTTTGCATTAGTTTAAATATCTTGCTGACTATAGTAGTACAGTTTGATACCCCTAGGTTATTAGTTAGTTTACCATTCGTTGAATATTAATTCATTAGATAATGACTAATTTTCAAGGTAGTAGATATACTGTAGATTCGCAACTGAATCGTCTTGTACAATTTTAGCGCATTGACGATCAATTTCACCGTTTCGAAAGGGTTAAAGTTAACATCGAAACCAACAAGATTCATGATCTCCTTGAATTCATTAAAGAAACCAAAATTGCCGACCAAATAGTATAATTTAACGATACCGTCGCTAATAACATAGTTGTTTATATAACGTTAAACTCCCCATTAAAAAAAAGTCGATATTCTAACACTGTTCAAGCTCTGCTTGCCATCCAAAATCTTCTACATAATTCTCTCGTAACCACCATGAATTACGAGTGGAAAAGCTATACCCATAATCGTACCTCGAAACTGAAAGTCACCGCAGAACGTGGAGCAACGATGCTCGTCGTCGAGAGCGCACTCGAGGCTTACCTCGACGAAATCATTTCAGTCAGAAGTTGCGGAGCCAATGTAAACACCTCTTGGGACCACGGGTAAGACAAACACGCGTTGGTCCTCGACGAACTTGCCGATTCACTCGTTCCAGTCAGCTCCACGCATTCGGCGTTTCGCGAATATCGAACACATTCGCCATTTGGTAAATTGCGTTGCGAAAGTAGTGGTGTATTTTGGTTTCTCTACGTCTATTATGCGACTGTTTCGTCAGTGCTTCGGTACACGCAGCTGCAGCCAAGAGGCTTAACCAATATTTCAAATCGGTGGTGTATCTCCTAGCTTAGCAAATAAACACAAATCGCACAAGGGTTACAAAAGTGACACTAGTAAAGTGCAGTGACTGAACGAAGTATTCGTACACTGTAAATTTTGCAACTTTTATTGGAAATATCTTATTCAAAGCAACATTAAGTTGAAACCTATTCATCCAATTTAAATGTGTCCAAGTACGAATCACTTGATTTTCCAAATTCCATAGAAAGAAATGTTTTCAATAGAAGGCAGAAGCTTGCTTTACTGTACATTTTGCAGGAGAAGCCAAAAGGCGTTGGTGAGCTTGTGAACGAATTATTTATTAAACTTAAAGTATCAAGTAAAGGCGTAAGTCTTAAAGTTATTTTTTACACTTTTCGTTCTTAGCCCTTTAAATCCCTTTTTTCGTGTTGGATTTGGTGTTCCTTTTAATCATATAAGGCTGAATTATTTTGAATTATGACACTTTTGATGCTTTGTTATCAATTAGTAACATCACGAGCTAATTCTCAATTTCAATTAGTGACGTTTTTAGCATGTATGGAGACGTATATATTCTACTGTTTTTCGGTCGTAGCTTAAAAAGCGTATTTTTTAAGTTGTAACATTTTTTGTAACGAAATATAGATGCTCAGTTATAGCCTTAAAATTCTTTTTGCAGTTCAATACGTTAACTTGAAGTACAGTCACAAAATTATTGGCACGGAATAAGAGACAATAGAGGTACATATATGAAATAAAAATTTGTTGGAATTTTTAATTGAATGTAGAGACTTGATTTTAACGTATACCTAAATACAAATTGTCGATAGTTCGTACTATTATTAAAGTTAAAGACATTCGTATTTATAAACGCACAAATAGCTTAGGACAAAGTTACCATAGTAATTAACAGATATCGCGATTAATATCACATTTCAATAATAATAGTAGCAAAAGTTTCGATATTATTTTTCCTCGCATTATCAGATATTAATTCAAAGCTCAGTAATGTACCTACACTTTACTATAAAACAATATTCAAATCTTCCGTTATTATTTTTGCCCTTTCATAATTTTCTGTTACCTTTTTGCTTTCCGTGCCAATAATTTAGTGACTCACTGCGAATAGAAATACTGATAGCTGTTGAGTTAGGACACTATTCTGGTATTGATTGAACTATACACTTGCTTACATTTTTTTCTATAGGGTTGCATAAAATCGAAAGTGTATTTAACTAGAAAACCTGTCATACGTAATGAATTGATAGCAAAAGTCGGAGAGACTTTACGTGGGCAAGATTCGTTTCGTCTTCGTATCCTCGATCTTCGATCTACGACTCCGTGGATCTCGCATCTCCGATCGATGTTTATCCATCGAGGCGCGAGAAACTGAAAGGAAGCCTTTTTTTTCAAATGCGACGTGCAACTCGGACAGTGTTTCTCCATCGACATCGCGCAAAGATCGCGTTCCTTTTTGCGCAGCAAAAAGAATAGTTCGGCTGCAGTCTATGTTTTCTTGGCGCGTTTCTTATGGTCGGAAATGAACATTTAGGAAGGGGAACGTTGCAGCGTAAAGATAGGGCGTGTTAGTTTTATGAGGATGGTTTTTCAGACTGTTTTCTCACATGACGATTGTTGTTTCACGCTGGCAGGTTGATTGAAGTTCGATGGATCCATTGTGGCTCGTTTACTCTGTAATTTTTATTTCTGAATAGCTGTGGGGCTTCGATAGTTACATAGTCAATTTACTCTTTCGATTTGTTATAATGATCTTGTAGCGTAAATAGTATGGAGTTTATTATTTTCAAATGGTACAATTTCTATCCCCTTTAAAATTTCTTAACAAAATACCTATAAAGCTATTGTTCATTTTGAATAGGCGCAGGGAATTAGGAAATTAAGCTCCTTTTTAAACTTTTTAAATAGTGGAATTACTATTTAAACTGTGGATTTTTATGGAAATTCATATTTTTCTAATCACGTTTAACGAAATGCAACTCAAATAGAGAAACATGTAACATCTTAAAAATACAGCATTATTTAATATCCTTACTGAAGTAACGAATTACCGAATAGCAGCTTCATTTTCTAAACGTAATTTATTTTAACACTAGATTTACGGATGCTGATAGTATAATTTGATGGGTTCCCTTAAAATGAGATGTGTTATATATAATTATACTAGAGATTATAGATTTTGGGTGAGAGCGGAATGAATTGCAATATGTTCTTATATCATTATATTACTCAAAGTCAACGTAAATTGCACGATACTTAGACTGGTAAAACTGAAGCCCGGAAATTGATATACAAAACCGGAGAGGTGGCAGCCCTGGTAACATACTCAAACTGAAGCACAAATTACTATATTTGGAGGGTGAAACAACCCCTTATTTAATTTCCATTTCTTCAACGCGAAATTGCATAAAAATTCGCAGTCTACGTACGAATATAATTGCGAAGCTATCGTTTCGAGTACTTGAGGAATTCCTTCGTCAAACAAATTCATCAAACACGGTTCCCTTTCTCTTTCCTCTCCTCGAAAAACCGATACAAGCAAAAAAGGAATCAACAGAAAACGATCCCCGGTACGTTTGTGGATTCTGCTGCTTCAGAATCGTGTCAAGAGCAAAGGTACACATTGTTTCTCGTCGCGTTAGTCTGAAAAAAAAAGGAAAAGAAAAGGAACAGACAGGAAAGGAGAAAAACGCGAGAACTGTAGAAAAAGGAAGCGACGAAGCTTCGTTGAACCACGAGAAGCGGAGAAAAAGGAAGGGAAGAAAAAGGAGAGAAAGCCTCGAGACGCGCTTGTTTCGCGAGCGTATTATGCGGTGTTAATGACGATGAGTGAAGCCGTCTTCGAACTCGAGATCCCAGCGTTGTTTGCTCAATCCTCGTACTCGTCGTACCTCGACTTCCATCCGCTTCTATAAACACGCCAGACCCTTATTTTACGTAGTGAGTTGCGAACATCATCGACTTCTTCGTTCAGATCTGGGGGAGAGACTTAACGCCGACTTTCTACCTGTACGAACGTCGGGGAACTGTTTCAAGAGAACTCGTGACTATTGTTGCGCGCTGCCGATGCGATTTCGAGAGTTCAACACACGCCTGAAATAATATACCGCGCGTAGAGACGGTAAAATTTCACGTTTCTGTTGCGGCGTCTTTTTCAGGAGGGGCTAGAAATTGGTTTTGAAATGAAATTTGGGTGGTTTTTCGCAGGGTTGCGAAATTTTATCCGTAGTATTAACCCTTTGCGGACGAGAAAAAAATAACACTTAACAAATTTCCATTCAGTTATGAATTAATCAGAGACAGAACTTAATAATACTTAACCAATTTTCGCCCAATTATTATCAAACGTGCTTATTAGTATCACTAGTTTCTTATATTTATTATGTCATTTCTATTAGTGTCTTTATATTAGTTTCACAAATTTCTTGTTTTGAAAATCGACATTTACCCAGAAAATTGAGAGTTTCGGCGGCTATCTGCCGACACTCGTCCGCAAAGGGTTAAGTTAGACACAGTTTTTTAATGAAGATACTTAATCCGTTCGCAACCGATGACGTACTGGTACGTCAAATTGGAAATGGTCAAATCCTGTCAATGACGTACTGTTACGTTAAAATCAAATTAGGTAATTTCTTAGATTGTACTATTACAACGAATAGGAGGTCATTTGTTTCATAATTATGGGCTTAGTAGCCGCTTTAAATTTGCACATTGCAACAAAACAATTGCAAAGTGAACAGTGATACGTTAAACAATGAAATATGAAATGTAATTTTTCTTGCTTTGCATTAAGACAGACGCATCAGTCAAATGTGCCCTAAAATTAGACGGTAATTTACTTTTTTGGCCTTCTGCCTTTTCCATTGTTTTTCCTGTCGTTCACCCCACTTCTTATATTTATTGCTATATATAGTACACGTTTCGCGTGACCATTCGAAATACTAAAGACACTGAATCCAATCACTTTCAGATGTACTTTCGCTATTTAATTCCAAGCATTCGAGAGACATGTATATATCTTTATCGTTTCCATCATTGGTAGATGATGAATTCGTATTTGTAAATTCTTCGCTTGATCGTCGTTACGATGCTACTGATCAACAATACGAAGTAATTTTTTTTATTTAACTTTCTACCAGCGGGGCACATTTTCGTTCGAAACACATGTGCCTGACTTATCTTATTGATGTAGCAATATCATATTGCAGCATATAATTTAAATAAAATTCGAGCAAATGGTCAGGGTGTGAAGAAAATCTGTATGACCGCAAGTTGCAGTCATTTCTTCACCCGTTACCGCAACAGACTATTTCATACTATCTACCTCTTCCTTTATTCGACCGCAAATTATACTAATCTTCTCTAGCATCGTAAGCGATATGACGATGACGGTAATCTTCGCTGCCTCACGTAGTCAATCGTGTGTATATACTCAGCCTATCACTAGAAGTCACTGAATGCTTGAATATAGTCTGCAACGTGATCAAATCAAATTATTATTTTTTTTTAAATAATAGCTTTAATGGTGGCTAACTTTAAACACTTCTAAAAGTATACACGTTTTTAAGCATTTTACTTTCTTTTGTTACTTACTACTGCTTCCAATTTGTACTATTTGTAAGTCAAGTTAGGTGTTATTTAAACCTATTATTTACATGCTTACATCTTTCTAATTCTACATATAATCTACAAGTAAGATACAATACATACCTTAATCTACATTTCATTGATACTAAATCTACCAAGCCGGTAAATTGACCGAGTTTTAATTTACCATAACAATCATATAAAGCTACAGTGGTGCATCTTTAAGAATATTTCATGATTTTCTACCCGAAACATGAATAAAGATTTACTTCACGTGTAACGTATATTTTTAAGTGTCCATCATTTTTATTGTATCTTTGATACGAATAAGCACACTTTATTCGCTGGTAGTTTCAGTGTTAAACTCGTACGAAGGTATCCTCTTATCTGTAAACGGCATCGCGAGTCGACCACAAAATCGCCAAGCAGAACACCCAAGGATCTATTCGATAAAACCAGTAGCAACAAATAGGCAGTATGAATATAACCAGTCGCGTATTTAAGGCAACGTGTTCTCGAGTAATCCGCCTTGGCGATAAAGAAATGTTGCTATAAGTCATAGGAAAAGTGGACAGTTTACAGGTAATTGAAAGCTATTAGGGGTACGTTTATACGGGGCATTATCACCCGTGGCACACCGCGTTACGGTGTACAAACGTAACACGAGGAGAACCGGTTCTCGGAATATATTATGGCAGCGCCGCTTACCGTATTGATTGTAAATCTCATCGAGACACCCAGGACTCGGTGTTCAGTTTATATCGAACGAGTTCATTCTGCTATGGTAACGGTATTAAACGTCCCCTGAAAAGGCGCACACCGTGGCCAGTTAAAATTCATAAAACGTCGCCGATCTCGCGACCGATTAGCTCGTAAAGTACGCCAGGTGTTGATGACCGTAACCCTTGCTTCGCTATTAACGTGAAATATCTGAAAAATGGATCGAACCGCGCCGGAAAGTACGAACTGTTAATTGCTGTTTGATTGGAGGTGTTAACGCTGTTAACGCGGTGCGTCTACAAAGTTTTGGAATTGATTCTGCTCAGAGATTATATATATTTATAATATATATTTAAATAATATATTAATATATATTAAATTAATATATATTAATATATATTTTATTTGTAATATAGATTTTAAAAAAATATGTGTTTATGCGATTTATCGTATGCATACAGAATGATCGCCAGGCTATAATTTTGTTTCAATTTAAATTACAAATTAATACAATTTTTTTCACAAGCAATTTAATGACATAACTTGTAAGTTAAAGGATCAAAAAGTTTTGATTGTAAAATTGACAATATTTGAACTATTGTAACTATATAAAGAAATATAATAAGATAATTAACTTGGGCACATTTTAAAGCTTCAAGTTTTTACTTTCGCATAGATGAACACTATATTCTTATATTAAATGAAAATTAATTTTATCGAGCAAGTATACGTACAATACTTTTTTAAATATTTTTTTTATAAATTATCGTTTTTCTGGATTTTTGGATTGTTCAACTGTTTTAGAGCTACTTATATTGGTCCTGTTTCTAAATTTTCTAGTAAACGGGATTTATAATTCATTGTTACATTAATAAGCACTAATATAATTGATAAATAGTTTATGAATATCAGCCCTTAGGGCCAAGAAATGGACTTGGTCAACAATTATTATAACATGCGTTTACACACATCCTTCAATACCGTTTATCTCCCTTATATTATCTATTCTCTTATACATTCTGTGTCTATTACTGTTTTAATTTTCTCCACGCTTTTCGACCATTTCACTACGGCCACGTTTTCTCTGCCCTCGACTACTTGCTCTAACTTATAGGCACACCTTTCTACCTTCTTGCATTCTTCTACTAAATGTTTCAGCGAAACAAACACCGATATAATAACAACAGTTTCTATAAAAATAATTAAGCAACAGGTATAATACATATACGTCTACAATTCGGAAACAATATCACGCTTGTGTGGACTGTTTTTCTCATTTTCAGTGCGCTGAATTCGTCCCTGAAGTTATGCTCACGTATTTTGAAACACTGTATAGAATCCTTCAAGACCAAGACTTCAGTCTTGAAAACCTTCTTTGTCCGCTTTGCCGTTTCATCTCCAATTTTCCACAACTCAAAGACACTTGCTCGGTGACATTCGTAATTAGCAGAAGTTCCTTCTGCAACTACAAGATCCCCGAAGCAACGGGGAGTCGTCGTGGAAGTAAATACAGGACGGCGAAGCCCGGTACAGCAGGCAAAGCTGAATCCCGGATTCGCGATCTGGATTTCCCAAGCAGTCTGATGTTTAGACTGCTTAAATCACTCTGGTCCCGACATATTTATTCATGCGAGTACCGTGTGAGCACCGGTATGTAAATGCGAACTACACGAAGCTACCAGCCATCTTAGCTGGTCACGCGTCAGACCATTAGCGTTTTCTTGCCGGACGAAATCGGAAAGCGCACCGCAACCGCATCTCTGCATTCACGGTGGCTTGCTATCGCTTCCTCGTAAAGTTTCCTGTGGTCGTTGCGTATTTCTTACGCTTTTTGCGTCATTTTGCAGTGACTTGTCCCGTGTATTTCCACGATTATCGCGATAAACTACGAAGGAAGATGTTCTCTTCCTGTTGGTATAATAGAAGCGCATTTCTGAGAGCGTCGGTAGGCAAAGAAACGTGCTTTGATCGCCTTAGGCAGAATTTAGGTATCTCGGTATTTCTAGAGTACAGTGGAATCCGGTTATTATAATCACGGATAATGCTACCAGTCAATTATTGTTATCATAATCAGTCGGTCCCAAAACGCTCGATATAAAATCTGCAAAATTGTAATAAAATTTCGGTTATTAGTACCAGGTGTGATAATTATACTTGGGGACAGAGAATAAGAATTCTTAGCAAATTCGTATCAAATAAACCTTTTCTTTAAAACTCACTTTTCACGGAAGTATACATTTTATCTTTTATACGAGTGCGTTACATTGTAGATAATCCTATAATTTGTGACATATTCAAATTTGAAGTTAATCGGATTATTGGTATTTTAAAAATTCCTTTTAAGACAATGTTATAGACATACGAAACTTTAATAAAATTGTACAAAGAATAATTCAATTTTTTTAAATCGTTTGGGTAGTATTCCCCCTTAAGAAATTTTGTTAACCCAATTACAATCTTCAAAATTTGCAGATCTAATCATAGTTCCGATTCTTTTAACGAGCTTTCTAATTTTGGGGAAAGAAAATTATAAAATTATAGTTAGGAATTACACGCAATCGCAGTAATTACCTTATGTATTTATTCGAATATTAAGACATTCGTGAAAAAGAGAAAGTATGAATGGGTGAAAAACGATCCAAAGATCGTAGCAAGGTACAAGAAACAAGGGGATAATTGGTTCCTCAAATTTGGAAGACCGTAGCAGAGTTAATCTTCTTGCCAAAGATACGACAAAATACAAACAACAGAACTAGCTAAATACATGTAAACAGTAGATGTGTAAATGGTATTCTCAAACATTTACCGCCATGGTTAATCTTGGTTTCTACAATCCCAGAGGTATAAAAGCTAGAATCCACACGCGTTTAACGTACGCTGAAGGGTTGAATACGGGGCGCGTCGTTGTTTTGCAACATCGTACGATTTCGAGCGTGATTCCAAGCGTGACGTGCGAGCGCATTAATTTATGAAGTGTCGTTAAAGCGTGAAAACGTTGGTTCATTAACGAGGGAATAATGTGTCGGGATAACGTATGGGCAGGCATATTTCCCGCAGCCTGGCCCGAGACGCATCTTAAAATATGAATTGGTAATGTAGCTGATGAATTAAAAAATCCGTCCGAATGCGACTTTAATGGTGAAATATACAGGGTGTCCTACGATAAGTGCCCTTTCATATAACTACTAGCGATGGGCGATTTCCAATATATTCTCGATCTTTTTTTTTTCAATCGATTCTTCCATAGTCAATTTTGAAAAGAAATCGATCTTCGATTCAAAATCGCCATAATGACTGATTAACGTATACTTAAATTATTGTCAATCCTTCCTTTCCCAACCCCTAAATGAATAATCAAATATACAAATCTAATTGAAAAGTTTATATGCATTATCTCGTCATGAGATAATAATGGTATCCTGATAGCGTTGTAAATGTTATACAGTAAATTTAGAAATAAGTGCAATCAACTGGTTACAAACGTAAATTTAATCGATTACCTTTTTCAATCTTCTCCTGGTAGCCGAAGGATTCTTTTCTGATAAAATTCTTGGGATTCGGAAAATGGGACGAATCTACATATGTTACAAACCAAGACATTGGATTCTGCTTATATGTACCTACCGCCCTTTATCTGTTATTCTAATAAATGTCCCAGAAGCCAGTCAGCACTATGTATAACAGGTGAATTTGTGGGAAAGCAATTTCTTCAACGATTTTTAACATGGACGGTTATGCCAGCTTGGTTCTAGGATAAGGTTGGCCTAGTTTCTCGGCATGGTTAATACATAAAGCCGTGATTCCAGTGAAGCAACGCTAAGCGATCTGTAATATTCCACATGTCGCTCAGCGTCTCCTATTTCGAACTGAATCTTATCAAGAAGTGTCATATCAAGGTGACGATGAATATGTAGAAAATTTCACTTGCAATACTTAAATTGGTTACAATCCTAAGATACACCATGTTTCGCTTTATGTTACTTAATTTGAGAGACTCCATGTTGCACGCTACGTGTTGACTAAATATTGCCCCAATAGAATCGTGTCTTTACCACGTTGGATGTTACGTGGGTCATCAGTGAACCAAGTTGAACTTTCTGTCCGGATTATTTTATTTCTTTTAATTTTTCTGTCTTCTTCCTAATATTTCTTTTAATTTTTCTGTCTTCTTCCTAATATTTCTTTTTCAGTTTTATTAACCGTTTGCACTCCAAACATTTTTTAATAGTATGATATAACAGAAACTCTAATTGATAAACAATAATATGATATAACAGCAACTTTCCTGACTCTTGTGAGAACTTAATGTGTTATATATTTCGAAAAGGAGAAATCTGCCTTTATTTCGAAGAATTAAAAATTAAGCTGGCGAAAATAAAATTCAAGAGAGTTACACGTTAAACTTTCATAAAAATTACGCATGTTTCTATAGCGGAGGGAATTAAGTGCAAAGGTTTAATATTGTAAAAAATCTTTCAAACACATATATAATAGCCACAATAACGTGGACCATTAGCGTGAATTGAAAATCACGAGAACGAATAAAGTTCAGAATTCGGTGCGGCACTGATTATGTTAAAGAAACTGGTAACCTCTTCCTTAATACGTATATTTAATGTACTTAAAACTGTTTGGTATATTTAATTATTTTGCATACAGGAAACCGCGACTCCCAAAAAGTACTTTATAATTCTCTTGCGAACGCGATAGTATGAAATTGGCTAAAAATGTTAATGTGTGTGTGTGTGATGCAAAGTATCATTGTATACCTATAAATCTTAATAGAAAATTTATAGACAGCACGAAGCAACGTAGTAATGCGCCTAAGATTTTTTAATTTTTAAAACATAGTTTAACAAAACCAACTGTATCATTTGCAAGAGTATTGGAAATAATTAGTTTCAGATGAAAAACACTGGAGTTGTTTGCTTATATATCGAGATAATATTGGAAAAAGAATATACAACCGGTGCAAAACAATATCACCGATTCACTTCTTAATGCTTTTCATGATTTCTCGTTACAAAAATAATAACGAACACAAAGTTTCTTGCATAATTTAAACTATGCCACGTTGTACATACCTTAGTGAGCAAGAACGAGATGCAATTTTAGTTTATAAAGAAGAAGAAATTCGAATACGAGAAATTACTCGTAGATACTGAGTCAATCTCACAAGATTATCTAGAATTGTTTAAACAGTCCTATGAATTATGAAAAAGAAAGAGTTAAGAAAAAGTTGTTACCTCATATTGAACGTGAAATTGTTCAAACTACGAGCAATTCACTAAAGAGTTGCTCTTATATTGCAACAAAATACATACTTAAAAATATTTGTACATTTTATAACAAAGTGTACATGCAAGAGTAAGAAACAGAAGAACCGGAAGGACTATTTATCGTAGACTAACTAACAAACCTACTATTTGGTAGTTAAATCAAACGACATTTACCATGGGACACCCTGTATATCACGAAGCGATTATTGCTCGCACGAACTCGCCTCGCGAACCACGAGAAAGATTAATTCCTTCCGGCGTACGTGCAGATTGATTTTTCGAGGAGAGAAAAGGGCCCCGTTCATCATCGCGCGTGCACATCGACTGCTACCTTTTAACCGGAGTGATAAACGATGTAATTAATACAGGCAGTCGATGAGTTACGCACCACACGTTGCTAATGCTTTCGGAAAAAAATATTTCTTCACAGATTTAACGAGTATTTTACGTCTTAATATTTTATTGCGTTTGATCGTGTGAACGCAACAATGATGCCTTTGAAATTAACATTCGCAATGTCTGAAACAGAGAAAATATTCACATTAGTTACTTTAACGTTTCAACGAGATGACTTTTTAGCAGATTCTATGTTTCAATTGCAACATTATGAGTTAGCATAGTCGCATACGAATGCGTTTTTTAATGATAGAAAATTTAACATATTTGGGCCTAATTAATTGATACTTGAATGCAAAAATAAATGCAGTGATATGCAACTATTTTTTGTAGTCATATATATTATTTATATCATATATACATATATACGATACGTAGAAATATACTTAAATGGTTAATATTATTAATTTCAGAAGATTCAGTTCACGATACAAATACAAACCTGTTGCACTGGCCTGCAAAGAAATGTTCTTTAACCAACCAAGTATTTAAAAATAAAAAAAATACATGGTAATGTAAATTCAAGAAATGTACTTATTTGAAATTAATACACAATGTTTATATGTACGTACAGTTAGTCATAAATAGCATGTGGACCTTTATGCATTTATAGAGAATTTACATATGCAAATACCCAAAATGAAGCACCCGTTACAATATTTAAAGGGTGCAATCGATCCCTATTTTAGTCTCATTCTTTCAATTATGTTTGTAAAAGTATTAATTTGCATAAACATCCGCAGCGTAATCATAAAAGTCTGCACACACCTCTAAGTTTCAAACAATTCAAATATTACAAGAGTTTCGATTATTTCAATAACACTTCAATCGTTTATTAATCAAAATTAAACGTATATTCAAAACAATGTAACCTTCTTTTCCTTTCTCATAACCAGAAACAAAAAGTTCCGTTCATAAAGGCTCAGTTAACATTCAGGTATCCGCAGAGTATTCATTTAAGAGGCTTCCAAAAGATCGCCATCATCTAGAGCAAATTTCCCTCGTCTCCACCAATAAGAAAAGAAAAAAAACACAAAAAAAAAACAAATGGAAAGAATCCGAATGAAATTCGCGTGCAACTCGCGAGGGACCACTCGGCTCAATCAGAGCCGCGCACTCTCTGTAAATTTGTATTTCTAAATTGAACTGGCTCTGGGTAAATAATACCGGAACTTTTCTCCATGAACAAAGTAGTACTAGTAGTAGTTCTTCGCAAAACCAAGCGAAACAGGGAAGGAGACAGAGAAATGAAGGAGCCCCAACAGCAGGGAAAGGGAAAGCAACTCCTTTGAAGTTCGCGTACATAACGTTGAAATTTCTGTTAAAGAACTTCCTCTCGCAGCCTCGAGTTTTTCAACTTGAACTTGCCTGATCGTATTTTCCGCTGTATATTTTCCACGGCTGTCCGCCGGCGTCGCCGTTGGGGCTGTGTTCGATATAACCGACTCTCGATTTATTGGAATGGAGACTTAAGGGGGCAGACTCGAGTAAAACGCTAAAATTAAAGCGATCTTCGACAATTTCTTTACAATGCATAATGTTGGTGAAACATTTTGCCAAAGTTACCATCTTCCTACTTGGAAGTATCACTTCGATTTCATTATTTAAGGTTTTATTGTAGGCTGTTGTCTTTTGCAACGAGTAATTATCAAAAATGGAGGAGAAACGAGGAATCGCTTAAAATCAGATCAAGATTTATTATTTACCGTGTAAGAGAAAAAGAACTGCGTATGAAAAGTATAGCATAAACTGAGGAACGAGTGAACTCATCGTCGATATAACTACGCGATATTATATTAATAATAAATCGATAAGCGATCCATCATACGTAGGATGAAAACCCACTCGATAGAATCTTGTTTCGATAATTCGTTCAGTTTCTCTGTTCGAGCGATGAGAAATTGGATCTTGGGCGACGCGAAAGGAAATTAAATTTAACGGCAGATGGCTAGATTCTTCTCTAATTTCATTGAATGTCTTGGTTGATAAGGAACAGGCTGGAATTTTATTGAATAATTAGGGAGAATGTAGCAGGAGGTGTTCGAGATCTTTTCATGAGAGTTTTCTAGTCTTTGAAAATAAATGTTTGAATACTTTACGTGGGCCAGTGTACAATTAGATTGATAAAATGAGAGAAAGGAGTAGGTTTCCTATTTGCATCTTGAAACTGATCCTCGACTGCCTTGCAAAATGTTTATTTTCTTTTTTATTTATGAATGATAAATACAAGTTTCTTATGATCTATTTACAAGTCTTCGATGACAACTAGATCTAAATTGTTACGAATTGTCTTTCCGTTTTTTCGTGCATCTTTTAAAGTCCTTTCCGCACCTTGGTTTTCATAGATCATTCTTTTATCACTTTTCAATCTTATTTTCATTAATCTCAAGTCACAGTAGTTCATCTGACAACACGGATGCTTGTTTTAAAAAGTATTCACAAATGATTATCATCAAGTTCCCTCGAATGTCCAATAGAATTAACAGTAATACAAATACTTACTAAAAATGCTACGAATTTTCCGAACCACTCGAATACATGTTATCTCGAATGATTTATTGATGTGTTTAAACTTTTAACACTGGGATCACCGACGACCAAAGTATATTTATTTGTACCAACGAAATAAAAATGATAGACATTTGCAAATCCCATGCGATCGAAATACAATCAATCTTCATTCATACATTTTGTACAGGAAAGCACACGGAGTATGCTAAAAAAAATGCACCGTCGCAAATTCCTACAATACAATCTTTATGGTAAATTGCAGCCAGTCGGTTTGACTGCCTTGATAATTCTAGTGTTTAGAAGCGATATTTTATATGCACGAAGCCAACATACCAATGTAAAAATCGCGAGACCAAACGCTTTATGTGAAACGACAAAATGTGTCGCGTTGTATTAAAATGACCGCGAGCTCTCTCCGGTGAAACTTATCAGTGACGTTGAGAAATACGTCGATTACGGGGCTAATTACGCGAGTCTAACGAGTATAAGGCGAGTCGACACGATAACAACGTTGCCGTAACATTGTGGCGCGACCAGAGATTCCACTTTGTTGACAACGATGAATCCCAGCTACGAAATAATATTATCGCCAGCTGTGCGGGGTGATCACAAAGCCTCCAGGTGACAAAGAGCAACGAAGCGCTATCTGACGATGACCCTCTCAGTTCAGCTCGAGTTAAGATCCTTCTTAAAAGGACCCGTCGTCGCCGTTCTGCCTTTCTTACCTCTTTCCTCCTCGCGGCGATGCACGCTATCGTACACCGTGGCACGAGATAACCGAACGGTGTACGCGAGGGATGCCTTAAGGGGTTGTGCACACCTTAAAAGTGTTCTTGAAAAAAGTTACGGGATTATCGCGGTGCCGAGAATGAAAATAGACCTAGCTAAAATTCTCCCTCGTTAGAAAACTGTATTCGACGTGTATCTAGTGTAGCGTAGTTGGCATATCGCGTGGTATGATAGATCAATTGTAAGTACAGGATAGACTGTCCGTTTATATAGGAAACATCATAAATTTCAAAATGAAATTCGGATTGTGTAAAAAAAGACAGAGGTTTTTTACGCCCCTTGCGATTTAGAATGGTTACTTTAAAAATTATATTCAATCCGACCATCATAGTTGATAAAGTTAATCATCCATCCATGTATTAAATATAATTGTACGTTTGTTCATATTATAAAAGTAAATGAAATTCGGGTTATAGAAGATTAAATGATAGATGTACAATACATATGAAGGTATACTTATATACACGTTATTATAAATGTAGCTACTATATATCGATTACAGATATCGGAAACAATCAATTATGGCAGTATTTATTTGCAATTCCCATCGTTTTAAAAACGCTGCTTAGGTAGCCCTCTGGTAATTTTATATAAGGATGGATAGTCTATTCTATGCTTCGTCAATGGTTATATATACCATTAACTAACGTAGAACCATAATTATGTGAATCAAAACATGACAAGGCTGTTCGGATAATCAATGTTTTCCGATAATCGAATAATTGATTTTGCGTGCAAGAAGTTCGTTTATTCTGAAGTATGTTTGTTATGTAAGTATATGACATAAATATTATATACTTGATATTATAAAAGATACAAAAGCTTTTGAATGATTTAATAATTTTCGTTGGTCTTCCATGTTTTCTTGACTCTTAGTAGACTCATTCTTTGTAAGACTTTTATTTCGTCGCTCGCAGTTTCTAACTGGGTTTCATACCACCTTAATGCCGTTTCCAAAGGAATGAATGTTTCGTAATGCTTTGGAAAAAACTTGGAATTATTTGTGGATTCACATTCTTCTTCTTCACCTTCTCTAATACTTTCTTCATTTTCATTGAAATACTGTCCAACTTGTTTCACGATTTCATCATCAATTATGTTATTTATTTTATCATTGTTCATGTCTCTTCTTTATCTGTTCGACAATACTGTTTTTAGAACCCCCAAATGAAACCATAGTTTCAATCCGTTAATTGATAAAAAAATACTAATATTTTAATATTTAATTAACGAAATCAAAATAATAATAAGCGAATTAAAATAAGGATGTATTAATGCACGTGCGACTAAGTACACATCAATTAATACACGTGGAAAGCTATATATGAAACATATACACGTGAAATATAGATTCTCTAGTTGTACCACATGAAACAGTTGATAACTCTATGGTGGTCTATAAAGAACATAATTTACTAATCCTGTTTAAACATCGTATTACTAAGAAATTCAAATTGCACTCGAAAAATTGATTCAAAACCAACCATCATTGGTAGACATGAACTCATATTTATACATCGGTTGCTAAACTGTGCACATCGCAGATCATCAAATCAAAATCAAACTATCAGCGTAAATTAATAGTGCTATTAACAATCTCGCAACTCTGATACTAATTACATGTCTGCAATTCATAATTATACTTTCGCATGGATGAAATTCCAAGGAAATTGCATAACATTTTATTTACGACGTCAGTCGCTGTAACTTTTACCGAGATCTTTAGTTTGCAGCTAATTGCTAATTACGCGTTCCAATTTGAATATCTTAAAGCGTGAATAGTTAAATTCGTAGTCTCTCCAAAGTTGCTCGTAAGACCCTTTGACCGATGCCCTCATTGCGTCCACTTCAACCTGTTCAAGTTCAACTTCAATTAGCCCTTTGAGCGGCTGGCCCTTTGTAACATGAAAGGAATTGGCTTTGTGTTACCGTGGGTACTTTTGATGTTTTGTAAAGAAAGCACCTTGGCTATTCTCTCTCTCTCTCTCTCTTTTTCTCTCTCTCTCTCTCTCTCTTTCTCTCTCTCTCTCTCTCTCTCTCTCTTTCTTTCTCTCTTTCTGTAGCACCTATTTTTGATTCTTCGCAGAAAGAGTGCCCTCTTTCTCTTTATCTGCCGCTCCTTTGGATTCTTATAAAGAAACATAGTTTGGGAATCTTTAACGTCCGCACGATTACAGTCCAAAACGATTTCAACTAAATGCAACCCTTTGATTTCAAAAGAAGCCAAAGTTGAGTATTACGAGGGGGAAGGAGTGAAATTGAAATACAAGGAACGTTCGGCAACTCGAATATTCAGCAAAATATGAATCTGTGGACAAACGTCGTTCAAGTGACCCTTTTAATGGGTCCATTCTTTGTTTTGACAAAGAAGCGATGTAGGGGTGAAAACACCCCCTTAATGAAAATATAAGTTTTCATATTATTGTCAATATCTCCATAATCATACATGATGTGGAAAAAAACGTCAAATTCAAAGTTTTATGGCATTTGATGTCCCACAGTATGGCTGCAAAGAACTTTCGAGGAACCTTCCTTTTTCAAAATTTGCTCCCCTCCCTCCGAAATTTTTTCAAGTAATCTTTGTAATTTCTGTTCATGCTCTGTTCCAAACGTTGCTGCGTCCCTGTATGTGTACTCTTATAAAAATGGAACTGGCATTTTCTCTTGAATACTTCTAGTACGTGATGAAATATTCAGTGCTTAAAACGTGCCATACAAGATTGAACATACCTATGTACGTACAAAGAATGTACTTCACCGGCGAAAAGATTGATGAATTAAAAAAGACCACTCGACCTTTGTCACTTGTTTCTCACGAATTAACCAAGAATTTTAATCTTACTGCCTTTCCTGTATTATATATTTTTTTTCAAATACTTGTAGTTTTAATTTCTTTGGTAGAAGTAAAATATTTTATACAACGGTACAGCTTCATTTTCATTTATCCATCCCATAAAAGGGTATGAGTAACATTAGTGATACATTAGTAAATCGGACATGTGCCTGGGAATATTTTTAGATTCTTTGACAGTAGAACTTAACTTTGAAAAATTCTAAAGAGCCAATTTTTTACTGAAGTTATCAAATGACTACGTTTATATATTTATAGTTAATTTTGTAGTTGTGGTAGAAGGATTCTGTTAAGTCAAATAAGTTTCTTAACACGTTCACGACCACCATAGGTTTTCTGTTTTGTATCGTAAAATGCAATATTGTTAAGGGGTTATGCTTTGATGGAAGCAGGTTCTTCTTATTTCGGGTTTTAAATAAAAAGACACGGGTTTAGGAAAAAGGTAACTGATATATATTTGATTATATGTGAAAATGTAATGTACCAGGACTTTCTATGTCCTGTCCGCACCGACTCTTCACGTCGAACTGTCGAGAAAACGACAGCCTTCGACACTTACAGTTTTACCAAACAATGGTCAACCTTTTCAGGTACGCTTGACCTTCGACAAGACGAGACGCTGCGACTCCGAAGTCTTGGGTTTTTTCCTATTACTTTATTACGCCTGTAGAAGCGACACTCTAATATTTTTGAATAGGGAGTTTTTCTACAGAAGAGCTGTTTTACTTCAATAAATATAAACATATTGCGTGTTATGGCGTCTTCTGTTTTCTAATATCCGTAAATTAAATGAAAAGAAATTTGATTCTGCAAGAGATTCTACTTCAAAGTTTTAATTGCCATTGGCTAATTAAATGCACGGTAAAATGGAGTCTCCTGATAAACATTTAAAAAAGACATCTGGTATAATGCAGCTAGCCTTAGTCGGCAAGATGCACGATATACAATGTCTACAAAATTATTCTCAGTTATCAGGCCACACAAAAAACACTTCCATGGAAAAGCATTAACAAATAGTACGCACCGGAATAAAATAAATGAAGGAGCAAAAGAAAAAAACTGAAATCGTTGCAATCGATACTATTTCAAACAGTTCTGAATTAGATAAAATTGGTTCTGTTTTAAATAAAAATATGAACAAAGATGACAGTGTTTCAAATAAAAATATAAACATATGGCGGCGTAAACTTATCGCGCGATCTAATATATTGTAATCTTTTTAATTCCCCAAAATTGCCTGTAACTTGAAAGACTGCAAAAAGAATCGCGTCTATTAGAAAACACTTCGCAACCCTTTCGAAGTTCACGACCAATCGGTTGGGAACCAGCGTTCTAAGGTATCGACGAACAGTTCCCTGAAAGGAAGTGACTGCATAGGATCCGTAGCTGCAGGTCCCCTTAACTTTGCCATAATGGAGCCACGTTTTCTCCGTGACGCTGGGAATTATTTACTCACGCCGCGCCGGGAATGCGGAGGAGTGTATCGTTGTAAGAACAGCCTGAGGTCTCACCTACCGACGTCGCCATCGTAATCCGCGTCGAGATTCCGCGTTAGAAAGAGAAAAAGGGAAGATACCCCTGCAGCGGTCACCCCTTTCTTTCCCTTGTTTCTCTACCTCAGATATCGTTACGCAGATAAAACCGCATTGCTGAAAGGCTGGCAAACTAATCGAACAGGCTCGCGCGCCGCTTCCTCGAAACCTCGCGCTTCCTCGAAATCTTTCGGAATGCCGATACCGCCGATCGGACAGTGCTTTCGATAAAAGACGAGCTTCCATAACAGGCGTCATGGTACGATTTCGAAAGTAGGGATGGGTGATTCGTGCTGGAAAAAATCGATTCTTGAATCGAGCCTGAATCGCGGCGACGAAGATCGATTCACTAGGAAATCGAGCATTGAACAGTCGATTTAGGCAAAATGAATTATTAAGCCGAAGACGATACATGAATGATGAAAATTGTGTAGATGCTAATCATTTAAGTGCTTATTAAAATTAAAAAAAAACGTGGTAAGAAGCACCTGTTTTTTTTATGAAAGAAATCATTTCTAACCGTTGATAACTGTCAATAATATGATAGTATGTATGTTTTCCAGGATACTCTGTTCATTTTCTTACTTTCCTTTAACCCATATAACGCACCGACTGAACATATTAGTCACATTTTGTGTTGTCCGTACAACGTACGGACTAAGCACTTAAAGGGTTAAGAAGCGGGTTTTTAAGATCGCTTACACTTTTCCAGTTTATAACAAAGAAACATAAATACAATGAACTCTTTTTCTAAATTTTATGCTACTTACTTAGAACCAAACACGTTTGCAGTTGCAGCGTATCGCCGTCTGAATCAACCCTGAAAGGGTTAATCGGTTCCCCGGTAAATAACATGTTAACACTTTATCTACCGCTCACGACTGAAATGCATAAAAGCATCATCGATGGCTTTGTTCGAACGCGAAAAATTAGCATATCTAAAGGACATTATTTATTTACATTGTCTGCACATATTCACATAATAACAATATAAGATATTTTAGGAACAATGTAGATGTAAGGAATGAAACGGAGTTAATTTATAGATTCACCAAAACGCCGATTAAACAGGCATCCGTAATAGGTAGATAAAGTGTTAAGTTCCATAATAGTACACTAATTAGCTCTTGTAACCCTTTTCATCGTCCGCATCGAAGGCATCCGGTGTCGCATTCAACTTTTCGCATTTTCATCTCCCTTCCTCCGAAGCATCCGTGTGTTCCTTCCCTAACAAAAATATGTCTCCTTCCCTACTGTTTCGCATAATGCTATCAGAAGCCGGCCATCCGTTCGGGTAAGAAGACAAGCGAGAGGCAGAGGCTTGCAGAAGGCCTGCCGTCTTGATGAACGTGGCCGTTTATATCTACCGGCTGGAACCACCGAACGGGTAGCCGGTCGACGCCGAATTCCGCCGCTTTCCAATAATTTTATTTTTGCTTTTAATGCGCCGTCCGCGATGGGATCGTGCAACGGCTGCCTGGCGGCGCGGCGCGGCGGTCGATGGCGCTTCTTGATACTAGATAAAGCCGAGGAACGACCGGTCGCTTTCGGGCCCTCTCTTCACCCAATCTTTTCTCTCATTCTTCCTTCTTCCCTCCTTCTCCCTTTTTCCACTCTTCTTTGATGCTTCTGCTTCTCGCTGTTGCTCCTCTTTGTTGGCTTGGACGCGCGTAACCGCGAGTCTCTTGCGCAAAGATGCCATCGCGAAGCTCCAACCAACGAGATTGCCTTTTCGACGGCCTCTCTGCTACGAAGCCTACTGAAACCATCCAAAGCCGATCTGCGGATATTTATTGCTGCGCCCCTGAGCCACCGTGCGGCCGTTTTCCTTTTTCGTTTCCCTCCCAACCGCGCGGCCCGGTGATTGATCTGAATTCTTTGGCAGATTTTTCGAGATTCGGCTTTTCGGACGGTTGCAACTTGGATGAGGTGCTTTTTGCGAGGGCAGTTTTTTTTTAGGTTAGGGTCAGAGGGTTGGCAAGGTGGAGATTAGATTCCTCGGGCTCCTTTGGCAGGTAATCGTTTACCGAGAGAAGCGATGTGATTTAGGGGTGAAAGATAGGAGCACGAAAATAGGGCGATGTTTCGTTGATTGGATATTATGGTAGTTTTATGATTAGACTGCGGAAGTTTATTCAAATGCATAGTTTTATAGAATTATATCAAATATTTGAAACCTTGACAGAAATTTGTTTCAGAATTAAAGTATCATTCGATTGTTGTTTCAATTAAAATTAATGTAAAATGTAAACGAAATCTTAATTCGATTATTTGCTAAATAAATTCGTATCGTGACGATATTTGTGCTATTTATGCAAATAATTATTTGCCTAGGTTTCAAGTGTTTCGAATTATAAAAGTAGCATAAAGTTTCGAGACTACGAATGCCTTATCCCTAGTTTTCGAGTTGAAAAGGTTAAAGTTACCGAACTATAATGTATTAAGTTGTCCCAAAAGTTCCTTTAAAAATTTAATCAACAATAATTTCGGTCTCAAGACCTTTCCAAATTTTTTCACAAACCCTTCACGCCATGTTTTATAAATTCCGTGAAGCCATTTTGTCCGAAAGAGCAAAGCACGAAGAGAACTATTGGGAGAATCTAATATTACCGCCCCTAATTCGTACATTTAACCAAACCCTATTTTTAATTTTCATCCTACGAAACTCGCGTTCATACATGAGTTGCTACTTTAATCTTACGGATTACGCGAACGCAACAGTTAACTCGTATACCTAAATATCCCGCGAAACTCTCTCGCGAATCTTAAGCGTCCCTTACACAATTCTAAGATCTCCGGATCTCGGTGGGGTAATAAATCCAAAGAGCATTAGCAAACTTGGTAAGAATACAAGGCGCGTTCAACGTCGACTATAATAGCACGGCGGAAACCGGAAGCCAGCACCCGTATCATTTTGGAGTGACAGCCAGCTTAAGATGTAATAAGACTGCGATAACAAGCGACGCTGCTGCACACTAGTTACAAGGTCGTACTTGACAACACGGTTTTACAGTCATTCCCGTCTGGATGGCTCCCACTGGATTTGAATTAATCCTTCGGGTTTCACGATACGCACGCACGGCATACAAAAGCTTCAAACACAGCGGTGTCTTCTACTTAATTGAAACGTCCTTCTTAACGTTCCGCAATCGACGAATGCTGCTTTCTCAAGCTTAACAACGTATTTCGAATAATTTCATGCCTCTTGAATTGTTTGCAAAAGCTTTGCGCACCAAATTAGGGATGTTCGGTTTTTACAAGAAAAATCGATCTTTAGATTAGATCTGCATAGGGTAGACGTAGCAATAAGGTTATCGCGTAACTTTATTTAACTATTTTACGAATTATTTAATTCAGAAATCGTTCCAATTCGGAGCATAATAATGTTCAACATCTTTGTTATTTATGAACATTTTTGTTACATGTTGTATGTATATAATGAACAAATTACTAATTAATTGAACATGTACGATAAAGTCCAATGTCTCTATTACTGTCACTTGAAAACTTGTCATTTAAATAGAAGCAATTTTATTAGTAATTCAGTTTGCGTAACAAATATAAGATATATAGTAAACGTATCGCCTTTAGCGTATTATGGTAATTCCCGTATTTTATAATTACTTTGGTAACGATTTGATGTTCAACAGCACAATTACCTCCCAATATTTATTTTCAAATATCGCGTGTAAACGAATATGCAGTGCCCATGTGTTGTTACATAAAAATGAAGTCGAAATTTAATATTCTTCGTATATTACTTTGCTATTAAAGAAAATAATTAAGCTGTCGGTTATAGGGTTTGCTGTTAACTTGAATCTCAAATATTGTTTTGCAATAATAAGTTAGCAAATTAATCTACATAGGTTATAAAGTGTTATCCAAAAGTACCTTTAGGATGTTGAATGAGAATACTTTTCAAACGCCATGTTTGTTAGTAAAATAGATTTGAAAAAAATGAAAATTGAAACGAGAACAAACGAAAATAATAGAAATAAAAACAGATTAGAAAAGGGTAAAGCAGAAAGGGAAAGAAAAATAGTGAAGGTAGGTGTTCCTATAGTCTATTTTGGATAACCCTATATTACAGGAAATCTATGGGACGTATAGGGTAGATTTACCAATTGTAGAAAAACTGTCAGTGCCCCTATAAGTGACACTTTAATTATTTTATGTAATACCAAAGTAATGTACGAAGAATCGTTAGTAAACAAATTTTGATACTAAATTTCGACTTAGATTTACGTAACACATTGTATATTCGTCTACATTTAATGTTTAATAATAAATGTTAGGATTAATGGTGTTGAACATTGAAACGCGACCAATGTAATTATAAAGTATGGGACGTGTCATAATTCATTGTCAGTAAAGGCGATACGTTTACCATATATCTAATATCTGTTACACAAATTGACGTACTAATATATGTAAAAATTATTTCTATTTAAATGACAACTTTCCAAGTGATACTAAGAAGGACATTGGACTTTGTTGTACGTTTTCAATTACGTAGCAATCAATTCATTATATTCAACGTATACAAAAAATATTCATAAATAAAAGAGCGTTTGAACAATGTTATGGTTCAAACTGGAACGATTTTTAGGTTGAATAATTTCTAAAATACGTAGCAGCCGATCCTTGGAAGTCGCGGCGCGACGTACCCTTGTGCCGGGGACCGACAGAAACGCGGCGTACCCTTGTGTCGGAGGCCGACAGAAACGCGGCACTCTTTCAGGGGTAAAATCAAAGACTATCAAATCACATAAAATGGAAAGCGTTTTCGTTGGAGTTTCAGTTTACGTTCGATCACCAGAAGAGATCAGTCACATTATTAAAACCATATCACCAAATACCACGTCAGTGTGATTTTATTTGGACAAAACCATTCCTGACAACTTCCGATCCTTTCGACCCTTACAAATAGTTAAACAAAGTTACGCGATAACCTTAAAATGGCAACAATTGCTACATCTACCCTATACACGCCTTTCGCCGTCGAATTGTTAATGAAACGTATAAACGGTGTATACCGAAGAGGATGAAAAGTCATAAGAAATGGTGAAAAGTTGCGAAGAGTATAATGACGTGGTGTACGGTGGGAGGAAAGTCGCGGTACGGTGTAATATCACTGGGGCACAAAGTTTGCACATGGTGTAATTAACTGAACAAAGTTGCGTCCGCCTTGGTAAGTTTCTAAGGGATGGTTTACAACCGCCGCTGTCCACGTGCTTCGCCTCGGCTTGTCAGAGGGTGGAAGCAGGCCGCACATAAATTCGGTGGGGTTAGAGCCGCAGATGCGAGTCGTCGTCGTGGTGGCTTGGCTCACGACCAAAGCTGATCGTGTTACAAAGTAGCCTGCCCGGAGTTATGGGAACGCCTCCTCCAGGGTTTCATTATTTTTGAGAAACCGACGGCGTCGTTAGACAGCCAAGTCGAGCGCGGAATTTTCAAACATCTTTATCGACAGATGCAAATTAGTCGGGCGTGCCTCGGACTCTGTAATTTATATAAATTTAACGTTAACTGCAATTATGTAATTGTCAGTAACGAACACTGTAAGACGTGTTTAGAGCAGTGTTTCCCAACCTTTTTCGTACCATGCCCCACGTAAGCCTTTCTAAAATTCGTATGCCTCCTATGTAACGTATATACATAATTTTTAGTTTTCAAAAATTGATGTGTTCGCTGAAGAAACTTAAATGATAGGCTTTAAGATGAAATCACTAGGAAATTGTTGGGGAAACACAGTAAGTAAATTTTCAAAACATATAATGGAGAACTGAAATTCAAGTACAAATAATTTTAATGAAAGATTTTCCTATATTATTTTAATTATTAGTACGTATTTCATTTTTAAATTTAGTGAGATCCTTGCGCTTGATGCTTGCTGCAAAGAGGTTTTATGTTAGGTTCCAATTTAGTTAGCTTCACTCTCAAGTATCCCCGTTGTGTTATATTCAGCCGATATCTTTTGACTCTGGACGAGTCCATTTTCGAATTGCCCCCCTTAACAATCAACGTGCCCCCCTGTTTTCTTGAATTATAGTCCTCAGACTATGGTTTAAGTTCGAGTTGGGTTTAGCTGATTGTTTTTCTATTTCTTTCAACTATATTTCTTAAGCTACAGGAATTATTTTAGTTATCGTTCGATGGATGGAAATGCTAAGCGTACAGATTAATTCGGAACCTTTATTTGTAAACTCTTGGGTATTTTTATCAATTCGAAATCATAATTTCTTTATTTTTCAAGCGATGAATTTGCTTCATAAATGTGAAAATGCTGCAAATTTTGATAAATGCTGCGTTAACATAATGTTGTTCCTTAGTTGATTAAGGTTGGTATAACTTAAGAAGATTCACGTTAATCATTTCAAATGACTTATTTGACTTTTCTCAAGGTTGTTCGAACATTCAAGCTACTTTGATAATCAAATACTTGCCTTGCTTTTCTTATTTCGAATTTCAAGTACTTGGACAGCACTACGAATCAAATTTTAATCTATTAATCTTATATTATTCTTCTCTACTGTTCGCTATTTGTGCGCAATAAAGCCGTTTAAACTTACGACCCCGTAATTTCTTCGAACAGCGTAGTATAATTTAACTTTTGATGTAACAGTTACGATTCGATCCTTAAAAGCTAACATTTCGAAACATTTTTCCGTTTTCCATGTTAATTTTAATAGCAACCGTGCGTGCAATTAATTATTCCGTTGTTCCATAAAAACAATTACCCATTCGGTGTATTAAAAAAAGGCTCGTGCCAAACTTTAGTCCGATAAACTGTAAACTGAAATCTGTTTCGTAACTACCGTACGGGAATGTTAACGATAAAAACGAGAAGCGTAGCCTAATTAATTATGGGAGTCGCTCCTATACACAATTGAAGAATATATCCATGGAACCGGACGGATCCGGTGTTTGTCAATGAAAGCGTAATTAAAAAACGCGTCGCGTGCTTCATTAAAAGCCAACACGCCGCTTAATTAAAACCATTACAAGGTTCGCCGCGTGGCTCCAACTGGAAACATTTTCGTGGCCACGCGGCACCGGCCACGTGCAACCCGTCTCCCTTTCAATCCTTTCCTCTTCGAATGAAAGAAGAAGACAAAAGAAAGGAGGAGAAAATCAAACTTATCCGCATGTGTCTAAATTATCCTTTTGCACTGCGTTGACGCTGCAATGACGATACGCGAAAATTTCTTTTAATTGTTTTCACTAATTTAATTTTTGTTTCCTTTCAAACAAAAAGTCAAATTACAGTGAAGCTTTCGTAAACTTCCAATTCTCAATACTTTGATTTTTTTCGATACTTTTCTGGAGCATCAAATTCTTAATATTTTGAATTTTTAAGTGTTTGAAGTCTCAAAGCGTGGATTTCCCAATGCTTTAAATTTCTAACGCTTCAAATACTTTATGTTTCGAATTTTTAACTCTTCTAATTCTCAAAGCATCGAATTTCCAACGCTTTAAATTTCTAAAGCTTTAAATTCTTAATATTTCGAATTTTTAGCTCTTTAAAATCTTAAAGCGACGAATTCCCAATGTTTTAAATTTCCAAAGCTTTAAATTCTTAATATTTCGAATGTTTAACTCCTTAAAATCTTAAAGCGTCGAATTCCCGATGCTTTAAATTTCCAAAGCTTTAGATTCCCAATATTTCGAATTTTTTACTCTTCAAACTCTCAAAGCGTCGAATTCCCAACGCTTTAAATATCTAAAGTTTCAGATTCTTAATATTTCAAATTTCCAAAGTTTCGAATTTTCAAAGTACCAAATTCCAAATACTTGGAAAGCTTCCAATTTTCAAATCGTTAAATTCCCTTACTTTGAATTTTCGTCGAATCGGTCGAAAAACTGTATCGCGTGTACGAGCAGTACGGTTCTAAGGTTCAACAGGGGTTATTTTCGCCATCCCTTTAAAAATGCCAGCGAAACTCAGTGAAACGCTAATCTAAACGAAGAAAAAAGAATGAAAAACGACACGAAAGCTAATTTTCCGTCCATCCTTGTTCGCGTGCGCGCGAGAATCGAGGAAACAGCGACGCGTTATTTATTATCGAGGACGTTGCCTAAAATATGACGTGAATCCTCTCACCCCTTAACCTAAGCTCCTTTTCACTTAGTAGTGCACGGGCGCTATCGACGTGAATAATCACGACGGCATAAGTATTCGCGAAAGTTCAATTTCCTGTCACGCCGACCGGTGATTTATCGTTTGACGCCTGTACACACGCGTGGATATTATTTACCGCCCCCTCGATACTTTATACATTGCCGCTCTGCGCCTTCAACGATCCCGTGTATTCGCGGAAACTGTATCCACTGCCGTGAGAAATAACCAGAGAACGTATTTTTTTATTCATGAGGTCCCATTCGGACGGATTCTAATGTGCATTTTTCGGTTTCTGTCAGAGTGCGATGAGTTCCGTGGACGTAACCACAGCTTGTACATTACTGGCCAAGAGCTTGGTATCACTGCGCATTTTAAGAAACGAGAAAACGAAAACAGTAAAGGATTTAGAAATTTGCTTACTTATTTACTCAGAAATGGGACAAAGTCCCAATAGTATAGGAAAGGATAAGAATGTGAGATACCCATTTTATTTTCCCACCTTGGAAGTCTGAGGATAGTTGTAAACGAGTAAAACATACTTCTTCTTCTTCTTCTTCTTTTAGACTTCGTAGAATTATAGGATTCGAGTAGGAAAAGAAATAGTGAAGAAACAATTCTCTGAAATGCAGTTTCATAATTAGAATGTTAAAGAACAGAATTGTACGATGTAAATTGGATAAAAAGACTACGAATCAAATGATGCATTACATAATGGTGGCCTTTTACCTCTTTAAAGCACAGCGGTAATGGAAAATGCCCTATTTTTTGACATGGTAAGATTTCTTCAAATCCACTTACAAATTTTAAAATAAAAAGAAATCTTGTGCCTCGGGAAATTAAAGGTTGATTATTGAAACGAATGACCAATTTCGTTTACTTCTACTTAAACGAATGAAGTTCAATACAAAAAGAAGATGATCATTCTATTATCCGAAAATTCTATTATTCGGCCACGCTTATCTCCCTATTCATTCGGATACTGAAGTGCCCGCACTTGTGTCTCGTTGTTATACCCGATGAAGTGCTTAAGCATTCAATTTCAACCGAAATTTATTCGGATCACGGGGTCACGTGTACCACGTTGCAATTACTAGCCTTTACGTTTTGTTATGCTATTTTTTAATTGCTCGGTTACGCGCGTTACCGTGGAATCGGAACGACGAAAAAGACGAATACGAAAGATTGCGATGCGATGGCGAGGGAGGAGGCAGGCGTGGAATATAATTTGCTGGAACAAGAAAAAGGGGGACCCGTGGAACGGTCTTCGAGGGCGTATTAACTCTATCGATATGATGATGCCGCGGTTGCCTCGGTAGGTACTGTAATTACGGTAATGTTATGCGCGCTAATTGGAGGATTTTGCGAGAGTGAGCCTGATAAAAATGAGATTACGGTGCGAGCTACGCTGCGTACGCATCACTCGCACGCCGGTCTGTATCGTTTGGGTATATCGGCGGAAGAAATTGGCTATCGACGTACTTCTCGGCCCCTTGGCCCATTATCTTTGCACAAAAAGTTAGTAAATCATCCGCGATACAATCTGTGGCCCCTCGAACTTCTACCCTCCCCTCCCCCCTTCTTCCCCCTCTCATCCCCCTTCGATCCGGTAATGAAGCAACGTCAGTAGGGTAATGCTCGTCCCGTGGTTTTTTAATTAATCCCAATGAACGAGAATCGGTTGGCCAGGGATCGGAATTGAGGCGAATCGTTGCGCGCCACGTACTCGTTAGCGATGCGAGTACATAATTACATTCAACCCGAAATCTTCGCGTTCCGCCATGCGCTGGAATGGTGTCGAGATCAATTTTGCCAATCGGGAATCAATTGAGTGTGCAAAGCTGTCAGGATTCTCGGTGGCTCGAAGATTTCCGTGAATTCAGTGGCTATTTTCTTTTAATTTGTGTCAATCGATCAATGTTATAGTAGTGAAAGTACAAAGTCAGAAAACAGTGGACTATTTGTTGGCACACCTAGTATATTTCGAATAGTAAGAGGAAACGAAAATTTTGGGAATTTAAAACAATTTGTTAGATGAAATATTTCAATACAATATTTTTGTGAGTATGTGAAATTCAACGAAGATCAACGAAGACACTTATCCCTTTTGCGAATACGCAAACTCTTGAAACAAGGAAGCTTTCGTATTAAAATTTTAGCAAGAATTTTAGTAAAATTATATATTTAAATTGGCCTTAAAAATGTCAGCGGACTTTTAACCATTTTAAAAGTGTCATAGTAGTAACACTAAAAAATTATTATTAAAAGCAAAAGTTTCGCGATTTAAAAAGAGGACAGTGTAAAAAGTAGCTCAGTGAAAATGATGACTAGGTAATTTCAGCCGGGGTATAAATAATTATTCGAGCGAAATAAATGAGATGCGGAGAGGGTGCAAGCAGCGTCAGAAATTTTTAAAACAAAACAACGGTACTCCTCCTGGCTGTGCAGAAAGTTCTTTAATTAATGCTGGGACACTTCTTGCCGTGGAAGTGGCAAACTTCCGCCAGCCAAACTTTCCCGCATCCTTCCAATTAGTTACAGAGGAGAGAAAACATGTAAAACGAAAAACCGCGCGCGAGGATGAGGGTTAAATCATTTAAATTAAAGAAAGGCCAAGGCAATCTTGCAATCTTCTTTTTATGGAAGCACAGCTTTGTTTTCGGATCATGCGCGTGAAAGCCACAGTCGTACAACTGAAAAATATCTGCAGAATAAAAGGCTGCAGATGCTGTTTAAAAACATAATAATAAAAATATTAGCGATAAGACACTCGTAACCTGGAAACTTTGAAAATCTTCGAAATTCAAAAAGTTTCAAATTTCGAGAACTCGGAACTTCGTTCTACTTTTATGATTCGAAACTTTCGAAACCTAGATAAATAATAATTGGCATAAATAACGAGAATATTGTCACGATTTGAATTCGTTTAACTAATATTCCAAATGAGCTTACGTTTAATCTTTAGGCTCACGTTAATTGGTGCAATATCGCAAAATTATAATCGTCTATACTAAGAAAATATAAAACATACAAAAATAGAATTTTTGCAAGCTAAGAAGATGGCTATTGTTACAATTGAATTTTTTTACATTTCCATAACCTCTTTCGATTATTAATTTATTTAAATTATACTTGTATTTAAGCTTCACTTAATTGTATTCAATAATTTGCTTGTCAACGAGAAATTTGTTAAGAATTCCTGACAAACTCCTTAAAACCGAATAGGAAAAAATTATTTCTTTAAAACTATTTTTTCGTAGAATAACTTTAACCTACTATTGCAATTTTTATTCTCAAACACTTCTTATTGTGTCAAATGAACTTCGTTTTGCTACTAAACTGCAACAAATAGTTTTTCCATTCATACGAATAAATAATGGTAACAATATTTCTTAAAGGCTACCGTTCTTAAATTTTCTACCTTATTCTCTGAAACTATTTTTCCGTGGTATAACTCTAACCCACTATCGCAACTTTCCTTCTCAAATATTTCCTCTCATTCTGACAAATGAACTTCGTTTCGCTACTGGATTGTAATCTTGTTGTACGACGCCTAGTTAGAATGTTGCAAATAATGGTAGGAGAAAAGGGATGAAGGGAAGAAAAATAAAAGGAACGCGAGGGGATCGAAGGAATGGAAACAGAAACAAGATTGTACGAGAATAGCAACGTTGGAGCAGAGAGAAGCAGAAAAATCGGGAACTTGTGGAATTGGGTAGGAAAGCAAACGCGTGGAAAGATTCGACAAACATTGTTGTTAACAACGCTTGTTAAAACAACGTCAGAAAACAAACAAGTAAGGCAGATGTAAAATAAATAAGGGTGATACGGGAGCATTCAGTGCTGACGGCGAATAAAGCTCCATGGAGAGAAATCGTGCAGAGAGAATAGATGAAAAGGAAATGAAACGATGGAAATATTTCATATTAGCGGCAAACATACCCACGAAGCACAGAAATTAAATGGTTGGAAATAAAAGTTCTTATTTTTGTTTTAGATATACAGTGAGAGTCAAAAGCAGTATACCCTTTACAAAGATACTATTATAATATTAATAATACTGCCAATAATAATAAAAAATATTATACTATTATACTAATTAGGTTAGTGCATATGAATTGTCCTTTTAATTTTCTAAAATGATTAATTGTAATGAATCACATTAAAGAAAAAGAAATTAGCTATAATATAGATATGTGCGTATTATAGTAAAATTATGGAAACTTCAGTGTTTGACATCACGAATAGTCAGAATATTTCACCTTTTGCGCTCCAAACTATTTTTAATGATATGACATAACAGCAGGTACAATACACTTTTCTAATTCTTGTGAGAACTTATATGTTATGTATTTTTAAAGGGAGAAATTTTTGCTTCGATGTCAAAGAAATGAAAATTGAATTGGTTAATATAGAATTAAAGAAATATAATCTTAACTTTTGATACAATTTGCAAATGTCTCTTCAGCGAAGCCAACGGAGTGCAAAGGGTTAAGCAATTCTTTGTGGAAATCCAAATTTAGCAAATATACTAAGAAACCTATTGAAATTGAGATTTCAAGAAGTTGAACATTGATTTGCAAAATTTGAGATTAATAAACAATTCTGCATAGGTTTAGGAAATTTTTATGTAAACGATTTGTTTCATTAAATGGATTTTGGTGTCTAGAAACTCGACTATAGACGAAAATGTTTCTTTCTTGATTTTGCTTCTCGTTCCTAATAATTCGAGTATATACATGTTAATTGTAACCAAAACTATGAATGTCACGGAAACGTCGTCTAATTATTACATCATATTGCAAATTGGATCGATTTAATTGGTTTCGAATAAAGGACGTACAATATTCAATGACCATAATTGGTACCATCACCAATTGATCAACGACACGTCTATTCGTGTAATTGATGCGGTAGTTATCTCTGTACGCGTTATTCAAGTCGACTGTAATGGGACAACGGCAATCGTACCTAATGAATGATTAATTTATGTCTGATCAACCTTTTAATATGGTTGAATGTCTCGCTAGAATATGAGCTCCAAAATAACGCAATTCAAGAAAGCAAATTCTTCAAGAGAAGCCAAAAATTATTAGTGAGTTTATGAACAAATTATTTACTAAACTTAAAGTATCAGATAAAAATGTTCTGAAAGTTATTTTCCACATTTTCCATTCTTAGCTCTTCGAATCCCTTTTTTGTCCTCATAACCTACTATTTAAGTTTAATATTTATAGTAAGATAAAACTCAACAAATTTGAACATATATATTTACTTATAAGTTACGTGGGTTTATAGAGGGCTAAATAAAATACGTTAGTAAATGCAATTCTACGTTTTAAATTACTTTTTGTATAGTCTCCGTTCTTTAAAACAACTTTTGCATACTTCTTCCAATTTGCATGACTTCCGTTACACAATTTTCTTCCACTCGTTGCGGTTTCGCTTTGTAAAAAGAAGATCCAGTATAAATTCAAGAGAATCCTACCGGTTGTTGAGTCAGTAAGAAAATTTTCCTTACTATTTTTATTCCGTGCAAAGTATTTCGAAATTTCAATGAAAAGTTTTACTGTATAAGGTAAATGTTGGTAATATTGAACACCTGATTTTAAAATCTTGCCAAGACTAGAGAAATTTGTCTTTTTTAATAAAATTAACACGATTGAATGAAGAAACTAATATATAATCGTATTTAAATTGTTAAGTGTGAAACAATTCGAATGATTTGTTATTACAGTAAAAAAACTAACAGAAGTGAAACTTAGCAGTTCGAAAAAGTGGTAGCCAATATGGAACACCTAGAAATAGTATAAAGAAAACTAAAAGACCTTTACGTTTATTATGAAAAATAAATATGTAGTTAAACAAAAGATAGAAAGAAACAAATACCTTTTAGGTACTCCGTATTTTTTTCGTTGTAGCTATTAATTAGCTAACTAACTATTTAACTGGCATTTCAGAAATGTTTGCACATCGCAAAAGAATAAAACGTTTCTTTTCAAATAATCGATATTCTACTTACGCCTAATTAATATATTAATGAATAAATTAATTAATATGTTCTTTATAAGGAACTCGTATACGCATACACGGTTGTCGGTACAATTCGCTCTCAAACTATCGAGATTTTACAAAGTTTCGTATAACGTGCTGTTCCATATTATCTACACTTACAACCTACGTCTAAAAGAAGAAATCAAAACTCTGAAACGCACGAAGAAGCGGAAAAGAAAAGAACGAAGCTAAAAGAAACGAACGAAAAAGGGTGCGAAATTCGCACGAAAGTAACGAAGATCCAGAAAGGGAATAAAAAGGCGACGTTGGCCGAAAGGCGAGGGAAACAAGGGTGCGTGCACACAATGGTGAATGTGGGCGCGCGTAAGTGTAATGTATGCTCGCATTGTTTACTGGCGTCTTGACGCGTCGCTGTGGGCCATTGCACGCGGTAAACAAGCGGCACACGTGTCCACCCACCGATGCGTGCGGCTTACTCAGCGACGCCCACGCGTCCACACGCGTTTCGACGTTGAACTGCGAAAACCCGGCGACGAAACGCATCCACCGAACCACTGGTGCTTGGCTAATTCGTTGTTGTGTCATGCAAATGGCGCCGACGAAAGAACCGTGCCACCGTGACCGCATCGGTGGAGCATTGTTATTTAGCAGAACCGTTCCCGGTGAAGGTGCAGAAGATGCACCTGGGCGGTCAAATCCAGTGGCGGCCGTAGAATACAGGGAACAGAAGATTTTCTGAATTAACCCATTTACATCGTAGCTCTAAATACGCGATTAATTTCATAAATCCGGGCACCCAATACTGATAGAATTTTTATACCGATATTATGCCAGTAGAGTATACGAAACTTATTGTTGTAACTATATGTATACATCGCTAGACTTTTTAATGTAACTTTAATGTAAATTTAACTTTAACGCGTTATAATTTATTCAGCATAAAGGAAATTGCATCTCTTACATGTTACGCTTCGCGAAACATCATTGAACTGCAAGTATCTTTTCTCATTTGTAATTTTATATTTCATAACATATACTATAAATGTTTGAAATATAAAATGTGTATGTAGACGTTTGCGACTGACCGTATATCAATCATCTTGCGGTAATTGAATTTAGAAATTGATCTTCTGTTTCGTTTATACGATCTATAATAATCGATCTTCTCTATCGTTGGAAAAATAAATTAAACGAAACTTAATCGAATCTCAATTAAAACGAGAATTTCGAAGTTTTAACAAATTCCATTGTATGTCAGAGTTTCTGATGAATTGTTTATTCCAATTTCGTTCGACGCGCGGAGTACAACGAAATTAACTGTGTGATCGTTGAACTTTCGTTATTTCATGAACGCGTTACGCGGATGATGGAAGTAGAAACTTTTCGTATAAATTTTTTCCACTCCTAGCAACTGCCACTAACAACAGCGGCAACTGTTAATTAATTGTTAACCCATAAGCATTGGACGGAAGTTGGGCGATCGTATAGATTTAATCCTTTAATTAAAAAGCGATACGGATTTTCTAACAAGTTTGCGCAAATGTTTCCCGTTTCCGATCTTTCCGCAATTACGAGTTTAGAGTTGCTGTGTGTGTTTCATCATCGGTATTTGTGAAAGAACAAAATTGATAATAACGACTGACGCAGCACCTTTTTCAATCCGAGAAATTGAAAACATTGGAAGAATTATTATTTAATGATCGTTGCTGCCATTCATTTAATTTTGTATTCTTTAACCATTAATTACTACACCTATTAAAACTTACGTCCGTAAGACCGCTAATTTTCTTTAATTCATTTATAATATACTTACAATTAAACTAAATCACCTAATTACATTTAAAAATTAACAAAGTCTTCCTAAATACTATATAATAACATAAACGGTCTTAAAAACTTTGGCACTGTATAATACTAAAATTAAATACATTTTGAAGATATATAAATGACATTATCTAGGTAAGTTGTTACAGTTGCTCCATTTCCCATTTTACTGTGATTCGAAGAACTTTAAATAGATACGGTTGTATTAGCTAAAGCTAATATTGGATAACAAGTGGCATGACATCATCATTCTCGTTTGGAGTTACTTCGGGTTGTGTCTGCTAGGTGGCCAAGCAGTTTAAACCAGTTCTCGCAGTAGAGGAGGTGCACCGCTGGTATGATATTGTGTCGTCGTGGATGGTAAAATTAAGATCATACTTCACAGGATCATTTCTGTAGTATATCTTACCTTCTCTCATCCCAAACTGAGAGTTGATGCAGCCACGATGAGGAGGCATAGCTTCTTTCCCTGAGCGTGAGAAAGACTCGTGAAGTTGACTTTGTGCAATTTCTCAGTCATCGATGATCGTTCACCCTTTGTACTCAGTACGAGGGGGATGGGAATTGAAGCTTTCTGAGTGGTCGCATAATTTAATTAAAAACAAAATTTTCTTAGCTGTAGGGAAAAATTATAAAGAGTTGCTTTATGTAATTATGTACAAAAATTGTAAAGGAATTTATAATTGCTTTATATAGTACATAATTTTATTTATACCAGTATTATTAATATTATAGCTAGGCTTATGAACATATAATAATTTATTATTGTTATTGATACTAGACTGTGAAGTTTTTTATGCAAATTCATTTCTTTATAAACACGAATAAAAAATGGAAGCTAAATATAGGCGATAGTGTAGTAGACTTAAACTTTAGAAAACTTATAATATTTTCTTTAATTTGAATATTTTATATATTATTATGCAATTTTGCCATTTGTATTTAATTTTCGTACAAATACATAAATATCAGCAGTTTAATTGTTATTGTATCATATATTATTGGTACTAGATATTATAATATAAAACAAGAGAAATTATTGTAACAAATTTCTGTCATCATGAAGTAAAATTAGTTTGGAAAATGTTTGGTTCATGTTGAAATGTTAAGTAAATTTTCATTATTCAAAATCATTAATAATATTTGTATTTTCGATGTTATATTGTTTTCACGTTTAGTTTAATTCGTGGATTATTATACAGATTCCCTTTGATTTCCAAATGATAAATAATCATTTTGAACTTTTTTAAAGGTAACAATAGAAACGATGGAATTAACTACAAATAATTCTACATATATTAATGTTACCAAATATCTGCAAATAAGCAGTCGGTATAGAATTTATTAATTTTTGAGGAATTTCCGAAGAATAATGTTACTTAACAATTATTGGGATAATTGGAGAAATCTACGATTATTCTATTTATTAGATACTGTCTTAAATCGAAGTATACATACAGTGGCAAGCATATAAATAGGGAAAATCAATATACGAAATTTAATTTCATTTACATTATAGGTTAACGGGTAACAATAACCTGGGAATATATCTCCATACGGGTAACGTTAACTAAGGAATGCAATCTACAATTGTATAATTTATTGAATTTAAGAGCGTTTCCCTATTTTTACATGCTCATCACTGTATAGCATTCATACGCGTAATAAAATGGGATAATAAACAGTTTGAATAATGTGCACACACAGTATGATATGAATATAATTGATATTAATAAATATGAAATATGAATGTTTAAATATTAAAAAAAAATTAATTTTCAACACTTCGCAGTCGGTAGGACTCGAACCTACGCTCCCTGAGGGAATCTGATTTCTAGTCAGACGCCTTAACCACTCGGCCACGACTGCTCGATGGAAATTTTTCTCTTATAACCGAAGCCAACGTACAATCGTACCAAAAGGAACTAATTTAATAGCATTTTTAGATTATGGATTTTTACGAGCAATTATAAACAATTTCTGATCAAGATTATGATTAAAATTATACATTTACGGGAAATTTAAATGTGCAAACAAGTGTAGAATGCACATAATTAGACTGCGGACCTTTATGCAAATTCAAATTCACATTTTTACAAATGCCACTAAAGAAATGAAATCTAAATTACAAATTGTTTCACTACTTAATTATTTTAACTCGCTCTTTACTTTGGAACTTTTATATATTTTTGCATATCGAATACATATTTTATGTATTTTTTTCGCAATTAAATTTCCCATAAATGTATAAGCACTCGCAGTATAGATATAATGTACAAATCATCCAAACTGAAATGCAAATTATAATATTTAGAAAGTGAAATGAGTCCCCTAGTTCCGTTTCTTTAATTATGTTAAAAAAAAATAATAATTTGCATACAAATTTGTAGTCTACTTATTTTTATCTTTATGTTCACTGCCACTACTTTGATCGTTTCTAAATTATCAATCAATCGAATTAATTTCGTATCATTCGCAACAGTATATATTTCATAATATTATAGTTGAACTAACGTAATATAACAGCAAATACAATGGCAGAAATATAAATAGCTTCTGAACTACTAAACGCATCCAACAAATTAAGCCTTTTCACTCCGTTGGCTCTGCTGCGGTAACAAATTTTAATTTCCTCAAGAGTTTCATATGCATTCTCATCAATTTCATTTTCATTTTTTTCGAAGCCAGCTGCTGAAAATAATTCTAATAAATCAGACTACTAAAACATTTTGATGTGAAAGGATTAAGACCTGCCATTTTCAATCGTAAACGCATTATTCTCAACTACAGCCAACAATAATATCGTTGTTCGACACTAAAATGTTTAAAATCCTTAATTTCAAAAACAACGGATGCCTCAACCACCTGTAACAACAAATCTAATCTACATGTTACAAAGCTATCTATCCAATTGCAAACATACATAATTCCACGTAACACGCAAACAGGCTGCGCCGCCGCGCCGGTGTCACCGCGAAATGCAATCCGCAAAGAAGTCAAAGCAACTGATTAACGTGCTCCCTAAATCACACAGTAGAACAAAATGTTTTATCAAATGCGAATCATGGAACAGCAACGGTCGATGGCGATGATATCCCTTGGATCGGAGTTTAAACGGGCACGGCGAATGAAATACAAAGCCGGTGTTCGAATTGGACGAATCGTCATCGAATAGCGATGAAAAAGAGCGCGGCAAATCGTCGCGTAATTACCAGTGGACGCAGGGATGAAATGGTGGCTAATTAGCGAAAGTAGCGTCAATGATGCAGCGCGTTTTAGCCGCGCGCGATCGTCGACGTATAAATTTACCCCTTAACTTGGTAATATCCCCTTTTGCTCGTGCGACTAATGGCAGCGGTATTTGCACGGTAAACGCGCATCGTTAGTTTCGTCCGGCCGAGGGTAAAGGCTTTATTTAACAGCAAACAGGAAGCGCGTGTTGCACACGGAACACGATGTAACCCCCTGGCTAACATGTCACCAGGGGGTGGAAACGTTGTACTGCCTCGTGTCCGCGTGAAATTATTCGATGCTGAGGATTATTTTTTTTTCCGACCGATTTCGGAGGGTGTTGGATGCGAACGTTGGTGGAATTAGAGGTGGCGAGTTGTTGGGAATCAAAGTTTGTTGGATGTTTACACACGTTTACACGTTCACGCGTTTTTGTATGTATATTTATGATACACACGTAAGCAAGTACTTTTATCGTTGTAAACATTAGCTAGGGTAGATGTACCACGTACTGCCACTTTAAGGTTGTCGCGTAACTTTATTTAACCATTTTAGAACGTATTTAACATAAATTAGTATGACTGCACTAAATTTTGTATCACTTAATATTAGTACTGTTATGCGATGTTACAAATTTTTCATTGTGTAAATGGACTTTAAAAGCTGAACAATGTTCATATATACAAATACTTTTTGTAGTCACTTAGTTATATACCTTATCACAGTGAAAGGACTCACTCCTTACTAAAGAAATCACCCTTCTAAAAAGAAGAAAGAGCTTTACTCTCGTCGCACTGGAGACACCTTATCATTTTTCATACCCCGTTACATTCATCCTTATCACTTCCCTTTTCTAGCAAAAGTATAACCCGTATTAAATATTCACGAAGCTGCTTCACCTTTTTTCATCCACCTTTACTCGACGCTTGGCTCCTCCTTCCTGTCGATCCTTGTTTTCGATTGCCGTGGCGATGATAAAGCTCTGCCTGATTTAAAACACGGCATTGGTTGGATTAGCTGCTTCTCGAGTCGAGAATGCGTACATGATTCGACGATGTTTTTGAGGGCCGATTCGGAGGCACTGAGGCGTTAAGCTGATAGCTTGCTCGCGGCAACACGCAAATGAGGGACGTTGTAAAAGACGTTCTGCAAGAGGAATGAGAGATTCACGCGCGATCGCAGGGATAATAGCGTGCCACAATGCTATGTCATTGGCATTCTTCGTCTGTCAGCAAGGAAGGGATTAAAGGAATGTGTTAATCTCTGTTTTTCTCGTTTCATCCATATACGGATTTCGCAACTCTTCTTTTTATTTTTGTTTCCCCTTCAAATGGAAAAGGATTTTGCTTTCGTATACGATTATACAGATTTTATATTCGTTTTTCCTTTCATATTCATGTTTGGTTTTTCGTTTTACTTTGTGGTTAAAGGCTCCCTTTTTGGTCTTCGGATTGGTTAAAAATTGAGGGAAATACGGGGTCAAAATTATATCGAGGCAAATTTAAATACACTTAAGGGGGGAGACTTAAGTAAAATGTTAAAATTAAAGCAATTTTCGTTAATTTGTGTGTAACATAAAACTTTGATGGAACTTCTCGCCACTTTCCATATATATATATTCATTAATATTTCAAGCTGTAACATGTGATAGAAAACAAAAAATCAAATGGAACTTTTTTCGTAATAAAATCCTGTAGATTCATACGATGAAGAGATTGTCTATTATTAATTTGTTTTTTTGATCCATTACTTGAGTCTCTCTCCTTAATTTCTAACCGGTAGGTAATATGTTAATTGTTTTTAATTTGAAGTAAATGTAATAATTATCCCAAAACTTTGGAGCGGAAGCGTAAGTGTTCAAACAAAACAATTTTTGTATAATAAATCAATCATATTCCAATGCTAAATTAGTTTATTTGAATGGAGGCACAAAAAGTCGGCAGCTTGTTTAAATATCACGTATCCCATATCGTTTTGGCTACTAAATCGCATAACTTTCTTAAAATAAATAATTATCGTTAGAACACTATCTGTTCGAATACTAAAAGTTGAAAGTGATTACATACCTTTAATACAACTTGTTATTCGCCAAAATGTACTTAAGTTGTCGTAGAACTCCAAAAGGCTCCCCATCTCTGCCTATTCTCCATCTTTGTCTCGTTCTACTTCCTCTTTCTCCCAATTCCCGTTTTGCACGACGTACAATTCACCCCTTTATTTCCTTCCCTCTTACCTTATCCCTTTATTTCTTACCGCCATCTTATTCGCTACTCTCCCCGTTACACTTTCCCCCTTTTATATCCTTTAACACTTCAACCCTCTCTCTTCTCCTTGCTCCGTTTTCGCCCTCTTGCACAGTTGCTTCCTTATCTCACCAGAGACCGTTTCTACTTCTCCATTTGGTTCCGGGAACCTGTTTCCCCCCTATTTCTCCTTTTACCGTCTCTTACTGTCCTCGTTCTCACCTATGCTCCCGTTGTCTCTATTTCGGGGCCGTTCCCCGTGTAACTGCGTCTCTGACGGTTACAAACGATACCGGCGTTCCGAGGGGTTGCAATGGATTTAAGTCACGTTCGTCCCGGCTTAATCCGCGCACATTCTTTCGAACCGTAGCCCTCGAATTTCGGGATTCGCAGTCGACGACACGGACGTAATTAAGACGTAACGCGTGGCTTTAAGCGACTGAAATAATCATGGCCAGCTAAGGGGAGTCCCGAAACGTTTCCTCGATCGTTTTTGCAGGATTGTTCGCAACTTCCTAGATACAGGTGTTACGTTTCGGAGTCGGTTTTGAGCTTTTTAGAAGCCGGTGATCGATGGCGAAGATCACGAGAATTGTCTGCGAAGCAGATGTAAAAAATGGACTGCTCTTAGGGCTGTTTGAGAAAGACGTATACCGTGGATTTAGGCGAATGTTTTTAACGTGGGTAAATGAGAAGGAGTTGGATATGTTTATGGGGGCAAAGAATGATTAATCCTTTGGCTTACGAATTTTTCAAAGCGTATCCACTGAAATATTGACTATTTGTTACTATAACACTACATCGAATGCAAAACACTGAAATATTATACGCAATTCTTACGTAGTAATCGTCAATCTCGCAATCTTACGAATTGAAATAAAATTAATTCAAATTCATTACGAAATACTGCATATTTTAATTGTACGTGGTCCATAGACTAAACCACGAGTGTAGCTCGTTGTTATAAGCCAAAGGGTTAAGTAAAGTGGGTGGGGAGGGGGAATTGTTTTGAATTAAATGTTTGTGTATAGTGTCTTGAATTGCCCCAGTCATTAATTAACTGCAATCAGTCATATGTTTTTAACTTACTTAGAATAAAGAATGTTTCAGCTAATTTAATCTTAAGACACAAAAAGGTAATGATTTTAAGGTTTAAAGAAGGATACATTTTAGTAAATGAAGTCAGATTAGTTAGCCTGATCCATCATACTAATCTTCAATAAATTCTGTTGAACTTTCCCTTTGTCATGTCTTAAATATAAATATACAGATCTAACCTGGAGATTTCACAGTTTATGTGAGATACCTTTAGTATCTCGATAGTAATATGCAGTTAGTATTGAAACAGTATCCACAGCGATTTTTTCAATCGATCTTTTGTCGTATAAATTCTAGCTGTGTCGATTCAGGATCGATTTACTAATCGATTTTTCTTGCAAGAATTGAACATCCCTAATTCCCACACACTCTTCGCCCTCTGATCCGCCAAGAATTCTCAACCAAAAGATCCTTGTCCAGAAAGCGACACGCGTTATTTCCAAGACCGCAAAAGGAGTATTTCTACTGTCCTCGATTAAATCTACCCCACGAAAGAACGCGGAAACGGAGCCGCGAAGGCAAATCGTAAAATTGAAACTCGTTCGCAAATGACTCGGCCATTTACACACGACTGTCCACCACCATTCTCGTTGGGACAGCGACGCCGCGCCGCGAAAATTCGTTTCCGACGGTAACAATTTCGGATAAGGGGCGGCCGTAGCCGGAATTACGTACAAATGGATAGCGTTATCCACTCGCGGCGCGCCAATAAATCGTTTTATCCGTTGCCGCGGTCCGCGCGTGTGTGTGTGTGTGTGTTCCGGCGTTTATTTAAGTTCAGCTGGCGGGGCCATTTTTCTGAAACTATTCCAAGCGGGACCATTATGGGGCAGCAGGAGAGAACGTTCACAACCGTTTCGGCTATCGTCATTGCGATACGATGCAACTTCTGTCCCACGGGAAAGCCTCTCTCCGCTCTTAAATACAAGCTAGTTAACCCGTACCCGTGGATCCTTGCCTCGTTTGTTTCTCCTCTTTCCCCTTCATACTTCTACCCCGTACTCCCTTTCTCTCCTCCTGCGGTTGTAAAATGTTGCGAGCCAGAGACTCTTGGGTTTTTGAGCAGATTGGTGTTTATGGGGAGCAATCCTATAGACCTCCTTTTCGGCGGCGAGCTTTGAACGTAATTATCGCGAGATGTGATTTTTTGATTGCCTGGTATTGTAGCAAATGCACCTTTTAATTGCTTCTTTTGTTATACCTTTTTGCCGTAATGTGAGAGATTTTTGCGCGCATGGTTTGGGTGTTAAGATTCGTGTATTGTAATTTTTATTGTTATTTTTATTATAGTTCACTTGTTTCAAGATTTCGACCCGCTTTTGTATTCTGTTGGGGGTTTATGATACGGGAGAAAATAGCAGAATTGCTTTGAAATGAATATAGAGGGTTTAAAATGTTAGGCACAATCATATAAGCAGTTTATTAATCCTTTGAATTGTGAGCCCTGCAAAGAGCCATACAAGTTGAAACTAAGCATAATTTAGACGATATTAATATAGTCGAATCTCGATGACTCGAATCTCAAGGAAAAAGCTAAAATCTTCGAGTTATCGAAGTTTTCGAATAATAAAGGTTTAAGATACGAAAATTCGACTCGGAGGTAAAGACATGGCAAGTGTCGCTTTATGTTTTGCATCATTCATTTGTTCGACAAATTATAACTAGACTGCGGATGTTTATACATTTATGGGAAATTTAACTATGGAAAAAATACAGGATGCATATGTTATGCACAAAATATATGAAACTTTCAAAGTTAAACATAAGTTACAATAATTAGTGGGTAAAAAACCTGCAGTTTAGATCCTATTTCTAATTCTAATTTATTCTTCCTCTACTACAGGGATAACAATGCATTTAAATATGTGGTAAATAATTCAAGTTAAAGATGTTTGAATTATCAAGCTTCCACTGTATAATTGCTTGAATATTTACAGTGGATACAAAGTGTATTTATACACCACTGTATTTATGTTACCATCTAGACATACCAATTAATTAGGTCCTGCTATATAATACAATAAAATTTAATTCATGCTTTTATTTCGTGAATCCTCAATGCTTTACCAATTTATAAAAATGTGACTACGAAATAGAAGTGTGGTAGAATATTCCGTAAAATCGATAGAGAAAGATAGATACGATTTTTAAAAAGGAAAAAGTATCACACAAATGAAAAGTTGAGAGATTCAAAGGTAAAAGCCTTTCTTAGAACAGCATTAGATTGAATACGGAAAATTGTATTTCAGCGAATGAATTTTCCGACACGAAAAAGTACTTCGCTAAGTAATTGCTTTACGATTTAATCGCATTACGTTCTAATACGCGTGTGACGTTTCCTCGTTATAGTTTAAGTAATTTAAGGAGATTTTAATTAAATAATGTAACGCTGCCAGCAAAAGCCGACGAGAAGGGTAAAGATTAATTGGGAAACGAACGGCGGGGATATTTCTAAAGGATAATCAGGCTCTTTTTTTTTCATCGCGTTTGAATATTCTATTAAAGTAACAAGAATCGTTGTACTCCGGCAAAAAACCACGGGTATAGCTTTTTTACTCTTTTTCACGCGAAACTGGTTAATCCGCGAGCCGAATAAAATCGCTCTTTCGCTCCTCTTTCCGGTCACCTGATTTTGCATTTATATTTACCCCGAGCAGCGTATCGTTGAATTATTTTTAACAATTTAATGTGACCGGTGCCGTGGGCGTACAAAATAGGGGCGGATCTGAATGCGAAAAAAATTCAGCATAGAATCGAGGATTATCTTTAACAAATGAAACACGGCAAAACGATTTGCAAATAGTTCGTATAAACGATTGTAAAGTTTCATTTTAATTGCAAATATTTTCAGCGGATTTTGGGAATTTTAAAAATTTCTGAACATTTATTTGCATTATACTTTTCTTTAAATACATTGAGTATTGTTGTTCATTTTAGTGTTGTAGGACAAAATTAAGGTTTAATTAAATTTTTTATTCAAATAATATGCTAGAGTTAGGCATATTTTATTTCTCTAAATTTTGTGAATAATATTTTATTCGAATAACATCTCGAATAAATTACGAAGAAATATTATTCGAAGAATTTAATTGAATGATTTATTCGAATAACTCTTGGAATAAATTATGAAGAAATGCTATTAAAAGATAAAAAGTATACTGTAAAGTTAGTTAAAAGCAAGTTGCGAAGAAAAGATCCATTTAAGTTTGGTTATAATAAGCGGATTATCTTTAACTAATTTTATACAGACTGTTTTGGGACTGACTGATTATGATAATAATAACCGATTGATAACATTATCCGTGATCATAATAACCGGATTCCGCTGTACTTAAATGCAGTGGAGGAAGCATAAATGTGATAAGAAAGTGATAAATACAAGTCTAGTTATAAAAGTGCAACGTTGTTCTACAAAGTTTCCCAAGATACGATAAAGTTATTGTTATTATTCGATACTTTTACCTGTCGAATGCGAAGTCTCGCTCAATCGATTGCAATAATCGAGAGCAACAAGTGCCGGCATCAATCGACTTTCCAAAGCACAATTACTAATACCATTAACAGCTCTCGATCCAAACTTCTTTATCCCTCAAGAAGAAACATAAACTTGGACAATTTATAACCTCTAGTATAGGGGAACGAGAATTCCTTTTGTCGATTCCACTTGCTCAATTACTCGAATGCAATCGTTCCAAGAAATACGTTTTTTTTCTTTTTTCAGTTACTATAATCTAATTGACCGTTTAATTAAGAACTTCACTCTACTAACAGGAAAACGTAGTTTCACGTCTGAAATACCTTTTCAAGCCAACAAAATCGACACGATCTGACAATAAACGGTTAAAGGTACATGAACAGGAACAATGATCCTAGTCAAACTTCGTTTTATTAGTTACAGTCGCGTTTATTGAGCTTGCGAAAGAGACCCGTTGTCTGGATGCTGTTTTACGGCACAGTGTCATAAACCAACGATGCGAGCCTCGTGAAACACGTTTGCTCTTTTGATTCCTGTGGAGGATGTCGCGAAACTCCTTGACCCAATGCCAGTGACGGATGATGTACGATGAATGATGGACCATAAATTCGTGGTACAGAATTTTCTTACTATAGATTTCGTAAAAATTGTTACGAATTAAATATGAGAAATACGTAAAAATGTACATATAATTTTATGAAATTGTTTCTAGTTTTATTCATTAATAATGTATACAATATATTTCTATTTTCATTGATCAGTAATTTATGCAATGTATTTATTTTTCTTTTTATTAATTAGTACCTGATTTAGACGGTATATGTATTTTGATTTTTCGTAATCAACAATTTATATTAATTACACTTCTGTTTTGCACTAATAATAGATTTAAGAAAGTGAAGATTATTCTTTTCAATGTTAGAGCTTTTGATTTTCAACAGCGAAGATATATATCCTGCAAAAATTCAAATCTGTGAAATGTTTGTTCTTTATTAATGATTAATTGGGAGTTTTTTTTCTGCGATATTTAAAATACCGTGGAAAAATTGAAAGTTCCCTTCACATTTGATTAATTTAGAACAATTTTATAAAATTGTGTACACCATAAATTTAAAGCAAGTACACGTTATTTTTTTTCGATATTACAGCTTATAATCTTCAAAAAACGAAAGCATAAATCTTGTAAAATTCTGTTATCCATTATTCATATCGGCAACAGTCCCTGCGTTGCCAATTAAATATTTCAACAAATATATCAAAGTAAAATTTTGATCAAGCACTCCACGTATTTTCCATTTTATATTGAAATACGTACAAATGAAATAGAGAATATAAAAATATGATTGATATTTTTCTGAATTTCACCAACGAAAGCTACAAAAATAGACTCGCAGCTTTCAGTTGGAATAGATTTGAATTCATTCATCAAAGTTACATTATTCATTTTTACTTGCTAACCGCAGTTACCCTAATTGTAAGAAAATATTAATTCTGCATGCGTTTCTTAAATCAGTTTAAGAATGTCTATGCAAATATGTGACGTCGAAATGCGTCAAGATTAATTGAACCATTTTTTGTAACAAATACAGGCAATAGTCAGTTGATAAACACTTATAGCACAAAATAAATTCTCATTTAGATGCCATTTTGTCATTTCTGTTTCTGTAAGAAGTCTACTCAGCTCATGTGACAAGCCAAGAGTAAAAATTCTTCTAAAAAATGCAATCGATGCATATTTACCCCATTACACATTTAATTATACTTAAACTCCCTCTGACCCTTCCATTTTAACCCTTAACTACTATAGTACTTCTATGACATCGCTTCTAAAAGTCATAATTATACCGCCACTTTTTATGCAAATTCATTATTTTATAAACACAATTAATTCGTTCCACCACCTAAGTATTTTCAAGTCTACTTTGCTTTGCATATTTTATATACTTTTACGTATTATGTGGATTATATTCTTTTCTGTACATCGAAATTTCCTATAAATGCATCAAAATCCGCAATCCAGTTATTAGTTATAAACTACGCTTGACGCGAGAAAGCCAGCGAATTTAGGCTCATAGATGCTACAATAAGTCAATAATTGTACATAACGCGATTGCCATTTCAATCATTGACAACGTGGAATGTCAAAAGTAACCGATTTGGTTATTTTATCGTGTACACGCTCACGCGAAATGTACCTGGTATTATCCAAGACGATGAAACAATTGATTCAGCAAATGATCAATTTGCCATATCGTGAATAATGGTGTTTCTACACACCATAGTGAATCGGTTAATTCATACGTTTGTGACAAAAGATGCAGCAAGTTATGATCGCTGCTTTCAGCTATTATCGATTTAATAAACTAACCTAATCGACCAAAAGAAAAACTCTTTCGTGTGAACGAGCTTTTAGAGGTCTCGCAGCTACCAGTGATTCGCAATTTCCTGGTTGTCTCGACTACAAACGTATAATCATTAAAATATTTTCATAAACTTCGTGAACGACGACGACATGGTCGACCACGTGTAGAACGCCTAAATGTGAGTTGGCCATCCGTATCACCCTAAACTTTTGAAACAAAAGCCCGCGTATAGCTGGAGTGGGCCTGTAAAAATGATTCCCGCAGACGCGCGTAACTCGTCCGATTCTGCGGTACGAAGTAGTCGTAAAGATGAACGTAAACACCTGTACGGAAAAGCTCGGCCATCCCTGAGAGCATAAAGCGCATTGTCCCCGAAGGATAGGAGAGGTACGTGGATGCGTCGTGGAGATCCGTCTGTGATGTCGCACAATGCAGCACGGGCTTGCGCGACACCAATGTAACGATCGTTATTGCTACTTTATTGCTCGTAAATCGTCGTCGCGACCTCCACATCCTGTCCATAGAAGGATACGAGCGTATCTTTTAACGGGCGTCTCGATGGGCCAATGTCGTAGTCCAACTCTTGCCTCTTCTTTCTCTTCGAGTAAAACGAGCGTCCCTTCGACCACCAGCGAGACGAATGAATTGTAGTTTCTTTTTCATCTTCGAGTCGAGGTATGAAACTCCTCGCGCGTACTTCTACCTTCTGATTGTCGAACGGAATATTTTCACCCTGCTGTGGTCTTCAACAATCCGTTGAATTTAATCGCATCCTTTGTTCTTTAGACAAGTTTTATAATTCGGAGATAGGGAGATTTTATACAGAGAAATTGAAAATTAGATTTGTGGACGTTAACCCATTGCCTTCTAATAACGAGTCACACTCGTGCTATATATTGTGCTCTAGACGCAATAACAGTGCACCGTATTTGCAATAATCTTTGATTTTAATCGCAACAATAATTTTAGTTCGTAAGGTTAACGATTATCAAGTACGAGTTACATGTAACAGTTCAGTGCTGTGCATGCAATAGAATATTATGATAATAAATAGTTAATGCTACAAAGTATGATCCTTAAAATATTCGTAGGTCAAGGGGTTAACTGGAGTTCTTTTAAATTAGTTGCGAAATTAGGAAATGTTTTGGATAATTCGGGACACGATTGGATTTAAATTGATCCGAGGACTGTGACAGGGTTAATTAGTATAGAAGTTAGTATACAGAAGGATGATTCTCGTAACTTGATATCTGAATAATAGAATTATCAAAACGATCCATTTGTAATTTATAGAAATTGTATAAATTTGCAATTGCAGAGCGGTGCATTGTTGAAGATTTTCTGTAAATAGTGTGAATGAAAATTTATTTTCCTTTCATTATGTATTTTTGCAAACATTAGATCATTTTAATCATATTGACGTAAATAAGTATACTCACTTTAATTTCCGGTAGTTCTAATATTAAATTGTTTATAAATTTTGTATTATATGTTGACGCATTTAATTATATGCTCACTTTTAATCTGTTTTGTTACAGGTAAGCAATGGACAACTTTCTTCGACATTGCACTTCCAATTATTTAATCGGGTCACCGAAACGTAAGTTTAAAATAATTAGCATTTTAACGTTCCTTAAACGAACGTGTAAAACTATTTCATTTTCTTGATACGCAAGTGAGATTTTACGTAAAGAAAATGATTGCTAATGGCTTTTGACGTAATCTTAAATATTAAGATTACAAAAAAAAAGTAATTTCAAGAGTTGCGTCACGTTCTCGAATTGCCGACTCGACTGCTTCAACAAGTAGCCTCGTTGCATCCTTCGCTCGAACTTCGAATAAATATCCGACCGGGGAAAAGTCTCGCGGCGAAAACTTGTGGCGATCTCGTCCTTTTTTTTTTCTCAAACCACGAAAGCTTCGACTCGAAAAAGTCGTGCTCGCAGTTTCCCTCGTCCGTTTCTATTAAAATCAAACCAGAACGCTCACGGTCGAGGCAACAAAACTTTTATGCTTCCGAGAAATTGTCACCGTAATCAAAACACCGACTTCTGTACGTTCAACCCTCGCCCTTCGAACGCTGATTTCTTGTTCTCCGTATTTTACCTCTACATCCGTTTAAGCTGAAAAAAAAGCTTCTGTCCATATTTCTTCTGTTTTAATACTGTTAGGTGAATGCAAAATTCTGCTCGTTTCTGCGTTGCGTATAGATTACTATAGAAGCCTGAAAATTATGGTAAAGCCTAGGTTTTTTTCGGTCAATTCTAGTATTTACTATATTGAGGTGGTAAAAATCCGAACACATTTCGTAAACCTTTTTAGTTCGGAATTTTATCAAACTATTCTGACAAATGCTACTAATGCTACTAATTATTACCAATTTATTGGCAAAAATCCGTTTTGTCTGATTGTGTTTGTGCAATTTAAATGAGTGTATTTCTTTCTTAATTTATTGTAATATCCAGTATAATGCAATCTCTTGAAGTGGTTAGAAGATGAATTTAATTATCTTGAAAAATCGAAAAGCTTTTATCACCCTAGTAATTAAAACAATATTTACCCGACTGTTACCGTATAATTTCCGCATTTATCGCAAATTGCGCCCGTAACTTCATTTCTCAAAAGCAGAAACGCATGAATTTCCAACAGAACTGCAATTTTACCAACACTTTTAATCCGAGCTAGATGACCGGAAGCTCGGAAACAATTTGTTGAATTCATGAGATATTCTGTAACCCGTTGAGAGGTCCTTCGTTTGTAACAATTTACACGAACGTTCGAATATCATTTCTGCCTTCATTGTTCCACGTGGGAACGCGTTAATGCGATCCGATTGGCAGGTTTGTTTGTTCCCACTTAATAATTAACGTTGTAACGTTACACATATGTATATACAGACTGTCCCATGTAACAGCACAGTACTTTTAGATAAATTCATTTCTGATTGACTAAATTTCCGTTAATTAATCGATCTATCGGGTGATATCCCGTAATCTGCTACAAAGTTCTATGGAAACTATCCTTACTCTTTGTGTGCTCGCGATAATCAATCATTAAAATCACATTGTACTATTTAAAATAAATATGTATTGAATTTACTTTAAGCTTACAATTTTGCCTGCAGCAAAATTCAGATTAAGTTGCCCTTTGTCATAAGTAGATTGAGCATTTTTATGCAAATTATTATTTTTATCGGCACAATTAGAGGAACTGGTTATTAACACTTTGCTGGCCGGTCACAAGTTAACTCGTGTTTTCATATACATTAATTTGTGCAATATTTAAGTCTGAAAGCAGTATAGGCCATTATAATATCGTTTTAGTCTGTATCCCTATTTATAATATTTTAGAAAAAATAATAACCAAATGAAACGAAAATCCCACAAGCAAATAAAGCATATTAAAATTTATCGAAACTTTTGGCTTGAAATTGCCGATCAGCAAAGCGTTAATACAGATCTGTTTCACTTCTAAATATCGCAATCACGCTTTATCTTAGATATTTCATATAATTTTGCGTATTTTGCATTTCTCTGCGAACTTAAATTTCTCATAAATGCATAAAAATTCGTAGTCCGGTCACATCAGCCATTCAGTGTGTCCTTAGTGAAAAGGTTGCCGATTTCCGATCTCTATAATTACCAGAATATTATCTGAACCAACCCTTTCTGCACGGAACGTATCATTCGACGCGAACACCGTCTTCATCCGCTTGCAATCGGGAGAATTCGTCGTAGCCGGTGGCGCGTTAGCGCGCATAAAAATCGCTGGCATAGAAAGCGGGCTTAATTTGATGTTATCTAGTTGCCGGTGAGGAAACGAAGAAACGAAACAAGGCGAATACACAGAGACGTAGCTCCGTTGCTCGACCAGGCATATAAATTACGTCCAGGACGTCGCTCGATGTAAATGCAATACAAATTGGACCGGGCCACTTATTATTATTCATTGGGGACATTTGTTAGCTTATCTGACGGCACTCCGGCTCTCTTCGCTTCTCGTTCCGCTCGACTTTTTCCCTGCGCTCCAATCTCTTCTACCTTTCTTTCTCTCCCGTCTTGCCACTGATTCAGTTCGCTCTTTCTGCATACGTTCAGATTCGATCGTCGTGCCTCGAAACGATGCAAGTTTGTTGTTGATTATTACCTGTTAAATGCCTCCGCTAAAACGAAGACGAGATGCATTTAAATCGCGTTCATTTGTAATCCACGACGACGAGAGGCGACTTTGTATGCCGGCTGTCTCTGCAACGAAGCGAATTATCTTTATTGTTCCTGGAAGGGATTCGTGAACGAGTTGAATATTAAATTATTCGGGCTCTGGTTTCGACTTTCGCGGCGGCTTCCATCAGTTTACGGCAAAATTTTCTAACGTCTCCGGCGATAACTCTCGAGAGGAGAACTTTAAATGCTTCGAAATAGGTTTGTTTCTGTGATACAATCAGTGTTTTATATCTGTAAGATTGGTTACAGATTCACCAAATAAATGTGAATTTTTAATTTAGTTTTTTTTAATTTTTTAATTTATTCGCATAGAAAAACATTTTTCTCGTTTCGTAATGTCAGGCTTCATTGTTAGGAAAAATTTATTTTAAATATAAAAAGTTAAGCACCAATGAAGCGCGTCATCAGTAAAATTTTAAAAAATTCAGAAAGTTAATATTTTTTCATCCAATGCTATTTTATTCAAGACGAGATTTTATAAACTATTTTCATGATTCTTTAATTACTTCGTTATTCTACCTGTTATTCTATTTTGTGGTTGCTTGAATACTTTATTGTTGTAGAAATAGATCTTTACCCGCGAATAAAATAAAATAAAATAAAAATGTCAACTAGCGAAATAGTGAGATAAAGAAACAAGTTTGTATGTTTCTCCGGGCACATTTACATATGTTCTTATCACTTCGCTACCAATGAATCATGCGTGATCCGTGTTCGATTCATCAAAGGTTTTGATGAATCGAACAAGAATTTTTAATCACGAAACGATCGAGCGATCTTTCATCCAATTCCAATCTCTCAAAGTTAAAACAAAGATTTCGAAATCTTTTACTAAAAGAAGAAGAAGAAGAAGACGAAGAAGAAAAGCAGAAAACTGGTCAGAATTATAATAATTTAAGCTTCGAAGGAGTGGATAGAAGATAATAGGTATTCAAACCCACTACGACAAAGGACTATTATACAGTTACTCGCATTTGAAATTCTAAGATGAATTTAAAGGATACGAAACACAAAGCCTGGAGCCTCGATTCTTCTTTTAACGAGATAAGTGTTGTGTCACGGACCCGAGAGGCAGAAAGAGAGGGAACGAGAATAATCTCGGTGAATTTTAGCTGTTAGAAAATTTTCTCATTAACCGATGGAGACGCTCTCTATTATCAAGCCCAGGTTTTGAAGGCCGTTTTAATCGCAGAACTAGGAGGGGGTCATTGTGGTTGCATTGCAAGCGACAAGTCTTCTCTTAGTGCGCGGCGAATCGCCTCGAATAGCGTGGCTGCGCGGTCGAGGTCATTAAATGAAGTTAATTACGCCTGTATAATCCGCGAACAACGTTGGATTCTCTCTCTGTCCTCTGTCTGGAGTGAAAGGCACGCGCTACAATGCCGATTACAGAACAAATTGCTCCGCCATGCGATGCAACGTCTTAATTGTGACGCTACGTATATGTGGCTCGTTTGCGGATGAAACTGGAGAGATTGCTAAATTAACCGAGCTCGATCTCTCGCAATGAATTCATTCGGAACTTCGCTCGAGCAGAGCTCGCAGTTCATTCGGACACTCGATTTACTACACCTGGCGGAAAGTTTTCGACTAAACGCGGTAATGTGAACTAGTAGATAAAAATGCTAATGCTTTTTTATCGTGTAACTATTGTGTAACTGTAAAACCAAATAAGGGATTTATAGACAGGGCAAAGCAAAATTACTTAATAAAAGTGTCGATAAAAGACAAGAAAATCAGCCCCGAGGAGTGACAAAGTTATTGTAAAAAAGATTCTTTCCATTTGGTGGTTGTGAAAATATCGTAGCACGAATGCTGCAACATATTAAAGTAATCATACATATGTGGACATAGAAATATTAGAAAATGTTAGATAAATTATCGTTTTATTATTAAATAGATTTAGTTTTCTTGCTGTTTTCTTTTTGATAGTAAACGATTATTTTTGTTCCTTTCCTTTCCCATTTTATTTCATCTTATATTTATACAATCTTTAATCTTTAATTACGTTAAGAAACCAAAAATGTTGATTTCAGCAGCGAATAGATAGTAATAAAATACAGCATCTTTCTGTTTGCTTATGATAGCAGCATAAGATAAGAAGATGAATATAATAAACATTATGTCATATTAATGCTTATCTATCTTATTTAAATTGAATATTAAAGGATTGTTAATCGTTTACTTTATAAAACATGAAACAAATAATTAGCCGTAGATATGTCAACGGTTCTCTTTTAATTTTAAAATTATTTTTGTATCACGATTCACCGTGTGCAACGTGGAAATTGTTCAATACAAAGTAAGCAATTAGTACAAATTAAAATTGAAATATTTGTTTCTTTTAATAATTTTTTTTACTGGTTCTTGTATTTAATGTTTATTCATTGGCGTGCGTTCATTTACTGGTGCATCTATCATGTGTTTTACTTCGAAAAATTAAGTTTTACTTTGAATAACGACATTTCTTATGCGCCAACCTAATATTTCTAAACAGTCTCAGCTCATTCAGGCATCTAATAGTTACATCTTCCACGTATAATTCGTATTTCCAAGTAGATGTTCCGTATTTTCCCACCATTCAAGATATAATTCCACAGGTTCTTTACTACGCAAACTATTGCATAATAAAGACGTTCAACTCTACCCAGTTAAGTCGAGTCTAATTTTCACTGGAGCACAAAAAGTCGGTTGATGCGCTCATCTTTGTGGAACATCAGATCATTTGAGGAGATACATTTAAACAGTATGTGGAACGAAGACAACGCTGCTTTAATACGGCGAGATGATATCGCGAAACAAGTCGGTTGAGAGTGGAAGAAAATAATTTCACTGAAAGAAGGCAGCAAAGGCGAAGCCAAGATCTGTGCGTCTCTTTGATACGTCGAGGAAGTGAGTGAAAAGTAGCTTCGCTAAGTCGCGAAGGATAATTAAAGACGCAATTTACCAGCATAATTACAGAGTTAAATCTAAATTATAGAGGCAAGGAACATTGACTCGATTCGTTTAATTGGTAACAATCCGGTTTTCTTTGAGCATGATTCGACGAATATTTCTTTGACTGCTTTGCAGTAGTGACTTGGGCTATTTTCTTCGCGATCCGTTCGTGGAATCCATCAATGTTTTTTCGTACTTTCGAGCAACTCGATTAGGCGTATAAATTAATTTACTAAGAGGATTGCAATGTTCACTCGAATAAAATTTAAACAATCTTGTTTTCGTTAATTGTGTTAAAATTGGCATTGACATTTTATTGAACTTTGCCTCTTTTTGTAGTTCAAAATATAACACATCATTAAGCAGATCATTTGAAAATGTTAAAGGTGAATCGACATAGAAGCGCAAATAATTAAACTTATATTAGGTAATTCAGGAACAAATTTCAAATTTTCATCTATTACATTATTATTATTGGTACATCCGAATATTTATACTTATTGCCGTTTTCGTATCAACACTAAAACTACCGGCTATTAAAGTATATTTATTTGCATCAAGATGATTAATGTGATGGAATATTTATAAAAATACATACGTATGACAAGAAGGGAGGTTTGATTATAACAGGCGGATTATTTTTAATCAATTCTATATAGAGTGTCTTGGGACCTATTGATTATGATAATAATAACCGATTGATAACATTATCCGTGATTATAGCAACCGGATTCCATTGTACCACAAACATCGCAGAAGTTGTTTTATCGTATTTGAAAAAATTATATAAATCTACCGTACTACTATAGACGCCTTCGTTGCGCATGGTCGTGGTAGCAATAAATTAATTAAACATGGGAACAAAGCATGGTTTCTTCGTCCATCTGTTCCTCGTCTACATACACATACACAGAGCGGAGAAAACCACGAAACAGCTTGTGGAAGGAAGGTGGCACGCGTTTTGCGTACGGATACTCTCGGCCAGAAGCAATTTCCATGCATGGTCGAACTGAATAATTTCCGGTGGTCCGCTGGACCGAATCTTTGCTCGTACACGGTGAATGCAAACCCAGAGCGACAGAATTATACATTATGAAGTCTAAACAGATCGCTATCTCGTTCAGCGATACCATTCTTTTTTCATTAAATATGAACTTAGAAATCTTTAAATCGTGGAATCTTTTTACGATAAATATAAGAAAATTAATGATTGTCTTACAATGTTACGTTATACGGGATGTTCCATTATTAGCGTGATACATTGGTTTATTTCATGAAAAAATTAGTCGAATTAGTCTAATATTAATAAATTTGTAAACGATAAAAATAGATATAAATTCTCCAAGAAAGGAATTAGGAAAATTTGTCGTTTCGTTATAATTTATTCGAATTTTACAAAAAGTGCATCAAGTACATGAAGTTGTCGTCGTTTAAGAATAATTAAGCATACAGAGGTGCACACTTTAAAAATTTAAATAGAACACACTTGAAGTGTTAAAAGATGAAATATTGCATAATCAGTGTGTCTACTAAATAATCGAATCAATCATTCAAAATTACTCGAAACAATCTACTAGGTGTGCAAATTAATCCGGTCCATTTATATGTTTAATGTCTTGATGATTTTATTTGCTTAAATTCGTCATCTCTTTTTATTACAATGGAATTTATAAATCGTTTATAATGGAGATTGAATATAATATAATATATAATATTTCTCATAAATACGCATGGAATTTTGTGAAAAAGGAATTTTTATAGGAATCCGTCACGTTTTGAATGACACAGTAATATTCAGACATCTGAAAACGTGGAGCAAGCTGGTCTCTATAGTTTATAATATTTCTCGGAGTAAAATACGGAACGTTTGGTTGGGTTAATTTTAATGCAGTAATTTGAGTTATTTTATTGGTGTGGGTATTATCGTTAGCTTCGTTGTGTGGTGGAGAGTAATAAAATTTCATGGTAAGTTAAATCACTTTATGACCGGCGTTATTTGGCTTCCTCTGTATGGAAGTTGGAAAATCAATATCGTATACGCTGGATTAATATATCTCGGGGATTGCCTTTAATAAGGAAAGATATTTTCGCAAGATGTTAAATGAATTATTCATGAAAACATTACGGAATATTCTATCCTCTTCGTGAGAATGTTATGTGTTATTCTAATGCAGCGCGTAACTTTTAAAATTAACGTTCTTCGTCTCTTTCTTCTTTAAAATTAATTATATTAATAATTTCGACACGTACGGAGGAATAGAATTGCCACGTTCAAGAAATAGCAACTGGAAGCATAAATATTCCGAACTGTATTTCAGTAGAAAATGTTTTGAATTATAGTGGATGGTTAAATTTAAATTACACGTAAATAAAATTCTTTTTACAAAGAATTTTTACTAAGATGATATCCTAAACCTATAAACTACAATCAGTTAAAAAAGTCTACATACAGCTCTAAATGTTTAGAAAAATACAAGAATTTCGACCACTTCAAGAATATCAGTCTGCCTACTAATTTAACTTGGATAGACTCCAAAAAATCATACGATTTCTCATATGTTTATAAAGAAATACACATAAACCCGCAACCCTATTTTACAAAATTCTCTGTACGTGAATTAAGGTATACAAAATGTTTTGTTATAATTATATTTATACATTGTCAGACTTTTTAATGCAACTTGATGTGCTATAATAATTTGTCCAGTATAAACAGAATAACATCTTTTGAATTCGTCTCGAATTTCATGCTAAGAAATACGGGTCAGATAAGGCATTTTTCATCTTAATAATGTAATAAAGTTACCCTGTGCTCGGAAACTTTTGGCAGCCTCTGTATATTTCAGAGCTGTGTTTCAGTTTGCTATGTTTATACCGCAGTGCTGCTAACGTTTTTAAAAATTTAATACATTCACGATTGCTATTTATAAGCGAACCAATTTTTAAACTGAATTATTTGATTGATTGAATTCGTCAGAAAGTAATGGAGCCCGAAGAGCGACGTTTATAAATTACCTTATTCATATTATATAAGCTTCCTTTTATTGTACTTTAAATTCACTTGCAAATTTCTATCTTTATATTTATATTACGCGTAATTTCTGACACTGTGTAACATGTGACGCGTGTGTAATACTTTCACAAAGCATTCCTTTATAACAAAGTTCAAAAATACGTATTCGTTAACAAATTATTTGCTAATCAGTGAAACGTGTACGGTTCACTTGGACATGGTTCATTGATGAATTATGGTTCACTGCCAACTTAAAAATATTCTCAACGAATAATACCTCAGATCATTACCCTATAATTATAATAATCTCACTTTAGTGTTCAATCACAGATCCAATGATCGCAAGATTACAACAATTTTTAATCGTTTAATCAAAAATGTGCATTGATCACGGTAGGAATAAAGTTCTTTCAAATTTCCATTACGCGATGTCTAATAGAGGAAAAATAAGAGAAATAAAATGTAAAGTACAGTAAACTCCTGTATAACGCTCTTGCGTTATATAGGTATATATTGCGTATAGCGTTCTCGCAACGCGAATTCGTACAACGCGTTAAAGATGACTACTTTTATGCAACGCGATTTTCGTACAACGCGCTATATAATAAAATGCAAGAATTCTCCTTTACTTTAGTCGAATATGTTCCAGTTCGTTATATATGTGCTTTTCGCAGTAAAACTAGTTTTGTTAGCGAAACAAACAGCCACTGTTCGCTGTGTTATTGTTAAAACATAGAAACCGAAATTGGACATGGCAATAGTCATCCCAAACATGTTATTCGTATTATTCGTGTTATACGATGAATTTTCCTCGTACAACACGATTTCTTATAATACGATTTCATACGAACGCGTAACGTATTAAAAGCGTTATACGCGAGTCTCTGCTGTGAAAGCAAGCAGTGGTGGTACGATGTCTGTTTTTAATTCAGAACCGGAAAAAGTTTCCTCTTCTTACCTTGGTTCCGTGTTACCGTAAGCGTGGAGCTATCGAACGATCGAAAGAGATCGCGGAGTTCACGAGAGTGCATACCTTAATCGCATTATCCCCTCTAACGGGAAGGTTCATTCAAGAGAGAAAAGGAGCTCACCCCTTTTTCGCTGCCGATGTTACCCAAAGGGAAGCGTTCGCTAATTAAAGTAACCCGAATGTGCTGCGCTTGCGCCTGGCTTGCATAATACGCGGCTTGTGTACGAATTCCAACCGTTGGAAGAAATATCTGGCCGGATAATTGGGATGCTTAATGAGTTCCGGCTATTAGATAACTGATAAGGTACAGTGGATTACGACGGACTGCTATAATAAACGATGTAGGATTTAATGATCAAGAATTTATTAATGATTCTTCCTATACATAGTATGTCTGAAAGGTAACGGGATTTGTTTACTTTTTTTTTGTGCTTCTCGGAAATCGCTATCTATCAATTGTTTGTATATATGTATTTTATAGGTTGTATATTAGTATGCCACTTTCACATAGGCTGGGAATTTATTACTATACGAATTATAACGATTAGGTTGATAGTATTGGGTGTAACTTTAATAGGGTGGATTCTTGAACAGAGAATAAAAGTATCGAAAGAATATAGAAAAAGTTGGTTACGTCATGAGTAGATAAAATATACCGACGATAAGTAGATGATCGAATCATGAATGAATCAAGTTTGTTGAATTAAAGTTTAATCATTTCTTAAACAGAGTGACATTTCTAAACCTTTTCTACAAAATTTGAAACAGCCTTTAGGAAACTTGATTACAGTGGAATCCGCTTATTATAATCATTTTGAAACTTGCAATTTTCTGGATAACTATTAGGATAACCGGCTGATGACATTACGCGAAGGATAAATAACTTTCATTATTGAACTCATTTTCTTGCAAACAGTTATGACAAGACTGTGGATCTTTATGCGCAAAATATTTAAAATAACATACAAATTACAACATTTAAAGGTTCAAACAAATCTTTATTGAAATCCATTCTTTCAATTTTACTTAAGGAGATACAAATTTGCATAAACATCCGCAGTCTAGTTATCACATTTGTACTGTATACTTTCTTCTTTAACAAGCTTCAAATTGTCATAAGCTTGTTTCTCTAACTTCTCCTTTATTTTATTTACGTATTTTCTATTAATTCTTGCAAAGCACTCATATAAAAGATGAAAGGTCGGGTAAATGATCCAATTCCTGTCATTGTCCCTATAACTGCCACTTTATTTCGTTTATTTAATAGCAAAGTAATGTATAAAGAATCGTAAGTAAACCAACTTTCTTACTAAACTTGGAATTAGTCTACTTCACATGTAGACATTATATATTCGTGTACACTTAATATTTATAAAGGAATATTAGGAGGTAATTGTGCCGTTGAACATTAAAACATGTCCAATATAATTGTAAAGTATGGAACGTGTCATAATTCAGTAAGGCGGTACGTTTACTATATATCTTATATCTGTTACACAAACTGACGTGTTAATATATGGAAAACGTGTTTCTATTTCAATGAAAAGTTTTCAAGCGACATTAATAAGGATATTGAACTTTGTTATACATTTTCCATTACGTAGTAATGAATTTATTCTATTGAACATATAAAAAGAATGTTCATAAATAAAAGAGCGGTTGAACAATATTATGCTCCAAACTGGAACGTTCTTTATGTTATCGACGTTCTAAAATAGTTAAATAAAGTTGTACGATAACCTTAAAATTGCAGTAATTGGTACATCTACCTTATGCTTCAGTTAAAAGTAAGCTTTAAAGAAAACGTTGATTCAGCGCGAATTTGTTAAGGAATCTTCTCATTTGTCTCCAAATGTAATTGTCAAACGTGATACCAATAACCGAAGTTTGTTTATTATAGACGTATTATTTTTAATCAATTTTATATAGAGTATTTTAGAATCGACTGATTATGATAACAATAACCGATTAATAACATTATCCGCGATTATAGTAACCGGATTCCACGGTACCAGCAAATTCAAAGCAGTTTACTTTTTCAATGCAATACTGCTAGCAAAGCTACTTCCGCTAATTGAAAAATGATCACTACAGTATATATATATATATATATTTCTACAAACACGCTACTGAACGTATCGCTAAGTATCCGCTGCTCGCATAAAACGCATAATCACCAGATATTGCGCTAAAGGAGGTAATGTGAGAATCGTCCATATCACCATGTAAAGGTAATGCCGCTCCGTTAAAAGAATCCTAAATTGAAAGCGACCGGTCGTTAAGGAGCCGCGTAAGTGCGTCGTTTGAAATCCAGATTTCCAGGCCGTATGCAGCAGCCAACGATAGATTGCTAATCCTCTTCTCCTCAGCCTTCCTTCTGGCCTTCCTCTCTTCCTTTACTCGAAGAGTCCATCGGAGAACAAGAATTCCGGATCGACTCTCCATCCTCTCCTTCTTTCTCGCCGACCCTGTCGGGCATTCTTTGCTCCTTAAGGGCGCGCGGAACGCAGAAATGGCAGAGTGGAAACGGGAAATTGTCGGCACTCGATCCCCTCGGACGTAAACGAAGACGTAGTGAGGCGTGCAATGATCAAGTATATCTGGGGAAAGATTAACGACTGGTCCGGCCAAGTGAAGGGCCGAAGAGAGAGGTTGCCGAGAGGATCGACGGCACAAGAGAGCGAGGAGGGCCAATTACGAGGCCGTCTCTCGATCCGTCTCGCCTCGATTTCGACTCGATTCCCCGATTTAATCGAAGTTCGACGGTCCACAGCCTCCAACTTGCCCCTGTAACTCGCGCACGGAGTAGAAAACGCGCGCGTCTCGAAAGTTCCGCCCTGGCAACTTCGCCCAACGCATCCCGCGAATCTGAATGCTAAAGGGTAGCTTGAAGTTCGACGCAAGAGCTGCAGTGGGGATTTTGCAATTAAAAGTTCAGCTTTTACTTTTTCCTGCAGTTCCGTGCGTGTGAGTGTGTGTGTGCGCGCGCGCGTGTGGAGGGCAGGGGTAAGATTGAGTCGAGACTTGGTTTAGATTCAGCGTTCGTCGGCCTTGGTTTCGACGGTACGTGTATTTATAGACGTTTATAGACTTTTTCAGAGAATCGAGGAAGATTGGGATTGGTGCGCTGATGAGGATCGATGATCGCTTCTTTAAGAGGAGTTCGAGTTTCGGGAACTTCACTGTGGACTCTATTTGTTATTGTTAGGTCACAACAGTTTAGGAATTGGGGATGGATGTGATGGACTGATGGTCGGCGGTAGATTGAAGTAGGATATTAATGATTTCCAGGGAAATTGTTACTTCGAAGTCTGACAAAAAGCGTGGTAGAGGAGATGGTTCAAATACAGGCTAGCACTTTTATTTTGACGTTTATTGCCGTACCTGTTCAAGATACCTAACCTTTCACGTATCATTGTACATCTGTAGCATGCTAGCTTTCCGATGGAAAATTGAAATATATTGAAAAAAAGAAATGTTTGCTACAAGGTACATATTTAAAGTAACGGTGAAAATTTTCATTTTTGAAAGTGTGGTCCAAATATTAATTTTATGCATACAAACAATTACATACGGCAAAAGATATGTACTATTCTTTCACTGAAAGAAGGCACAGTGTGTTTACATTCCCACTCTTGCTGCAGCCCGCTGATTCGCCTATGAACACAGGCAGTGATCGCTATTGGCCGAATACGCTCTGTACGAATGTAAACACGCTCTGCCTTCTTTCTGTGGAAGAATAGTACTTACAAAGCAATTATCGGCACATAGATAAATGTATCTACATATTAAAAACAAAAATAGCAATAGTACCTACTAAAATCATACAAATTTGGGTTTGGCAGCGGGAAATATTCGAAATGGATATCATTTTGTGTATCCTTTGCATATCTGAACTATAATAGTAATAACAGTAGTATTAACGTTAATAGTAATTACTTATTCATCTCTATTTTACTTTGTGCATAATTTTCCAGCTTGCTACTTTGGATACTTTTCAATTATAGTATAATGTTCACGTACTGGAATCTGTTGTAAAATCAGTTTATTATATAATACATTAACGTATTAAATAACAATGGATTCGCGTATACAGTCTATAATGAAATAAGAATAAGTAAAGAGCTATAAGATACTTTAAACTTTCTGCCTTGCACGCAACGACATCGGCTATTAACTAAACACAAGGGCGAAAAACCAAAACCATTGTCCGCACCACGGACAACCCCTCCACAAGGCACGGCTTAAGATGCCTGAAAGATGGGAACCATAGGTCGTCGATGCTTGACACGTCTGGCATCATCGTTGCATTCCAACAAAATCGACCCTGAAAAATAGAGATAAATGAGTAATTATTAGCGGTCTTATAAACGTGAAGTTTTAGTAGGTGTGGTTGTTAAACATTAAGAACGCTGTCTATTTGCATGAAAGCCGCAAATAAAGAAACTCCCTCATAGCTTAATTTTATCCCATCGTTTTCAGTTCCCCTCAACTGGAACGCCTTTGTTGCAAATTCAATTAACCCCAATTTCCCTCGAGCCTTGCAGTGTTTAAGCGGATTTCGAATTCGCGAAGAAAGCACATGGCAACGCCAAGGGAAGAAACAAGATCTCGACGTTAACGAGATTGTAATAACGAATTTGCTTATCGAGCCGGTTGCGTGGTGTAACGAAGTCTACTAGGTGCAGGAGGATATCGTTTAGCCGGTTATTAGACGCATGTTCCGATATTGTTCTGAAGTGGCTCGAAGGAGTCTTAGCCATTCCATTATCGCAAACACGTAATCCCGTAAAGGCCGGGGACCATTCTCGTCAGTGGAACGATGTCAGCATAGTAAGAACTGAGATTCCGCACTGGCTGCTATCAGCCCATGAAAACGAAGTAGTTTCTAAACGATCCGGAAGGCACGCTCGAGCCTCGTGAACCCCTCTTAGTTATACTAATTTTATGGAATACCGACTGCTTGGCTTGCCACGTTCGCTGTTTACCTTCGCCATTTTATACACTCGCATGAAATGTCCGGCTCTTTGTGAAAATTTACAAACTCGCGGAGCCGGTAGAAACAAGTATGCTTTCTTGCAGCAAAGAATGCATTGACTGTTTGATGACCTAATTCTTGAAGGAGATGAAAATTCGATTGAATTTCATGCTAGAAAGGACGTAAGAATAGTAAAATTGTATATTGTCGAAACGTAACGTATGCTATTGTACAGTGGAATCCGGTTATTACGATCACTTTGGGAGTTGCATTTTTGATACGAATAATCGGTTGATAACATTACGCGGATGATAAAAAATGTTCATTATTCAACTCATTTCACTGCAAACACTTATGAATAGACTGCGAATGTATATGCACTTATGGGAAATTTAAACTTGCAAAAAAGGACAGATTCCATATGACATGGAAAGATATACATAACACACATACTTAAAGTGAAGTATGTACAAAGTAAAACATTTAGGGGATTAAACAAATCTCTATTAAAGTCCACTCTTTGAATTTTACCTAAGGAGATACGAAATTGTGTAAACATTCGCAGTCTAGTTATCATATTTGTACGTAGCTTAATGGTTATACTCTCTTCTTTAAGAACATTCAAGTTGTCATAAGCTTGTCTCTCTAGCTTTTCCCTTGTTCTATTTACGTATTTTCTAGTAATTCTTGCAATGCACTCATATAAAAGATAAAAGATTTGTTGATGGATCGCGTCGCATCCAACGCGTTAACCATTTGAACTCCTACGTCAAGCCTACCTCAACATCAATTTTCGTCACACATTTTTCTATATCAAAAGTGCCTCGATATTTTTCAGTCGGTGTACTAATAAGTAGAACCATTCTTTTTAGCAGAAGTTTACAGCTGGCCTAAAAAATTTCGTAAAGCATTACAGAATAACATCAGTTACATTTAAGATAGGACAAGTGTTTGATCTTCTTTAAAGAAACAATTGAATTTAACGAAATAAGTGGACTACTCATTGGTACGCGTAATAAAATAGCGTAACAATCTCCGATCACTTATCCGCAAATACAATTAATTCCTCATGAACGATTATTCGACTTGGATTTTTTCCCACTACAAAATTCTAAATAAAACACAAGGAACAAATGAAAAAGAAATATAAAGGATTCAAAGGTTTAAAATGTTACGCGCGTTAACCAAGTCTGACTGTCCCTAATGCATAAAAGACAACCATTATCCTACCATTAGCACAGCTATTACTGATTAAACCTTGATACGCTTAACATTACCTCCTCAATCCAGTTCCCAAAGCTTCACCCAATTACATGCAACCGATTACACCTCCGATTTCTACAAAAATCACCTTTCACCAATGCCTGGGGAACCACTACATTAAATTAAGCACACTTATCAGCGAGCTTTTTCGCAATTTTATCGAACCACAACGAAACATTGGTACAAAAAAAAAAAAGAAAAAAAAATTCGCCATTACTTCGTCCTAACGAGCACTCCTCTTTCTCGCTTTATCCTTGCGAGGGAACGAAAAATTCTTTTTGACGAAGGAACTCGATAGAGGAGAAAGGAAGGATCTCATCGAGACCCGCGCGAAAGGCACTTAGAGGCTTTGCCTGATATTAGCATATAAACTAGAAAATGTTTTATCGCGCCTCTGCGAGAGAGCCTCTCGGGGACGACGCGATGTTTCGCCGCGCGGCGAAATATTTATTGGCCCTTAACGATCATTAGGGAAGCCACGAAAACAAATGAACACACTCGCGATCCCCTTTGATACCAGGCAAACGTATCCGTTCCTTCTTTTTCGCCTAGTTACAGAGTCCGAGATACGTTCTACAGGTGCGCTCGAAGCTTTCGTGTTACACCTTATCGTTCTTTTTCTTTTCGTTTTATTTTTACCGTGTGTATTCGCATCGATGCATGGTGTTGAAACGAATGGCGGAATTTTTTATGAAGCATCCTTTTCTGTGCGCGTGTATCTTTTTGGTGACGCGATGCGAGTCGAAGTGATGAAATAAATGGAGTGGCATTCTGGAAGTTTCGTTTTCCCTTCTTTACATTCTGTTACTGGCGAGAGTAGCTTAGGTTCAATATTTTGTTGAAATATAAGTATCGTATCGTTGAACAAAATGACAAATAAAATTGACCATTCAGTGTTAATTTTGCTTTCGACCTGCACGAAAAAAAGCATAGGTGACAAGATAGGACAAAAATTTACTAATAGGTTTTTATTTCTCATTTTTCTTGAATATGTATACAGCGGGGGTGGTTTGCCGGTTCAGCTCGATAAAGATTGAAAACGTTACAACGATGTAATTGGATTTTCTTTTTTGTCATCTCAGATCGGTTAATATCGCCCTTTTTCATCATGCTCGTGCCGGTTGGAATCGAAACGAGAAATATGATCGATAGACGTCGAACATTTCAGACCGTTTCGCGTTGTTCAACGCTCGAGGAATTGCGATTGAAGTTTTTACCGGACGTTAACATCGATATGATGTACGCGTACTCCTATGGTGGAATAAAAATCGTTATTTTCATTGGCGTACAAATTATTTCTCGTCGACGTAATAGGAGATAATAGATGCGTGGATAATTATTAAAGGACTTAGTATGAAGTAGGGTAGCCCACATAAGAGATTATATCATTTTCATAGGTTGTCGTAGGTTGACATAGGTTTATATGTGTAAATTAGTTTACATTTAGTTATATTAGTGTCATATTAGTTTTATATTAGCTCTACATCAGTTATAAAAATACTTCATTTTTGTATTAAGATGCGAAAAGTGATAAGTTAATATGATTGTAGTTAGGTTAGATCTAGGTTAAGCATCCTGAACAGGTTAGGCAATGAATGCTGAAATAAAAATGGTAGCCTATATTTAGACCACCATCTCTACAGATTTCTCTCGAAGAGAATTTTCTGGATTCTGTGAACGTTAGTGGAAGGGTTAATTATTTTCGCGTGGTGAATAAAATTAAAAATTGTTACTTTCGCAAAGGTATATCTTCTCTAACCGTACACCGAGATTACCATTGCACATAACCTAAGGGTTGCTATAGTTAGTGCATCCCTCGTACGCACTGTGAAATTATAAACTAAAACAGCGGGGGAGTGGCAGGATCGTAATTTACGAAGTAGCAGCGCATCGTGCAAAGAGGGAACGTAAAAAACTGGTTCTTTTGTGAGAAGCGTGTATATCTGTTCGCATAAATCTGTCGCTTAAGTGGAGTCTCTTATTTCAGTGCGCGTTGTACGTACCGGCAGCGTCCTCGTGTCACGGCTACGCAAATAAACTTTAAGCTCTTCCAGCGGGGAAATTATTCCGCGTATTTCTTTTCCCGCGAGACACAATCCGCGTATCGTCATTTGCGATAATTGAAGATTTGTATCTATGGAGCGTCCAGCTCCACCCACCCATTTCTTCTTCTCTGTTCTGTAAAATAAAAAGCAAAGTTTATGAATTGCCGCGTGAGAAGAAGCTAATCCCCTTTTGAGCGCAACTAACCCTTTGATTAGTACAGCCGTGCATGAAAATACGTCTTGCGTTACGTAACTATGGAGCTATGCGTTTTTGCTCTAATTGATGGAAACAGCTTTCGCGGTGTTTCGTTATTATTTTTATTATGGTTTTTCATCTTCCATGTCAATACACGTAATAATATATATATATATATATATATATATATATATATATGTATGTATGTATACATGTACACACTAAAAACATTTTTACATTGGAAAACAAAATTCTGTACTCGTCAAAGGGTTAGATTACGTGAAATAAAATTCCATATGGATAGATGTATGTATTTGGAGTTTGAATCGTTTCTCCTTCTGTTTCTTTACCGTTTCTACATATTAACGTTATATTATCTTTTTAATAAATTCCTATTCGTTGTGAATATTTAAGAATCCAATAAATATAATGATGCATTATTTAGCATGAATTATGTTATACAGATCCAAAGTGACAAACTTTACCAACATGTCTGTTATTTTGAGCCAAAAATGTTACGTACTCTTATGAGTCGATTCGTCTTCGTATTCGAGATACGAAAGGGAAAGTAGTATTAGACCGTAAGTAATCAGACGCATTTAAGCTACCAATTTTTAATGGTAATCATTTATTTGAAACAATATTTTGCACTGATTTATACTGGTATAGATTGATTTAATTAAATTGTTCGCCTCTTGTCTCTGTGCATGCAAGTAGACGTGTTTTTACGAATCACATTCACTAAATGTTAGTAAGATTATTATTGGCAGCAAAAGCAGCATCTGTGATCTTCGCTATCAATTCATCGCGTATATCAGGCTTTCCATCTACATACATACATCTTAGGTTTCATGCAACTCTATACAGAAAATGTAGCTAAGTAAATGTATATTTCAATCAATATGGAGATATTATCTTCGAAAACGAAAACGAATCGGCGCATGATATATGTATACGTATAATATTTTTTACTTAGAATTAGTTCCCAAACACGTTGGCGAATTTTGTCAGTTTAAATCTGGAATGCTTTGTATAATAATGCTAAAGTATAAAGCATACAACGATCTCGAATTAAATTTGTTGTAAAAAATATCAAGCTATTGGGTTGGACGGAAAATTCAGGAGTTTTTATCGTACTTCATTTCTCTGTATTATTTTTATAGAAGCAAAATTATTTAATCAACGATATTATTTCCATTAATCTACATTACTTTGTAGGTACTAAATGAAAATATCGAAAACAAGAGAATAATTATTAATAAAATATATACAAGAAAAACGATACGGAATTATATGGTGAAATACAAATGAACTTTTTGTTCAACCCAATATAAAAAAACGTATCAAATAATGAGGATCGTAAATGAATGAAAACTTATGCTTATTTTACCAATCATAAGAGTAAATACCTTTATATTTTCAAAGGTTAATCTTTCAAAACTGAATATCATTTCGATAATAGTAATTTTAACAGGAACCACTTAACTCACTTCGTCATAATTTCTCCTATGCATAATTAAAATCGATCGCCTGTATATTTTTTTGTTGTCAATGAACGTTTAACGTACTTTGATTTCCTTGATAACATAGCAGCGTACGCGACCAGCAATTAACAATATGAATAATTTCGTCGAAAACGTGGAAAAGTAATCACGAAACGAGCAATTAACGGATAAAGCAGTTTCGCCATTCAATGACGTTCGTGCCTGGGAAATTTTGAAAATGCGTACAAGACACAATTGAATAATGTTTATGCCGTATCCCCCTGTGCACGTCGTCGCCCCTCCCGAGGTTATTAACTATGCTGTAATGTTTACTATTGGCGCAGTTTGTCCATATTAACGAAATATAATTAATTACTTGGAGTAATTAGTATTCACTGGATGTCGTTGCACCGTTGAACCAGCGCTCGCGTTGTCATTAATTTGTCGGCTACGCTTTTATATCAACAGTTCAACAATATTTTTCCCTTCGGTATCAAAACGTTTCTGTGTTTCGCGCGAATAAGCGATGCTGTGTTTCATACCGATAAACATTACAAGTAACTGATTGCGTAAAATCAAAACATTAGAAAGCTAAATGACGAACGTAGATTTTAGCGTCTACGTATCTTACAGACTGTCAAGGCTCGAAGGCGACGCATTGTCTGCCGTTGAAAGATTTACGATTGGGACTTAGGCCGCGTGTGGTGAGGGAAAGTGCCATTAGCGCATGAGATCTTCCAGACATCGTCCCCCGATGTTTGGCGACGTAGAGCCGTATGGCTAACAGGCGCTTAAGGGTTGCGTGTTTGTAAAGTCGGAAACCAGGCGATGACTGGTGACCACGTTGGGTCCCCGAGCCATCGACCGTTGGAAATAAGTTATAGAGTCTAGAGAGAGATAGCGTACGTGAGATAGCAAGCAGCACGACGTTGCGTTGCTAAAAAGAATAGGGTTTCTGTTCTGGAGGATCTGGCCACGGAGTGGGGAAGGCAAAGGTGCCTTCTGGTAAGACGACCGTGATGAACCCCACGGCAGTTACCCCAGAATCTCCAAGGAAGACACATCTGAATTTCTAAAACTCTCACATAGAAATGTGTAACGTTGTATAAATTATTAAATTCCTTTGATTTGTTATATGAATTTCAATTTTATTAAATGAAATTCTGGTTATAGAGAATTAAATGATAGACTTGATAAATAAACTTCTATGCACATTATTATAGATCTAGATTTGACAGATCAATTATAGTATCAATATTTATTCAATTATCGCAATATTTATTTATAATTTCCATCGTTTTAGAAGCGCTGTTGTTTTATTTTACTCTAAACTAGTATTGTCACGTGCTACTGTAACCGTAGTCTACTTATTGATATCAACAGCATTACTGTTGCGTGAACAACTAAACGTTATCGTTTCAGTGTTCCGTTGATAAATGGGTGATGGGTATGAAAATGTCGATGTCAGTCTGATAGTCTAATGTCACGTTTGCGTTGTGCTGACCATTGATAAGTGAGTGATGCCTTTAATAGTGAACGTAATCTATCTATAGTGATTCAGTTCAATAGACAGACACAAAAAATGCGGCTAACTTGTGCGTCACTCGCGGAAACACACGCGTTTCGCTTTAGACTTCGCTGGCGTGTCGCCAAGCATCTCGCAGAGTATTTTCAGGATCGTAACATAGAGCCGAAGATTTATAGTGGCGATGCGACCTGTTCGGCCGAATGTGTGTTTTTCGACGCAACCAAGACCGCCTTTGGGGCCTCGCGAGCCACCAAGTCAGAGATCAGCCATAAAACTCTGATCTACGACTTGCACCTACCTCGGTCTTTTCGCTTACCTGTCATTTCTTCCAACTCGAAAGTTTCGCGCATGAATGAAAGCCCTTCCTCGAAATCGCAACCAAAGAACGATATGCAGATTTACGTTGTTGACCGGTCTGCAAACTGCGTGTGCCTTTTGTGTTCGGCGAAGGTCTTGTCTTTCAATCGCGCAAGGGGGTTATCGCGGGTTTGAAGTTTGGAAAGGTTTACGTGCAAAGTAAATGAATTTAAGTAGAAAGAAAAGGGTAAAATTAAAAATCGACGATCGAACCATTGTGTCATTAATTAAAACTAGAATTACAATTTAGATGTTTATTTTAAATAATTTTGATTATGACAAGCAGTTCATTATTTTTCAAAGTAGATCCATAAATTCGAATAACCTTCATAATTGGGATTAAGATTATGCTTATTTTAGTAATTGAAAGATATCATTTTCAACTAGCCTTAAATACTATTATATTAAGCACCTGTAGCTCGTATCTAGGTTATGGAAAGATCGTTGAAATCGTTTATTTTCATATTTTAGAGATATGTGTTTGAATAGTCAATATTGAATTCAGTTAAATATATTTTCAATTGTAAATATTAAATTAAATTTTATATTTTATATCATATGAAGAGTATTATTATAATAAATTTTAAAACGCAAATGGAGCGACGTTTGCAACCGGCCCATTAGCTCAGTTGGTTAGAGCGTTGTGCTGTCGCGCACGGACCGTCGTACCGAAAGGACCTAAAACGGACAAGTCCCAGCGACGCCAAGTGACCATAAACGAGCAGATCCAGTAAAACAGTATACAGGTATATACGATAGGCAAGCAAAAAAAGAAAAAGAGTAAAAAAGAACACAAGTGTCTAGTGCGTGCGAGAATAAGTGGGCGCTGCCACCCACCATACACGCGCACCGGAAGAACAAAATAGAAAAGGAAGACATGCGTCGAGATAATAGGGCGAAACGCAGAAAATGACACCGCCCACGCAACTAAACAAGGAGGCAATCACCAAGTGGGTGAACGAGGGCGCGAAATGGGGCAACGAAACCCCAAAGACCGCCGAACTAATAAAAATCGCCAAGCAGAAGAGCACCAAAGCACTTAAAACAACGCCAAGGCCGCTAATACCCCAGAAGCAGAGGGACGCAATAGTAGACGAAGACGCAGAAACGAAGGGGAAAACAGGCATACAAACGGGGAAACAAGGCCCCACAAACTCAAGCACACAAGAAGAAATGCAAACACAAGAGCTTAGAAAGCTCATCGAGTCGCTCAACAGCACAATCAGCGAACTGACACGGCAACTGCAGGAGGAAAGGAGGAAAAACGACAGTAAAGCAGAAAACCAGAAAGAAGGAAAGACGGACGCCGTGCAAACGGCAAACACGCCAAGCAGTACCCCAAAAACGCAGGTAGCGAAGAAGGACCCCAACGCCAACAAAAGACCGCGCTCGGCCGAAGCCAGCGAGGACGAGAGCGCGGGCGGCAACCCAGGCCCCAGCGTACAGCGGCCCAGGTCAGGGCGCCCTAACACCAACCCCTCAGAAAAAAAAGACGACAACGTCGCCAACCACCGCCAGCCAATGCCACCAACCCCAAGTAGCACCACAGCCCAGGTACCAACCCCAAGTAGCGCCACAGCCCAGGCCCACCACTACCACCACAACAACTACAAAGCCACCGACAATAATCATAGAAGAGACACCACAGCAGGTTACCTACAGGATCCTGAAGGAAAACGCGGGCTTGAACAATTTCCCCATAAAAAGGGTAAACAATAGAAAACACCACATAATACTACAAACAATAACAGACCACACAAAAACGATAGAAATACTAAAAAAACAGCAAATAAAACACTACACTTACACACCAAAAACACAAAAACCACACAACCTAGTACTAAAAGGCCTGGACGATAGCTTCACTCCAGAGGAAATCCTAGCAGATCTACGCACAAAAAAACCCACAAACGCAACCATAACGAAAATAACCACCCTACAAACCGCCAAAGCTAGGCGAGAACAGAGAACTCTCCCGTTCTTCCTGGTGCAGCTGGCACCGGACAGTGATGTCAACGCAGTCACGCAAATCAGGTATGTAATGCACCAGGTGGTAACATGGGAGAGACTCATTAAACGCGAGCCGACAACCTGCGTGCGGTGCCAAAGAGACGGGCACATCGCACGCAACTGTAACTTAGAATATAAGTGCGTCAAATGCCCGGAAAAGCACGAGCCAGGACAGTGCAAAATCTTGAAAGGCACTAAAATAGACCCCGCACTCCTGTACTGCGTTAGGTGCAAAAAACACGGTCACCCGGCGTCGTACAGGGGCTGCGAGGAACGAAAAAAAAACATACAGCGCATCAGAGACATAAAAAACAAAAGAACAGAAACAAACACACAAAAACTGAACACGGCCAGAGCCAATATAGAAAACAGCTCAGTCAGGCCCAACACAACATATGCAAACGCAGCCAAGACAAACGCAAACACAAAAAAAAACACCCCAGCCACCCCCAGCCACCAGACGCTCCAATCCACAGCACCCAGCACATCACACACACCAGACAGCAGACAACAAACTCACGCACCACCCATATTAGAAGCCTTCTTCGAAGACCTAAAAACATTTATGGCAACGCAAATAAATAGACTAGAAAACAGAATAGACGAAAACGCGCAAAGAATTACACACCTCCACAACGCATACTACGGAACAAACAACTATAACGAAGACATGGACACATACAGCTTATTTAATGGATAACCACAATAATATAAAAATCATATCCGCAAACGTAAACTCCATAGCAACAAACGAAAGACGATACAACATAACACAACTACTTAAACAAGAAAAACCAGACCTACTCCTACTAAACGAGACGAAACTAAAAAAACACCACAGACCGAAATTCAAAGATTACGACATCATACGCAACGACAGAGAAAGCAACAACGGGGGAGGAGTAGCCATACTAATTAAAAACACCATACCACACGAACACATACAAGTCACACACGAAACAACAATAATAGAAAACACGGCAATAAAAATAAGACTACAAAATAACAAAAACCTAATAGCAGTAGCAGCATACACCCCAGGGACGCAAACAGACACATTCACCAACGACCTGGACCACATATTCAAGGCACTTGACCTAAAAAACACAAGAAACTATTACATAGTAGCGGGCGACCTCAACGCCAATCACCCACAATGGGGAAACAACACATACAACGCCAGAGGAAGAGCCTTAAACAGCTGGCTACAAGACAACACAACACAACACAAAATTACACTCCTAAAAACCGAACTGCCCACCTTCCCACGCAGCAACGCACACATAGACATAGGACTGATAGACAGCAGACTTCACATCACAAACGGCAACGAAAGCGACACAATACCCACAATAGACACAGACAGCGACCACCGCGCAATAGACATACAATTCTCCCTGCCAACAGAAGACGAATACATACCCTTCGCAACCCCGGAACGCCCACGCAACTACGCGAAAGCAAACTGGAACAAATTCCGACAAAATTTAAATAAAAACTGGAAGACACAAATACCAAAACACCAAAACATAACGAACGACGATATAGACAGACTACTACTAGACCTCACGACAACCATAAACGAAGCAATAGAAAACGACATACCGACCCTTCCCACATACAACTCCGCCGAACTATATGTAAACACACAAATAAGCAAATTGCAAAAAACCAAAAGCACGCTACTGACGATACTACTAAACGAATACAGAAACCCAACGCAAAACGCCACGCAGACAATCACAGAAACCAGGAACCTACTAAAAAAATGTAAAGCCAAAATTAAACACGAATTCCAAAAATCGGTCAACGTATACTGGGAAAACAAAATTAAAAAAATCCCAGTAAACTCCCAAAAGATGTTCACATCAATTAACAACTTGCTCAGGAAAAAAGACTCGTTAAACATACAGAAACTAACAATAGACAAGAACAAAATACCACTCCTCAGAAACGCGAAAATAGACCACACAAAACAACCAAAAGACAAAGACGGAAACTACATAATAACGGACGAAAGACAGAAATTAGATATACTAGCCGCAAATTTCGCAGCGACCTACGAGCAAGACCACCGATACAAAAAACAGAGACACACGGAAATAATAGAAAAAACGTATACAAAATTCATGGACGAACTCAGAACCGAACAAACCTCACAAAAACCACTAACAACATTCACAGAAACGAACCCAGCAAACAACCCCACAGACAAACAATACACAGATTACTTCACTAACTCCAAACGCACAACGGCCATATTCCGAAAAATCAACAACAAAAAATCCTCGGGACCGGACAACATACCGAACATCGTACTCAAAAATCTACCCAACCAAATCACCGAAGACTATAACGGACTGTTCAACCACTGCCTCAACAACTGCTACTTCCCAAACGCATGGAAGACAGCAAAAACAATCCCCATAAAAAAGAAAGGAAAAAACCGGACGACGCAGACAGCTACAGACCCATCAGTTTACTCCCAAACATTTCAAAAGTATTCGAAGTAATAATAAAAACACAACTAGAAAAATTCACGGACGAACAGCACATAATACCCGACACGCAATTTGGCTTCCGACACAAACACAGCACAATACACGCACTCAACAAACTAACGTCAGACATACAGCACGCACTACACAATAATAACACCATAGCAGCAGGCCTAATTGACCTAGAGAAGGCATTTGACACGGTGTGGACCAAAGGGCTAATTTTCAAACTAATTAAAAAAAAATTCCCTCCACACCTAACAAAAATCGTAGCAAACATGATACACAACAAGAAATTCTACACTCAACTCAACAGACAGAAATCAGGCACGACACGGGAAATAACAAACGGACTACAACAAGGAACAGTGACAGCACCGACACTCTTTAACATATACAACGCAGACCTACCACAACTATTCGGGATTCCAACATCAATAGACACAAAAACTATACAATTCGCCGACGATTTGATAATATATATCGAAGGAGAAAACATTAAAAAACTACAAAACCAGCTACAAAAACTGTACAACCAGATACAGGACTACTACAGCACATGGAAACTGAAAATAAACGCCAAAAAATGCGAAACGATACTTTTCAGAAGAAAAATAAAAAATCAAGGCAAAACATACAGAAACACATACAAATCGTTCCAAATAAAGGACACAGACACGAACACATACATACCCCACAAGGACACGGTAAAATACTTAGGAGTACACATAGACAAGATGGCACACTTCAACGAACACATCAACACACAGCTACAAAAGGCGGCAAAAGCCTTCCATGCAAACGGTAGAATCTTCTACTCCAAACTACTCAACAACAGAATAAAAACACTCTGCTACCTACTGCTAATTAGGCCAATTATAACGTATGGAGGCCCCATATGGTATAATATAAGCCCTTCCACCATGGAAAAGATAAGGGCATTCGAAAGGAAATGCCTCAGAGTGTGCACCGGACTTCACAGAAACGAAGCGACACACTATAAACACTACATAAGCGCCAAAACACTATACAACACAGCAAACATACCAAGAATTGACAACCACATCATAAATCTCACAAGAAACTACTTCGCAAACACACGAACAATAAAAAAAAACACACTAATAAGCAGCATACTATACCCACACGACGAATTCCACGCAAAAACACTTCAGACAGGATACGTCCCTCCGGAGGCTTTCACACTATTAGACAAAACCGGAAGAATAACAGACACCAATAACATACCCATAATCTACCACATACAAAGAACAGCCAACGACAAACGGATACGCTACGAAACGCACATAAACAGCAAACATACCACACAAAAACTAGTATACAACATGACGATACCGGAAAGAGACCAGAACAGCAAACACAGAATAAACAGAAAAAAATACTGGTGGCTGGAAGAAACCAACGCACACGAATAAACAACAGCACAACACACTATCGCAAACACAGAAAAAAATTCCCCCCGAACAAGAGAGAAGCGCAACACACCGATATTAAAATCTAAATAAAGAACAAAAACAAGAAGCATAGCGCAAAACCAGAATGTATGAGATCGAGAGAGTGAATGTGTGAACAGATGGACGGATGAATGAGTGTACATAATGTAAATAAACAAGTCGAACTGCAAGACAGGCGCAACCCCTCCCCCCCTCGAACTCCTTTTCGGAGCCCTCAACGGAGAGGCTCTTTTTTTTTGGAAATCGGGAATAGTAAAAACGAATACATAGGCAAAAACAAACGAGCGACCAAAAACCGAAACGCTAATTAGGCAAAATCCCATAAAATAAAAAATGTACCCCTGACACCGATGGCGAGCGTCGCCTGACGACCAGGCCATCACCCCGTAGCATGTAAGACACCAAATGTAAAAAGTGGATTATTCACCACAAAGACCTTGCGTACCATGTATTATCAATGGCATTGAATAAAAAAGATTTAGAAAAAAAAAAAATTAGAGCGTTGTGCTAATAACGCAAAGGTCGTGGGTTCGATCCCCCCATGGGCCAGTTTTTTTTTCAACATTAAATAATAGTCATACGTTTAATAAACCTATCATAACACGTCTTCTAAAATAAAGCACTGATTCACAATTTTTTTATTGCAGAATTCAATAAGACACCTTTGAAAAATACACACAAGCATTCGTTTTTAGAAACTACGTATGACTGTACCTCTAATATAATTTTGTTTATTAAAAAAAAAGGTCTATTCTATGCACAACAACTCCAATAGTTCATAAAATATCAAGTTTAATTCGTAGCAGGAATCCAATTTCATTATTACCTTTAAGACTGTGGATTTGTATGCATTTATGAGTACGTTAAAAGTGCAAACAGATACAGAATGCATGTAGATCTCAAAGAGATCGATTCAGAATTGAGCATCCCTAGTTCTGTTACATTTCTACCAAAAGCTGAATAGCGTAGGGGGTGGAGGAGGGGCGGTAGTATTATAAAATTCTTGAGACAATATTTCTCGTGTAAAAGTAATATTGATAAAGTAAAAAAAGAAATAATCGATCCTGCCAGGATTCGAACCTGGAATCTTCTGATCCGTAGTCAGACGCGTTATCCGTTGCGCCACAGGACCTTGTGCTTTTTACATTCGCAGCTTCAAGTTTGCTGGGTCCTGGTCGAGCTCCTAATATTAGCTTAAACATGAAACTTTCCTTCGCGACGTTCAACACGGTCGGGATCTGGAAATATACGATTCGATAAACTATCAGATAAGCGCAATAAGGGAAACACTTTTTGTCGTGCGGAAAATTTAACGTTCGCCATAAAATTTTACGACCACCGAATACAGTGCACTATATGAACACCGGCGTGTTTCATAAGTTGCGTTTCGAATATCGTTATTCCCTTTCGTTCGCTCTAGCTTGATTAACTTCTAGCGACTGCTGCTTCATTGCGGTGCAATCAAAAATTCAAATTGTTAATGTGACCGGTGAATACGAGCGAAACTTCCCTCTCGTAATGTTTAATTTCTTCGTCAGGTTGACAGGTTTCGAAGCCGGAGAAATGACGGCGAGAGTATATTTTATATACAGGAAGTTGAAATATTTTCGAAACTGTCGGTTATATCGAAAAAGGCTTCAGGCAAAACTTGAACGGTTTCGAAGGAGCCATTACACAGTGTTATTAGTATTTTTGTAAATGCACGTATAGAAGACACATCAAAATCGTATCTTATGTTTTTTATTACACCAATCGATTTAGTTAGCTGATTTCTATATTAACCTATATCTGTTTATTCTATATTCTATCTATTCTATATTCTGTATTAACCTGTCTATATCGAAAACCCATTACTTTAGGAGATATCTTTATTACAATATATTAAGTGAAATTGCAGCTATATATTTTTTAATTACACATGGTAGTTTGCTGTACAAAATTAATAGTCGCTAACAATAATACATAAGATGGTAGAAACAAATCTGACTGGTTGTCTGAAGCCTTCTTCGATATGACCAACAGTTTCGAAAATGTTTCAACTTTCAACCTTAGGTAACCCCTTAACTTGTTGAAGTTCTGTCTTTTAATAATAGCGAACCAGCTAGCCTTTTAAAAGACCTTTATAACCATATACATGAGTTGCATCATGTAATTATTGTAACAGGAATAAATTGTCTTTCTTCACCTTGCTATTTGTGAACCCTTTTAAGCAACAAATACGTGATATAACTTCATAATTACATATACAGTTATTTGCAAATATTCTACATGTTACTAACATATTACTACATTAGTAATTTGTATTTCTGTTCTATTTTACCCCATCCGTTCTCTGTTTTGACCATCGTACTTCGTACGCCATTAAAGACGACGAAATCCTAATACAACGTTCTCTAGTTATAAATTTATATAACGAAATTTGGTCGGCGTTGATCTGTAAATTGAATACAAATATTAGCATTAAAGGGTTAAAACCCAAGTGGATTATCGATGGCGAATATCGTTGGGAAAAGTTCTACGACGTTTATGCAGCACAGGAGGTGGTTCTCTGTAAAGCAAGGGGTGGTTCTCTCGAACAGTGAAACGAGTAATTGGGTATTTACGAGCCTCGCAATTCGCAAGACCTTCTGGCGCACATATTACGCTTAAAGGCTGTCGTTGTTGAAGCGAACCCTCGCCAGTTTCCAGCTGCGTTTCATCCCTCTACCCCCCTCGTTCAGACCCGTTTTCCAGGCCTTTTCTCGCCATTGGTCGTAGTCTTGATCGCGGAATATTTTAAGGTTCATTAAAAGCGCAATAATGAAGAAGTCTCGGGCCGGCTCTCAAATAACTTCCGGTCGGTTCTGGCCGTAGAGAACGTTCAAACGAAACTTCGCCCCCTCTTTTTCGCCGCTCGCCAACCCCCTTTTTCCTTCCTTCCTTCCGGCCTCCGTCGTACTTTCCGCTCGTTTTTCGCCTACTCGAAACTTTGTTCGCCAAGACTTTCGGGTTGAAATTAAAGCCGAAGTTCCGGGGAAAAAAATTCGCCAACCTCCCTTCGCCAAGTGGCCGTTCTCGTTTTAGGAGGATGAAAACGGTGAAGGTTTTTTTTCATCTTTTTGAGTCGAACGTCTTGGATGGTTGGTGATTTTCTGGGACGTGGAAAGATGTTTAGTAGGGTTGTTTTGCAGTTTTAAATCTCGTGCTTGGGTTTCTACTGATGATTGATAGAAAATGTATGAGGAATTTCGTTTTCTGTTAATCCCTTAATTTGTGATAACGATTGTAGTTTAACCCTTTGCACTCCGTTGATGCCGCTAAGAGAATATACGTGAATTTGATGAGAAGTTAAGGTTTAAGTTTCTTTAATTCTATTTTTGCTAAGTAGCTCTTCGTTTCGTCGTAATCAAAACAAATTTTCCCTTTCGAAATATGTGAAACAATGGTAAGTACCCACGAAGACCGGAAAAGTGTATTAAAGTTGCTGTTATGTCATACTATTAAAAAGGGTTTGGAGTACAAAGGGTTAACATGTCTCGTGCTAGACCAATTCTCAGAAAATATAATAGAATTGCTATTTTCTATATTTTTCAATTTTAGGCAATAATATTTATTTCGCTTTAAACTAAAATCTCTGTTTCACAAATCTTTAGATTTCACAGTTGTATTTTAACAATGGAATAGTATAGCGTTTCGTTGCGGTACAACTTACGAAACACTAATCCACGAATACGGAACATGCATGATTCTTACACAAGCACAGCGTACCATTGCTATGCAGTAACTTGAAATCATGGAACTGTTGGGAGTAAGCAATGAATTGTTCATGAAAATAGAGAAAGGTTAGTTGCCTTGCATCATAAATATTATATACTTCAGCATCAAACTCTGACAAAGCTGAGTATAATGCCAAGCAAACATCAGAGTACTGCAACCTAACACATCTCGTATTTAGAAGCCTCGAAGAGTAGCATCAAAGTTTCCGTAGTATGTGCTCTGAATTAGGATTGTAAAACAAACAAATGTTTTCTGATATACTTGGTGAATCGAGGATATTATAGTCAAATTAAAATTTCCACAAATTGGAAATCTCGCCTGCTAATATTTATCTTTGAATATTAAATATAAACATATATGCAACGTTCATGTGTTGTAACATCAAAAAGGAAGTCCAAATTTAGTATTGAAATTTTGTTTGTCTCGATTCTTCATACTACATTAATTCGCTATTAAATAAAATAATTAAAGTGACGATTATAGGGGCACTGGCAGTAATTTGGCCATCTATCCTAGCTTTAAGTTTCAAACTTCACCCTGCGCAAAACTAAAGTAAGGTACCCGCTCTGATAAGGTTACCTCTAATATAATGTATCTGTGGGACACTCAGACGACATCGAACCGAAAATAGAGAGAAATCCTAAAAAAATCGGGACGTCTGGTCACCTTAGCAAGTACCAATGATCATTGAGACACCGAAGGATTAACGAGGTTCAGTTCATCGATCACAAATCTCGATGTCCTCTTCACCGTCACGAATTTCCCGTTCTCCAGCGAGTTTCTCCGCACAGCCGGCGGTTTTAAGATCCACGACACGAATAACGTCCAACACGTGACCGACCGTAGCTTCATCGTTCACCACGTCGTCTGACCACGAACGGACACGACGAGGCTTGTTTTTATTCGATCTGGCATTGACGTATCGCCGTTCAACCACCGTCTGCTACACATGTGCGGCGTCTGGTTGTTGTATCTGGATGCTGCCAGAGATCTCCGCGTTTCGACGTCTGCGGAAACTTAAATCGTAAAAGTTTAATAGGGTTACGGTAAGCACGCGCTCCCCGGTATTGAAATCGATACGCCGCCTTCGACTCACCTTCATTTCTGCACGGAAAGCGACGCCTTTTCCGCCTCCCAAATTCAACTAACTGAGGTTAATTCAACGAGGCGCCTTCTTTTGGACTGGTTAAACTTAACCGGGGCTTGAAAACAATTATTATATCGGTTTCGGTTCTTAATTATTTCACTACTAGTGTCTTGGAACTGAAAGCTTAAAGCATAGGTACGTGTAGCATTTATTATGTGGAGCTGAGGAGAGGGGATAGGAAAAAGGAGGGGTGTTGCGTTTCGTCCTGAGCCTGCTAGTGGACTCATCAGTAAGGCTACCTAGCCCTACCTTAGACGTTGGAATATTGGAAGGAAGGTTAAAGGCGGTATGTATATGGACGAGGTAGTTAGAGCGAGTGTTTTCGAAAAAGTCCTATTTCGTATGTCCCTCTAGTGATAGGTGCAGGAGAGCCACCACAATTAATATGGAAATAATATGGGTATTAATATTTGAATCCTCTGCATAACTAATTGTACCATTATATTGATGTATGAATGATACTAGATATTATATTGTATTATAGGAATAATATGCGTATGCTTGTAACAAATAGTAGTCCAATTCTTGTAGACGTATATAGACGTTCATGGTAGCGAAATGGTTAAAACAGTTATAAGAACTGAAATAATTTTATAACAGTTACGAGAAATAAAAGTTTTAAGTTTTATATCGGTTTCGGTTCCACTTCTGTATAATATACCGGTTCTATATCCTATCGTCTTTTCGTTTAAATTATTACAAACATGATAATAAATGATAATTAAGTTTAAAATTAATAAATTGAGTTTGATTGTTTATTTGCCACTTTTATGTTAATGATAACGTAATAAACATTGATTTACGTAAGTTTTAGTGGGTGTATTTAATTAATTAAGGGTTAAAACTTTTTTGTTAACACTTTAATGCAATTTCTGGATTCATTTTACTCGTATTAATACTCAAATTTCTAGCTATTCGATTTTGCTTGAATTTAGAAGAAGTAAGAAATTCAAAAGTTCTGTAACATCAACATTATTTATTTCTGGATGACAAGCTCAATAATATTGAGTTATTCATCCAAATATTTTATATGTGTTCAAGGGAACGATCAAATAACATACCTAAATGTCATTCAGCATTCGCATCAATAAATTGGGCAAACTGTCGCAGCATGCGACGACACAAGTGTCATTGAAGCTCTATGGTGCGCTTGAGCTGATCGTTGTTTGCGATGATTCTTCGCGCCTCTGAGAGTCTCAGGCCTCTCCTCCATAATTTACCTTATTGTTAGTAGAAGGAGACATGAAATCGTAGTTCCGCTTGTGTGTTTCGCTTATACGGTTCGCAGTTTACGGTGGCAGCCGCTCATGAAACGTTTGCGCAACTGTGGACACCCAAGAACAAGAACTTTCGGTGATCGCGAGTTCCCCTAGATCAGAACTGCCTTAATTATTTTTTCTAAAATTCGAAAGCTGCTCGACATATCCGACTATTTTATCGGAAATGTGAATAAAATTTATTGTTGGAAGTATACAAGAATATGTACACAAACGAAATCTTTATCATTACGATTAAACTCTTGGGCTATGCTATTTTAACTCTCGGTACGACGAAATTGAATGAAATTATAGGACGATTAGAATCCGACTGTAATATTACTTATGACAAATAAATAAATATTGTGTAACAATAATGTAATTATAGTATTACTTATAGAAAATGAATTACAATATTCTCGCCGTGTTTTGGATATTTTGTGTACTTCTGTATTTCATACAGTTCACAATGATAATTGAAAAAGTGAGTATACACTTCGTGAAAATTAAATTATGGTATGATTATAGTATTGATTATAGTAGAAATGAAATTACAGTAGTTATACTTATAGTATTATTTACAGCAAATAAATAAATATTGCGCAATAGTAATACAATTATGGTATTAGTTACGATAAATAAATTGTAATACAAATACGATACAATTTACAATGAACAAATTATAGTGTAATTTCATTTTTTGTAAAGTATATATAGTTTCTTTTGTCTCTCACTGTATGTATATCATTTATTATCTTCGTTCCTTCTAAAAACATAGCTATGTTCGTAACGTGGTTTATATTATTCAGACTTTCTTATATTATAGTAGGGAGCTTTCCTCTTTCTCTTAGAGTTATAGTAGTAGTAAGACATTCTTAAATTACATGTTTGACGGATAGTTTCGAATTGTATTTGTTACAGATTCGTTTTCCAGTTTTAAATAAAAGGTACTATTGAGTTCTGCATTATTAAAAATGCGAATAAAATTTATCCATAAACGTTTAATCATTCTTAAGCTTGTAGCTTACGTTTCTCTGTAATAATACTGGTTCACCGATACACGGTCAAATTATTATTGGTCGGTTTACCGTGTCGCAAATCCCTGAAACTTTGAAGCGCATGCTATCACCATAAACATTCCTAGCGATGTCTCGTTTAAACAAGTAAATTCCTTCCTCTATCTTGTCGCGTCCTCGCTTTCCAATTTTCCTTCCAGTTTCCCTTGTAGCGCGCCAGGGACGAGATTTTCTTTTGCGAGGTCCGCTATTACTGCTCGGTTTAACGTCAATATTTACCAGCTTTCAGGATCCCTATTTCCCTATGTCCCACGTCGAACGGAGGAGTTTTCCTTCCCACGTGAATCGCGATAGAAGCGCTGTTCGATGTCGTTCCACGCGATTCGCCGTATTCCACGTTGAAGACGCGTTACAACCGTACTTATGGCTCATGTAAATGATACTCTCGCATCTATCCAACGCCGCCGGCGCTTCCGCTGCAGAAATTTGTTCCAACATTCACTTCGGCGCTGAAATGGCCCGTGGAATATCGATGACAGGTCGCGGGTAGAGATCGATATTATTTTTGTACTTCAGAGCTAGACTGATTTAAGTCCTGTATCGTAAATTTACAGTAGAGTAAGGATAAAAATTAAAACTACATAAGACAATATTCTATTTGAAGTAGTTTAGCCAATTAAATTCTCTTTACGTATTATGTAACATATGTACATTCTTGTGGTTCTGATAAAGTTAGGAAAGAACAACAAGATGGTGTATACAACGCACGTTTGACGAAAATGGACTTGGATTAGTCTGGCTCTCAGGTACAGATTCTTTGATCTAGGAAGTCTTATTAGAGCCTTTTCACGTTTCCCGGTTTCCTAAAATAAGCCAAATGTCGTATACCTGCTTTCGTTGTTTTTAACTAAAGGAAGATGGATGGTAATATTCATTTTCAACCGGATGACGAAAACGGGAGAATGTGTAAAGGCTCTTAGAAGAGATTGTTACTAATATCTAGAATATTAATTTTGAATTATTGAGTGTATCAGTGAGTAAACTATTTATTTCGTTAAACTCAATTTTTCGTTTAAAGGAAACCCAATACCTGCTTTATGTTAATCTCTTAAAGAATTTTTACACATGTATGTGTGTACGTTTAGACATAATATTAATGATCAGCGGCCACATTACGTCTACGTTATATTTTTCAAACGTTCTACAATATTTGCACTAGATATTATCTGTTTTATATAATATGTTTTAACACATTTTACATAAATACATTTGAAACATCCGGTAACATAACTTTTCCTAGCCTTAGAAAATTCGTCTTTAAAGAGGTTAAATACAATTGCTGTTGTTCTGCAATGCTTGACGAAGTTTCTCAAGCCTCCTATGGATTCCTCTTCGAAAGAATTGATCCATTTAAAAATAGCGAATTACTCGTTAGCACACCTAATATTAAGAAACGTAGCTGAGATTCAAAATAGGTGGAATCCAGAAAGTGATTGCGAACTTTTGGCTGGTATCGCATATCGCACTGTCATTTCGCTACCTCGAGCGAAAGACTCTCGAATTTTTGCCAGAGTTATCAAAGACGTATCTGAAGAATCGCGTCCGACTCGTTCTCTTTCGTCCCTTCGATTTTACAGCTCGTAAAAAAGCAGCGTGTCCGCGTCGCGGCGAGGGATATTCCTTCTTCGAAAGACGTTTGAAACCACGACTACGTGCGGTTCGAAAAATTCTAGCGACCTCGGTCCCCGAAGGTCCTGCAGCGAGTTTGGAATAAATCCACGAAGGAGGTCCATTCGGTGGTTTACCGCGACCGAGAATTTATGAAGTCGATCCTTTAGGCGTGTGCCTTCCGTCTTGGAATTTGTCAGAGATCGAATTCGAAGGAGCTTGCTAAGAAGAAGAAAAAAATACAAATAAAAGGATTCCAAAAAGAGGAGCAGAAAGAAGAGGAAGCAAAAGGTGAGGGAAAGGAAACGAAGGAGAGAACGTGATAGAGTGGAAGAAGAGGAAGGAGAAAGAGAGGTGTTGTAAAGAGAAGAAAGAGAAGAGGAGAAAAGGAGAGGCGAGAGAGCGAGAAAGATGGGTTATCGAGGATGGAAGGATTCAGCATGCGTTTATAAATATCGCCATTGTACGGGCGCCAAGGGCTGTATTTTTCATTCCTTATTTGTTGTCGCGACTCTGTGGCTTCGGTTCCTGAACATGAGTATACGCACCGGCTACGATCGTACATTTTCGAGGCGCAATTTGCGACCGGTTGGCTTCCAGAGCCGATGGCACCACCGATGGAAACCAGCCGCTTGACCCCTGAAACGATCCCACGACACGGGGAGCATCTCGTTTCGAAACCCTGGATGCACGCGTTCGGTGTCGCGTGAAACGAATTGACGGGACACGATCTGAACACGGAAAACCGTAACGAGATCGCTCTTGTATACGCGGATTACTTGAGATCCGTGCTGTTGCCTTCGTAGCTTTTCGAACATATCGTCTAGGACTTTTATTATGTCAGACTCACCAATAAGTAATCCACTATTTTTATCGAACGGTTGGAAACAGTCGTAATATCGGTTTCGGTTCTTGAAACGGTTACGAGACCCGAAAAAAATGGTACGACTGTTATAGATATATCGATTCTCGGTTATTTCGGTTACGGTTACGGTTTTTCAGAACCGGTATTATATCGGTTCTATAACTGTTATTTTTCGGTCGTGTATTGATTACGGTTCGATTTTATATAGTATTAGTACATATGTACATACATATATTCTTATTTGGAGCAGACTGTTTCAGTTGACAACAATGTTGTCACTGTATGCACTGCTGTTTGCGACTCTCGTGTACGACATCTCTCTCGTATCCTTTGTGATACCATTTTGTTTTATACGTAGGAATAAGACAAAATCTACTTTTGTTTCCATAATATATAAATCTGCTTTTATTTCCATAATATATAAATCTGCTTTTATTTCCATAATATATAAATCTGCTTTTGTTTCCATAATATATATTTCAATTGGTTTCCGGTTAGGATTACAATGGTTTCGTTGTATTAACAAAATAAATTCTTTCCTGTTTTGTATCATTCATATTATTACCTATTATTTATCTGTCAATATATCCATTATATATATATGTACCTATTGTCTATATTTAATCTACGTTATTTTGAATAATACTACAATTACTATCTATAACAACTTAACTACTTGTTTTGTTTCCATAATATTGGGTTAAAAACAAATGATTTCAGTTTTGTTATTAGTTTATCGTCTTATTAGTTTCACAGTTCAACCATTTGGCTTACAACAACGAGCTACACTCGTGACTTAGTCTGTGGACCAATTACTATAAAAACATGTATTTTCTAATTAATTTTAATTCACTTCATTTCGATTTGCAGGATTGAGAGATCGAGGATCACTAGGTACGAATTACGTGTAATAGTTTAGTGCTTTGCATTCGATATAGTGTTACAATAAAAAGTAGTCAAAATTCCAGTGAATGCGCTTCGAAAAATTCGTAAGCCAAGGAGTTAATACGTAGTATAAAATTATTAATCAATATGAGAATGTAATGATATTATGTAGAATGGAACCGTAATCGACGCAGAACCGAAAAATAACAGTTATAGAACCGATATGATGTCGGTTCTGAAGGACCGTAACCGAAACCGAAATGAGCCAGAACCGATTTATTTCCGTAACAGTTATGCCATTTTTCTGGTTCTCATAACAGTGTCAATCAGGGCCGATATATAACAGTTTGAAATAGACATTTTCGAAATCGGTTCAACCCCTATTTTTAACTCTTATTCGTCCCTAGCGTCAATTTGAGATCCTCCCGTATTCGAACTAATAAAGGGATATAAATGTTCGGATTAGGGAATTTTGGGATAACAGAGCGATCAAATTTCACTTATTTAAATACAAGCCAAGAAAGTGAACAACCCGTATAAATATTTACAGATTTGAATACCTTTTGCGTTCTGTAACTTTTTATATATTTACATTTCCTATAAATGCACGAAGATCCGCAATCTAATCGTCACTGTTTTATCGGCTTATGCATGACGTACGAACTTAACAGTGAACGGAGTAATAAAGTAATTCGTAAAAGAGCAGACGTTATTGCACTGTGTTCGCAATGGCAACGTGTGAACTCGCAACGCGTGCTGCTTGGTCGTATCAAAAGGGTTAAATATAAAAACACGCGATGCGGAAAGCCCGTACATTAATCGGTTAATTTCACTGAAACCAGTAGCTAATGGATACGCGTTGGGAATCTGTCCAGAATCGTTTGATAAAATTGTCAACGTCTGTAATCTGTTGGCGGTGTGTCGCGGCTAACATCGCGTCCGTCGCGTTAAACAAATTTGCCGTGGTTCACGCGTTCTCCGGCCTGCCAATAATAATGGGTACACGCGACCAATAAATATGGAGGGGACCACAGCGGCCGCCGATAAATCACTTTATTTCAAAAGCAGAGAAAATGAAGCGGTCGCGGACAAATGTTCCGTCGACCGTGCTATCTCCGCGACGAAATAACGTGCAAACGAGGACGAATTACAGTACCTAGAGCCTCCCATATCCGAGCATCCATTATCCGAATACAGTGGAATCCGCTTATTATGACCATTTTGGGATTTACAATTTTTTTATAAATATCGTTATTTTTAATATGAGAGGCGTGGATTTACCGAATAAATACAATGCAATGAAAGACTGATCCATGTATTTCTTATGCTCTTATTCGTATAAAGATTGGATTTAGACTAACTGTTGTTACAACGTGTATCTGTTTTAGAAATAAGAGTGACTGCATGAGTGTATGCGTATGCGTGCGTGTACTGTGACTATGGTGTACTGATTATGTACGAAGGATGACGTCATTATTTCCTTTCGAATAATAAGAATAACCGGCTGATATCGTTACATGGAGGAATAAAAATATTTCATTATTGAACTCATTTTACTACTAACAGATGTAACTAGACTGCGGATTTTTATGTATTTATGGCAAATTTATATTTGCGAGAAAGAACAGATTCCATGTAGCATATGAAGATATAGAAAATATTTAAGGTACAGTAAAAATCACAACATTTAGGCAATTAAACAGATTTGTATTAAACTCCGCAGAATTTAAAATTTGATTAGTTCGTAGGTAAAACAATATTTGGAATTAAAAATATGTTTATTAGGTGCACCAATGAGTAATCAATTATCTTCAATTAGGTTGATGAATTTATTTTATCAAAAGATAGAGCTTTAAATTATAAAGCAAGTGTAAATCAACTATAAGTAGTGTTACTCAACAACAATGAATACATTTAAGACAGGATAGATATTTGACTTTGATTCAAATAAATGTTGAGTTAAAACTAAAAAAAGTGGATTATTTGTTGATACGCCTAATATATTCATTTTTAGTACATTCTTAATTCTAAAATATTTTCTTCTCCTCCGTGACGAGTATACTCGACATAAACATGGAAAGAACAATTAATTACATTACATTACAATATATTAAGCTATTTGAAAACTCGGTAGAGATATTTTACGAACACTCAAAGGTAATATTCATTGATACTCGTATTAACGGTTTAGAGAACTCAAAATAAAGGAATGCGATAACGTTCAATGATTAGCGATGCAACTATTACGCGATTAAACCGGTGCCACCTGTGAATTATGCCAATTTTCAAAAAGAAAAGCCGTCATCGTGATTGAAAGAAAATTGCACGCGCAATGGACCATCAACGATTCGACTCTCATTTTACCGAAACAATCAAGGAATACTATTATATACGAGATCGGTCACTTCAGGTTTCGATTTGCATGGGTATACGATCCGTGGCGACGATCACGTCGCGCTAATGTAAACTTGATTCAATGGCCGTGGCGGATCAGCTGCACGAGAAAAAACGATTATGCACGCCGCACGCGGTCATTTTAGTTCTGTCGCGCGACACAGAGAACCGACATTAGCCGCGGTGTCGCGCAGCTTGTGTCCCGCGGATTCGTCAGACCGCCATAAATAATAACGGGGACCTTTATTGGCGACAATATTTCACGTGTGATCGGCTACGGTGGCCAGGATACCGAGGAACGGTCATTCGACGTTCTCCAAGTCGAACGTTAGGTATAGACAACACTACGAAGTACGATAAAATTATTCGCGGAGGGAATTGAATATGGTAAATGACCCACGTACTGTCACTGTTCCTATAACTGCCACTCGAATTCGTTTATTTAATAGCAAAGTAATGTATAAAGAATCGTAAGTAAACACAGTAAACACGTGTGATAATCGAAACCATATTTAGCAATATGGTGATCTTAGCAAATTAAGTCTCACTTCGACAGATAATTTATTAGAATAACATAAACACACCTGTGAAAATATTTACGATCGCGAAACTCGTAGCAATGACACTGTTTGCAACAGAACAAGTTAATACAACAAACGATGCTTAATATTTCTTCTGCATAACTTTATTTGTTCTTCAGTCGCAGTTTTGCGCCGTTTCTAACTCAGGACAGCACTTAATAAACCCTACGCTTTGACTAGTTCATATTTGCACCGACTCGTCTACGGATACCTGAAAATATAGCGATGTTCAGTTTCTAATTAAAAAATTTTAGAACTCGATTCTGGTAGTTGCCAACTTGGAACACAAGCTCATTGTCAGTCGTACGCGTTCTCGTTCTTCGGTTCCACACAAAAAAATTCTCCTGCTCATATTTCGCGGTCAGCGAGGGTCGCGATGAACACGAAGCCATCCGCATGATTCACGATTATGACTCACTTTACCGCCTCGCGGGACTATTGTGAAGATTTCACATTCACCGAGAGATGCCCGAACCCAAAATAACAAGTAGAAACAAAATTGATGACGAGAGATCTTATTGGAAAGATCCGACGTTTCATTCTAAATTCTAGATAAAGTATTGCTGCTTTTTAAACTAAACTTTCGAACGCGAGTCAAATTTAAAATGTGCGTGTGTAAACTTTCGTGACTAACTGTAATAGTTGAAGAAATGATTAACCGTTGGTTGGACTAAATAAATTATTTGCTGAAGCTGACTGGTTCAATTTAACGATATAATGGACGAGAAATTTAGTTTGAAAGAGAAACATGCAAAAGAATAAAATACTCAAATTTTATATTCGTAGGTGTATATATGTAGGTTCCTTTTTCAAATATAATCGTTTTATTAATGTCATATTATACTTCATTAATTTCCAAATAACTGTAGTAGTCGTGGTAACGTGACTGAAATCCAACATCGCGTTTAATTAAGTTGAATGAAACTTTTGCGTTTGAATATTACAGGGTTACTTTGTACGTAAATGGAATTTTAACTGTAACCAGAAATCCGGCTTTAATTATGCTATGCGTAAAACTATAATCGCAATAGGAAGTCGTTTCAACGTTATTTGCCCGGAGGTAAAAGAGATCTTTGCAATGAAGTGGAATAGAGCAAAAAACGACAATAATCCCTTGCTCTCTATAGCATCTATTTAATGATTCATAAAGTATGCTGAAACGAAATGTAAATTTCTGTCGAAACGAATCGTGACCGGCGTTTGTCAACCGTTTAATCACTCGAGAATCGGTGAATTAAATTTGCCCCATCGATTTCATTTCAATTTCACAATGGCGCGACGACGCAGCGCGCGCTGTAATCTCGTCCACAATTATTGTTTCCATAATTATTCCTACGATTTCTAAATTATTCGGATAATTATACAGCCGGTCGTTAATTTCCGTATCTTTTCGTATGGTAAATCGGGGCCAGCTAGATTTTCCGCGTATGTATGCACGTATTTCGTGATAATAAATTCAGGGGTTTCCCTAAGCTCCGCGGAAATCTTCTGCAAAGCTCCTTAATTAATTTCGAAAGTAACTTCGTTAAAATGTAATGAACACCGATCGCGTTAAATACTGCGCGAATAAACGCTCTTTAATCGCGGGAATTTATCACCGCGCGCGATGGGAAACAATTTGTAACTGAAACCGGCCATCGAACTGGAAATAATTAATCAATCGACGAGATTCATCACCGTTGTCAAGTATTGGAGTGTGATCCGAATACGCTGTATGCGGAAGGATTCCTTAGCACAAGAAATAAATTACATCTTTTGTATCTTCTACGATACACCTGGGACTCCTTTTACACGGTACCTTTTTTACACGATTTCTATTAGAACACGATATTCACAGTTACACGACTATTCTTTTTCTCCCGCTTTGTTTCAATTCATTCATCTTTCACACATCACTTTACTACTTTGACATTTCTGCTCCACTTTGTTGCATTTATTACAGGAAGTAGTCCAAATATGGGCTATTGTGCTTATTTCAGCGTTTATTGTTTTATTTATTAACTAGTCCATATTTAGATTCTAACTCATATTTGGACCAACTCCTTTATTTATGAAATATTTTTGAGACACATGTGCTTCGTTGAGATTTTATTAAATCGAGGATTTAAATGTACATATATTAGGCAATATTTGAAAAAATGTTGCATTACTAATTATACATATTTAATTACATTATAAAGACCACCATAGAATTATCAAAGTTTCTTCTCGTTCAAGTTCAGATCGTCTAGGAGAAGCAATTAAAGCATTATTGAGCCTATTAGGTGTACCAATGAATAGTCTACGTTTTTGTAGTGAAATGCCACAAAACGATAGGACCAACCTCTACCTCGTCTATGACTTTACTAACCGGTAGACAAAAGATTAATGAAAAAAAAAGAAAAAATTGCTGGGAATCAGTAGGTGGACATAGATAATATTCTCGGTTGTCGAAATGACTGACTGGTTCATACTTCGATTCGCAGTGCCAGATTCGCCGGGTCCACGTCTGGAAAACAAATCTCGTTTCATCACGCAGTTAGACGACGAGACAGCTGTCGTTCCCGGGCGAATTTTATGCCAGCATAAACGAGCCGCATTGGCGTGGGCGTTCATTCCATTGGGGAATGAAAGCCAAGAACGGCTGCTCGCCGACGACACTGCGTACGCGAATCGGCCGAAGATGATTTACGACACGCGTGAATCTCGCCTCGCGTGCCTCCACGTACTCCGTGCTCTCGCATCTTCGTCCGCTGCCTCGTCCGCCATTTTGGTCCCTCGCATACCGACCGCCAACAGAGATATTATCACAGACGTGGTTCAAGATAGACTTATCATCTTATAGGACTTTAGGACTCGCGTTTTGAAATACCGCTCGCGTAAGAAATCGGAGGGTTTAAAATTTCAAGCAGAGGCGGATTTAGGTATGGATAAAAACGATCAAGACTTGCAAGATGATCGACACATTCGAGAGTTTTAGCATCGATGAAGCATAGAATATCTATTCTGATATAGAATCATCCGGGGGCCACCTGACTCCCTTACCATTTTAGTATGCAGTATTACATGTTTACACTAGAATAAAGTAACAGAGTTTCTAAACCGATGGAAATTGTAATTAAATATTGCGATACGCGCATGTTTTCGACATACACGATCTGTAAAATCCAGGTCTACAATAATGTGTATATAGTAGTATATCTTCGTACGTATTGGAATTCTATCATTTAATCCTCTATATAACCCGAATTGAATTTACTTTTACGATGGGATTATAAAGGGTTAACTTTAATGGTCGGGTTGAACATAATTCTTAAAATCATTACTAAATAAGTGGCTTAAAGAATATCTGCTTTTTTGCAGAGCCACTATTCGAATTTGAAATTTATGATGTTTCCTATAGATGACCGGTTTATCCTGTACTCAGTCAATGGTTTTAGGCCTCAAATCACGTTCGAAGTGATTCGAAGCGTTTCAAATCCCGTCACTAGACGTATGTAAGTCGAAGGATAACTTCAGTGGAATAATGGCTCATTGATCGCATTTCTAAGAACGACAGTTCGCATTGCTTCTAATTTGACATAAAAAGCTTCGTAGCATTTTAATAGAAGTGTAGTTATCGAACTATCATTCTCGTTAGCCGCGTACCAGAAATCCGCGATGAACAAGAGAAAAGGAATTAATCGAGCAGAGATCAGTGGGGTCTAAGAAACGTTGCCGCGGCCACAAGAACGCGGTTTTTGCAGCAGATCGTAGACGTATAGCGTAAAACCGCCGTAAATTACTGAAAACGGTGATCACGATAATGTTTGGTGAGCCTAAGGGCGGTTTTATTGGCGGCAAATGAAACGGGCCGCCGCATGCCGGCATCGCGACGCGACAAATGCCTCCGTGGGTTCTACGAAGCTTTACGGGACATAAACGACACGTAACTCACCATTACCCATCGCTAAACCGCTGCCAACGTTATTGCTGAGACAGTAATTTATCTTGGGTTCCAGGATTCTTTCGCTTTGCCCGATATTTACCTCTTCCTTGGAAATCGTTAATTCCGGCTATCTTTCCTTCTCCAAAAGGAGAAAATACCGTGCCCCGTTGGAAGTTCGCAAGCAGAAATCCTTGAATCAGTTTACCTGCGAGTTTACTTGATTTCAGATCGTGGATTCGCTATATACAGTGGCCCAAAGTAAAACTCGGACATTTACACTTTCGCGTTTATAGAAGCAATTGATAAGCGTTCGAATTCACAAGGTTTTGCGTTCCTAAGCTTTTGGATTGCCAAGCGTTTACATTTCTATGCTTTTGAATTTCGAAGCGTTTCAAATTCCAAGCGTTTGAACTTTTAAACTTTTGGTTTTCGAAGCTTTCGAATTTCCAAGCTTTTCCATTCTCAAGCATTTAGATTTCTAAGCTTGTGGATTCCGAAGCTTTGGAATTTCCAAGCTTTTGAATTCCCAAACGTTTCGATTTGTAAGCTTTTGGATTCCCAAGCGTTTAGATTTCTAAGTTTCTCAATTCGGAAACGCTTCAATTTCCAAGCTTTTGGATTCCCAAGCGTTTAGATTTCTAAGCTTTTGGATTTCGAAGCGTTTTGAATTTCTAAGCTTTGGATTCCCAAGCATTTATATTTCTAAGTTTCTCAATTTCGAAGCGTTTCAAATTCCAAGCGTTTGGACTTTTAAACTTTTGGTTTTCGAAGCTTTCGAATTTCCAATCTTTTCGATTCTCAAGCATTTAGATTTCTAAGCTTGTGGATTCCGAAGCTTTGGAATTTCCAAGCTTTTGAATTCCCAAACGTTTAGATTTGTAAGCTTCTGGATTCCCAAGCGTTTAGATTTCTAAGCTTTTGGATTTCGAAGCGTTTTGAATTTCCAAGCTTTGGATTCCCAAGCATATATATTTCTAAGTTTCTCAATTCCGAAGCGTTTCAATTTCCAAGCTTTTGAATTCTCAAGCGTGCAAATTTTCAAGCTTTTGAATTTCCAAGTGTCTGCATTCCCAAGATTTTGAATTTCGAAGTGCAGGAGTTTTCAAGCTCTTCTATTTCTAAGCGTTTGAATTTCCAAGCTTCTGGATTCCCAAGCATTTAAATTCCTAAGCCGTTGGATTTCCAAGCTTTCCAATTTCAAGCTTTTGTATTAACGCGAGCGTCAATCAACCTTTGAAATCGTTCGAATAATTATGAGCGGCACTGTAAGATCAAATGCAGTTGTAATATTCAAAATTGTAGGACACATTTTGGAATATAAGGAATGGGGTGAAAATTCGTAAACCATAAAATTATAAGCTAGAAAGATTCTTGAAAGATGCTTCATAAAGTGAATCTATTATTGGTTATATGAATAAAACTACTCATAAAAGCATAGAAATTTTTAATTTTATTTACGCTAAGGAAAATATTGAACATCATCGATGCACTAGAAAGACTAATAACTGTAGATGTAGTTATAACAACCAACTTTGTAGATTTCAACACGCGTGCATGGGTTTTTATAAAATCGAGTTTTCGATTTATGCAGGTTTGTCGTGAGAAACTGAGAAGGTCGTCACCATTTTTTTAATAATACATCGAACCATAATTAATAAATGAATTAAGGCGCCTAAAGTGATCGTAACCCTTACATTTTTTTTAAATAGGTGACATTTACGGATGTACGATACAAATGTATGGACTTGAGATATTTAATGAAGTTTCTTTTTACGTGAGTCCAATAAATTAGCATTAACGTCAGAAGTACTTACAGTACATAATAATTACAATTACTCGAGATCGAAGTAGAGATCTAAGGAAGCCGAAGTCGACTTAATGCTCATCAAAATTTACGCCTCTGTCAACCAATTACCATCGAAGAATCATGTGACAGTTAGCCGAACAAGTCGCCCCTTGGTACTGTCAGCCCATAAATTGCACCGAACGAATTGCACTGCTCGCTGTAGCCGCGAAGCATTCCAAGTTAATTTCCCATTCGAGCTAGCAGAACGCGATCTCAAGCGAAACGGGGGCTCCCGACTCTTCCAAGCGAATGTATATACTATCACTTGATACTAAGAAACCGTACTTGAAATATCGAAGTATTTCTTTTTACAAGAAAATACAATTGATTTCTTAAATGATTGTTATGTTACTTATGGAAAACTTACTTATATAATGTTTAGTGTTAATGAATCAATCGGAAAGTCCTATGGAAACTTATAGAAAATTCTGGAGTTTGTAATTGTAGTAGTAGGATAGAAAATAATGGAAAGTGGTAAGAATAATATTAATTAAGAATAAGTGTAGAACATTTGGAATATTTGGAATACTTGGAATACTTGGGATACTTGAGGGACTTAGAATAGTTGAGATACTTGCAATATTTAGGGTATTTGGAAACTTTGAGATATTTGGGATACTTAGAACATTTGGAATATTTGGAACACTTCAAATATTTGGAATATTTAGAAAGATTGGAAAATATTGAATATTTTGTAGATATTTGGAATATATAGAACACTTGGAATATTTGGAATATTCGGGATACTTGGGATATTTAGGGTACTTGGAATATTTGGAATACTTGAAATACTTGGAATATTTAGGATACTTAGGATACCTGAGGTATCTGGGATATTTTTTACATTTAGGATATCTGAGATATTTTTGGGATATCTGGAATATTTGGAGTACATATTTGGAATATCTGTGTCGAATATTTATTTCAAATATTTATTTCGCGTATCTATTTCGAATACTTATTTCTATTATTTATGTGAATATTATTATTAAGATATTTGAAATGTTTGGAAAATTTTAAAAATTTCAAAAGTACAGTAGACTTGAAAAATCTAAAAAATTAAGCTATGTAAATATTTATACTATGAAGAGAAGACGGTATATTCTCACAGTAAATCTTCTGTCTATCTTTCTATCAGCTGTAGCTATCGGCCATATATGTATAGTGATCCTGAACAACGAAACGTATGCATTAAAGCTAAACATATTGCTAACGATGGTATCGACAAATACCATTATTTCCAGACAGCAGAGATTAGAAACGATCAATATTCTGTCATACTCGATAACATCTCTAACTAAAGCTATACATTTTAATTCTTACAATAGTGCACCTAACCAGATGATACTCGCCGGAATGTATAGTAAATCAAAGTTCTATCGAATAATTTCATCAATAAAGAGTTTAGTGTCGTAAATAAACAATCAAGTAACGTTAGGTTGTGGATTCACATCAATGCAATCCAACAATGTTGTCAAAGCTGCACGAAACCGCATGGAAACCCGTTCCATTTCATTCGACGAAATGATCACGTTGCGGAATCTGATACCGTGATGTCCACGCATAATCATTCGCCAATAATTCCAATCTGGCAAACTTATCAGCTGTCACGGGCTTGGCTTTGTAATACTGCCGGATGGTTTGCATATGTACGTCGCTTTTAATGCATCTCCATGGTCTCCATACAATAGGAACACTATGATTACAGTATCGTTTCTGAACGAATAGGTGCAAATTTGATTGTAATCCTTAAGAACGTGTACCTTATATTTTTGTGATAATTGTTTGTATCGCTTTTGTATGTTTGTAGCAAGATTTTAATCGTTTGACTTCTTTGGTTATTTTGTTAAATGTCAGTGCAATTTATGTTTGGAATATTTGGAACATTTGGAACACCAAGAATGTTTGGACTGTTTGAAACATTTGGAATATTTGAGATATTTCGGATATCTCAGATCTTTTTAGCGTACTTGGGATATTTGGAACATTTAGAATATATAGTATATGTAGGATGTTTTAGGATACTTAGGATATTTGGAATATTTGAGATATTTTGGATTTTTGGGATAATTGGTATAGTTGAGATATTTTTGATATTTAGGATATCCGAGATATGTTTAGAACATTTGAAATATTTGGGATGTTTAGAAAATTACGGATATTTGAGATATTTCAAGTATTTATTTAGAATATTTATCATTTTTAACAAAGACAGGAAAATACTTTAATAGAAACAATTTACTAATAAATGACGCTAAAAAAAAGTATTGATTGTACTGTAAATCCATCATAACTTTTGCACTCACCTAATATAATAATGCTACGATGTTCTTTTCTCTGACAATTGTCAGGTAATAGTTTGAAAACTCAGTCGCAAAATTTCATCCCGTTCTTATACATATTTTATGAAGTTTTATCCTACAAAATTCTTGCCAAATTCTAGCTGTTACATCTTTTATGACGTCGATAGAAGGATGCGGTTTGGACAGGTGAAACTGAACAGGTGTGCTTGGAACCAATTTTAGAAGAAGGGGTGGGATGGTAATTTATGGCACGTTTCGTGAAGTGCTATCAGAATATCGTCAGAACACTCTACTATAGTACCTTATTATCCACGTGCCTGTTTTGGGTCTCATTTCGAATGCTGTTTCAGTATTTGCTCCGCTTTCGAACTTACAATACTAATTGATTCGAGAGTTCATAAATTCGTTTGACTTTGTAAATTTCGTATCGTTTACAAATTATTCAAATCATGATGTAAATCATAGTTTCCGTGAAAGTTGAGAGTTACTGCGTTGACGTCGTAATAAACGAGCCTATTATCGTAGTAATACTTGCTCTTATGAATGGATAGTGGCTGTCATTACCATAATGCTAAATCATGGTAATATTTACACCCTATTATGTCACATTTATTATCCCCTTCATATATTTACCATATCATTTATCTCGCGTATTTTCATCGTCAGAAATTAACTAATGAATTCTAATTGATCAGAAAATTCGTTTTGAAAACAAATTTGTCAAAATTCATCTATTTCGTTCAGCTATCCAGAGAAATTTTGCTTATTTAATCAATTAGAATGGTAGAAATTTGTCTTCGCTACGTACCTCCTTCTTACACTTGAAAGTATTGGTATAAATTTCTAGTAACAATTTAGAACCGCATTTTTGTAAATTACTATTATAATTTATTTGGTGAAATATCAATGAAAATTGATAAAATATTGGGAAATTTCAAGCTTTACTCTCATTTAAACGTACAATACATACTATAATTTGTTAGTGTTGGCCGAAACAGCATCTACTTTTATTTCACAAATTACTATATTAATTACTGTTGCCATTATTTCTTAACCCTTTCACAGTGTAATAAAATAACGAAGAATAGGAGAAAGGCGATATAAAAAATGTTTATTTCCTCTATTGCAGCATTTTTTGCGTTTTCCTTGCCCGATACAAAAAATATGTATTCATACGTAATATTGAATAATATTTGAATTGTCAAGCTTTTGGACCCCCAAGCTATCGTAATTACTAGGTCTTTGAATTACGAAACTTCTACATTCCTATGCCTTTGAATGGTCAAATATTAGGATTTCCAAACGTTCCAATTTCCAAGCTATCAAATTCTAAGCCATCGAATTTTCGTGCCTTCGAATTAGCAGATATTTCCACTAACTTTTCAAGTCGTTCGAATAATTACGAAAGGTACTGCGAAAGGGTTAAATTACTTATTGTGTTACAGTAATAAAAATAAAAATAACTAAGCAACTGAACTGATTTCTAAATTATTGTTGCTATTTGCAGATCGTTGAACATGCTTTGTAACGTTACACCGATACGCTTTTGGCCCCGGTGATTGTATAATAATTTAATTGAAAAGCCGCGTGTGTGCGAAACGATGTTTATAAACCGTGATTCACAGCGCGTTTCACGCGTTACGTTCATATCCAGCGTTATTTTACGACTGTAATAGTCTACTAAGTGAACACCGGAGCTGTTCGTTAAAGCAGAGGCGAATATAAACCGGCTGTTATAACGGCGGCAGTTTCTGTAACGGGAAAAGGCGAAGCAATTGGGTCATTGGTGGCGGAATCATTAACAGCTGTCGCCAGTTTCGATACTGCCGGCACCGAGTGGCAATTTCACGTTTCTATTCTTCATTAAGTCTACCCGGACTCAATATAGAGACTATTAAGAATTACCAGTGACACGTTTATTGGTTCGTTAACGTAAATACGGGCCAATATACTGGCAAACAATAGCTCCCCACTTGCTATAAAAATTTACCTTTCGTAATAATTGCTGGCCAGAGTTGAGCAAAATCTTTCGATACCTTACCTGTTACTTATCATAATTATTAGTCCATACTCTCGTCTCTGTGTTCGACAACTTTCGAAAGCAGGAAGAAAAATGTTGATAATTCTTTTCGCTCGATGGTCTCGTAAATTGTTCTGAAATCTTTGAAGAATTGCTTATCAATGTTTTGCTTATGTAACCGTAAAGAAGAGCTTGAAATAGCTTCGAGTGCAAAGGGTTAAAGAGCATCGTGAAATGCGATATAAATATAACGCGGCACGAACTTTCCGTTGAACCCAATATTTCTCTTTCCAACGGTTCATTCATTAACACCCCATTCATAAGCTGATTGTCCGATACACGGAAAGTTGTTGTTCGTACTGTCGACGAATGTTCGCGTCCCCGCGATATATATATAAATTCGCGGTCGTTGAAACCGAGGAAGAAGGATGGGAACGGTCCTCCGCTGGTGGAACAGCCATCCAAACGGATATTTATCTCCAAGGGCGTAATTTATACGCGTCATTTTCGGATTCGTCGTTCCGAATTCGATGCGTCCGCTTTGAGATTTAAGCGTGCCGCGCGCGCGGATCTGTGCAGGCCCGTATACAACTCAAAAGCTGAATTTATTGACTGGCGGGACCGATAAATTGTTTCGTGGGTCTGCGGCGGGGTGCTGTGGCAGACGTTATTGAGCCATTAAATCGTGATTACCCGCGTGTTATTGGGTGCGGTGACACGGGGACGAGACTTTCTTTCCTGCGTCCTCCAATGGGGTGCCCTCTTCGTCGGTTCCCTTGGCCCGTTCGCGTCCTCTACCAGTTGCTACCCATTTTTTCCTGCTTTTACTCTTTTTTCCCCCTCCTCTTGTTGTCTTCTTTTCTATTTTACTTCGTTTTTTTTTTTTTTTTGGTAGCTTCGGCAACTCGACTTGTGCCTCTGACTCTGTTTCTTTTCGTTTATTGCGCCTGTCCCGATGATGGATCTGCGAGCGGGTCGATGGGATCAGGTTTCGAGTCGAGGGTGAATGATCTCCGTTGCGATAAAATAATTTTACCGCTCTTTTTTTGTTTGTTTTCGCATTCGCGGTTTTATGTATGAAAATTGGCTATACTTCCGGTCCGAGGACCAGCAATCATTTTGTTTCTCGAGAAACTTTCGGACTTCTTCTTCGAACAATTTTTAGATACGCTTGCTAAGGAAACTAAAAAAATGACATTACTTATGGGATAACGCAATAGTTATACAAATTATACGAATTGATTTTACATGATTTTAAGATAGAAATATGATTAATAGAGATTTATTTTCCTTACGTATTAATTTTGTTTGGTAGAAATAAGAAATAATACACTTTGGATATCGGTAATTCTACCGTTAATGAATTATAAATTGCTTTATTTTGGAATAATTCCAGTATTATCGTTTTAAATTATGCGTTACCGTTAAATCTCTTCTCTTAATCCTTCGGAAGAACTACATTATGATTGGTATTAATGCGAATGCACGAATGAAACGTCCATTATAAGGATTTAATTTCTTAACTGGGAAAAAAAGCAGCATAAGCGAACGATTTACGTTCGCAATTGCAATTTTATTACCTGTAACGAGCAAAACACATCAGTCTGTAAAAGCTGATTGCGGTGACGTGGGTACGTACTGCTTGAATATTGTACGTATTTTGATCTCGCAGGGATTTGATTGAAGCATTACAGCTAATAGGAGTTAAAAATACTTTAGCCACACGAAAAATCAAACATTTGCGCATTGACTTTTATCTATAGATTTTCCTATACAATCTATATTTATTTAGATCGGTAAAAGATCGATAGACTCGTTCATCATTGTAAAGTTATTAATTCGAGTAATTTCCTACGTACACAGTGTGTAGGATTACTATCCAACCCCGTGGTAGATTAAATATCAAGACTCTAACAAATCACAGAATTTATCATCATTTATCACAATTAAAATTGTTCACAAATATTTCAGCTGTATTAACCGCCTCCATTATGCAGCATTTCAGTGCACATTAGCAGTTTTATCAATTAATCTCGGCTTAAATAACTGCTATTCATTTGCACCGTATTTCCATTTCCTAGAATGGCGCATAGAGGAAGCGCAGCATATTTCGAATACCAGTTTGTTTAATCCTGCTGTTTTCCTTTGGTCTGCATGACCCTATACGAAGATTATGTTTTGTCATGTTTCGAAATATTTTTCTTTCTTTAATGTATTTATATAATTTGTAATATATAATTTATTTAATGTATTTGGAATTTTTATAAGTTTCATACAAACAATGATATTCCTAAAGTGTCATAGAATCGTTCATTGTTTCAGTGTAAATCGAAGAAATACGAATGCAAAAAGTAAGCAAGAGAACAACAAATTTAATAATGTTAGCTAGAAATTAATGAGAATTGAAAAGAATAAAATATTAGCTTTATTTGTTTATTTATAGCAAATCTTAAGTGTCCGGTAATAAGGGAACTCCTCCTATTATTTAAAAAAAAAACAAATTACACCCTTTCTTCGCATTGTACTCTACGCTTTTGCGTGCACTAATCGATACATTTACAACCCCTTTAAAAATACAGCTGATCCCAGTTGCGCGAAACACCCTGTATTTGCATTGATAGATTAAAATGAGCCACTCTGCCCTACATCCCTGCTCTTCAATTTCACATCGACTTTTACCCACGCGACTCCGCGATTCTCTTCGTCCGCAGCCCTAAAAAATGCAGAAACAATCCGATGGCAACTCCGCAATAAGAATCCTCCCCGTAACGTGCATAGTGAATTGAAAAGTGTATACAAGACGTTGATATTGGAAAAGGAAAAAGGAAAGGAGGAGGGGGAAAAAAGAAGAATAGTAGGGCTCAGTAGGGAATTTGCAACGGCGTGCGTGCCGACAATAGCTAAGGGCCATAATTGCAGTCTAAATATGCATGCTGGATGCGGCTGTCGGGGCTGACTGTTCCATATTCAGCGATTAAGTGTGATGTACGAGTTTTGAGTGTCGCGGCATATCAAACAGGCGTAATCGTACGTGTAGTAATCCCTCGCCAGCTGTCTCCCTTCTATTCGACGATTTTGCCCCCTCCGCGTGATAAATTCCCGCGCAATTAACTAAGCCGCGCACGACGCCGATGGAACGTACGTATCGCGAATGTTAAATGAACGGCAATACGATTCTTGTCGACCTCGATCAGGGTGGTGTTTTATATCGCATTGCATTAGGTTGACTCGAACGTCGATAGGTCTCGATTCGCCAAGATTAACGCTTTACCTATCGCTCGTGGCTGGAGATGTTGAAATTGCTACGCATAAAATCGCGAACCTGGGACAAAGAGCATTGAAACTCCGGACTTTTCCCTGGACGCTTCTAATTATTTCGTAACACTTTCAGTGCTGTGTGGAGCGTATACCAAGTTTTTCGTTCGAGCCACAAAGAAAGAGCATATGATCCACGTTTATACTTGCTAATTTAATTCGATAAAATAAAATTCATTGCTTTTGTTCCGTAGCACATTTTACACTCTTCAACTTCTTTTTTTCTTTTTTGATAATCACGGTTTTTGTTGCACTTTATATATTGCGCATTCGCCCCACGCAGTTTAAACGGGAAGACGCTGAAATTCGGACTGGTATTCCATGTGTTTAATTAGGTATGATATTCCAACGCAAAAATTCTCCTAAATTGTAAGTAGTAATCACAATGAAGAAATAAAAGTAGAATGAATTGTTACAGCTAGACCGCAAATTCACGTTTTTATTAATACCTAAAATTAAAAATACGAGACTTAAATAAAGAGTTGTTTCATGCTGCAAATAAAATAGCATCCACATTTATTAGATATTTGTAAATATTCTTATATCCTTAAGTAACGTTAGAAGGGTGTACTTTAATAGAGATTTGTTTGTTCCTCTAAATGTTGCAATTTTTACTTTACTTTCTACCCATTATTTTTACTGAATTTTTCAATGCCTTGTAAAAAAATGATGCTCCAAATTTATTCCAATTTTCAGAGAATTCTTTCTAAACACCTGCCATTTGCTACACTCTGAAATGCAGTCTCGTTATACCCAGTGTAACTTTTGTCTTCGCTTAATATCTTATTGCATCAATTCGCCATTCAATATACGTTTACTTATTTATTTCTCCGATACATCTTCATGCTTCAATTACGCCATTACTGTAGTAAATTTCCGATTATCAGCGAAATTATTTTGCAGTAACTAATTAATTTTACATCGAATCTTATCTCAATTTACCTGAACCCGTTACATTTTACCTTTTATTCGTGATTACGAATAAAATTTGCCCAATTCAGGGCCCCCCTCGGTACCACATCGTAAAGTTTCAACGATATCGCATGTCGTTTTCTTGAACTCTCTCATCGAACGACAAGTTCTCACGTAACGTTCGTTAACCGATGCTTGCCGGTGTGTCCACGTGTGTAGTATCCCGGTAAATTACTATAATTACACGTGCTCCTATTACAATCCACCGACTCGTATCTGCTTACGAGAAGACCGACCCCCTTATAGGCCTCGTAGATAATAACGAGCGTTTCGTTGCCGAAGACCGAAGACCGGTCGAAGCGTGTTCGACAAAGCCCTCTGTATCAGCGAGAAGGAGAGAGAGAGCCACGACCAAGCGGAAGAACATAATTAGCCCTGTGTGTAATTGCACCCATAAGGATCCTTCCTGGAGGAACGGAACCAGAGGAGTCGCAACGAGACATCGTCCCTTCCAACCCCTTCGTACCCGGCGACCTGACTCTCGATCGTGTTTACCCGTAATAAGCCTTAATCGGGGCTAGATTTAGTGGCGTGGGGTCTTTTTTGAATTACACCCCTGTTGCACGCAACATCGGCTATGTTTACGCTCCGAGAAACGCGAGATAGAGGGACACCTCGTGAATCCGCCTTCATTTCGACCGCCTCCAGCGATCATTTCGTTCAATAAGCATGGTTTATCGAGATTCAGGACAGGAGGATGGTTTACGAGCAATGTTGTTGCAAATCGTGATATTGGTTAACGTGTTCGCTGTCAACGTCACGTAGGGGAGAAGCGCCATAAGAGGAATACGCATTGAATGGGACATTTTAATTATCTCAAGAATGGTACATTTTTCGATTATAAAGTAATAGGTGAGAAAGAATGAATGCGAGATACTCATTTCATTCTTTCACCTAGGATGCCTTAGAAATAGTTGTAAACGAGAAAATCGGATGAATAACTTTGTGGAATTTCATGTGAAACGTGATGTGTAAACATAGATATTGTACACCTTATAGAACTGTTTATATTATGACATATTAATCATACTTAATATGATGCTAGTGGCAGTTCATACATAATTGTGACAGACACGCGTATTTCTTCGTACTTCAAAGTAAAATTCTTCCTATTTTCGCGAAACATTTTGTGAAGTGCTATTACTTTTGATTTATTTCTCCATTATTGTGCACGACGAGAAATTTCCTCAAGAATAGCGACATATATTATTACGTTACTTTCCATAATATATTAATACGATAAATTAAATTTTTAAATGTTGCTGTTGTATTTATAAATGGGACACATAGCCAATTACTCTAATCGAGAGTAATCTGCGCTAATAACGATCCAAGAAATTGACATCTATTTTAAGTATAATTCCTATGTATTACGCATAAAAAATCGAAACAGAGTATAAAACTTCCGATCTTCGACTAGTTATCAACGGTATTAAGTATATAAGTTGTTATCTTACTTACAGAGTTCAATTTAAAAATAATAGCACGCTTATCGTGTGTCAGCATCTCAACTACTCGGAGTCAATCTCGAGTAATCGATACGAATAATAAACTTGCAACGTTTAAATTAGAAGTCGTATGATTATCGTTGCAAAGAATTCAATTTAACCAACAATCCGTATCGCTCCACTCAGCGTGGCATTCCATTGGCTTAATAGTTGCAGGATACTATTGCAAGCAAAGTTGGAGTTGTTCCGCTTCACGAACCGTAGTCGCTTAATAGTTAGAGGCCGTCCCGTTGAAAGGTTATCATAGTGACCCAGTTGGCCCGCGAACAAATGAATGAACCCAAGCATCGTTCATATTTAAACTGGAAAATTCATAAATATTAAAATTTCGATGAATTCGATATTCGTGGATGACCAACTCTTCGTCAACTATGAATCGTGTAAATATTTGATACGCACAGTCGGCCACAAAAATATCCGGCTTCTTGACACAATTTGGAAAGTTGATTCATCAGTTGTCCTTTATATTGTTAGTAGGCGGCGAATTTCTGTACATTTATGGAAAATTCAAAATATGTAAAAAATTACAGAAGCATGCAAAACATCAAGAATATAGAAAATATCCAGAGTAAAAGAGACGTTATTTCATTTAGGGGATAAAACATTTAGAATCCATTTCTTTAATTTTGTTAATAAAAGTAGGAATTTGCATAAAAATCTGTAGCCTAATGTTTAGTACACAGTACGATGTCGTTTTTCCGAAGTTTAAGATTAATGGATGAATATAACTCTTTTAATGTTGTAAAATCGTCAATTGCAGTAAACCACATTAAAGAAGAAGGAATTAATTGCAATGTAAATATGTAAGTATTATAATGAAATTATAAAAACTTCAGTTTTTGACATTACGAATTATCGGAATATTTAAGCAGTTCTTTATGGAAGTCAACATTTAATAAATATACCACGAAAAATTCTAAAACTGGCATTTGAAGAAGATTATATAAATAAAGAAATAAGTTCATATTTTTCACCGGACAGAAAATCCGTCAGGAATTTTATAGCATGGATTTTGATACTTTTGATTGTCTGGATCCGAATCGGTTATTTAAAACCATAAATAAATAATGCAACACAGTAGAGTATTTTATCCCAATTGAATCATTTGAACGTAATATTCGAAGTGTCTTAAATAATTCATAGGTGCTTGCCATTATTTGTCGTTACAAGTTATTTGTACTTTCTCATTATCTGATTGTCACATCCTATTTCGTTTTATTTTTATAATATTGTAATCTATTCTCACATCCATTATACTAAGGATTGTCTTTGTCCAATTCCTTTTCCGTAAAACAGATTAATAAGCTGCGCGTAACTGTATGATGACATGAGTGTCGATGAGTATAAATATTGTGATTTCTAGGATTATTACGTGTAATCTGTATGATAGTCAATCGGAGATAAGAACAAGGGTAGTAAGTGCCGGAGATTTCTTGAAATAAACTGAGAGAATGAGATTCGACAGTTGATATCGAAATTGTTAGATTTATATAGTTAGACGGATACATATAACAAAAATTAAATCAAAAGCCTTCCTGAGAAGTATGTGTACCTTTTGCGTGCGTTCTAAGAAATCCGTTTTCTCGTTCGCTACATCTGTTTACGTTTCGACCTAAGTGTTTATGGTACGGGACAAAGGTCCTTCGAACCCAAGTGGCATCGTAGGCAATTTTCAGGCGTTGCGTTGGAGCGTTTAGTCGAAGTATAGTGCTCGTGCTAGCAACATCGAATAGCGAAACTTGCTTACGCGTGATAAAGCATATAGTTTACAAATAAGAAATATTCCATAATCATCATTGGAAATACCTTCAGTGCGTAAAACTTCGAGCAAGAGAGTAGACGTGTATTGAAAGTGTAACGAAAAGCAGAAAAAGAGGGAAAACACACGTGGAATGTGAGTACTAATTATCATTATTAATTACTTTACTTTGTATCCTTTTCTTCACATTCGGCTATACTTATTTTTACTTTGTTTATGATTTGATAGTCCGATACGCACACAAATTTTACCGATGAAGTATAAGATAATCTAATCTAATCTAATAAAAATACTAGAATGATTTAACTTTCAACAAATAACAGAATTCGTTAGCAAGAAATTTCATCATCTAGGAAACTATTAGCACGTTAACCCTTTGGCCGCGAAAAACATATATAAGGAGATTTTATATAATACAGCATGAATCAACTTTTTAATTTTCCATTAAATAACGGTATTGGAAGATTTATTTTAACAACAATGTAACATTTTATTATTCTACATTTCACCTTTAATATCTTGTAGATGTAAATTATACGCGCATTTCTAATTATACCAATTTTTCGTATCAGCGACGATTACTCTAATATCGCGCCGCAGTCAAAGGGTTAAACCAATCTACCGAACGTTTTATATGGACAAATTACACATCGCAAGCAGAGGTTTAGCAAATAGAAAGAAAAATATTACCGGTTGCTCGTAAAAGGAAAGAGTACGTAGTACCGAAAATACGTGCGAAGGGGAAATGAACGCGTCGTATAAATAATCTGCGGCCATAATAATCAGGCAACACCTGGTGTTCCGTCCTCTGTATTAATATTTACCATGAGAGGCTATAATTTTCGTGGCGAAGATTTCGTGGTCAATCTCGCACGAAGCGAGAAGAGCCTCCACGAAGAACAAAACTCTGTTCGTTACGGCGGTTATATGGCTTGAGTGAATGAAGATCCAGTTGAGTGACGCGCGTTCAAACTTAATGACAGTGGCAACTTTGTCCGCGTCGGGGAATCCGTCCTCCGTTGCAAGACCTCCGTGCCGCCATTATTTCTTGTGGGCCTCTTTTGCTCCCTTATCGCGGCCCGTTTCTCCTCCCCTATTACGGCGAACCAGTGTTATTGCCTCCTTATTAAGGAAATAATTGCGATGTTTTACGATCGCGTTCCCGATCAATTATCCAAAGAAATGGAACAAAACGAACGGTGGACCGGCGCGGCAGTCGGTGAGAGTTGTTAACGAGTCTGGATGATCGTCGCGCGAAGAACTCGCGGAACCTGGACCAGAATGTCGGGTAATTTCCTCTTCCTTCTCGATGTAACGTAATTTTTGATCCCGCTTTTTGGCAATCGAACGCAGCCCTAATGACGTTTGTTTCCAGCGTAACAGCTTCCTTGCACAGTTTGTTCCGCCGTTTACAGTCCGTCTAATAAGAGCGTAACGAAGATATTCGCGTAAAAATGAATCGGTACGCATATTGAAAATATATACAAAAAGCTGTGGCGCACTTATATTTAATATTTTGATTGCGAGGTACGTCAGGTTTAAACACTCGCCGGGGATGGAATACTTTTTCACTTTGCGTTCTTCATTCGGCTACCGACTAATTATTCGAGATACAATTAAATTAGTATTCACTGGCATCAATTAAATTATTATTTAGTATACTGCTATAATTTATTAAATTACTATTCTTTTCTCGTGTCCAACTTAAACATTAATAACCTTCATTTGCGTCTTGCGTGCGATATACATAATTCACAAACGCATATATGTATGTGTCCATAGCAGTCAAATAATGAGTGTAGTGTGCACCATTGTCAAATATGGCTTCGTATCATTTCCAATTTCTATTCTCAATTTCAAATTAGTCGGTATCTTATAACGCTATTAATACTTCTTCGATCAAATGCTCCTTAGAAGATAGCAAAACCATTACAATAATAGAAAATATACTTAAATACACCTTGTGAAATAAGAAAATATATTTGTCGATAGGTGACGTGTAAGTTTTGGCCGGTACTGTATGTAAAATATGTTAATGCATTTATTCAAGTCATTGTTCGCCTTTCCAAATACAAAATAGAAACAATATAAGAAACTCCAAAATAAAGGTTTACTATCAGGGGCTATCTATTTCTAGATTATCACTGTTCTTCAGATTTTATACAATGCATTTGGTAGATATCTCGGAAAATATCAAGACGTATACGTCACTGTATAATTTCTTACAACTTTTCGTGCGACAGATCAAAGAAAATGGTGCTTAAATTGCAAATTATGTCCCCGCCTGTACTTAGCCTAATAATAGGAATAATGGGTTGTAACTTATCTAAAAATGTTCTATTCGGAAGATCTATTTATTAACGTCTCACAAATTGAACTTCAATTTTTATCTATGCTTATTTTCACGTACGACCATTTTCTTCGACTAAATATCATTTTAATTTAAAAACACCGCTAATACACCGAACACCCTATGTATAGCCATTCACGCGCCGCAAAAACCTCGCGCACACAAGCATCTTTCGTCGTCATCAACTGTATGTCTTTCATTTCGGAGGCTCGAAATCCGGCAACCCATTAATTCCCCGAAATCGTGAAGAAACAGCGATCCCCTAATTATTTCGCGCATTTGTGAGCGTAGCCACTGGTTACCGACAAAAAGGAAGGTGGGGTGCTATTAGCAAAAGCTGGTCGCGAGCGAAAAATTTGTCTCACGGTCGTGGCGCTAATTCACCGCTGTGCACGCGTCTACAGCTAAGTGGTCGCGAGGGGTGGCCAGGGAAAAGGTGAAGAGTTGCCACCCAAGTAGAAACTTCCATCGTTGATTGTTCCGTGGGCCCGAATGTGGTAGGTATACCGTAGAGGTTGCACGATGTGTTACGCCCGTGTGGACCTTCTCTGACCATCCCTCGATCGACCAGGCCATATGCGAATCGGAACCGGGCCGTGAAAGACAGAGAAGAACGGTCGTTAATTATCCCATTCCTGGTTGCTTCTTCGGCGACCGTTGCTCGTTCTCCGTGGCCTGTAACAATGGCCAGAGAATACGAGACCATTGGGGGGGGGGGGTGAGATTAAGAGTGGGACACATTTTATAACAAGTGGATCGTGATCTACTTTTGTCGGCGTGATTGGAAAATTAGCTTTGGATTGGTTCGCGTATTCGTCGCCATTGAACAGCGAAAATTATCCGTAGGAGAAATTTAGTGGAAGATGTTTATATAGAAAAGAGATAATTTGGCATGGCGAAAGACGCATTATATAAAATTTTGCAAGTATAGAGGAGTTGGTCGAAATATGGGCTAGTTAGAGTATAGAACTTATTAAGCGCAATCCTGTATTGGGAACGGTGCAAAACTACGAGCGAAGAACAAATAAAGTTGTTCAAAAGAAATAAATAATAGCGATCGTATGCTGTATTAACATGTATTATTAAAAACAATGTCATTGTTACGAATTTCGTGATCGTAGAAGTTTTCATAGGTACGTTTGTTATGTTTTTTCAATAATGATCTGTTGAAGTGAGAATTAATTAGCTAAGTGCACTATATTACTGACAGCAAGAGTGTCTTTATCTACTTTCAATAAAAAGAACAGTTTTCTGAAAAAGGAAACAATTTTCATTTTTATTTTAGATTATTTTATGAGTGGCCCATATTTGCACCACAGTTTCGTAAATGAAAATTTTCCTACTGTTACTTTAAATTTGTAATTTGTAACAAACATTATTTTTGTTCAACATATTTCAGTTCTACATCAGAAGGCTAATATGTTAAAGATACACACATTGATGTGTAAAAGTTTAAGTATCTTCAACATATGTAATAAATGATATTTTGCCTAGTGTTACTATAAATATGTAATTTGTAACAAACATTATCTTTGTTCGACATATTTCAATTCTACGTCAGAAAGCCAACATGTTATAGATACACAATGATATGTAAACGGTTAGGTGTATTTAATATATTCGGCAGTAAACGCTAAAATAAAATTGGTAGACCATATTTGGACCACCTCCTCTATATAAATCAATATTAGAGGCGTTTACGATTAGTACGATGTTGGTGAACAGCCGCTCGAACGTTTCTATTATAGTTTCACACGTATCAATATTTAAAGCTGCAGTTACCGATGCACCTGATTATTTTAGTTGCACTGTAAACAACTGCAAAATAACTTTACCGAGAATTATGAATCGTGGCATGCTATCATTTTATCCTACCAAAATTAGTTTGTACGTACTGTGCAGGCCTCACAAGAAGACTCGCGGAAGGAATGCGGGTCTGATTGGTTACGTGCCCACCTTCTGCGACACAATTATAAAGATTGGTTACACGTATTTGCATCGTTGCGTTGGCTGAAACGATACAAAACGAAGAAGTGAAAGAGACACATCGAAGCACTTTCGCGAGACTTTTTATGTGGCATGCATAGTACTTCTATTCTAAATTACAAAATAATCAAATACAAGTACCTAATTGTGCGAATAATTTTTAATTTTTAATAATTTGAAATATTAAACTATTCAATCGTTTACACACATAACTGTTATATATATGTAACACTTTACTTGTTGTATGTATCATTAATTTAAGTAGCAAAATTTTGTATACAAGTTTAATATTATGATTTGAAAGATTGACTAATATATTTGTTTTTTGTTTTTTTGTGTAGGTGAGTGGAGTGTTATCATGGTGTTACTCTTAGCGGTTCATTCCTGGAAAAATATTATAACTGTAAGTAAATTCCATAAAATCATAGATATTATAGAGTAATCGAAAAAAAGTGTTCACACACTGCAAGCTCCTGATTTCTATCGAAAACAGTTTTTTCTATAGAATTTAGAAAATTAAGTAATCCATACTTAGATACATTAGGATTGAAAGCTTGGTCCTTACAAATTATTACGCCGTAAATATGTTTCAACTTAACGTTGTTTCGAAAAAGATATTTCCAATAGAAGTAAAAAATTCACAGTGTACGAATACTTTTTTTTTCAGTCACTGTAAGTGAATATTTTTTCTGAAATTGCTGAGTTCTTTCATATATTCTTGTGAATCTGATTTCTCTAAGCGTTGATAAGCAATTATTTTACACTTCTCGAACGTTAATTTCAAATCTCAAACTGTCCTTAAACATATCACTAAATCGATATGAAATCTTCTCGTGTCGTATAAAATGGTGCCAGTAATTGGTCGTACGGCTCTTCCGTTCTCTAACGCGCCGTTTCCTCGAACGAGTGGCCTTTAAGCCCCATACATATGGCCTTCCGGTGTGGTCCCGCTAAGAGTCTCTAGGATCGGCCAGCAGCAGATTGCCTGAAAGAAAAGTTTGCTGACGTCGTGTAAGGTCGTACGGGACACCTGCAACAGCTTAATAGTTTATGGCGGAGCCGGTGGACTTACTCGTCGACGATATTTTCCACGAGGTCGGAAAACCGTAGCGTTGAAGGGTGAGGTGGGACACGATAGAGGGAACTTTCCAACGCGTTCGAGTTCGTTAGAACGACGAAATAAAAGGAGTCAGTGGCAATAGGAAGAAAACAGGGCAATTATTCGAGCCGAGCTGGGGATATTTTTTGCGTTAAAGTTTCTTATCGGCTACAGCGTGATGTATAATGTTACCTGCGAAACGATTTTTGCGCAACTTCCAAGCTATTTTCCCGCGAGAAAACGTATTTTCGGCGAGGAAATGTACGATAGTCTCGTTGCTTGCTCGCGTTAGGATCGTTTCAGATGTTTGTCATGCTTTATAGGGATACTTGGAGATTTAGGGGCGTTCGGGAAGTTTTTTACGCTTTCGAAGCTCGAAACGGCTGTATTTTCGTAAGGTTTGCTCGTTATTGGGCTTGAGAAGTTTGTGGCAGCTTTTAGGGTATTTTTATGATGGATGTGGATTTACGTTAGGATTGGGCGGATATGATCCGTTTTAATACTGTTAAGCGCGTTTAATTTTAGTTTTAACCCTTTCGCTATCATGGACGTACACTGCCATTTATGACTCATTAAGACACTTGTTAGGTGCATGCAAAATATGGAAGATAGAATTTAGGAAAATTTAGCCGAAAGGGGGGAGAAATTTTGGAAAAGGAAAGATTTTTTCAACTCGTACAAACATAGATAATGTAAATAGCTCTTAAGTATAGGACCAAAAAATGTACATATAGATAGAGAGAAGCTCTTTTTAGGAAAAGGAAAACGTACACCGATACCGAAAACGTGCGACAATAGGAAGCGAGGGAAGAAAAAGGCACAAACCGAAGGAAATAAAACAAGCAACACTCACACGAATGGAGAGCGTCGCGCGACGACCAGGTTAACTATTGTAAACGGCGAAACATAAAAGTGGATTATT